>OY856411.1:639501190-640921190 GCA_963693085.1 Alisma plantago-aquatica
AAGAGAAAAATGAGAAGTTAATGTGATGCAATCAGTGGTTTTCTGTAAATGAGGAGTGTTAATGAGATTACTTTCATTACGAGAGGATGATTAATGATTTAGTATTATAACTATAGTGAGAAAATAAGCTAATAAAAAATGAATGAAATGTCGAAGGATAGGGAGTTAAAGAGAAGCAAGACCGTTTGAAACCAATATAATATACTTTCTGGCATCGCTAAAATAGATAAATAACATGGCCGTAACTTAGTTGAACAACATCACCTATTTTATAGTAGTATAACTAGGCAAGAGGAGATCTAACAGTTTTTTTTCATCCAAAACACATTGGTGCAAGTCACTTTTTTATGTCACATCTTTAATCCAGTATTGAAGTTTTGGTGCTCTCACCAAAGGCTTCCCCAAGAAGTCTTTTTAATTTAGTGCTACCAAGTTCCGTGAATATGCTTGACATCTATGCGCAAATTTTGGTTTGGGACAGTGTACAAAAGTAGAAATGAGCCTCGGTGGGAAAATTGGCTAGTTCTGATCCATATTTGATGGTATTATTTTTTTACTTTTCTCCTCCTATGATAAACCCTACCTCTTATTTCTATAGGTATGATTTGTTTATTTAACTGAAAACATAAAGCTTTCCATACTCTCCCTTGCATGTAGCCATGAGATCTCAATGAAGGCGAGAAATAGTTAACACTGTAGGATATAGTGTACAGAAATCTGCACAAAGTGATTACTTTTACAATATATAAGTACTAAATTTTTTAGGTGATGGCTTTTATAGTACGAATGGTCCTAATAGTACATTTACTTTCCGTTGAAACCAGTGCTCATATAGAGATTGTCAAACAATATATTAAGTCTTTCATCATGTCCATATTTGTTTTCCCGAAAGACATTGAAGAAACCTCGAGGCCTCTAGCAAATGTTAAGGAGACGGAAGAGACCCCGTAGAATATACACGTAGCACACGATCACGCACCAGCTGCCATCAGCTAAATACACACGAATTGCGTCATGTAACAGTAGGATTACATGATAGACGGGCACCGTCAAGTCCACGCCTGTGTCTGAATAGTGATAAATTGTAAAACCAAGGGCTGGAGTTTCCCGTCGACGTTTTTGTGCAGTACAGACTCGAAGTTGAGATCTGTCGTTATTCGCATGGCTTACTCCTGATTGTTCATCTTGGATAGAGAAAACCCCGCTAAAATGCATAAACTGGGTGCAGGTACCTCGCTGCACGTCAAGGGAAAACTGAAAACGCGGAGATATTTGAAGTTGAGATGTCGTTACATGCCCGTCTTACTAGATAATAAAGCTACAATCAACACTTAAAAGTTGTTGCTTGGAGACGACTCAATGCATTGTCCCGTTCTCCTAGCTGCTAACTTTCAGTATACTTTTCCAATGGAAGACAGTATTATTAGCTCGCTTTCATTTCACTGTACGCATGCAATGTACGCAAGTGGTGTTTGATTGTGCCGAAGAGCTCGAAGTGACATGGGAGAAGCAAGGATATGCATAAATTTGAACACAAACCTTATTATGAACAGGTCCCACTGATCACGTATTTGGTATCAAAGACTCAGGTAGAACAACCATGGTTTAGGAGCAGCCCTTGTTTGTCATAGAAACAATCCTGTTCATGAATCCTTCGTCCAATAACATGTTGCTTGTCAAAGGAGCAAGAACTCAATTCAGGTGCTTGCCCCTCTCTTCGAAAAGCAGAAAAGGAATACCAAGTCAATGGAAGAAAAATAATAATTTGACGTGAAAGAACTCCTGAAAAATATATTTTTAAAACAATAAATTTCAGTCTAAATTGTCATGTTTTCATGGATTTTTTTTTTGTTTGGGTGGGGGGGGGTGTATGTATACATAATACAAAATTGTAAGTATAGTATATATACGTCTTTTCTAGATATATTATAAAGTAAATTGACGGTTGGATTGGTATTGCAACCTTTTTTCTTATAGAGAACCCAGTCACATCTCACTTCCCACATATCGTTTAACACAACCCCCTATAAAAATAAAGTACCCTATATAAATAACTCGGCCCATCTTGTACAATTTTCTGGATCTACTGCTGGTCACTTTTACTAGTGGGATCGATAGAGAGTTCTTTTCATGTTCTCCTGCAGTTTGTAGTGAGGGCCGAATACCTAAAAATGGTGGTAAATCAAGAAATGCTTGTTTGTGTAGTTAATAGTCGGATATCTTCAATTATGGACCATCAGAAATTACCAACTACACAATTCCTTATCACCTATCATTTTTAATGGTACTTTATGTATCTATGATCAGTTGAAGATGCTTCTCTATGTGGCATCTTTAATATTTTTTCTTGAAGTATTAATATTATAAAAATGAAAACGCCAATTCTTTTTTATTTCCATATGCAAAGAATGTCACTTGAGGTTTCCTAACAAAGTGTTTTATTTTAAAAAGTATTTTATAAATGGTATGAAACTGATAAATTTCTTATCTAAGCCTGATATATCGATTTATCATCCAAATTAATAAACTGATATAAGGGAAACAACTTGTAAAAATTAGAAATAAGGGGGATAACCGGGATTGGTGACATTCGACATTTTCATTTTTGACTATAGAGGTAATTCATGTTGATAATTTCCACCTTATAAATTTTGAATTGTTCCCTTCTTTTTTCTGATGCAAAATTTAGATAATGTCAAAATTAAAACTTTTGCACAATGATGTAGTACATTTTAAATTGAGCTTGAAAATTACAATAATGTTGTTCTGTTATGTCAACATGCACTTATTGAAATATGTACAATACAATAATATATTTCTGTGATACACTAGAGGCAGCTTGCAATGTGTTATTTGGATTTGTGTGGGCTATCTTAAAAACTAGAAAATGGTCAGTGCGACCATGAAAAGTAGTTTCCCATTAGCATATGACCTACATAAAATATCATGCTCATCATGGGTACTCATGCTACAAAACAGATCGTATCATATTGGTAATACTATCTTGTCATCGTCATATCATAAATTTCTCAATCACATTGGATAAATCATCATATACATCAGGATACATGTCCTCAATAACATTAGCATATCCACCTAACTTTAGGACATCAAGTGGACCCTATCCCATATGGATTCCTAGTAAGTCGCAACAACATATACCTTTGAGTACCGACTCACAACCCCTACACTGCTATAAGTTACTCATTTTGCATCCCTGGCTTCATAAAAACACAAGAAGTTACATGGTAACATAAAACTAAATGAGTTGAGGATGTAATGATAAATTGGATGATTACTTGTTATTTATAGATCAAGAAAACATAGTTCACATCTTCATACTAAGACGTGAGCAATTAGAGCATTCGATATCCCAAAACCCTAATTCATATATGCTTAGGTGGAAATCTCACCATATAAGACATAATAAGGCCATAATTAAAAGGCCACTCAAAAGCCACATGTTGGAATATAATCTTGCAATGTCAAGGAACCATCCTAAAAAAATTTATTTAGAAATTTCATTATTTGAGCATAATATGAACAAAGTAACACAAAATCTTAAGTTGACAGTTTCATTGATAATACATATCAAATTCATAATTTTCATAAACATGAAAATAGAACATCATATATGTAATTGTATATCATAAAGAAACAGTAATGAATTTGATCATCTAGATGTTCCGGTATAGAAAAAATCTCATTAAAGTTATCCATCTTTAGCTTATTGAACATGTACTTTTAATGATGTGAGGAAATTATTTGTAGGAATCACATGCAAAGATTACTTATCTGAATTTGAATCACTCACCTCAAAAGAAGATTTTAGTATCCAACAAGTGCATTCATGAGCATTGGTTCCCAAATACCTCCAAACAGACTAAAACATCCTCATTTTCCAGTTCTAGCATCATCTAGGTCAATGAAAGGGAAAAGGATTTGTAGGTAAAGAGCAAGGTTTATTATATGGATAGCCATAAACCACATTTAATAAGGTAGAAGAGAGTACACATAGATGCAAAGATGAGAAAAAGAGAAAAAAACTTACAAACAATCAATCTAATCAAAGTTAGTTGATGATTTTTAGCTTTGATATCAACATTCCTAGGAAATTACCAACGTACAAATGTTTCTTCACCTAGATTTCCCTCCTCAAGCTTCAACATCAATTCAATATCTCCACAACATTCTAAAAGAATATAAGGTCAAAGTGATTGCATATTCACTTCAAGCCCTCCCATCAAACAAAGTGGCCCCAAAATAGGTAGAAACACCTCCATTTGGTGCCATAAATGAACAATACCTATTGAAAATACACATTAACCACCAACCCATCTTGATGTGGCTGCATAGATATGGTCCACAATTGTTTAGGGAAGCTAATGCGGCCCACCCATGTCTTGCCTACAGCCCAATGATCAACCCCCATGCATCAGTTGATCTAATTAATCAATGAAAGAAATAATGTATATAATTAAAGTTTCAAAAACTCTAATGTTTTAACGTAGCTTGTTCCTCAACATCTAAAACATAATATATATAATTGTATATATATCTAGAATTGTATAACTTTATGTAAATCTGCAAACTATCCAACCTTGCATAATTGATGTACAACCCATATATTACATATATATCAAAAATCACCTCAACATAGCACTCATGGATCATCTAATGAGATAAGATGTATAATATGTAATGTAATATAGGTTGCAAATTGTGTAGAAACTGTTAGATGATACATAGGGGTTAGGAAGTGTGTAACTAATTGATACATGTAAGTTATGTGTACCAGCTTATCTATTAAAATGACATATGTAGAATTTGGTAATTAAATCCAATCATGTGTATAGAATCATCATTGTTTAGATTAAATATAATTTAAATATCACAATCATATATCATGTATATCATGAGATATAATAATATATCATCAAACGCTTCCTGCAATTTCTACAACTTACTATTGATCACAAACATTTTTTTAATTGAATGATATAATAATGTGTAAAGTGTATACAACACATACATAAGGTTAGATTGTTTTATAGAGTTGTGCAATCATAAAAAATGAAGATATGTACATATAAGATAGATGTATTCAGGGACACAAGTCTTTTATACATACATACATACATACATACATACACAAGGTTAGATTGTTTTAGCTAGATGGGTGAGTTGCTCACGTATACGTTGTATAGCGAGCATAGGGTGATATGTAACTCTTGATCCTCCTACACTTGTAGGGGGGGGGGGAAGTTGGAATATGTTTACCTGATTTTGATACATACATACATACATACATACATACATACATACGCACATACATTCAGTCGGCAAGAGATAGCGCAATGGCAAACACAAGTATTCCAAAAAGAAGGGACCCGAGTTTGAACCACTGGGCAAGCATTTCTTTATTTAATACCCCCCTAGGCGTCCAACCTCTGCTTCAGTTTGTGGGAGAGGGGGAAGAAATCTTTCTCTTTTAATCTCATATATATATATATATATATATATATATATATATATATATATATATATATATATATATATATATATATATGAGATTGTTTTAAGTACCCGCGTGGGTATCTATGTTACGCTACCCATGCTCTAAACGCACGGTGGCATACATTGTAAATACTTATACCTTCAGTTAAATTAGTCTATTGGCTTCTTTCCTGAAGCAACGCAGTGCGGCGTCGCTCTCTGGACCGGTATCTATCTGGTTGACGACAATGATGCCCAAGCCATGGAGAAATTCTTCACAGACCAAAATTTCTCCTCAAGTACCACCACGTATACGCCCAAGATCGTGCTTGGGAGGACAAAACGACAATGGAAGAAGGAGGCTCAAGTTCCTTGTGAGAGTTATCGCATCAAGTTCTCCGATCCCAACTGTTCGGTGAGATTTTTTTAATCGAGGTGAGCATCTTCTTCCGTGACAGAATAATCCACCTCTAGGTCAGATTCATTGTTAGTATAGGAGGACTAGGGATGTGGTGATCTGGAGTTTATTGCGAGAAGATAGAGAAGAGATTGTGTTGGGATGCCCCTCTGCCGCTTCCCCTCTTCTGCCAACACCGGATTTGAGCGTCGTCAGGTTCCCGACCCCTCCAGCAATCTTACTGTTAGCAAATTGTGTGACAAATCAAGCCCTATGATTCCTTTCCCCATTCACGCTACTCCTAAAAGCATGATCTCCCCAATTTTGCTGGTACAATGAGTGCAGGGCCGAGAATATTAGCAGTCGTTCGAGGAGAGGGCCCGAAAGGGGGTTCGAGCTGGCCGAGACATACAGGAGCAAGGAGAGGCTAGCGAGGGGTGTATTCCTAGGAGGTGAAATGTAATGGCGGTAGTGTACGTTGGGCTACGGCTGATGCTGACAATGTGGGTTGTGTCCAGGGAAAAAGATCCTACCTTTATATTTCGAGCATATACATGTCTTAGCCGTTTGCAGATGCTAAAGTTGATATTTGTGAAGACGAACACATGGCACGTAAGGAACCTACTAGAGGAAATCAAGCAACGCATGTACTTCATCCTGGAATCTGTAATGTAGACAATGATAAAAAACCAACAAGAGTTTGAGACTTTGACCCAAGACACAACTTTCCTGTGTAAAATTGTTGCAAAGAACAGTGGGGTTGTTAGATTGAGAGGAAGGGAAAGATGTGTCCAATCTATTAGAAAAAGAGAATTACAGGCCGGCAGAGGCAACTCTGGTGAAACTTATCAGATCGCACTAAAGTCGACATTACATCTCTATTGAATCTTTTAAGTTGCTATACAATTTGTTTCTTTCAAATAGGACGTTAAGCGTTTGATAAATTTTCACAGAAATAATCACACAAGGTCCATATTGTATTCCTATTATTTGTGTATTTGTAGTGTACTGTTCATGTAAAAGTAATGTATTCTTCTATATTGCTCATGTAATTATTTTGTAACGAGAAATACCACTCACATAAAAAGGTGAAGATCGGCCTCATGGTCGCTGCCATCTTGCTGGATTCATGGTGGGGCAGTTCACGTATATTGTTGTTGAGGCATGCCTTGGTTTGGAAAGCGTTCAATTGGAGTGTGTTCAAGGATTTTCATGCATTCACAACGCTGACAATTGTGTCTGTCATCATGTGTTACATGTCTTGATCGTCTTTCTTGTCTTAATAGCCACTGACTTAATTTTTGGGCATCTATGGAATTTAGACTGTCTGCTAATACCTACTGTCTTTTTTAGTAATAAGCAAGTGGATAGTCATATTGTAATAAGCAAGTGTCATATGTAATATGGATAGTCACATTGTAATAGGCAAGAGCCAACTGTAATGTAGATGATCATTTTGTAATGTGGATACTCATATTGTAATAAGCAAGTATCATATGTAATATAGATAGTCACATTGTAATAGACAAGAGCCAACCGTAATGTAGGTGACAATTTTGTAATATGGATACTCATATTGTAATAAGCAAGTGTCATCTGTAATATGGATAGTCACATTGTACTAGGCAAGAACCAACAGTAATGTAGGTGACATATTGTAATATAGATAGTCATATTGTAATAAGAAAGTATCATCTGTAATATGGACAGTCACATTGTAATAGGCAAGAGCCAACTGTAATGCAGGTGACAGTTTTGTAATATGGATAGCAGTTAGAGTAAATGTGAAAACAATATGTATCCTGTTGTAGTTTCAGATTCTTGGACCAAGCTGCTACTTGTAAAGGTGAAGATGGGCCTCATGGTCGCTGCCATCTTGCTGGATTCATGGTGGGGCAGTTCACGTATATTGTTGTTGAGGCATGCCTTGGTTTGGAAAGCGTTCAACTGGAGTGTGTTCAAGGATTTTCGTGCATTCACAACGCTGGCAATTGTGTCTGTCATCATGTGTTACATGTCTTGATCATCTTTCTTGTCTTAATAGCCACTGACTTAATTTTTGGGCATCTATGGAATTTAGACTGTCTGCTAATACCTACTGTCTTTTTTAGTAATAAGCAAGTGGATAGTCATATTGTAATAAGCAAGTGTCATATGTAATATGGATAGTCACATTGTAATAGGCAAGAGCCAATCGTAATGTAGGTGACCGTTTTGTAATATGGATACTCATATTGTAATAAGCAAGTATCATATGTAATATAGACAGTCACATTGTAATAGACAAGAGCCAACCGTAATGTAGGTGACAATTTTGTAATATGGATACTCATATTGTAATAAGCAAGTGTCATCTGTAATATGGATAGTCACATTGTACTAGGCAAGAACCAACAGTAATGTAGGTGACAGATTGTAATATGGATAGTCATATTATAATAAGAAAGTGTTATCTGTAATATGGACAGTCACATTGTAATAGGAAAGAGCCAACTGTAATGCAGGTGATAGTTTTGTAATATGGATAGTCATATTGTAATAAGCAAGTGTCATATGTCATATGGATAGTCACATTATAATAGTCACAACTAAATTGAAAGATAATATCAAACTAAAGCTGAGCTGATTGTATTTTTTGTATTTTTTATTCTACAGGTTCACCTTCGTTACTATTTTACTTTTTATTTTCTGCTACGAGCATTGCAGAATGGATTTTATCAAGTTTATTTTACTTGTTGCATGTAATCTATCATCTATTTTAAAACTTCCCACAGAATCAACACATTTGCTGCATGGTATCAGCCGTTGTTTTCCATGAGTGTTGCATTTTATCAAACGGTCAATGTGCATATGCACCAACTGCAATCTCAGAACAATACAAAAACTAATACTGCAAAATAGAATTGAAGGAGGCCGTCCTAATGAGATCATAAAGAAATGCTGCAAGGTTCCTGGTGATGATCTATTTTATGTTTCCATGTTGTCAGGCTAGGAAAAGTGTAGGAACTAATACATGAACCGTCGGCAGGGAAAATTGGAACCGGAGGAGTGAGTAGCAGACAGTGATGGTGTGGCCGAGACTTTAAAGAAATTGATGATCCAAGCTTTTCAGCTATCCCAATCCACCACCCCAACTCATTCAACAACCAGAACAATAAGTTGGCACTCTCTTAATTCCATCCACCGAACACCAAATGGAAAGGAGTCGCGAAGCAATACGGGCGGAACAGAGCACGATCCAGCAAAAGTTGATGTCGGAGGCGGCATCAGTTCTGAGCCACTCTGCAGCCGAGGCCGCACGGTGGTGCCACAGCCATACCACTCCCATCCACATAACGGACACATTTATGTCCTGCCCCTCTGGCCTCCTCCGCTGGGCATGCGTGTCCGCTGTCGCGTCACACCAGTTGCAATGCCGCTTGCTAGAGCTCTATTTCTCCATGGCACTCGACTGCATCCTGTCGGCCATTGACGATGTGAGATGCGTGGGGAAGGAGCCGCCGATCACCAATGCACTAATGGTAGAGCTAAAGCGAGCCCAGGAACACCAGCGGCGTGGATGTTGTGAGGCCCGAGTCGAACTCAGGGATACGTGAATTATTGGGGACTTTTACTAACTAATCGCAATCAGCTAGACCGATTAACAAAGTAGGGTTTTGTTGTTCAAATTAAAAAGAAAATAAAAATCAAACAAAGAAAACAATCGATTAAAGGTTAATTTAATCAATTCAAAAGGATATCTTTAGGATGGCGGTTTCACCGCGGGTCAACATTGTATTAGGTTTCATATAATTCCTCACACTTCTCTCTCCATCCGGGTAGTGGCCTAAATACAGAATTACCCACTGTCATGGTGTAATTCACTACTTAGGTTTAGGTTGATTCCACCGTCGTAGTAATCATTCCCCTAAACTAAGTGCATTAAAAACGGTCTCTCAGTTCCCACCATTAATTTTACAACTCCTTTGTCAAGGGTTTTATTGATTAATGTAGAATTCATCTCTTTTCAACCGTTAATCCTTCTGTCGAAGTGATTAAGGGTGTTAAATTATTATTATGGTGATCAAGCATAACAATAGAAATGGAGAAAACGAATCTATACCACGGATTTGAGAGAAAAATATGAATTATTGATATAAAAATGTCATACAATGCATTCCCGGGCTACTCCCGGTCCTAAAGATTGAGGGTTTTAGCCTCTCATGTTCATCTCACACGAATACATGGTAGAAATTGGGGAATTCATAAGAAAAACGGGAAATAAATGGGAAAACCCCTGAACGGAGAAGAACCGGTGGATCCTTGGCGTAAAACACGAGCTTCCCCGCCTGTCGGTGGTGGAAATCGTCTTCGGCAGCGTCCGAATCACCCGGGATGAGCTTCTCGGCCTCCGTTCTCCTCTTTCTCCTCCTCGGCACTCGTGCAATCCAAAAATGAGATCCTCTCTCGTGTGGGCGATCGTCATTAGGTATAAGTCCCTAATTAGGTCGTCAAATAACAACAACCGTCCGATCGAGATCAAAACAGATCCAACGCATATCTGCCGACGTCGATACCATCGACGCGGGTCGATGGTATCGACCCAACGGATTAGCGGCAGCTTTCCTTTCTTTTATTCTGAGCGCCTGTGGTGATCTCGATACCATCGCCTTGGGTGTCGATGGTATCGACTCCTGTAGCGTCGGTTTTGTCTTCTAGTGACGCTGTAGCTCTCCTTGTGTCGATGGTATCGACAGTTTCCTCGCCAGCAACAGTAAGGGATCTCGATACCATCGACTTGAGTGTCGATGGTATCGACTCTATGCTTCTCCTCTCGGCTGGCAATTTGTGGCTTGGTCGATGGTATCGACTTCCGTCGATGGTATCGACGGAAGCAGATACTTGTTTTTCCTGAAATTTCACAACAAGACCAAGTAAATCCACACATATAATAATATTATGATAAATAATGCTCAAAATAGTTAAACAAAGGGGATTTGATATAATATGATGGCAAAGACCAAATTAAGTAAATTATGCAATATTATCCATGAAAATGAGTAATTAGAGCACAAAACACATATGAAATAGGTCTATAAATGCGACTCAAAATCATCGCATCAAACTCCCCTAAGCTTAAACATTGCTCGCCCTCGAGCAACTAATCCTTAGAATAGGATTGCAGACGTCAACTAAAAATCAACACATCACCCCACATTCCACATGACTCCCACTGAACGTTCTCAAACCGGCCTTTCCTAATCACAGAATAGTAATTACCCTACAGGCGAAAATAATCATCAATAAAAGAAATTATCCTTCAAACCGATGAACACTATCACATAAGGCAGTTAACATAATAAAATTTTCCGATTCAGCATTGGTGCATCTTGTGATCGCCTACACTACGTTGCTCGCCTTAACTACCATCTACATGGAAGCAGTTCTCCTGATAAACATGAGTGAGGAGAAAATCACGGTGGCCTACCAATCCGAGCAACGGGTGGATGGAATGGGTGGTTCATGGAAGAATTTAGAAGTATTACACAGTTTCAAAATGCATAAAACAAAATGCCCTAAATGATGTAAATGCACATTAAAAATGCCCTAATGCCTATAATTGGGTGGAATGATGCATGCACTAACCTTCCACCTCAAAATATGATGGAAATCTAATTAAGGCACATCATGTACTCAATTTCCTTGTTATGCAAGTGATATCATGTTCCTTTCTCCCTCTTATTCCATTTTCTTCTCAATTCTCTCTTTTTTTTCTTTTCTTTATTTTTTTCAGATTTTCAGAAATTTTTTTTCTTAGCCCATATATCCATAATTGCTTAGAGATACATGTATAAGGCCATTTCCTTTATGATTGGAAATCTTTGTACTATTTCAAGGGTATGGAACAATTTAGATCACTTTTCAAGACAAACTGAGGTACATGGTGTACTTATGCATGAAAATCATGAAAGTTATGAGTGCAACTACATGACATGCACCTAAAGGTAATGTGCATGAATCACTATACATTGTTTTTTCGTTTTATGCAAAAGTATGAAAATAACAATGCAAATCCTATCTACATGCTATGCACGCCAGAAGGAATTAAAACTGTACTTTACTTCCAATTCTTTGGTGGATTATGGAAAAATATGAAGTGGAATGATCACAAGATTAAGTTACTGAACCTTAGAAAAATATCATGTGTCCCTCCTTACTGACATGTGTAGTAGTTCAAAGGGTTCTTTCGCTTATATCCAATTAAGGTCTCATTACCATTTGATTAGGTTAGGCTCAAACAACCGTTACTATCCACTTTTCATGAGTCAATGGGGGTGTGGGTGTGACATATTGCTTCAAAGTTGACATAATCAATCATTTTCATAGGACAAGTTCCCAAAGGACAACCAAGTTAAGCTATCCAAAAGACACAAAAATTTTCAAATTCCCTTAAATTTCCCATGAAAACAGCGAGATGACACACCCGACATCCATGGTTACACTAGATAGATGTGGATCCTTAACAAAACTAAAATTGCAAGAAAAAATAACAAAGCAAAAACTAAAAACAACTAAAGAAAAGATAAAAGATAGAGTTGTTCCAGCCACCCCCCTAAGCTTGAATTCGACTATGGCCTCATAGTCAAAAACCAACTTAAAGGTGGAACAGTGATACCAGATCAGTCCAATGGTGGTGGAGGTGGGTACTGCCAGGGTCGTGGGGTCCGGATTTGCTCTGGATGATGTGACTTCATTTGGACAATAACCCCATCTTGAATAACTGACACCGACACTGCTGTGTGCCCATCGATACCATCGACGGAAGTCGATGGTATCGACTCGCTGATTAGGGCAACTGCCTCGCGAGTCCGGCTGCCGCCTTTTTCACTTGTAAATGTCGATACCATCGACACACCCGTCGATGGTATCGACTCCACTGAGTCAATTTCTTCTGAAAATCTCCAGAGATCTCGATGGTATCGACTGGCATGTCGATACCATCGACCTTTTATTGCGACCTGTCTGTGACCATGTCGATACCATCGACGGGGGTGTCGATAGTATCGACGTAGTGCGATTTTTGCTGGTGTCGACCTGAACCCATGTCGATACCATCGACGAGTGTTTCGATGGTATCGACCCTGCCTGTGCCTGCACATTCAACAAACGGATCAAGGTATCATTTTTAAACAAAATTTAAACGAAATAAAAGCAATCTATGACTACAATTAAACTATCCTAATGTACCAATGGTTGGGTTGCCTCCCAACAAGCGCCCTTCTTTAACGTCTTAGGCTAGACGTATGACAGTCATCATCTTTTCACCTTGGGGACTGCACTTAGAGGATCATGCGGTAATTTGAATTCAACACGATCTCCTCCAATGCCCAAAGACAAAGTACCTCTCCCTAAGGCAGTCACAACGTCTGTCATTGCTTGAAACGGTCTTCTTAGGAGAATTTCACAACTTTGGAGTGGTGGCATATCCATGACGACAAAGTCCACAGGAAATATGAATCTATCCACTTTGACGAGAACATCTTCACATACTCCATAGGGTCTCACGGTAGACCCATCTGCCAATTCAATTGTTGCAGCCAACTTCTTTATCTCTTTTAACCCCAGCTTTTGAAATGTAGCCAAAGGCATGAGATTTATACTAGCGCCGGAATCACATTGCGCTTTAGGAAATTGTTGACCACCTATTGAGCACGGTATGTAAAAACCTTCTGGGTCCTTTCTCTTCTTTGGTGAACTCCCGTGAATCATAGAGCTCACTGTCTCATTCATCCAATAAATTTCATCGTCTTTTATCTGCCTCTTCTTATTGATGATTTCCTTGATGAACCTCCCATAGGAGGGTACTTTTTCGATCATCTCCACTAATGGAATATTGATGTGGAGTTTTCGGAATATCTCCAGGAATTTCTTAAAATGACGATGCTCTTTCTTTGACTTAGAATTTACCGGATCTGAAACATCCGCTGCATCAGCACGCCTGTGAGGTGGCACATACGTGCTTTTCGGGGGTACCTCCCCTAAGCTTGCTTCAATCACTCTCTCCGACGTGGGCTTTGGCGAGACATCCTCAATAGTAGCAGCTTGTTGTGGTTCCTCTCTCGCCTTAGATGTCTCCACATGTGCACAAACAACTTGCACTTGTTCTTCCTGCCTAGGTGGAGATACAATATTCACAACTCTTTGTGATTTTCTGAAGAAAGGGTTTCCGCCCGGCAATCCATAGTACGTGCATGGATATGGTATCGCCGGTGTTGCATTCACATTGAAAGTCATTTTTCTTTCTTCTACAGCTTCTTGCACCTGAGATTCCTCCTCAGTGCTTACCACAGACATATACTTGACCTGATGGTGTGCCTGAGCCACATTTGCATTCTCGGCTGGTTTATGTTGATTGGCGTGCTTGATGGCCGCCACTTCACTCGAAATCTGTGCCACGGTGGTTTCCAATGCCCGCATTTGTGCTTCATGGCTTTGCAGCGTCTGCCCAAACTTGGTTAGAATATCACCTTGAGATTGCAATTGTTTTCCAAACATGGCCATCATCTCTTGGTTTTGCTGGACCATTTGAGTTAGTAATTCAGTGTTCTTCTCCTCGGCTTTCTGCTGTGGCTTGGCATCCGGATCCTGTAGAAAATTGTTCGGATCCTTCCATGAAAACTTTTTATCTTTCCTCCATGCATAGTCATTGTTTCTATAGCCCTGTTGTTGCATGAATTTCACTTGGGCCTCCCCATCATCAGATGCATCCTCCTTAGTTAGGACCTTCTTGGCTAGAAGATCTAACTTGGCATTCAGCTCCCTCACTATTCTGGATTCACCAGCAGCCTTGACATGTTCCACTGCACCTCTGTCGCCCCATGAATGTTTCCTAGCCATGTTCTTTAATATCTCCCAGCATCTTGTATCAGTGTTGTTCAAGAAAAATCCTGAACCGGCCGAGTCCAAATTGCTTCTATCATGCTCGGAGAGAGCAAAGTATAAGATCTTCACTTGGGTTTCCTTGTCCAGTCCATGGTGTGGACATCTCCTCAACATGACTTGGAATCGCTCCCAAGTCTCAGAATAAGTTTCACCCGCCTGTTGGGTGAAATTGTGGATCTTCCGGATCATATCATTGGTCTTCTCAGGAGGGAAGAACCTCTCGAAGAAAACCTCCACCATGTGATCCCATGATTCAACAAACTCGTCGTCAAGGTTATGAAGCCACTCTCTTGCCACTCCAGCCAAGGAACTCGGGAATAACTTGAGGTAGAGCACATCCTGTGGAAATTGATCTATCTTCACCATATCACAGTTCTCCACGAACTGGCTGATGTGGGCCACTGGATCTTCATTTTTTAATCCGTGAAATGTGTTTGATTTAACCAAGTTAATCAATGCTGGATCGATCTTGTAGGTTGGAATGTTTAGCCCCTATTTCTTTATAGGCCCCTTTGATGCCGAGGAAGAAGACGCCTTGATCTTCTCCCATATTGTCTGTGCTTCAGCCATTGCTTCTTCTTGTTCTTGCTCAGATTCAGAATTTATATCACTTTGGTGCTCCTGCTCGTAGTAGTCCTCGTCCTCTGGTCCCGCAGATGGAACCTCAGGTGTGCGATTCGCGTAGTCGGTACTACGCGTATGCACCATGCAAAGTACCTGAAATATGAAAATCGGGGTTCAGTACAATGCTTTGAACGAGTAAACACAATTATAGAGAAATATAGGAATTTTTAAAATTGTTTTAAAATAAAATAAAAAAATGTGGCCTAGAGTGGCCGCTCTTAGCACTCAAAGTGCCAATAATTCACCGTATCCCCGGCAACGGCACCAAAAACTTGATGTGTATTTTACTACGTGCTTAAACGCAAGCATACGCGTCGAGTAATATAGGCCTTGTGAGGCCCGAGTCGAACTCAGGGATACGTGAATTATTGGGGACTTTTACTAACTAATCGCAATCAGCTAGACCGATTAACAAAGTAGGGTTTTGTTGTTCAAATTAAAAAGAAAATAAAAATCAAACAAAGAAAACAATCGATTAAAGGTTAATTTAATCAATTCAAAAGGATATCTTTAGGATGGCGGTTTC
The DNA here is from genome assembly GCA_963693085.1 of Alisma plantago-aquatica. NCBI lineage: Eukaryota > Viridiplantae > Streptophyta > Magnoliopsida > Alismatales > Alismataceae > Alisma > Alisma plantago-aquatica. Next base: position 639,517,156 of record OY856411.1, read on the forward strand.
ACCGCGGGTCAACATTGTATTAGGTTTCATATAATTCCTCACACTTCTCTCTCCATCCGGGTAGTGGCCTGAATACAGAATTACCCACTGTCGTGGTGTAATTCACTACTTAGGTTTAGGTTGATTCCACCGTCGTAGTAATCATTCCCCTAAACTAAGCGCATTAAAAACGGTCTCTCAATTCCCACCATTAATTTTACAACTCCTTTGTCAAGGGTTTTATTGATTAATGTAGAATTCGTCTCTTTTCAACCGTTAATCCTTCTGTCGAAGTGATTAAGGGTGTTAAATTATTATTATGGTGATCCAGCATAACAATAGAAATGGAGAAAATGAATCTATACCACGGATTTGAGAGAAAAATATGAATTATTGATATAAAAATGTCATACAATGCATTCCCGGGCTACTCTCGGTCCTAAAGATTGAGGGTTTTAGCCTCTCATGTTCATCTCACACGAATACATGGTATAAATTGGGGAATTCATAAGAAAAACGGGAAATAAATGGGAAAACCCCTGAACGGAGAAGAACCGGTGGATCCTTGGCGTAAAACACGAGCTTCCCCGCCTGTCGGTGGTGGAAATCGTCTTCGGCAGCGTCCGAATCACCCGGGATGAGCTTCTCGGCCTCCGTTCTCCTCTTTATCCTCCTCGGCACTCGTGCAATCCAAAAATGAGATCCTCTCTCGTGTGGGTGGCCGTCATTAGGTATAAGTCCCTAATTAGGTCGTCAAATAACAACAGTCGTCCGATCGAGATCAAAACAGATCCAACGCATATCTGCCGGCGTCGATACCATCGACGCGGGTCGATGGTATCGACCCAGCGGATTAGCGGCAGCTTTCCTTTCTTTTATTCTGAGCGCCTGTGGTGATCTCGATACCATCGACTTGGGTGTCGATGGTATCGACTCCTGTAGCGTCGGTTTTGTCTTCTAGCGACGTTGTAGCTCTCCTTGTGTCGATGGCATCGACTTGGGTCGATGGTATCGACAGTTTCCTCGCCAGCAACAGTAAGGGATCTCGATACCATCGACTTGAGTGTCGATGGTATCGACTCTATGCTTCTCCTCTCGGCTGGCAATCTGTGGCTTGGTCGATGGTATCGACTTCCGTGGATGGTATCGACGGAAGCAGATACTTGTTTTTCCTGAAATTTCACAACAAGACCAAGTAAATCCACACATATAATAATATTATGATAAACAATGCTCAAAATAGTAAAACAAAGGGGAATTGATATAATATGATGGCAAAGACCAAATTAAGTAAATTATGCAATATTATCCATGAAAATGAGTAATTAGAGCACAAAACACATATGAAATAGGTCTATAAATGCGACTCAAAATCATTGCATCATTGCTCATTGTGAAGGTGGAGCTCGAGCCTCCGGTTATGTCCATGCTTGACGACCAGTCTCTAAGCTGGGTCATGCGGGAGGCGGGCTTCCCTAGTCCTACCGTCAAGGATGTTGTAGAGAAGTCCATGGCCTCCACCTCCTTGACAACAATGAGCGACACGTTCACATTGGCAGTTGTCTTCTCCGCTGTCGGGTACATCGGAAGCAGCTTATGCACGCTGGACAGAAGCCTTAACAAATAAAAATGGGACTGTGGACTTTTATTTACGATAATGCCACCGTGTTTTCTAAGAACGGGTAGATAATTGTGGATACCCGTGCGGGCATTGAATTAATAGCCATATATATATATATATATATATATATATATATATATATATATATAGAGAGAGAGAGAGAGAGAGAGAGAGAGAGTGAGAGAGAGAGAGTCAGGCTAGAATACACTCGAGTGTACAGATCACATGAATACACTCAAGTGTGTTTTCATATCAAGACTATTTTTTGCAAAATGTGAACCATTGATCTTCACTGTCATACTATGACTAGGGTACATACAAATTTTGAGCCCATTTGGATAAGTGTAAGTCACTCATCCAAGGGTAACAAAATCGACATGTGAAACTAATTTGCAATACATAATTTTGATGGTCTTTATAACATGACCTATAAATGTCCAGATGTGCTCAAATTTTGCATATGATCTATTCACAAGATGTTTAAGAAGATCAACAGAGTAGATTTTTGAAAAAAAATTACATCATGAAAAACTATTTGAGTGTATTCTGCTCTGAATACACTCGAGTGTATTCAAGCCTCTCTCTCTCTCTCTCTCTATATATATATATATATATATATATATATATATATAGAGAGAGAGAGAGAGAGAGAGAGAGAGAGATGATCTAGTGTGGACATGCAGACTGTGGATGCCCATTTCTAACTTGCTACTCCTGGTTTCTCAGCACACGTCTTTGCATATTATAGCGTACCTTTACACACGTCTTTGTGTACGCTTAGACATTTTCGATTTCTCCGTGCTCGTCTCTTACGAGATGGTCTATTATTATTATTATCTTCTTCTACTTATAATTTGTTGCTCATCCTACCGTACTCCTTGCATCACCGGAGTGCATAGGTACATGTGTCTCCCGCCAAAGCAGGCAATACAGAAGCAAACACAGATCGTCAGATACATCTGGCACATAGTTTAGTGCTCCATGGTGAATGCATATCCAAAGTTAGAAACTTAAAGCAGTAAGCCCGCCTGCGCCTACACCTCCTACACATGGAAGGTAACAAGGAAGAAGAGCAAGTCTGATTTAGTGACATGACGTGCAGGTGGCTGTCAGCGTACTTCTCAGTAAGAGCAGTGATGCCATTGCATATAAGAGGAGAAGGACGCACTGTAGACTCTGTGCTCATGATTAGATGGTACGAGCTTCTATATGTTCCATCAATGCACATTCCAGCATTGAAGTGGTTCTTTCGTAGTTGAGGCAGTCCACAACTTAGGTTCCTTGATTGATGAGGATACAAAGACCACTCTCCACCACTTTGCCGCAAATGTGCGTAGCAATGTTGAGCAACCGATCCATGTATTGTCAAGGACTATGGTGTATATATGTGTTACATATGTACATTGATAGAAAATATGCACAACACTGTCTTGGTATAGATGCATCTTTTCCACAGGATCCTAATCTATGAAATGGACATCCTACTCAACATACGATCAATAGGATTTGTGCTATCCATAGAAATGACTTAGTTTGTATATACATTGATTATTATGCATAATGATTGTTTATAAGGAATGTGGGCCCCCGCCCAACTATATCTTAATTTACACCTTATTGTTTCTAAATCATTCCACTTGTGCAACTTTTGTCATGAATTACGTTATACACTTCCATTACAGTGTGCGGAATCTTAAATCGAAGCAAGACAAAGCCACCAGTAGATAACGCTAGTAGATACGTACCATACTCTTAGCTACTAAAATACATAATGTCTTGTTTGTGAGTTCAAGTTTTCTGTTTAACAGTTTGACTATATATAATAGTGGGGGACTAAAATTCATAGATGAGAAGCAAATTCTAGTCTTTTATTCTGGAAATAGTGGTCACAACATGACTGAGTTCATCCAGTAGCATGTGCAACATGTACAAGGAAGGGTTAAAGACAACACAATGAACAATAATATACTAACAATAGAGTAGAAAGGTCACCGTGCCGCAAAGTCAATATAAAATTTATCATATTAGTGGTGGGCATAAATGTACAATTAGCAATCTAATTTGTACATTTAGATAAGAGACCAAAATTTTATCAAGAGGCATATCAATCTGAAATTCACGGTAGGGAATCCATGCATCATCATTGTTTTAAATAAAAGCACTTTTGGCTAACACTAGATATGGCAGAAATTCTTGTATAGGTTGGTCTCCATTGATATTCATTCACGGTGGGAGTGCAGAGCAGATCCCATCTGACGTTGTAGGAGAGTCGTTGAGAATCCTCCTAGGAAAGTACTCTTAGTGGGAATATTGAGCTCTAGAAATATTTGTGTTGATACCCTTCTGTAAAATTTTATAAAACTTGGGACTTGTATTAATTATATGTGGCAGACATCGTATGCATACCTGCCTCACTATATATGTTGACGTACCCTTCATCTAGACAAAATACATATTGAATCTCATGTCTTTAGGATGGATTCAGATTTGATGTTAGTATATTTGATGGTTTGATAAGCATGACAGAACCTGAAGTCACAGCCATGCTACGTTGTAGCCATAGGCGTGCGCCAAAGTGGAGTGACAACTATGACGAGCGTGGAACGTAGACATGTCGGGCAAGTTTTGCCGATGAAAGAGAACATATCACATAATTGATTATCGATGCGTTGAGCGGAGATGGTAACTAAGACTAGTACTGAGAAACTGGAATTAGTGAAGAGACGTATACACAAAGTCGTGTGCTGAGAAAGTGGGAGTAGCAAGTTAGAAATGGGCATCCGCAGTCCGCACGTCCACACTAGATCATCTCCATATATATATATATATATATATATATATATATATATATATATATATATATATGCATGTACATATGAAATGTGATTGTTATTTTTCAAAAACATCTAATATGGACAACATTGATTCAATCTCTATGGCTGGATTTAATTAACATATTTTCACTACTACAGATCTGGCCTTTGGCGTCGGTTATTTAAGCCCTTTTCGCAACGGTTTCCAAGCGACGCCTATGTGGGCACCGCTAAAAGTCGAACCCTTTCGGCGTCGGTTTTCCAACCGACGCCAAAATGCTTCGCGCCACTAAAAATGCACAAGAAGGGCCCCATCAACCTCGGTTATAAGTATTAACCGACGCCATCTCATCTGCCACCACGGCCGTGCTGTCCAGCAAGGCCGTTCTGGCCATAACGGCGTCGGTGTTCTACTAATAACCGACGTCATATCACCCGCCACCATGGCCGTACTGTCCAGCACATCCGTTCTAGCCAGGCTGTCTGGCAACATTAGGCAGAGGTTTTATGCTTATAACCGATGTTTTAAACCTTTGTTGTCGGTTTTAGACAAATAACCGACGCCTATGGTTTGATTTTTTTTTCTTAGTAGTTTGCAGGCCTGCTGTGGCTGGTCGCAGAATGAGAACCTACATGTCAGTGGAACTGAACTGTAGGTTTACGACATCCATTGATATCAGCCAACAAACATGCCACAAACCTACAAAATCAACAAATATTCTTTTCACACATTCACACATAGGTAGATACATTCAGGCATCAATTCAATTTTCACATTCACACATGTAGAAACATTCAGACATGTAGAAACATTCAGAGATGTAGAAACACATGTATAAATATTCATCTACAAAATATCATTCATCATCGCTATCAACATCCCAATTATATCTTACAGTCCCCACTACTTGTATGGATCTTGCCCATTATTCTCTTACGTCATTTAATACTTCCATCGTATATGGAGCATGTACATCTTTTAAGGCTTTTAAGGCTTTACCTGTAGTGGGGTCAGTTTTAAACACATGCAAAGAGAATGATATATATATAAGTAATAATATATAAATAAGATTGATATATATCATACTATCTAATAAGACTATATATAATACCTTAGGTATGGCATTGATTTCATCTGCATGTTTGATAATCATGTCCATAAACCGCATCACATAGTATGAACATGCCCAACCGTTGTCTTGTGTAGCACACTATAAAATGGATACAAAATATTAAAAAATACAAATAAACACAGTTCACATAAATAACATATACATTGGAGTCGGGAACTTACTTTCACATTCTCCCAAATTATTGGCTGGTTCTTTTTACTGGGGACCTTTCCTCCAGCCTTTTTGAACGCATCTAACTCCTACATGTTAATGTAACACAATAAATTGCATAATTAAATAGTAATGTAATAACATATGTTAACGTATATAAAAATGAAATATTTATCACCAGAATAATGTCATTCTCATTACATATCCAATTTTTGGATTCAATGTACTCCCTGCAGGATCTAGATAATAGACAGTGAACATCCCAGTGAGAATAACTAGTAACTCCCAATGCTTAGCTCTAGAGGTAAAAAAGTTAAAAATTAATAACTCAAAATCCACAATAAAAATGTAATTTTCTTAAGTCCAAATTATAAGCAAAGTAAACTTACTTCACATTGAATGGAGCTATTATTATCGTCTTTTTTTTGACCGAAAATTGTAAAAGCATCACAACAGTTGAACGCTATCAGGGTCTTTAGCTACTAGACTAATCAATGATGGAATAAAAAATCCCACATGTTCAAATCCAAATTGTTTAGATTGAATTTCGACTAAGTAGCTGCAAAACATGTATTATGTATGCATTAATATATAAGAAACCAGATCACTGGATCCTACACAAGGTATATGGATGTATAAATAAGATCTCACCTTACCCATACTTCTATCATTGATGTATTCAGCCAATCATAGTTAAACAACTCAATAATATCTTGTACAAATAGAGAGATTTTGTATGATTGACCTGCATAATCCGCTTCTAAAGAAACAACTATAGGGCAATGTATATTATGTGCGCGTAGCCATACTGCCATTCCCTTACAAGCAGGACCTAACGGGAATTTTAGGTCAGTTGGAACCCAACTTGGTAATGCAGGAAGTGGAGGTGGAGGCCTAGATGCTCTGGGTGTCTTTTTTTAACATGTATATATAATTTTAGATCAATTGACCTCATATATATACATTAACAATTTAATGTAATGTAAATTTATCTTACAATTTCAGTAGTGTAGATGACATCCGCTTTGGGCTACAATATCACCCCACCTTTTGCCTCACCAAGTGTATCAATATTCGGGTGGGCATATGGCAATGCAACTTCCTTCCAATCGGGGATTACACGTATCGGGCTCACATGAATGTAACCCTGTGGTATTGGAGTCCCATGAATCATTGTCCCAGGAAGGGACGAGTAAGCATGCGCCTTTGCAACAACATAATCTTCAATTTTTAAATGGCATGGCTTCAATGCCTACCAATTTATGTAAAGAATGTTATACATATATACATATCATCTTGAAAACATATCATCTTGAAAAGACTAGCTAATATGTCATAAACAATACTTACAGCAGACGTGCGAGGTGGTGGGTCTATAGGATTACTCTCAGCATGTGCATCAGGAGAAGAGCAGGTCGCCATAGGTTGATTGGAAGTCTGAGATGCCTGCCACCGCAATATTTCTTCCTTGACCTTCTTAGCAACTATATCCTCGACTCTCTTATTCTCCTATACATGGATAAAAGAAACATTAGCTTCTTATTATTAAATTACCTTTTGCAGTAACATTCTAAAAAAAGAATAGGTTACCTATTCTTGTGAAAGTCCCGCTCTTGTGACAGGTTTGCACTGGGATGGCCCAAAGAACGCTTTGATGCCCACACCAGCGCCTGCACCCCTAACACGTCCAGGATGCTCTGGGTTACCCAGAGCAACTGTCAATTCATCCCTTGTGCCCTGAGGGATGAATGTGCCATGTTTCCTCTGCTCGTACAGCTCTTGCTAATCACCATCAATAGAAATTGGTAAGTAAACACCACAAATAATCAATATTCAAATGACATGCATTGTTGAGTTGTATTTTACCATTTTTACAACCGCCTCAATAGTTATGGGCTTCTTTATTTCACCCTTCTTGTTTTGCCTCCCAGCTATCCAGACATCATGGCGAGGCATGGGTGTGGTACATGTAGTAGAGGACTCCTGAGTAGCAGCAGACTCCATCTGTAGTCTTTGGCGAATGCCTATATAGCCCTTTGGATCCATTGTATGGTCATGTACATTCAATGCACGCCTTACTCTTTGTGCCTCATTGAACGCCTAGTTAGTATGCACATTGATTTTATTAGTAACACTAAAGGTTAATCTTGAATAGGTGAATACAACGTATATTAATTAAATTGGGAGTGACGCTTAATACCTTGAATTCTTCAGTTTGTCTTGAAGCAACAAATGTGTCTCAATCTTCTTTGTCTAGGAAGTTCCACTTTTCAAGGGCTGACTTCTTCTTCTTATCACCATATTTTATGTATTCTCTGTTGAGATTTGTCCTATAGTTCCTTAGCATATTTCCGGCACGTTGCATCACGCTTTTACGATGCAGCTTATCATCCAATGCAAACATATTATGTAAAATAGAATTGTTATTAACTAGTATCCAAAAATAGAATTGCAAATAATAGAATTTGTAATGTACAAAATAGAATTGTAAATAATAATAACTCACGCATAAATCCTTCCATATCAAGTCTTTCTTTGCCTAAAGAGCTTTATGCCAATTATCATACTTAACACCACAATGGCTTCGAGTGACACACCCAAGATAGTTTACAAAATTATTGCGGTTCACTCCAATTGCATTTCCTGCATTATCAAACTCCACAACCAATTTGGATCCACTACCCCTTAGCGTTGTTAACTTCTTCAGCAGAGTGATGCCCCTTTTCTTATTAACTTTTTGGTGATGCGCATCAAGTGCCTGCAGTGCTTCAGAGGGTACATGTGCATCATCAACCGGAAATTTGACAAAATAAACACACAGAATTAGCCCAATATAGAAATATAGGATATATGACATAACTAGAAGATAATGTATTTGTATAGAAATATAGGATATGTTTTTAAAACTTACATTGGTATCCTCACCATGCTCATCATGGACATTATCCACATCATGGACATCATGCTCATCATGGACATCATCCCCATGGTCAACCATATGAAAATGTCATTAAAAAGGCAAAATTTAGCATTTGTATTAACTAGAAGATAATGAAACATTATATCTGAAAATGATATTGATATTCAAAAAGCAAACATTTAACATTTTATATAGTTCACATATAAAAATGAAACATTGAAAAATGAAACATATAAAAAAATATAAACATGCATGCCTCTAAAATTGCGATCTTTTATCAACTAACAATCCTTCATTGTGATCTCCACGCACATATAAGTCATCATTAGCTTCAATATTTTGTGGAGTTGGCAACCCAACTGAGAATAGATTGGATTCATCATACTTATCATAGTACTCTTCTTCATCTATAGGATCTTCAATGAATTGTCTTTTACCATGAAGAACAACCGACCATTTATCATTTGCAGGATCATCGATATAAAATACTTATTTCGTCTATGATGCCAATATGAACGGTTCACCCTTCTTGCCAATCTTTTTGAAGTTCACTAAAGTGAAACCCAATTCATCCACTATAACTCATTTGGTGTTATCAATCCAATTACATTTGAAGAGAAGAATTCTGAAATCTATGTAGTCAAACTCCCATATGTCTTCAATCACACCGTAATATGACATTTTAGCTTCACGTGGACTCTTATCCTTTGCACTTGCAAAATACATATAATATGATACCGAAATTTTCTTGAAAACACAATACACATTATACACTTATATCCTAAGTGAGATTAGGTGTTCAAGAACAGTCCCAAATCGGGGACTATCCAAGATTTACTCCTAATGAGTAAATCTTGGATGGGTTTTTAGGCCAACAAATACATGTATGTTGCCATTCCAATACCTACAATCCTAGTTTCATCATTCATATCCTAGGTTTCATGTAACATCATTTAATCTTGGTATTATATTCTATAACATTGATTTCAACATGTCGAGTGTCCATGCATGTTCATCATGTTGGATAGATATGTAAAATGTTAGTGTTTCATCACAATTGATGTCAGGGTTTCATCACGATTTTAGGTATCATATAGAGTATGTAGATGTTAGGGTTTCATCATGCAATAGGGATTCATTTGAATATATACCCTCTTCTTCTTCCTTCTCCCTCCTTACCAACAGCAAGCACGACCGTGTGGGGTGGCACGACCGTGTCTGTGTTGGCCGACCACACGGCTGTGCTTGCAGTTGGTAAGGAGGGAGAAGAAAGAAGAAGAGAGGCTACTGGAACAAGATGAGGAGGGCCTACTGTTGGTAGCAGCGTGGATACGGAGGCGGCAGTGTGAGGAGAAGGCGTCGGGCACACCAGGGGCAGGCGGCGGTGATGGCGGTGAGCAGCAGGGGCGACGAGCACACCAGGGGGCAACAACGACGAGCAGCATGGGCGGCGGCGTCGAGCAGCAGCAGCAACAACAGTAGGCGGTGCGGAGGTAGGGGCAGGCAGCGACGCGGAGCACACCAGGGTCGGGAGTCGATCACTCAATGAAATAGAAGAAAGGGGAATTAGAGGATCTACTGTGCGCAGGGGCTATTAAGTCACTCCAAAGGCGTCAGTTATCTCTACCAACCGACACCTTTACTATTCAACATCAGTTTTCCCAAAACAATCAACGTCCAATTATCCTAAAATTTTTGGCAAGGAGGGCGCGCGAACCATTATCAGCGTCGGTTATCCCAAGACAACTGACGCCCATATAGTAAAATTTGCGCACAATTTTTATCTAGTTTAGGCGTCAGTTATTAGGTAAAACACCGACGTTGTATGGGGGCAATTTTTTTGTCCAAAAAAATTGGATTTTCGCGGGCTATTTTAGGCGTCGATTGCATTTCTTCAGCCGACGCTGAATAAAAAGTGATACCCGTGTTTATCTGGTCTTCAAATATGGACGTCGGTTTACCTGAATAGCCGACGTTTAATAGTTATCAACGTCGGTTTCGTTAAATAACCGACGCTCCGAAAAGTGACGTTGAACGCTGTTTCTGTAGCAGTGTTTAGGTTCCCTATTTTAGTGATAAGTAGAAATATGTTAATATATCAGTTGGTATGCACATTCTATTCCCACTCTCTCTCTCTCTTTCCACCACATAAACACACACACATACATACATATATAAATATAAATATATATATATGTATATATATGTATATATATACCTATATATACATATATATATATATATATATATATATATATATATATATATATATATATATATATATGCCGTTTCTTTAGTACCCACGCGGGTAGCCTGGATTTCTCTACCCGACAACAAAAAAAGTAATTCTTCCGACCAGAAAAGTAATTCTTCTATTAAAAAGTAACTATGTTGATCAAAAAGTAACTATACGACTAAAAAAGTAATCCCATACAAAATACATAGCAGATATATATATGTAACCGTGTTTTGAAATTTTCTATTACAAACGTAACTATCTATGCATGAAACTCAAGAGTTTGTAAGGTAAAGTAACCCTCTACATGTCAAAAGTAACAAACTTGAAAAAAAGTAGCCGAAATGGGGGGGAGGGTTGATACCCACGCGGGTATTAAAGATGGACCCATATATATATATATATATATATATATATATATATATATATATATATATATATATATATATATATATATATATATAGTGCATGTGTGTATAAACATATACGTAAATACATATATATATACATATAAACACACACATATATATATATATGTATATGTGTATGTATGTTTGTTACCTAACTGAGTAATAAAAATTAGTTAGCTAGCAATTTTAGTCATAGTCTAAGCATTTTGGTGATAGTTAAGGCTTTTGGGTTACTAATTTTTGCTCATGGTTACAGTTTGGGGTACATATTTTTTTTCCAGAAATGTCATTTTTATTATTTTTGGTGAATGCAATACATAATTGATGTTGTGTTTACAAAATGAGCCTTTGTATTACAAATTTCGTCATCCCATTTTAGTTTGTTGCTTCCTATTATAAAAATGAATCACATGTAATTATAGTTTGTTATCCAAGTGGCATATTATATATATATATATATATATATATATATATATATATATATATGTATATATAGTTGACAAAGGAGTGAGTCAAGTAGTCAAGCATGGTGTCCCTAACAAAGGGACCCATGTTCAAATCTCAACTGCTCTCAGAGTTTACAACCCTCCCAGACATTTGGTCTCCATCACAGGCACAGGAGAGGGGGGGAATGCCTCTCTTGATCCCCTAAATATATGTATATATATGTATATATATGTATATATGTGTGTGTGTATATATATGTATATATGTGTGTGTCTATATATATGTCTATATATATGTATATATATATATATATATATATAAATACAACACGACTCAACCTTCATGGAGAGGAATTGAGATCGATCCGAAAATATCATTCTGGGGGGCAAAAAAAGCAAGATCTCCTGTTCGATAATAGGTTTGGAGGTAGCCCTTCTATAGTATAGGTGTAATGCTTGTTCTATGTATTACACTTCTTCATTTTCTGCATTCCACTCCCATGCTCATTCCCCGTCTCATGCTAAGGAGATCCACAAGCCAAAAGGCAATGATGGATAGGATAGGCTAGACTTGTAGACCCTCTCTCTCCTAAAGGTACTGTAGAAAGAGAGTGTATTAAGTAAGTAGAAATGAGAGTACATAGCCTCCTATATATAGGAGTGAATTCACTTAAGTGGGTTATAGGATCCCCACTGAAGTGTGAGTATAAGAGACAGAAAAGAGATGATACAATATACCAATGCACCCCCTCAAGTTGGGGAGTGCACATTGTGAAGTCCCAACTTGGTGCCCATATATTTGAATAAAGAAGGAGCAAGAGGCTTTATAAGGATGTCCGCAATTTGATCCCTTGTTCTAATGTCAAGAGTGATGATATGCTTGTCTTTGACCAAGTCTCGTACAAATTGGCAGTCATCTTCAATGTGTTTTATACACTCATGGAATACCGGATTATTAGTTATGTGTATAGCTGCCTGGTTGTCACAATATAAAGTAGCTAGAGTTTGGAAGGGGATTCCAAACTTTGTTAAAATGGACTGGACCCACTGTAGATCACAACATGCATGAGCCATATCTTGATATTCTGCCTCAGTGCTAGAGCGAGCTACCATAGCCTGTTTTTTACTCCTCCAAGACACGGGATGCATGTCAATCATGACACAATATCCAATAGTGGACCGACAGTCTGTAGTATCACCTGCCCAATCTACATCAGCATATCCAGAGATAGAGATCACCTTGGACTCAGGACGTTTATAGAGAAATCCTCGACCTGGAGCATTGTTCAAGTAGCAAAGAATGTGTTGAATGCTGGACCAATGGGCCTGGAGTGGTGCACTCATGTGTTGGCTAACTACACCAACAATATAGGTAATACTTGGGCGAGTAATAGTCAAGTAAATTAGCCTCCTGACTATGCGACGATACAACTCTGGATCATAAAATAGTTCTCCTTCATGAATAGGCTTCATATGATAGTCCATTGGAGTGGAGACTAGTTTAGATTCTATCATGTTGGTGCCTTGAAGTATATCCAAGACATAGCGTCGCTGTGATAAACTAATACCTGAGTATGAGCAAAGGAAATATCGTAGGATGCCCAATTCTTTTGTGTGGAAATGTGCATGTAGGGACTGCTTCAGCTGAGATATACCTACTTTGTCATTACCAGTGATGACAATGTCATCAACATAGGCAGCAACAAGGATATGGCCTTCAGAAGACTTGGAGAAGAACAATGAGTGGTCGGTGGCGGATCTCTAAAAATTAATCTTTAAAAGAAACTCACTTAACTTGTTGAACCAATACCTTGGAGATTTCTTGAGACCATAGAGTGATCGTCAAAGACGACACACTTTGTGATAAGACACCCCCTAAAAAACAAAATGAGGTGCTTGTTGCATGTATACCTCCTCTAAGAGATCTCCGTGAAGGAATGCATTCTTGATGTTGAGTTGATAGAGAAGCTAGTCGAGGTGAGTTTGCAAGGGAGATAAGTATGTGAACTGATGTGATCCTTGTCATTGGAGAGAATGTCTCAAAGTAATCCACACCAAATGTTTGGGTGAATCCTTTGGCAACCAAGCATGCCTTTAGTTGTTCAATAGATCCATCTGAATTGCGCTTGACCGAGAAAACCCACCGACAACCTACAATATTTTTTTTTACTGGTGGGGTCACAAGATCCCATGTCTTGTTGCCATGAAGAGCCTTCATTTCTTCCATCATGGTAGCTTTCCATCCAGGATGTCACAAAGCATCCGCTGGACACTTAGGAACATATGTTGTGTGCAAGGCTGTAGCTAAGGATGAGGCAGAAGAAGAAAGATGTGCTAGATAATAAGTGTGAGAAATGGGATGCTTGATGGTACAAGAGTGTATACCTTTGCGTAGTGCCACCGGTATGTTGGATTGGACCAGAACTGACGATGATGATGCAGGTGCAGCTGGTGACTCATCTTCCATGCACCAGTTAGGGGATGATGGTGTTGTTTTTGGTGGGAATAATGGATCAGGCAATGTGACCATAGTTTCAGTATGATCTATGGGTGGTGAGGATGATGAAAAGAACATTTCACCCTCATGAAAAGTGACATCTGCAGAGATATATATTCTACCAGTTCTTGGGTCAAGACAATTGTACCCTTTTTGAGAAAAAGGATAATCGAGAAACGCCGTTCGTATAGCTCTGGGAGAAAGCTTGTCGGCCTTGGGATCAAAATTATGAACGAAAGCGACACAACCAAAAACCTGTGGCGGTAGCAAAAATGGTGTGGATTGAGGGTAAACAATGGAAAAAGGAGTGCACTTCTTAAGAACAGATGAAGGTTGGCAATTGATAAGAAAGCAAACAATGAGTACAACATCAAACCAAAAGTTCTTGTGTGAGTTGGCATGAGTGAGTAGAGAGCGTGTAATGTCAAGTAGATGACAATTTTTATGCTCAGTGATGCCATTTTGTTGTGGATAGTAAGCACATGAGCGTTGATGAGTCATCCCTACATCACGACAAAAAGAGAACAACTTTTTGAGCATACTCTAGGGCATTGTCAGTTTGAAGAATCTTAATAGATATTGAAAAATTGAACCAAAACTAACTTGTGGAACTCGCAAATTAGTGGAAGAACTTCATCACGAGTTTGAAGCAAATAAATCCAAGTCATTCTAGAGAAATCATCCACAAATGTAAGAAAGTATTTATATCCATTGTAACTAGTAGTTCTAAATGGACCACAAACATCACTATGTACCAAGTCAAACATATGGGATGATTATTTACATGTACGGGCTGGGAAGGACACAGGGTGGTGTTTTCCAATCTGACATGCATTACAAGAAATTGAAGAACATGAAGATAAAGAACTATCTAAGAGTTTAAGCTTGTCTAGAGGGAGATGGCCATGACAGAGGTGTAGCTGAAGTGGTGTGCATGCAAGAAGGGCTTGAGGTGGGCTTTAAGGTGGGGTGGAGAAGTAGTAGAGATCACCAGGGTGTACTCCCTGTCCAATCATCATCAAATTCCTCCAATATTGTAAACTAAAACTAGATGGGCCGAAGGTTACAAAACATTTGAGGGAATCAACAATTTTTGCTACAGGCATTAAATTGTATGGAAAGTTTGGAACAAAGTGGACATCAGTCAACTTGATTTTTGAAGAGATAGGAATGGTTCCACATCGAGTCACTTGTTTAATCAATCCATCCACCATGGTGACAAAGGAGTGAGTAATAAACAAATCGGATGTGGTAAGAAGATGGGGCATACCAGTCATATGTCGTGTTGCACCTGAATCCACAATCCAATTTGAAGAAGCAGCAATCATAGATGCCCCAAAGTTATCTTGAGGAGTGGTAGCTAGGTGTGCAGAAGAATCGGCAGTAGGTGAATCTCTAATTTGCCATTATGTGGAGGAGTTTGCTGGAGTAGAGTGAAATGGTGGATCCGAGTAGATTTGTGCAGCTTGTAGCAGGTGCTCATATGCCTCATTGGATAAGGAGACATGAGAGGAACTAGATGGTGTTGGTAGAGAGGGAGCAACATGGCTGACAGGTGGTGCAGGACCTTGAGCGATGTGTGCAGAACCTCTAGAACGCCCTCTTCCATAATGGGATGGAAAGCCATGTTTGGAGTGATAGACGTCTTCCGTGTGGCCTAGTTTGCCACAATAAGTGCACTTCGGTCGTTGGCCTCGTCCACGACCACGACCTCTAGCTGTCGCAGCCATTGCTGATGAAAGTTCAAATGGAGTAGTAGGGGAGATTCGAGGATCAAGCATCTCAGACTGAGCTAAGTGAGCATATGCCTGGTTCATAGACTGAAGGGTTGCACCAACAAGGAGTAGTTGTCGAACAGCAGCAAAATGAGGGTGAAACTTGTTGAGAAAGTCCCCAGTGATGAGAGTTTCCCTCTCTTTGGTGACATCAACAAAGGTTGTTGGAGAGAAAGAGTTCAGGTGGTTGGATAGGGACTTCATTGCATCATAGTACTTGGATAGAGGTCGATCTCCTTGCTGCTTGGAGAAGATTTTGTCCATAGCGTTGTAGATGCGCAAACAAGTGTCCTCCTGAGTAAAGAACTTCTTCATTTCGTCCCACATTATTTTGACACACTTGTGCCACATGTACTTGACTGTAATGTCAGGTTCCATGCACGCCCAAAGCCAGGAGAGAACCTGACGATTTCCTATAGTCCAGGAAGTTTCGGGCGTAGAAGGAGCATCCTCAGTGATAAACTTGAGTTTAATCATGATTCCAAAAATGTTTGAACAAAATTCATCCAAAGCAGAAAATTGTCATCATTGAGTTTGACAGCAGTAATATGAGGCATATCATTATAGATAATGGTCGATTTTGCAGCATCCTCCATTATACAATAATAATAGTAGTACTGAAATAATGACACGACACAGAACAAAGGTACCGGAATGTAGCATGGTACAAGTAGAAAGTTAATATACCAAAATATAGCACGATACATAAGAACAAATCAAACAAACTACCAGAATGAAACTCAGTAGTACGAGGAGTGACACTACCAGAATGACCTCGGTGGAAAAATAAAAAGTACTACCAGATTAATGGCATGGTAGGATGAATAATATAAATTCCCTAATTTTTTTTTAAGAAAAACACTCAGCCACGTGGATTAGGGGAACCACATGGAGAGGAAGAAAGAATAAAAAGTTGTGCCCCTTTTTCTTTTTTTAGTACTTTATAATTCAGCACAGGGTCTTTTACTTTGACTTTGTTGTTTGCTTTATATTTATTTTACTCAAGAGCCAACAATTGCAATTGAAAGATGAAAGAAAGCTTGACTATTCGTTACCATCAGGAATACATGCAACGAGTAGAGGCTTCCGCTATTTGAGAAATAACGGATGAATTAACTAATGACGATCAGGCCCGGGACTCCACCATAGCTGCATTGATTTGGGTGGGGAAGTGGAAAAGAAGCAACCAGCAAATGTTAATGAGATGCCTCCATTGACGCTACGCAACAAGAAAAGGAATTGCTGGTTCCGTCCCCTTCTTCTCTCCGCTTCATCAATCCATCGGCTATGCAACGTGACCCATGTACGGGAGGGTCTTCACGGCATAACTCAAAGGCTGAAGTGCTTATTTGCCTAAGTTCTTACGGCAGCCGCCGGGAGAAGAGAAAGGAAAGCGGCAGGGAAAACAACAGGGTGGGATGATTAGGGTATGTGACTGCTCTAATACCAATTAGAAAGAGAGTGTATTCAATAAGTAGAAACGAGAGTACATAGCCTCCTATATATAGGAGTGAGGCCACTTAAGTGGGTTATAGGATCCCCACTTAAGTGTGAGTACAAGAGACAGAAAAGGGAGGATACAATATACCAACAGGTACGAATCGACCCAACCATTCTTAAACCTATATATAATATGAGGAAGAGATCATAAAAGAAATCCTACTGCAGAAAAATTCTATGTCTTTGTGTTCTTTTTATATCACTACGCTGAAAGATATTGGCATAGGTCCCACCACATTCGTACGATTCTCTGATGTATAAGATTAGTTATTGTATATTCAGAGTGCAGCAAAGAAGTGTCCAAAGGTGGACAACCTTGCCTTGTTCAACTTTCATTCCTTTAATGATAGATTCTGACTGTTATTTATTTAAAATGCTCTTTCTGGAGCTAAGAACGACCCATCGGTTCCTCGTACTTTTCTACTGGACTTCTAGATAGAGTAGTGTCGCAGTTGGACTCCCGAAGTCAGCATAGTCTCGCTCTGCCTCCCCCGATAATCGAGTTATTTTTCACTTTCTCCAACTCATTACATTTAATGACTGAGCTTGTTCGTCCTAATTTGTCTTGAATCACATTATCCTAACTAAGAATTTTCTCTAACTTCTACTTCTATTAGTGGTACTGGGTAATGACGATCACACCCACGTTCAGCTATCTATCCCAGCGTTCCCACCTGCATGCCTAACCGTGAACGGAGGCCCATCCTAATAAAGGCCTTCTAGATGTATGTATCTTTATCATTCACCGTTTTCCTTGCTTGGCTAGCTCAAAGTCATGTAAGATGAAAAAGAGTATTTGCTACCATAAGTGCAGAATAAGGAAAGTCGATCAAGACAAGTTAATAGACAAAGCAGACAATATGGGACTCTATGGAACTTGTGGTAATGGCTTTGTCTGTGGTCAAAAGAAAGGTAATGAAGTGTCACAGTCAAGACGGTTGACTGCCTCCTCCGCTACTGAAAATACATCAAGTGGAACTTCTTGCATGGACCCCCAAGAGATGGATAGGGCAGTGTCTCTTAATTCATGGAAAGTCTTTCAGGAGGACATTCTTTCTTCAGAAATTCTATGTTGCTCATTGCCATAGGAATCTAAGTGGATTTTGCCGGGAAGCTATGAAGCAAACACATGAGCTCAATCAGAGTTACATGAAAATGATCTCGAAAGAAAAAGGTTCAAAGAATTGACATGGAAACCACTTTCTTTAAATAATTTGTCACTCATTCAAACATATCCTGGTCATTGTACTTTCAAGGTTGATACCAAATTGACCATAAAGAGAGTTCATCAGGTCATATACATACATCTATCTATCTATCTATCTATCTATCTATCTATCTATCTATCTATCTATCTATCTATCCATATATATATATGTATATATATATATATATATATATATATATATATATATATATATATATATATATATATATGAGTCCGTTTTCATTGCCCGCGCGGGTATTGTAGCGGGGCTGCCCGTTTCAGAAAACGTGGTGGCATCTATTGTAAATAATCCAAAAAAAGCAAGGACGCACGACTTACAGAAGAAACACATTCGCGACTCATTCTCCGCCCGAAAACCACAATTCCACCGTCTTCCCGCTCCAGAACTCCCGAATTCATCCACCTTGGTCTCCACTCCCCAACCCCAACTGTCGAATTCTTCGGCCTCTGGTCTATACTTGCGCTGTTGTGTGTGGCGTTCTTCTCTGCTGCAACATTCACCGCAGTTTCTGCCGCAACTGCATTTGCCAGTCTCTGCCGCTGAGATCAAAATGGGGAAAACAAAGGTAAAAGCAAAGAAGGCAACAGGAAAGGGAAGTACAAAAATAACGGATAGTGAAGATTTGTTGAGCAAGCACTATGAAGATGTGGGCAACATGGTAGAAGAGGTAGCTACAACCATACTGCAAGGAGATGAAACGGGCAAGAGTATTGAAGAGCACAACGAACATGCTATGCCGAGAAAAAGAAAAGAAAGTTAAGAAGAAGAAATACAACGTTGACAAAACTGACACTCTCCAGAAGACTACTGGAGATGACAACACATCAGGGGAGAAACCAGCCGATGAGGTTACTGAGAAATAATTAGATGTAGTGCATGAAGAGATTGAAGAGCCAGAAACTGACAACGAATCAGGGGAGAAACAAGTCGATGATGTTACTGATAAACAATTGGTTGTAGTGCATGAAGAGACTGAAGAGCAAGAAATAGAAGATGCTAAAGAAGTTGAACAGGATGAAGCACAAGATCGCAAAAGAAACCAAAATAAGACTTTGGAACAAAATACCAAGAAAAAAGGAAAAACAAAAATTGCAAAAGAAGGTAATATTGATTATTTTTATACTTATATACGAAAGTGTAACTTGCTGGACTAAAGAGTAACGGTGCTGACAATAGAGTAACTTTGATCACAGTAATTATCCTGAAAAGTAACTTTGATCCAAGAAAAGTAACTAGATGAACTAACAAGTAACTATATCGATATGAAAGTAACTCTCTGGATCAAAAAGTAACTGTTATACATCAAACAGTAACTATATCGACATGAAAGTAACTCTCTAGATCAAAAAGTAACTGTTATACATCAAACAGTAACTTTGATCCAAGAAACGTAACTAAAGTAACTGAAAAGTAACTTTGATCTAAGAAAAGTAACTAGATGAACTAACAAGTAACTATATTGACATGAAAGTAACTCTCTGGATCAATAAGTAACTGTTATACATCAAACGGTAAATTTGATCTAAGAAACGTAACTAAAGTAACTGAAAAGTAACTTTGATCCAAGAAAAGTAACTAGATGAACTAACAAGTAACTATATTGACATGAAAGTAACTCTCTGGATCAAAAAGTAACTGTTATACATCAAACAGTAACTTTGATCCAAGAAAGGTAAACCGCATTTGCAAATGTGATACTGTACTATGTAACTCTGAAAAATGAATAGTAACTCTGAAAGTTAAAAAGTAACTATCTAAAAACAAGAGTAAATGTTGAACTGAAAAAGTAACACTGAAATCTAAAAAGTAACTAGACAAATTAACAAAAACTTTTTCATATAGATGTAGGTACAGGAAAGATTTTCCATAGATGCTACATAAAAAGTTACAACAACATACAAAACAGCATGTTGTATAGCACAAATCAAATGAGGATGATGAAGTCAACCACATTTGCAATTCTCATAGCCATGCCTCATCTTACTGTAGATGTAACTCTTTTAGAAGATCTGATAGAGAGATATGTTGAAGACGACAAGTTCATGTTAGCACCAGGTTTTGAGGCGAGGATGACTATAGACAATGTAGGAGTGATACTAGGTTTGCCTAGTAAAGCTATGGATATAGTTCCACGAAAGCAATCACAGATTGTAAGAAAAATATGGGAGGATTTTGCTAATGCAACAAGAGGAAAATATAAAGTTGGTGAAAGTAGTAAGAAAATAAAAGAGAAGGATGTGTTACACAAGGAGAACTTGAGTAAACTCTGGCAGGAATTTGCAAATAACGACTCTGAAGAAAACTACCAAAATATGTGTCGTGCATGGATGTTGCAAATGTTAGCAACATTCCTTTTACCGGACACTAGCTATTGTGCCCCCATTTACCTTATACATTATTTGGATGATGTAACTGCTACAGGGAAGTTAAACTGGGCAAAGTTAGTGCACGGAAGCATATTCAAGAAAATGAAAGTTTTAAGTGAGAATATAAGGATGAGGAGAAGAGGGGAAACCAGCAAAAGAACACTCTACACAACTGGATGTGTAATGTGCTTGTGTGTAAGTGACACATTGCATAGTTACTTTGGTTACATTAAACAACCATATATGAACATTTAAAACACTGATTTATACTTTTCTTGTCAACAAAGGTCTGGGCTTATGAGTTAACAGGGATAGCAGAGCCTACATTCCTTGAGGAAAAACCATGAATAAAAAGATGGGCAACTCTTGTTAAGATGGTGAAGGATTTTAAAAGTTTGGACAATGATAATGTAAGAATCAGTGTGGGTAAAGTGAAAATAAATATTCCAAATAATATAAAAGCTTTATAATAAATTGAGAACTTTTGTGCACAGGTTTCTGCAGTGTTGAAGAAGGATGACAATAATGATTGGGAAGCTACAAAGGCAGTAAAAGATTTGCCTTATTATCTCGCAGCAAATAAAGCCAAGAGTAAGGTAGTTAGTAAGAAGATACTTATATCATATAACACAAGCAGAGAAGTTTCAGGAAGCTTGGAGAATAGAGTATTGATTCTTGAGGATGAGCTGAGACTGCAGAAGGAAACATGCAACAGAATTGCACTAGAAGCTTTTACTGCTCTAAGAGAAGAAAACGAGCAGTTGAAGAGAAGACTAGAGGAAGTTGAAGTTGAAAATAGATTGCTAAGGATCCAAGCTGACAATTACATGCATTCACAATCTACAACTACACCAACTCCCAATTTCATTGAGAATGAAAGTTGACATTCAGGTGATTTAATTGTAATAAGACATAGGATGCAAGATCTGAAGAAAAAGTTGTTGGAAATGGACCAACATGGACCTACACAAGAAAGACCAAGATTGAGCAAACTTCGAATAAGGAGAAAATTAGTGGAGAAAATGACAGAAAATGTACCACAAGATTCAAAGAAAGTAGAAGAAGTTCCATCTAAAGAAACCAAAGAACCAGCACAAGATGAAATGGAAAAAGATCCATCTAAAGAAGATCCATTTGAAGAAAAAAACACAGAAGAAAAAGAACAACTAGCATATAAAAAAGAGCTCACAGAAGATGTAATGGAAAGCATAATGATGGATATAAACAATGAAGTTGGAGTGAATGAGAAGGAGATAAATTCTAGTGAAGTTGAGATGAAAACAACTAAAATGTTGAGAAAGAGGAAGGGGAAGATGCATATGGGCATTGGGAGCATAGAGGAAAATATCAAGATAAGAAGGCATGAACAGGTAAAATTTGTTTTGTAATGGTGCTCGTTCCATCAATGAAGCAACTGTCTGATCTGAAAAGTGAAATATGTCATCCATAAAGTAACTATGTTAATATAAAAAGTAACTGTGATAATGATAGAGTAATATTATGGAATGTAAAGCAATAGTATGGACTAAATAGTAGAGTAACTGTAATAAAATATGTCTTTTACATAGACTACTAACCAAAATTTGTACTTCAAAAATAGAAAAAGAATTCGACATTCATAGGATTCGAGCACTTTAGACCAAAGGAAATGAAAGAGGATGTCAAAGAATTTATTGACAACATTGATGAAGTGTAAGTAGATACTTTTTAAAGTTCTATCAGTCACATGTTTATTATGTATTACTTGATCAATCCATAAATTTCTGTCTCACATCTTCAGTATGAATTCGTTTGAAAAAAAAAATGCACAGGTCAAGAAGAGAATGGATTTTTGGAAAGGAAGCATGGTGCACGGGAAAGGACTTATCAGCACTGTTGTTTAAGGATAAGATGATGCAGTCACCTGTAAGAAATGGAATATTAAACATTTATTACAAAATTATAGATTGCTAATTGATGCTTGTGCATTTTCAGATAATGGATTGCTTTGTACAAATGTTGAAAGAGACAACAAGCAAAAAGAGGAAGAAGGGACTGCTTTCATGGTACTGATTAAGCACTTATGTTCTGGTAAGACAAATAGACTATCACACTAGATTACATTTATCACAACAAGGCCATTAAAGGTTGCAGAAAAGTAATTCACAATATTGTTTTTACAGCAAAAGCTAAACATGATGGTGGATGAGATAACACTCAAAGAGATCGATATGTTGTCACCACTCTTCAATGTACCTGACAAGGAATTCATGACAATGGACTCCGGGTTTACAATACTTAACAACGACAATCACTGGCATTTGCTTGAAGCAAGTTTTAGGGATGGGGTGCACAGGTCTTATAATTCAATGTCAGGAAGTTCAAAATCTGAGAAAGAAGTGAATAGTTGGGTAAGGAACAAAAAAGAAAAACTGTTAGAAAATAGTTGAATGAAATAGTGTAGGTTACATTATACTTACAAATGTTTTGTTGTGCATGCAGGTGGGGTTCGTTCATGAATTCTTCAGGAGGGTGCCTGAGCGTGGAAGTCAACTGTCTCAATGGCCAATAGAGTACCCTGATTGCCCCCAGCAAGAAGATGATGATGTTGAATGTGGAGTCTATGTTATGAAGTATCTGGAATGCTTAGTGAATGGAAAGGAGATGAACTTCACAAGAAAAGACATCCCTGCAATAAGGGCAGAGATCTTCCAAACAATGATGAAGAAGGGGAGACCGCAGCCAGTTGAAGAACATACTGGAGATCAACAAGAGACCAAAGAAGGAGCAGATGACAAGCAGAACAAAGAAAAATCAGAAGACGTTGTGCCAAGTCTGAATGGTTAGCTTATGTCAGATTAAAAAGAACTCTTAGATAAACAATGTAGTATCACAATGAGAAGTGTATGTTACAGAATCTGAAGTAAACTCTACAACCAGTACTATATGTATATGGTTATGGTTATGTTTTGTTACTTTTTGTTTGACATTTGAACCTACAGGTTCATTAGTTATATGTGTATATGGTTATGGTTTGCTGCCAATTCTGAATGCAAGGCTTATGTTACATAATCTGAAGTAAACTCTGTAAAGTTATAGTACATCAGTTCTGTGGGTATATGGTTATGTTTTTTTGCTTTGTGTTTGGCATTTGGACCTATCAGTTTGATCTTAGTTGAATGTTCTTATAACTTTAGCTAGCTGTTGTTTTTTTAATGATAATTACTGTGATCAGCAGGTGCTCATTGCATGAGTGTAGTAACTCTCTTCCGAACTGAAAAGTAAATATGTATCCTGAAAAGTAACTTTGATCCAAGAAAAGTAACTAGATGAACTAACAAGTAACTATATCGACATGAAAGTAACTCTCTGGATCAAAAAGTAACTCATTTAACAAAAAAGTAACTTCTGTGATGTATAACGTAACTTATTGGATCAAAAAGTAACTCGTTTAACAAAGAAGTAACTTGGGTGATGTATAACGTAACTTATTGAATCGGGAAAGTAACTCGTCCAGCAAATAAGTAACTGAAAAGTAAATATGTAAAACAAAAAGTAACTATGTGAGAAGGAAAGTAACACGATGAACTAACAAGTAACTATATCGACATGAAAGTAACTATCTGGATCAAAAAGTAACTCGTTTAACAAAGAAGTAACTTGTGTGATGTATAACATAACTTATTGAATCGGGAAAGTAACTCGTCCAGCAAAAAAGTAACTTGAATGATGTATAACGTAACTTATGAAATCAGGAAAGTAACTCATCCAGTAAAAAAGTAACTTGTGCGATGTATAACATAACTTATTGAATCGGAATAGTAACTCAATAAATGAAAAAGTAACTATGTAAACACCAAGAAAAGTAACCTTCAAAAATTTGTAACTTATCAAAAACAGTAGAATGTCTGCAAACTCTACTGTGCATCTTTGCAACACCAAGAAAAGTAACCTTCAAAAATCTATAACTTATCAAAAACAGTAGAACGTCTGCAAACTCTACTGTGCATCTTTGCAACACCAATAGCACAGATCACTGCTACCCTCATTTTGCCCTTTCACCCAGAGCTCTCGTTTCGCCCTTTCACCTAGTGCTCTCATCTCACCCTTTCACTCACTTTCAAACAACCTACCTTCTTCACAGACTGCTACCATCTTTGCAACACCAACAGAACAGAGCACTGCTGCCCATCTTTGCAGCACCAACAACACAAAGCACTGCTGCCATTTTCTTTTAAGTTGATGCCAACACGAACAACCTACCTTATTCACAGCCAACTTCTTCACAACCTACCTTCTTCTACCATTACTAGTTTTCTCACAACCCTCAACACAACCTACCATGGAGCCGTTCATCCAGCCCATCAACTACACCCTTAACGAAAAAACAAGAGTTTACGCCCCCTGGGGGGGTCACAAATGTGGCGCTTTTGTGGGGGTGGTTCTCTCGTAAATCTAAAAAGAAATATCTCCATTTTCACATCAAACTAGGAAACACCACCTTCCATATCGGAAACCAGACATTCCAGATAACCCTTATGCAGAATAAAAATGGATCACTTTCCACTGCTAAGGGATGGAGATCGCACAACTCAATATTCGCAAAGGTTGGATCATCTTCCTCAAGCCAAATGATCACCAGACTATTACAACATGGATCACAGATCAGTTCTTAGAAACACCAACCGAGCTTATTCCGCTCTTCAGAATGCCTGGTGAAGAAGTATTCTCTGGAATGGATGACTATGTAGATCAGCTCTTTGTTAGGGACAAATACCAAGCACCGCCGGGATCAGCTATAAATCCTTTACAGGTTGACTCATCTACAACAGCGGACACCTCAACATCTGCAGAAGACACTACTTCTTCTTCTGTCTAGCCTTCTATCATAAATAGGTATGTACCGCCACCTTTTTCTCCTTGCCTTTTGGTCAATAATCATCCGCATCACTACCTACACAGTCTACCCCTCCTAGAGATTTTTACTCCACAGAGCTATATATTGTCTGATTTGATCTTGATTCTCAAGTGTTTTTTGGTTTTGACTGGTTGTTGCTGCTATAAACAGGTTTGCTGGTGCTGACCCATTGCACTAGAGATCAAGAAGAGACCAAAGAAAGAGCAGGTGACAAGCAGAATGAAGACAAATCAGAAGATGGTGTGCCAAGTCTGAATGCATGAAAGAAATAGTAACTTTGAGGTTCAAAAAGTAACCTTCGCAAAAGGCAGATCAGCTGTTTATGATTATGGTTTGTTACTTTTTGTTTCACATTTGAACATATGGGTTCATCAGTTCTGTGCGTATATAGTTATGTTTTGTTGCTTTGTGTTTGGCATTTGGACACTATCAGTTTGATCTTAGTTGAATGTTCTTATAACTTTAGCTAGCTATTCTTTGTTAATGGATGATGATTGTGATCAGTAGATGCTCATTGCAAGTGTGGAGTAACTCTCTTCCGAACCGAAAAGTAAATATGTAAAACAAAAAGTTGAACTAGCAAGTAACTCTATCAAAAAGTAACTTCTACACATCAAACAATAACTTTGATCCAAGAAGAGTAACTGGATGAACTAACAAGTAACTATATCGACATGAAAGTAACTCTGTGGTTCAAAGAGTAACTGCTACACATCAAACAATAACTTTGATCCAAGAAGAGTAACTAGATGAACTAACAAGTAACTATATCGACATGAAAGTAACTCTGTGGTTCAAAGAGTAACTGCTACACATCAAACAGTAACTTTGAACCAAGAAGAATAACTAGATGAACTAACAAGTAACTATATCGACAGGAAAGTAACTATGTGGTTCAAAGAGTAACTGCTACACATCAACAGTAACTTTGAACCAAGAAAAGTAACTAGATGAACTAACAAGTAACTATATCGACATGAAAGTAACTCTGTGGTTCAAAGAGTAACTGCTACACATCAAACAGTAACTTTGATCCAAGAAAAGTAACTAGATGAACTAACAAGTAACTATATCGACATGAAAGTAACTCTGTGGTTCAAAAAGTAACTGCTACACATCAAATCTCCCAGACATGCCCGTTCTTCAATGCGGTCATGGTATTATCAAGGATGAAGATAATAAAGATTCGTATTTCTATTTATAAAGTAATTCAATTACATCAGAATCGGGAAAGTAACTGGTGCACACAAAACGTAACTGGTGCACACAAAACCTTTGATTTAGATAGAAATAGTAACTCTGAGGTGCAAAAAGTAACCTTCGAAAATACAAGTAAGTTATTGATTTAGGAGAATGACCATAATCTTAAGCAAGGATTTATTTTTATCAAAAAGGAATTCTGAAGTATGATGCTAATATAAAGGAAATATGAGACTAATTAAGAAATACATATATAACATAAAATGGAAAAACATATCACACAACAAACAAATTTTAGATGATCTTTATAAAAGATTTAAATTCGATACAATTGAAGCTACACAGTACATCTTGGCCATTACAATTACATCAGAATTTGAAATGACTCACACACTAACCAATTGGATACCATTATAATCAAATATCAATTACAACTGTCACACAATACATCTTGGCCATTACAATTACATCAGAATTTGACATGACTCAC
The DNA here is from genome assembly GCA_963693085.1 of Alisma plantago-aquatica. NCBI lineage: Eukaryota > Viridiplantae > Streptophyta > Magnoliopsida > Alismatales > Alismataceae > Alisma > Alisma plantago-aquatica. The sequence goes on from OY856411.1 coordinate 639,544,818, forward strand.
ACACTAAACAATTGGATACCATTATAGTAAAACTAGTTAATAAATCAACTTCAATAACAACCTTGTCAGCAGTAGTAGAAAATTCGCAGCTTCAAGAAGCACAAGAGGAAGACCACAGCAGACCACAACAGCAGTAGCATCAAATCCGCAACTTCAGTAAGCCATACGACCCACAGCAAACCATGGCAGTAGTAACAACAGTACCATTATAAATAAACCAAGAGAAGAAAACTTATCAAGTCGGGAACACCACGATTCACAAAAAGTAACTCTGTAAATATAAAAAGTAATCATGAGAATATAAAAATAACTATGTGAAATAAAAAAATGGAAGAAGAAGCTGAATTCAAACACACACCTATTTCTTTAATGGGCAGTTTCTGCTGTCATGGTTAACACCATATTGTAAACAATTCTTACACTGTCTCATTTTAGATTGAGAAATTTCAACTCCATAATAAAACCGCACGTCAATAGATCTAGGTCTACCTTTAGTTTTACAAACACTGGGAATATGGACCTTGGCAGCAGAAGAAGAAGTTGTATTCGAACCAGTTACACCAACATCATCAACATCTAATTCTAACAGCTCCTTTCGCAAAGCAATGAGTTTTTCAAGACACATATCTATAGCGTTGTTCCTACACGCTATATTAACAATTGAATTGCAAGCAGATACCAACTGCAGTCTCTTCCCAGTGGATAGCTGCATGATAGATGATTTGCCGAAAATCAAAGGATGATCTCTATATACTTTAGTCCACCTCTTCAGTATATATGGCTCAGGAAGAGTGCAACAATCACGACTCTTTAGATAAGCAAGTATGTGTCTACATGGAATTCCTTTGAATTCTAACATGAAACAATTGCATGATACCATACCAGTGGATGAGTCTTTCTTCAAAAGACGAGGAGAACAAGAACCACCAAGACGATATACCTCAAACACAACATTATTAGAAGTTTCCTTTACATTATATACCATACTTTAATGAACCTCAGCTTGAAAAATCTTAAAAATTGCCTTGGTGTATATACCTCTCATTTGCTCCTCTAAAGGCCACACTGATGACAAAGGAAGATTGTTGTAATCATCATCAAAATCTTTGAAATTTTCAATCTCCCGCACATGAGAGTAAGCAGTCTCTAAGCAACATACAAGTTCAAAAAGTGTTTTCCTACTGTTGACATGACTTCAAATGAAAGCATTCAAGCTCTCACTTCTTTGTGTTGTCCTCATACCAGCAAAGAAAGAATCCTGCATTAAACATGGAACCCAATCCCATCGCATAGCATACATATCAAAAAGCCAACTAATATATAATAGGTCATTCTCTTGAAATACAGAATTCCACCTCTCTTCAAATGTGTTTGTATCGTCTGTATTCCATACACAATCATTCAAAGAGCTAATAATCCGATCCTTGTTTGGAACACCGCCAAGCTTAGATGGAAGCTTTTGTAGGATGTGCCAGCTGCAGAAATGATGCTTACAATTTGGAAAAACAGTAATGATGGCAGCACTCATAGCCGGTTCTTGGTCAGTTATAATGGAAACTGGCTCTTTGCCAAAAAAAAGTAAGTATTGCTTGAAAACCCAAAGAAAAGAGTCATACTTCTCATCAACCAATAGAGCTGAAGCAAACAACACCATCTTGTGATGGTGATCCACACCACCAAACATTCCAAAAACCATGGAATACTTGTTGGTACGGTAAGTGGTGCCAAATATAATAGCATCTCCAAATAATGCACAGTCATCAACAGAAACCGGATCAGACCAAAACAAATGTGTCAAGCAACCATCAGAATCATTTTGATAAGAGTAAAAGAATTTAGAATCTAAAACCTTCAAGCTTGCAAAATGATCCAAAACCATGTCCACATCATATAAAGATGACTCCTTCCTCTTGCTACTGAGATTTCCATGAGCTTATCTACTTGTAAACGTCAAGTTTTCATAACCACAAGACTCTGTTGCTATCAATGCAAGTTGTCTGGAGACAGGTATATTTGCTTGACTCATAGAAGAAAGCATCTCTTTTTGAGTTTGGTCAAGAGATGAATTACACTTCAAGTAGCGCAAGTGAGAATCATCGACAAGATCATGATTGTGTTCATCAACAAAAGCAGTAACAAACCATACAGATAAAGACTTATCTAGTGTAAATCGGATCATTGTTTTACAACCACACCTTTTCACAAAACGCTTGTGCTTCATAGATAAATTCTCATGCAAATCACCAATATTGTCACACACAGGACTAAGAAGACCTTTGGATCTCTTAGAACAACTACTCTGACCTTTCTTATCACATACCAAATCTTTAGCAAGTAAGATCTTACTACCTCATTCATAACGATTATCATCTTTCCTAACATTAAACCCAATCAAACCAGCATACCTATAGTAAAATGATATGCCATCATCTAAACTTCCAAATTGTAATCCAATTCTAGGGACATCAACTGAGGACACAGTATCAGCAGCAACAGTTGAAGAAGAATGAACATTATCATCATCAATGTCAATAATAGCATTAGCAACATGAGTATCAAGACTATCATCCATTGTAGAGATCGAAAAGTAACTCTGTAAACAAAATAGTAACTATATAAATATAAAAGTGACTAATACAACACGAAAAATAACTACAACAAACATATCATATAAAAGTAACTACAAAATAAAACATGTAGTACGACTGTGTTACTACTAAATAGACATATACATATACAATTAAGAATACTAAAAAACTTCATTTAAAAACATATAGCACGAAAAGAAGGGAAATAGAAGGGATTATACTTAGCAGATAATCAACTACTCAACACAAAATTTGGTATTCAGGTTGTAAACCATAATTCAAAAACACACCTACTTCTTCAATGTGGGTTGCTGGTCAGCTACTGGCGGAGCAAGGCAGTTTCTGGCTTCGAATACTTTTACCCCTATCCTGCCAATAAGGCATTTTGGGAGGGAGCCTACTAGTCGAGTGAAGACCGTGAGTGACCTGTTGGGATTTAGAACCCTTCTTATCAGAGAGATTATCGAGTCAGAGATAGGCGGAGGTCGGAGATATACGGAGCCAGGATTGTAGATTCCAGAGATAGATTCGGGAGGTACGCTAGTATTATTGAACTCAGCAGATGTCTACCAGCTCTTCCGGTGATGCGTTGTTCAGAGACGGCCAGTTAAGGTGTGTGTATAGAGTGTTGACGGACCTGACCATCGCAATGCTCGACAAGAAGGATGCCGCAACAGTGGGGTCGGCGGCTGATGCGTACCGCAATCGGTCATTATTTATGAAAAATGTCACCGCGCCAAAGAGACAGGTAGCAGATCTACAGTACCCGCGCGGGCAATAAAAAAATAGCCTATATATATATATATATATATATATATATATATATATATATATATATATATATAGAGAGAGAGAGAGAGAGAGAGAGAGAGAGAGAGAGAGAGTCAAACTAGAATACACTCGACCATCATGCAAAATATATTTTGGAAGTCCTAACTGTCAAACTTCTTACATATCTTAAGAATAGGCTACATATTAAATTTGAGCTTGTCTGAACACTTATAGGTCATCCATATGATAAAAACATAAATGATGTGTTGGATGTCAATTTTGTAAGTCAATATTATTTTTCCTAGATGAGTGACTTGGATGCATCCACATGAGCTCAAATTTTGCACATAGTCTATATTTATCATTACAATGAAATACAATGGTTTAGATTTTGGAAAACTTTGTCTTAATAATTAAATACCATTAGGATGTACGGTATGATCCTTATACTTGAAAAACCTATCTCTCTCTATGTGTGTTTCTCTCTCTCTATATATATACATATATAAATATATATATATATATACATATATAAATATATATATACATATATATATATATAGGCCATTGATTCACTACCCGTGCGGGTAACTAAGGTTTGTTACTCGTGCATCTGTTTTGCAATACGAAGACACATATTTGTAATGAGACAAACAACATTGTAATGAGATGGCCAAAATTGTAATATAAAGACTCATTTTATAATACTACATAAACTGCTGTTATAAATATCATTTTTACTGTATTCAGAGTATAAATACAAATTTCACCCTATATTTATAAAATGAGTCTTTGTATTATAATGTTGGTTGTCTCATTACAATTAGATGCATTCCTATGGAAAAATAGATCCACGGGTAACGAAACTTAGTTACCCACGCACGCAGCGAATATATATATATATATATATATATATATATATATATATATATATATATATATATAGAGTCAGGCTAGAATACACTCGAGTGTACGGATCACACGGATACACTCAAGTGTGTTTGCATATCAAGACTATTTTTTACAAAATGTAAACCGTTGATCTTCACCTTCATACTATAACTAGGCTACATACAAATTTTGAGCCCATTTGGATGAGTGTAAGTCACTCATCCAAGGGCAACAAAATCGACGCGCGAAACTAATTTGAAATGCATAATTTTTGTGGTCTTCATAACATGAGCTATACATATCCAAATTTGCTCAAATTTTGTGTATGAGTTGTTCACGAGATGTTTAAGAAGATCAACGGTTTAGATTTTCAAAAAAAATATTGCATCATGAAAAACTACTTGAGTGTATTCCGCTCCGGATACACTCGAGTGTATTCTAGCCTGACTATATATATATATATATATATATATATATATATATATATATATATATATATATATATATATATATATATATATATATCTATGTGTGTGTGTGTACATATATGTATGTGTGTATGTATGTATATACACACACTTATATATATTTATGTATGTATATATACACACACTTTAAATAAGATTAAGTAATGCAAAAGTGGATTAAAAAGGAGAAGACTGAGAGTTTAAAAAATGCAATAATTGAGTATATAGAGATTCTAGAAGAATGTGAGAAGAGAGTAGGAAACAAAAATATTTTAAAATGCTATGATGTTCAAGGAGTAGGTGTTTTAAAGAAGAAGTAACACATGCATTTTATGGGAAAAACAACACACATGTAATTGTACATAACAACATTTCATATAGAGATATATTAGACATATATAATCTATAGAATGAGAGGGATCAAATGGATTCTATTATAGGGTTTTATTTCAAGTGATAACAAAAGGGAAGGTGCGTTGAAAAAATTGGATTTTCATTAACAGGAAAAAAGATAACAAATAACAATAAATGTAATTGCTAAATGAGAATGGGAGTAAAAGAGAAAAATGAGAAGTTATTGCAATGCATTCAGTGGTGTTCTTAAATGAGAAGTGTTAATGAGATTACTTTCATTAAGAGAGGAGGATTAACAATTTAGCATTTTTACTATAGTGAGAAAATAAGATTATAAAGAAAAAAATTAGTGAAATGTCAAAGGATAGGGAGTTAAAGAGAAGCAAGACCATTTGAAACCAATATTATTTACCTTTTTGCATTGATAAAATAGACAAATAACATAGTTGTAAGTTCTTGAACAAAATCACCTTTTTTATAGTAGTATATCTTAGAAAGTTAAAGACGGCTGATCATTGTATTGAATAGAAGAAACCCTCCTCCTATAAATAGGAAGACAAGGAAGCGTACAAACATAAGACTAACCCTAATGGTCCAAGACACTTGGGCCCATATAACAAAGACACTAATAACAATAATAAACAAACTCTCTAACACTCACCCTCAAGCTAAAGTTGGGAGAATCCCAAATCATCTTGCAAATAGAGAGTTAGACTCAAAAACAAACAAACTAAACAAAAGGATAATCCAAACCAATACAAGAAATCCCCCCCCCCCAATTTTATAATTAAAGCACTCAAACACTCATACACTCCCCCTCAAATAGATACTCATACACCCCCGCAAGCATGTCACAGTAGCTTCTCGATCATGTAGAATAGAAATAAGCAGCAACACAATCATCTAGAGCAAAAGATAAAATAGCTTATAGGCACCAAGGTCTTCATCAAAGTCATCGTCGTAGTAGCCAGAGACAGTAATAGTCAATGTACAAATAAAGTACGGATGGGTCAACGTGAGTAATAGGTCATGAACAAGCCAGAGAATGTTGGCACACAAAAGTAGAGAGTTGACGTGCAAACAAGGCACGAATATTCCAGAGAGTGCTGGCACACAACATCAAAAGTCGACAACATTGGAAGATAGAAGACCAGTAGGCATAGTAGCAAACAAATAAATAACTCCAGTAGATGAAGCTCCATGTAAAATCAGCAACAAATGTCTTCATGCTTATCTCCCCTCTTCATAAAGTATCCATCATGATAGAAGACGTCAAAGTCTAGATAGTGTTGGTCCACAGAAGAAAGTCAACGTGCAAATAAAGCACAGACAGCAGAAAGTGCAAAGCACAAAGCAGCAAACAGAATATGCTAATCATAGCATAAGTAGTAAGAACGAAGTCCAAATATGTAACTTCATAGAAGTAGTCGAGGTAGATTATGAATAAGAAATAGTACCAGCAACAAGCATCACATAGCAGCAGAAGAAACCATGCACCATCAGTAAATGTGGCATGCATGCCAATAGAACAATAGAATTAAATTCTTCTTCTCTCCATCTCTCCTCCATCTCATCTCTTCCCTCTACTCGTCATCCTCTATTCTCCCCCTCATGTCAAGCATGGAAGGAGTCAAAGAGTGGTTGGCGTGGAGAGTCAAAACAATGGTAAAGGCAAGGTTTGTGTAGGCAAATATATGGAGGAGGTAACAACTAACATGAGTTAAGGTAAAAAATGACTCGAATAGGCATCGAGAAAGAAAAATAAATGGATCTTTTGTCGACCCAAAAAGGGGATTTGTTTGGCTTGGTAGGAAAAAAAATCTGGGGGTGCGGGGCAGAGCCCCTGCAAAAATCTGATTAGGCAAAAAATTGGATCTGACTAGCACAATATGTAGAGTGTATATGAGGGGCAGTATAAAAAATATTGAGGGGAAATAAAATAAGTATGTGGGGTTGTTTGGTTTGCAGGGAAGAGCATTAGCTATGGTAGGACTCAACAATAGGGAAGCAACAAGGAGATAGTGGTGTGAAGGCATGACAACGGCTTTAGGAGAAGCAATGAGCGGTAGGAAAACAAATATAAGGAACCCAGTGAGCTGTGAAGCACCTGACGGCTTATTGTAGTGTCGGTGGGAAAGCAGACCATAGAAGGCGAAGATGGAGGCTTATTGCAGCGGAAGTGGCAAGGCAGCAACATAGGTTGGTGCCAATAGAAGTCATGTGATGACAGCTTCAGGCAGTGATCAGCAGTCAGACTGAGCCAGCTGCGACTGCAGCAAGGAGCTGACGACGACTAGTAGTTACGAGCAATTGTAGGGTGGCGTTCGACAATAGGTGTAGTTGGCAATCATGGTTTGCGGTGGGTAGTAGGAGAAAGGGGAGGCAACAGTAGCAGGTAGGTGATGACAACAACATGACAGAGAAGAGTAGGTGCTTTTGGCGGTAGCATAGCAGTGGAGAAATCAGCAAGACTAGCGGCTGCGCATCATGTAGCAGCGGCAAGGGTTGGTTGAGAGTCAGGCATCAATATAGATGTTGTTGTGACAGAGATCATCGTTAGAAAGTTCCCTGCAGGTAGCTGAAAACTGCAAAGGGTGGCAGCCGCCCACAGGGGTTGTCTTCCTTTTCTTTCTCTCTCTCACTTAAGGTGGCGCAGGATCGGTGGCTGCTCTGAAACCATCTTAGAAAGTAAAAGACGGCTAATCATTGTATTGAATAGAAGAAACCTTGCTCCTATAAATAGGAGGATAGGTTAGAGTATAGACATAAGACTAACCCTAATGGGCTAAGACACTTGGGCCATATAAAAAACACACTAATAACAATAATAAACAGACTCTCTGACAGTATAAACTAGGCAAGAGGAGATCTAACAATTTTTCTTTCATCCCAAACACATTGGTGCTAGTAAGTTCTTTATGTCACATCCTAAATCCAACATTGAAGTTCTGGTGCTCTCACCAAAGGCGTCCCCAAGAAATCTTTTCAATTTAGTGTTACCAATTTTCGTCCATATACTTGACATCTATGCACAAATTTTGGTGTTGAACAGAGTATGAAACTACGAATGACCCTTGGTGGTAAGATCAACTAGTTCTGATCCATAATTTGATGGTACTATTTTTCTATACTTTTCCTTTCCTATGACAAACCCTACCTCTTATTTCTAAAGACATGATTTGTTTATTTAACTAAAGACTATTGCTTTCCGTGCTCTCCCTTGCGTGTTTTCATGTGATCTCAATAAAGGTGATAAATAGTCAACACTGTAGGATATAGTGTACAGAAATCTGCACAAAGTGATTACTTTTACAACAAATAAGTACTTAATCTGCTAGTTGATGGTTTTATAGTATGAATGGTCCTAATAGTACATGTACTTTCTATTGAAACCAGTGCTAATATAGAGATTGTCAAACAATATATTAACCGGTCAGAGTTCTTTGGCATATAACAAGCTAGAAATGTCGATATCAGAAAACGCCACACGACATGAACACGTTGGAGTTGCTAAGATCTGGAGAAACGACGCGATCGAGAAAACCAATTTGGAGACTTTTGTTCCATATTGTGGTCTATGGGGGTATTTGGTTAGATATAATATGATATTTATGATGGTGAGTAGTTTTCATATATGAATATAGGACTAAGAGTTTGACTGGAAATAGAATTCTTACAGTCAATAAAGTAACATATCAAATAAATTTCAGAAAAAGATCATTGTTTAGTATGTTTGGTTAGGAAGCAATGCAATTGATATGCGAACCATTTTATATGAAATCAAATTAATTAAAAGTTTCTCTATTAAATCATATTAATTAAAAAGTTAACGTTTATGATTTTGTAACCTATTTAATTGAAAATTTAAAAAAAAAACTAGGGGGAGGTAAACAACCATGTTCATGAATCCTTCGTCCACTAACATGTTACTTGTCAACGGAGCAAGAACTCAATTCAGGTGCTTGCCCCTCTCTTCGCAAAGTAGAAAAGGAATACCAAGTTAGTAGAACAAAAAAGAATAATTTGATGTGAAAGCACTCCTAAAAATATATTTTTTAAAATAATAAATTGTAGTTTAAAATTGTCATTTTAGGGACGGGTTCTTTGTTATTTTTCTATTTTTTTTTGGGGGGGGGGACCGGGGCACTAGCTCCCATCCAAAAATGTATGTATACATAATATAACATTGTCAATTTAGTAATATAAGAGTTTTCTATATATGTTATAAAGAAAGTCGATGGTTGGATTAGTAGTGTAGCCTTTTTTCTAATTAGAGAACCAAAGTCACATCTCACTCCCAACATATCTTTTAACTCAATCTTTTATCAAAATAAAGTATCCTATATAATTAACTCGGTCCCTCTTATATAATTTTCTAGATCTGATGTTGGCCACTTTTACTAGTGAGATCGAGAGAGAGTTTTTTCCTTGTTCTCCTACAATCTGCGGGAATAGTGAACACCTAAAAATGGTGGTAAATCAAGAAATGATTTTCTATGTAGTTCAAGGTTGGATATCTTCATTATTGACCACCAGAAATTTCCAACTACACTATTCCTTTTTACCTATCACTTTCAATGGTACATTATGTATCTATGATCAGTTGAAGAAGCTACTCTAAGTGGCATCTTTAACACTTTTTCTTGAAACATTATTATTGTAAAACTTAAAATTCAAAATCGTTCTTATTTCCATATGCAAAGAATGGCACTTGAGGTTTCCTAACAAAGTGTGTTATTTTAATAATATTCTATAAAATGGTAAGAAATTGCATATATGTTTTCAAAACCTGTTATATCGATTTATTATTTAATTAATAAATTGATATAAGGGAAACATATCATATTTACAATAATCATATGATTGGCTCTCTGGGCATACATATCAATAGACTCCCACTTGCACTTAGATCCAATCACCCATGACCTTAATCCTAAGTGATATAACATGACCTTCATGCTTCTACCGCAAAAGTGCTTTTGTTAAAGGGTCAGCAACATTGATTTTGGTTGGTGCTATGCAAATTTTCACGTCTTCTCATTATACAATCTCTCATATTAGATGGAATTGTTGTTGTATGTGCTTGGAACGTTGATGCAATCTTGGTTCCTTAGCTTGTGCAGTACCTCCATTGTTGTCACAATACAATTCTATTAAATCGATAATGCTTGGAACCACCCCATGTTAAACGATGAAATTCTTGATCCAAATAGCTTTCTTTGAACTCTTACATCTTATAGATCCATTTTTAAGGAAAAACATATATCTATATTACGATATGTAGTCATGTTTGTCAGTTTGGAACCTTGCATCAGTGTAACCCTTTACCACCAACTTTAACCCACGACCTTAGATAAGGAACTGAACCTTAGTTCTTCTCAAGTACTTATTTATGTTGTTTTTTGACAATGTAGTGACACTCACTGGGATCTGACTAATATCTACTCATCATGCTCAAGGAATAGAGACATCATGATGAGTAAATAACATTGCATACATGGTAGATCTAATTGTAGATGCATATGGAATCTTACTCATGCATTCCCTTTCTTCACAAGAATTTAGTGATTAAACTCCAGAGATAGTAACACCATGATACATGGGTAGGTTTCCTTTATTTGAATTCTCCATGGTGAACCTTTTCAACTCTTTTTCAATGTATGTGCTCTAGCCTAGGAGAAGAAGCCTTCTAGATCTATATCTATATGTCTAGATTCCTAAGATGTAGGGTCCTTTGCCAAATTCCTTCATAGATAATGTATTTCCTAGCCAGGTTTTTACAATTTTTAAAGTATGGATGTCATTTCCCATCAATAGTATGTCATATATATACACTATGAAGAATACAATCGTGATCCCACTAACCATCTTGCTGAAATATGGTTCATCTTCATTTTAACTAAAGCCAAACTCTTGGACTATTTTGTCAAATCAAAGATTCTAGGTTTGAGATGCTTGCTTCAATCCATAGATTGACCTTTGTATCTTACAAAATTTATTTGCATCCTTTAAATTTATAAAACCCTCAGGTTGTGTCATGTACATATCCTTAAAAAGATTCTCATTAGGGTGCCGACTATGATGAAACCTTTTCTTGGACCCTATGTGTTTTACCCCTTGAGGTGGATCACCAAGGTCCATACCTTATTGGTGTACATGGATTCCATATCATATCCCATGGCCTCAAGCCCCCTCTCAGACTTTGGTCCCTCAACAACTTCTAGGTAGGTTGTTGGCTCATCATAAATGACCAATTCATTGCCTTATTGAGTCATAAGATAACCAAATATTTTAGGCTCAAGGCGTGTTCTACTAGATCTATGAGACTCCTGTGTTACATGAGGAACTTTAGATGCCCCAACATTTTGTGACTCTCTATGTTCCTCTTGTACCTCTATTGGTTCAATATTTTCTTGTTGGTCTTGAACCTCTTCGAGTTCTACTTTCCTCCCACTAATTCCTTTGGAAATGAATTCCTTTACTAGGAATACATCATGGATGGAAATAAACACTTTGTTGTAAGATGGAGTATATAAGTAGTATCATTTTGTTTCCCTAGGATATCCAACAAAATAACATTTATCTGATTTGGGTCCAAGCTTTTTGAGAATCTATTTTTTCACATAAGCTTCACATTCATAAATCTTCATAAAATACACATTGGGATGCTTCCCATACCATATCTCATATGGTGTCTTTTGTACCGATTTAGATGGTACACAATTTACTGTAGACATTGTGGTTTTTAGAGCATATCCCAAGAAGGAAGTTAGGAGATCAATAAAATTCATCATTGACCACACCATATCTAGTAATGTATAGTTCCTTCTTTCTGATACACCATTATGATGTGGTGTTCCACTTGAACTCCATTGTGATATGATACCACAATCTCACAGAAGGTCCTCAAACTCTTGGCTTAAGTACCCTCCACCTCGATCACAATGAAGTTCTTTAATACTTTTACTAAGTTGGTTATGTACTTCATTCAAGAAATCCTTGAACTTTTTAAGGACTTTTGACTTATGTTTCATCAAGTAAACATAGACATACATACTGAATTCATCAGTAAAGGTAATGAAGTATTAGTAACCACCTCCAAAATTTGTTCTAAAAGGTCCACATACATCAACAGTGTGTACGAGTTCCAATAGGTCACTTGTTGTCTCACACTTATCAATGAAAGGAGCCTTTGTTATCTTTCCCAAAAAACAAGATTTGTATGTCTCTATTGATTCCAAATCAAAATAGTCTAGATATCCATCTTTAGTAATATAGAAATGTGTTTAATTTCTCATTAATGTGCCATAGAAAATAATGCCAAAGGTATCATTTGTTTGAGTTATTTAGTTTTAATCTTTAGGTATTCACATTATAAACAATTGTATCTAGATATAATAAGTAAATTCCATAGGAGATTGGGACACTACCATAAAATATCTCATCTTTTAAAATAGAAATTTGACCATTATTTATATGGAATTCAAATCCATTCGTGTCCATACAAGATATATAAATAATGTTTCTATTAATGGCAAGTACAAAATAGTAGTTCTCTAACTTTGTTACAATCCATGTGGGGAGAGATAAATGATAGATTCCAACTACAGTGACATCAACTCTTGATCCATTTGCAACGAGCAGTTGGACCTGCATATTCAAACATAATTGAGATCCACATCCGGTGTCAAGTACCCAAAATGAAGAAGAAGACATATTTATCTCAATAAGGTACATTCCTGAAGTGGACGTCTCTTGTAACGACCCCGCCTCCCACTAACCCCCAATTAAGGGAGACCAAGAGGTCAGAACAGTTATCCCAATTTTCAGATCAAAGTTTCAACAAATAATCAATAATAATTATCAAATTCTACTAAACTAAACTAAAAGGTTGTAATAAACTTAGATATCCTATCCACATCTGGAGTCTATTCTAACTAATCCTCCTTTGTATTTCATTTTTCATCCCACATATGCCACTTTATTGTTTGTTCTTTTCACTTGTACCTAAAATGCCGACAAACAAAACATCAGTCAGCATAAAGCTGGTATGTGGGGGAAACAATAATCGTGTAATTAACTGTAACAATATATTGCAGTCAACTATGATTCAACAAACAACTTTACATTTTAAATATAACTGTGTGATCCACACATATCCTATCCTCTGCATTGTCCCTACAGTGGACCTAGATGCTACCTTTCTTATGGTAGATCCCCATTAAACCCCTCATGATCCTACCTAACAGGTGAATCAATTTCTAGGGTTGAGTCACATGGCACTACCCGTAGGTAGCCCACTCCTTAACTCATGGTGCGCTAAAAAGTTGCATGGCACTACATGTAGGTAGCCCATTCCCTAACTCTTGATAACCTAGACCTTGCTCTAGTTTACCCCTTTTTTCTGCCTTTGCAAAGCCACAAAGGAGGACCCAGATCTAATCCAGTTATATATATATTTATAGTGATAATCATAGTCACTTTATAGTTGCATGAAATAAAAGTCATCCAAGTAGTTATTTTTAGGCAACCGATAAAAATGTCTGGGAATTGTCATGAAACTAAAGCGATTATCCATAAGCGTAACCACATACCTGTCAGGATGATTTGAGATAGAATAATCCAATCAAGAAATCCAAATAGGCAAGGAAGCACATTATGAGATCATGAAATATGCATACAATTTCCTATTATTAATCATGCCATCAAGATCTACTAAAACTAGCTCACTTCCTAGGGTTTCTAGTCCACTTTTAGGGTTTTCATTGCAATTAGGGTTTCCCTTCATCTCTTACTATTTTAAACCCTAATTATCTCATCCATTCATCTCAAAAGATATTAAGGTTACCTTTTAACAACATATAACCCTGATATCAGAAAAATCATAATTAGCCATCAATTAAGTCCATTAAGCCACTTTTACATTAAAGCTACCATTTTTATCATTTTAATCCATGACAAGATCATTATGCTCATTTATCATCAATTCATAGTTTATTGTGGTCCAATTCACCTATGAACTCCATTTGTCATTAATTCTACCTTTATCCATTAGAAAACCCTAATTACTACATTAAGGTATTTATCCCCAATTAAGAACCTTTATACTCAAAATAGCTTAGAATTATCATATTTCGACTTTAATCATGATTTTGAACAATTAAAGCTATTAAGAGTCACAATTACCATCATTAGGGTTTCAAGGCCCATTAAAGCATATTTATGCACATGAAACTCTAAATTAAACCAATTACATGCAAAGTTCATCCTTTTTTATCTTAATGTATCGTTTCATTATTAACAGTCTAATATCAACTTTAATCATCCATTAAACTCTATTAATCATCTCAAAATAGGGTTTCTTAATCATTAATACATTAAAGTTGATAAATTACACTACTTTTCGAATAACAAGAGGAATTAGACTCTAAAACCATTTTTATTGAATTCCTCTCATTTTTCTAAGAAATTTTCATATTTTATGTGTATCCATCTGAGCTACCGATATTTAAATATGATTTTTGCAAGATATTACTTACCAAAGCCAATCAGAGGGTGCCAAGTGTCCCTTTCCATGCAATGTGACTTGCATGTTTGGAAACATAACAAAGTTATGAGTATGCCCTCGCTTAAGCAACCATCCCTTCAGCACGTGGAGGGGCAGAATCATCAATTGTGCCTGGTTCATCTTCTACCTCGTGAAGCTTTGCGATGTCCGCCGACCAGGATGATCTGCGGCACTTCGGGGGTCCGCCCTTCCTTCCTGGGGGCTCGAGGATTGCTGTCGATCATGCCCCTAGCTCCGCCTCCTTCCTCTGTGCTTGGGGTGCCACTAGCCTACGATCAGAGTGGCTGGGTTGGGCCAGACAAACCTGCAACCCATGGCCTATGTTGCAGCTGTGCGACTGCTGCTGCGCCTAGGTTAGGGTAGGGCCATGATGGTGAAGCCTCTCCCCAACATCGTGGGGCATCGTGCTTCCGTCTCAAACCCTTCATATCTCCTCATTGCTCCCGAGTCATTCCACTCTTCTCGGTTAGGGGTTTATGGATGAAAATGAGGAAGAAGAAGAAGAGAATGAAGTGTGGGATCCTATGGACTTGGCCAAGGGTGCTACCCCTTATATAGGGGAGGGTATCAATGCCCTAAGATGACCATTTATGAGTCAACTAGTCCTTTTCCCAATAGGATCCTTATTCCTTCATGGAGAAGTAATTCTTCTCTCTCCTATTTATTTCCTGATATTCCTTATTTCATGAATACTTAGAAATACGAAAATCCTCTCACTTATTCTCTTTTATGTTTGAATTTTATCCCATTGGCACAAATTCTATTTTCTTTTAGTAGAAAATACTTCTTTTTTATCAATACCACAAAATTCATTAATAATGTATCACATTATCCTCTTATTTTATATTATTGGTATTTTCTCTTTCTTTCTTCTCCATTGGGGCTCCTTGGACCCCAAGAAACTCTAAGATTTCGAAATTCCTTTTTAAGGATACTTATTATCCTTCTAGATGCATCTGTATTCATTATTTCTCATTATCTTGTTTATTTCTTATTAAAATATCTCTTTTTGAGGATTTTTCTTTATCTTTCTTTTTATTTTCCTCATTGGCATTCCATTTAACATTAGGAATCCTTTGGATATGAAAATCCACCAAGGGTAACTCAATTATACCTCTTTTCACTTATTTCCCGCATTTTATCATTGTTTCCAATTTCTTTCTTAATAAAGAAATATTTAATTGATCTTTTCTTTTCTTTTTGCATTATCTTTGCAACTTTGGACTCCTCGGAACCCAAGGAACCCAAGAGGCACGAAATCCACCTTTGGATTATATACTTTTGCCTTCTAGAGGTTCCTACGTCTTTCTTTTCTCCATTTCTTATTAATAATGGAGTTCCTTTCATCTTTTCCTTGTTATTGGGCCCAATAGCCAATAAAGCCCACAAAACAACCAACAAGGCTATTGTAAACGAAACTCATTTATTCAAAACAAATTATATCATTATTTTTGCCAATATCTTTATTATGAGAAATTACATTTCTCACCAAATGAACCCAAACGTTGGGGTTGTAACATCTCTATCCATTCCTTCTTCCTGAGTTCCTCCAGGTAAATACGACAATTCCTTTTCTAGTGTCCAAGCCGGTGACAGTGGTGACAATTTCCTCCCTTGGTCACCCCTTCCTTTGCTTTGAGTGCAGAAGACTTCAGTTTCTGTCCATTGTTAGAACTCTTCTTAGCTTTTCCTTTTTCCTTGGACTTTGCCTTTCTATGGTTGATCTCCACCACAGATTTAGGTTTGTCCTTCTTCATTTTCACTTCAATGGTTCTCAACATGCCAATTAATTCTGACAATGTCTTGTAAAAATTGTTCATGTTGTAGTTCATGAAAAACTGGTTGTATGATTCTTGTAGTGACTGCAAGATCACATATGTGTCCAACTCTTGACATAAGGGGAATCCCTTCTACCAAATTTCACTTGAACAAATTTCACTTGACATAAGGGGAATCCCTTCTACATATGTGTATGATTCTTGTATGATTCTTGTAGTGACTGCAAGATCTAGTAGGTCACCATGAGCTCAAATTTACTGCAAGATCACCATAGAAAGGTTCTTTACAATACCCAGTAAATTTGAGCTCATGGTGACCTACTAGATCTCCTTCTACCAAATTTCACTTGAACAACAGTTTAAAGATATCATATCTCTCTTGTCTAGCCTGATCTTGGCACATTTTCTGAAGTTGTGTTACCATCTCAATAACATCCATGTTCTCATGGTATCTCTGGAACTCATAGTTCATTGAGCATAGAATCAGGCACTTGACATCTATGCCATCTTAAGAGTGCTTCTTGTAACCAACCTTGTCAGCCTATGATATGATGGGAGAGTGTTCATATTGCTCTAGTGTCTCCAGGACATAGAGATTGTGCTATTGTGTAGAACCATTATCAACATCCTGAATCAATCATGGGAATTATTCCAATTCAACTTTTCCTTCTCAAGGACCGAAAGCAAGGAAAATGTGTTATTGCTTGCCATTTGTTTCTACAAAAGAAATTTGCAATTTGTGAAAATTCTTTTTGATTTGATTTGATAATATTAACAATATTAATTAGGTATTTAATTAGTTATCACTCCAAATTTTTTTTATAAATTGATATCCCTAACATATTAATCTAGAATATTGCATCATCTAACCTTTTAGTGAGCTAAAACCCAAAACAATTAAGTTATTACCAGGATAATGCCAACATCCATAATTAGTTATGAAGGTAGGCAACATTTGCCAATTGCATCTCATACAATTCTTGGATATATGATATGCTCAACTCGTTTCCATAGTGGTATGCTTCTAGGCACTAAATCTCATTAAGGTCGCCTAGTTATGCCCCACCCAAAATCCAACCAGATAATAATCCACCCTGGTTGGCAGGCCCACATAACTACCATCACATTTCCACGAGATATACAATGCACCACACTTGGCGTGCTCACGCTTAGTCGATTAAGATTTTTATGTGTGTTGCTTATGAATATCATTTAAGACTTAATATTGGGTTCAAGAATTTTTTTTATATAAATCATATAATTATCCAATATCCACATACTAATATTATGTATCATATACATACTATATCCACAAATGAAAAATGCAATTAATAATATGAGTGATGGTTATGGACACACGAATGCAGTTCTTTGGAGTCATAAATAATTGTTATGAACTAAGGTCCACATAATATGTAACAACCTCTACTTGCAAAAATTTGATATGGAACCAATCCGGTTCGTTGACAAAACCCTTCAGTCGATCAGTTCGCCTTTTAAGTCAGTTGACTTGTCTGGTGCAGGACAACTTCTCTTTGCCAAAATAGGAAATAAAACTATACTATTCTTGTTTAACTTATTACATTATAAAATTTAAACCTTGAGTTACATTCGAGGGGAGCATAGGGAGGAAAGCATTAACTTACATATGGAAAAGAACCATACAACCATGCACATAGATCCAGTGGGTATTGGACATAACCATGATTGCATGCACCACCAAAACAATTTCTAGGCGATATGTATAAATTGCATATATATGTATATATATGTGTGTGTGTGTTCCCTCAATATATATATATATATATATATATATATATATATATATATATATGTGTATGTGTGTGTGTGTGTGTGTGTGTGTGTGTGTATTGGGATTATATGTGGTATTTAATCGGATATGTACATTAATCATTTTAATATTCACATCATATACAATAAAATAAATTAGAAAACAAAAATATGATCATATCGATTAAATCTCAAAACATAGTAAATTGGTGTGGCTTTGATACAGCTGTAGAGAAATATGGTGACAGAGATGGTAATGAAAACAAAATTTTTCTATCCATATTACCCATGAAAAGCAAATCATGTCAAGAACTATGAATTAGGAAGGAAGGTTGCATGGCATATAATTGGTCCTAGAAAAAGTCCAACAACAACTCTTGAAATGACATGCTTCTTTTGCAAGTATCACCCAGACGGCTGTCGATGAAGGCCTCCTGGGGTAGCACCATCGACAGAAATTGATGGCATCCTTCTAGTGGGTGGAAATGGGCTCGAATCCTCTACGTAGTCCACACAGACCACCAGAAAATCATAACATTCTTTTGGAACTAATCGAAGGACTTTTCCCTTCGATGTCAATGTACTAGCATTGACAACACTCTATTGTTGTATCTCCCTTGTTGTCTCTCCCTTTTACGGGTACGATATCCTCAGGCTCCAATGTTACCACAACTATGAGAGGACAAAAATTATCATAACTTGTTGTTGTGTCTCCTGAAAGCCTTGACTACATGCCCCTCTATTTATAGGAGGGCCAGGGTTAGGGTTTCCAGATCAACCAGGAATTGAAGAAAGGAAATTCATGATTTTTTTAGAAGTTGTGAACAACAAACCAGTCGATTCACTACTGAACTGGTCAATTCCACACTTGAAATGACCAATTCACATTTTTTCCTATTCACAAACATATTGGCTTTAATGTGACGATTAATGCATAACATGACGTCAACATCAATCCTTGACCCAATCTTATTGATAATTGAACCAAGAAGTTCACAATCGGAACCGGTCGGTTCATATTCCGATTCATTTCCCAGTTCAACTAATTTTCATCCAATCTTGTTTAAATAGAATACATAAACATTTTATTAATCCAGGTAAACCTTATTCATGAGTAAACTCTTATTCCAAGTGTATCCATGGGTGTGACCCTATAGGTCCCAAATTACATTGGTTGTGAATGTCCATAACTAATTTATGACATCGCCAACAATCAATGGTATTTAACAACACATCATTGCTACACAAGTAATTGAAAAGTTGCAGAATAAATTCAACCTGCAACCCATACTTAGTGTTATAGTGATCATATAGTTTCTTTGTTTGTGATATCCAAATTGAACTCAAGGCACGGAATTGTCATCCTCTTAATATTCAATCTATGTCCCTTGAACTAGAGAAGACTGTCAGAGATGCATGTGAGCTCACAAATCATATATTGATTCACATGTGTATGTACATACATTCCTCAGTCTCACTCATGAAGTGTCCAGGATATCAACTATAGTAGGAGGTATAAATCCCATATACATCACTCACAATCATTCCCCATGTGTCATAGTGTATCTAAGCATCACCTTTACTGTGACTCTTATTCAAGGTCACATTAGATGGTATCAAAATAAATTGAACGACATGTGATGAGTGTATTAATTTCATGTGTAAGAACAACAATCAACACTATCACTATTAGAGTTAATTATGACTACCATACAATGGTTTCCATGTATCACCCTCAAGATGGGTCTATCTGGTACATTGATCTCTATCAAGTACCTATGTGTTTGGTTTAATATGATATATTATGACTAATGAGATTTTGTCATCAACCAACACACACTCTAGTCTTATGTGATATTGTTGTGTATCAACTATCACAATAACCTCCGATTAAGGATATAACAAGAATGTATGTACTCTTATCATACATAAGATCTCATTGTTTAGGTTCTCAACCTGAAGACATATTTCATTGGTTAACATCATTCTTTAGACATCTATCATGCCATGCCATTATGTCATAATTAAACAAACACATACATAGAGATTTCCTTTACTATAAATTAAATCATTTTCAAGATATGTCATTACAATCATCATGCGATTGTCTTTCTGAGCACACATTCCGCAATGTCATCCTGTAATTGTAGCTTTAGATGATTTTATTGAAGGAGTGATTTTGTTCGGTGAGATTGGTTAGTCAGATAATCTAACTATCTATCACAGTTGTTATCTTAAGGCCTGAATGATAGTGATAGTTAGATAGATTATCTTATTAACCAATCTTTTGTATTGGTGGTTATCAAGATAAGGTGAAGATGAGTCATAATCCCAATTAGTATTGAGATCTAAAGGGGTGCTAGCGGTCTATGTTCCAAGCATGCATGATTATTTTGAGAGATCAAGAAAATATTTACATTGTGAGAAATATATGCCAGAAGATGACCTAGAAACTTCAAATTATGGTAAGTATATGATTTTCCTTAGATATTTTCCAAGAAGATGTTGTTCAATGTATATTTTACTAGATGAATACCTTTTCTATGACTATCAGATAAAATTATGTCATCGACATACACAATAAAAAATATAAACCCTAAAGTGTTTTCTCTTATGAACATAAATTGATCATAATGTGAGTGTCAAAATTAAATTAAAGAAGAGTATAGATTGATATGTCAAACCCTATTTCTTGGGGATTTCTAGCCAGAGATTGCTTTAGAAAGTTTTTTGACTTCAAACACACCCTTGAGGAACAAACCTAGGAGGTTTCTCCATATATACTTCCTCATCCAAGTTTCCATATAAAAAACATTCTTAACATCAAGTTACAAAATAACCAGTCATGATTAACATCAACTGTGATAAGCACTTGAAAAAAAATTAACCTAGAAACAAGTGAAAAAGTTTCAAAATAGTCCACCCCATAAGTTTGAGTATAACCTTTCACAAGTAGGAGGGCTTTCATCCGTTCAATTGTATAGTTGGGGATGATATTTGATAGTGAATATTCAATGACATCCTATTGTAGAACAATCATAGACTGATAAACAAAATCCCAAGTATTTAAATCATGAAAAGTATTCATTTCAATTTTCATAGCTTGGAACTAAGCATGATGTCTTAATGCTTGAGTTACATTCTTTAGTACATTATTAGAAGATATTGAAGAAATAAATCAATGCAAAAATAGAACCAAGATTAGCGGTAGAGCATAAATTACTTATAGGATATGACTATTGGAATGAACACCTTTCCATAGACTTACTCGAAGGTGGAAGCCAGAAGTTACCTAGAAGGTTTTGTGATCTATAGATAGAGTATGATATGGTACTTGAAGAGGTGACCAAAAACATTATTATCGTCATTAGGACCATCTTCCATAACCTGAGGGAGTCCAGTAGGATCCCATGGACACAAAACAAAACCTTTTTCATGGTAGTAAGGCATGTGTTTAGAAAATACCACATTGGAACTGAAAAACCACAATCGAATAGAATAATCAAAATACAATATATTTTTTGAGTTCTGGAGTACTCCAGAAGAATGCCTTTAGTAGATCAGGGATCAAGTTTAGTTACCTTGGGCAAATAATTTTAACTTCATTGAGGGATCATCGTGCAAACCATAAATGTGTTGATCATGTGAATCGTGACATATGGAGGTTGATTGTGAGTGATATAGATAGGATTTGTCCCTCCTGTAGGAGTTTGATATCCAGGCCACTTGATAAGAGAGATTGGGAAATGTATGGCCATACTTATGAGATTTATAACATATTGAAATCTACTATGTACCTTTTTGTACCCTTTTTCAATATGATTTGTTCTTCATTCTTGTTCCATATGTCTTTCGAGTAGATTTGGTGGAACTATGGTGGTTAATGGATAGATATTTCCCTTTTATTGATAATAATGGGTTTTAAGCACAAATACCTTGGTAGAAACCTAAGAAATGGGCCTGATGTGCAATTGTCCTTTTAAGTAATAAAAATAATAAAAGAATTCGTGCGACAACTTTTTAGGACTTTTTAGAATATGAAAAAGAAAAGAAATCTCAAAATATACATAAAGGAGATGATAAATGGATAAAAGGAGATAATGTGGATTATATTGTTTCCAAAATTCACAAATAGGAAACCCATGAGATAATTTGATACTCAATCTCATTTTCTTGAATTAAAAGTTACTTAAGGGCCAAGTATCACCCAATTTGGAAAATATAAATAAAAGCCTTTATTAAAGGAAAATTAGAAATACGCCAAGAAAGAGAAATAAAATA
The DNA here is from genome assembly GCA_963693085.1 of Alisma plantago-aquatica. Lineage (NCBI taxonomy): Eukaryota > Viridiplantae > Streptophyta > Magnoliopsida > Alismatales > Alismataceae > Alisma > Alisma plantago-aquatica. The sequence goes on from OY856411.1 coordinate 639,567,307, forward strand.
TCAAATGTCCTCAAATTGGAAAACTATTTCCAAATTTGTAATCTAAATGTTAAAATAAGCCTTTGGGCATGTTTTCAACTAATTTGGATGATTTTTGGCTAATGTGAAAATGTTGGAGAGAGTGTGTGTAGAACCTTCATTTTGATAATTAATTAAATAAATAACATCAACATGATCAATTAATATCAAAATCATATCTAAGACATTAATTGGGACACGTGGGTGAAATTTCATCATATTTGGATTATCTTAGAGTCATAAATGAATGATGAGAAATAAAAAAAAAAGAATTGCCTAATTATCTAGTTTCAGTTTCTCAAAACACAAAATAATCCAAATTTGGATTCTACACCTCAAAATTAGCCATGGTGTCAAGTTTCATCAAATTTGGGAATTGTTTGGGCATCCAATTAAGAAAAGAGAAAAACATTAATTCATACAATGTCACTTTGTCGAATTTAAATCATAGTCGGAAAATAAATGTCACACAAATAATGTATCACACACACGATCCAACGGCCGAGGGAGACCTATGGACCCACATCCACTGATAGGCCGCTGACTTGGCCCACGACTATTGTGCCAAGCAGCGGGCCTGGTCCCTCTCTTTCTCTCTCTCTCTGTTGTGTAAATGAAAATCAAAATTTGTAATTTTCCTATTGGTCAGAAATAAATAAATCATAGTAGTTAATTTCATGGTCCAAAAGAAAAAAATAAGATATGTTCTGAACTCGAAAAAATCCCCTCTATCTATTAAAAATAATTTCATCATTTGATTCTGAGTTTTTTGAGTAAGTATTTTTTGGAATGATTAGATTAAGTAAAAATCATTAGAAATAACTCTAAAGTCCATATCTTCAAAATACATAAAATTACATGTCATCTTGATAAAAAAACCCTAACTAAGACAGTAGTGATGGTTTCAGGATCTAAATCAATGGTTTGTGGAAAAAGTTGGTAGTTTTGGGGTTTAAGTCTTTAATGAATTAATATAGTGGTAATACATGAACATGATTATGCTATTAGGACAAGTGGACCCTGATCTCATTTAAAGGTTTTTTAAAGTGGATTCAAGGACTCTAAGGAAGAGGTATGTGCTTTTAACACCTTAGTTGGGAAATTTTATGCCTTAACCTATTCTTTCCTAATGAGGCTTAATTGAACCTAATTCCCTATTCTTGAAACCTAATGTATCTATTTCTCAAATCAGTTTATAAATTCATCTTGTTTGGATTTTATACCCGAATTCCATGCTTGTTGATTATTTTGATTACTCTTTCCATGACCACTTTTCTAGCATCTAGATTTATGTTCTATTTAATTTAAAGTAGTGGTACTTATGTACAACCACCCATATAGGGCATGTATTTAATCGCCATGGGGAATGTTTTATTCTCCCCATATTATTGTGTAGGTGATAGGGAATGTCTTATTCTCCCCTCACCTATAGGTTAGAGGTCCGGTAGGTGCCTCAACCCTACTTAGTTAGGTAGACATAATTATCTTACATGCAATCCTTTTTAATATAACTATTAATGGCAAGTTTATTTTGAATATATCCTCATACTCTTATTATCTTCATCTTATGATGAACCCTAGCCTATTCTTATTTGCTTACTTTTCTTATTATCTTAGACATATTTTGTGACACATACTTTTCTTCCCTTTCTCTTTTGCTGGGTGCCTTCCCAACCAGCCACGTGCTGGTGCTGAGCAAGGAGAAGGACATGTTTGAAGGAAGCCATCTCAGGAGTAGATCTCAAGCTATCTGAAAGGATGTCTAGGTTGCTATATCTAGATACTTTTCTCTTATACTTTTCTTTTGGGAACAATCATGTAGTGAGCAATGAAAGCCATGTAATAGGCTTAGAACTTTTATTTCCGCTGCTACTGACATTTTATAATGCATATGGATCACGCTTATTTATTTAGATTATTATGTAAGCATCCTAAAATCTCTCTTTTGTGAAAAGTATGGATTTTTTTTCTTTAAATTTTACTAAGGAGGTGATCTTGCCTCTTTACAGAATGGTATCAAAGCCTTTAGGAAACTATTAGGGCACGAAGTTGAAGAAAAGGTGTCTAGAAAGGATCAGGTTTTTGGGGCTGGCAATATTTTCCTCTGTGCCACTAGATTTGTTTATGAGGACTCTCATACCCATATGATACTGGGCTGGCCTGAGATGATAAGAATTGTCTAAAATATTATTCTTTTAGGCAATAGCATTCTAGATAATCTTTTCTCATCTATGTTTCTATTCTTTTCTCATCTATGATTCTATACTCTTGGGAACCTAATATGTTAACCCTACCTTTCATGAGAGTTGACTTGTTCGACACTCTGAACAACATGAACAAGGAAAAGGAATAGAACCCTAATGACCCCAATGTGGCGAACACTCATGTGACTCCTGCTAGCCAAAGTGTGGGCAACCCTACTACTCTGGGCATCCCTGTCTTCACACCAGAGCAAGAGTTGGCAATGTTGCACCATGTGCTATCCTCCACCCTAATGGGGTAGCTCAACACAGTGGTAGCCAATGGCAACAAGCTGAGGGAGTTCACCCTCACTGACTTCATAAAGATGCAGCCACCCTACTTCAAGGGTGAGAGTGAACCCAACATGGTGGACAAAGCCGACGATTGGGTGTTGTCTTTGGATCGGACCTATGAGGACATGGCTTTCCCTCCCCACCAGAAGGTCTAGTTCGCGACTTATGTGTTGGACGGTCTGACACACGTCTGGTGAAATGGTGTCGCCCAGACACGGGACACCTCTACCAAGGAGTGGGACCAATTCCTAAAGCCCTTCAGGGAGAAATACATCTTCCCTGCCTTCCTGAAAAAGAAGGAGACCAAGTTCTATATCGTCAAGTAGGGAGGCATGAGTGTGGTCGACTACATCTAATGGTTCCTACTACTGGAACGTTATGCCACCGACCTTAGAGCCGAAAGAAGGGCAACATTGTTCTTGAAGGGCATGAACTACCCAAGTGGGCTGAAATCTCATCTTGCAGCTTCCACTCACCTTCCAGCAGATGGTGGATAAGGCCCTGGCGATCGAGTCCTACCCAATATTTCAAGCTTCTTGTTACAGTAATGGCTACAACAAAAAGAAGAAGAAGAACCAGAACCCAAATGAGAATTATGGACGTGATTGGTGTAATAGGTTCTCTCTCCACCATCCTCCAGGGAGATTTCCTGCCAATAATGCACCTGCTTGTAGAAACAACTAGTGTCCTCCGACCAACCACGAGTGTGGCCAAGTTGGGCTTATCTGACTACTCTACCCCAATTTCTAGTAGGGAAAGAATAATTCTCAATAGGATAATGCCCAGCAGCCACAGTAGCCAAGGCAGAACCGGTAGGGGGGACAGGAAAAGAAATTGCCCCGAAGAAAGAGATTGGGGTTCCCAATGCTTCTCCACGCCCAACGAAATAACAATAACAATAAAAACAACAACCAGAACCCAAGGTGACCTCCATTGGAGAGGAGTAATGGGAGAGTGTTTGCTCTCAATGTTGAGCAAGAAGACTAAGATAATGAAGTTAGTGAAGGTACCTTGCACCTTAATATGCATCCTATAAAGGCACTACTTGATTTTGGCTCATCCAATACCTTCATATCCTATCAGTTTGCTTCTATATTAGAAACAAAATCTGAGTTTATGGATCATATATTAGATGTAAAAACCCCTAGTGGTAAGATCTACTCTTTGTATCTCCAAACTCCATCCATGGATCTCTATATATTAGGTATAATATTTCCCTCAGATTGCATCTTGCTCGACATGACTGCCTTTGATTCATCTTGGGAATGGATTGGTTAATGAGGTACAAAGCTATTTTGTTTTGTGAGGTATCAAAGGTTAGTTTGTTACATCCTATTGTGGGAAGAATGTGTGTTAAGGGTAGGAAGCGAGAGGATTGGAAATATGTTATCTCCGCCATCAAAGTTGAAAAGCTTGTCTCGCAAGGGTGTAGAGCTTTCTTAGCCTCTATAGTCCTCGATGCTACACCTCCTGCTCTCGAACACATAGATGTGGTGAAGGACTTCCTAGACATATTTCCCAAGTTGTCCTGTTTGCCACCAACTCACGAGGTGGAGTTCTCCATCAAGATTGTACCTGAAACTTTGCAATATCAAAGTCGCCTTACCGCTTGGTCCCTGTCAAGCTTACCGAACTGAAGAAGCAGCTTGAAGAGATTCTAGACATGGGCTTCATCTGCCCTACTATTTTGCCTTAGGGAGCCCCTATCATGTTTGTGAAGAAGAAGGATGGTTCGATGCTAATGTGTATGGACTATCACATGCTTAACCAAGTGACGGTGAAGAACCGTTATCCTTTGTCTCGCATCAATAACTTGTTCGACCAACCAAAGTAATCCACTGTGTTCTCAAAGATGGATATGCGGAGTGGCTACTACTAGATGCACGTGAAGGATGATGATGTCCTAAAGATGGCGTTCAGAACTTGCTATGAGCATTACGAATTCATGGCCATGCCTTTTGGTTTGACAAATGCCCCTGCTGCCTTCATGGACTTGATGAACTGGGTATTCCACCCATACCTTGACAAGTTTGTGGTGGTGTTTATCAATGACATTTTGGTTTATTCTAAGACATTAGAACAACATTGGGAGCACTTGCAGTTTGTACTCAACACGCTGTGAGAAAATCAACTCCATGCAAAATTCTTGAAGTCTGAGTTATGGATAAAGGATGTTATGTTTCTGGGGCACGTGATTTCTACCAGACATATAGATATTGATCATGTAAAGGTAGAAGTTGTGACAAAGTGGAAGGCTCTAAAGAACCCATATGAGATCTGTAGTTTCCTTAGTTTATCCAGTTACTATTGGAGGTTTATCAAGAGCTTCTCTGTATTCGCCTTGCCTTTGACCAAGAGGACATTAAAGGAGGTCAAGTTCTCATGGACACCTGAGTGTGAGAACAATTTTTAGAAGATGAAGGAGTGTTTGACTTTTTATCCCATACTTGCTTTTCCTATTGAGGGCATACCCTATGTCATCTACACTGACGCATCCAAACAAGGTTAGGGTGTGTCTTGATGCAATACGGAAAGGTGATCGCCTATGCTTCTCACCAATTGAAACCTAATGAAGATAATTGGCCTATACATGATTTGGAGCTTGCTGCTATAGTTCATGCTCTAAAAATCTGGCGACACTATCTTTATGGTGAAAAGTTTGAAGTCTTCTTTGACCAAAAGAGTTTGAGATACCTACTAACTTAGTGGGATCTGAATCTGTGACAATGTAGGTGGATGGAATATCTCAAAGATTATGACTTCACCATCACCTATCAACCCAATAAAGCAAACGTCATAGCTGATTCTTTAAGTCGCAAGAAGGATGTTGTTTGTGCTGCTCTGAGATGTTTAGTATGGGAAAATCTCAAACATATGACTAGTTGGCAACCTCAGCCTGTCGATTTAGTGGATGAAGACAAGTTGTGTGTTTACATGGCTAGATTGACTGTTACACCGACCTGGATCTCAAAAGTTGTTGCTGCATAGTTGGAAAGTTCTAAGCTGGAAGAGATGAAGGCCTTGACTGAGAAACTGCAATCTGACTTCTCTGTCGGAGTGGATGGTGTTGTCCACTTCAAACAAAGGTTTTGGATTCCTGACATGGGTGATCTGAGATAGAAAGTTCTGAGTGACGCTCATGGGTCCAAGTGCACTATTCATCCTGGCACAACAAAAATATACAAGGTCTTACAGCGAAGCGTCTAGTGGAAGAACATGAAGAATGATATAGCTATGTTCGTCATGAAGTGCTTGACATGTCAGCAAGTCAAGATCAAACATCAACAACCTAGTGTTCTTCTTCATCCTCTTGAAATTTGATGTGGCAAATATCGCACTAACAAATTCACTCAGGGTTGAAATCCCCGAGCTTTTACCAAAACCTTGTGCAATAATACCACCCGCAAGCTGACGAGTCTTATCGCAGTATAGTTAAAGATTGAATCCCAAGAGACAACATTTTTAAGAATCTTTGTTAATCAAATCTAGATCAAGTAAGACTAATATTTAAAACGATTGATTTGGTTGAGGTTAATTAAACTAAATGCAAGAAAGTAAAAGAGCAGAATTAAAGTTTGTTCTAGATTAATGATATGGAATCATTGGGATGGTATCGAGTTTCACCACAACTACACATGCAAACACATTCAAACATTAAACATCCAGGCAAGATATAACTATCTAAATACAGCTGTTGCAAAACCCCCCATATGGGCGTGAGGTTCGCGTAAGCATCACCTTAGGCATCAAATGTCTCGTCACCATCTGGATCACTTACTTACGGCTCCAAAGATACACAAATCTAACGAAGGTTGTGGGCCCCCTTGATGGAGTTTTGCAACACCACTAAAAATCCTAAGGTGATGAATCCTTAGGTTTAGCCTTGCTAGTACTATGGTAAGAACTCCACCCACGTGTGTTAAGACACGTGGAAGTCTTATCGTAGTATAGTTAAGGGTCGAATCCTCGGGACAACGGTCTTGATGAAGTCAAGATGGAAAACGTTTTAGTTCTACTTAACTACTTAACAGTTGATATTTAGATCGAAAGTTTGATGTTGGTTTTAAAGCTAAATGCGAGGAAAGTAAAGCAAGAAAGTAAAGATTAAGGTTGTAAACAATTGATAAAAACCACTAGGATGTTATCGGGTTTCACACCACTACACATGGATCAAGTCATGCAACATAATAAAACAACCTGCAAAAAGAGTCAATTCAGTTAGTATCTTGTAGTCCTAGCTTCCTTTCGGATAACTAGCTACGAGAAGCATGGAGTATTGCAATGCCAACCATTCCATAATGAATGGTCACATGCTTTGCATTACTCCTTCATGAAATGTGTTCCTCGACCTTACCAAGGTTGCACTTCCATACGTCAACTGATTCCATTTCATAGTATGAAAGTGCAACGATGGGGGTGAGTTTACTCCATTCCTGAAAACACTTCTAGACACCGAAACAGACATATGGTGACTACATACATCCATAACCAACATTCAATTGATATTTAGATCTAAGGGTACAAACGTAGACAATTCATACCAAAAGACAATATGTAACACAAGTTGATGATCAAGCAACTAGTATTCATTAAGCGATTGAAGTCAAACTGAAAGGAAGAGTATCTTTATTACAAGTTATTGAATTACATCGCATGAAATGAAAACATGGGTAGCGGGGCTACTCCCCGCACCCTAGTGAATGAAACTACTCGCTCATGGCAAAGGAGGTGAGAAGAGAGAGAAAGAACGTCATCTCCACGGAGGAGGGAAGGTTGAACCCTTGGTGAAGAGAGCAACGATCTTCGCACTTGAAGGATTTTCTCTTCCCACCTTCTTTGTTGAAGAGATGGAAAGAAGAGAGAGAAGGAAGCTTGATGATGAGCACGGATCTCAAAACTGGCAGCCTTGGGGCAGTGGACGGAAGACCAGAGTGCTCTGGATCTGGAGAGGCAGCCTTTGGGCGTCTTGGAATTTGATCCTTTTGAAGTGGCCCTTGAGGACCTATTTATAGGCTCAAGTTGAGCCCAAACGGTCTTGAGACCGTGAGGCTTCTCGCGGTCTTGGGACCGTGAGGCTTGTCGCGGTCTTGGGACTGTGAGGCTTCTCGCGGTCTTGGGACCGTGAGGCTTCTCGCGGTCTTGGGACCATGAGGCTTGTCGCGGTCTTGGGACCGTGAGGCTTCTCGCGGTCTTGGGACCGTGAGGCTTCTTGCGGTCTTGGGACCGTGAGGCTTCTCGCGGTCTTGGGACCGTGAGGCTTCTCGCGGTCTTGGGACCGTGAGGCTTCTCGCGGTCTTGGGACCGTGAGGCTTCTCGCGGTCTTGGGACCGTGAGGTTTCTCGTGGTATTGGGACCGTGAGGCTTCTCGCGGTCTTGGGACCGTGAGGCTTCTCGCGGTCTTGGGACCGTGAGGCTTCTCGCGGTCTTGGGACCGTGAGGAGTCTTTGTGAATTTTTTTTTGTGTTTTCTGTAATGAAAAAGAGGAAAAGTTAGTTTATTGATGTATCCGCAATAAAGTAAGAAGGTTTAATGATTCTATTTAGTTTATCTAAGAAAGAGTATGGAAAACTAAAGATAACTAATAAGATAACGTCACAAAATGAGAGGTTATCACCCCCCCCTAACTTAGAGTCTAGCTTGTCCTCAAGTTAGATAGAGCTAAGGCATGTAATGGCGAGGCGATTTTATTTGATTTAGGGTTTTCATACTCTTGCTTCAATTCTAGGTCAGAGATCTACCGAGGTCTTATCAGGGCTTCTACTTACACTAACTCTTTCGAGTATCAAAAGTTGCATGGATCTCAGGTTCCTTTTATATCGTGAATCTCGCATTGGGACCACCTTTCTTATTGTGTGCATGTCATCGACTCCAATCAGTTTTATACTTCTTTGGAGAAACCTATTGGTAGCTAGAGTGGGAATGAGGGCTGGCTTAAAAGGCTTATTGTGTAATTCCCCCTTCAAGTGGGGAAAGGTTTGTCTATGCTTTTTAGAGATTCACTACCGGGCATGACACATCTGCCTTTATGAGGGCAGCTGAATGTACCGGCCGGGTGAGCTCTTTTATCAGCCTTATCATATATTAGGAAACCTTAGGATCTCATTACCGGGCACGACACATCTGCCTTCATGAGGGCAGCTTTATGTACCGGCCGGGTGAGATCTTTGTTGGCTCTTCATATAGGTCCTTATGCATGGCACAACTCTCATGTTTTTATTCAGCACTCTGGCTTTTATTCGAATATCACAGGCTTGGGAAGTGGGTTTTGTTAGGGTTTTTGATTGGGCGGCCAAGCCTCTTTTATTGAAAAAAGAAGAAAACTGTTCTTGGGGTTCTTGACATGCACTTGGTGGTCTGCTCGCGAGATTTTCTTGATTTTGGATTTCCCTGATTTCCCTCTTGACTTTGAGAGTATTCGGTTCGCTTTGGCCCTGAAGTTGACCTGTGAAGAGTCTGAGATAGAATTGAAGAAAAAGTATAGAAACCAATAGTGAATGAATTTTATGGATTCGCCATTTCAAGCCTGTAAGCTAATCTTATTATTTATATGAGGACTACTTTATCTCTAACTTAGGTAAGGGTGATACTTTTCATGATGAAAGTTATACTTAGAAGTTGTTTTATTGAAAAAAATACTGGAAAAAGTCTAAGTACGAATAGAAAGTTTGAAAATGATGTGCGGAGAAAAAAAAATGAGTTAGAAGAGTTGGAGAAGAATGATACCTCGCCCTTGTCCAGTGCACTCCCCCCTAACTTATCACGCACTCTGTCCACAGAGTGTCAAAGGGATAGGATGAGAGGTGCATGGACAAGGGCATTTAGGCGTCAGTTAATCCTGAGCTTGCCCCTGGTGCTTGGAGGAGCTTAGCTGCAAACTGTCCACGCAGGGCGTGATAGTCTACGTCAGTCATATCGTCTACTGGTTTCTGAAGAACTAAGATGGTATACATCCAGTAGAGGACATGGAAGCCGCAGTCGTTGGATTGTCGGATTTGCTGGGGACACTTGTGGCAGAAGGAAGGGCGGTGAAAGTGTTCTTTGGCGTAAGCTTTTGTGTGCTGACTAAGGAGATCAATTAATCTTTCAGCACATTCTTTTGCCACTACCTCTGTGGGTGTTTTTGGCGTTACGACGTAAACTTTCTGTCGTGGGTTGTACTGGCTATCGAAACTGTTATAAATTGTAATTGTTCCATCCGGTAGGTTTGCTGCCAGAAGTAGCCAGTGTTCATGGTAGAGGAAGGGTAGCATGATGAACTTCGGCGTTGTGTGTTGTAGATATGAGATTAGTGTTTCAGCTGCGCCGAAGTTCTTTAGCTTTAAAAGATCATCCTTCAGATATGGAGACGCCATGTATGCTGTGGGGTGATCTTGTCCGAGTAGAAGCTGATAGGCGGACATAAGGCCAACAGAGAGGGATCCTTTAATTTGTAAAGATTCTCGCAGAGTGTCTGCCATTATAAGAATGTCACCAGACATGAAAACGAGCTCATCATTCTCAGCGGAAAGCTTTGACATAATGAGACGTAGTTCGTAGCTGGATAGGTCTTTGCAAGCACTGAGATCGAAGTCTGGAAAAGATGGTGTGATGGCAGACAACAGGTTTTTGGCATCTTTGCTTTGCTCGGTAGCGGAGGCCGGTCCTTTTGATTTCTCTGACTCTTTTAGAGCTTGGCGGAAGGGTCGCCGCTGTGGTCGCTGGATAGCAGAGAAGAGGTAGCGAGGGACATCATCTGGTGCCATCGTTTGGTCCTTGAAGAACCGTCTGTCGCAGATGAGCTCCATCGCATAATGTCCTCTCAAGGAATGAAAATCTTCAGTGACCAGGGCAGAGAAAGGGATTTCTTGGTTCAGCGCTTGGATGTGATGAATGGTGCAGAAAGCGCAATCCCCGGATCCTTCTGCAGCTTGAACTGGAGGGTTTATAATTTTGAACCAGGGCTGGCACCAGTCTTGGCGAAGAGATGGGCGTGCAGCCCAAATTAGCTTAAGCAGCCGAAAGGGTATGCATCTTGCTTCGCCGGCTGCTTCACCCACAAAGTTTATCGTACCGGCGGGTAGCTCGGTGCTGCAGAAGTTATAAACTGTGGCGTCCCGAGCCTCTGTATCGACAATCATGGCTAGCCAATGGTTTAAAATTTGGAATGGCACAGTAAGATAACGTGCTCGTCGTGCTAGCCCGATACGCAGACGTTCGATGGATTTGTCTTGGATATCCTTGTATAGGAGGCCCAAGGATAGGGCGGGTGAGGCATTGAAGATAGGCTGTTTCCTCTTGTGGCTTCTGTAAATTTCGATACAGTTGGCGAGGAGGACACGGAAGATAGACATTGGCATCGTCGACCCAGGTCGCAGGATTTTGCGAAAATCTTCACGTGTCAGCTTGCGCTTCGTTTTAGTGTTGTGGTAGATAATATCATCTCCTGCCTTTGTATCGTCCACGATAGTATTCAGTATAAAGATATCTTGGGCATCTAAAGTGGAAATGGCCGCCATATCAAGGTCATGCATTTTGTGCGGCAGGGGTGGTGGTGGGGGAAGCTCCTGTAGAGGGGGGGAAGGATGTACTTCTGGAGCTTCCTCAGAGCCAATAGTATCGTTGTCTGAGTCCGAGGCAGAATCGAGCTCTTCATCAGTATCCAATTGCACTCGTTCTGACTCGTACTCGTCGAGGGGTGAGGTTGCCGTCGTGGTGGCCGCTGAGAGGGGTAAGACAGCTGTTGTAGGAGGGGTGGCGCCGGTTCCGATTATGCATTGGTGGAACTCGGCGAAGGCTGCTTCTTTAGCAGCTTCCCCGATGGATCCCATAGCAGAGTAGTCAAGAAATTGATCCCCATATGATATATTAACATTATCATGGTGTGGGGAGTTGGGATCCTTATCACCGTCATGGTGATCTGTTTGTTGTCTGGGTTCTGCTCCTTGGCTTGGACCCTCCCCAGCATCAGCTGGTTTGTCAGAGTCTTCATCTGAGGAGGTACTGTTGGTGGAGTCTGCTGAAGAATCAGAATCGTCATCATTATCAGCATCATCTTCATCGTCATTAGTTTTCTTCTTTTGTGCTTTCTTTTTGCACAGACGATGGATGGATTGGAGTTCATCATAAGCCACTTGCACGTGCTCGTGTGTTTCGAGCAGTGCTTCGTGGGTTTCTTTAATATCTAGAAAACGTTGTTCAGCCGAGAGGAGTCTTGCTGTGAGATCTGTTACTTGCGCTCTTAGCTGAATGAGCTCATTATTTGATGACTCCTCCTGGCGATTATGTAGCTGCGTGAGGGTGGTGGTGATGTCATCCAGGCGCGTGCTGAAAGCTTGTTGTTGTTGCTGCAGCTCGCGTAGGGTCTCTGGCAGAGGTAAAGTCTGCGCGGAAATCCTATCGACTTGTGTTGCCAACACTTCATGCTGGCGTTGTACTCCCTGGATCAACTTGGGCAAGTTGTTGTAGTGGTCGTCGATGTGGTCGACTTGCTTGGCCACCGAAGCTTGACGTTGTTGGATTCCTTGGAGGATGCCTGGCATGGTGCGGTTCTGCTCGCCGATCTGGGCAACCTGCTTAGTTAGACCCTGCACACATGAAAAAATAGAATTTAAAATGTTAGATGGGTCGGTGAGGAGGTTTCGGATGGTGTCAAATTGACGTCCGAATTCCGCACCGACGTTAGTAAAAGGGACCCCAGTGATTGAAGGGTGAGGTGGCTGGGGTTGGGGTGGAATGATAGTGTCATGCGGAAAAGACACAGGTGATGGACCCGCGAATTGCGTGGTGACTGTAGATGGAGTCACTAGCGATGTCGGGGTGGTGGAAGATGGAAAAAATGGTGGCATTCCCGAAGATGGAAATGGATTCGGGAATGTTGATGGAAAGTCGGTGGATGTGAAGGAGGAGAATTCGGGCATTGTGGTGGAGAATGGGGTGCCCGAAGTAAAGAAGGGTGGAGGTGGTGGAGGGGTGGTGAAGGAAGGTGGAGCGGAGGAAGATTGAAGGGTGGTTGATGGTGGTGGGGTGGTGGAGATTGGGGTGGTGGAGGGTGGAGAGGTGGTATTGAGCTCAGCATTTAGACTCATTATAAAAGAGTCTAGTGATGAGGATGTAATATGTTCTTCAGGGAGGGGGGGTTCAGTTTCAGGGTTAGGTTTCGATGTGGGTGTCCCTGACAGCTCATGAGCTTTGACGAGCCTTCTGGAAGGTCGTTTGACTAGGAGCTTTGCTGTTTTAGCTGCCGGGGCAGTTATACTAAGCTCAGCCTGCCCTGCCTTTGCTTTCTTTTCTCTGGCTTTGACTGAAGAGATGATTTTGGCGATCTCATCTTCAGTGAACAGGAGCTTGTCTTTATCATAGTCAGCAAGCTCAGGAAGTGGCAGCAGGATTCGTGAAGATTTTGTGGGGCAGAATACGTAGTGCAGCCTTCCATCCTTATCCTTTAAGATGTAAGAGTTCTTTAGTGTCTGTTCATTGGTAAGAATGTCGCCTTTTATTGGGCTGCATTTGGGTAGAAGTCTATCCATCTTGAGATATTTGATGATAGATGTGATATGACCACCCGTGCAGATTTCTTTCCCGAGGGCGAAGGCTGAGAGCTTGATCAGCATGTGCCGTCCAATGTTGACAGGCAATCCGTTGAGGACTGACCAGAGGACAAAAAGGTCGGATATGAGAATATTTCCTCCTTCGGATCTAGGGAAAAGTGCGCCGACGACAATTTTGTGTAACGTGCGCACTAGGCCAGAATGAACGTTGGAGGCCTTGCTGGTCCTTGCATCGAAGGTTGGTAACCCCGTTAAAGACTTCCAGAAGTTATGCATGTTGAAACTGGGGTGGTCTATGCCAGCAGCTTTGGCTTTCTTCAGCTGATCTTTATTGTCGATGAAAATTTCGTTCAGGACATTTTCGGTGATGACCACCTCATTGTTGAAGATTCTGGAGGTTATTCTACGGTCACCACCGTCCCTTTCTTTATGCAAGATGTCCACCACTTCTTTGTTGAAGTATGTGAAGAATTCAGTAGTTGGCTCAGAGTAGGAAATTTCCGATACAAAGCAGAGCCGGGAAAGGTTAGAATTGTCAAGAAGAGTGAGGATTCTGTGGTAGATCCCCATCTTCATTAGTATGCTGGGGCAGGCATACTTGGTTGGTTTAAGGAGTTGGATGATGGGGGGAATGATTTGGAGATGAAGGTTCTCGGGTGGTGGTGTTGTGGTGGTGATGGGAGGAAAGATAGGAACAGTTATTGTGGCAGGGTTGGTGACGGTGGTGGAGGATGGTGGGATGTACCCTGCTAGGATTTGTTCTCTTGCACAGACAGGTTGACATGCTTCCTGGCTCTCTTCTTAGATGTTGGCTCAGTTGTTGGTTCTGGAGCCAATTACTCCCCTTAGTTTTTGTAGTGGGTGATTCTTTCTCAGGGGAAGGCTGGTATTCGGAGGCCTCGTCGGATGAGGTCTCTTCGACCTCCTCATCAGAAGGTTCTTCATCTAGGCAGCGGTTGATTCGCTTGATGTCCTTCATGACAGCAGTCAGGTTTACTTCTACTGGGACTTTTCCAGTTCTTTTGAAGTCGTCAACTAAGCTTTTCAGATTTGCTCGTTCAGCAATGAGCTTCTCTTTTGTCCAGAAGGGAGCGTCTGTTGGTCCTTGCTTAGCAGGTGAAGTCATTCTGAAATAATTGATAAGAAACAAAAGTTAGAAATCTTAAATTTTGAAATTATAACAAGGTAAAATTATGTTGAATTTGAGTTTTATTAGTTTGATTTAGTTCAAACGGTCCTGAGACCGTTTGGTCTCAAACGGTCTGGAGACCGCGAGGATCCAAACGGTCTTGAGACCACGAGGATCCAAACGGTCTTGAGACCGTGAGGATCCAAACGGTCTTGAGACCGCAAGGATCCAAACGGTCTTGAGACCGCGAGGATCCAAACGGTCTTGAGACCGCGAGGATCCAAACGGTCTTGAGACCGCGAGGATCCAAACGGTCTTGAGACTGCGAGGATCCAAACGGTCTTGAGACCGCGAGGATCCAAACGGTCTTGAGACCGCGAGGATCCAAACGGTCTTGAGACCGCGAGGATCCAAACGGTCTTGAGACCGCGAGGAAGACGAACCGCGCGGGAGACGAACCGCGCGGCCGTTCGTTGGCTAAGAGCTGCGGAAACGATGATGGCGACAACGGCGGGAGGGAGCTCAAACGCGAGTTTTAAATGGTGATGCGTCAACCTGTCGCTGCGGTCGGTGGGTCGGCAAAGGGGTAGCTGCTGCAGAGCTGTCGACAAGCCGGGAGTGACGACGAGCTAGGAACGACGACAACGAAGTCGAAAACGACGGCGACGAAGCCGAGTCGTCGGAGAAGCACTTGAAACAGCGACGCGCGGGAGTGTAGAGACGAAGGTCAGAGTGGAATGAAATAGGAGAGTTCGAGAATTCGAGAATCAAGAAGAGGGGCACGTAGGTGGGGGGTATATTTATAGGTTTTTAGGAGCCCTCTCGGTCAGGTGACCGAGAGAGCTCAAACGGTCTGGAGACCGCGAGGAGCCTCACGGTCTGGAGACCGCGAGGATCCAAACGGTCTTGAGACTGCGAGGATCCAAACGGTCTTGAGACCGCGAGGATCCAAATGGTCTTGAGACCGCGAGGATCCAAACGGTCTTGAGACCGCGAGGATCCAAACGGTCTTGAGACCGCGAGGATCCAAACGGTCGTGAGACCGCGAGGAGCCTCACGGTCTGGAGACCGCGAGGGGCCTCACGGTCTCTAGACCGTTTGACCTCAAGATCAAGTGGATTTTTATGTATTTTTGGATTTAAAGAAAGCAAAAGAAAAAGGAAAAATAAAGATAAATAAAAGGATGTTTAAAAACAAAAGAAAAGGCTAGGGAAGGTGATACTCAGGCCTTGGGTTGCCTCCCAAGAAGCGCCTTGGTTTAGCGTCGCTGGCTCGACAAGATTATTGCTCCAGCTATGCTGACTTTATAGGGTCATGAATCTCGATGGTTTGTCTTGATAACTTGTCTGCCGGAGTGTGGTACTTTTTTAATCTGTGGCCATTTACGGTCCTCTCTCCTCCATTATCGTCAAAAATAATGACAACTCCTGTCGGGTATATATGTTTGATTGTAAAGGGACCCGACCATTTAGTACGCAGTTTTCCAGGAAACATTTTTAATCTAGAGTTGAATAGGAGGACTTTGTCTCCGACGATTATATCTTTTCTTTTGATGTGGCCATCGTGCCACATCTTAGTTTGTTCTTTATAGATTCTTGCGTTGTGGTAGGCTGTCATTCGTAGCTCTTCTAACTCTTGGAGTTGAAGTTGTCGGAATTCACCAGCACCTTTGAGATCGAAATTTAGTTGCTTAATGGCCCACCAAGCCTTATGCTCTAATTCAACTGGCAAATGGCAAGACTTCCCATACACTAATCGAAACGGTGTTGTTCCGATGGGTGTTTTGAAAGCTGTACGGTAAGCCCATAGAGCGTCAGATAGTTTGGTTGACCAATCGGTGCGGTGTCGATTGACAGTTTTTTCCAGAATAGCTTTAATTTGCCTATTGGAGACTTCAACATGTCCACATGTCTGTGGGTGATATGGTGTAGAAACTTTGTGGTTGACTCCATATTTTCTTAATAAGGCTTCAAAGCTCCGTTCCAAAAAATGTGATCCGCCGTCAGATATAATCGTTCTTGGGACGCCGAATCTGGGAAATATTATCTCTTTAAACATCTTGATTACCGGTTTTGAATCGCAAGAGGTGGTTGGTAGAGCTTCTACCCATTTTGAAACGTAATCCGCAGCAACCAAGATATAATTGAATCCATAAGATGAGGGGAAGGGCCCATATAATCTATTCCCCATACATCGAAAAGTTCGATTTCTTGCCATATGTTCAATGGCATTTCATTTCTTCTGGTTATCCCTCCAGATAGTTGGCACTTGTCGCATGATCGCACGTATTCATGTGCGTCTTTTGCGATGGTGGGCCAATAAAAGCCAGATTGCAAGACCTTGAGGGCTGTCTTCTTATAACTCATGTGCCCCCCAGTGGGGCCTGAGTGACAGTGCTCAAGGACCGGAGTGATTTCTGTCTCTGGGATGCATCTACGAAAGAGTCCATCTGCGCATAAGCGAAAAAGATAGGGCTCGTCCCAGAAATATTGCTTAGCGTCATGAATGAACTTCTTTTTGTCGTGATAGGATGCGGATGGGTGAATGATTCATGTTGCCAAATAGTTGACAATGTCGGCATACCAGGGAAATCCATTGGAGACTTTCATTAGGTGGTCGTCCGGGAGGGAATCTTGGATAGGAACTTTGTCTTCATCCTCGACTCTAATACGGCTGAGATGATCGGCGACGACGTTTTCCACTCCGCTTTTGTCTTTAATTTCCAAATCAAATTCTTGAAGCATTAGCACCCAGCGGATAAGTCTAGGTTTTGCATCTTGCTTCTGAATCAGATATCGTATAGCGGAGTGGTCAGTGTAGACAATGACTTTAGCTCCTATCAGGTATGAGCGGAATTTTTCAAATGCGTAGATGACAGCTAAAAATTCCTTTTCTGTAGTGGTTTAATTTTTTTGTGCTTCATCCAGCGTTTTAGATGCGTAGTATATAACATGGGGTTTCTTGTCGATTCTTTGCCCTAAAACGGCCCCTATGGCATAATCGCTCGCATCACACATGATTTCGAAAGGTAACGACCAATCTGGAGCTCGTAATATTGGTGCAAAAATCAAGGCATCTTTCAGAGTTGTGAAACTTTGCAAGCATTCTTGGTTAAAGTTGAACTCTGTGTCCTTGGTCAGCAGTTGTGTCATGGGTTTTGCTATTTTGGAGAAATCTTTAATAAATCTTCTGTAAAATCCAGCATGTCCTAAGAAGGCACGTACTCCTTTTACATCTTTTGGTGGCATCAATTTTGAGATAACGTCAATTTTTGCTTGATCCACCTCGATCCCTCTGTCGCTCACTCTGTGTCCTAAAACAACACCCTCTGTTACCATAAAATGGCATTTTTCCCAATTTAAAATGAGGTTTGTTTCCTCACATCTTTGTAGGACTTGAACCAGGTTGAGCAGACAGTTGTCAAAGGAGTCTCCATAAACTGAAAAATCATCCATGAATACCTCCATTATAGACTCTGTCAATCCCGCAAAGATAGTAGACATGCATCTTTGGAAAGTAGCTGGTGCATTACAGAGCCCGAATGGCATTCTTCTGAAAGCGTACGTCCCAAAGGGACAGGTAAAAGTAGTTTTCTCTTGATCGTCCGGATGTATCAGGATTTGGTAAAAGCCGGAATATCCATCGAGGTAACAAAAGAACTTCTGATGAGCTAGGCGCTCGAGGACCTCATCTAGGAAGGGCAGGGGGTAGTGATCTTTTCGTGTTGATTTATTAAGTTTCCTATAATCAATGCACATACGCCACCCTGTAATGGTTCTAGTGGGCACCAGTTCGTTTTTGTCATTAAGAACAACGGTGGTTCCCCCCTTTTTAGGGACCACCTGCATTGGGCTTACCCACTGAGAATCAGAAATTGGGTAGATAATGCCTGCCTTTAGAAGCTTGAGGACCTCGAGGCGAACCACCTCTTTGAGGTTGGGGTTTAACTTTCTCTGGTGTTCTCGCGATGGTTTAAACTCTTCAACCATGGGTAGTTTGTGCATACATAAAGCAGGGTTTATTCCCGTCAGATCAGTCATTTTATAGCCAATTGCTTTCTTATGCTTCTTCAGTTCATCGAGGAGTCTGTTTTCTTGATCATCCTCCAGAGTGGAGCTGATGATTACTGGACAGAGCTTCTCATCATCAAGAAAAACATGTTTAAGCCCCTCGGGTAAGGCTTTCATTTCTGGAGCCTTAGGTGGCTCAGTGGCTTCTATAATTGTGATGGCTTTAAGTTCTTCAAACGTGGCTGTCAGAGCTTCTTCAGCTTTTTCTAAGTATTGCAGGCACTGTTGTACTAGTTCACTGACCGATAATTCTACATCCGGATTTGTAAGAGTATTTTCCAATTCGTCGGATGGTTCAGACATTTCTAACTGGGACATTTGATATATAGCATCCAGGAGAAAGACTTCCTCTTGAATGCTTGGACCTTTCATGCTGTTTAGAACTCTGAACTGGAAAGCCTCCCGCCCAAGTCTCAAAATAATAGTTCCTGCTTCGACATCAATGAGAGCTCGGGCGGTAGCTAGGAAAGGTCTTCCGAAGATTATCAGATATCTCAGGTCTTCTTGTATGTCCATAATAACAAAATCACACGGGACATAAGAATTTGTTCCTATTCTGACAGGGATGTCTTCGATAATGCCAAGAGGGGCAGTTATGGTAGAGTCGGCTAACTGGATTGTCATAGTCGTAGGTAACAAATTAGTGAAGCCTAATCTTTTACACATTGAATAGGGCATAATAGATATGCTTGCTCCTAGGTCTGCCAATCCTTTCTTGCTGGAGCCGTTTCCAATGGAACACTGAATGCCGAAGGAACCTGGGTCCTTCTTTTTCTTTGGCATTTTATTAAGCAGAATATCTGAAGTGGTCTGAGAAAGTTTCACTGTTTCATGCTCCTCTGTCATATACTTTCTCGACAAGAGGGTTTTCAGGTATTTTGCCCAAGCGGGCACTTCGGAAAGGGCATCAAGAAAAGGAATATCAATGTATAACTTTTTCATAGCTTCTTTAAATTTTTGGAACCTAGTGTCCATTTTGGTTCCTTTTAGTCTGTCTGGGTAAGGAATTCTTGGTGGGACTTCTGAGATTGGTTCCTTTTCCTTTTCTTTCTCTGTAGAACTTTCTGTTTCTCTGCTTGAATTCCCTGTTGGGGAAAGAATGGCTACGTTATCATCATCATGGTCGATTCTTGTGACATCAGGCAGGACACGACCAGACCGCGTGGTGACGGCATTAAGTTGTTCTGGTCTGTTTGGGTTATGACGGGGGTTTGCCTCTGGTTGCCTAGCAAAAGTGCCGGCTTGAGGTTTCAATTGAGCGGCAATCTGTGCCAGTTGGGCTTCTACGGATTTTTGTTGAGCTTGTTGGTTTGCAAGCATGGTTTGTTGCGATTGAAGCATTTGTCTAATCAAGGATATCTCATCAGATGATTGGGGAGGAGCACCCCTTTGTTGATACTGAGTGACTTGTTGTCCTGGTTGTTGTAGAGGTGTAGTTAACTGTGGCTGCTGGGGCTGCTGCAACTGGGGTTGTTGTGGCTGTTGCAACTGGGGTTGTTGCAACTGAGGGTGCAGTCCTGAATGGGCATATTGGTAAGAAGGATTCCTGGGATAGTTAGATCTTTGAAAACCTTGTCTGTAATTCCCTTGATTGAAGTTATTCTGAAATCCTGGTGGTTGTCTATTGAAAGATCCACCTTGTGCCTGCTGCTGTGGGTTGGCAATCCCTGCAGGATTCCCGTATTGAAAACCAGGATGGTTCCTTGGTTTGTCTGGGTTGTAATACACTTGTCCAGGTATTGAATGTATGGAGTTGACTTGCTCTGGCATTTGGTCTTCAGGATGCTCGATAATGGGTTCATATTGCGGCATAGGTGGTTGTAAATCCATCATGACATTGTATAACAGGCCACATGATAATGTGGGATGATCGGATGCATGACAGGCTTCACAAGTTCCAGTAGCTGCCTTAACTTGTTGAACCTGAGAGCTTTTCTTCTTATCATATTCCCCGAAAGAAGTTTCGAGGGCTTGTTGCTTGCTAGCAATAGTCTTCAAAGCCTCAGCAATGGCCTTGAGTTCCATGGATTCTTCCGCTTTGTAAACCTTGAGAACGCCTTTGGGTTGGTTAGATGACCTTCCCCAATTGGATTGGTTCTCGGCCCCCAGCGTAACTATATTCCAGGCATCTTCATAATTCTTTCTCATAAAGTTTCCTCCAGATGAGGAATCTAGGAATTGCTTAATATCATCACTTACTCCTCTGTAAAATGTTTCTATTAGTTGATTTTGAGATATGCCATGGTGAGGACACTTTCTCAGGAGTTCTTTGAATCTTTCCCAAGATTCAGCAAGTGTTTCTCCAGGTAGTTGGGAAAAGTGATTAATCTGTCCCCTAATCTCATAGGTTAGCGAAGGTGGGAAGAATTTCTCAAGAAACTTCTCTTCTAAGGGAGTCCAAGTGGTGATGATGGGGTGTCTATCCAAAGCGTTGTACCAGCTTAGTGCTCTTCCAGATAAGGTGAAGTGGAAAAGGTGTAACATGATTGCTTCCATTGCAATTCCTGCTTGGGGTACAAGTCGGCAGAGTGACTTGAATCTCTTAAGGTGATCCATGCAATCATCTCTGGCTGCTCCGGAGAAAGAGATGCCTTGCATGATCTGGATCCATTGCGTCCGAATTTCAAAGTGTGGTATGTTAATAATCGGTGGTCGGACAGGATGATCGTCTTCATAATTCTTTGGGACTGCGTAGTCCCGAAGTTGCTTGTTTCTTAACGCAAGTTGAGCAGCAGCATGCTCTGCTTGGATGCGGGCTTGTTCCTCAGCTCGGATCTCAGCTTGCACCTGAGCACGAGTGTCGGCAATAAGTTGTGCTCGTTGTGCTGCTATGGCGGCGTTGACTCTTTCTGCAACAAGGCGTTGCTCTTCGGCCATCTGTCTGGCTCTTTGGCGGTTAAGTCTATTCCTTCGGTGGAAACTTCTTTCTACCTCAGAATCGTATTCTGGTTCAGGGGAGAATCCGATGCTATGCGGGGGTTGCATACACGTTTTCTACCTGAGTAGAAGGAAAATAACACATTAGGATAATGGAAGGAAATGAAAAAGATCAAGAAGTATTGGAGTGGTTATCAAGAAAAAGTGTAAAATCCTAATCAACCAAGAAGTTGGTAAGTAAAAACTAAAAAGTTCCGTTGTCCCCGGCAACGGCGCCAATTTTTGATGGAATTTTGCAACACCACTAAAAATCCTAAGGTGATGAATCCTTAGGTTTAGCCTTGCTAGTACTATGGTAAGAACTCCACCCACGTGTGTTAAGACACGTGGAAGTCTTATCGTAGTATAGTTAAGGGTCGAATCCTCGGGACAACGGTCTTGACGAAGTCAAGATGGAAAACGTTTTAGTTCTACTTAACTACTTAACAGTTGATATTTAGATCGAAAGTTTGATGTTGGTTTTAAAGCTAAATGCGAGGAAAGTAAAGCAAGAAAGTAAAGATTAAGGTTGTAAACAATTGATAAAAACTACTAGGATGTTATCGGGTTTCACACCACTACACATGGATCAAGTCATGCAACATAATAAAACAACCTGCAAAAAGAGTCAATTCAGTTAGTATCTTGTAGTCCTAGCTTCCTTTCGGATAACTAGCTACGAGAAGCGTGGAGTATTGCAATGCCAGCCATTCCATAATGAATGGTCACATGCTTTGCATTACTCCTTCATGAAATGTGTTCCTCGACCTTACCAAGGTTGCACTTCCATACGTCAACTGATTCCATTTCATAGTATGAAAGTGCAATGATGGGGGTGAGTTTACTCCATTCCTGAAAACACTTCTAGACACCGAAACAGACATATGGTGACTACATACATCCATAACCAACATTCAATCGATATTTAGATCTAAGGGTACAAACGTAGACAATTCATACCAAAAGACAATATGTAACACAAGTTGATGATCAAGCAACTAGTATTCATTAAGCGATTGAAGTCAAACTGAAAGGAAGAGTATCTTTATTACAAGTTATTGAATTACATCGCATGAAATGAAAACATGGGTAGCGGGGCTACTCCCCGCACCCTAGTGAATGAAACTACTCGCTCATGGCAAAGGAGGTGAGAAGAGAGAGAAAGAACGTCATCTCCACGGAGGAGGGAAGGTTGAACCCTTGGTGAAGAGAGCAACGATCTTTGCACTTCGTGGTTGCTTTGATGAAGGATTTTCTCTTCCCACCTTCTTTGTTGAAGAGATGGAAAGAAGAGAGAGAAGGAAGCTTGATGATGAGCACGGATCTCAAAACTAGCAGCCTTGGGGCAGTGGACGGAAGACCAGAGTGCTCTGGATCTGGAGAGGCAGCCTTTGGGCGTCTTGGAATTCGATCCTTTTGAAGTGGCCCTTGAGGTCCTATTTATAGGCTCAAGTTGAGCCCAAACGGTCTTGAGACCGTGAGGCTTCTCGCGGTCTTGGGACCGTGAGGCTTGTCGCGGTCTTGGGACCGTGAGGCTTCTCGCGGTCTTGGGACCGTGAGGCTTCTCGTGGTCTTGGGACCGTGAGGCTTGTCACGGTCTTGGGACCGTGAGGCTTCTCGCGGTCTTGGTACTGTGAGGCTTCTCGCGGTCTTGGGACCATGAGGCTTCTCGCGGTCTTGGGACCGTGAGGCTTCTCGCGGTCTTGGGACCGGGAGGCTTCTCGCGGTCTTGGGACCGTGAGGCTTCTCGCGGTCTTGGGACCGTGAGGCTTGTTGCGGTCTTGGGACCGTGAGGCTTCTCGCGGTCTTGGGACCGGGAGGCTTCTCGCGGTCTTGGGACCGTGAGGCTTGTCGCGGTCTTGGGACCGTGAGGCTTCTCGCGGTCTTGGGACCGTGAGGAGTCTTTGTGAATTTTTTTTGTGTTTTCTGTAATGAAAAAGAGGAAAAGTTAGTTTATTGATGTATCTGCAATAAAGTAAGAAGGTTTAATGATTCTATTTAGTTTATCTAAGAAAGAGTATGGAAAACTAAAGATAACTAATAAGATAATGTCACAAAATGAGAGGTTATCACCCCTATACAGGCGTAAGGTGCACAGAAGCGTCACCGAAGGCTAGATGGCTCGTCCCCTCGCGGATCATACACTTACGACCTCGAAGAAATCCCATTCTATTTCTAGTTTGGGAGTCAACCACATTAATCGATAAGCAAGCAGACAATTAATACACTAGCAAACATCAACGATTAATAAGAAGATACAAAATCCAACTAAGGCTATGAACGCCCTATACAGGCGTTTAGGTGCATAGAAGCATCATCGAAGGCTATATGGCTCATCCCCTCACGGATCATACACTTACGACCTCAAGGAATCTCATTCTATTTCTAGTTTGCGAGTCAACTTGTTAAACGACATTCAATCCTACATATAGAAGTTCTCACAACATATGAATAACAAATATGAAAGCGAGCAATTAATCTAATTACGAACATAATGATTAACAACAAAATGAAAAGTTATATACATTACCATGGTAAGTTTAACAAAAGAACATGATTGCATGGGCAACGGGGCTAGTCCCCGCACCCCAGCGAAAGTGGACTACTTGTCATGATGTGAGAAATAAGAAGAATAAGAAAGAGAGAGATCCGCCATGAGCACAGTGCAGAAGGTAGTCACAGTTTGGTGAAGAAGATGTGGTCTTCTACGTCGTGTCGGAGCAGATATGGACGTGAAACGGGAGATGCCAAGACAGACCAGACAATCTCTCTCGCTCCGTCTTACTTCTCTTCTCGGTCTCCTTGATTGCAACACATGCAGTAGGTGGAATGAAACTGGCATGGATGGAACTGGATCTGGATCGGACCTGTGTACAACCAGCATGTCGGCGTCCCAGAACCCCCTCCTCAAATGAGGACCCTGCTGGTCCTATTTATTGGCACTGGACTGATTCTCACGTTTTTGGTGTGATTTCAGTCCGATTGGTCTTGTGGCTTTGGCATCAAACAGTTTGATAAAAATCCCATTTAAACGGTTTCATTTTCCATTCAGTTTGCATTTCATTCGGTTTGCATGTTTATGCTTAAACGGTCTTCACGTGATGCTGAGCAAACAGTTTTCATGCAGCTAATCCAAACGGTTTGGTATGTTCATTTGGTTTACATGCAGATTGAGAAAAATGTCTTAAAGCTGCAGGGCTCCATTCGGTCTTGCGTTCTCCTAGCTCAAACGTTCTTCACGTGGCCATCAATCAGTTTGCTCCATTTCAGCAGCTCACACGGTCAGGTGCTCATTCGGTCTTTGTTGGTAGCAAACCACCAAACGGTCTTCACGTAGATACTTTGTTAAACGGTATCCATGCATGGCCTTTTCCAAACGGTCTTGGGTTTTCATAATCCAAATGGTTTTGTGTGCAAGATTCCAATCATTCTCTACATTGCATGCGGACTCATGCACGTATTTAATCAATTGGTTTGGTAGAGCTTCTTTGCACTTTTTGATCAGCAAACAGTTTTCACGAATCTACCAAACAATCTTCTTGTGCTAGAAGAACTTGCTAACTCAAACGATTTTGACTCCTAGCTGACTTAAACGGTCTGCGAACTGATGGGCAAATGGTCTTCGCTTCCTGCCTCCATTCGGTCTTCGTATGCTACCGGTCCTCATGTAGCAAACGGTCTTGGGCAAATTATAGACAAACGGTTTGCAAGCTCGATCAAACATCCTGCAAACAATCTCGCAGCCAAGAGCACTAAACGGTCTTGCGCTAATACCTTTCCAAACGGTCTTCATGCAGCTTATCTTCAAACGGTCTTCACAACACTGCTCATTCGGTTTTGGCAGCAAGTGCCCAAACGGTTTGGCAACCGCATGCCTTTTTCATTTGGTCTTCCAATCAGTCTGCAAGTTCTGACGGGCATGCGGTCTTTGCTTCCTGCCTCCATTCAGCCATGCATGCTGCTCAAAAGACCAAACGGTCTTGGGGCCAACTTATCAAACGGTCTTTCTTGCATGTGGGTCCTCATGCACGTGACTCTTCCAAACGATTTGGCTTTGCATTCTCCAATCGATCTTGGATGTTGGATGATCAAGCGATTTCACAGCTGCATCAAACGGTCTCGCAGACCAGTACTCCTCAAATGGTCTTACAGACCAATATTACTCAAATGGTCTCGCACGCCCAGCTCCAAATGGTCTTAACATGAACATGTCCATTCGGTCTTGAGACCGAATGGATGAAACCGTTTGGCCAAACCAAACGGATGAAATCATTTGATCAGACCGAATGGATGAAACTGTTTGGTCAGACCGAATGGATGAAAATGTTTGATTAGACCGAATGGATGAAACTGTTTGGTCAGATCGATTGGTCAGAATCAATGGTGAGTGAAAGAGTCATATTTCAAAATTGTTGAAACTGACAGGCACACGCCGTGTCTTTCTCCTGACACAGCGTGTCCTATCTATGGTAGTTGTTTCTATGTGAAACACACATCGTGTTTTATTTAATACACGTTGTGTGCTTTACCAGAAAGTTTAGGCTTGATTGTGAATTCCCAAACACACGTCGTGTTTTATTTAATACACGCCATGTACTTTTCCAGAAAGGCTAGACTAAGTTCTGAATTCCTAGGTACATGTCGTGTCTGATTTAATACACGTCGTGTACTTTTCTAGAAAAGCTAGACTAAGTTCTGAATTCCCAGGTACACACTGTATCTTTATGGACACGTCGTGTACTTTTCTTCACTAATAGAAGCAATAAGCCATCTGGAATTGCGCACGTCATGTCTTAAATAAGACACATCACATGTGTTGCTATTTCAGCAACTTTAAAGTTTTGGATGTTGCAAGGCTTGGAGAAATCCCAAATAAGACAAATTTGAGTTGGTAAACCTCCAATTTGATTCCATTGATGCAAATCTGTAATACACATCATGTGATAAGAAAAATAACAAAAAGGTGGAAAGAATGATATGAATAGAGGCTAAATGAGAATAAAATGAACTGAATTTTTGTGTGGAAACATGTGAAAATTGATGTGGAAACCACACAACAAACCCCCTAAGCTTGAACCATTGCTTGTCCTCAATAAAAAAGAGCATATCCACACAAATGAAGGAATGTTCAAGCTCGTGCATGGATCAAGAGAAATGAAGATATGCAATAAACTCAATCAACCATGTACATTAAGTTTATTTTCATAGCTATCATCTCAATTTAAACATCCAAGATAGAAAAGTTTTAGTTTAGCAATTGTGGTCACAAACTAAGTGAAACAATCACCTAAACAACACTAAATATGATTTGGATAGTCAAGCCAAACAACTAGTGGATGTGCAGCACAAAAAATTTTCAGCTATTATGGATGTTATGATGAAATCTTAGTTAACTTTAATAATCTCAGTTGAGCTCGCTTCTCAAAAGATATGACAATAGATTTTTGGGATTTTGGCACTCGGCTGCTAATTTAGGCTTACACACACTTAGAGTGTAGGTTGGGGTGTTATCTTTACCCTCTTTTGATTTTCATACCACCTAACCATCATTGTCGGATCAGACTCACACTAGGCTAGCATGATATGTGGGTTGTTTGCCATCTTTTATTGGGTAAAGTGATAAAAAAAGAGATTTTTGCACAACATAAGGGAGTCAACGAGAAAGTTAAGTTAACAAGATTCCATTCATAATTTTTGCACATTTTTCACTGAAAAAAATCGGTTGTATATGCACTAAAAGTTTGGCAAGAGTATCCCGTATTCTGAACAGTGTTGTAAAGTTGGTTTATTTGCTAAAATTTTGAGACAGTTACATGTATTTAGCAATCAAAGATGTGAAAATTGAGAGTTCAAGCTACAATTACAAACCAGGATCATGTACATGGGGAATTTTATTTTCCATTTGATTCATGCATTCTCTTTACTAATTATTTCATATGGCCAAAAGAAATACAAGGTACAAGGTCGTTCAACGATACAAGGTACAAAAGTTCATTCTATCACCATATACTCATTTCATACTAAACTTGCCATGAAGGGAAATACAAAACATGAACATAAAAAACTGAAATAAAGGACTGACGTGACCAGCAAAAGCAAATGACAAAAGCAAATGAAATAGAAACTACATTATGGGCCGGTTGCACCCCTCCTAAGCTTGAAATTTGTAGTGTCCCCACTGCATCAATCGAGCTCATGAAGGTAACAACCAGATACCTATCATGGGTGAAAATCAATAAGAGGGGCCAGCACCCACGTGGTCAGTCTGAAAGAACTGACTGACAAGATCATCCTCCGGTACATCCATCAGAGTGGGTTGTGGGTCAGACTCTGGCTATTGCGGAGACGGTTGATACAACTATGGGATGGAGTAGTGGCCTTATGAGATATTCCATGAATCCATGTAGTGGACCATGTCCTGCATCGCAATATATTACGTGCCCATCTGATCCAGGCGACCATCAATGTGATCGAACCGCTGTGCACGTAGCCGTACAATTGCCTGAAATCAGGCATTGCCCAGGAGTACTCCGTCTGTGTGTTGGTGGAGGGAGGTGGTGGAGCAGAAGAAGCAGAAGGGGTTGAAGGACCTACCCTGATATCATCAGTAGCTTGGGCAGTTGCTATCTCCTCATCAATGGCCAGCAGGACTTTCCAATTGTCCTTGTTCTCTAAGGTGACATGCTCAGGATCTGGAAGGTCAACATACTGATCATCATCAAAGAACTAACGAAACTTGTTGTCGCAATTGGGAACCCTCAAGATCAAACATGCAGAGAGAAGATAATGAATATCTACCAGGTTTCTGCCTGGTACAACCTCAAGCCCTATCAAATCAACGTCAAGTTTCTGTGCAATCAAAGTAATTAAACATCCACACATGATTTCACCGACGTCCCTCTTCTTCACCTTCTTGATTTCAAGGAAACATTGAAGAATATAGAAAGAAGCATTGATTTTGTGCTCATACATCATGCCCCATAAGAAAAAGAGATCATGCTTCCCAACAACCCCTTGTGTCTCCTTCTTGGAAAAAACCCTGATACTAAGAAGGCGATGAATATACCAAAAGATAAGGTTGTGGATAGAGGATGCCCTGGTTGATTTTGCCTCATGGTAGTCCTCATCAGAAATCTCAAACCAAAACTCACTGCTATGAAAAGTAGGCGGGTAAGCAATCACTCCATCATAGTGACACTCCAGTAACTCACAAAAATACCGAATAGTGAGTTTTAAAGCACGACCTCAAATCCTAAAATGTATAATACTGAAGGGCTCAAGCTTCTTCTATGGGTCTTGCTCAGTGACGAGTGTCATCAAAAACTCATATACAAGACGGGGGTAGGTGTTTGATACTGTAAGGCAGATGTAGCTCAACCCCAGGTCTTGTAGGCACGTGAGGACTTCATCCTTGAAGCCCAGCGTCGTCATTGTCTACTGGCAAACAAACCTAGAAGGAAGAACCCTCCTTGCAATTAGGAACTAGTATGTCGGGTCTTCTTCAGGGGTCACCTGAAAGTGTGTAGTTGAGATGTATCCTGACGCTTGGGAGGAGTCGGCGCCTTGATTCCAGTTGTTGGTCTACTTGAATGGAGCCATCTCTGTTGTTGACCGGTTTGCACATGTTGTGTGCTAAGGAAGTCACACTGTGTGTCTAAAATAGAAGGTCGGCTTAGACTGTAATGCACACGCCGTGTGCTTCTGGGTACACGTCGTGTACATGGAACTCTATGAAAATCTACAGGTCACGAACGACCAATTTTTGGGGAAAATGAAGGGGAAACGGGAGCGACTTGCTTGGAGTTGGCCCTCACTTGGTCAAGGTGACTTGGTTGGGGAGGTTTGTTGACCTCCTTGGCATCGAGGAGCCACTTAGAGAGGAGGATGGCATATTCCTTTTCTCACAACCTTGTTGGAGAAGATGACGGTGGCTCGAGGTAGAAGATAATGGTGGCTTGCTTGAAGAAGAAGACAATGTTGGTGGCTCATTTTTTGACGGCGGGGCTAGCACCACCTTGTGCTAGGGTACATGACGGTGGTGGAGTAGCAGTGCGTGAGCTTGAAGGGGACACACCTTGAGCAAGAGAAACACACGGTGATGGCAGATGCTTGCTCAGAGAAGACACGACCATGAACACAGCACGGTGGCAGCAGATGTGGGTCTAGGGAACATGACTGCTATGAGAAGAAGAGGGTTAGGGCACATGACTGCTCTGGCTTGAATGAAAATGTAAGCGAGAGGGTGGTCATGTGCTGGGTTAAAACCCTCTTTTTCGTCAAAAGACAAGGCGTGTTCAAATAAAGACACACTGTGTGTCTTATCAGAACTTCTTTTCTATAATAAAAGACACATCGTGTTCCATTTTGTACACGTCGTGTGACTTTTCAGAATTTCAAATGCCCATTTGCACTGATAAGCTACACGGCGTGTGTAAAATTGGACATGGCATATACTTTTTTAGAACACTTGAAGTTTCCTTTTCTACTTCGGAACACGGCATGTGTAAATAAAGACACGCCGTGTGTTTTTCCAGAATTCCTTCTGCCTTTGTTTTCTTCTTGGGAACACGTCGTGTCTAAAATAGAACACATTGTGTACTTTTCCAGGATGAGGAGAACTTGTATTTTCTTATCAGTGACACGTCATGTCAAATAAAGACATGTCGTGTACCTAAAGATGTAACTCATTTGCTGTGTTTCTAGAAGTAGAGACACATCGTGTCTTCTGTAGTTTCTGTAGAAAACAACTTTTGTCAGCACAAAGTTAACAACAGATATGTATTGGAATTGTCTAAATTATTACATTCATCCATGATAAGCTTATTTATGAAACTAGAGAGTTTTTTTGACTCAAATGACTAGAAAAGAAATCTATCCTAATGTGGGTTCAACTCCCACAAGGTCCTCCATTTAGAGTTCAGAGTGAGACTCTTCAATCGTCTTTCATGCATCTTAAAGGGAACAAGACTCTCCCATGTGAACTTCATCCCCAGAGGTATACAACTTGCAATGTTGCCTATTTACTTTGAATGTTCCATCCTTGCCTTGCAATTCAACAGCTCCACAAGGAAAAATCTTCAATATGAGAAAAGGGTCGGACCACTTTGACTTTAGTTTTCCAAGAAATATCTTAAGTCTTGAGTTGAATAGCAAAACTTTGTCTCCCTCTTTGAAATCCTTCCTCTGAATTCTCTTGTCATTCCACATCTTGGTTCTTTCTTTGTAGAGATTTGCATTTTCATATGCATCAAGCCGTAGCTCTTCCAGTTCTTGCAGCCGCAGTAGTCTCTTTTCACTAGCCTTCTTCATATCAAAGTTTAAGAACTTTATATCCCATAGTGCATGGTGTTCTAGCTCCAGCGGAAGATGACAAGATTTATCAAATATCACCTTAAATGGGGTTGTGCCTATTATGGTCTTATAAGCCATCCAGTATGCCCATAGTGCATCATCTATCTTTAATGCCCAATCTTTCCTTGACCTAGACACTGTCTTCTCTAGAATGCCTTTTAGTTTCCAGTTTGAGACCTCTACTTGCCCAGAAGTTTGAGGATGATAAGGTGTAGAGACCTTATGTGTGACTCCATATTTAGAAAGAAGATTATTGAATTGTTTCTCAACAAAATGTGTACCACCATCTAAGATTACAACTCTTGGAACTCCAAAACGTGGAAAGATGATTTTTTGAAAAATCTTAACTATAGACTTTGCATCGGGTGCTTGGGTTGGGATAGCCTCAAACCATTTAGAGAGGTACTCAACTACGACGAGAATATATTAGTAACCACATGAAGATGGGAATGTTCCCATATAATCAACTCCCCATACGTCGAATACCTCAATCTCCAAGATAGAATTAAGAGGAATATCATCACGTCTAGAAATTCCTCCGGTTCTTTGGCATTTATCACAAGCTTTGACAAACAGATTTGACATCTTTAAACAAGGTTAGCCAATAAAAACTGGCTTGTAGGATCTTAGTTGCAGTCTTCTCTTCTCTGAAGTGACCTCCATAAGGAGAGGCATGGCATTGAGAAATAATTGTAGCTATCTCTTCTTCAGCAACACACCTTCGAATAAGTCCATCACTCCCATGTTTGAATAACAAGGGGTCATTCCAATAGTAAAACTTCACATCATGGAAGAATTTCTTCTTTTGTTGGTATGTCAAACCTGGCAATAGTTGTCCTGTAGTAAGGAAATTTGCAGTCTGCAAACCATGGAACTTGGGTGGACGATAGTCCATAAAGCTTCTCAATAGGAAAATGATATTCAATAGGTAAAAAATATCAAGCATATGTAGTCTATCTAGAAAGGTGATTGGCAACATTGTTCTTTGTTCCCTTCTGATCCCGGGTCTCAAGATCAAACTCTTGCACAAGCAGTATCCAATGGATGAGAAGAGGCTTTGCATCCTTTTTTTTTAGCAAATATTTTATGGAAGCATGATCTGTATATACAATCACCTTAGATCCTACCAAATATTGTTGAAATTTGTCAAAGGAATACACTATAGCAAGCATCTCCTTCTCTATGGTTGTGTAATTGATTTGTGCTTCATCTAGGGTCTTACCCGCATAGTATATGGCATGTAGCTTCTTGTCCTTTTGCTATCCTAGAACTTCCCCTACTACATAATCACTTGCATCACACATCAACTCAAAAGGAGTGTTCCACTCTGGTGGTTGGATGATTGGTGCAGAAATAAGAGTTTCCTTTAGCTTGGTGAAGGCGGTATGACAGTCATCATTGAATGTGAATTCAGCGTCTTTGGCAAGTAAGGAACATAATGGCTTTGCGATTTTGGAGAAATCTTTAATAAATATTCTATAGAAACCTATATGACCAAGGAAACTATGTATGTCTTTGACTGAAGAAGGAGTAGACATATTTTCAATATCTCCACCTTGGCCCTGTCAGTCTCAATACCCTTGTTAGATACAACATGACCTAATACTACACCGGATTGTACCATAAAATGGCACTTCTCCTAGTTTAGTACTAGGTTAACCTCTTTACAACAGGCTAAGACTAATGATAGGTTGCATAAACATTGATCAAAAGAATCTCCATAAACACTAAAATAATCCATAAAAATTTCCATTATATTTTCAATGAAATCAGAAAAAATAGCCATCATGCATCGTTGGAACGTCGCAGGAGCGTTGCAAAGGCCAAAGGGCATACGACGATAAGCATAAGTTCCATACATGCATGTAAAAGTGGTTTTCTCTAGGTCAGGAGGGTAGATAGGAATCTGGAAAAACCCAGAATACCCGTCCAAGTAATAGAAATAAGAGTGTTTTGTAAGGCGTTCAAGCATTAAGTCGATAAATGGCAACGGAAAATGGTCCTTTTGGGTTGCTTTGTTCAAACGCTGGTAGTCAATACACATACGCCAACCTGTGACAATACATGTTTGAATCAACTCATCGTTGTCTCCCTTGATGAAAGTTGCACCCCCCCCCCTTCTTAGGTACCACATGGATGGCACTAACCCAAGGGCTGTCACTTATAGGATAGATAATACCAGCATCAACCAACTTAAAGTTTTCTTTTTTAACCATCTCAAGCATATTTTGATTTAAGAGTATAGGAAATTCAATGGTGGGTTTAGAATCATCCTCCATATTAACTCAGTGCATACAAATAGAGGGATGAGTGCCTTTCAAATCATCGGTAGAGTAACCGATACCATCTTTATACAAATGCAATTTGGCAAGCAATTTACTGTCTTGTTAATTGGTTAACTCATTATTAATTATTACAGGAGAAGTATAGTCAGAGTCAAGGAATGCATACCTCAGCCCTGGTGGAAGGGCTTTAAGTTTTACCTTTCTTCCGGTTGCATTGTCTTTGACTTTATCATCAACAATTGGAGTGCCTTTTTCAGTAGCATCTGAGTGGGCAATAGAAAATACCCCAGAATTTTTAGATCCATTATTAATACCTTCATCATCATCATTGTAGTTCAGTATCAAATTGGCAATATCATGATCTTCGTCTACAATAGAATCAACGGAGTCCACAAAACAAATTTCTTCTACACGAGAGGGTGCTTTCATAGCATCATATATATAAAAATACATGGCTTCATCGCGAACTCGGAGTGTGAGTTTTCCTTCTCGAACATCAACTAGGCATCCAACATTTCGCAGAAAGGGCCTCCCAAAAATAATGGGGTTGGAAGGAACTTCTACCATATCTAGCACTACAAAATCACAAGGAATATAAAGTTTACCAATCTGTACTAGCACATCTTCCACGATACCTTTGGGGTATTTGATGGAATGATTGGCCAGTTAAATGGCCATCTTTGTAGGCTTTAGATCTCCAAGATCTAGCTCTTGCCACAGGATAGATGGGATGAGACTGATACTAGCTCTGAGGTCTACCAAACCTTTGTCAAAAGTGGTATTGCTGATCTTGCATGGCAGAGTGAAGGTTCCCAAGTCATCCAGATTCTCAGGAAGTCGATTTTGAATGATAGAACGGATCCTTTCAGAAAGAATTGCGGTCTCCACTTGGTCCACCTTCCTCCTTTTGGTGAGGATGTCTTTAAGGAATTTATAATATGACGACATTTCTACAATAACCTTAGCTAGTGGAATATTGACATGGAGTTTGTTTAGAATGTCCATAAACTTCCTAAACTTTGAGTCCTCCTTCATGTTTACAAACCTCTACGGAAATTGTTCATTCACTTTAATAGAAGATGGTACCTCAGTTGTACCTTTACCTTTGTCACCAATAGGGGTGTCAAGCTTGTCTTCATTGGCAATCTCTGCACTCTTCTCCTTGGGTGGAGAAGGTCTGTGGATTTCAGTTCCACTTCTCAAGGTGATGGCATTTTCTTATTGTCTCAGATTTACCTCTAGTTGGCTTGGAAGAGAACCGGATTGGGTGTTCTTTTGCTGCTTCAAGACTTGTTGGGCAATTTGGTTTTCCAACATCCTTATGTGAGTGGAAATGCCATCCACTTTGGCGGAGAGTTGGGCAATCGCATCCTTCAAAAGCTTGTCATTACCCCTTAACTCTTCATTCTGCTGAATCTGTGTGGAGATAAATTTCTCCATCATGGAATCCAAGGAAGAACTTTGGGATTGTTGTTGTTGTTGGTAACCCCTGTTGTTGTTGAAACCCAGTGGATTCCCATTGTTTTACTAGTTGAAGTTTTGTTGTTGCTATGGTTGTTGTTGTCCATATTGAAAGTTTTGAGCATTGCTTGTATTCCAGTAGGAAAAATTAGGATGATCTCTCCATCTCGGATTGTAGGTGTTGGAATAGGGACTGTACTGCTTGTTCCCCTACATCCCAATGGCATTGGCTTGTTCTAGGATCCCTTCATTCATGTTAGGAGAAAAGCATGAAGAAGATGTATGTCCCGAATTACCATAAGCTTCACATATCTCCTCAGCTAATTGGATCTGCAATGGAGTCATATTCTCAAACTTCTATGTAAGAATGTCAAGTTTAGCAACAATTAAGTCAACGACATCAACTGTATGCCTTCCTCCTTGTTTCCCGGCTGAAGAACTAGCTATAGAGGATGACGGTGCTCTCCTATATGATCCCCATTGGCAATGGTTGAGGACTATATCTTCAATTATGTCATAAGCCTCTCTATAAGACTTAGTCATCAATGTTCCATTACCTGCAGCATCCAGTGTCAACCGGGTGTTGTAGAATAGACCATTATAGAACGTTTGGAGTAGCAGCCAGTTGGTCAACCCATGGTGAGGGAAAAGATGTTGAAGGTCTTTAATATGATCCCATGTATCATAGAGAGTTTCTCCATCATGTTGAGAGAAGTTACTGAGTTGATTCCTTTGATGGGTTGTCTTGCTCGACGGGAAATACTTTGCAAGGAAAGCATTTAGAAGTTGGTCCCAGCTTTTAATTGACTTCTTTGGAAGAGACAAAAGCCACGCCTTGGCTCTATCTTTTAGGGTAAAAGGAAATAGAATTAGCTTCACTCCTTCAGTAGATACACCATTGATTTTAAAAGTATTCATATACTCTAAGAACTCAGCCACATGAAGATTCGAATCTTCATTAATTATACCTCTGAAGCAGTTCTGTTGTATCATCTATATCATAGAAGAAGCAATAGAGAAATTGTTCATTTCAACTGTAGGAAGATCAATGGATCCACAAATGTTTGTGGCAACCAACATTGTGAAATCCTTCAAAGTAAGGTCGTCCTCCATGGTTGGATCTCTTGGTGTAGCTTCTTTAAAATTCAAAGAAGACGGTGATGGTGACGATGGTGGAACACCTCTTAGCAGTGGTTGTTCTACCGTTCTTTCTCTTCTTAAGCTTGAAAGAGTACCCTCGATCTCAAGGTTTAGCAACGCATATTTTTGAAGACCTATTTGCAAGCGACGCATACAACCTGAAAAATAGCAAGAAAAAATGAGAACACAGCTAAAAGATATAGGGAAATTCAAAAAAATGGAAATGATGATCTAGTCTCGAATACTAGTTAGCATTTGTTACTATAGTTAGATTAACCGTAGCTCCCCGACAATAGTGACAAGAGCTTGTTGGTTTATTACACTAACGAGTTTCAATCATAAGAATGATCTTTTCCTCAACTAGCTATTTCCCGCAAGTATACGAGAGTAGTTGTAGTCGAGATAGAACATAAGGATCTTTAGCAAACCAATTAAATGCAATAGTGCGAAGGTTCAACAATCTAGACTGTTTTAAAGGTGATTTGGTTAATTAGACTAGAAATTAAGAATTAAACAAACAGTAAATGGATTACTAAAAGAGATTAAAATTTAGAATTAGAAGTATCTTGGACTTAGGATTTCATCCACATATCATAGCATACAACAAGAGCATGAAATTTAAACATACTAAGCACTTATTTTAAAGGAGAGTTGTATGTTGCACTTCACCTCTCGGTGCAAGTATAACGATCCTAACTCAATTCAACATTCCCATGTATGAATTTTGCTTTGGATCACAAACCTACTCCTCAACTCCATAATTTCCACTCTCATGGTAAAGAAGGAGTTTCCAAGAGAGTACCTCCTTACTCTCCTACCTATCTTCTTAGATCAAGCAAAAGAGCATAAAACATAACATAAGGTGGCCAACCATACATGCAAGAAATGAAGAAATCGGTACTCACAAGGTGGAAAAACAACCAACATAGCATTTAGTACAAAATTTCCATGTTCTATATATTATATGACATGGGAGCTACACTCCCATGTCCAAGAAAGGTAAACTACTCGTCCATAATAGTGTACAATAGAAAATGCACAGAAATTTCAGAGTTTAACATGATTTAGAGAAGGAAAAGCTAAGAAAACCCAATGTGTAACCCAAGAGGAGTAGAATTACAAATTTAGCATGAAATATCACTCTGACATCTGCTCTAAACCGGAAAAACCTCTCTCCCAAGAAGCATTGTGGAGTGGAGAAGCTTTTCTACACTTTGGAGAAGAAGCTTGGAGAAGAAAAGAAGAACAAATTAGGTTCTTTTGGAACAAATCACCTTCTTTCACCTCCAAAATCACCCTCCTTGTTGTATCCTTGCTCTGGGACAAAAGAGTTTTGAATTATGACCCTCGATAAATGCTCCATAGAGTGGACTCATCTTTTAAAATGAAAAGAGTCATATTTGAAAATTGTTGAAACTGACAGACACACGCCGTGTCTTTCTCTGGACACGGCGTGTCCTGTCTCTGGCAGTTGTTTCTGTGTGAAACACACATCGTGTTTTATATAATACACGACATGTGCTTTACCAGAAAGGATAGGCTCGATTTGGAATTCCCAAACACACGTCATGTTTTATTTAATACACTCTGTGTACTTTTCCAGAAAGGCTAGACTAAGTTCTGAATTCCCAGGTACACGTCGTGTCTGATTTAATATGTGTCGTGTACTTTTCCAGAAAGGCTAGACTAAGTTCTGAATTCCCAGGTACACACTGTGTCTTTATGGACATGTCGTGTACTTTTCTTCAGTGACAAAATCAATAAGCCGTCTGGAATTGTGCACGTCGTGTCTTAAATAAGACATGTCATGTGCATTGTTGTTTCAGCAACTTTAAAGTTTTGGATGTTGCAAGGCTTGGAGAAATCTCGAATAAGACGAATTTGAGCTGGAAAATCTGCAAATCTACAATACACATCATTTGATAAGTAAAATAAAAAAGGTGGAAAGAATGAAATGAATAGAGGCTAAATGAGAACAAAATGAACTAAATTTGTGTGTGAAAACATGTGAAAAAGTTGATGTAGAAACCACACAATAGATACCAAGGGAGAGACAATTAGGAGAGCAAGCCAGGGCTGACACCCTAATGCTCAAAGGGACAACTCCTTCATGTTGGCTTGGTAATGCAACATGGAGTTCTGAGGGTCTGCATGGACTACTCTAGCGGTGAGGAGGTCATTGTCGCCCTCTAGGAGGACACAGACAACTGATGTCCATGGTGATCAACCAAGTATCCGTTATTGTTTCTGTCCAGGTGCAACTTGAAGAAAGTCACACACTATTGCAAGGGATCCTCATTAGACTTGCTCCAGGACTAGGTAATTCGCTTGCACCCTCATTCCCATTACATAGTTGTTGGAGCGATCTATTAGTTTGGTAATTAGGTAGTAAAATTTTTGTTTTAGTTACCTTATGTGTCACTTGATTTCCCAATACCTTCCACCATGCTTAGTCTCTAGACCTCAAGCACTTGGGGACAATCTTTCAACATGTGAAGATTGGATTCCTCCTCCAAGTGACACCTGAGACACATCATGTTTGTAGTAAGATTTTTATTGTGTTGTCTTTTGTTAGTTAGAATACTCCCCCTTTTACACCATCCAAATGAACATCTTAATCTTTTCTCAGCCAATTCCTTGCCAGATCTTGTCCCAGCAGCCTGTCCACCCCCCTGTGTTGTTAACCTTCAATAGTTTATAAGCTAAGGCTATGGTGAAGATGCCTTCTTTGGATCTCTCCAAGGACCAGTTTTCATCCCCAACCTCCTCTAAGGGTGTTCTGACCATCTTAATGCTATCAAAGATGTTCTTTATGAATTACTCATGTAGGAAATTCTCATCCCAATACCATCACACGTGACAATGCTCACCACCTATAGATTTTTTAAGACCTTTAAAATTTGAATAGATGTCTCCAATTCCATCATTGGTTAATGTGGGACCCATTTATAATTCTAGAAATTGGTCTTCTTTCCATTGTAATTTTTTTAAAACCTATTTTCTTCCATGAAATTGTTAATGTCAATCATGGTTCTCCAGAAAGGTGTAACATTGTTGTGAGGTTTGTTCATGTTAATCTTGTACATTTATCAAACTCCTTCTATCCAAGGAACCTTTGTGCAACACTTAATGTTCAAAGCATTTCTATGCATCAAGGCTTTGTTTCATAATCTCATCAACTTCATCCCAAGACCCTCTTCCCTTTTATCCACAATTGCCGCCTCCTAGGATACCAAAGAGAATGGATGTTTCTTGTGTCATCCTAACTAGATGAACTTCCTGGCTATTTTATCCATCTCATCACAAAGGTTCAAGTGTAACCTCACAGCT
This sequence comes from Alisma plantago-aquatica, assembly GCA_963693085.1. Classification (NCBI taxonomy): domain Eukaryota; kingdom Viridiplantae; phylum Streptophyta; class Magnoliopsida; order Alismatales; family Alismataceae; genus Alisma; species Alisma plantago-aquatica. The sequence goes on from OY856411.1 coordinate 639,606,067, forward strand.
TGCATGATAGAGGTAGGAATGACTGTGAGTGTAGTCTTTGCAAGGCATGCATTCCCTGTTAGGGTTAAGGTGCGAGCCATCCAAGCATTGACCCTTCCATCTACATTCTCCAACATTTCTACATCGGTTGACTTCAACACCCTTCTATGGAGGAAGCTACTCCTAGCCATCTTCCCATATTATCACTTCTTTTGAACCCTCTCAAACAAAATATATCTCTTTGACTTTTCCTAGGAACCCCTCCCAAGAAGAAGATGCAAGACTTTTCAGATTACACTTCCTGACTAGAGACTAAGACAATTTCCTTAAGGTATTTGAGGATGTTCTAGATCTACTTCTCTAAATCTTTGGTGAAGAAGATGATGTCAACTATGAAGGCAATGTGTGATATTACAAGGCCATTACTAGAAAGCTTCCCATCCTTCCACCTCCTTCTTGGACATCCTGATGGATAACCTGACTAAGTCTTTCCATACACATAACAAATAGATACGGTGAGACGGGATCACCTTGTCTTAGACCCCGGTTAGCCTTGAATAGCCACGAATCTCTACCTTCCCAAATAATGTACGTCTCTCTTTGAGTGATGGAATTCATCTCATAATTAATAGTGTTTCTTGGACACTTGACCTTGGCTATCATGTCTCTGAAAAACTCCAAATTCATCTTGTCATAAGCTTTGGAAAGCTCTATTTTGACTGCCATTGTGTAGGTTTGTCCTTTTTCTTATGCATGTTATGAATCAACTCCTACACCAGAACAATATTACCAACAATCTGCCTGCCCAACACAACACTAATCTAGATTGGAGATATCTAATTTCTCATGTGCTTCTTTAATATCTCTACCTCCACTTTAGACATGAGCTTGATGGGATGGAATTGGTTGCATTGTTCAGGCACTCGGGTCTTACGAGTGAGAATAAGGGACACATCATAGAGATTTCTATCCAACCTTCCTTCAAAATGATCTCCCCTAAACATTTTCATCAAAAAGGGGGAAATGGTATTTTAGTTCTTCTTTAGAAAGAGCATGTTAACACTGTTTGACCCCACAACCTTGTCAAACTTAGTCTTATGTAGCACCTTAATCACTTCTTCCTCTAAAGGAAATGTTCCAATAGAGTGATATTACACTAGCTCAAAATTTTGAAATGTCTTGGGTAGTCTCAGATGTAAGTGATGATCAGAGTTATAATTGTCATGAAAAGGCTATTACAGTAATTTAAGATCATACTCTTCATCTCAGATTTATTGTCCACCCAGACCACTTTATCATTTTTCAGCAAAGTGATATTATTTCTCCTAGCTCCCTGATTCACGAATGCCTAGTAGAACTTTATATTCGACCGCCATTTTTTAGCCAGCTTTGATGTCATTTTTGCTTCCAATCCATTTCCTCTTGAGGATGCTCTCTAGTTCCCTAGACAGGTTGTGTTAAAGATTTTCTAGAGGCACATAATAACTAACTAACATGACTAGTTGAATTTTTTCAATTTTGTTGAGGATCTCTACTTTCATTCTCCTCATAACTCCTCCCTCCTTCTAGTCCCACTTAAAGATTCTGGCTTGGCCTTGTTCCAGGCAGTCGAATTCTTTCTCTATGTCCCACTTAGACCTTAAGATGTCACTAAATCCCAATTTCAAACTGCATGAAGCCTTCGTGAAGAGACATGGTTTGGTGCACTCTCGTTCCACCTCTTTAATGAGGATAGGGTAGTGAGCAGATAATATTTTGGGTATTTGAAATTGCCTATAGTTGTTAAGACACACGACATTTGCCACCACTCAATCTAAATGTTCATGCAGTTGTCCATGTATGTAAGTGAAAGGTAGCCCTTGCAATTTTAGGTCATGTAGACTAGCTTACAACAAAAGTCAAGCAAACAACATAGCTTCATTGTGGTCGAATTTGAGAATACCACGCTTCTCAGAGGGGCCGAGTACACATTAAAATCTAAATACAAACCATTGTCCCTCAACCATATCGTACAACCTCATCAGGTGGTTCCAAAGAAACCTCCTAACATTGATGTGGGGACTAGCATAGACAAAGGTGTACAATAGGAAATTGTTTATGTTGTAGAAACATTTGGTGACTCTATAATATCTCCCTACTATTTTCAATGGATTTCCATAATAAACAAATGCATGTTGTGAAACCTTAGGCTTCAATAGGATGATGGATTACAAAACCAATCAGTGTGATGACTCTATTTTTCACTTACTTATTGGTCTTAGGCTCTAGGATAACCACAATTTTTATGTTCATATCTCTAATATATTCCTTGAGTACATTTTCAACATCTTCACTTCTTGTCCCTCACATATTCCATACTATTGTGTTTATTTGATAACTGTATAGAGGAAAAAACCAAGACAAAATGAGACGTCAAAACTTTCCACCCTAAACATGAGCCCCTCCTCCATCAGGAGGAGTGATTTCCTCCTCCATCACCTTTTTTATCATTCTTCAAGTGAATGGGTTTTTGCTAACGGTATATCATATGGTGTGGTGAGAGTTGTACGTGGGGGCGGGGAGTCTTGAATAGATGGTGATGTCATGATAACATCCACTTTCATGGTGTGTGTTTTAGACTCTTGATCTTGGTTTGATGTACCCTCCCCTTATCCACCTTCTAGGTTATCTGTTGTTCCATCCCCTATGATAACCTCATTCACCTCTAGGTTTGCCACATTCTTCAAAGGGGAAGTCTTCTTGTTACTATGAATACCTTGCCTGTTTGTTGTCTCATTTTCTATTTTTGAGATATCATCAAGCACCTTGTTGGTACTCACATCTATCTACATCACCTTCGATTTCTTTCACACCTTGGTCGACTGTGTGGTTGATATCCTCTCAATTGAGTCACCCTCAAGTAAAACTTCAACTACTTCCTCCTCAACCTACTTCTCTAATGTTTGGTATTTATCACCACTCTTTATCATGCCCTTACTATTCCCTCCACTATTTTTTATTGGATGTTTCCTCCATGTCTATATAGACCTTCCATACACTATTTTACACTTCCCTTACTCCCCATACCACTTCACTCCTACCATATCCTCATATTTGCTTGCCTCTTTCGCTATCGTCTTGTAAGGAGTATACCCCTTCTTGCATTTATCTACATGTTCCCTAGTAGGCCATATGCTAAGCACATGCATGGAAGAACCTCATACTCGAGGTTTTAGTCTACCTTGTAAATGATGAAAACAAGGAGGATAGTCTATAATATCTTCACTTCCACTCATATACAAGCATACCTGCTTCTATATCTCGATATCATGTAGTCATAGACCTTTACTAGCTGGACCAGATTTGTGCCGACTATCTTGAAGAAAACCCTATCATAGAGGTGGACTGATATATTAAGTATTCTCACCCAGGTCATGATATGATCTTATGGATCATTACTAGGATGAAGGGTGCATCCCATTGCCACACCATCAAGCAACTATCAAAAATTGACCAAAATCCTCCTACCATCACCATTTCATAGTCCTTTTTGGTAAAAAAAATGAACTACAAAGAAAGATTTGTCAAGTTCATAAAGCCTCTCCTTTCCTGTAGGTTCCCACAATAGCTTCAATCTATTTGCCACAGTCATGAAGCTAATGTCTTTTCTGATGAGATTCACTATGACTGAGTATTTTGACTGCACTTTCAGATCCTTCTTCATCTTACCATTAATGTATATCTCTAAGACCCCCTGATCAAGTATCAGCTCCACATTCCTTGGATTTAGGCAATTTGTCAGGATGGTTTTGATGAAGTCTTTCTCCATACATCTTATTTCACCACACACTACTTTCTTATAACTTCTAGTCTTGCCTTTCCCATGCATTGTCTGTGGAGGTACACTTGTAGTTTCTATGACCATAGTGTCCATTTCCATCTCCCCATATGCATGATGTTCCTATAGTGTATTAGTATCCTGATGGTCTCCCCCCATTCCTCCATAGCATATATTCAAACTTATTCCCAACACAAATATCCTCATACCCCACATCATAGGACAATCAACATTGCCCCTTCCTCCCCCTATACTAAAGGATCCATGCTGGCCAGGTTAACACCTTGTGGAGGAGAGTTGTCCCCATCGCCTCATACTCAGTCTCCCCAACCACCATCTCTCCCTGACGGCATCCCCATCGTGCCAATCAAAATATTATGATTCAAATATACATGGCATGTTTGAATGTGGGTATCTACTATTTAGTGGAGTAGATGTTTTTAATATTAATTTGATGTGCAATGAATCTAAGTATTCATAATGTTGGACTATGGCTATCTTAGTAGTTGACTAAAATATTTTTTAATGATTAAGATCTCAACTTGAATTACAATTCAAAATTAAACACTAGTATGATGTACATCAACAAAATAGTTGATTTTGGCCATACAATTAAACTTGAGAGTAAAACTATATAAATAAAAAACCTACATTTTGAACTCATTACTTAAATCAAAGAGATATAATTAAACCATTGAAACCCTCTCAACTTTTATGTTAATTGTGGTACTGACATACATAAGAGGTGTGCGTAATATGCAAGTGTATGTGTCGTGTAATAAAAGTTAAAGAGGCCCACATGCTGAACTTAGGGAATCGTTCACCATAAATTATTACTAACTGAAATAAGATTAGCTAGGTCAAAGAAATGATTGATTGGTTGTTATTAACTAAAGATAGAAATTAACAAATCTGAATTAAGGCTTTTGTAATAAGGACTTAATGAATTCCTCAGGACTTGTGGTTTCACCATGACAAACACTACACTTGAATCCATTTTATTTGCAGTCAACTGTCCTTTTTATGAAAGACATGTATCCCGCATTACCCGCTCCCCCAATATAATGCACGTCCTAGACTAAGACAAACCCCACTGGCATAGTAGTATAGTAACTTAGTGCAAGCAAATATAAATTACTCTGGGTTGTTCATTAATAGTTGTAGGCCTTCTTCCAAAGCATGGTATAAGCAACATGAATTGAATGCTTTTATAACTCCTAATCCATATCCCAAAACAATTATAGTGTGTTTTTTTGTTATGTTTATCAGGCATAAACAAATCATGAACAATATCATAGATTCAAGTCAGAACAAAGGAAATACATTATAAATTCATCAAATCCACATATAATGTTAAGTCAGGATACTCCTAGGCCCTAAGCAACAAAGGGGTTTAGCCTTGCATGGTTGTCATCAAATCACAACTAGAAGAGAAGAAGAAAGAGAGGCTAAACATTAAAAAAATTAATGTATTAACTCCTAGATATGTCATCTACATGATCCCCTATGACGAACAACATGATCAACAACAATCCAGTTGCAAATCCATTATCAATAAGTGCTCAGGTCGTCCAATTCATGGCTAACTCCTTCTTCTCCTCTCATCTTGGCTCTTCTTTCAAAACATGCATGATATATTTTTGTAACCTCCCTCCTTAGGTCATAAGTGAGGCCTAACCCCCACTTCATTCATAGTAGTTGGATCTGACTTATTTTAAAATCTACAGTGGTCGTGTTGCATTGGTACCACCTATGGGTGTTGGTGGCATCAAATCGGTTGACCTTTTTGCCTTCTCGGTGTGTGTTGATACTACCATCCAATGCATTTGTAGCACCATATTGATTCTTGTAGGAGTCTAGATGCTGAAGTTGGTACCACCAGCTATGATGTCAGAATCATTGAGAAAATAAATTCCCATTTCTGATGATTTATGGAGCCTAAGTAGGTACGAGCAAGTATGCTTCCTAGTGGAATCCACAATAATTTAGATAGCACTCAGTCTCCTCTGGATAGCACTAAGTTTCTCTCCATAATATGTTGTTGGGTGTAATGTGTCAGTACCACTGACTGGAATGTTTTTGGAATCGAATTGACAAATATATACTCAAATGATGATAAAACCATATACTTTTGTATAAGTGTCTAATAAATTATGCATAAATGATTCATACAAAAATAAATGAAAGAAAAAGAAAAAATATATTTAAATGAGAACATTTATGCTTATAAAACTAGGAAAATAGCCTACAAATAGAGACTCAAAATTCATGCATCTAAAATTCAAAAGCTTGAATGTTTCCTGTCCTCGTGCACCACCACTCTTGGATTTGTTTGAAAGAGTCATCAAGAATATAAATACTAATGAATTACTTTTCCTAACAACCCCCACCTATTGGTCCTAAATCGGCCCTCACAAACCACTGAACATGTAGCTACTTTAAAATGATCAATATGTTCATTAAATATGTACACATATAAATTAATGAAAACAATATCAATGTGAAATAGCTAATATCATGGTCAGTAGGAAACACGTTTGATGTACCATGTGATCTCCCTATCTAAATATCTATTATCTACCTACACAAAGTATGTTTAAAGTAGTTCTCTATATAAACATGAATGAGTGGAATACTTATCTAAGTGGCCTACCATGTAGAGATAGGGGTGGAAAAGATGAATGGATATGAAATAGGAATTGTAAGAATACTCCAAATTATTTATGAAAAAAAATGTGGTTCTCCTATGTGATGAATGAAAATAAAATGTATGCCTTGTAATGCCTACTATTAAGGATGGAACAATGCATGCAAAAGATGGCCCATTCTACTAAGGATAAGAGAGAAAAGGTGTATACATAAATAATATTTCCACTTCACCTTGTTCATTGCATAAAGAGAATATGAAAGTTTTAGCTTAGGAGTTTTTTCTTCCTTTTCTGCTCTTTTTTCATTCTTTTTAAATACTTTGTTTCCCATTGTTTTAGCAAGATAGACAGTTCATGCTCGGTCTTTTTCACTATTTTTTTTTCTTTTAAGAAGGATTAAGAATGTACATTTTTCTTCTCTCTTCTTTTATGGAGAAATGTAATGATGAAAATAAACATACACCTTATGCTCAAATGTAGTGATGAAAATAAACATACACCTTATGCACAAATGTGATGATGAAAGCATCTATGTAAAATATTGTTATGCATGCTAACAATGCTTCAATGAGATGATCTTCACATTTTCATATTTTTTAATCTAAATGTTGCCTAACATGCCATGCCATGCAATGCAATCAAGATGAAAATAATTTGAATTAAACTTGATCATTCATGTGGTGGTGAATGGAAAATTAATGGAAAGTGGATTAGGTCTCATGACTAAGAGACAATGTCTATACTTACCATGATATGTCCCTCTTCTATCAACTTGCATTATAGGGTAACCTTAGAGTTTATTTCAAAATTCACATTATAGATCATATTACTTTTGTTTCATTTGGACTCAAACACTGTCGTCGTAACACAATTCTTTAGGTTAAGTTGAGTTATTCATTCATTCAGTATGTTTTTAGGCTGACTAACCTAAATAATTCCTCTAGTTAGTGTAGTCTTAGACTCAAGAAATTATCTTAAAAGATAAGGCACTAGGACAAAATCAGATTTTTGGTAAGTTTTAAATTCATTTTAGAAGCATTGGTCATACTAGACAAATGCAATCATGATTAATTAAATTCCACAATTACACTATCTAGATGAGGATCCTACTAACATGTTGTTGTGGCTTGTTTTGTTACTTGGTTATATGGCTTCCTTTGAGATGATGATGCATCGGAGCACCGCACAGATCCAGGCCCTCTATCACTACTACACGCTCAAGTCGAAGGAATTCTTCGTGGACAGCTGCTTAAGACAGCATCAAGGAAGAAGAATCAATACGGAAGCGTTCTATTCTCGTTCCGATATGAGTTGCAGTGATGTTAACTTGATCTTTGTTTGCTCTTGCTGTATTTTTGACTCAAATTGTAGATGTCGTATGGCTTATAAGTAATGAATGGAGCCATTTTCCCTCAAAAAAAAAACTAATAATAGAAAATAGATGATGTAAGAGAAACTCATTCAATCACCCCTACCTCCCTAAGCATGAATTTGACCACTTCGTAATATTCGAGAATCAAACAAAGTGGTCAAAAGGGGTATCAGATGATAAAAATCATGGTGGAGGGATTTTTTTCGACTGGATTTGTGGATCTAGTGGCTAGTAGGTTCCAGTTAACTATGGAGGCTGGGCAGGCATGTCTAGTGGGTGAGGATAGCTAGCAAAGTTCCTTTAACTCTAGTAATGATCATATAGAAACTGTTGATTATACTCAATGTGTTGCAGGTGCACGTGGATGTTCTCATGGTTTACCTAGAGAAGATGCTCTTTGTATTAGATCACGTGATGTAGATGGGTCAGAGAAGCTAACTGTTATTGGTGTCCCTGCTGAATGGATTAAAACATCCATAGATGCCCTCAATGGAGAGGTTGTCTCTCAGTGATGGTTGTGTAAGAGACGAGGAGCTCAAATCTTTGTATCAATGAGAGATGTGGTGCATTGGCCAATGTGGTACAAAAGAAATGGATACCTCCTTTTGTTATTCCTCCTATGATTTATCTTCTTCTTATGCCTCAGACTTGGTGTCTTCCTCCTCACTAATAGGGATGGATTCCTCTCCCTCTTTTGGTCAGCAAAGGTGGCACATGCCTCTCAAATGGAAGATGGGGTCAGGGAGAGGCTTCACCTACATTTGTCCATCCATAGTGCAATAGACATAAACCCTTCCTACATACTTGGAGATGATGTGGGCTGGCTTCAAGTTATTAAATCTAAGCTTGGACAACAATAGGTGATGGTTCGTCTTTCACAGACTCCAGTCAGAGATAAATGGCAAGTGTTGTGACATGTAGGGAAATATGGCATCAGATAAGTAGTAGAAATAAAAATATTTCTATCCACATTCTCATAACAGAAAGATCGTGTCAACAACTATGTAATGGGAAGGATGGTTTGATGAGGCCATACCTAGTTCTAGAGAAAGTCCAATGACTAATTCTCATTACAGTTGTGTAGTTGTTTCTAGTTGCATTGGGATGGTGTCTACAACAATTTCTAGTCTTCACCCTGGACTACACATTAATGTTGCTCTCCTAGTACGAAAAGGATCCACATCTCTAGAGAAGTCCACATGGCCCATCTTGAACTCATGTTGTTTTACTAGAACCGAAAGGAAGGAGTTGTCCCTCCTGTTAGTTTACTAGTCACCAACTTGCTCTCCCACAATTGTTCTCCCTTACTATCCATTCCTTTAGCGGGTACGACTTGCTCTGATTCTCTTGGTTACCACAACCAGAGAAGAAAAACAATTGTCAGAGGCCCTTGAGTTGTTTCTGAGAAGCCGCCAATACCCCTCTATATTGAGAATAGTTAGGGTCAAGGTTCCCAATCTGAGTGGGAGTGGAAGAGACTGGAATTTTAGGAAAATTTACAACATCTGACAGGAGAAATCGTTAGTATGCAAGCAAACTGTTCAGTTGGCATGGGATCCAATTGATTCACCCAGTGAATTGTTCATTTTCATATTTCCCAATTGTAATTGTATTGGAAATTCTATTCCAATTAATGCATGACATGACATCAACACTAATCCTTGATTGAATCAAATGGAACCACAAACATACATCTCGCTTTGTGAAATAGTCATCTCTTGAACTAGAACTGATCGATTCACTAAGTGAACCAATCGTTTCACACCCTAGTTCAGCCAATGCAATTTTCAATCAACCTAACACACCAATCGATCGGTTCAACACTTGTAACGGTTGGTTGGGAGTCCAATCAGTTAATTTGTTACTTAAGTTGAGTACCTAAACTCTTTAGTAATCAATCCAATTGTCATTAATGATGAAACTCCTCTTCTAGGTGCATCCTATGTGTGTGACCCTATAGGTTCCATGTTACATTGATAGTGAATGTCAATAACTGATTTACGACATCACAAGAAAAGAGTGATGTCTAGTCACACATCATTACTACCCAAGTAAACAAGAAAGTTGGAGAACAAATTCAACCTACAATATGTATCATGTGTTATAGTGATTATCTAATTCCTTTGTCTCTGATATCTGGAATGAACTTGAGGCATGGAATTGTCATCATCTCAATGGTCAACCCATGTTCTTTGAACCAGATCAGACTGTCTAAGATCTATATTACCTCATCATCATATATCGATTCACATGTGAATGTGCATGCTTTTCTCAGTCTCTCTTATCAAGTGGATTGGATATCAAACTCCAATAAGAGGGACAAATCCCATCTGCATCACTCACAACCATCTCCATGTGTCATAGTGCACCCAATCATCACCTTTATGGAAACCCATATTCAAGGTCACATTGGATTATATCAAAGATAATTGAATGACATGTAATGAGTGTAGTGATTTTAGGTCTAAGAATCACAATCACCAACTTCACTATAAAATATGTTTGTTAGTCTATGCTTGACAACTTCCCAAGAAGAATCTCTTTGGTTAAAGAAAGCCTAGTAGAGTCCCTCTATATCAAAGACTTGGGAGGCCATTTCTGTACATTCAATGTATAATATGGATAGAGGAATACATAGAGTTGAACATAGTAAAATAAGAAATCGAAAGATTGAGTTGAAAAATTTATGACTAATGTAAATGGTTTCCATGTGTCCCTCTCAAGGTGTTTCTGTCTGATACATTTGTTCTCTAAAAAGTATTGATGTGCTTTGTTTGATATTACATATCATGACTGATGATATTCTATCATCAACCAACACAAACTCTAGTCTTATGAGTTATTGTTGTCTATCAACCTTCCACAATGCATTCCTACTAGGGACATAACAAGAATGTACATACTCTTGACATTTGTATGATCCCATTGTTTAGGTCATCAAGCCAAAGACATACATCATTGAGTAATGCCATTATTTTGACATCTTTCATGTTTCATCATTATCTCATAACTGATTGAAACAAAACAAGTCAGATGATTGCCTTTATTAATCAAATCAAGTATATGGTATGTCATCACAATCATCACATGATTGGCTCTCTAGGCATACATACCAACAGACTCCAACTTTTACTTAAAGCCAATCACCAAAGAATCTCATTCTTAGTGGTCTAAACGTGTCCAGTGGGTTAGCAACATTTTTCTTTCATTGGTATATTGCATGTTTCACATATCTTTGTTGTACAACATCTCGTATGAGAAGGAATTTCTATAATATTCTATTTGATATTCCTTACCTAACCACTAGATCTATTGTTGTCACATTATCTCTAATGTGTCCTTAATTGTTGGGACATCTCTAAGTTCATCCATATGAACTACTAGATCCATATAGTATCCATTCCTATGTTCATAACACAAGATATTTAGATTCTATTATTGAATTGAAAATAATGGTATGTAGTTCAGAACCCTTCCAACCTACAATTTTTTTCTTAAAATTAAGCACATTTTATATTGCGACCACTTTCTATCTTTTTGAAAGATTGTATCAGTGTAACCCTTTATACCTAACTCTTCCTTGTTGTTATAGTGCATCAAGTGATCTTTATTCTTCACAAGTACTTATAGATGTTTTCTATGGTATTCCAATGACCTTCATTGGTTCCGAGTAAAGTCATCTTGTTATGTCCAATACATAAAAGATAATAAGATGAGTATGTAGAATACATGATAGATACAACTAGTAGTGCATATGGAATCTCACTCATGTCTTTCCATTATTCATAAGAATCAAAACATAGGGTTCTTAAGAGACAAATCCCATATGTTATGGACTGATTCTCTCTCACTGAATCCTATATGTTGAACCTTTTCAGCATCCTTCTTATATATATGCTCATTTTAGGTCATGAATCATTCAAGAACCGTCTCTATAGATCTCAATCCCTATCACATAGGAAGTTTCACCTAATCCTTAACTGTTGAAGGTATTTTCCATGGCAAGTCTCAATACTTATAGTATTAAGGTGTTATATGTGGAATATTCATATATGCTCCCACTAAATCTTTTATAATCACATATTTTATCATTAATCTTGGCTCAAGTAAAATTCTTTGACTATCTTGTCAAGTCAAAAGATCCCATCTCTGAGACACTTGTTTCAATCTCAAGATTGAACATTGTAGCTTATTGTCTTTATTTGCATTAATGAAGTTATAAGACCTTTTGGTTGTGTCATGTACACATACTCTCATTTATTCCTATTAAGGAATGCAGTTTTATTCTTCATGTGTCAAATCCCATAGTTCATGTAAACTGCAATAACAAGAATGACAACTGGAAAGAGAAATTTCATTATGTTCAACACTTTGAAGTTGATTGAAAACTTTTATAACTGATTTGTCCTTTTAGGTTATCCAAGTTGGTATTTATCTTGAAAATTGGATGTACCCTATTGGTTATACCACTTTAGGTGGTGCTAGAAAGGTCATACCTTGTTAGCGTACATGGACTCCATAATAGCCTTCAAGCCATTTCTCAAATTTTGATTCTTAATAACTTCTAGTTGAGTTGTTGACTCATCATCTTATGACCAACCAATGTGAGTTGTTGGATTCACAATCTCTCAATCTCAGATGTGTTCTACTAGAACTGTGAGGTTTTGTGTTACATAAGGAACTTGAGATTCCACAACAATTTGTGATTCTACATTGTTCACATAGTACCTTCTTATCAACCTTGAACTTTTTGAGTTCTCCATTTACTCCCACCGATTCTTTTGGAACTCAATTATCCTTACAGCAAACATTTTGTTTGTGGATTAGGATTAAAGGTAGTATTCAATAATTATGGTTTGTGGATAAACATTTCAAGAAACTATTTTCTTTATATAAATTTTAATCCTTAAGACATATTAGGACATTCCCATATCATATCTCATTATATGTCTTTTAAACCATTTTAGACGGTACATTGTTTTAGTGTAAAGTGTGTATCTATGAGGAGAAGATTAGTGTTATAACATGTTTTTCATATGTTTTAATAATTTGTTTGCAAATAATATAATATGAAGAACACATTAGAAAGATGGTTCTATATGTGTCTTGTTTGGAAATTATGGATAGAAAGTGCAAACACTCCATATGGGATGGATTTTGTGTAATTTATTGTTTTCAATAAACCATTAATAGATTTTGAACAAAGGAAGAGAGGAAAATCCAATAATAGAGAAATTACTAAAGGCAAATCATAAAGGATGTTTTAAATATGGAATTATATGAAATAAGCTAGAAAAGAGAGATTTTGTGCATAAAGAAATAGTAACGAATTTTATAGATTGTTGAAAAATAAAATATGAAATAAATGTCAATCTTTCCAAAGGAAAATAAAATACATGGTTTTTTGGATAATTATAAGAGTAATTATCTATCCAAGAGTGCCAAAACAATGTTTAAGGCAGCAAACATGAATATCTTTATATGTCTTTTTGTATACTAGAAAATAATAACAAAAGGCAGATAATTCATGAAAATTGGAGAAAAAGGACATCCCATGAGGCAATGGTATTGTTTTAAATAAATTAAAAAGGAGAAAGTTTTGACATCCCTACATATTAGATATAAATTGGGATAATATTAATGAGTTGCCATAAAATGAGGATAATTGGTTTAAAGGATATACCCAAGAGAGAGATAAAAGAATAATTTAGAATTCATGATCAATTGACTAATAAAGTGCAATGTATCCCTATGTTTTCATTAATGGCTTTTAGTTTCCAAATCAAACTCCTAATGAGAATATGGTAGTTCTTTTCATAACCTTTGTGAATAGAATAAGGAAAAGATAAAGGAATAAACTTAAAACTATTGCTTTGTGTACTTTGTCAACCTAGTATTGGGAACATGGCATTTAATCCATGAATAGCATACTTAATTGGAAAGGAAGAAAATAATAGAAATAGAAATGAGGAAGTGTTTAGAGGGGATGTCTTTGAGAAAGGAAATATATCGGTTATAGTATTTCAAGGAAAAAGAGAAGAGAAACAATGAAATAATACCGACCCCGAAACTACCTCCTCTTTCCCATCTTCCTAAGAGCCATAGGACACCACAAGGAATCTATATAAGAGACCAAAGAATTAACCCCCTTGAATGAAAAACTCAACCTTCAGATCATGGAGAAACCCGAGTGGTGGTCCCCATCATCCAAATCCTCCCTGACCACATGAGGAACATGAACTAGATAAACTAACTTGATGCCTTTGCCAGCAGTGCTGTCCAGAGACACCTCATTTCTCAATGATATGAGGATGACAAACATGAGAGGACATTGTCGATGTAGATGTACAAGGCATATGGTGAACTACTAGGTCTTCTCAGTTGGATGAGACCCACTACTTTGGCAGCGGTGATGATGTCTCCCTATGCTCAAGTGGAGAAGGGAGGCCAAGGGCAGTCAAGGTTTGCACCTTACACTTCCTGTCAGGCTACACCCTACCAAGAGACTATAGGTGAACAAATGGCATCGTAGGCGGTGTGAGTGTGAGCCCCTCACCAGAAAGGAATGGACTTGTGGCACCCTAGGAATCTGTGAGGAGCATGGATGTGTGCGAAGATGAAGGAGACCAGTCGACATGACCTACTGAACTGTAGTGGGTGCAGGTGGGAAAGATATAGATGGGCACATGAGAGGTGTCGTGCCCAACACAAACTGTAGGAAGGCTCTCTCCCTTCAAATCTAATGGCAAGGTCGTGCCTTGTAAAGAAGCAGACGCGTGAGAGAGGGATAGGGGATGTAGGACGGTCCCATCCGGGTCATCCACATACTTGTGGTCTAGAGATGGGTCAAGTAATGACCCAGTGGTTCGAAACCAAACTGGCCATTCGACAAATATAAAGGAAAAAGGGAATCATGCTAATGTGGCATCACATTATTGGCTCAAGTAAGCACAATTTGGAATAATTTTATAATTTAATCTATCAACTCAAATTAAGACATATAATGTATGAAAATCTATCAATAGAATGAGAGGAACACAAAAGAAAATTTTAAAACTCGATAATGCTTTATTTTCCAAAAGTAGTGCGAGGATGGGTTTAAATGGTGATTAGTATTAAAACCCTACATTTGATATATTAACTTGTTAAATACATTGATGCTCTCAAATTATGTTATATAATGATAATGTTGAAGATAATGTCAATCCAATATAATCATGACCATGTGGATAATACCTAGGGTTCTAATGAGAATAATCATGTATATGAATAACTAGGGTTTAAATGATCATAAAATGCCATGTTATTAAGGAAGTTAATCTGATCTAAGTGTTCATGATAAAATGTTATCAAAAATTTGATAATCATGACAACACCTAATATGAATTAGGGTTCTTAAGTCATTAGATCAACAAACATGAGAACTGGAGTATCAAACATAACTCTAACAATAACTTGATAACAATGACATTTAACCCTAGAATAAGACCAAGTAGGGTTTAAGGTGATTAATATGAATGGTGATGCTTTAGGATTTACATACATGCAGATTAAGTGATTGCATTCTTCTTTTCTTGCTTGGATCTATTGACTGGTTGATTGAATCTAATTGAAGTATATTTGTATAATCTACATAGCTCACCATCAAGCCATGTGGTTACACTTATGACTACCCACATTAGTTTGTTAGACTTTTTTGAATTTTTTTGGATTTCTTGCAAATAAATGTTTGGTTGTTTACTTATTTCCTACAATCTATAAAGTCACTATGGATATCACATTATATGCTTATAACTTGCTTAAATCCCTCATACCAACTCTGTCTGAGAATTGAAAGAAATAGAGATCCATAGAGATGACTTAGACCATGCCCCATGTTGGGAAGGTCATATGGCACCTAGCTCCAGATTGAGAAGGTAGCCTAACGTCAAGGTCATATGAGGTTTGGCCCCAGATAGGGAAGACCAACATGGCAACTAGCTCCCGATTGAGAAGGTACCCTACCAACATGGAACCTAGTTCCAGATTGAGAAGAAGGCCTAACATCCAATACATGGATACGAACCTAACAGAGAATATGCTAGAGGTTGAGTAAAAAGGGTTAAGAGGTTATGATGAAAATGGAAATTTTGATTTTGTAACAATAATTTTTGTGAATATTTTTTTACAACTAGATGTGAACATTTTCTTTCCCCACATACCAGTATATCTCGATATACTGATAGTGTTTTGTATTCAGTGCATTTTAGGTACATACACAATTTAAAGATGCTTAGAGACATGATAAACCAGATGAAATGACATGAAGGCACTAATCTATGTAAGGAGGATTAGCTGGACAGTTTTCCATGTATAGTTTAATGTAAGAAATCCATGTAACTCTTTAGAAGAGTATTTTGTTAACATAATTTGAATTAATGGAAATTATTTGTTATTTCATATTGTTTGGTAAAATTTGTATCCTTGAAAGAAATAAAATTAGGTAATGGCTCTCATATTTTGGCCTTCCTTAATTGGGGGTTGTTGATAAAGGTCGTTACACTTAGTATTAGAGTGCCATATTTTTCAAGCAATATTCAATAGTTCATTATTTCAAGAAATCTGTAGAAATATAAGGAAACTTATTAAAGTCAAACCAGATGGCAATGGTGTTTAGAAAGGATCATGGTTCTGGGGGCTGACAATATTTTCTTCCATAGTATTAAGTTGGTATACGAGGATTCCCATTGCCAATATGATACCATCCTAGATAGCAACTAGGGTTAGCATGAAGTAAGGTTTCCTTTAAGTCTTCTCATCTCTACTTTCAACCACTTATCATTGTCTTGCTTAATAATCTCTAAAAGATACATCCCTCCTCATCTCGAGATAGGGTTTTTGAGAAGAAGTAGGATTAAGGAATCCTCTGCTAAATAATGAACATATAATGAGAAATAATGATAAAGTAAATAAAAAATGATTTCATGGGTTCGTCCTCACAAGGTAAACTTTAAATGGACCAAGGGTTAGTTTAGAAAAATCCATGAGTGGATCAAGGGCATAGCAAACCCGAAACCCTAACCTTAAATCCTAACCTAAGTAGTGGATAGAGAAAAGAGAGGAAACCTGAGGAATTATGATGTCCTAGCAAACCCATGCATGAAGATATAGGACTAAGGTGTGCATGATACATCAGACATGATTGTACTTACATGGGTAATAAGTGGTTACGTAATAAGGTGAATATAAAAACCTTAGTGCAACTTTTGGGATTATTGTTCCGCCTTGGGATGGGTCGACCCAAGAGTGGAGAAGGGATTTATGAGAGAGATAAAATCCTAAGGTTAGGTTATGAGTAGAAAGCCTAAACTCCTTTTGGTAGAACCCTAATAGGATGTGTGTTCCCACACAGACATGAGTAGAAGATAGACATGCATCTATGTGAAAGCGAGTGACCTAGAGGCTAGAAAAGTGATTAGTTCTAAGCCAGAGGGTTAATGCTTGTTAGATTATGAGATAGGTACACTACATTGAATGGATACGTAATGGAATAATATGGTTTATGATGACCTCTGTCAGATTTGAAATTTTGACTTTAATTTTGAAATTTTAGACAATAAGATTTGATAATACAAGTATGTGTGCTTGTCTGATAAGATAAGATAAGATAAGATAAGTGAGGATAAGATGTGAATTTGTAGGAGCCTAAACCTATTCTACAAAGTGGGACCCCTAGTGTTAGGACCAGTGATATAGTTAACTCTAGGAGAGAGTGTGACCTATAGGGAGTTAGAAACCTACACTCCAAGACATGAGGAATTATGAGAAATATTTATCTGATATGTCCTAAACTGGACTACCCCTGAGTGGATGAGTCAAGTTGTTGTATGCATGATCCCTATAGTCTTATCGTACCTTAGATTCTTTGGAAGGACCAAACCCTAGAGGCATCAAAAGAGAATGCTTACATAGAGGGGTATATGATATGTGTACCTACCCTCTAGGTGAGGGAGAGAGAGTCCCAAGATACTAGAGAGGTAAGAAGTGGTAATATGTTGCAAATCCTCATACTCAGGTTGGTAATCCCTTGTGTAAGATTCTAGGGGTTGTGGAAGAGAGAGTTGGATAAGAATATTTCTTGGGTAGGAATCTATGAAGAGAATACAATACCATGTTTTGGTACGGTACGTGCTTGAGTGACTAGGGCATGCAGTACGAATGGCCAATGCTAAGGAGGTTAACATGAGTTCCCTAGATAAAAGAGGAAAAGTGGTGGTATCTAGTGTATATTTGATGTTCATAAAGATGAGTGAGCTCATAGAGATTGATCACAACACCCCCACGGTACTGAGTTAAGGAAAACCCCCCTTGAGAGTGGATATATGTTTGGTGAGCCACTCATACGAGTTGGAATAGCACTACCATAATACCATATATATGTATGGAAGTGATCCAACCTCGAGAGATGGTGTATGGGTATGATGTGATGGAAAACATAGAAATGGACTAAAGAGCTCTCTATCTACAAATGGTTACCCTTATGCATGAAATGTGATAATGTGAAGTAACTAGCTAACCTTAGTATGAACCTCTAATAAAGATTGGAGCCTAATTTGAGGAAGTAAAATGAGATAATGCTCATTATGAATATAGAATGAGGTTGTGGTTGACATGAGGATTATGTGGTAAATACAATTTGTCTTGTCCAAAGTATGATTTACATCTTTTATCCTACTACATAGTATGGATTAGATAATGTACTTGGCATTTGACATAAGATGAAATAGTTGTTCCTATAGCCCTAAACACATGATCATAATTATATCCAAATGCTTCAATTCGTGGTAGTAAGGTACTAGAAGTGATCCAACTCTTGAGTGGTAGATCATAGGATATAATGATATAAATAGATGATATAATGGAAAATATGCCTAAAAGACATGTTCCTTTGTTATAATATAAATCATAGTACATGATTGTTTCTTATGATTGCTAATGAATGCTAGTTTTATCTTGTCCTGGAATAGGACCTCCTCTAGAAAGGGTGGATCCAAAAATCAGTTTAAGAATTAAGGTAACATTAAAATGCCACTTAAAACTTGTGATACTAAGTGCACAGAGTGCAAAATCATACATATTGAGTTTGATTCTTTGCACTCATGTATGTCATATCTAAGGGACATGAGAAAAGTCACCAGGGAGGTGACTGATAGAATGGGACCAGGCCTAGATGGGTAGGTCACCATGGGCCCAATAAAGGTACTTAAGAAAACTATGGGTGTCCTAAGAGATGAATGAAATTTTGGGAGAAAGAATTATATGGGATATAATATGCTCAGATATTATCAAAGAAACCTCCAACAAAATGTGCAATGAGATAAAATAATGTTATGACATCTCAGTAAAACCCTTAGGAAGGGTAGGTCCACAAGTCAAACCTAAGATCTTGTAGGATTATTAAAATTACATAATATTTATGAGGCTGTGGATGACCATGCGATAATGTTCATAAATCCTTAGGGGTCAAGAGGAGAGCATTACAAAAGTACCTATGCCCAAGATATATTAAGGGTATGACTAAGGCTAGTGAGACATGCAATGTAGATGAAAAGAACATAGGAAATCGTAAGATGATGTTTGAATAAGAATCTGAAAAGAGAATCATATTCCATGTGAGTGCATGAAATATAAAGATATTTGTGAAACTAAAAGGTATTAAAGGTATTGGGTCATTGTTAGAGTGACTCAGCCAAAACATATATATTCAAATATAATGTGTTAATGCACTGTCTCTACCCTTGGAATGGGATGAAATTTGTATTTGAACTGCAACCAAATATTCATTTCATCTTGTTGTGAGTGCGAAAGATTGGATAGAAACATGTTATGATTAAAAGAAATAAGACAGATATATGAGAATGAATACCTCAGTTAAAACTTAATGACATGATCTACGGTTGAAGGTGTTAGCTTACCCTTATATAATAAATAATAGGTTGGAAACCTAGGTGAAAAGGCAATCATTAAGTGAAATTGAAATCACACATGAAGAGATAATCACCAAGAAATGATGTCATGAAAATACTAAGGATATGGATATACCTTCAATTGCATTTTAATTGCCAATCTTAGTAATAATATGCAAATTTTTCATATTAATAAAATTTGTTAAAGATATCCAAGAAGGGTTGCGAACCCTAAGGTTTGAAACTAAGATGAGTTCTCGTTCACCTTAACATTACTAAGTTTGAATTTTGAGGACAAAGGTTCCTTTTAAGGAGGGGTGAATGCAAAATCATGGATTTACTAAAATTGAATTTATGAAATATAAATCATGTTTTAACTTATAAATGTTTCTCAGTGGTATTATTGGTGAAGTAATAATATTAATCACCTTTGTGGCATGGATGCTTGCCTCACAAGTTAAAGAAACACAAGGAAATAGTGCATAAATAAAAGTTAATGACATTATGAGATATTGGTTAAAAATATGTGAGGACGTTGTCTGATACCATCTTCCGGGATGAGTAGTCAAATTTTGAGGAAAAAATTCCTATAATTGGGAAAGAATGTTATAACATGGTTTTTCTGATGTTATAATATTTTTGTTATGTATCTTCTTTGAAAATTATGGATTTAAAGTGCAAATACTCCATATGGGATGGATTTCAAGTAATTCATTATTTTCAATAAACCATTAATAGATTTTGGACAAAGGAAGAGAGGAAAATAAAATAATAAAGAAATTACCAAAGGTTATTCAAAAAGGATGTTTTAAATATGAAATTATGTAAAATACTCTAGAAAAGAGAGATTTTGTGCATAAATAAATAGCAATGATTTTATAGATTATTGCAAAAATAGAAATATGAAATAATTTTTAAAGCTTCCAAAGGAAAATAAAATACATGGTGTTTTAGATAATTAATAGAGTAATTATCTACCTAAGAGTGGCAACATAATGTTTTAGGCATCAAACATGATTATTTTGATATGACTTTTTGTACTTGAAAATAATAACAAAAGAAAGAGAATTATAGAAAATGGAAGAAAAGGGATATCCCATTAGGTAATGGTATTGTTTTAAAAAGGATCAAGTATTGACATCCTGATATATTAAATATAAATTGGGATGATATTAATGAGTTTCCATGAAATGAAGATAATTGGTTTAAAGGATATACTCAAGAGAGAGATAAAAGAATAATATAGAATTCATGATCAATTAGCCAAAAAAGTGCAATGTATCCATATTTTTCCTTAATGGCTTTTAGTTGCCAAATCAAAATCCTAATGAGAATATGGTAGTTATTTTCCTAACTTTTGTCAATCGAATAAGGAAAATAGAAAGGAATACACTTAAAATTGTTGCTTTGTGTTCCTTGCTAATCTAGTATTGGGAACATGGCCTTTAATTCATGAGTAGCATACTTAATCTAAATGGAAGTTAACAATAGAAATATCAATGAGGAAATGTTTAGAGAGGGCATCTTTGAGAAAGGAAATACATATGATTATAGTAGTTTAAGGAGAAAGAGAAGAGAAATGAGGAAACACTTACCGACCCCAGAACTACACCTCTTCACCATCCTCAGAATCCTAGGACACCAGTGGGACTCTATATAAGAGGCCATAGAATGAACCCCCTTGAACGAAAAATTCAACTTTCAAATCATGTAGAATCCTGAGTGGTAGTCCCCATCATACAAATCCTACCCCACGACTTGATGCCTTTGCCAACAGTGCTGGCTTGTGACACCTCATTCCTCACTGAGATGAGGATTGCAGACATGAGAGGATGTTGGAACTACAGATGTATAGAGCAGTAGACAAACTCCCATGTCTTCTCAGTTGGCTGACACCCTCTAGTGAGGAAGCAGTGATGCTTATGCCATGTGCACACATAGAGAAGGGAGGCCACTGTCGGTCAGGGTTTTCACCCTCCACCTCTTGTCAAGTCACGCCCTACCAAGCCACTGTAGGTGAGTGACCAGCATCATAGGCGGAGTGAGTGCAAGATTTCCCTCTCCCGAAAGGAGCGAGCTTGGGACAACCTAGGCACCCATCAGGAGCATGGACATGCATGAAGACGAAGGAGACCAGTCGGAGTTGGTGATGATAGGACCTTCTGGACTACAATGGGGGTAGGTGGGGATGATATAGCAGGGCACATGAGAGGCATCATTCCCAACACAAATGTAGGAAGGGCTATTCTCCTTCTGACTCTGATGGCAAAGGTTTGACCCATAGAGAAGCAGGCACGCAAGGGAGGGAGAGTGAACACATGGCGTACCTATCGGGTCGGACCCAGACCGGCAGTCCAGAGAGGGGTCAAGTAATGAACCGATGGCTCAAAAACAGATCGACTACTAGCAAATATAAGGGAAAATGTGAATCGTGATGATGTGGTGTCATATGATTGGCTCAAGTAAGCATAATTTGGAATAATTGTAGAATCTATAACTCAAATTAAGACATATAATATATGAAAATTGATGAGTAGACTGAGAGGAACACAAAGAAAATATATTTGAAACTCGATCATGATTCCTTTTCCAAATTTAGTACATGGATGTGTTTCAATGGTGATTAGTGTATTAAAACCCTAGATTTGGTATATTAACTTGTTAAATACATTAATGCTCTGATTGCTCTCCAATCATGTTATAATCTAATAATGTTGAAGATAATGATGCTCTAGGATAATCATGACCATGTGGATAATACCTAAGGTTTCGAATGAGAATAATCATGTATACAAAAAAGTAGGGTTTAAATGATCCTAACATGCCATGTTATTCATGAAGTTAATTCCATCTAAGTGTTCATGATAAAATGTTATGGTAGATTTGATAATCATGACAACACCTATTATGAATTTTGGTTATTAAGTCATTAGATCAATGAACATTGGAACTGGAGTATCAAACATAACTCTAACAATAACTGATAACAAGGAAATTTAAACCCTAGAATAGGATTGGGTAGGGTTTAATGTGATTAATATGAATGGTGACACTTTAAGATTTACATACATGTAGATGAAATCAATGGATTCTTCTTTGTTTGCTTTGATCTATTGATTGATTGATCAAATCTACTTTATGTATAATTGTATAATCGGCATGGCTCATCATCAAGGTATATGGTTGCACCTATGACTACCCACATTAGTTTGTTGGCATTTTTTGAGGTTTTCCAAATTGCTTGAAAATAAATGCTTGTTTTTTTTATTTTTTTCTTGAAATCTATAAAATCACTATGGATATCACATTATATGTGTATAATGTTCTCGAACCCCTCATACCAACTCTAGAAGTTTGAGAATAGAAAGAAAGAGAGTCATATAGATGACTTAGACCATGCCCCAGGTTGGGAAGGTCACATGGAACCTAGATCTAGATTGAGAAGGTGGCCTAACGTCAAGGTTCGACGAGGTTCAGCCCCAGATTGGGAAGACAAACATGGCACCTAGATCCAGATTGAGATGGTGGCCTACCAACATGGTACCTAGTTCCATATTAAGAAGGCGGTCGAACGTCCACTGCAGGGACAAGACCCTAAGAGAGGGTATCTAGAGACTGACAAAAAATGGGTTGAGATGTTATGATGAAAATGTAAATTTTGATTATGTAACACTTATTATTGTAAATATGTTTTTACAACTATATGCAAACATTTTGTTTTCCCCACATATCAGTATATCTCAATATACTGACTGTGTTTCTGATTCTCGAAGGTTTAGGAACATGCAATATTTAAAGATTCTCAGAGACATGGTAAACCAGATGAAATGACATGAAGGTATTAATATATGTAAGGAGGATTAGCTAGACAATTCTTCTCTATGTACAATTTAATGTAAAAAAATCATTTAACTATTTAGATGAGTATTTTGTAACTATTTGAATTTATTGAAATCATTTGCTATTTTGTATTGTTTGGCAAAATTTGGATCCTTGAAAGAAAAAAATTAGGTAATGGCTCCCATCTTTTCGTCCTTCCTTAATTGCGAGTTGCCAATAATTAAATGATAATCATATCATGAATCATCAAGATGTGGTTCCTTCTTTCTAATACATCATCATGTTTTAGGTGGAGTTGATTGTGATACACTATCACAGTCTCTCTAGAAGGATCTCAAAATTTCTTGTAAAGTATTTCAACATTGATCATATCAAATTATCTTAATACTTCTAATGAAGTTGTGTTATCCTTATAGGTAATCTCCTTGAACACTTCTAGAGACTTGTATTTTACTGAATACATATAATCATATCATCAGTAAATATAATGAAGTACATATATCTACCAGTAGCATATTTCCTATTGGTCAATATGCATCATTATGTGTATGTCCTACTAGAATGCTTATCCTCCCACTACATCTAGTGACGGGTATTTTGCCATGTTGCACGTAAGTAAGACTTGCATGTATCTTATTGGTTCAATAACCAAAAGAGTCTAGATAAACATCAATATGTGTTCTAGATATGCATATCTCATATATGTGTTATAGATGATAATGTTATATATATTGATTCTTTGAGTTATCAATTCATAATCAATTTGGTATTTCGTTAAGATCACAAGAGGTTTTAAAATATAGCCACACAAGATCACATCATTGAAATATAACATTAAATATTTTATTTATAATCATCCTTGTCCATACAAGATGCTAAAAATAAAATGTTTCTATTATTCGAAAAATGAAATATATAGTAGTTTGTCTAATTCAATTTCATGCCATGTGGGCTAAGATAAATTCTGAATAAAGATTGAAGTTGCAACAACTCTTGCTTCATGCAGTCCATCAATGCCCTTTCATAAAGGTTTTACTTTTTATCAGATCATGTAAATCAACATATGTTAGATCTACATCCAGTATCATATACCCAAGATGAAGAAGTAATTTTATTTATTCTATAATGTATATACCTGAAGTATAGATCTTTGTCTCCTCCTTCTTCTTCTTAAGTTCCTCCACGTAGAGAGGGCAATTCCTCTTCTAGTGTCCAGCCCAGTGACTTTGGTGACACTTGCCTCCCTTATTCACTCATCTGTTTGCCTTGAGCATTGAACACTTGGGCTTCTAGACAACTTTAGAATCCTTCTTAGATTTGCATTTATCTTTATACTTTCCTATGGATCTATTGATCATCATCACAAACGTGGGCTTGTATTTCTTCATTTGTGCCTGAGTTGTTCTCAACATGCATAGTAACTCTATCAATGGTTTGTCAAAGTCATTCATGTCATAGTTCATGACAAACTGACTGTATGATTCTACCAGTGACTACAAAATCACATTAGTGGCCAACTCTTGACCCAAGGGGAATATAAGTATAGATAGGTTCTCCACATACCCAATGAGCTTGAGCACATGAGGGCCTACTGGATCTCCTTCAACCATGTTACATTTGAACAACGCGTTGGAGACATCATATCGGTCATGTCTTTCCTGAAGTTGGAATGTGTTCTTCAGATATGTGACCATCTCAAGATCATTCATGTTCTCATGTTGTCTTTGCAACTCATATTTCATTGAGAACAACGTCAAAAACTTGACATCATTGACATCTTTAGTATGGTTCTTGTACACATCCTTGTCATCCTTAGGTGCAGTGGGAAGAGGTTCATATGGCTCTGGTGTCTCTAGGACAGAGAGCTTGTGCTCATGTATGAGAACAATTCTCAGCATCCTAAACCAATTGTGAAAATTATTCCCATTTAACATGTCTTTGACAAGGACAAATCGTAAATAAAAATTGTTGTATTCTATTGTCATTTAATTCTACAAAAGAAATTTTCAATTTTGTCAAAAACTCATTTTTGATTTGTATAAAATTTGATGATGTTTTATTAGGTCTTTAAGTAACTATCTCTCTCATTATTTTGTACCAATTGATAACCCTCAATTATCAATTTGGAAGATTTGCAGCACACAAACTTCTAACGAGGCAAGATCCAAAATAATTTAATTATTACCTGGCCAACGCCAGTGTCTATAATCAATCATTAAGTAAGACAACATTTGTTAATTACATCTTATGAAATTCTTGGATAGATGTTATGCGCAACTCCTTGCCATAATCATATGTATTTTTCTAGGTGCTTAATCCTATTAAGTTCACCCAGTAAAGCCTGACCCAAAATCCAACATGAAAATAATGCACCCCGCTGGAGAGGATTTGCATTACTACCATCACACTTCCATGAGATGGACAACACACCACGTTGGGGCATAACCTAAGCTTTGTCGATCAAGCTTTTCATGTGTGTTTCTAATGGAAACCATCTTATACTTAATATTTTAGATTGAGGGATTTTATATATACCATATATATACACGTACATATCCAATCACCACATACTAGTATGTATCATATACATGCTATATGCCACACACGTAAACATGCAATACAAAACATTGGCAATGGTTATGGCCATATCTACTGTAATTCATCAAAGCCACAAGGAATTACCATCACCTAGGTCTACATCACGTGCATGAACATGTTGTTGGTGTAAATCTATGCTTGAACTAATCTTGGTTGTGTTGTTCAACCCTTGAACTAGTCGGCTTGCTTCTTGGTCAGTCAATTGGTCATCAGGTCAGTCATCTGGAAAACAATTGGGTGGGACGCCAGCTTATCAATTCACCTCCTCTTACTATTGTCCTCCTTGGTCCTCTAGTCAGTCGGCTCATCCTTGAGATGGTCAGTTTGTCTGGAGCTGAGCGTCTTCTTCATTTTTACAAGAAAAGAAACTATCATATCACTATTAAACTAACTATGTAGTAATGTCAAAACCTCAAGTTACATTTGAGGGGAGAAAAGGTAGGAAAGAATAATCCTTTTACCTTGGGTAGAAGAATGTGGAGGCTCGGTGTGCAAATTGAGATATAACAAGAATAAAATAAACAAGTGAACCACACATATTATAGAGGTATTGGCCATAACCATGCTACACATCCACCATTAAGACCAATTTTAGGGCGACATATGTAAATTGCATATATATCATATCATATTTATATATTAGTTTAGGATTGTATGTAGTAATTACTCGAATAAGAACATTAACCATTTTAAATATTTGCATCATATGTAATAAATAAAAGCAAAAAATCAACATCCAATCACATAGGTTAAACCCAATAACATTGTAGACTAATGAGGCTTTGATACCAATGTTGTGATATATGGCATCAGATAGGTAGCAAAAACAAAAACTTTTCTATCCATGTTCTCCATAGCAGCAAGATCACGTCAACAACTATGTAATGGAAAGGATGGTTTAACTTGGTCACATCTTGTCCTGGAGCAAGTCTAGAGACTAATCCTCATTGTAGTTGTGCAACATCTCTATTTGCACTGGGACAATGTCTGCATTAGCTTTTGGTCTTCACCACAGACTGCACACTGACATTTCTCTCCTAGCATCAAAGAGATCCATGCCTTTGGAGAAATCCACACAGACTGCCTAGAACTCCTATTGTTCTACTTGAACATATAGGAAGGAGCTGGCCCTCCCATTGGTGTACTAGTCACCAACTTGCTCTCCCAAAAATTCCCCCCGTTGTTATCCCTCCCTTTAGCGGGTAGGACTTTCTCAGGTTCTCTTGGTTACCACAACTAGAGAATTCAAACAATTGTTAGAGGCTATTGAGTTATTTCTAAGAATCCCCCAGTACGCCTCTATTTATAGGACGGTTAGGGTCAGGGTTCCCAGTCTGAGTGGGAGTGGAAGGGACCAGAATCTCATGAAAATGTGCATCCTATGATAGGAAAAATGTTTGGTTCACGATCAAACTGATTGGTTGACATGTGATCTGATCGGTGCATTCACTGAATCAGTAATTTTTCAATGTTTCTCAATCACAATTGCTTTGGCAATTCTAATCCAATTAATGCATGACATGACATCAACACTAATCCTTGATTGAATTGAATTGAACCACAAATCATGTATCTTGCTTCACAAAATGTTTTTCTCGCGAACTCCAACCTATTAGTGCACTATGTAAACATGTTATTTTGCACTCTGGTTCAGCTAGAATTTAGCAAATGCAATTTCCAATTAACCTCACACTCCAATCGGTTAATTTAACACTTGAAACGGTGGGTTGGGAGGTCGGTCAGTTAATTTGTTTCTTAAGTTGAGTACCTAAATGTTTTAGTAATCAATTCAATTATCATCCATGATACTCCTCTTCGAGGTGTATCCTATGTGTGTGACCCTATATGTTTGATGTTACATTGGTAGTGAATGTCAATAACTGGTTTACAAAATCATAAGCAAAGAGTGGTGTCTAGTTACACATCATTGCTATCCAAGTAAATAGGAAAGTTGAAGAAAAAATTCAACCTACAATTTTTGTTAGGTGTTAGAGTGATTTTCTAATTCCTTTGTCTCTATTATCCAGATGAACTCGAGGCATGGAATCATCATCCTCTCAACATTCAACCCATGTTCCTTGAACCAAAGCATAATGTCTGAGATATATGTGATCTCAACATCATATATTGATTAACATGTGTATGCGCATGATTTTCTCAGTCTCTCTTATCAAGTGGCCTGGATATCAAACTATAGCAGGAGGGACAAATCCCATCTACGTCACTCATAGTCATCCCCATGTGTCACAATGCACCAAATCATCACCTTTATGGAATCCCTTATTCAAGATCAAAGAGGATGATGTCAAAGCACATCAAATGACATGTGATGGGTGTATTGATTTCAGGTCTAAAAACAACAATCACTAATTTCACTAGGAGAGATTATTATGACCACCATGAACGGTTTCCATGTGTCACTCTCAAGGTGGGTCTGTCTGATACACTATTCTCTAACAAGTATCTTTGTGCTTGGTTTGATATCATATATCATGACTGATGAGATTCTATTATCAAACAACACACACTCTAGTCTTGTGTGTTATTTTTGTCTATCAACCTTCCGCAATGACACCCAACTATACACATAACAAGAATGTACATACTCTTGAAATCTATATGATCCCATTATTCGTGTCATCAATCTGAAGACAGACGTCATTGAGTAATGTCATTCTTTAGACACCTATTATGTTTCATCATTATCTCATAACTGATTGAATTAGAACAAATTGGAAGATTTCCTTTATTAATCAAATCATTTATATGATATTCCATCACAATTATCACATTATTGGCTCTCTAGGCATACATACTAACGTGACCAACCCTTCAAAATGATTGGGGTGCCTCTCTATATCATCTTTTTCAAAGCCATCATGTGAAGGAGAAAGAATGAACCAAGATTGACCTGCTCCTTTCCCATGGTCAAAAGAGACACGAAGTGTCATTGGTACCAATTCTAAATTAACACCAGTATATTGATTCTTCTGACCATTCAATTTGATGATCTCATTCATCTATGTTGGTGCTAGGGATCTGGTCTTCTGAGTGGGTACTACCAACATACTTGTCGGTAGTACCGTGTTGACTTTTAAATAACTCTAACTTTCAATTTGGTTCTATTGACCATAGTCATCTGTGTTATCAACGAACATGTTGGTACCACCAAGACGAATCTTGATGGTATTGATTTAATATTTCTTGATCTATAAACTCTTCATTAAAAATAATTGTTTCCACCGATAGGATGTTGGCGGTGCTGATCTGAGATGTTCTTTGCTTCTTGTGAGCTAATACACTCACTACTACTGAGATGTCACTCGGTGGTATCAAAGAATACTTTTTGAACCTCTGTGACTTTTGGTCAAAATCTATCTGTGCTACCAATAATTATTCAATGCTACTAACATTGTCTGCATCTAGATTCCTCTAATAGGTAAGGGTTTGGTTCCATCGCTCACCTATCAGTGATACAATAAATTCACATGAGAGTTATTTTCCTTCTCTAGATTAATGGTCAATGCTAAATGCCATGATGTCGGTGGTACCAATGACGTAGTATGTTCCTACACACTACCCAAACACATCAAAGTACCTTTTTTTCTTTACAAAGTTGTTTATGTGCACCACTGGGTTCTTCATGATATGGTCATGGAATGACTGTGACTTTATTAATGTCACCAATGTGGTATATATGTTGCAGCTTCCCATAGTAACTACTTGATGCTTGATTGGCCCTAATTGAGATGTGACTGAATACGCCTTTATATTCTGCAGACCATTTGTTCCTCGATACATCCTCAACATGATATTTTTCATTTGGGTCCATAGATATTGTCTACTCTTGTTATGGTTGTAGTGGTCAAGTTTGGATGTGCTTCTCAGATGAGGCTCCAAACTCTTGTGCCTTGCAAAAGATCACTTGTTGACTTGTTCTTGGAGGAGTGGTCGCTCTGTAATCCATGGTTCTACTGTGAGTCATGCACTAGTACTTGAAAATAAATGGCAAAGTGAGAAAATGTATAATAATAAATTTTCAACAAAACGAAATTCAACTATACTCTTTTTTAAAGAAAGAATGAAAATAATTAACAGAAAATAGAATGGCCTATGGTGGCAGGTCATAGAACTCATAGTGTTGATGTTTCCATTTCCCTGAAAATGGCCCCAAAAACTTGACTTGCTTAAACTATGCATCTAAAACACTAGTATATGCATCATGTAACACATGCATGTGAAACCCGGTTGTTGAAATGTGGGAAACATTTACCATAGAATACTACTAATTGTAACCTAATCAGTTAGGCCTAAAAAATGGTTGAGTGGTTGTTTTATAACTAAAATAAAATATTTAAATATAAATCAAATTATTGTGATCAGGAATGGATGGATTCCACATAATTATGGTTTCACCATACTACAATTGTATTCAAATTTCATTTCATTAATAATATTCACCCATAACTCTAGACTAAAAACTCGCCCAAGTTCCAGTCGCACTGGGACTCCACAGTGGTGTGATATTTTCTTTGTTCTGACCTCTCTCTCCTCGCTTTCCAATCTCAAGTAAATCTCTTCCCCATAATCCTTACTCCCTTTCAATCCTATTGAACCCTGATTTAAATAGGTTGCATCCACTAGAATATATAAACAAGGAGACCAATCCCAGTTTCACCCAAAATGGACCACCACTGGAAAGCCACTCCACATTCAACCATCATCTATATAAAGGACCAATATAAACTATATGTGAACATCCAAAAACTTGACTCCACCCTCACATCTCTCTTTGATACCCCTTCTCTACATACCCGTGAGATCCTTGTACCACAGCTAGAGCATTCTCGTCAATCCAACATAGGGAATTGCAGTAAATATATGCATCTCTCTATGATATGTTGTTTTCCCCTTTTAATGGTTGGGGGCACGATGTCCCTAGGATTTGGATGAAATAAGGATTACATGGGAGAAATGAAGGAGTAGCAGACCTTCAAGTGAAACTTGGTGGGTGCCATATACCTTATAGGATCTTGATAATTAAATATTTCCTTTAATTTTTAGTTTTTCATGTTTAGAATGTTACAATCTTAGACTTTATAAAGAAGTCATTTGTAGTGTTCCTATTCAAAGAACAATGTAATTATTTATTTATTTGCAAGGACTATCATAATGTAACATCTCCCTTTAAGATAAATGCTTCCACTTAGCTATATTACATACTCAAAAGGTGGTTTTTTAGAAATCCCAATCTTTCATTGCATATTTATGTACAATTCTTATTGTATATATTGTATCTTTTAATATGTCATAACCAAAGTACAAAAAAATCTTTATTTTAGTATTGTATTTGATCTTGTTGTTCTTATCCTATGCCAAAAGTCTAGAGTTCAATTTATTATGTGAATATCAATATGTTGATAAATAAGTAATTGAAACACCCAATTTTATCTAACATTGAGAGGAGACTAAAGTAACATTTTTCTTTAATATAGGCCAACGATCAACGTGTTGTGGCCTCCATCCCCTTAGGCTTAATCTCCATTGAAAGGGTAGAGTTGTCACTGAGCACTAGTAGGTCAAGATTAGAAATCCCCAAATTTCTATCTTGTTGCCATCATCATGTCTTCTTTTTTCCTTCTTCTTCCTCTTCTTATTCTTCTTCCTCTCTCTCTCTCTCTCTCTTGATTGCTTCCAAAAAAGTTCAAAGACTTTCTCCAATGAATACCCTCCAAGATACAAGGATCTCATAGCCTCCTCCTCCTTGATCTCTGAGTGAGGTTTCATCCCTTATTCTATCTAGGTGGAGGGTCTTCAGTCCGTATTGGATTGGGAGTTTCATCCAGTTCATTTTTATTTGTCATTATCTTGTTCAATTAATTTATCTACTCAAATGACCTACAAATGATACCAAAAATTAACTATTAATGAATTTTAATATTGAGATTATTATCATGGTTTTATATTCTAATTTTAGATGCTAAATTTCTTATTACTAATTAGGTGTCTGTTAGCTTCTATAAACACTAGGAATCTTATTTATTTACCAAACTTGGCAATTAAACATTACTTTTAATTATACATGAACCTTCTAATTTTGAGATTAATAAAACATCTGGATCCTCAGATATCATTAAAACTATCTTTAATTGAATAGTCTCAATAACATATAATCTTTCATTATATTTAAATTCAAAGCAAAATTAAGTAAATGTCTCATCATATTATAAAAAGACTAAGACATCTGGTGGTTTTAAAGTTTTAGTAATATTAATGCTAATGTATGAAAAGATTTGCATAATGTTTTTTAATGTTCATGACTTTTGATTAAACTGCATATTTTAACCAAAACGTAGTGGAACTTGTTCTCAAAATCGGGATGATTTTTGCTTGAACTTTATATTTATCCACTGGTATCTTTTCCATGTTGTAATAATGTGGGCATCATTTTTTTATTATCTACCAAAAAAAACAAAAATCCATCGAAGTGGGATCCTGTAAATATAATGTGATCGATCATCCCTCATTGATTCAGACAATACATTTTGTTCATTTTGTGAATCTGTTTGCATTGGAGTCATGTAAATATAAATATTGAACGATTTGATTTGTAATATTTACATGGCATAAAAGCACATAATGAAAGTCTACGTCTTGTTAGTATGATGTTCAAAAAACTTCTAGTCGTGGTTTATGCATAACGATCATTACATGTATATCAAATAAATGTTGTAACTTAAAATATATGTTCTACTATAATGATAGACCAATATTTATATAAACACCTTCATAAAGGTGTGGGTTACAAATTGAGATGCCAATCACTTTTTTATATTAGAATCCATTGATCTAAAGAAAAATCAGAAGAAATGGATGATGATAACATCATATTTATCAGTGATACATTGAATTTGATGTAGGAGTGTGATTGAATCATCAACTTGCATAAAAGTAAAGGGAAGAAAATCATGATGGTTGGCCTCACGTGCTGCACAATGCTTATGAATTTTTTTATAGTTGTAGCAGATTTAGAGTGATATGTTATAAAGATATTAGAAATAGTTCTAGCTAAAGGAGGAATCCAATAAGTTTAACGCAAATGTGCTTTTTGTAAGACCCAAAGTAGGTGTTTGATGTGAAATTTGTCACCTTTCGAGTGTTCCTTCTATTTCTTTACATCTTATAGAGGAGAGAGAAGAAGTGGGCACCTTGTTTGAGCTTTGGTTTCCCTTAGTGGTGATTAGGGTTCCTTGAGTGTTGAGTGCCTTGACCTATGTGTATATAGTGGGTTGCCTTGACCTAGGTCACGACCTAGGGTGAGCTTTTGTGGGTGTCACATTCGAGACACCCCCTCTTGGTGTTGAAGTTGTGACTAAGGTGGTCTTGGGTCGAGATGGTTGTCCTCCTATAGGATGTCTCAACCTAGGATTTGAAGTGGTCTCTTGTCTCGACCTTGTAGTGACGCATGGTGCTTGTCGCGACCATGGGGGTGCACCATGGGAGGGTCACGACCTCAACCATGTGCGTGACCAAGGTGGTCGAGACCCATCCTAGAGTGTATCACAATGCCATGCATGCATGGTCAAGGTGGTTGCATGTGAGTCTTTTGAGTGTACAAGTGTCCTTTGGTACCTTGGCGTGTTGACACCTCATCTTTTGCTCTTCCCTCTCATCTTCTAGCTATATAACCCCTTATCTCTCCATGCTTGTAACCCTTTTGGCCCAACATCTTCTTCCCTCACTTTTTCTTGTTTTTGGAGCTTGATGGAGTAAGGAGATCTGACCTTGGAGCTTGGTGACTGAACTCTTCTTACATGTGGTGTTGGTGGTGATCTTAGCTCATCTTCGACCTTGGTAAGTGTTTGTATTCCTTGATGACATTTCTTTTTTATCTCCTACCTCCATCTTCCTCTCTTTTCTTGGCCCTAGACCATTGTTCTCCATGGTGGTCAGTTTGGGAGATAAATTCCTCATCATAAGGGTTACATACCATGTCTTGAAAAGGTAGACCCAAGTGTGAGGAGGGTTTCTCCTATCTTTCTCTCTTTCTCTTTTGGCTCGTCCTAGAGATTTTTGGCCATCTTTTCTTGGATGATCTTTGACCTTTGTACCTTATTGTTCTTGAGGTGCTCTTGTGGTTGAGAGTGGATCTTTTGGTGGATCTTCTACAACCGTTGGGATTGTATGCTTGGAGCTCTTGATCTCAGAGCTTGGAATCCTTGTTGGTGATCTTCTTAAGGCGGATTATATAGCACTTAACCTACTCTATTATTGCACTGTTTTATGAATATTTGCTACTGTCTTATCTCTCTAAATTGCTCCCTTATCATGATAGTAAATAATGATAGTCTCCATAATTTGTTTGGTGGAGATATCATGCTTAGTTTGATGAAAATATGAAACCCTAATCTACATGCAATCATTTTTGTTTGGTTGGTATGTTATGGAGGTTCTTCCCTATCTTTTAACCTTGGTCTTGCTCTCATGCATGGTGTTCATGTACCTAGATTTTGATGGGAGGTTAGGTTCTATTTTGGATAACTTGATCATGGTTATCACTCCCTTGTATTATATCCTTTCTTGATGGTTCAATGATCTATGACCTACGGTTTTGATGATCGCTTGCATGGGTTTTTCCTTCATGTTGATCATGGCTTTTCTTGGTCTTGTATTCTATTTTGGGATCAAGGTATTTTTCCTAAGGTTTGTTGAGACATCCATCACCTTGTTGGTCTTGACCATAGTTGGTCTTGGTCGAGATGCTCCTCTGTTGTTGATGGTTTTGACCTAGTGTTGTTTGAGGTCACTACACTTGGTGTTACCAGACAAGTTGATCCATGTTTTGGTTGAGGTTGTTGCCCTAGATTTTGGGTCATGGTCATGATCTTGAGAGTGGTCACATCATGAGTGGTCTTGGGTCATGACATGCTGCTAGGTGAGAGGTCGCGACATGTTAGCCTTAGGTCGTAACGTGTTGTTTTGGCTTGAAGTCGAGACAACCATGATCTGTGGAGTCACGACAATTTTGTGAAGGGGTTGAAACCCTAACCTTAGGTGTCATGGACTAGACACCCTAGATGTGGCGGTTACGACATGGTTTTGGTGGTGTGGTCACGACCTAGTGGTATAGGTGGTTGAGACATGATGAGGATGATAGTGGTTGAGGGGTATGCTTGAATGCATGATGATACACTTGTATGTGTGATGTATAAACCACATATAATGCTATCTAGATAGTATATAATCAACTCTAATGATGTTCCTTAATCCTTATATACTCCACGATGATGGGAGGTGTTGAATCAAGGGTTCATGGTTGAACTTAGCTTTGTGAACCCTAATCGGTTAAGAAGGAACGCTAACCCTAATAATGGACAATGATCATGCTTGTTTCTCTTTCATGGAATGGCTATGGTGTGTGATGTTATCTATATTGTTTATGAACTTCTAACCATGCAGGTGTTATGAGCTTGATAATCATAGTTAGTGTATGCTATGATGACTATGATATGAAATAGGTTGAATGCGCCTTAATGAGGCATGATGAGGCACTTTTGATTGATGAGTTGAGGGATTGATATCCCATAGTATGTGACTTTGGTATTGGTGATGTGGTGAATGGAAATGATACATGCATCTTGTGGTGATAGAATGATAAGTTCACACCTTATACATTTATATCTTCTGGAGTGTATTATGCCCTTATCTTTGTAGTGTTTGTTATGACTTTATACGTTGTAACTTGATTGATGCTAAAAGACACTTAATTAATTTAACTAATCAAGTGGAACTTAATCATGTAATTTTTCCTTGTTCCATAGACCCGTCTCCGTGTCAGCACTTGATGGATGGTGAAATGGGCTTCCCTAGTGAAAGCTTGGAGTCATATACTATTGAGTGTATGCATTCACAAGTTTCTGTGGAGTTGACTGGTATGTCTCTGTGGTGTACTCATGTACTAACCATGAGGTCTGGTCAGGTCATGGATATTGACTCTTCCATTGACCTTGTATGGCACTAGTTTCTTCTTAGTAGTGGTTAGTTGGATTTGGGGATCCTCGGGGCATAATAAAATATGTAATCAACCATGTAGTATACTTGCTTAGGATCAAATGCAACAATATCGGATGAGGCCTTGCTTGCTTTTGTACAGTATAATTGGTAGTAAATATACATGTTCTTCATATTCCTTTTGAACTATTAAGATGACAATAACTTCTTTACAGATGCCATTAGTTGAATCTATTTATCATAGTTGTAGCTTTACTTCTGTTCTGTAATTATCTTATCTCTAATAATAGCATTGGTGGAGAGTTATATCTCCCGCTAAGATTTGGATCTCACCCTGTGGGTTTCTCCACATCTTTTAGGTGGACGTGCACGAGGAGGTAGAGAACGTGCAACTAAGGAAGAGCAATAGTAAGAAGGACAATAGTTGATAAGGTTGGTGGTGTTGCTAGTCTTTTGGTATAGAGTCCTAGAGTCATCCATGTACACTCGGGTCTTTGGGATGGTTTTTGGGTGTGTTTTAGTAGACATACTATTGATACAAGTTTTTGGTTCATGTGCCCTTTTGATGTAAAGCTATGGTAGATATATATATATATATATGTTTGGAACAAAATTATCTTGTAGCAGGATGATGGCATGTGTGATAAATGTAAGCACCTTGTAACTTATGACATGCTATGCAGGTGTCATGTGAGGACTTATATGTGAATGGATTTTGTATCCTCTGTGCTTAATGATATCAGTTTTAATTTTAAATGTTTTTTGGTAATCCGCTTGTTTAGTTTTGTCACCATGTTTAGTTTGGAGTTATCTCGTTGGTTGGTGGCACAGGGCATGACACTTTCCATCAATCCAATCAAATAACGAAATTCTACATATTAGTGGAAATATATATCATCATTATGGGTACCAAGGAAGCAATTGCCATTGTATTTTACCTGACTTATATAATCATCCTCAAATTTGCACCAAAGTTCCTCTCTCTTTGCACTGGAGTGCTCTGTATGCTAAGAAAGCCCATGATTTGCACTAAGGTGCTCGGTATGCTAGGAAAATCCATGATTTGTACCAAAGTACATTGTATTCTTAGAAAGCCCATGACGAGGATTGTTACGACCCCACCTCCCGATAACCCCCACTTAAGGGAGACCGAGAGGTCGAAGCCGCACACATAAATTCCGGACCAAGGTTCAGCAATTAATTGATAACAATTAATAAATTCTACTATACTAAACTGAAAAGCTATAATAAATAAAACCTTTTTCATACCTTTGAAAATTGGGAACACTATTACTTCTATCCAGACCTCTGGCTAACTAACTAATCCTCCTTGGACTTTAATTAGTGTAGTTCACAATATGACGGATTACTGTTTGTCCTTTTTGTTTTGTACCTAAAACGCCGACAAACAAAACGTCGGTCAGCCAAAGCTGGTATGTGGGGGATTCACTAATCGTGCAATTATCCATAACAATTATTGCATCCAATTATCAATTAACAAACAATATTACGTTTTAAGTATGACTACGCGATCCATGTGTACCCTATCCCCTGCGCTGTCCCTGCAGTGGACCCGGATACTACCTCCCTTATGGTAGATTCCCATTTTTACCCCTCATGACTTCACCCAATAGGTGAATCAATTTCTAGGGCTGAGTCACATGGCACTACCCGTGGGTAGCCCACTCCTTAACTCATGGTATGCTAAGAGTCTCATGGCACTACACATGTGTAGCCCAATTTCTGACTCATGATACCCTAGACCTTGCTCTAGGATATCCTTAGCCTTGACATAGCCACAGGGGTGGACTCGGATCTAGCTAGTCATACATCTATAATCATTATGATAGCCATAGTCACTTTATAAAGACAGGATTTAAATCATCCAACAGTTATTTCACACATTTAGGGAAACATCAGTAAAACCTCGGAAAACTAAGCGGTATAGCCATAAGCGTAACCACATACCTCTTATTGCAGTCTCAGATATAGAATGAAAGAGAAAAGCCAACTTAAGCAAGCAAAGGCAAAGAAACCCTGAAAATAAAAGTACAATTTACTTTTATTAAATTTTATCCAACATCATTATATTCCTTAGGGTTTCTATCCAATTTTAGGGTTTTCTTAAAAGTTAGGGTTTTGCTTTCAATTTCAATTGCTATGAACCCTAATTCATCAAATTACCTTAAAACCCTTAAATCACTTCCTTTTAAAATTCCTAACACTTTTAGGATCATAATTTAACAAATTTCTAGAATAACAAGGTTCCCTTTTTCTTTAATCCTAAATTAGGGTTTTCATGTACATTATCCTTCCTTTTTAGATATAAACCCTAATTTAGGCACTTTTGCAATTAAAATGGTTTAAAACTTCATATTATTAACAAACAGGTTACTATCCTTTTATTCAACCTATTAGGTTACAAAGAAACACCTTTTCCATGTAATTAGGATTTCTAAATGATTTGGAATTTTACTAACCATTAAATCACTTTTGCATTCAAACTGATAATCATATCACCTTTATCATTAGCAAAGTTAAACTTATCAGTTTGATCTATTGATTTACCAAAATACACTTTAATCATGCATTTAGGGTTTCTCACCAATTCTTAATACACTTTATTAACCAATTAAGGTACTTTTTGCAAAACAGACAGAACTAGGTTCTCAATTTATTTTTATTGGATTCCTCGTAATTTTCTATACAACTTTCATATATAACTTTTCTTTATCCGAGAATCCTAGCAATTACTATGATTTTAGCAAGAAAAAGTATTTTTCTGAATTATTTGGCAGAGAGAAACAAATACCGAAAATTCGGTAGCCGCTTGATCTATGCGTCGGTGTGCCCGCGTTGATCCGACGCTCCTCGTCGAAGGCGTCCACTAGTCCACGCACGCGGCCGTCGCTTCCTGCTATGGTCGTCGGATCACGATCGAACGCCCAGGGTTGCAAGCGCCTCACTGAAGCGATCGTTGCCTTGAGCCGTTAGATCCTTCCGGGATCACGTTGCGCCAGAATCCAACGACGCCTGCGCGTCGTCTTCCTCTCCTTCTTTACTGCTTGATCCGCGGCGGAGCAAGGCGGAGCTCTCGCCGGCGCGGGTTGAATTGGACAGACGAGAGAGTGTGGGCGCTCGAGGGTAAGCCGTTGGAGATCGCTAAGAAGCGAGGGACCATGTGGCGTCCTTTATATAGGGCATGGGGGACTCTTCTAGGGTTTCTCAAACCCGCCGCCGAACCTTGCTCCTGCCCAATTGGGCGTTTTGTAATGACGCGATGAACGGTTATCAAACTAAGGTTTGGGCGACTCGGAATCCTCTCCTGATCGCAATGGAAGTATTTCCAAGCTGGCACATCCATCCGCTGACCAGGAAAAAGGTTCGGAAAAAACCGCCTGTGCTTGCGCTACAGTCCCCGATTCTCAGGACTTTGATGACGACCCCTGACCCGTTGGATTCGTATCCAACGGTCATCATTACTTGCGCTTAATGAGAAAAGGAAAAGTATTCCTAATAAAACAAGGAAAATCCTCATTTTAAAGATAACTTGGAAATTCAATAACTCCCAAACCATAAATCCTTTTGGCCTCAAATTTTAAAGGAAAGTATTTTATACGTTTATCTTTCATTGTGCAAAGATTGGAGTCATTATCCCAAGGAAACGAGTCCTTTTCTTCAGTTTCAAGTTATCTCTTATTTAATGGTAATTTCCACATATTCTTTATTTCCTTGGCTATTATTCTATTTACTTGGGTTCCTTGAACCCCAAGGATCTTTTATAGTACGAAAACTTATTATGGGAAATTATTTTCTAGCCTTTTATCACTTCCAACTATTATCTTATATTATTCCATTATTCCCTTATATTCTTTTATTACATGGAATTCCCTTTTTTCATTTCTTTTCATTTTCTTCTCAAATGGGCTTAATGGCCTGTAAGGCCCATCCAGAAAGCATGCAAAGCCATTAGAAACAAAATTCATGCAAAAACATCCATGAAAACACACATTGGTCTTATATATTCATTTAAAAGAGATTTACAAATCTCATTACATGTATTGAAAAATGAGGTTATAACAAGGATCTTATATAAGGTTCATTCACTATCTTTACTCTTTACTCTTGCTATCAAACATGAATATGATGTATTGTGATGATTCTTGAAATTAAGTAGTAAAACAATTTCATTTATCCATTAACTTTTAATTTTGATGAATAAAATCATATCATGAATAATACAATCACTTAATAACATGTACATTGTACATAGTATCATATAAACATCCAATAATAATGTTCAAAGTGCATGGACCACTTATAGAGATTGGAGAAACTCCTAATAGTCTCTTGGTGTTTAGGAAACCCTAAGTACCTTGTTAAATTAATAATCACGCATTAGTAATCATTATCCAACCTATATTAGGGTTTCATGGATATTGAATAAATCAGGGAAATTCGGTTTTAAAAGGGGCTCAAAACTAGCATATTATTGTTTCTTGTGTTTTTATCTTTCCAACAAGTATTTTTATGAAAGTTTCTAACATCAGATAAAATTTCTAAAAAAAATTATTTTGGAACCAATCAAAAATTGTAGAAAAACTGTCGCACACATCGCTATCCCAAACCATGTCCATCCTGGTGCTAAGCCCACTCCAAGGTGGCCTAATAAGGCATTTCTAGATGGACAAGGCCCATCAAACCAACATTTGTGATAGAAAGAAAGGATGCGATGAAAACCCCTAAACACTCATGAATGCATAAAGGATAAAAATACATGTGTAAGGTTAAACCGGGAAAACGAGGCTTGGTTCATCGTTCTCAAATCATAGATGAAGGTTGCAAGAAGAACAATGTAATCAAGATATTGAAGCTCAGATCATGTTCTCGTTGATGGAAGTTGTGGTGTGTGACACCTTCCTCATCCTCAACTGGATTAGGTGAGCTAGAACTCGGGGTCAGTGCCGATCAAATGGTCCAGGACAGAGAGTGCCCTGATGCCATGGACAATCGGTCAGAGAAACCAGGTGATAGAAAATGAAAACTAAATAAGGTCTTGAGAAAATGATTCCATTCAACTCAATGCACCCCAACGGAGCTAAAGAGAAAAGTTCCATGAGGAACCATTTTCAAAAATGTCAAACTGACTGTGGGTTCACGAACATCAGAAGCCATGAAGGGAAAGAGGGAAACTGGGATGCCTACAAAATGTCAAGAATTGAGAATCGAAAAAAGGTTCTTTGAGTCTTGGGTGATCTCATAGTGGATTCCTCTAGACTTGAAAAGTTCAAACAGCTTGAGAAGGTTCCTTAGCAAAGGATGAAGCAAGATAGAGAAGGGAAGACCAATGTGGCGGTGCTATAGGGAAAAACAACTATGGGGTTTCCTTTCTAAATGTCTGGTGACTGATTTCAAGGGGTCCCTTATATAGATTTTAGGTTCTATGGGGAAAGAGTCATCACTAAAGTTGGAAGTAGAGGAGAACTCAGGGAAACAAGTCAACTGGGAAATCCAAGGCACGAAACCCTAACATATAAGAGATCAGAAGGTTCAGGAAAGCACAAGGATGGTGAAGAAGAGATTTGTTTGCACTGGGATTCTGAAGTAAGGGAGATCGGGAGGGAGAGAGATCCTCGCTATTGTTCCACTCTAAAAGGAACTCATACGGGAGGGAGAGATGGCCAAAATCCATCAGATGGATCCACAAACCAAGCCGAATGATCTTGGCCGATCAATCTGATCTGAGGTCAAAAAGTCAGCATGTGACACTTATTCATTCATTAAAGGATGAAGATCATAGTCCAATTACATTACAAATAGGTTTATTTAAATTTTTGTTTATTTTCTTTCTCATGCAATTTGGGTCATCAAAGGGTTTCCAAACCTAATTAAAATTGGTTTGTTACCAAAAACGAATGCAAGGATCCCAAAAATCAAGTTAGATTGTAGTCTTGAGACTTCTTTCTATATGTTATTTCCTATCTAAGTTAAATCTTATTTTAACCATCGAAAAACATTTAGAGGTTGATGTTTTGGGGAAAGTTATATATCATCGTTACAAGTGTTGGTATGTATGCCTAGAGAGACAATCATATGATGATTGGGATATGGCATTAGATACTTGATTTGATAATAATAAAGGCAAGCTTCCAATTTATTTTGTATATTCAGTTATGAGATAATGATTACATAATAAATGTCTAGAGAATTACATTACTCAATGATGTATGCCTTCAAGTACGTGACTTGGAAGAATGAGATCAAACAGATGCTAAGAGTATATACATTCTCATTATGTCCCTGATCAGTTGTTATTGTGGAAGGTAGATAGACAACAATAACACATAAGATTAGAGTGTGAGTTGGGTGATGACTAAATCTCATTATTCATGATATGGCAATATCAAACCAAGCACATAGATACATGTTATGGTTCAGTGTATTGGACAGACCCATCGTGAGACTGACATATGGAAGCCATCATCATGGAAGTCGTCATGTCTCACCGTGATGATGGTGGTTGTGGTTCTTAGACCTGAAATCACTACACTAATCACATGTCATTGGGTATACTTTGACATCATCAAACGCAGTCCTAAAACATGGGTTGCTATAACGGTGATGATTGGGTGACTTTGACACATGGGGATTGACTGTGAGTGATA
Organism: Alisma plantago-aquatica; assembly: GCA_963693085.1. NCBI lineage: Eukaryota > Viridiplantae > Streptophyta > Magnoliopsida > Alismatales > Alismataceae > Alisma > Alisma plantago-aquatica. Next base: position 639,648,942 of record OY856411.1, read on the forward strand.
GATATGGGATTTGTCCCTCCTCTAGTAGTATGATATCCAAGGCCTCTTGATTAGAGAGACTGAGAAAAGTATGGCCATACGCATGTAAGTCAATATATATTATTGAGCTTACATATATCTCATGCAGTCTACTCTGGTTCAAGGAACAAGATAGAATAATAATGAGGATGACTACTCCATGCCTCTAGTTCAATCTGGATATCGGTGACAAGGAACTATACAAACACTATAACACCATACACAGATTCTACGTTGAAGTTGCCCCCCCTAACTTTCCATATACTTGGGTAGCAATGATGTGTGACTAGGCACCACTCTCTGCTTGTGATGTCATAAGTTGTTGTTGACATTCACTACCAAAATGATATAGGACCTATAGGGTCACACACATAGGAACTCATCTAGAAGCGGAGTTTGATCTTGAATGATAATTGAATTAATGACTAAAGTGTTTAGGTACTCAATTCACACAACAGATTAACAGATTGACTGACTGAACTACCAAACAACCATCTTATTGAGTGAGATGAATGTTTGGGCAGCCAGACGGGCATCTCAACTGTTGAGATGTTTGTTTGGTTTATCAAGCAGATCAGAAATCGAAGTGTCTTAGTTCTACCCTATGAACTGACTGATTCAAGTTGTTGAACCGATCAACTCAACTCAATCTCACCAAATGACCCTCTAGGTGAGTGAGACGAGCGTCTCTCTAGTGTGAGACGGCCCAGTTGGGATGAGTGAAGGTTTTGGAGTTTTTCTAAATTCATTGCAATTGCACATACTTGCGGTGCAAGTAAATTAATGTATGACATAAATTAGGAAATGATTTGCCAATTCATATCTGACTGAGAAAGTGCAAAACGACCATATCGCTTAGTAAGACAACCATCTCGCATCCCAGACGACTGTTTTTCTTACCGAAATGACAGTATTGCGTGCGAGACGATCATCTCACTTGGCGAGACGACCGTTTCATCACACATTGGTTGTGAAACTTCTAGAAAAGTTATGAAAATTCAAGATCTACTTGTCCTTTCCACTCCCGCATTAGTCCCACATTGGCTAGGGACTGGGAACCCTGACCCAAACCCCTCCTATATATAGAGGGGTACTGGGGGATTCCCAGAGCACAACAACTACATAGACAATTGAGAATCGATTACTCTGACAATTGTTGTCCTCTCTGGTTGTGGTAACCATGAGAGCCCAGGAAAGCTCTACTCGACTAGGGAGGGATAGCCATAGGAGAGAAACAACTGAGGATCATTGTTGTGGGAGAGCATGTTGGTGACTAGTACACCTACAGGAGGAACAACTCCTTCCTATCCATTCATACAGGATGACAGGAGTTCTAGTTGGTCCCTTTGGACTATTTTAGAGGCAAGAGTCTGTTGGCTTCTTGTAGGAGGAAAATGTCAACTCACAATCCTTGGCGAGATCTAAGGAGCCATTACAGTAGTAGTTCGAGTCTACTATTCATGGAGGAGCAGTCAGACGAGTTTGAGTGTGACTAGGAGCCACACAACCACTGTCCAAGATAGAGTGCACATCTACATCGACAAACGATTGTCACTAGACTTGCTCCAGGACCAAGTATATCTTTGTGAAACCATTCTTCATGTTGCGTAGTTATTGACGTGATCTATTCGTTAATGGGAAATATGTTTGTAAAAATTTTGTTTCCGCTGCCTACCTGATGCCGTATTTCCCTGCAACAAGTTCACACAAAATTTGTTAGGCCAAAATATTGTTATTAAAAGGGTCAATTTCACTTTATTCCCTATAGATCACTAATTTGCTAGTTAGGTTTTATTTTTATGGAAAGTTAGTTTCAATTAAGTTTGATAATGTAAACATATCCATGAACATGATTTATACATTATAATAGGGTCTCTAAGTTTCTATGGGTTTTATATAAAGCATCAAGATTTGAAAATTTGAAATTAGTGTTTCCTAATTTAGAAAAAAAAATAGGTGATAAAATTCTAGCCACCTTAATTGAATTTCATCCTTGAAATTCTACTAGTCTACCTACCTTAAGGTTTTCCTTATCCTTAACATGAAAATGCTATCATCTTATAATTATCATGGAATCTTACATATACTTACATCTAGGGAAAGTCTAAACACAACTATGGTGTATGCAAAGGTACCAAAGGGACTCCAAAACTAAATCATACCTTGTTCATTCTCCTCATCTTCATCATCCACCACCATGGTGAAGATCCTAGATTGTCCTTTCTCCTTATGCTCTTGGTTAACTTGGGCATCTTTCTTCTATAGGAGTTGGGGTAGTTGTATTTGATATGGTCAACCCCTCCACAATAGTAACAAACTCTAGTTCCATATCTATATTCTCCTATATGATATCTATTACACTTGGTGCACTAAGTCTTTGCATGAGGGTTTGGAGCAGGTTCCTATTTTACTTTTCTCTTCTCATCATTCTGGCTCTTGTGCTCTTTTGTGCTTCCTAAGGATTTTCCATTCTTCCAGTATTGTCTTGGGTGGTCCTCCAACTCTAGGACAGACTCGAGTGCCTCCTTACTACCCTGATGCCATGTCCAGTCAAAGCATATCCCAAATCAGATTTCACACCACACATGAACTTCTTTGCCAGACGCTTCTCGTCTAAACTATAATCGTACTTATGTAGCATGCAGAACTTCATTGCATACTGGATGATAGTGGAGTCATAATGCTTCATGCGCTTGAAGTACATCTCTGACCGGCCTAAATCACACATCCAAAAGGAGCGGATTTAGAGTAGTCAGACTTTTAAAGAGATAACCCGACTTTCAAGACCCTGCAACGATAAACGGAGTCTGATGTAGCGATTGGGGTCGAACACAGGGACAAGGTTGGTAGTGTTAAGTACACATAGTCTAACGCTCTTATACTCCAGATAAAGAGGGTATTTTAAGGGGTGTTCCCTAAGGAGCGATGTGACTCAAACTAAAATAAGGCAAGTAAAAGGAAGATAATAAGAACAAATTAAAATGAAAACAAGATGTAACAAGTATATTGAAGGAAACTCGGATGGACTTTCACCTACTAAGGCATCTCTCCAACATGTAACATTGTCTCTCTCTCTTATACTCCTATCAAGATTACAAGCAACCATCTATAGCATCTATTCCACTCTCTCTCGAGATGAGGATAGATCTAAGTCTAAGGGTAGCCTCTCTCTTGAGATGGCCACATGTAAACCACAAAGCATAACATATGGTATAAAGTTTTAGCATTCCAACACTCTCGTGCATTTGTACTACTCTGTAACACATGATAAAGGTGATATTACTCTCTCGAGATATCAACTATCAAAAATCACAAGATTGTAGCTAAGCATGCAAGTGAAGCATTAAAATAGGTGTACGGAGATAATCTTGACAAGAGTATATATATATATATATATATATATATATATATATATATATATATATATATATACAGATATAATCTTAACAAGAGTATATATATGTATATATTCAATAAAAAGAGACAATATACATGTTGGGAGAGCCTTAGTGGTTACTCCCAACCCAAGTTAAAGTGCTTAGCTGGTCATGCTTGTGGACAGCATAACAATGTTACATAAAGATAGATACATGAAGTCCCATGAAATGGGGAGGGAAGTACAGTGGAATGGAATGATAGATCTAGACAGAGAGAGAAGGAACATGATATGACATGATACTTCTTCAGAACTAGATCTAGCACGTCGATGGCGTGAATGATCTTCTTCTTCGAAGGATTCTTTAGTCTTCTCTCTCCTCAACTTCCTCCTTTGGAGATCCAAGACTGGTGAATCAGATGGGATGGAATGAGTCTGGGATGCAGCAGCACTTCGTGGCCTTCTAGATTTGATCTATGATCTGATGGCTTGACAAGACAGGTGGGTGGCCTATTTATAGGCACACTCCACTGACTTAAGCCTAGACTGCAGTCCCGGTCTGGGTTTGGGAGGTGTGAGACCACGGTCACGACCTGCTCTTTATTCCTTCTTTTGTCATGGTCAAACTTGGTCACGATCTGGATGTGTCTTTGTGGGTGAGGAACACGGTCGAAGTTTCTTCATTTGGTTACGGTATGCAAGTTGCTCGTGGTCTGTAAGGATTGTGACCTCTACTTTGGTCGCGGTTTAGCAATGATCGCGGCCTCAGGCTGACCGCAGTCTGACTTGAATGTAAAATGACCATGATCTTAAGTAATTTGAAGACCTCGACCGTCCTTGTTGCACGAGTGGGTCACGGTCAAGGTAACGATCGTGACTTGGGCTATAAATGTACATGAAAACAAAGAAAGATGTGTAAGTGAAGTCTTAGGCAAAAAGATGGTAAAATTTTGGGGAAAGCTAGTAAAAGATATACTAAAAGAGGTATAAAATATATACAAAAAAGTACATAAAATAAAGCATTATCAACTCCCCCAAACTTAGAATCAAGCATGTCCTCAGGCTAAGTGTTGGTTCAAAAACTTACAGAGAGAATGAGCAAACTTATGTGACAAAAATTTTAGAACTTAACATGACTAAATTATCTCATTATTGCATCAAGACTATTATGGTATGTTCTCTAACCTTGAAGTCTCATTCCTCCCTCTCAACTAGAGTTGCATAACTTCGTTTTCTTGCCATTTCCTTGAATTGTAAAAGGTTCCTCCTTCTCAACTTATCACCCCTTCCCCTTCGGTAATAACCATACTAATACAAGATATTTTTTGAGGGGTAGCTTTCACACCATTTCTTTATTTTCAGTTGTCCCTATGCTAATGTGTTTGGATAGGCTTAAGGCTTCAAGTGTTTTCCTCTTCCTTCTGAACTCCTCACCTACAACTGTCATAAGAACAATGTTGCCCTTTTTGGGCTTCTGACTTTAAGTTAGGTGGTTTGTGAGTTTCATTTAGGATTGGAGGTGGGTAAGCTTGGCTTCAAGATTCCACTTATGGGCATGACATATCTGCATTCATGAGTGCAGAAATACACCGGTCGTGAAACTTTTGGCTTCTTTTTGGGCAAAACTCTTTTTGGCTTTTTACATCTTCTTTCAGGCTTGGGTGAGAGGGATTTTTAAGTGGTATTCTAGGCGGCCAAACCTCTTTTTAGATATGCTTTGAAAAGGGTAGTTGTTTCCCTCTCTATAGAAATAGGGATTTTCTGGTTAGAATCGTCAGGTGAGGGTGGTTGGTCAGGAGTGTGGCTAGGTGAAGTTCTCTAGTCTCTGAGGATTTCATGAGTTAAGGTTTTCACATGTACAACATTTTATTTGCATGAATGAGATAAAGCAGTATTGCTATGTTTCTCATTTCATTTTACTCGTATATATATATATATATATATATATATATATATATATATATATATATATATATATATATAGGTTGCTCATTTATTTCTCTCTAGGAAGATGAAAGTACTACAATTTTGAAAATTTAGCAGGAAAGAAGGCTAGATTCTGAATTCTAAGGTAGTTTTTACAAAATTTTTGAGAGGTAAAAAGATAATAAATGTACATCTCTATCCCGTTTATGACCCCTCCCCCAAACTTATCCTACACCCTATCCCGGGGTGTCAAATTTGAGTGAGACATATAAATAGGATTTCTTTATTCTTTCTTAATGTTGTCGGAGACCCATTCGGACTTGAGGAGCATGCTTGTGTTTACTCCTCATAGTGCATGGTACTATTCGTACTGCATGCCCTCCACCTTGGTGTTCATATTGGCTAGGGCCATCATCCAGGATAGACAGAAGAAGCCACAGTCATTTGATAGGGGCACCTGTTGGGGGCTCCATTAGCAGAACTGTGTCTTCTTGAAGTCTTTTTCTGTTGTATACTTGTACCCTTTTCCATGGCTTTTTATCATATAAACAGTCGTCTCTGCACATGTATTGGCCTTTTATTTTGTCGGAGTCTTTGCAGTTGTCATGTTAGTCTTTTTATTAAGTGCAAAGGTTGAATCTGAGCCATTATAGAGGATTGTAGTCCTTTTGACGGTATTGATGACCAGCAGGCTAAACCTTCTCCTACCGGTAGCGGTCGGGTGATTCGTCAGAGTCATAGGGTTTAAGTCAGGCACAAGAAGGCAAAAAGTGAAGGGAATCAGTAAAGCTGAGGTTTTAGTATATATAGGAGTAACCACGACCAAAGTGTGTTCAAAACATAACCGCAACCCACAGTCTCTTCTTCTCAAGGAAATCTTAGGTCAAGGTCTTGTTGGCCAGGCGACAACACTGCAAGTCACGGTGTATCAAAGTTAACACCGCGACCACAGTCTAGATTGCGGTCAAAGAACTAGACTAAAGCAAAACTCATTTCATCAATCAATTCATCTTTTCAAAGGGAGGATAGGGTATGTATAAAACTTAATAGAGAAGGATACTAATCAAACTAAAAGGTAGGGAAAGCAAAAGCTCAGAGAAACAACAAAAACTTGGGTTGCCTCTCAAGAAGTGCTTGTTTTAAAGTCTCTAGCTCAACTTCATAATCATTCATTCCTTGGTTCTCTCAGTTGGATGTTGCAATTCCTCATTCCTTTCAATTGGTGACTGGTTGGGTTCACCCAAGCTGATTTCAGACCTTCAGACAAAAGCTTCGTCTTCGTAAAATCTTTTCACTCTGTGACCATTAACCTTGAAAGCTCCTATTTTCTCCCCTGAAATCTCCATCATTCCTTATGGGTATATCTTTACTATATAAAAGGGGCCCGACCATGTTGTTCAGAGTTTTCTTAGGAAAAGTCGGATGCTTGAATTAAATAGAAGTACTTTGTCACCCTCACTGACATCTTTGTTCTTTAGGTGGGCATCATGCCACACCTTAGTCCTTTGTTTATAAATTTTTGCATTTTTGTAAGTGTGCAGTCTTAGCTCTTCGAGTTCCTGAAGTTGTAGGAATCTCTTGTGGCCTACTTTCTCTAGATCCATGTTCAAGAACTTGATCGCCCAAAGGGCTTTATGCTCAATTTCAAGGGGTAGATGGCAGGATTTACGATAGATCAATTTGTATGGAGTTTTTCCTATAGGTGTCTTATAAGCAATCCTGTAAGCCTAGAGAGTGTCGTCGAGCTTCATAGACCAGTCTTTCCTAGTACGGCTGACTATCTTTTCCAATATTTGTTTTATCTGCCTATTGGACACTTCTACCTATCCTGAGGTCTGAGGATGATAGGGTGTGGCGACCTTATGCTTTATCCCATATTTCTTCAATAGTGCCTCAAATTTTTTTACTCCAAAGTGTGATCCTCCATCGCTTATAACAGTGTGAGGCACTCCAAAGAGTGGGAATATGGTCTTATCAAACAACTTGATCACCGAGTTAGAATCACAAGTCTGAGGTGTTACTGCCTCGACCCACTTGGACACGTAGTCGATGACTACAAGGATGTATTAGTATCCTTTCAATGATGGGAAATGGCCCATATAGTCTATTCCCCATACATCGAATATATGCACTTCCACCCATTCATCCATAGGCATTTCACTTCTTTTGCTGATGTTACTAGTGAGTTGGCATTCCTTACATGCCTTTAAAAAAGACGTCACATCTTTAAATAGGGTGGGCCAGTAAAACCCTGATTGGAGTACCTTCACAGTAGTTCTCTCTCCACTGTGGTTCCCTCCATAAAGTGAAGAGTGACATTCTTTCAGGATCGACGAAACTTCTTCCTCGGGTATACATCTTTGATACAAATCATCATAACACCTTTTAAACAGCAACGAATCTTCCCAATAATAGTTCTTGATGTCAGAGAAAAGCTATTTCTTCTGCTGATATGTGATATCAGGTCGTAGCTGGCCACAGGCCAAATAGTTACAAATATCAGTGAAACATGGTAATCTCTGTTCCTCTTATTGAGCCATCAATAAGTCTTCATCGACGTAGTTATCATTAACAGACAATTGTTTTCCCTCATCAAAAATGATTCTAGATAAGTGGTCATCTACCACATTCTCCTTTCCTTTCTTTTCTATAATTTCATGATCAAATTCCTGCAACAGTAGAGCCCATCGTAGCAGCGTTGGCTTGGTCTCTTTCTTCTGCATAAGGTAACATATAGCGACGTGGTTAGTATACACTTTCACCTTGGACCCTATAAGGTATGATCGGAACTTATCAAATGCAAAAACTATCGCCAACATTTCCTTTTCAGTGGTGGTATAATTTACTTGAGCTTCGTCCAACATTCGAATGGAATAACAGATAACATGATGCTTTTTGTCTTTCTTTTGTCCTAGGACTATGCCGATGGCATAATCACTAGCATCACACATTATCTCAAATGGTAGCTTCCAATCTGGGGCTTGTAGGATAGGTACATAAGTCAAAGCTTTCTTTTGGGTGTCGAAAGCTTCTAAGCATTCGTCATTGAATTCGAAAACTGCGTCCTTGATTAGCAAATTTGATAGGGGTTTCGAGATTTTTGAGAAATCCTTGATGAACCTTCTATAGTATCCAGCATGGCCTAGAAAACTTCTTACCCCAGTCACAGACTTCGGTGGCAAGAGTTTAGAGATACCATCAATTTTTCTTAGATCCACTTCGATGCCCTTCTTGGAAATTTTATGTCCTAAGACAATATCGCTTTGGACCATAAAGTGGCACTTTTCCTAGTTTAGGACCAAGTGTTTCTCCTCACATCTCTGTAGTAATAAGGATAAGTTTCTTAGATAGGCATCAAAGTCCATCCCATATACTGAAAAATCATCCATAAACACCTCAACTATATCTTCTAAGAAGTCAGAGAACATAAAAATCATGCAACGTTGGAAAGTTGCAGGAGCATTGCATAAGCCAAAAGGCATTCTTCTGAAGGCGTATGTGCCATAGATGCACATAAACATCATTTTCTCTTGATCATCAGGGTGGATCAGAACCTGATAAAACCCATAATATCCATCCAAGAAACAGAAATAGTCATGGTGGGCAGGTCTTTCCAAGACTTGGTCAATGAATGGTAGGGGAAAATGGTCTTTCTTCATGGATGAATTCAGTTTTATATAATCTATGCACATCCTCCAGCCCGTAACAGTTCTCGTAGTGACTTTGTCACCATTATCTCCCTTTACTACAGTCATCCCCCCTTTCTTAGGCACTACGTGAATAGGGCTTACCCAGTCATTGTCGCTTATCGGGTATATAATCCCTACATCTCGTAGTTTCAATATTTCTTTCTTGACCACTTCTTTTAGCATCTGGTTCAATTTTCTTTGAGACTGAACCAGTGGCTTCGCAGATTCTTCTAAGTTTATCATGTGCATACAAAGGGTTGGGTTAAGCCCATTGATGTCTTCGACAGAGTATCCGATTGCCTTTTTGAGTTCTCTCAACTCTTTCAGAAGTCTTTCCATCTATTCTTCTGTTAGGTTTGCGTTAAAGATGACGGGATTCCTTCCCTCATTGTCCAGGAATTTGTATTTTAGTCCTTCAGGGAGTGGTTTCAGTTCTGGTTTCATCTTGGGAGCCTCTTGCTCTTCACTCGACTATTCTAGAGAAGCATATTTTACAGTCTCAATCACTTCTTTGTCCTCACTGAGATCTTCTTTGCCTTGGCTAAAATAATCCATAATTTCAACCACTTTTGGGTCTTTCATCATAGGATTTGGGTTGTTCAGGGCCCTCATCAGGGGATCTACTATGGCTTTTTCCTCTTGAACCTCTTCATAGTATTGGTTTTAGTTGTCCATGAAGTAAACTGATTCGAAAAGAGACGATCTCTTCATGGCGTCCTTCACCTTGAAGTCTATGTGATTGTTTCCAGCCCTGAGAGTTATGATGCCCTTGGAGACATCTATCAAAGACCTACCAGTTGTCAAAAATGGTTGTTTGAATATCATAGGACACTTCCGGTCTTCAATAGTGTCTATTACAACAATGCCACAAGGGATGAAGAATCGTCCCACACAGATCAGGACATCTTCTACTATACCAATAGGTCTCTTGAACGTGTGGTCCACCAGTTCAATACTCATGTTTGTTTTGACCATGTCGGTCAATCCCAGGCTTTGAGCTAAACTTAGGGGCATGAGGCTAATGCTCTCTCCCAAGTCTGCTAGACCTTTCATTTTAATGTCGTCCCCAACACAAAAAGGGATGTTAAAAGCTTCGGGGTCTCTCTTCTTAGTCGGCAATTCAGCTTGAACAAAAGTGCTAGACATGTTTGCTAGATGTACTATTTCAACATGGTTTCCTCTCCTTCTCTTTGTGATGAGATCCTTGAAAAACTTTGCATACATAAGCATTTCCTCCAAGGCATCAAGAAATGGAACATCTATGTGCAACTTCTTCACTGCTTCCATAAACTTTTTGTATCATTTTTAGGTGTTCCTTGATGAGCTTGTATGGGAATGGGACCCTTGGTGCATATGGATTTTTCTTCATGAAGATTTCCTCAAGAGGATCTGGATCCCTAACTTCTCCACTTTTCTTTTTTCTTTCTTCGACAGACTTTCCCTTATCTGTAGAATTCTCAGAAGTAACTTCTCTCTCAGGTTGTAGTTCCTCATTGTCATCCCCAATTTCATAGTTTTTTAGTGTCCTCCTAGATTGGAGGGTATCCATTTTAGTATCCTTTGTATTCGATGGAATTTTTTCTGAGGGATTCTTCACCAACCTGCCAACTGTGCAAGTTGTTGGTCAATTTGGCGTTGGTGTGTCTGCATATCCACCATCTGAACTTGCATGGTTTTCAAGATGCTAGAATTATCTAGAGCAGTTTAGGCTAGTTGATCGTTCACTGTGGCTTACCTTTTAGAAAAATCAAATAATTGGCAAACTAAGTCTTGTTGGTTGTTATCCTTTCCTTGTCCTGAACCTTGGCACTGGGTCGGTCCTGCTCCTTGACGATTCTGATTCTTACCTTGTCCTGAGTAGTTCTTCTTGTTGGTTTGATAGTTGGTTTTCTGAGTATACTGAGTTTGTCCGCTTCTCTTTTCAAACCCTGGGGGCGGTTTTTGTGAGTTGTTCAGTTGGTGTGAATTCTCGGCTGCATCTTTGTTTTCGTAGTTGAAACCAGGGTGGTCTAGCCTCTTGAAGTTGGCGTAGGAAACGTTCTATGTATCTTCTTCACTTTCTCTTTCATGACTTTCCTCTGGCCTGGTGTAGATACAATTATCAACCCCATGTCCTCCTTCTCCACAGGTGACACACTTCATGACCTTCTCAGTATGCTTCTTGCCCTTAACTCCAATATCTTTTAGCTGTTTTACATCAGTTGCTATTTTTTGAATCTGTGCCATTATGGTTTCTAAAGCTTTGGCTTCAATAGATGGTCCTTCAAACCCTACATTCCTCATTGGCCCTCTGTCACTCCTGTCATAGTCTATGCCTTATTGTAGCACAACCATGTTTTCTATTATCTTCATGGTTCTGCTTGGCTTCTTCCCAAGGAAATCACTGCCAACGGCTACGTTTAATGAAGTCCTTTCCGTAGGAGTTAGCCCATTATAGAAAGTGGTTATGAGGAACCCCTTATGATAATTGTGGTGTGGGAAATCTCTAAGGTACTCTTGGAAATGTTCCCATGCTTCGTGCAAGTTTGCTCCGGGCTTCTGTGCAAAAGAGGTAATCTTCTGCATATTGTGGATTGTCCTCTCTGTAGGATAAAACTTAGTACCAAAAGCATCTACTAAGGGTCTCCACCCATCTATAGATTGGTGAGGGAGATTGAGGTACCAAGATAGAGCCTTGTCTTCTAAAGAAAAGTTGAAGCCTTTACAATATATCACCTCTTGCGGGACTCCCCTCATCTTGATAGTATCACAGATATTTTTAAAAGCATTGAGATGATGGTATGTGTTTTCTCTCAAATTCCTACAAAAGGTTTATTCTGGATCATTGAGATGACAGCTAGTTTTAACTCAAAATTTGCTACGTTGAAGTGTGGTATGATGATCAAACATCTAGACTCGTTGGCCCTTATTGCTACCAATTCTCTAAGAGTCTTCCCCTCTTTGTCATCCTCATTGTCTCTATCTCAGCCATCACACTCTCGTCATTGTCATGATGGTTACGGTGGTGTCTTCTTCGACTCTTGTGGAGTCATTCTTCATCGCGTTGGTCTTCTTCACGACGATTGTCATCACGAAGATCTTCATCCCTATGGTCTTCTTCATGTTGATGATCGTCATTGTAACAACCATATCTATCTTCATCCGAGCCTGGTGGTGGTGGGTTGTGTGGATTCCTCGCATCCCACTCATCCCCAGAGAGAGTAACGTCCACGCGAGGCGACATGGTAACTCGAGGTTAAGGAGCAAAGTCGAATGAGTCTGTTTCTTCCTGGGTTCCTGAATAGACCGCACAGTTGAGTTAGTAAACTGGACGTGTTAAAATAAACTATTCTACACAAACGCAGGGTAGAAAACTTAAAAGTAAGAGTGTGGTCAAGCTTATTACTAAGCTTGAGGCATGAGAGTATAGTGAGTGGACTCAAGTTCTTAACAGTACTATTTTGCCTTGTCCCTGGCAACAACGCCAAAAAGTTGACCGGCCTAAATCACACGTCCAAAAGGAGTGGATTTAGAGTAGTCAAACTTTTAAAGAGATAACCTGACTCTCAGGCCCCCGCAATGATAAACGAGGTCTGATGTAGCGATCGGGGTCGAACATAGGGACAAGGTTGGTAGTGTTAAGTGCACAGAGTCTAATGCTCTTATACTCCAAATAAAGAGGGTATTTTAAGGGGTGTTCCCTAAGGAGATATGGCACTCAAACTAAAATAAGTCAAGTAAAATGAAGATAATAATAACAAATGAAAATGAAAACAAGAAGTAACAAGTATATGGAAGAAACTCATATTGGGTTTCACCTACTAAGGCGTCTGTAACGACCTTGCCTCCCAGTAACCCCCAATTAAGGGAGACTGAAAGGTCGATGTCGTTATCCAATTAACAGGATCAAAGGTTCGACAAATAATCAATAACAATTATGAAATTCTACTAACTAACTGAAATTTGGTATAAAATTAAAACTTTACTTACCTTTGAAGACCTTGGTAATCTATCTATCTAAGCTTGAATCCACTCTAACTAATCCTCCTTGCACTTTATGTTTTACTTTCACAATGTGTCACTTTACTGTTTGTTCTTTCAAATGTTGTTCCTAAAACGCCGACAAACAAAATGTCGGTCAGTATATCAAAATATACTGGTATGTGGGAACAACCAAAATCTTGCAAATAGGGCTAACAATTTAGTAATCACAATCAAATTAATTAACAAGCCAATTTACACTTTTCAGTATGACATTCTCCACCGCTTTTGCCCTATCCCTGGCATACCCACCTTAGGGTGCCCTTTGCCAATGACTTATGGCCACCTTCTCAATCTCGAGCTTGGTACCTGGGGGTCACCACTCATGGTGCCCACTAGTCATGCAATATCATAGGCCACCTTCTTGGTGCCTGGGGTCACCACTCAAGGTGTCCATTGGTCTACCCATCTGGGCCTGACCTTTGGCATCATCCATCAGGGTGGCATGTAGGTGCGAGAATCTATACTTCTATTATTAATGTGATAATCATAGTGACTTTATAATTTGCAAGTATGAACATCCAACAGATAATTTGCATTCAATGCGATTAACCATCCAGAAAATCCTCAGGAAACTAAGGCGGTTATCCATAATTAACCACATACCTGATCCAGAGCAACTTGATTGTCCAAGCAATAAGGATAAAGAATTAATCAATAAGCAATCAACAATATCCTGAAATTAACGCATACGTTCCAAGTGTTATAGTTTATCCAGAACATTCTAAAGCTAGACTTGGATCCCGCCTTAGGCTTTCTAGACCACATAAGGGTTTTATTAGGGTTTTTGCCTCCATAACGCTTTTATCATATTAAATGCTCTCTTAGTTCATAAACCCTAATTTCAACATCATAAGCCCAATTAAAGTCGAATATTTCTCTTTGATACCAAAACTACCTTCTTTATCCTTTTAAGTTATTTCAAGGTCATTATACACATTTATCATCAATTCATAGTCCATTATGATCCAAAACACATAAGAACTTGATTTGCCATTAATTCCACCTTTTATTTATGTAAAAACCCTAATTTCTATATTAAGGTTATTTATCCACAAATTAGGGACTTTAATGCTCCAAATAGCTTAGATTCAGCATATTCTACTTTAATCATGAAATTAGTCAATTAAAGCCATTAAGACTCGAATTTACCAACATTAGGGTTTCAGGGCCCCTTAAGGTATTATTCATGCACATGAAACTCGAAATTAAACTAATTACATGCAAATTTATCCTTTTCCAATCTTAATGATCCTTTTTATCATTAACAGGCTAATATCAACTTTATATACTCATTTAACCCTTTCTAACTCATTAATCAACAAAGGTTAGGGTTTTTCATTGATTAAACTATTAATTATAGTATCTCTATATACTTTTCTAATTTCATAAGTAATCAAGCTCCAATTATATTTTATTTAGATTCCTCTTGATTTTCTGAGCAAGTTTCATGTATAATGCACGTCTATCCGAGCTACGGTTATTGAGATACGAATTTAACAAAATTACCTATTTTGGGCCAATGAGGAGACACGTCGCCTCCTCCATGCAAGGCGCCTTGTTGGTTTTGGAAACATGACGAAAAGCCGATTCTGCCCTTGGTAAGTTAAGCGCCCTCTTCAGCCCGCAGAGGGCAATTTCATCCAATAAGCTTTTGTCTTCTTCAACCTTGCACCCGCCGTCTGCTGTTGCCCTAGCCGCCTAGGGAGTGGCTCCTCCTTGCCTCCCTTGGCCTCGTCTGCCACCAAGGAGGGCCATGTTGCTCCGTAGCACCCTGGTGTATGCACAACGCCTTCAAGACGCGGCCAATATGGCCATGAGTAACCCCAGGATGCCCGCGGCTCACAGCCACCATGCAGTCGTGCTGCAGGAACTCGCGGGATCTTTTCCCCCCTTTCCAAGGCACGATCTTCTTTGGAACTCGTTCCCTGACTCCGCCGTTCTTAGCCGCACTCGACCAAGCCTACTTCAGGTGCTTCAGATGGTTAGGGGTGCGGTACTCGGCCTGCAATGCGTAGCCTTGCTGCAGCCTTCCGGTGACGATGTGCACATGCGGGAGCAACGTGATGTTGCTCGATCATCCATGGGCTGCCCAAGAAACTTCATGCCCTTACTAGGACGATGTCATGACCTTCGTTGCTCGCGTTATAACCAAGCCTTCACGATTAGGGTTTTTCCCAAGAAGATGAAGAAGGAGAAGGGAGAAATAAGAAGGGATATGTGGGATCTCTCTCCTGGCTTCGGCCCAGGGCTCTACCCCTCTTATAGGGGAGAGTATCCACTCCCCATGGTGCTCACCCATGATTTAGTAAAGCTCTTTCCTAATAGGAATATAATTCCTTCATAAGAAAGTAAGCTCTCTCTCTCTCTCTCCTTTGAATATTTCCTATTATATGGGTATTAGGAATGTGAAATTCCTCTTTCATCTCCTTTTTAAACCATAGGAATGAAATCCTTTCTTCTTTTAATGGAAATTATTTTCTTTTTAGCAAATTTACATAATCCATTAATTATGTATTCCCATTATCTCTTTATATTGTAATTATGTATTTTCTCTTTTATTTTCCTCATTGATATTCCTTTTATTATTAGGAATCATTGGGATACGAAATCCCACTAAGGATAATTCAATCATACCTCTTTTCACCTATTTTCCCTATTTCATCAAAGTTTTCAATTTCTTTATTAACAAGGAAATACTCAATCGATATTTTCTTTTCTTATTGCCTTTTCTTTGCAACTTTGTACTCCTTGGAACCCAAGGAATCTAAGAGGCACGAAATCTTCTTTGGATTTGCCTTCTAAAGGTTTCCACACCTTTCTTATCTCAAATTCTCAGTTATTCATTAATTAATTGAATTTCCTTGTTATAGGGCCCAATAGCCAATAAAGCCCTCAAATCAAACAACAAGGCTATTGTAAATGAAATCCATTTATTCAAAATAGATTATATCATTTATTCGTTCAAAAACCTTTAATATGAGAAATTATATTTCTCAGCAAAAGAACCCAAAATTGGGGTTGTAATAGCGTCTCTCCAACATGCAACATCGTCTCTCTCTCTCATATACTCCTATCAAGATTACAAGCAACCATCTATAGCATCTATTCCACACTCTCTCTCTTGAGATGAGGATAGATATAAGGGTAGCCTCTCTCTCGAGATGGCCACATGTAAACCACAAAGCATAAAATATGGTATAAAGGTTTAGCATTCCAACACTCTCATGCATTCGTACCAGTCTGTAACACATGATAAAGGTGATATTACTCTCTCGAGATATCAACTATAAAACATCACAAGATGGTAGCTAAGCATGCAAGTGAAGCATTAAAATAGGTGTACAGAGATAATCTTGACAAGAGTATATATATTCAATAAAAAGAGACAACATACATGTTGCGAGAGCCTTAGTGGCTACTCCCAACCCAAGTTAAAGTGCTTAGCCGCTCATGCTTGCGGACATCATAATGGTGTTACAAAAAGATAGATATATGAAGTCCCGCAAAATGAGGAGGAAAGTACAGTGGAATGGAATGATAGATCTAGATAGAGAGAGAAGGAACATGATATGACACAATACTTCTTCAGATCTAGATCTAGCACGTCGATGGTGTGAACGATCTTCTTCTTCAAAGAAGGAGTCTTCAATCTTCTCTCTCCTTAGCTTTTGCCTTTGGATATTCAAGACTGGTGGATCGGATGGGATGGAATGAGTCTGGGATGCAGCAGCTTTTCGTGGCCTTCTAGATCTGATCTATGATCTAATGGCTTGACCGGTGTGTGGCCTATTTATAGGCACACTCCACTGACTTAAGCCTCGACCGCGGTCACGGTCGCGGTCTAGGTTGGGGAGGTGTGAGACTGCGGTTGTGGTCTGCTCTTTATTCCTTCTTTTGTTGCGGTCAAACTTGGTTACAATCTGGATGTGTCTTCATGGGCAAGGAACGCAGTCGAGGTTTCTTCATTTAGTCGTGGTCTGCAGGTTGCTCGCGATCTGCAAGGATCGTGACCTCTTTTGTGGTCGTAGTTTAGCAATGATCGTGGCCTTGGGATGACTGAAGTCTGACTTGAATGCAAAATAACTGCGATCTTAGGCTCCTATTGGTTTGGTGTAAGTCATGAGTTCTGTGGAACTCATTTTTAGGGAACTCTAGTTCATTTTTTGGAACTTAAGTTCCATTAACTTCCATGTGATTGGTTTTTTGTAAGTGTAAATATGGAAATTATTAAAAATATTGTTAATTCTTATTGTATAATATAAATAATTGAGTATGACAAGGACATAAAAAAATAATATCCATAAAATCATAATATTCTTGAATCATAATAATCGCAACAAGTGGTTATGGTGCATGATTCAGCCCTATTTTAGGGCTTTATCTTGTGTCATTTTGCATTTCATCCACATATATACTAGTAAGATTACATGTTATTTCCCCCAATATGCTTATTTCTATCAAATGCACTTATGGAGGCTTTTTCATGTTTGATAGGTATTTTGTCCACTACTTGATGGCATGGAAAGAGGATGGTCCAATCTAGGGTTTTCTCAGGCTTGGAGGAGCCCAAAATGAGGCCAAAACCACTTCCAACCTACCCCAAGTGGTCAAAGAATGTTTTGAAGCAATACCCTCCATGGATGATCAATTTCAAAGCTCAAATGCATGGGAGAGACACCACCACGACCGTGGTAACCCACCACGGTCGTGGTGGACATGTCCTAAGCACAAAAAATCACTAAAACTCCCAGAAATTGATGAAAATGGCCAAAACGATTGTGGTGATCAACATGCCTGTGGCCATAGGTCCCCACAACGACCGTGGTGAGCCCCCACGACCGTGGCCATCCATTTACATATCCCTATGATCTCCACATTTTAATTCCCATGATCGTTCCATCCACCACGGTCGTGGTCTACCCTACCCACCATGGTCGTGGTGACCTACCACGGTCGGGCTATTCACAAAACCCACCTAGTTTTCACTACTTTACCTATTTTACCCCTAACTTAACCCTAGACCCCCTAGACACCTATATATAGCTAGGTGGAGGCTAGGGCAAGAGGCTAGCTACCTTCTACCCCTTCCTAGCTCCCAAAATCTCCATCCACTCCATTCCACTCCATATCCACCTCAAATCCACTCCATTTCCACCACATAACCCCCCATATCTAAGCCTTCCATCCACTTCCTTTCATCATTCCACATCATTTCATCCTTGGAGGAGGGAGGAAGACGTCTGGCAGCTGCTGGAGAGGAGGATTGCTTCATCTACACCAAGCTCCATGGCTTCTTCTACCTCTTTCTTCTCTCTTTTTGTATTTTCCATTTCTATGAGTAGCTAGGCCCCTGTGGGTGGGTTGTTTGGGGGAAATTATGTTACTTTGATACCATGTTGGGGGAAAATGACATGTAAACTTTTTAATTCCATTTGTTAATGATTATATTCTATTTCTATCTCATTCTCCATGGATTGCTTGTTGGTTTGTGTGTGAAATCACCTAGGAATTTAGGCAAATTGTTTATATGTGTGAATTTTAGGATTTGCCCCTAGGACCAATACTTGGATCCCTAGGCTGCCTCCCATCTTCCTACATCCTAATCAATCTCCCTAAACCTAAGTGAGAGATCTAAGTAGCTAGATTGGATAATTCTAGTGCAAATAGCATGGAGCCTTCTCAAGGCTAGAATGTGGGGGAATTGGGGTCCAAAACCCTAATTTCACCTCCCCATTACTACCCTCGGCCCCTAATTGCCCTAGGAATGTCTAATGTAGAAACTTAGACTTGATTAGACTCTAATTGTATTGAACCTAACCCCTAACCCAATTGAGCCTCGTAAGGGTAATGGGTGGTGTTAGGGACTAGTTCCCCTATACACAACCTAGCATATCCATGGCCCATTAGTAGCTTAGGTTAATTCATTAGACTCTAACTTATTTTTTGGTTTGGATAATCTAAATGGAATCATAATGTTCATATGTAACCCCCAACTTAAGTGATAAGTGCATACCCCTAAACAGCCCACACATCTCTTTACTGCTTAAAACCCTAGATTTGTTCTTGCTTAGCTTAATTAGTTCTTTCCTTGCTTAGTTAGCTTCTTGCTTTGCTCTTGTCATTTTCATGCTAGTGTAGCTCTTTAATTTCTCTTTTACTTCTCTCTTGCTTGCCTTAGTGTAACTTGCCTTTTCATACCTAGCTTAGTCTTTCCTTGCTTGCTTAGTCTTAATCTAACCTAGGGTTAACATAGGTTTCATTCTTGCCTTTAATTGCTTGTTTGTTCATACTTAGTTAACAATCAAAACAACCTTTAAACCCTTAACCCTAGTCTCCGCAGTAGGAACGTAGCTAAACTAACCTAGCTCTAGTGCCCCCTCTTTTCCCTGTGGATCGACCATATACTTGCCACCTTCCTATACTACGACATGACCCCATGCGCTTGCGGGTGTAGTTGTTTTAGTAGACATAGGTGTGTTAGTTTAGGTCTTATAAATTTCAAAAGCAAAAACCCATCACGTGTGTTCCGACCTCGTGGGGCGTATCTAGTCAGGTCAAATCAGCTAGTGTGTAGCACCTCTAGCGGAATCGCACCAAGCTTTCTGGCGCCGTTGCCGGGGATTAGAGGCGTTCGTCCTAGCTAGTTAGTTTTTCTTTGACTTTTCCTACTTCCCTCATCATTGCTATTCTTTATTCATTTTTCTTTGCATTCTTTGTGTATATTGGTTTGCTAACTTGTTTTCTTTTGTTTGGTTGTGCCTTGTGCATGTGACAAGCCACTCGGAGAAGACAATATGGAAGGCCAAAATGCACAAACCCATCCATTTCCTCCACCACCCTACCTCCATGGCTATCCTAAGCCTTACACACCTCCACCACCTCCATTGCCACAATTTCATCTTTTTCATTCATGTGGTGTGATATCTAGGATGAAGTATTGGATTAATTTTCATGCAGGATGTCTTATGTGGAGAATCATACATGTGACCCTCTTTGACCCGCCTTTTCACTCACCATCTTCTTACCCCTCCGCCTCATGAAAGGATGCCAAAGTGCACATATCAACGTTGGCCACCTCCAAAAGTTTGGGGTGGCCACATCTCCATCTCTCCACTTAACTCTATCCACCATATGCCCTATCTACACCAAGGGCAAAGAAAAAGAAAAGGAAAAAAAAGAAAAAAAAATAAAAGGATGCTTCTGTTTAAGAGCATTCAAATAAAGAAAAGATGAGTGTGTAAAAACACTCCAAAAATCTTACCGCAACCCTTTCTTCCATTTTCATGCCCATTGAGTTAAGAAGCATCAAAGTTAGCTCATTTTGCCCTTTTCTGCAGCCACGTGGGTCATTTGGTGTGATTTGAAATATAAGATTGAATGCATGAATGTGAAACAACACTCCTAGTCATTCTTGATTAACGCCACCATGAAACGGTTTACCCGAAACTTTATGGAAGAAATATGGATAACTTGTGTATTCTATGTGCCATATTTGAAGTTCATATGCTTTGTGCTCTTTTCATGATTGGTTTGTGAAAGTAGGAGAGGAGAGAGGTGAAATGCATGCACTTAGTCATCTTTGATCCCATTCAGTGATAATCATCTTTTACATTGCATTTGTCATGTCTTGACTATGAAAAGTTTGTAGAGAGATTGAGTTGGAGCATACTTGAGGACAAGTATGTTTCAAGTTTGGGGTGGTGATTCAGCCCTATTTTAGGGCTTTATCTTGTGTCATTTTGCATTTCAACCACATCTATACTTGTTAGATTACATGTTATTTCCCCCAATATGCTTATTTCTATCAAATGCACTTATGGAGGCTTGTTGCATGTTTTATAGGTACTTTGTCCACTACTTTATTGCATGGAAATAGGATGGTCCAATCTAGGGTTTCCTCAGGCTTGGAGGAGCCCAAAATGAGGCCAAAACCACTTCCAACCTACCCCAAGTGGTCAAAGAATGTTTTGAAGCAATACCCTCCATGGATGATCAATTTCAAAGCTCAAATGCATGGGAGAGACACCACCACGACCGTGGTAAACCACCACGGTCGTGGTGGACATGCCCTAAGCACAAAAAATCACTAAAACTCCCATAAATTGATGAAAATGGCCAAACGACCGTGGTGATCAACATGGCTGTGGCCATAGGTCCCCACAACAACCGTGGTGAGCCCCCACGGCCATGGCCATCCATGTACATATCTCTATGATCTCCACATTTTAATTCTCACGACCATGCCATCCACCACGGCCGTGGTCTACCCTACCCACCACGGCCATGGTGACCTACCACAGTCATGCTACTCACAAAACCCACCTAGTTTTCACTGCTTTACCTATTTTACCCCTAACTTAACCCTAGACCCCCTAGACACCTATATATAGATAGCTAGGTGGAGGCTGGAGCACAAGGCTAGCTACCTTCTACCCCTTCCTAGCTCCCCAAATCGCCATCCACTCCATTCCACTCCATATCCACCTCAAATCCACTCCATTTCACCATTTCCACCACATAACCCCCCATATCTAAGCCTTCCATCCACTTCCTTTCATCATTCCGCATCATTTCATCCTTGGAGGAGAGAGGAAGACATCATGCAGTTGTTGGAGAGGAGGATTGCTTCATCTACACCGAGCTCCATGGCTTCTTCTACCTCTTTCTTCTCTCTTTTTGTATTTTCCATTTCTATGAGTAGCTAGGCCCCTGTGGGTGGGCTGTTTGGGGGAAATTATGTTACTTTGATACCATGTTGGGGGGAAATGACATGTAAACTTTTTAATTCCATTTTTTAATGATTATATTCTATTTCTATCTCATTCTCCATGGATTTCTTGTTGGTTTGTGTGTGAAATCACCTAGGAATTTAGGCAAATTGTTTATATGTGTGAATTTTGGGATTTGCCCCTAGGACCAATTCTTGGATCCCTAGGCTTCCTCCCATCTTCCTGCATCCTAATCAATCTCTAAACCTAAGTGAGAGATCTAAGTAGCTAGATTGGATAATTCTAGTGCAATTAGAATGGAGCCTTCTCAAGGCTAGAATGTGGGGGAATTGGAGTCCAAAATCCTAATTTCACCTCCCCATTACTACCCTCGGCCCCTAATTGCCCTAGGAATGTCTAATGTAGAAACTTAGACTTGATTAGACTCTAATTGGATTGAACCTAACCCCTAACCCAATTGAGCCTTGTAAGGGTAGTGGGTGGTGTTAGGGACTAGTTCCCCTATACACAACCTAGCATATCCATGGCCAATTAGTAGCTTAGGTTAATTCATTAGACTCTAACTTGTTGTTTGGTTTGGATAATCTAAATGGAATCATAATGTTCATATGTCACCCCCCAACTTAAGTGATAAGTGCATACCCCTAAACAGCCCACACATCTCTTTACTGCTTAAAACCCTAGATTTGTGCTTGCTTAGCTTAATTAGTTCTTTCCTTGCTTAGTTAGCTTCTTGCTTTGCTCTTGTCTTTTTCATGCTAGTGTAGCTCTTTAATTGCTCTTTTACTTCTCTCTTGCTTGCCTTAGTGTAACTTGCCTTTTCATACCTAGCTTAGTCTTTCCTTGCTTGCTTAGTCTTAATCTAACCTAGGGTTAACATAGGTTTCATTCTTGCCTTTAATTTCTTGTTTGTTCATCCTTAGTTAACAATCAAATCAACCTTTAAACCATTAACCCTAGTCTCCGCAGCAGAAACCTAGCTAAACTAACCTAGCTATAGTGCCCCTCTTTTCCCTCTGGATCGACCCTATACTTGCCACCTTCCTATACTATGACACGACCCCGTGCGCTTGCGGGTGTAGTTGTTTTAGTAGACGTAGGTGTGTTAGTTTAGGTCTTATAAATTTTGAAAGAAAAAATGCATCACATGTGTTCTGACCTCGTGGGGCGCATCTACTTGGGTCAAATCGGCTAGTGTGTAGCACCTCTAGCGGAATCGCACCAGTGCACATGTTGCCCCTTTAAAAATATTTTATTATTGTACAATTATAACATTTTTAATAAAAATATTATAATTAAAATACATCATAATATTTTTATTTCACTTTGTGTATATAAAAGTATTATAATAATATATGTATTTCATGTTCTTGTAAATATAAGTTTTGGTTCATCATTGTTTCATGCAATGTAGAATATTAATTTTTACATTATATTTTAGGGAACTTTACTATATTATCCGTGCATGGTTACAGTTAAATATCAATATTTCATGTTCTTGTAAATATAAGTTTTGGTTCATCATTGTTTCACGCAATGTAGAATATTAATTTTACATTGTTTTTTAGGGAACTTTACTATATTATTCGTGCATGGTTACAGTTAATTATCATTTTTACATCATATTATTTAAACATGAAGAATAAAAATATATTACATAAATCACATTGTTTTCACATGGTGTCGTGTGTTTCTTTTTCATGATGTTTGTTTTTTTTATTTTGTAGATCATACTTATAATAGTGGTTATAGTGTAAAATATTTTACATAGTGCGATTATAGTGTATGATATTTTTTTCATATTATGTTGTGGTTTTAGGAATGTAATATATCCACACCACTAATATTTTTAGTCATAAATATTTTAATTGTGTCACTTATAACAAACAAAGAATATAATTATATAAGAAATGCTATTAGTTGTCTCGAAATTCATTTTCTGCTCTTTTTAAGAGGGAACTCAAGAACTGTGTTTTGTATACAAGTCTGGAACTCACTAGAAGTCATAGAACTCAAGTTCCAACAGTTACTTTAAACCAATCATGAAAAACTTCTCAAGGAACTCTAGTTCATAAGTTTTCCAGATCAGTTACGACAAACCAATCGGAGCCTTTAGGCAGTTGAAGACCTCGATCGTCCTTGTTACACGAGTGGGTCGCGGTCAAGGTAACGACCATGACTTGGGATAAAAATGTACCTAAAAACAAAGAAAGATGTGTAAGTGAAGTCTTAGGCAAAAAGATGGTAAAATTTTGGGGAAAGCTAGTAAAAGATATACTTAAAGAGGTATAAAATATATACAAAAAGTATGTAAAATAAAGTGTTATCAATCTCCTTCTTCTCGATCATAGCTTCTAAGATGTAATGGTTCTAGAAAGCAGTTGTGAACTCCTCCTAGGTCAATGACTCAACATTGGGTCCTCGAGCATTGGTGAAGTCCTCCCACGAAGTGCGGGTTGCACTCTTCAACATGTATGTATCAAAGCAAACTTTATAAGGCTCGAGACATCCCAAATCATGGAAACAATGCTTGATGTTGAGTAGCCACTCATCGCATGCCAAACTACATTGGTCTCAGCTTCTCCAGAGAAGGTTTCTAGCTTTATCTTCAAGAAGTCTACTAAGCTCAACTCCTGGTTCCTCGGCTGATACGGTCTTCCGTGCAAACCAATCAAGGAATCAGTAAGAGCCTTGATGAGCACTTCCAAAGGTTCATTAGGGTTACCATTAGGGTTAGGCCCTCTAAAAGCACTATGATCACTTACCCCATTGTAAGAGTTTCCCTCTGCATCTATGTGTTCCTTTCCCTTATCATATTTTCTCTTAGGAGCCATCTACAAAGGGGAACATAAACTATATGAGATTTTGAGAAAATCTTGGTGGCCAACTATATTTTTTAGTTTGATACCATATTGTAACATCCCAATCTTTTAAATTAAACATCTCATTTTATTGGAATGTCACAAAATGACAATCATTGTATAAAAACACATGTCTCATAAGCATAACAAAAAATCTAATCCATTGATAGTTGGCACACCACTAGGTCAGATCTCAGATGTCGTTGAGCTCCTTCTTCAATTGATACTTAGATAGCTTTATCCTTGACGTTGCTCCTTTCCTACTGACATCGCACCCCCAACCATGCATAAAACAATGTGTAAGTGGAATTGAACATATTATAAAATTGAAATAACATATACTTTGAAAAGAAAACATTTAACATCAGGAAAATAAACTTTTGCATTTTATCGTTGTCTTTTGTCTGACTTATATAAGAATCCTCAAATTTTGCACCAATGTCACGCGGCCATTTAACTAGGTGTGGACCTCTTCACAAGCTGGATTGATCCAGGCCGCCCTCACCCAATCTGATGGCTGAGGCATCATCCCTAACCTCCCATAAAGGGCAGGGAGGAGGGAACAGACCTGACCGAGTCAGAGCCACCACACACACCTGATATCAAAGCTTTGCCTGTCTAGATGACTCTGTCTCAAGATTTCTTGCCCTATGAACCCTATCACGGCCGAGTCTGGTGCATTGTTGCACCATCCTATCAACCTCCCTACAATTCAGTCTCACTCCGGTGGCGGCTAGATTAGCGATTCCGCACCCACACTTCCTTTTGCCTATTTAAGAATTTTGGTTAGCACCGCCAAGCCTCCTTTAGTCATCACCTAACTCCAATTTGATGAGGAAACACCCTAAGATTCTGCCTCCAAGTCCATCCCCATTCCACCACGTACCTGACCTTGGCAACCTTGGTAACGCCTCATTTCGCCTCCATTTAGCAATCCAATACCTCCACCACCTTTGCTAAACTCTAGAGTGCTCTGATGGCTTCTCATGCCTAGCCCATAAACCTTCCTTATCCCTGACCCTCCTCTCATTGACGAACTTGTCTTGCTTCCATGGTGGCGTCAGGTTTTGGAGGAAGCCACAACTTGGGACCATGCCATTCAGCTGCTAGACGAGCCCACAAAGATGTTCACACCTTCAACAGACCATCAACATCATCCCTGTTACAACCCTGATTTTGGGTTCATTTGCCGAGAAATGTAATTTCTCATATTAACGATATTTGAACAAATAATGATATAATTTTTTTTTAATACATGGATTTTGTTTACAATAGCCTTGATGTTTCTTTTGTGGGATTTATTGGCTATTGGGCCCAAATAATAAGAAAATTCAATTAGTGAATGAATAATTGAATATTTGAGAAAAGAAAAATGTGGAAACCTCTAGAAGGCAAATCCAAAGAGGGATTTCGTTCCTCTTGGGTTCCTTGGGTTCCAAGGAATCCAAAGTTGCATAAAGAGTGCAATAAGAAAAGAAAAGATCAATTGAGTATTTCTTTATTAAGAAAGAAATTGAAAATAATGACAAAATGTGGAAATGAGTGGAAAGAGGCATAAATGAGATTTATTGGTGAATTTTCGTATCCATGAGGTTGCTAATATTAAAAGGAATGCCAATGAGGACAATAAAAGAGAAATAAAGAGAAATCCTCAAAAAGAGCTATTTTAATAAGAAATAAACAAGATAATGAGAAATAATAAAGAATATTAGAGTTTCTTAGATGCATCTAGAAGGATAATGAGTATCCAATAAAAGGATTTCAAAATATTAGAGTTTCTTGGGGTCCAAGGAGCCCCAATGAAGGAAAGGAAAGAGAAAATACCAATAGAGAAAAATAAGAGAATAATGTAATACATTATTAATGGTTTTGTGGTTTTGTTAAAAGAGAGGTATTTTCTACTTAAGGCAATATAAAAATCTGTGGCCAATAAATTAAAAAGGGCAAGTATAAATAAAATGAAAGAGGAATTTCGAATTCCTAATATCCATATAATAAGGAATATCCAAAGGATAAAGAAGAGAGAGAAAGTTTTCTTTCTAATGAAGGAAGGTGGTTTCCTATTAAGGAGAGGACTTGTTTCCTCTTAGATGGGTATCTTAGGGCGAGGATATCCTCCCCTATAAAAGGGGTAGACCCCCTGGTCGAGTTCAAAGAAGAAAACCCACGTCTTCCCCTCTCTTCCCTATCTTCTTCTTCCTTGTTTTCATCCGTAAACCCTAACCACGAGTAACTACATGATCTTGGAGCAACGGGGAACCCAGGTGGGGTTGCGATGGTAGCTGGTCACGAGGAGGAGCCAAAGCAAGGCCTAACCGGAGCCGCCAATCCCTAAGCGACTCACCATGGCAGTAGCACGACTGCATAAAGTGGATGGATCGCAGGTCCTCCCAGCCCGACTCGCGCCACCACAGTAGTTGGCTGCGGGCCCTGTAGGTGCGCCAGGGTACGATGAAGGATGGGGACCTATCCCCGAAGGCCATAGAGGGTCTAGGAGTGGACGAATATCCGCGCAAGGCTGCAAGACAGCGGTTAGGGCGGCTGCAAACCAACTGCCCGAGGAAGAAGAAGAGTAAAGTGTGTGCTGGACCGTTCTACCACTCCAGGGTATGAAGCATCGACAACTTAAGCGGGGGCAGAGTCATCATTTGGTTATGTTTTCCAAAGCGAGCTCTTTGCATGGGAGTTGGTGACGTAGCGCAATCTCATTGGCTGTGGTAAGTGATTTCTTGCAAAAATCGTATCTCCATATTGGTAACTCCGATTAGGACAAGTAATATATGAATTTTGATCAGGAGAACGAGAGGAATCCAATAAAAATGATATTAAAGATTGATTCCGTTCCTAATTACAAAAGTACAATAAGTGGATGAAAAGTGCAAAAGTTAAGATAAAAACCCTAGTTGTGATTAAAGGTTGAATCTAGTATGCTTAATGGGTTAATTGAAGTATTAATAACCTATTGAATGATAATGTTAGATTCGAACCTGATCTAGATGTAAAATTGCATGATTTAGGGTTTTTACCCCATATGAGAAGGATTAAGCATTTAGAAACCCCAATTTAGGGTAAAAGAGGATAAGATCATATATAATTGGAAAGATGTGAAAATATGTTGTTAAGTGATGGTTTTAAGTTATTTGAATACAAAAGTCCTTAATTATGGGTAAATACCCTTAATATAGTAATTAGGGTTTTCCAATGAATAAAAGGTGGATTTAAGAATATATCGAGTTCATATGTAATTAGACCCTAATGAACTTTGAATTGATGATAGGTGCGTATAATGATCTTGTCATGGATTAAAAGGATAAAAATAATAGCTTTAATGTAAAAGAATCTTAATGAAATTAATTGATGATTAATGTGCCTGTAATATGAAAATAGAGTTATATGTTGTTAAGATAACCTTAATATTGAAGAACAAATGAGATAATTAGGGTTTATGAGTAATGGCATAAAATTAGGGTTTAATATGGTAAAAGATAAAGGGAAACCCTAATTGCAAAATGAAACCCTAAAATGGATACAAAAACCCTAGAAAGTGAATCCAAGTCAATAAAGTAGATTCTTGATAAATTGTGTAATAAATAGAGTACATATTCTTTTCAGGAATTATGTGATTGTTGAATTGCTTGCTTGGATTGCATTCTTGGTTGGATTTGCTTAATACTTGTGAAATCATCAAATCAGGTATGTGGTTACGCTTATGATTATCCCGACTAGTTTTCCGAGGATTTTATCAACATTTCCCTCATGGCACGAAATAACTGTTGGATGCTTTTATTTCATGCAACTATAGAGTGACTATGACTATCACTATGAATATACATGTATAACTGGCTAGATCTGGGTCCACCCTTGTGGCTATGCAAGGGCTAAAAAGGATAACCTAGAGCAAGGTCTAGGCTGTCATGAGTTAGAAACTGGGCTACACATGTGTAGTGCCATGAAACTCTTAGCTTGCCATGAGTTAAGGAGTGGACTACCAGCGGGTAGTGCCATGTGACTCAACCCTAGAAATTGATTCACCTGTTAGGTGAAATCATGAGGGGAATAATGGGGATCTACCATAAGGAAGGTAGTAACCAGGTCCACTGCAGGGACAATGCAGGGGAGAGGGTACACATGGATCGTGCAGTTATATTTAAAATGTAAACTTGATTGTTAAATGGTAATTGGATGCAATACATTGTTATGAATAATTGCACGATTATTGTTTCCCCCACATACCAGCTTCGGCTGACCGACGTTTTGTTTGTCGGCGTTTTAGGTACAAGCCAAAAGGACAAACAGTAAATCGTCATATTGAGAAATACATGAAGTAAAATGCAAGGAGGATTAGTTAGAGTAGAATACATACTTGGATAGAAGTTTAGAAATCCAAAATTTTCAAAAGGTATGCAAAGTTTTATTACAACTTTTCAGTATAGATTGTTGAAATTTAATAATTGTTTTTGGTTAAGTGTCAAACCTTTGATCCGGAAGTGATGGGTGCGGCTTTGACCTCTCGGTCTCCCTTAATTGGGGGTTTGGGAGGTGGGGTCGTAACAATCCCTCACAAAGGGAGTCATCGCTTGAGAGGAGACCTAACATCTGCTCGGGCTAGCAACAAAGGAGGATAAGGAGCAGAAGAGGAGAGGCATGTTGGTATGTATGCCCTGAGAGCCAATCATGGGATGATTGGTGGGATACATTAAGATTGATTTGATAAACATCAAAGGCAAGCTTCCAATTCATTCTGGTTCAGTCATATGAGATAGTGATAGAACAGATTGAATGTCTAGAGAATGACAGTACTCAATGACGTATGCTTTCAGGTTGAGGACCTGAACGATGAGATCATACGGATGCTAAGAGTTTGTACATTCTTGTTATGTCCCTAGTCGGATGTCATTGTGGAAGGTAGATAGACAGCAATGACACACAAGACTGGATTGTGGTGTTGGTTGATGACAGAATCTCATTAGTCATGATATAGAGATATCAAACCAAACACATAGGTACTTGTTAGAGAACAAGGTACCGGATAGACCCACCGTGAGTTTGACACATGGAACCATGAGATGGTAGTCACAGTCAGTACTCACAGTGATGGTGGTGAGTGTGATTCTTAGATCTGAAATCACTACACTCAACACATGTCGTTGGGCACACTTTGACATCATCAAACGCAGTCCTGAAACATGGGTTGTTATAAAGGTAATGATTGGGTGGCTTTGACACATGGGGCTTTTGAGGGGTGAGTGATAGATATGGGATTTGTCCCTCCTGAGGGAGTTTGATATCCAAGGCCACTTGATGAGTAGGATTGAGATAGGCGTGCGCACACATGTGTGAATCAATATGTGATATTGATGTCATACATATCTCCTTCAATCTACTCTGAGATCAAGAAAGTGAATGAACGTTGACAGGATGACAGTTCCATGCCTTGAGTTCATTCGGGATATCAGTGACAAAGGAATTATACATTCACTGTAACACCATTCACGGATTGTAGGATGAAAGTTGTTCTCCAACTTTCTACTTTCACTTGGGTAGCACTGATGTGTGACTAGGCACCGCTCTTTGCTTGTGAAGTCATAAGTGCTATGGACTTTCACTGCCAACGTGAAATGGACCTGTAGGGTCACACACATAGGATTTAACCTGGAAGAGGACTTTTGTCCACAAAGCAATGTTTAGATTGATTACTAAAGGAGTTTAGTAGTTCAATTAAACACTCAATCAGTTGATAGCTCAATATCATATGGTTCAAGGTGTTGGACGCATTGATTGGAGTATCGGATTGATTGAAATTGCAATTGACTGATTTTGCCCAACCTGTGCTCCCAACCGATCGGCTCATGTGATGAACCGGTCGGCTGAGGTGCTGAACCGGTCGGCTGGAGTGTCTAGGCCGATTGGCTCATGCCCAGGTTGAAACGACCGGTTCAAGAGTTGAACCGATCGGCTCAACTGGTGCAACCGACCAGTTGGGAAAGTCATGTCGGCAAGAATTTTCCTTTGGTTTCAAATTGCCCAATTCGATTGGGAATAACATTGGTATTCGATACCAATTGAGAACGAAACAAGGAAAGTCTTTTTGAGCTGGATTTGGACCATGAACCGATCGGTTCAGGGCACCAACCGATTGGTTGGAGTGCCCAAAACGATCGGCTCAGGTCCAACCGATCGGCTCAATGGCCGAACCGATCGGTTTAGTTGTGAACCGATCATTTCAAGTTGCGAACCGGTTGCTTTTTGTGGAGAATTCTCGAACCCTTCTACTCCTGCTTTAGTCCCGTTTTGCTGGGCACAGAGAACCCTGTCCCATGACCCGCCTATATATATAGGGGTATTGGGGGCTTCTCAAAGTACAACTCAATGCAAGCCGGTTGCTTTGCGAAGTTGTCGTTCTCTCTGGTTTTGGTAACCGTGAGAGATCCCGAGCAAGTGCTTCTCGCAAAAGGGAGGTGCAGCAAGGGAAGGACAACTGCAGTTGCAACTGGTAGCAGGAGAGTGTGTTGGCGACTAGTACGTCAACAGGAGGGTGCGACTCCTTCCACTTCCTTGTGGGACAAGGAGAGTGGAGTTCCAGGTGGTCCGTGTGGACTACTACAGAGGCGGGAGGACACTGTCGCTTAGGAGGACAACTGTCATCCGAAAGTCCGGTAGAAGGAGGAGTCGTCAATCCCGGTGCGACCAGGAGCTGCACAGACACCGTCCAAGACCGGAGTTGAAGACCGCGCATTGCGCGAGGTATTGTCACCGAGCAAGCCTCGGGACAAGGTATGATTCCACAAACCATCCTTTCCTATTATATAGACGTTGACGCATTTCCTCGGTATGGGTTGGGGGAGAAATTTTTGTTTCCGCTGCCTTCTCTGTCTCCCGTAAAACCCAACAGTGGTATCAGAGCCACGTCAACTGCTCTATATTTTAGGAATATCAATATGATCGATTTTGGTTTGTCGCCTTTATTTATTGCATACGATGCGAATAATATCGGCTTTATGCATGTCCAATCCTAAATCCACAAATCCCTAATTACATATATGATATGTATTATTAATGCACTCGATACGTGTCGCCCTTAAACGAGTTTTGTGGTGGATGTGTGTAGCATGATTATGGCCTATAAACCCCTATCTGTGTGTGGTTTTTTGTGGTTGCTTGCATCTCAGTCTGCGCACCGATCTTCCCTCTCTTATTCCTGATGTAACTCGAAATAATTCGAGATTCTTTCCTACCTTTGCTCCCCCCGAATGAAACTCGGGGTTTCCTTTTTAAAGCAATGTAATAAATAGGATAGATTTTTATTTCCTGTTATGTCAAAGACCGGCGGACATCAAGACGACAACTGAAACGATCGGTTCAAGGCGTGAACCGATCAGTTTACGTTCCAGACGGTCGGTTCAAGGAGTGAACCGATTGGTTGATGACCAGTTCGAGGAGCGAGACGAGCGGGTGGCGGACATGACGAGATGCACGACGTCCAAGCGAACTGATCGGTTGGAGGAGCCAACTGATCGGCTGGTGGCACCCAGACGACCGGCTGGAGAGTACAGATCATTCATGTGATGAGTTGATCAACTCGGATGGCAAGGCACAGAGTTCATCTTGTACAGGTTGCATGTGATGTAGACCTAGATGACCGTGATTCCTCTTGGCTCGAGGAATCACATTAGGATGGCCATAATCATCGCTTTTTATCGTTTGTGCATGTTTTTAGTGGGATATAGCATGTATATGATGCATACTATGTATTGTGGTGATTGGATATGTATATGTATATAAAACCAAATCCCTCATTAAAATATTAAGTTTTATATGCCTTCCAAATGCGACACACGTGAAAAGCTTGTTCGACCAAGTGTAGGCACGCCCTAGCGTGGTGCACCGTCTACCTCGTGGAAGCGTGAAGGATGAATGTGTGGGTCTGCCCTAGTAGGGTGCATATTCATCGTGTTTGCTTTGGGTCAGACTTAACAAGGTGACCTAGATAGGATCTAGCGCCTTGAGGCATGGAGATGATCATTGCAAGGAGTTGTAGATGACATCTTATCAAGAGTTGCATATGATGCAATTGGCAAAAGTTGCCTACCTGAGAGATCTATGTTGTGGGTGACAGCCCTAGCTGGTCCATGGCTTAGAGGATTTCAGGATCTTGCCCACTA
This sequence comes from Alisma plantago-aquatica, assembly GCA_963693085.1. NCBI lineage: Eukaryota > Viridiplantae > Streptophyta > Magnoliopsida > Alismatales > Alismataceae > Alisma > Alisma plantago-aquatica. The sequence continues at coordinate 639,681,726 of OY856411.1, forward strand.
GAAGGTTGTACGCTGCAATCTTCCGAATTGATGGTGAGGGCTATCAATTTGAAGAAAAATAGTGGGAGCGATAATTAATTAAAGGCCTAATTTTATCGTCAACTTTTCAAATCAATCAAACAAGTCAAAAATGAGTTTTTGGACTAAAATTGCATATATTTCCTTTTGTTAAAATAAATGGTTAATCAACAAATCACTTTATTTGTGATCGGTCTTTGAGACCAACAAATTAAATGGGAATAATTCCACGACTGGTTAGGATGATGATGAGAAGTGTTCTCAATCAAAGAGAGAAAGCTCTAAGTCCTAGTTATACCAGAACCAGATGAACTCGATCCCACCACATCAATGGCTGAAAGTATGCTTATGGAAGCATACTGAGGATGACATTGATGAGGAGTGATTGATGTTGTGTTCTCTGAACTATGAGTTGCAGAGACAACATGAGACATATGATGTCTCCAAGATACTGTCCTAGTATGTCATGACAGAAGGAGATCCAGTAAGGTATTCACACACTCAATGTGATTGGGTATGTGGAAAACCTGACTAAGAAGGATTCCCTCTGAGCCAAGAGTTGGCTATTGGTATGATACTGCAAATGTTGCGAGGATCATACAATTCATGATAAGCTACAACATGAACAACTTTGACAAGCGTTGACAGAGTTGTTGGACATGTTGAGGATAGTAAAGGCAAAGATGAAGAAAGACAAACCATAATCTTTGATGTGATCAAAGAGAAAGGTAATTCTTAAGGGCAAGGATAAGGGCAAAGCAAAGAAGTGTTCTGATGCTAGCCAGCAATCCAAGCCGTCTTCAGCCTCAAGGCACATGGGGAAAGGGTGTATGAGGGAATTGCCCTCTATATCTGGAAGAACAAAAGAAGTTGAAGGAGGGGATGGAGATCTCCACCTAAGGTATCATGAAATGAACCGCTTCTTTATCTAAGGTATATGATACCAAGATATGGATATGTCATATATGATATGCAATATCTGCAAAGAAGTGATGGCCTTTGTGAAAGGACCAAGAAAGAAGTACCCATCATTGGAGCAAGTGTTTCTGCCATAGATAGGAGTACCTTTCAGTTTATTTCAGCCTAAAGGGCACGAAATAGAGTTGAGAACTGCTATTTCATATATTGCCAATAGATAGAAACACTTTATTATTGCATATTGTATGACAATGATGGCAATTAATAAAGTTGATGTTTCAATCTTAAAGATATGATCTTTGTGGCAATGCCTTGTTTATCTTGTGATACATGGTATGCATAAGATAAAATGATACCTAAAGTTATTGATAACTCAAACAATCAAATTAGCATCAATCATGAGAAATTCATTTCTAGTTTCCATATGATGGATAAACCTAGACTCTTTTGGTTAGAGAACCATTAAGAGACATGAATATCTTGGACATGATTAATCAATCTTCACTAAAGGTAGTGGGAGAGTGATTATCCTATTAGGTATAATACATGTGATGTATTTACATACCAATTGGAACAAATGCTAATACTTCAAATGGTGTTTAGAGAAATACCAATATGAACATCTTGAAGTGTTCAAGATTGTCATAGATGAAGTACAAATTTGGTAAAGTATTAATTCTTGATGAGATCAAAGAATGAAATACTTGGACCAAATGTTTGAGATCCTTATGAGTGATTATGATAGTGTATCATAGTGAACTCATGATTAAGGCATGGTGATGTCTAAATCAAGAAGGAATCATACTCTAAGGAGTTAGAGAATGATTATCGAATAACTGAATTCTTCTTAATAAAAGAATACCCCACACTAATAAAGGACATTAAGAATCACAAGGGTTGTGAGTTCTTATATCCTTAACAGACACACCTCAATTATCTATGTGATGAGTTGTTCATAAGATGAGTCAACTATCTAGATGAATATGAGGAATCAGATTTTGAGTTATGGTATAAGACCATTACATCCTAAATGACATCCATGTGAATCATAAGGTATGACCTTGATGGTAGCACTCATTGGATCATATCCATAAGTGCAAATGAGTCTTAAGTGTTAAGACACATGGATAACATTTTGAGAAGGATGATGCTTGTTGATTGCAACTTAATGACTGAGACATTTGGCATATGGATACTAAAACCGCATTCCTATGAGGAATAAAACAAGGATGTGTACGTGACACAACCTATAAGTTTTATGAATCCACTAATGCAAATGAAGTCTATAAGTTACAATGGACTAATCAATGTGATTGATTGAGTACAAGCAACTCAGAATTGGATCTTTACTTTGATGATATAGTCAAAGGGTTTGACTGACATGTCAAAGATAAAGAAGGGATCTGTGATTTAGTGGGAGCATGTTCACATTCCACATGTTGATGTGAAATGGAAATGTTCTAGATTGGAAATCCTAATGTGGAAATTATCTTTAAGGAAGATAGAGATGTTTCCTATGTGATAGGAATAGAGATCTATAGAGATAGTTCTCGAAAATCTTTTGACCTAGAAAGAGAGAGCATACATTGGCAATCTGTACTGAAGTGTTCAGTATGCACAGATTCAGTGGGAGAAAACTTGTCCATGTTATATGGAGTTAGTATCCCAAGGCCAAGTGTCCAATTCTTATGAAGAATGGGAACACTAAGAATATATATGGATCTATCATGTATGTAATCATCCCATTATCTTGCATGTATGACATGGCAAGAATAAAATGCATTCATCATCTTGTATGTAGGACATGGCAATATGATGTGTTCATCCTGATAACTCGTATGTAGGACATGACGAGTGGATGTTTGTCTACTTCCAGTAAGGGTTACTGGAATACCATGAGAACTTGATAAGTGCTTGAGAAGTACTAGTTCTATGGAGATAAGGAAGAGTTCAATGTAAAGAGTTACATTGATGCGAACTTCCGAAAGGACAGAAAATTAATCGCAATATATATACATAAGATGTATAAAAGTGAAAATTTTGTTGATAATTGGAAATGTTCCAATAAAGCCATTTAAAAGGGAAATGCCGAGTATCTATGTGTTAGAGAACAACAGTAGATACTATATGGATCTGGAAGTTCATGAGATGAACTTATACGTATTCCACTCATTGATGACAAGTCTGGAATCCTTGATCATGCAATGTGGCTAAAGGTTAGCAAAGGAATACTAGATCGCATATTACGGCAACTCCATTTCATACGTATGACGTACAGCGAAGAGATGTGAGACATGCAATTTGTACAGACTTTGGCAAGGTGTTGCCATTACTCACTATGTTGGCACTAGAGCACAGTAACATGTGGGACATGTCTGAAGATCACTATGAATATGATTCAAGGGTGATTGGCTCGCAGTGCAAGTGGGAGTCTGTTGGTATGTATGCCCTGAGAGCCAATCATGGGATGATTGGTGGGATACATTAAGATTGATTTGATAAACATCAAAGGCAAGCTTCCAATTCATTCTGGTTCAGTCATATGAGATAGTGATAGAACAGATTGAATGTCTAGAGAATGACAGTACTCAATGACGTATGCTTTCAGGTTGAGGACCTAAACGATGAGATCATACGGATGCTAAGAGTTTGTACATTCTTGTTATGTCCCTAGTCGGATGTCATTGTGGAAGGTAGATAGACAGCAATGACACACAAGACTGGATTGTGGTGTTGGTTGATGACAGAATCTCATTAGTCATGATATAGAGATATCAAACCAAACACATAGGTACTTGTTAGAGAACAAGGTACCGGACAGACCCACCGTGAGTTTGACACATGGAACCATGAGATGGTAGTCACAGTCAGTACTCACAGTGATGGTGGTGAGTGTGATTCTTAGACCTGAAATCACTACACTCAACACATGTCGTTGGGCACACTTTGACATCATCAAACGCAGTCCTGAAACATGGGTTGTTATAAAGGTGATGATTGGGTGGCTTTGACACATGGGGCTTTTGAGGGGTGAGTGATAGATATGGGATTTGTCCCTCCTGAGGGAGTTTGATATCCAAGGCCACTTGATGAGTAGGATTGAGATAGGCATGCGCACGCATGTGTGAATCAATATGTGATATTGATGTCATACATATCTCCTTCAATCTACTCTGAGATCAAGAAAGTGAATGAACGTTGACAGGATGACAGTTCCATGCCTTGAGTTCATTCGGGATATCAGTGACAAAGGAATTATACATTCACTGTAACACCATTCACGGATTGTAGGATGAAAGTTGTTCTCCAACTTTCTACTTTCACTTGGGTAGCACTGATGTGTGACTAGGCACCGCTCTTTGCTTGTGAAGTCATAAGTGTTATGGACTTTCACTGCCAACGTGAAATGGACCTGTAGGGTCACACACATAGGATTTAACCTGGAAGAGGAGTTTTGTCCACAAAGCAATGTTTAGATTGATTACTAAAGGAGTTTAGTAGTTCAATTAAACACTCAATCAGTCGATAGCTCAATATCATATGGTTCAAGGTGTTGGACGCATTGATTGGAGTATCGGATTGATTGAAATTGCAATTGACTGATTTTGCCCAACCTGTGCTCCCAACCGATCGGCTCATGTGATGAACCGGTCGGCTGAGGTGCTGAACCGGTCGGCTGGAGTGTCCAGGCCGATCGGCTCATGCCCAGGTTGAAACGACCGGTTCAAGAGTTGAACCAATCGGCTCAACTGGTGCAACCGACCAGTTGGGAAAGTCATGTCGGCAAGAATTTTCCTTTGGTTTCAAATTGCCCAATTCGATTGGGAATAACATTGGTATTCGATACCAATTGAGAACGAAACAAGGAAAGTCTTTTTGAGCCGGATTAGGACCATGAACCGATCGGTTCAGAGCACCAACCGATCGGTTGGAGTGCCCCAAATGATCGGCTCAGGTCCAACCGATCGGCTCAATGGCCGAACCAATCGGTTCAGTTGTGAACCGATCATTTCAAGTTGCGAACCGGTTGCTTTTTGTGGAGAATTCTCGAACCCTTCTACTCCTGCTTTAGTCCCGTATTGCCGAGCACAGAGAACCCTGTCCCATGACCCACCTATATATATAGGGGTATTGGGGGCTTCTCAAAGTACAACTCAATGCAAGCCGGTTGCTTTGCGAAGTTGTCGTTCTCTCTGGTTTTGGTAACCGTGAGAGATCCCGAGCAAGTGCTTCCCACAAAAGGGAGGTGCAGCAAGGGAAGGACAACTGCAGCTGCAACTGGTAGCAGGAGAGTGTGTTGGCGACTAGTACGTCAATAGGAGGGTGCGACTCCTTCCACTTCCTTGTGGGACAAGGAGAGTGGAGTTCCAGGTGGTCCGTGTGGACTACTACAGAGGCGGGAGGACACTGCCGCTTAGGAGGACAAGTGTCATCCGACAGTCCGGTAGAAGGAGGAGTCGTCAGTCCCGGTGTGACCAGGAGCTGCACAGACACCGTCCAAGACCGGAGTTGAAGACCGCACATTGCGCGAGGTATTGTCGCCGAGCAAGCCTCAGGACAAGGTATGATTCCACAAACCATCCTTTCCTATTATATAGACGTTGATGCGTTTCCTCGGTATGGGTTGGGGGAGAAAATTTTGTTTCCGCTGCCTTCTCTGTCTCCCGTAAAACCCAACAAGGCCCACGTGGCACCACCTTGGACATAGGTGGACCAATCACGAACCACCATCTCAGTAGGGAAAGTTGCGGGTAAACGAGAGCCAAAGAGGAAGCACTAGCCCGCATGGACCAATCACAGACAAGCACATAAGCCTTACTCTCTAATTAGAAAAATCTATTTATCTTAGAAAAATCATTGAAAATAACAGGAACATCAAAAAATAGCAATATTATACATCAAATTTATCAAAAAAATATGAGGAATCGTATGGAAATACTTTTAGAGCATGTTTGTTTCTTTACCCGTTTTAAAAAATACTAGTCTAAAGATTAATAAGCATACATATGTGATTTTATTATACAGTAATGGTTATTAATGATGCAACCTGCTCTTTTGTGACAACCAAACCCTAATAAGGTCCCTGACCCTCACATATCTTGAAACCCTAATCAAGGATGAATAGTGAATACAAGATGATGGAAAACCCTAATTTTTAGTTTCTCTCACTACATATATGGACTTTCATTTATTTATTTGTGAAACCCCAACCAAGTAATGACCACTTAAGATCATGACCTACCCCCAAAAACCCTAGATCCGACTCTAATCTCTTTTGATCATGTGAATCCTAAAGGGAAACCGTCAATGACCTAACCCCTATAGAAACCCTAATAATGAATGATTCCTTCTTAAATACTAATGGGTATTATTATATAGATGAAACCCTAATTTTGAGATCTGATATTGTGACTCTAAAATAAGATAAAATTCATAGATAATCCATGGTCTAATCATAGGAAGATAAAAGTAACCCTAATTAAAGATCAAACCTAAGTCTTGGGTCATATTGACTCATGGTGACATACACCCTAAATTTCTTTTTAGGGTGATCATTCTACTGTTTCTCGAGACTCTTAATCAAAATCTAGTAACAACAGGTACATAGAATTTATTAAGTATAAGACTAGTTTTCATGGATGCATAATTATATGATGTACTTTGGATGCTTTTATTTGCATATAAATTCTTGGATGCATATTAGTAGTATATGCTTCACCAAACATAAAATATTAAGATGAGTTGTAGCTACTAAAGTGAGATAGTATTTCCCTCTCTCTTATAAATAATAATGGTGAGCACAACCCCATAGCCCAAGCGGCGGGGATCCCCATAGCCCTAGGGGCGGGGAACGGCCCAACATGTATGTAAAATAAGGTGCTGACACACTTAGTAGTACAATTGCATCTAAAGATATGTATAAAATACATGTTTACCTGATTCTCCTCCCTAATATAATGTTTTCTTTTTCTTTCTTTCTTTCTCAAATATTTAATTATGCAAATTATTATACATGTATTTTTACCTACATACACAACTTTTGTTGAGTTGTCTGTTTCACGTATTTACTAAGTGCCAAGAACAAGTAAATGCACTTCAAAGTACCAGAAGGCACATAATAAAGTTCCTTGGAGGATTAGCTAGATGGATGCATTTCTATTCACTTATATTTAGCTACATTTCTTTCTTCTTCTAGATGATGTATAAGATGTTTTATATCCTATGTACTTTTCATTCCCTAAGAACCATTCACTCTTTCCATTGAATAATGTAACTATGATATTTTTTATCTTATGAATGGTGGTTTGTGTGGCTAATTATGTGATGTTTTTGAACAACAATCCTACTTGCTTATTCTAGATGGCAATCACAAGTCCTTATATTTTCCTTCTTGGCATCTTATAGATATGAGTGCACACATATCTAGGGAATGTCTGTTGGATAAATTGGATATTATGATAAATCCCTTTGTTTCGATGATGACAAACATTTCATTCTTATTAAACTAACGAGCTACTTAAGTGTGCAGGAACAAGGTGATGACAAAGTTCTAGGGAATTCATACGCTTGAATATTTGTAAATGTCATACAATGTAATCATTTGTAAACTTGTACAAATATATAATGTACAAGTACTTAGACTTCATGTAAATCAAGCGTTAAATCTCTCTAGCTAAACACCACACTTAGTTAGGTCATCTCCTTCTAATAGGATCATATAATGCACACTCATGCACACACTTAGTATCTTAATTGAAAGATTGAAAACAGAGTCAATCTCGGTCGATCACACTCCTCGACCGAGACACTCTCGGTCGACAAACTTCTCGACCGAGATTGACCAAAAGTAGCCGTTAGACACAGCAGTTGACAGTTGCAAATAAACGTTAATCCAGAGAGCCTGTCGGTCGACAAATCCTCGACCGACTGGGCATCTCGGTCGACAAGTCCTCGACCGAGATGGCCTCTGACAGCAACTGTAGAATTAATTAACTAGCCGTTGCTAATGCGCCTAACTTATTCCTAACGGCTAGTTAAGCACTAGGAACCCCCTAAAAGTTGTCTAGAATGTCCTTAAGCATACTTAGGCCATTCCTATAAATAGGACAAAGCCATAGAACACTAGAACCCACTTGTTACAATTGAGAATACACTTGAGCATACTTGAGCAATATTTTGCAAGTAAAATTTGAGCACTGTGATCATTGGCCTAAATTCTCCTTAGCTCAATCTCGTGTCCTATAGGCTAGATTCTCCTACCTACAGCAATCACAAGTTCACATACTTGGCTAGGAGATCTTACGCTTGATCTAGGCATATCAAGCCTTGAGCTTAAAGGATAAGTTGTAATTTCTGTTTTCCTTTCTTGTTCATGTTTATCTTTTGTACTCTCCTTGCTACTCCTAGGGTTGGAGGCTGCGGATTGGAGAGAGTTGACTTCTCAGGTGGAGAAGGGGACTTCAAGCTACTTCAAGAAGGCTATCGCAAGGGAAGCTACTTCAGAAGGCTGGTGCAACGGGAGTTGGTGCATCTACTTCAAGGGAAGGCTGCTTTAAGGTTGGCAATTACTTCTAGGTGAAGGCTGCTTGAAGGGTTTAGGAAAAGAGATTGTATTTTATGTAAATTCCTTGAAGAGGTAATAAAATAAATTTCTTTTCAAATCCCGGTTGGGTAAGCAACCGGGTAGTGGACTGACGGCTATAGTATTTGCTATAGTTGGAACCACTCTAAACCTTGTGTCTCCTTGTCCAATATTTTCTTTGTGGGTTGTTTAAGTGTAATAATTGTTAAATTATCTATAAAACTCTATTCACCCCCCCTCTAGAGGTTTTCAATTGGTATCAGAGCAGGCTTCAAGGAGCCCTAACAAGGTCTTGAAGAGATAAAGGGAGGAGGTGACTACAACCACAAGCAAAGGAGCATGGACAAATGTTCAACAAGTTGCAATTGGTGCTTAGGAACAAAGCACTCTACATCTAGATGTCCATGGAGGTCAAAGAAAGAAGATGTACATAAAGAATGTCTCATTGCTACAATAAGTGAGGAAGAAGAAGAAGAGGTAAGCTTGCTTGATTTACCTAAAGAAGAGTTAGTTGCTATTATTGAAGAAACACATAGTAAATATATTGAGTGCAAAAAGAAGCTAAAGAAATCGAATAAAGAAAATGAGGATTTAAATACTAAACTTCTTGCTCTTGAATCTGAAAATGAAGATCTAAAAAGGGCAAATGAAGGTTATGATCTTAAGTTAAAATTGGTAGAAGGAGATTGTAATCTACTTTCCTTAGAAAAGTTAAATTTGCAAACACAAGTGAATGATCTTCAGAAACAACCTATTTTATGCTCACATTTAGATTATGATAAGGTTGTCAATGAAAGAAACTTTTTAGTATCCGATTTAGATAAAGCAAAGTCGGATATCAAAAGGAGAATGGATGAAATTGTTAAGTTGCAACAAAAAGTTAGAAGTTTAAATAACAATGGCATCCTTGATCAAATCTTAGATAATCCCTATCATCAAATTGGGAGAAGAGGACTAGGTTATAAGCCTAAGGAGAAATCCTATCAACAACCTAGTTGGAGAAGGACACAAGAGAATCAATCCATGAATATACATAGGGGCACATATACATTTGTACCAAAGAACAACCTAGATCAAAACCATAGAAAAAGGCTTGAGGTTGATTCAATTTGTTGTCATTATTGCTCACGCCTTGGACATTATTCTTTTTCATGCCCATACAAGAAAAAGAATGTCGAGATGGTATGGGTTCCAAAACCCCCAAATTAAATAGGTTCGACTAAGTTGAGATATGACCAAAGATCTTAATTTGTATATCCTTATGTCTATCTCAACTTAACATTTAGGGATAACAAAATCAAAAATTAAAAGATTTAATAGCACCTTGATACACATATGTCTATCTCAAACTGATCTTTTAAATAATTGAATAAGATACAGCCAATATTGCACTTGAAATATATTTCTGAAACAGTTTCCAGAAACTTGATCGGTCGAGCAGTTGTCGACCGAATCATCCTCGGTCGAGCAACTGTCGACCGAGCATATCACTGTTCTCAGACTGCTGTAAATCTTTACATTGTATGTGAAAATTATTCTTGAAAGATTATATGGAATAAATATTAACTGATCATGCTTACATTTCTATTTAATCATGCTCTTATTGCACATTTTTTTTAGAAATACTTGCAATGAATAAAATGTTTCAAATAAATTTTTTGTGTGCTTTTATATTAGGCATCACATATTTTAGTCTATCCAAAGTAATCTTAAATTCATGAATGGATATTATTCTTGAATATGCTTCATCATATTTGATGTCCTTATTTAGCTCTCATAATGAGTCTCAAATTGATATTTGCAAGCTATCTGTAGAACTCATACTTCGCATATGAATGTTCATACTGGAAACCTGCAGAATATGCCTCTTGGTTAAAATAAAATTTGACCAAGGGGCGCCATGGTCGTAATCAAGGGCGACCTAAAATAAACTTTGATAAAAATTGTTTATTTGAACACTATTTTATTGAAATTAATCTTAGCATATTTTTAAATCAAAACGTCAAATCATTTGTGGTAATTAGAAGCCTTAAAAATTATTACTCCCTTGGAATATACATATGCTCTACAAAAATGTTCTATGATTTGCATTAAAATTCAGCCAAAAATTGAACTCAGTAAGTTAGTCGGTCGACAAATGCTCGACCGAGAACCACTCAGTCAGCCCATCTCACTCGACCGACAAATTCTAAACAGACTCAGTATCGGACAAACTGTCGGTCGACGAGTGCTCGACCGAGACAATGTCGGTCGACAAGCGCTCGACCGAGAAATAGCCGTTGGATATGACCGTTGCGACCCGACCGCTATGACCGTTTTCTTTACCGTTGGAGGACCAAATGGCGCGTCTGCAACTCGACCGTTGCGGACGCTCGGTCGACGAGTCGTCGACCGACCAGGTCGCTGGAATTCTATAAATAAGTGCAAAAACGAGCCACTTACTCACACTTGCATTTCCTTGCTTCCATAGTCCATCTCTAGTGCAAATTCGTGCAATCCTTCAGCACTCTTACCCTCAAATCTTCCTTGCCTCTTCTCCACTCTCAAAAAAACACAATGGCCTCATCATCAACTGTCCGTGGGAAGAAGAAAGTTGCTGGAAGAAAAAGAAGAGAAGAGCGGGAAGCTACTCCGCCACTGACGATCATCAATGACATAGCCTTCGTCGACGGAGATGCTGGAGATAGATACTTTCGGCTTTCCTCTAAAGCTCCTCTTCCCCGACGTCCGGTCGAAGTGATGGACTTCATCAACATAGTCGACCTGGAGCATCTCTTTGGAGTACAAAAGTTGAAGGACTTCATCAATCCATCCTTTCCTTCCTACTCCATTAAGGTAGTAAACGAATTCTATGCCAATCTTCTATCTCACACCGAAAATGACACCACTTTCTTCTACACCATGGTCAATGGGCATAGTTTTAAATTTTCCGAAGGGGATATTCTTGACATGCTTGAAATTGATATAGATGAATATCAAGATTTCCTTGACCTTACCACCAGCAATCCAATAAATTTATTTTCCCATGATGACCACACCACTAGCCTAAGTGATATCAAAAGAGCCATATTTCAAGCCAATACCACTTGTCATGAGGATAGGGGAACCTATTATGCTATAAACCTAAAACCGGCATGTAGAATAGTAAACCTCATTGTTTCCACCAACATACATCCACGAGCCAATAAATCCGAGGTTCCCATTTTCCGTATGTGTCTCATTTATGCTATCATAAAAGAAATTCCCATCAACTTCATTCGCATAGTACTTAAAAATATGCTTGAGTTTTCTGGCAATCCACCATATGCCGATTTTGTATGCCAGATTACTCAACATTGTCTTAAGGTAAACATTGAAGATATGGGATATATATGGGAGCGTAGACCACCAAAGATAAGTAAGAACACCGTAGAGAAGATGGGGATTGACTTTGGCCATAAAAAGGCAAGAGTAGAAGGAGAGTCATCACATCAGGATATACCACCCCCTCCTCCTACTAACCTTTCCATTGATCCCATCCAAAATACCCTTACTTATATTGCTGGCTCCCAATACCATCTTAGTAGACAATTAAACTACAATCACCATGCCATGACATACTTAAATCAAAGAATGCAAAACCTTTCTCCTGGCCAAACTGATGAATATCCGCATTCTTTAAACCCTGGCATGCTCAACCCATGTAACCCCTCATACAACTACTATCAACCTCCACCTTCACCATCAATGGATCTTGCACATACTCAATTTTCTTCCATACAATTGTAAGACATAGCTGCTCACTTCCGTTTTGACCGAGTTCCCACTTTCCTGGAAGCATATGCGTTGACTACAACTGGTGCTTTGGATTGGCAAACTCTGGTCCAATACTATGGAGCCGAGCCATTCCTTGGGAAAGATCGGGACATTGATGTAATTCTTAAATCTTTCCTGTGAAGTGTTGGAGTTGTAATAGTTGTATTCCATATGATTGTAATCTTCTTCATGCTATTGAATGAAATTTGCCATTTTTATTTTGATTCACATGGTTATTTGTTTGGCATATGAGATTTCTTCAAAATATGATTTATAAGTTCATTACTGTAGAGCATAACAAACAAGGGAATAATAATTAAAACAGGCAACTATTACAATTAAAATTAAATTTTTAAATAACAAAACAGTTCTCCAGAAACATTCTCGGTCGAGCAACTAGTCGACTGAGAACATTGTCGGTCGAGCAATTGTCGACCGACTGGGTTTCTGTTTTTCAGTTTGACATAAATTGCATACATCTTTGTTTAAATCTTGGACATTTTATATATTCAAACTTTCACTTGAGATATCTATCGAAGGGGGAGCAAAGCATAAGAAAAAGGGGGAAGATCATCAAAACTATGATCATTTGATTAAAGAAGCTTACAAAAACTTTGCAATCACTATGTGTAGCTGAATATTTTTAAGAAATTTATGAAAATGGTATCTTGTACTTGAAGGAACTCTCTACCCAAAATGGGGCTTAACATCCCTTGCTTTTGGATGGAGACATTTTTAGGATTCTCATTTAATCTATAACTTAACATTCTTTGCTATATGAGAAATCCATTCATCATATGCTTAAGGGAATCTCGTATCATTTCAAAGCCTAACATCCTTGCGAATGATTGAGAAACAAATTATGGATAAATTAGATACAAATCCATGTTCCTAATAGGATATCTAATTAAGGGGGAGCATTATATTAAGGGGGAGAAGATCAATAAAACATTCAACTTGGATATCTTTTTGAAATGACAAAGGGGGAGAAAGAATATAAAAGTATATATAAAGGAGTTTCATCATATCTTGGCCAGCACTCACTTGAAAAACATAAATGGCTGCAAAAGGTAAATTTCCAGGTATGAAACTCACATGCTTTATATTTCCTTATTTCATATTTAGGAAATGTATATAAAAGTATATATAAAGGAGTTTCATCATATCTTGGCCAGCACTCACTTGAAAAACATAAATGGCTGCAAAAGGTAAATTTCCAGGTATGAAACTCACATGCTTTATATTTCCTTATTTCATATTTAGGAAATGTTTGTCATCTTCAAAAAGGGGGAGATTGTTGGATAAATTGGATATTATGATAAATCCCTTTGTTTCGATGATGACAAACATTTCATTCTTATTAAACTAACGAGCTACTTAAGTGTGCAGGAACAAGGTGATGACAAAGTTCTAGGGAATTCATACGCTTGAATATTTGTAAATGTCATACAATGTAATCATTTGTAAACTTGTACAAATATATAATGTACAAGTACTTAGACTTCATGTAAATCAAGCGTTAAATCTCTCTAGCTAAACACCACACTTAGTTAGGTCATCTCCTTCTAATAGGATCATATAATGCACACTCATGCACACACTTAGTATCTTAATTGAAAGATTGAAAACAAAGTTAATCTCGGTCGATCACACTCCTCGACCGAGACACTCTCGGTCGACAAACTTCTCGACCGAGATTGACCAAAAGTAGCCGTTAGACACAGCAGTTGACAGTTGCAAATAAACGTTAATCCAGAGAGCCTGTCGGTCGACAAATCCTCGACCGACTGGGCATCTCGGTCGACAAGTCCTCGACCGAGATGGCCTCTGACAGCAACTGCAGAATTAATTAACTAGCCGTTGCTAATGCGCCTAACTTATTCCTAACGGCTAGTTAAGCACTAGGAACCCCCTAAAAGTTGTCTAGAATGTCCTTAAGCATACTTAGGCCATTCCTATAAATAGGACAAAGCCATAGAACACTAGAACCCACTTGTTACAATTGAGAATACACTTGAGCATACTTGAGCAATATTTTGCAAGTAAAATTTGAGCACTGTGATCATTGGCCTAAATTCTCCTTAGCTCAATCTCGTGTCCTATAGGCTAGATTCTCCTACCTACAGCAATCACAAGTTCACATACTTGGCTAGGAGATCTTACGCTTGATCTAGGCATATCAAGCCTTGAGCTTAAAGGATAAGTTGTAATTTCTGTTTTCCTTTCTTGTTCCTGTTTATCTTTTGTACTCTCCTTGCTACTCCTAGGGTTGGAGGCTGCGGATTGGAGAGAGTTTACTTCTCAGGTGGAGAAGGGGACTTCAAGCTACTTCAAGAAGGCTATCGCAAGGGAAGCTACTTCAGAAGGCTGGTGCAACGGGAGTTGGTGCATCTACTTCAAGGGAAGGCTGCTTTAAGGTTGGCGATTACTTCTAGGTGAAGGCTGCTTGAAGGGTTTAGGAAAAGAGATTGTATTTTATGTAAATTCCTTGAAGAGGTAATAAAATAAATTTCTTTTCAAATCCCGGTTGGGTAAGCAACCGGGTAGTGGACTGACGGCTATAGTATTTTCTATAGTTGGAACCACTCTAAACCTTGTGTCTCCTTGTCCAATATTTTCTTTGTGGGTTGTTTAAGTGTAATAATTGTTAAATTATCTATAAAACTCTATTCACCCCCCCTCTAGAGGTTTTCAATGTCAACTTGAAAACTATATAGGAATAGGGGCCCTCACAACCGAACTGCCTCTTCTCTTTGCACCAGAGTGCTCTATATGCTAGGAAAGCCCATGATTTGCACTAAAGTGCACTATATGCTAGGAAAGCCCATGATTTGTACCGAAGTACAGTGTATGCTAGGAAAGCCCATGATGAGGATCTTATACAAGGTTCATTCATTATCTTTACTCTTTACTCTTGAATACTCTTTACTCTTGCTCTTAAATATGAATATGATGTACTGTGATGATTCTTGAAATTAAGAAGTAAAAAGTATTTCATTTATCCATTAACTTTTAAATTTGATCAATAAAATCATAGCATGAATAATACAATCACTTAAAACATATACATTGTACATAGTAGCATATAAACATCCAATCATAATGTTCAAAGTGCATGGACCACTTATAGAGATTGGAGCAACTCCTAATAGTCTCTTGGTATTCAAGAAACCCTAAGTACCCTGTTAAATTAATAATCATGCATTAATAATCATTATCCAACCTAATTTAGGGTTTGATGTCTCTTGAATAAATCAGGGAAATTTGGTTTCAAAAGGGGCTCAAAACCACCATATTATTGTTCCTTGTGTTTTTATCGTTCCAACGAGTATTTTATGAATTTTCTGACATCAGAAAAATTTTCTACAAAATTTAGAATTCGAAACCAATCAGAAATTGAAGAAAAACCTAATCCGTTATCCAAAACCATGGTCCATCCTAGGGCTGATCCTGCTCGAGGTGGCCCAGTTGGGCGCTACCAACTGGACAAGGCCCATCAAACCAACGTTCATGAAAGAAAGAAAGGGTGCAATAATGTAACATCCCAGGATTTGAGGCCTCAGATAACATGATCTTAAAAGGAATGATTGGACTACCCATATCACCAAGGTGCACCTCCTTTTCCGGGAGCCCATCACTAAGAACTCCATAGTTAAGCATGCTCAGCTTGGAGTAGTACTGGGATGGGTGACCTGTCGGGAAGTTGATCCTGGCATGCGCGTGAGTGGAAAAAAAGCGTGCAGTTAATGCTAGTGGTGGTCTGTGGGGCCAGTCGTCATTCCTGAAACTCTACTAGAGCCTTGGGCAGTGGGCCCGGGCGTTACAAATAAAAACCCCTAAACACCCATGAATGCATAGAGGATAAAAATACACGTGCAAGGGTAAACCGGGCATACGAGGCTTGGTTCGTCATTCTCAAATCTCATACGAAGGTTGAGAGAAGAACAATGCGATCGAGATATTGAAGCTCAGATCCTATTCTCGCCAATGGAATCGATGGTGTGTGGCACCTTCCTCATCCTCGGCCAGATTAGGTGAGCTAGAACTCGGGGTTAGTGGAAGTCAGATGGTCTAGGACAGAGAGTGCCCTGACGCCATGGACAATCGGTCAGAGAAACCAGGCGATAGAAAACACAAACTAAATAGGGTTGGTGAAAACAATTCTGGTCAACTCAATGCACCCTGACAGAGCTAAAGAGAAAAGTTTCGTGAGGAACCATTGCCAAAAACATCAAGCAGATCGTGGGTTCGCGAACATCAAAAGCCATGAAGGGAAAGAGGGAAACTGGGATACCTATAAAATGTCATGAATTGAGCACCAAAAAAGGTTCTTTGAGTCTTGGGTTATCTCACTATGGCTTCCTCTAAACTCGCAGTTTTCAGATGACTTGATAATGTCCCTCGGCAAAGGCTGAAGCAAGATCGAGAAGGGAAGACTGATGCGGCGGTGCTATAGGGTAAAACAACCATGAGGTTTCCTTTTCTAAATGTCTGATGACCAATTTCAAGGGGTCCCTTATATAGATTTCAGGTTCTACGGGGCAAGAGTCATCACTGGAGTTTGGAAGTAGAGGAGAACTCAGGGAAACCTAGTGAACTAGGAAGTCTAGGGAACGAAACCCTATCGTTAAGAGATCTGAAGGTTCGGGAAAGCATGTGGATGGTGAAGAAGATATTTCTTTGTACTGGGAGTCAGTAGAGAGAGAGATCAAGAGGGTGAGAGATTGCGGCTGATGTTCTAGTTTGAAAGGAACTCAGACGGGCGGGAGAGATGGCCAAAAGCCATCAGATGGATCCACAAACCATGCAGAATGATCCTGGCCGTACAATCTGATCTGAGGTCAAAAAGGCAGTGTGTGACTTATGCATTCATTATAGGCCCGAGACCATAGTCCAGTTACATTAGAATTAGGTTTATTTAAATTTTTGTTTATTTTCTTTCTCATGCAATTTGGGGCATCAAAGAGATTCCAAACCTAATTAAAATTGGTGCGCTACCAAAATTGGATGCAAGGATTCTGAAAATCAAGTCATATTTTAGTTTTGAGACTTCCTTCTATATGTTATTTCCTCTCTAAGTTAAATCGTATTTTAATTATCCAAGACCATCTAAAAACATTCAGAGGTTGATGTTTTGGGAAAAGTTATATATCAGTGCTATAAGTTCACACAAAATTTGTTATGCCAAAATATTGTTTCGGACAGGGTCAATTTTACTTTATTCCCTCTAGATCACTAATTTGCTAATTAGGGTTAACTTTTATGGAAATGTAGTTTCAATTAAGTTTGATACTGTAAAATTATCCATGAACATGATTTATATATCATATAAGGGTCTCTAAGTTTCAATGGGTTTTATATGAAGCATCAAGATTTGAAATTTGAAATTAGGGTTTTGTAATTTCAAAAAAAAGTTAAAGTGTTACAATCCCGAACAAAATAACGACAGAATTTGAAACTTGGGCAAGTACACCAATGCATAATGTGGTCACCAAAAAAGTCAAACTCTACCGAATGACAAAAGGAGATAACACTCATTGTCAGGTTGTAACGAGATCATGAGGTGGTAGCTTAGAGTAACTTGTTATTCAACAAGTGACACAAATAATCTAAGACCATCAATAGAAATAGCAAAAAGAAATTCTTTCACATGGTCTGTCCGAAAAGAGGCGAGAGCAACTTGTTGCCTTTTGGATAATTAAAAAGTCATAAAGCACTAGAATGCCATGTTGTTGTAGGGTCTGTCAGGACTGTCTTAAGAGTGGCATAAGGAGTACTTGACAATGTGGGTCAACAAAATGACAGTAGTATATTACATAATGTTAAAAAAACCGATGTCAAATGAGGCACCTACGCGAATAGAACCAATGTCCGGTAGAATATGATCATGAAAATTTTTAGCGTGGTGCTAGGAGGTAAGATGAGCGTAGTTGTCGGTGTCCTGAGCTGTGTCAATACACAACCCTCCGAGACACATAGATAACGTGAAATATAGATCATCAAATCTTTGACAGTCACCAACTACTAGGCATGTCCGTGGATAACGATCTCTGAATTTATTCTTTAAATTTATTTGAGGCCCAAGCCAATTAGCTGGCCTTCCGGCTTCCGAGCATGCCTAAGCTGGGGGTCGGGTGGGTCGCCCGTCACGGCGATCCATGGAGGGGTTGAGGGCCTAGGTAGGACTAGACGAGGCTTTAGAGGTATTCAATCGGAGCCCAAAAGAAATAAGCTAATACGGCCGAGATATTCCAGTCGGCCGCCGACCGATCTCCGGTGAGATGGCGACGTCTCAGTTACTGCTCTTCCTGCAACGCAACACCCGCCTCCCCTGTTCGTTCCCATCCTTGTGCTCCATTTCCTCGTCCGGCATTTCCTCTGCATCTACGCACTTCTATTCCTCCAGCACTGATTGTTCTTCTTCTCCTCCCTCAAACGCTGAATCAATTCCGATCTCAAAACCTAGCCTCTCCCCGTCGTTTATAATCTCAGACATCACTTCCCATCCATCCTCCCCTCTCCATCTCCACCAAACCCGAAACCTATCTCTCTAACCCAGCTTTTCTCTAAGACCGCTTCTTCTCCTCATCCTTCTCCTCCTCCTCTCCCTACCCCCAACTCCTCGCTCCACAAGCCGAAGACCCTGACGCAGGCCCTCAAGGCCCTCTTCAAGGAAAAAGACCCAGATCGCTTGATCGAACAAATCACCACCCTCTCCTTCCGCCCAGACTTTCGACAAACTAGCCGCCCGTACGAGTACGCCGTCCGCCTCTTCACCGCGCTTGGCCGCCCCGACGCCGTGGAGGCCGTCCTCGAGCCTCTAAAGCAATACTCTTCGGACATCTCCCGCGAGGGCTTCGCGGCGTTCATCATCACGCTGTACGGCCGCGCGGTCCTTGCCGATCACGCAGCACGGACGTTCGACGAGCTCCCCAAGCTCGGGTGCCGCCGCACCACCGTCTCTTTCACCGCTCTCCTCTCGGCCTTCCTCCGTGCTGGGGAGCCTGCACGTGCCATCGAGGCCTTCCGCAGCGGGTCAGCGGACAACCAGGAGATCGCGCTTGTACCCTACACGCACAATGTCTTTCTCCGTGCGCTGTTCGCCGCGGCGGAGCCCGACGCCGCTGAATACGAGATGGAAATAATGGACGAGAGAGGGATGTCGCCAAATATCATCACCTTCGACATCATGATGGTCGGGTTCCATCGGCACGGCAGGTATGAGGAAGCAGATAGAATGTGGGCTGCTTTGGGCAAGAGGGGTCTCCAGCCTGACCGGCGGATCTACAACACCAGAGTGCGAGGCTTGGCGTCACAAGGGCGGACCCCGGAGGTGATGCAGGTGATCGACAATATGAATATTAAGGGAATCAAGATCGACGTCTTTACCTATAATGCCCTCATCAGTGTGCACTGTAAGCACGGAGACCTAGACGCCGCGCGCAAGGTGTTTGCTGAAATGAAACAGAAGGACTGCCGGCCAAATGCAGAGACGTTCGAGGCCCTGATCCCTGCGGCATGTGATGCTGGGGAGATGGACTTCGCTTTTGCGCTGGGTAAGTGGGCCGTGCCGCATAGAGTATCAGCTGAGTTGTTGCAGCAGGTGCTGGATGAGCTGGTGAAGGCGGACAGGATGGAGGATGCGAAGATGCCCTTGGAGGTTGGGCGGACGAGGGTGCAATACAGGGAGAAATTAGTTTGCGTGTAGTAAGTTCTCTACAGCTCGTGGAGAATGGGTGGAAGACGGTCCATATTTGCAGCTACAAGCTACTGCGTCTACTTCATGAGGGGACATATAACTTGATTTGGGTGAGTGAACAAATGAGACTTGGTTATTCATAATTTTTTTTATAACTTATTTAGAACAAGGATTCCAAGTGCTACAATAAGCGGCAGAGTTTATCAGCTAGCTGTACTTGTCAACTAGTTCAGTTGGTTAAGCCTGCTGCTTATGAAGCGCATGTTGCAGGTTCGAAACACTACCTTGGGCAGGGGTGAAATTCCCACTTCCAAAAAAAAAAGAGTTTATCAGCTAGCTGTTAGATGCTAGTCAGATTAGTGGCAAGTAAATTAATTTAATAGTGATTACACCTTCAAAGAAAAACTTAATAGTGTTTTACCATAAGCTGTTTTCAACCAAAAAAATGCACATTTCGCTTTTTAGTAATAATGGAAAGATCGTTTCCAAGGTTGTGTTATGAGAATGACTGAATTCTGTCTTCATGTTTCAGCAGTATGTTTGCGCGCTTCTCCTGTGGACATATAGAGTAGTCTATCTATTGTGTGCTTACTTACCGGTCAAGCTTATTTGTGTGCTTACTTACCCCATGTTGAACTTTTTGACTTTTTTTTTCATGATAAAATAAAAGTGGATCCTACTACTATGTTTGTCTGCCTCAAGAGAAGTGTATGAGTTTTGTCTACATGTTTCAACATGTCTATATGTTTTATTAGTTTGTCTATGTACTTGAATAGTATGTTTGTGTGTTCAACGGTCCAGTCTGTTTGCGTGCTTACTTGTTTTCCTTCTTTGTAAAGCAGTGATAATTTTGGTAATTCACGCTGTAGCTGGTGGGAGTTAGCCATCAATTGATCGAGTTGTTCTTATTTTGTGAGTTGTACATAAATTGTTCTGTGTAATGAAGGCAGCACGTAATAATTTTGGTAATGAACGCTACAAGTTAATAGAAGTCAGCTAATAATTAATCTAGTTGTTCTCTTCTAACGAATTGTATGTAATTATTATGAAAGTAAATGGATTCTATCAGCATGTTCTCTTACTTCAAGAGAAGCAAGTCTATGAGTTATGTTTGCATATTTCAGCAACACATCTATGTGTTTCACCAGTTTATTTGTGTACTTGAGCACTCTGTCTGTGAACTCAACAGTCCAGTCTGTTTGGGTATTTACTTGCTTATTGCCATTTGGGATGCTGATAATTTTGATAATATCACATTATAGGTTGGCATAAATCAATCAATAATTGATTGATATGTTCTCTTGTCGTTGGTTGTGTGTAATAAGGGGAGCACATATAATTTTAGTAATTTAGCTGACAATTAATCCAATTGTTCTATTCCAGTAGAGTATATATAAATTATTGTTAAACTAGTTATATAATTTGTAGAATGCATGTAATTTTGACAATCACACACATGTTGGAGGGTATAGCTGATAGGCAATTGAGTTGTTCTCTTTTTGCATGTTGTATGTAAATGGTTGGTTTTATGTAAATTGACTTGTGTAATTATTTATTTGTCGTCAGCAAGCACATGCACATGATGGAGAGAGCGAACAATTTTGGTAATGTCGCGCTCTAGGTTGGACAGACTTGGATGACAACTAATTGAATTGTTCTCTTTTAACATGTTGTATGTATACTACAGTGAATGCTAATTAAATTAATTAAATACGAGGTAACCACAATATAACACATATAGGTGGAAGGAGTCACTTGGTAGTCATCGAGTTATTTTCTTCTAGTAGATTACCTATAAATTATTATAAGTATGAATTATATACTATACGTTAGCAGATACATGTCCGAGAAGGGAGCACATGGATTTTTGAGAATGTCATACTACATATTGAATGGAGTTAGATGCAACTAGTATGAATTACTCTCTTTTGATGGTTGTATGTAAATTATTATGAGTGAAAAAATATCATTCCGGTAATAACACAGATTTTGAGTGAATCCGTAGGTAGTTAACCAAGTTGTTCTCTTTTACTGGTTGCATGTAAATTATTGTGAGTACTAATTATATATTAATTGTATTAGTATACACACTTTGTGTTATTGTGTGTTTTGTTATGTGTTATCATGTGTTGTGTTGTGTGCTATAGACTTGTCTTTGTCTTTAGCCTTTTCTTTATCCTATATTGACAGGTTCTGTAT
Organism: Alisma plantago-aquatica; assembly: GCA_963693085.1. Lineage (NCBI taxonomy): Eukaryota > Viridiplantae > Streptophyta > Magnoliopsida > Alismatales > Alismataceae > Alisma > Alisma plantago-aquatica. The sequence continues at coordinate 639,703,937 of OY856411.1, forward strand.
CTCCCTTCCTCTCTTGTCCTATAAAAGAGAGTACATTGCAAACATTTGAGTACAACAAATAAAGGCCTTTTCCATTCTATATGATATCAGACGTATTCGATCCTCCCTAAACCATCCCCATCGTCGACCCCACCATATCCACCTTTACCTCCATCACCTTCACCACCACCCTCCTCCCGTTGACCACCACCCTCCACCCTATTGACCCCACTTATCGACCGCACCTATCGACCCCACCTATCAACCCCACCTATCGACCACACCATATCAACCACCACCCTATCAAACATCACCACCCTATCGAGGTCCATCATATTGACCACCACCTTGTTGACCTCCATCCTATCGACCACCACCATCCTATCGACCAACACCATCATATAGATCTCCACCCTATCAACCACCCTCCTATCGATCGCCCCCTATCGACCATCAACCTATCGATCACCTCCTACTGACCACCATTTGTCGACCAATAACTCTCGACCCCACCCATTGACCTTATCTGTCGACCTCACCCATCGACCCCTCTTCCAGAGATTCATAAATAACACATTGAAACCATAAAGGTCTCTGACACGCGTAAACCGTGCGTGCAAACACAAGTATACGTATCGATGTAATATAGGCCTTGTGAGGCCCGAGTCGAACTCAGGGAAACGTGAATTTTAGTAGACTACTACTAACTGGTTGCGATCAGCTAAACCGATTAAAAGAGTTTGAGAGTTGTTGTAAAATAAAAGAAAATAAAATAAAACAGAGCAATCGATTAAGGGTTTACTTTAATCAATTCAAATGGAGATCTTTAGGATTGCAGTTTCACCGCGGGTTTTCACTGTATGAATTTCCATATAGCTACTCAAGTTCATCTCTCAATCCGAGTAGTGGCCTGTAGTCAAAATTGTCCACTGTCGTGGTACAATTCACTACCTAAGTCTAGGTCAGTTCCACCGTCGTAGTAACCTATACCCTAAACTAGGTGCATTAGAATCGACCTCTGGGTTTCCACCATTAACCGTACATCACATTGTTCAAAGGGTTTGTTAATTAATGTGAATTTCGTCTCTTTTCAACCATTAATTCTTCTTTCAAAGTAATTAAAGGCATTAGATTATCATTATGGTGATTAAGCATAACAATATAATTGAGAAAATGAAAACATACCACATATTTAGGAGACAAATTATGAATTACTATGATAAAAACGTCATACAATGCTTCCCCGGGCTACTCCCGGTCCTAAAGATTAAGGGGATTAGCCCCGCATGGTTGACAATAGAAAATACATAGGAGTAGAGAAGAAAAACATGGGAAACATGGAGCAAACTCGTGTAACCCCTGATACAAAGGTGTTCCTGGAGATCCTCCTCGAGAAACGTGCGTTTTGCAGTGTTCCGGCAACAAAATCGCCCGTCGGAGGTGCCCGGATCGCTCGGTTGACGGTCTTCGTCTCTTGTCTCCTCTCTCTCTCCCTCCTTCTTGGATGTTGTGCAACACAATATGAGATCCCCCTAGGGCCGGCCGTGCTCTTCTTAGGTCATAGGACCACTTTACGGCTCCGAAAAAGCTCAACCGTCGGATTATGACACGCGTAAACTGTGCGTGCAAACGCAAGTATACGTATCAATGTAATATAGGCCTTGTGAGGCCCGAGTCGAACTCAGAGAAATGTGAATTTTAGTAGACTATTACTAACTGGTTGCGATCAGCTAAACCGATTAAAAGAGTTTGAGAGTTGTTGTAAAGTAAAATAAAATAAAATAAAATAGAGCAATCGATTAAGGGTTTAGTTTAATCAATTCAAATGGAGATCTTTAGGATTGCGGTTTCATCGCGGGTTTTCATTGTATGAATTTCCATATAGCTACTCAAGTTCATCTCTCAATCCGGGTAGTGTCCTGTAGTCAGAATTGTCCACTGTCGTGGTACAATTCACTACCTAAATCTAGGTCGGTTCCACCATCGTAGTAACCTATACCCTAAACTAGGTGCATTAGAATCGACCTCTGGGTTTCCACCATTAACCGTACATCACCTTGTTCAAGGGATTTGTTAATTAATGTGAATTTCGTCTCTTTTCAACCATTAATTCTTCTTTCAAAGTAATTAAAGGCATTAGATTATCATTATGGTGATTAAGCATAACAATATAATTGAGAAAACGAAAGCATACCACAGATTTAGGAGACAAATTATGAATTACTATGATAAAAACGTCATACAATGCTTCCCCGGGCTACTCCCGGTCCTAAAGATTAAGGGGATTAGCCCCGTATGGTTGACAATAGAAAATACATAGGAGTAGAGAAGAAAAACATGGGAAATATGGAACAAACTCGTGTAACCCCTGATACAAAGGTGTTCCTGGAGATCCTCCTCGAGAAACGTGCGTTTTGCAGTCTTCCGGCAGCAAAATCGCCCGTCGGAGGTGCCCGGATCGCTCGGTTGACGGCCTTCGTCTCTTGTCTCCTCTCTCTCTCCCTCCTTCTTGGATGTTGTGCAACACAATATAAGATCCCCCTAGGGCCGACCGTGCTCTTCTTAGGTCATAGGACTACTTTACGGCTCTGAAAAAGCTCAACCGTTGGATTAAAACGCTCCGTTTTAGTGCTGAAAATCGCCAGATCCCGACGCTGTCGATAGTATCGACCCCCAGGTTGATGGTATCGACCATGATACAGGTTTTTCCTTCCAAGATCGCATTTTGGGGTTGCTTTCTGATAAAATGTCGATACTATCGACACCAGGGTCGATAGTATCGACTCTGGACAATGAAAAAGTGCCTGAAAAAGTGTCGAAACATGTGTATAAGTCCGGGGATTATATAAAATCATATAAATATGATAAAAGAAGTATAATTTGATGCAAAAAGAGTTTAAAGGCTAACTATAGTGAATTATGCAAATATAATCAAGAAAATGACAAATACATGCATAAAACAGATATAAAATAAGCCTATAAAAGTGACTCAAAACCCATGCATCAAACTCCCCTAAGCTTAAACCTTGCTCATCCTCGAGCAACAAAACTTTGGATCTGGTTGAGATAAGTCAGCAATAGGACATAAATACATGAAATGAATCTACATCATCCCCACTTTCTTTCCACAAACCGTCCCTCATTGACCACTGAACACTAACTGCCATCCAGGAAACCAAAGACCTATGTAAAAGATGTTTGTCCCCCAAACAGTGAAACACTATCAATTAAAGCAGTTAATATGATAAACTCATTTGGTCCATACTTGATGCATCTTGTGATCTCCTATCTACGTTGCTCATTTCCTAACTACCATCTAAATGGAAGCAGATCTCCTGATATTAATGATTGATGAGAATATCATGGGTGGCCTACCGATTAGAGCAATGGGTGGATGGGATAGGTGGTTGTGGAAGAGATGGAAGCGCATAACAGTCAATCATGCAATACAAAAATTAATGACCTATCATGATGCAAAATGCAAGTGAAAATGTCCTAATACTATATTTTTGGTGGAATGATGCATGCACTATCATTCCGTCTCAAGGTGAGATGGATTATCTAAGAAAACTACACCATGTGCTTATTTTTCTTAGTTCTCAGGTGAAAACATGTTCTTTTCTCCCTCTTCTTCTTTATTACTTCTCAATTCTTTTTTTCTTCTTTTTTTTTCTTCTTTGTTTTTCAATTTTTCTTCAATTTTTTTTCAAGCCCTTATTTTCATAGATGACAATGAATTATTTGTCGAGCTCACTTCTTGTTACATAAATTATACATTTGAAGCATTCTATTTGGAGGGTATGGATCAAGCTCACCACCTTTAATGTTTTCAGAGTAACATAAGATACATGGTGTACAATATGCTCAAAATATGCAAATGCAACTACATAATGATAGTTATGCAATTAAATGACACACACCTAAGGATAATGTGCATGTATAACTACTCTATCTTTTTTTTCATTTTCATGCAAAAAAAATATGTGAAAATAGATATAATGCAAGACCTATCTACATGAGATGCAATCAAAAAGTGAAAGACAATAATGTGCTCCCATTTCTTATGGTAGAGTGTGAATGAAATTGTGGTGGATCAGATCACAAGACTAATTGACAGAACCTTCTGAAAATATCATATGTCCCTCTCTAAAGACCTGTGTACAGGGTAACTGAAGGATTTCTCTCTTAAACTTTAGTCTAAGGTCACATTAGTGTTTGGTCAGTTTGGGCTCAAACATCCTTGCCAATCACTTTTCCTTGGACAATAAAGATGGTCATTCATGTCCCCATATCCTGAAGCTGACTCACCCAAGCACTTCCTCAGTTATGAAACTCAATTACTAACAAGAATAAGCTCAAAAAGTTCTCAAAATGCTCATTTTTTATGTGCACACAACCTAAGAGTAAAACTCCCAATTGAAACCATGCATTTATTGCTCCACATATTACACTAGATAGATGTGGATCCTACAAAAGCAGTAAACCTAGAAATAAAAACAACTAATATCTCAAAAGTAAAAGCAACATGAATAAGTAAAAACTAAGATAGAGGGTTGTTCCAACACCCCCCCTAAGCTTGAATATGACTATGGCCTCATAGTCAACATTCTCACTTAAGAGGTGGAACAACAGTACCATTCACTTTGAAGTGTGGTGAAGAAGGATGGTTAGATACTCAAGTGGACCAAGTGATGCTTGCTATCTCCCTCCTTTTTGTGGCCCATTTTTGTGTCTTAGTGGTTCTAAGACATGACTTGCTTCATCCATCTTTCCTCTGCAAAAAACGGTTCGAAAAAATCTCATTTCGATACCTTTTACGGCCTATTTTATGTAGCTGTCCTGCAGGTGTCGATACCATCGACCACCCAGACTCAGCAATTTTGCTAAATCGACGCATCTAAAAGCCTGGGAACTCAAAAGTGTCGATACTATCGACGCTAGGGTCGATGGTATCGACTTTACTGTCACCATTTTTTCTGTAAATCTTCAGGAATCTCGATACTATCAACCCTAGGGTCGATGGTATTGACTTTTCTTCAGCGTTTACTGATCCAAACTCGATACTATCGACATGGGTGTCGATAGTATCGACCTTAACATTCTGCACACTTCAAAACACGAGTTAGGGTACCATTTTTACAAAAATTATCAAAACCTAAGCAAAAACTAAGTACATAAACATAAAAGAACATAAACAAACATAAAAATGAATCGAAAGTTGGGTTGCCTCCCAACAAGCGCCCTTGTTTAATGTCCTAGGCTTGACATAAAGATACCTTTAACCTGGGTTGTCAAGAGATGTCTCCAATGAGTCATGTGGTAATTTGAATTTAACTCTATCATCACCAATCCCGAGTGTCAAGTAACCTCGTCCAATGGCAGCGATTACATCAGTCGTAGCTTGGAACGGCCTTCCCAATAGCATCTCACCTCCTTCCAACTCATGCATGTCCATGACCACAAAGTCAACATGGAAGATGAATTTGTCGACCTTGACTAGCACATCCTCGCATATACCTTGTGGCTTCACAATGGATCCATCCGCCAACTCAATTGTCATAGAAGTTTGTGTTGGCTTCTTCAATCCCAGCTTTTAAAAAGTGGAAAGTGGCATAAGATTAATGCTTTCTCCTGAGTCACACTGTGCTTGTGGAAAATGCTGGCCTCCTATGGAACATGGGATGTAGAAACATCCTGGATCTTTCCTCTTCCTTGGTATCCGTCCTTGGATTATAGAACTCACTTTTTCATCAACAACACAAATGTCAGTGTCTTTTATCCGCCTTTTCTTGGTGATTATGTCCTTGATAAACCTTCCATATGCTGGAATCTGTTCTATCATTTCCACTAACGGAATATTAATATGGAGCTTCCTAAACATCTCCAAGAATTTCTTGTAGTGCCTATGCTCTTTCTTTAGCCTCAGACTATCCGGGAAAGGCACATTTGGGTCCTTCGCTCGCTTGTGTGGTGGCACATATGGAACTTTAGGGGTCTCCTCCCCTAAGCTTGCTTCAACGCCACCTTCTAGGATAGGATTTGACACATCATCCGTGGATGGCATGACTTGTGGCTGCTCCCCTCTCTCAGTGACTGTAGCTTCACCATGACGCATGGCCTTCACATGCTCCTCTTGCCTAGGTGCGGGCGTGGCCGCGATGTGCTCTTGGCGGATTTTATGAATGGACAACATCCGCCCGGTAGTCCATAATGACTGCGAGGATACGGTATTCTTGGTGTAGCCTCCATATCAAAAATCATTTTGCTTTTGTCCTGGACCTCCACCACCGGGGGCTCTGCCTCAGAAATCACAGATATATATTTCACTTGATGATGTGCTTGAACAACATCTGCATTCCCAGCCTATCTTTGTTGATTTGTATGCTTCATGGCCTTCACTTCATTGGAAATTTGGGTCAAAGTCATCTCTAGTGGCCTCATTTGTGCTCCATGACTTTGCAATGTCTGCCCAAATTTATTCAAAATCTCACCCTGAGACTGTAACTGCTTGGCGAATGTACTCATCATCTCTTGATTTTGTTTCACCACCTGGCTAAGCAATTCATTGTTCTTTTCCTCTAGGCTAGGATGTAGCTTTTGAAAATTTTGTTCCTTCCTCCATTCATAATTGTTATTTCTATATCCCTGTTGATGCATATACTTTGCATGTGCTTCATCATCAGACCCATCGTCATCTTTCTCTAGGAGCTTCTTTGCTATAAGATCCAACTTGTCATTAAGCACTTTGATGGCCCTTGCTTCATGTGTAATGCCAACCTGCTCGGGTGCATCTCTTTCACCCCAAGACTGCTTTTTGGACATGTTCCTTAGAATCTCCCAACACCTTGTGCCTGTGTTGTTCAAAAAGAAACCAGAACCTACTGAGTCCAAATTTCTCCTATCATGTTCATTTAGGGAGAAGTAGAAAATTTTAGCTTGCTTCTCCTTGTCAAAGTCGTGATGTGGACACTTCCTCAACATGATCTGGAAGTGCTCCCAAGTTTCAGAGTATGTTTCACCGGCTCGCTGGCTGAAGTTGTGTATCTTCCTCACTAGATCGTTTGTCTTTTCAGGCAAGAAGAACCTCTCAAAGAACACCTCAACCATGTGATCCCAAGATTCAATGTACTCATCATCCAGATTGTGCAGCCATTCCCAAGCATTGCCCGCTAAAGAACTGGGAAAAAGTTTCAGGTAGAGTGTCTCTTGCGGGAACCTGTCAATCTTTATCATATCACAATTTTCCACAAATGTGCTGATGTGGGTCACCGGATCCTCATTTTTAAGTCCATGGAAAGCCTGCGATTTGACCAACTGAATAAGCCATGGATCAATCTTGTAACTGGGTATGTTGATAGCTTGTTTCTTGATTGGCCCCTTCTGCGCAGAAGAAGAAGAAGCTTTAATCCTTTCCCAGATCGTCTGCTCCTCATTTTCCGCTCCGTCACCCATTATTACTTTACTAGTACCTTAAATTTCAAATGGTAGTGTATGAACCGGTACTAATAATTAAAACAATGAATAAGATTTGCAATTCAGTTCAAAAGATGAAAAGAAAAAAAAATTACAGGAATTAAAAGTGGCCTAGTGTGGCCGCTCGCAGCACTCGTAGTGCTAAAATTCACCGTTTCCCCGGCAACGGCGCCAAAAACTTGACACGCGTAAACCGTGCGTGCAAATGCAAGTATACATATCAATGTAATATAGGCCTTGTGAGGCCCGAGTCGAACTCAGAGAAACGTGAATTTTAGTAGACTACTACTAACTGGTTGCGATCAGCTAAACCGATTAAAAGAGTTTGAGAGTTGTTGTAAAATAAAACAGAGCAATCGATTAAGGGTTTAGTTTAATCAATTCAAATGGAGATGTTTAGGATTGCGGTTTCACTGCGGGTTTTCATTGTATGAATTTCCATATAGCTACTCAAGTTCATCTCTCAATCCGGGTAGTGGCCTGTAGTCAGAATTGTCCACTGTCGTGGTACAATTCACTACCTAAGTCTAGGTCGGTTCCACCGTCGTAGTAACCTATACCCTAAACTAGGTGCATTAGAATCGACCTCTGGGTTTCCACCATTAACCGTACATCACCTTGTTCAAGGGATTTGTTAATTAATGTGAATTTCGTCACTTTTCAACCATTAATTCTTCTTTCAAAGTAATTAAAGGCATTAGATTATCATTATGGTGATTAAGCATAATAATATAATTGAGAAAACGAAAGCATACCACAGATTTAGGAGATAAATTATGAATTAGTATGATAAAAACGTCATACAATGCTTCCCCGGGCTACTCCCGGTCCTAAAGATTAAGGGGATTAGCCCTGCATGGTTGACAATAGAAAATACATAGGAGTAGAGAAGATAAACATGGGAAACATGGAGCAAACTCGTGTAACCCCTGATACAAAGGTGTTCCTGGAGATCCTCCTTGAGAAACGTGCATTTTGCAGTCTTCCGGCAACAAAATCGCCCGTCGGAGGTGCCCATATCGCTCGGTTGACGGCCTTCATCTCTTGTCTCCTCTCTCTCTCCATCCTTCTTGGATGTTGTGCAACACAATATGAGATCCCCCTAGGGCCGTCCGTGCTCTTCTTAGGTCGTAGGACCACTTTACGGCTCCGAAAAAGCTCAACCGTCGGATTAAAACGCTCCGTTTTAGTGCTGAAAATCGCCAGATCCCGACGCTGTCGATAGTATCGACCCCCAGGTCGATGGTATCGACCATGATATAGGTTTTTCCTTCCAATATCGCATTTTGGGGTTGCTTTATGATAAAATGTCGATACTATCGACACCAGGGTCGATAATATCGACTCTGGACAATGCAAAAGTGCCTCAAAAAGTGTCGAAACATGTGTATAAGTCCGGGGATTATATAAAATCATATAAATATAATAAAAGAAGTATAATTTGATGCAAATAGAGTTTAAAGGCCAACTATAGTGAATTATGCAAATATAATCAAGAAAATGACAAATACATGCATAAAAGAGATATAAAATAAGCCTATAAAAGTGACTCAAAACCCATGCATCAGTCTCACCTCATCTCCTTCCTGCGCCACATGGTAGAGTGACTCTCTTCCCATGGCGGAGTAGGTCTTTTCTTCTCCTACTGCCCCTATGAGGGTTTCTCATATTCATTAAATCCGATCTGCTGTTGCTATGCATTTCCCTTATGAGGGTTCCTTGGATCTAATTAAATCTGGTTGCTGCTATCTCGGCCCCTATGTGAGTTATCTGAGATCTTATATTGTTGTTGATCTCTGTTGTTGCCTGTTGTTGCTGCTGTACTACAAGTTATCTTTCAGATTTAGTCATCCATATCTAACTTTTTACCTATTATGGCTTCCATGGCGACTACAGATCCTTCACAGACCTTGTGTGTTACGACTGTGAAGCTTGATGAATCAAACTACCATCTATGGGAGGCTTCTTTTGTACTATATGTCAAAGCCCAAGGGCGTTATTCTCATATCTCTTCTGCTGCTAAGGATCCTGCTCCTATTGACTCAGCGGATGACAAAGTCAAACAGGCCTATGACCAATGGGCCAAAGAGGATTTCAGTGTCATGACATGGATGGTGAATAGTGTTGAACCGAAGACCAGTCAGTCTTTTCTTCGCCGACCTAATGCCAAGGCCATGTAGGATCCACTGTCTCATGTGTACTCACATCAACAGAACCCGAAGAAAATCTTTGAGATCTTTAAATTCTTAGCTAAAAAGGAGCATTCCACTGATGACTCCATTGAAGACTATTACAACCAGTGATCTGCAGTTTGGGATGAATTTGAAGTATATCATCCACTCTCAGCTGATATCAAAGAAGTTCAACAACAACACAATGAACTTCATCTAGTTCAATTTATGTTTGGTTTACCTAATTCCTTTGTAGGTGTGGTAGACCAAATCTTATCCAGTGACCCCTTGTCTACGCTGAGGGATGTTCTCAAGTGTGTTCAACACCTTCCTTCTATGTCTGCTGCTACTACTGATCACTCGATACTTGTGGTTCACTCATCTAACATTGGTCAAGGATGTGGACGTACCCCTGGATGAGGACCTCTTGGTGGACGAAGTCAATCTCCACTTCCTACTTCCAATCACGTCTGCAACTTTTGTGGACGCACGAACCACACTAAAGTCCATTGTTGGGTAAAACATGGTAAACATGCCTGGGAAAATCAAGTCTCCAAAGATGTCTGTGATGACTCCACTGCTACTGCCTCAAGTTCTACTCAACCTACATATGAATGGATTAGTTCAAAGTTTGAAAAACTCCTACATGCTCGCCTATCCTCGCCAACGTCTACTATTGAATAGGGTTCCTCTACTCTTCTTGCATCTTCTGCTATTTACAGTAACAATAAATGGGTCATCGACTCTGGTGCAACTGCACATATTTCTGGTTGTTTCAAACTTGTTGCTACTTTGTTTAACACTACTTGTGTCCTTCCTATGATTGTTGCGGATGAGACTCAGTTTGATGTCCATGGCATGGGAACTATATCTCTGTCCAACAATATGCCCTTGAAATCCGTCTTATATGTTCCACATTTTTCTCTTAATTTTCTATCTATTAGTAAAACTATTAAGAGCCTTCAATGCTCGATTACTTTTAATCTTGAGGGTTGTGTTTTTTAGGATCTCTGTACGAGGAAGAGGATTGATTCGGGCCATGAGGGACCAGATGGACTATACTACTTGGATGTGCCGAAATCTACTGTAGCTCTTTTATCTTCTTATGTGACAAGTCTATAATGGCACTATCGTCTTGCGCATCTTTCTACTACAAAATTGCGTTGGGTTTTTCCTAATATGTCTGGAAAACAATTTATGTGTGAATCATACCAGTTTGGAAAACAAAACTCGTGCTACTTTTCATAAGAAGAATGAAGTTAGTTCTAAACATGTGTTTGATATTGTTCATGTCGATATTTGAGGACCGTGTTCTGTTTCAAGCTTGTCTGGATATCATTAATTTATGACCTTTATTGATGATCATTCTAGGTCTACTAGGTTGGTTCTCCTAAAAGATCACAATACTATTTTACAAACTACCACCACCATTTTTATTGAGATCCAAACCCAGTTTCAAACTACTATTAAAATTTTATGAACTGATAATGCCCTAGAATATATGTAAAAATCTGTTGATCTTCTTTGTAGTTCTCAGGGTATCATTCATTAGAATTCCTACTCTTGCACACCACAACAAAATGGTATGGCAGAGAGGAAGAATCGTCATCTTCTTGACGTAGCACACATTATTCTTCTTCACTATCATATTCCTAAACACTTCTGGCCTGAAGTTGTGTCTACTACATGCTACTTAATTAACTGTATGTCTTCTTTTGTGTGGCATATTAAATCCATATTTCCTTTCTCTATCCTGATGCACCTTTGTTTTCTATTCCATCACACATCTTTGGCTGCACATATTCTGTTAAGAATCTCTGCCCTGGAATATCTAAACTTGACCCTCGCTCCACTAAATGTGTCTATTTGGGTTACTCCTGAAATCAAAAAGATTATCAGTGTTATGATCCTATCAGTCGTCAATGGTTTGTAAGTGTGGATGTTGTATTTTTTGAAAAGATGTCGTACTACTATGATGGAGCTGCATTATCTAGTGGTCTAGTGGATCCTACTTCTATGCCTGAGGTAGTAGCACATGATCACACTGGAAAAACTAGATAAGTGTTCACGGTTACAACCCCCTCTATGGCTATTTAACAACCAATTCCTCCCTCAGTGGCTGGTCAAAACACCCTGTAGGTATTCTCTGATCTACATCTTCCTATTACCAAAAGGAAAGAGTTTGTTCCTGTATTCACCATGTGATTAGTAATTTCTGCTCTTCGACTAATCTTGGTGATAGCCTTGCATGTTTTACCACCGCTTTATCTTCTATCTCTATGACAAAGAATGCTACATAAGCTCTTCACCATACTTCACGGAGCCAAGATATGGAAACTAAAATGACTGCCCTTCAAGATCGTAAGACCTGGGAACTTGTTGATCGTACTTAAAATTGTATGACAGTTGGTTTTTGTTGGATTTTTACTATTAAATATCAACTAGATGGTTCTATTGAAAGGCTGAAGGCTAGACTTGTATCCAAAGGCTACTCACAAACCTATGGACTGGACTATTTTGAGAATTTCTCTTTGGTGGCCCACCTCAACTCTGTGAGAGTTCTTATCTCTGTAGCTGTTAATAAAGATTGGCCTCTTCAACTTGACGTCAAAAATGCCTTTGTATATGGTGACCTTCATGAGGAAGTTTATATGGAGAAACCACCTGATTTTCCAGCTAGGGGGAGTGTTCCAAAGCCTGCAGACTCAGGAAGGAAATACATGTCCTCAAACAAAGTCCACATGCATCAGTTGATAAATTAAGCCAAATACTTATACAGTTTCATTTCCGACACCAACATTCTGATCATTCTGTCTTTATTAGAAAAACCAGCTCTGGACTTGTTATCCTTATTATTTATGTGGACAATATCATTTTGTCTGGTGATTATTATGAAGGTATTACAACTACTAAGCGATATCTAGAACAACATTTTATTATGAAAGACCTGGGTAAACTCCGTTACTTCTTGGGAATTGAAGTTTCTGATCCATGTTCTGGTGTCTGCCTCTCACATCGCAAGTATGTGTTGGACCTTCTATGAGAAGTAGGTATGCTTGGTTCTAAACCTACTAGCACTCCTCTGGATCCCAATAGCAATTGGGATGATGAGTCTTCACCTCCATACCATGATAACCATCAATATCGACACATGGTTGGTAAATGTATCCATCTTACTGTGACAAGAGCTTATATAACTGTTGTTGTTGGACTTGTCAGTAGGTATCTCAAAAAACCTCGACAATGTCATTGGGATGTTGTGTGTCACATTCTTAAATACTTAAAATCTTCTCCAGGAAAAGGTTTACTATATCATAGAAATGGGCACTGTAAACTTACTGGATATTCTGACTCTGATTATGTTGTTAGTTGTTGTGACATAGAGTCTACTTCTAAATATTGTTCTTTTTTTGGAGGAAATCTGATCACATGGCTGATGTGTGCATTTCATATTGACTTTTTGTACAATCTCACACACAATTTCGGTTCATTTTGCCTTCGATTATCCTTTATTTATATTTATCTTGCCACATTTTTTTACTTTACTTACCACATGATGTTGATTGCAAACATTCGTTCAAAGTGCTAAATTGGAGATAGCCCAACTCAAGTCTGACCCCAATGGGACTTATCCTTAACTTACAGTTGATTCAGAGTTTATTCTTGAAGAAACAACATTTAACACGATGTGTCTTATTTGAGACAAGACATGTTTCTGTGGGCTCTGATCTCCAAAGTCCGAGATGAACACATGAACTTCGAAGTAAACATAGCGGAAGCGATTCGTTTAGCAGCGGAATACCAAAAATCAGCGGAAATTAAAACTTTTTGAGATAAAATATTGAAACCATAAAAACTCCTTTCATAGATTCAAGATAAACTGTTTACATCTCTGTTAATTACTTCTTGAGTAATTATACACAGCATGCTACAAAATCTCAAGAGACGAATCAAAACTCAGACCATGACTCCAAGGACCTGAGAGTACAGAGGACGCATAGGACTGACTATCTATCTATATAACTCAACAGTCTGAATTTGCACCTGAGATTTACTGCTGCTCCGGGTACTTCTGCTGCTGATACTGGTCACCTGGAGATTGGTCCCTTCGTCCTTGGCGACCACCTAAAAAGTTGAAATCTACGGGGTGAGACAATTTTAAATAATTGTCCCAACGGGAGTTATAACTCTTCGCCGGAAACATGATTATTACAGAATAAGAGAATAACAGTACATAAAGAAGTCATATATATTTTAAGAGTAGTTAGAACAATGTTTCACAGATTGTAATCTATTCCTCCTACTAGAAGCAAAGCATCTCTAAGACAACCCACATATCTCTTTTCTTTTAGAAATAAAAGGACATGTATAACATCTATTTATTATAAATCCATCATCACCACACTGGCTCTCTTCAGGCTTAGATCATATATCCATCACCTGGCATTATAATAAGGGATATCATGGCCTGTAGCCATACCCTTTCCTACAAGGTGTTAGGATTCCAAATCCACAACATAACTGTATGATTAGTACACATGAAATCATACTTAACCATACTCAAGTGACACAAGGGTTATTTACATTCATCACCCATAAGTCTACAGTTAAGCCTTTCATAGGATTATCTTGTAATAGAATTTCACATAGTAACACTCTATATTAGGATCACATTTCATAATTTAACATAGGGATATCAATCCCTAAACATCTTATCACTAAGAATTCGGAAAGTGAGAGTCCAAACCCCTGGACTAATTATAACATTTATTACCAATAACATATTATTTTATCTGGTCATCTAAATAATATGACCTTTGATGATCATCAGTGCATATTACTCATGACTCATTCAACCTATCAAACTCATAAGTTATCACTTATCAGATAACATATATGTTCTTGACTATTAAACATTAGCATAGCAGCTAAGAAAGAAGGATACTAAATGTAACAAGTCTAACTTACATCAATTACCATTTCTCAATTCTCTCATCACAAGTCATCTGTTATGCATGACCTTGATGGTACTCATGGCTCTCACAGCCTATCAATCTCATAAGATGCCACTAACAAGGCACCAGGATATATCACTATTCATAAAGCTTACAACATGCTTTTAATGAATATAGCATCATTATCCATACCTGGATATTATCATCCTCACATAGGAACCTGCACGATCAATTCAACTGATAATAGTAAATAACTTATTTAAAGAAGTTGTATCTCCCTACTCATACGAGAGCTAGGTTTCTCTGATTTTCATCAATTAGGGTTTACTATTCACAATACATGTCATCACCCTAGAATTAGGGTTTACTATTCTCAATACATGTCATCACCCTAGAATTAGGGTTTACTATTCACCTCATGGTGAATAGATCTCATAACATCACCATGTACGAGAAACATCATCATTAAAGACCTCAGATAAGATTAAGATTCATCAATTATCATAATTAGGGTTTCCATGATTTCACATAGTGGATCATACCCTATTCATGCACATTCATGTATATTGAAGGTAATTTACTTGAGTTTCCACCATAAATGGTACTTTCTCTCTCCTCTCACTAGTAGATGGTGATTACACCACTATGTTGAAAAACACTAGAGGGGGGGTGAATAGAGTTTTATAGTAATTTTAACAATTATTTGAACTCAAACAACCACAATTGAAATTGGAAAAAGGAGACAGGTGTTTAGAGTGGTTCCAACTTTAGCAAATACTAAAGTTGTCAGTCCACTACCGGTTGCTTACCCAACCGGGATTTTGAAAGTATATATTTTATTACCTTCACAAGGATTTATACAAAATACAATAATTTCCTTTACACCCCTTGAACAACCTTCACTTGAAGTAGATGCACCAACTTGAGGTAGCCTTCTTGAAGTAACTCCAAGCTCCCCCTTGAAGTAGCCTTCCTCTCTAGAAGTAACCTCCCGTTGCACCAGCCTTCTTGAAGTAGCTCAAGGTCACCTTCTTTGCCAAGAAGATCTCCACCCTCTCCAATCCGCAGCCTCCAACCTAGGAGTAGCAAGGAGAGTACAAACAATAACAGGGAACAAGAAAGGAAAAGGAAATTACAACTTATCCTTTTGTAGCACAAGGCTTGATTTGCCTAGATCAAGCGTATAGATCTCCTAACCAAAGTGTATGGAATTGTAATTGCAGTGGATAGGAGATGCTAGCCTATAGGACACGAATTATGAGCTAAGGAAGGAATTAGCCAATTGTCACAATGCTCAACTTGCTCAAACAGATTGCTCAAAGTATGCTCAAGGATTTCTCAAGTGTAACAAGTGTGTTTGAGTGTCCTATGGCTTGTCCTATTTATAGGAATGGCCTAAGGATGCTTAAGGACGTTCTAGACAACTTCTAGGGGTTTCTAAGTGCTTAACTAGCCGTTAGGTACAAGTTTGTTGCTTTAGCAACGGCTAATTAATTTACTCTGCAGTTGCTGTCAGAGTTCATCTCGGTCGAGGAATGGTCGACCGAGACACCTACTCGGTCGAACTCTTGTCGACCGACAGGCTCTCTGAATCAAGTGTTTTGCAACGTTTATCTCCAACTGCCAACTACCTTGTCAGTTGTGTCTAACAGCTACTTTGGATCTTTCTCGATCGAGAAGATTGTCGACCGAGAGTGTCTCGGTCGAGGAGTTGGTCGACCGAGATTGATCTTGTTTCAATGTTTCAATTTAGGCATTAATTATATGTATGAGTGTGCATATGTGATCCTATTTGAAAGGGATGACTTATCTAAATGTGGTGTTTAGCTAGGGAAGATCTAACGCTTGATTTACATGAAATCTAAGTACTTGTACATTATATATTTGTACAAGTTTTTACAAAGCGATTACATTTCATGAAAATATAAATATGGAAGCATATGGATTTCCCTAGTACTTTGTCATCCACCTTGTTCCTGCACACTCAAGTAGCTTGTTAGATCAATAAGAATGAAATGTTTGTCATAATCAAAACAAAGGGATTTATAGATGTCCATTTAGCCAACAATCTCCCCCTTTTTGAAGATGACAAACATTTCCAAAATATAAATGAAGGAAATATAAAACATATGAGTTTCATACCTTAAGATTACCTTTTGTAGCTTTTTATCTTGCTTTGCAAGTGAGTGCTTGGCCTTTTTCATTATGAAACTTTTGATCTTTATTTTATTTTTTATATTCTTTTCTCCCCCTTTGTCATTTCAAAAAGATATCCATGTTGAATATTTGATATTACTTCTCCCCCTGAATTTTATACTATGCTCATCTTTAGATAGATATCCCAAGGTATAAGTGCTTTGCAATAGATGTCAATTTAGCCATAACTTTAGGTATTTGCAAAAATTGCATACGTTTTGATTTATTTTTATTTATTACTCCCCTTATTTTGTATGCTCTACAATAGTCTTATAATCCAAATTCAAATAATGCCAAAAAGATATCCATTATAACCAATTTCATTACAAACATGGAAAGATAGCCAAATCATGTAGAGATAGCCCTTTTATTACAATCATGCAAAGATTCCATTACACTAATACAACTCCAAATCTCACTGGAAATACTTAAGAATTACATCAACATCAGGGTCTTTCCCAAGAAAAGGCTCAGTTCCATAATACTGGACCAAAGTTTGCCACTCCAGAGCACCTGTCTTGGTTAAGGCATATGCTTCCAAGAAGGTAGGAACCCGATCAAATCGGAAATGAGCGGCAATATCTTGTAGTTGCATTGATGAAAATTGAGTATGCATGAGATCTGTAGATGGTGGAGGTGGAGGTTGATAGTAGTTGTAAGATGGATTATATGGATTGAGCATGCCAGGATTTAAAGAATAAGGATATTCATCTGGTTGGTTTGGAGACAGGGTTTGCATTCTTTGATTTAGATAAGTCATGGCATGATGGTTATAATCTAGTTGTTTACTAAGATGATATTGTGACCCAACAACATAGGTTAGGGTGTTTTGGATGGGATCATAGGGTAGGTTGGTAGGAGGAGGTGGTGGTGGTATATTTTGGGTAGATGTCTCACCTTCCGTCCTAGCCCTCTTATGACCAAAATCAATTCCCATTTTTTTCTACAGTATTCTTACTTATTTTTTGTGGTCTACGCTCCCATGTATATCCCATATCCTCAATTTGTGTCTTAAGAAAATGTTGAGTAATTTGACATACAAGATCAACATATGGTGGATTGCCAGAAAACTCAAGCATGTTCTTAAGAATTATGCGGATAAAATTTGTGGGAATACGGTTTATAATGGCATAGATTAGGAACATACGAAAAATTGGAACTTCAGACTTATTGGCTCTAGGATGTATATTTGTAGAAACAATAAGGTTGACAATCCTACATGCAGGTTTAAGATTTATGGCATAGTAGGTTCCCCTATCTTCGTGACAAGTAGTATTTGATTGAAAAATGTCTCTTTTGATGTCACTAAGACTAACGGTATGGTCACCTTGGGAAAATTGATTAAGTGGGTTTCCAGTGGTAAGGTCAAGGGTGTCTTGATATTCATCTAGGTCAATATTTAGCATGTCAAGAATATCCTCTACAGTAAATCGAAAGCTATTCCCATTGACCATATAATAGAAGAAGTTGATTTCATTTTTAGAATGGGAGATGAGGTTAGCATAGAATTCATTCACTACCTTGGATGAGTAGGAAGGGAAGGAAGGGTTGATGAATTCTTTCAACTTTTGCACCTCAAAAAGATCCTCCAAGTTGATGATGTTGAGGAAGTCCATAACTACAACTGGTCTTCGTGGGAGAGGAGTTTTGGAGGAGAGCCGTAGATAGCGATCACCAGCATCTCCGTCGACGAAGGCAATGTCGTTGATGATCGTCAATGGTGGAGTAGTCTCCCTTCCTTTCCTGCCAGCGACCTTCTTCTTTCCACGAGCAGAGGATGATGCCATTGCGTTGCTTGAAGATGGAGAAGAAGCAAGGAAGTCTTGGGGATGAAGATACTAAAGATTTGCACAAGAATTCACTAGAGAGAACCTATGGAAGCAAGGATATGAGAGTGTGAAGAAATGACCCATTTTTGGTCCCTTTTATAGCAATCCAGTGACCGGGTCGGTCGACAAATTGTCGACCGAGCGTCCACAACGGTCATTTTCCAGACGCGCCACTCGGCCGTCCAACGGTTGACTTGTAACGGTCGGCCGCCCAACGGTAATAGTTGGATTTTAACGGTCATATCCCAACGGTTGATTCTCGGTCGAACAATTGTCGACCGACGTTGTCTCGGTCGAACAATTGTCGACCGGAAGTGTGTCCAATGTTAATTCTGGCTGGGTTCTGTCGGTCGAGAGAGGTAGACTGACCGAGATATTTTCGGTCGAAGAATTCGTCGACCGACAGACTTATTGGGTACGAATTTCTTGAAGCTGATTTTTAATACAATTGATAGACTAAATTTGTAGAGCATATATATATATTTTCTAAGGGAGTAATATTGAGATTTATTATGGACAATGTTGAGACAATTTTGTGATCATAAAATTACTGTTCTTTTGAATCACAATTTTCAAATAAGTATTGTGTCAAACTTATTTTAGGTCGACTTTGACTATGACCTTAGCGCCCCTTGGTCAATTTTAATTTCAACCAAGAGGCAAATTCTGCAGATTTCCAATTTAAACATTCATATGTGAAGTGTAATTTCTGCAGATAGCTTTAAATAAATATCAATTTGAAGCACATTAAGAAATACCTATTATGAAGACTTAATATGGGCATCATAGGAAGTTTTTGACTTTGATTTTTCTGGAATGCATGTTTTACATTCATGATGTTTCATAAGCTTTGCTATGGGTACATAAATATCAAATCCCATTTCTTCTTATACCCTTATTTTCAGATTAATCATACATCTTGAAAGCAAGATTAATATCTTAAAGTCAAGATTTTTGCTTTTGATTTCTTAGAACAAACAAATATATAAAAACATTAATATTTTTGTTCTAAGAGACACCGTTTGGCTTGTCATAGCAACATAATTATTTTATCACAAGCTATGTCCACAATCATTATCTATTATGTCAAGATGCTTTTCTGAATCAAAATAATCAAGAATAATATCCATTCATGGTTTTTATATATGGATCAAAGATTATTTTAGACAAACCAATGGAACATAATGATCATGATGAAGCATATCCATGATGTAATGATAGAACAATAAGATGATAATTTCATGAAATACAGTGATTGTGATCATTTAAACTAAATGTCATAACGCATGATAGATAGACCAGAAGATGCTTAAAAAAATCATGTAAAACATTATAGAATAGTGATTTCTAAACATGATTTTCAGTTTTACCTTATTTAGAGGATCAATCGAAATGATATCATTTGTATTAAAAAAAAATGATCTTCAACTTGTTTTGCATGTAAAACAGTCATTAACAACAAATAGATAGCCACTTGATTTAGCAATTTTACTGCAGACTGAAGTCAGTGAACAGATCGGTCGACGATTTCTCGACTGACTAACTGCTCGGTCGAGGATTTTTCAACCGACAAGGTTTCTGTTTTATCTACAGAACTATTTATTTGATTCCAAGTAAAATATAGACTATATTTAATTTGATTATGCACTCAGTTTTAGTTGAGATAAGACATATCCAAGTAACATTTAGATCATAATTAAAAATCTTTAAGTTTTGAGGACCTTAACTGAGATAAATTTTCAAGTTAGAAATTAAAGTTACTTGAGTCATTTTATTATCTCTTTATGTTAAGTTGAGATAGACATAAAGATATGCAATTTAAAGTCTTCGGTCATATCTCAACTTAGTCTAATCAATTTAATTTGGGGTTTTTGGAACCCATATCAACTCAACATCCTTTTTCTTGTATGGGCATGAAAAAGAGTAGTGTCCAAGACGTAAGCAATAATGGCAACATATAGAATCAACCTCATATCTTTTTCTAGGGTTGTGTTCTGTGTTGTTCGTGGGTGAAGATGTTCCTTTAGGTACATATATAGATTGATGTGCTTGTGTTTTTCTCCAACTAGGTTGTTGATAGGATTTCCCCTTAGGCTTGTAACCTAGTCCTCTTCTCCCGATTTGATGATAGGGAATATCTAAGATTTTATCAAGAATGCCATTATTATTCAAATTACTAATTTTTTGTTGTAACTTGGCAATCTCTTCCATTCTCTTCTTGATATCTAGTTTTGCTTGATCTAGATTAGATGACAATGAATTTCTTTCTTTGAAAATAGAATCATAATCTAGATGGCTGCATAAGATGGGTTGTTTTTGAAGATCATTCACTTGAGTTTGCAAATTAATCTTCTCTAGAGATAGTAGATTGCAATTTGCCTCTATAGATTTTATCTCAATATCATGATCTTCAATGATCTTTTTAAGATCTTCATTTTCAGATGTAATAGCAAGAAGCTTAGCATGTAATTCATCATTTGCTTTATTAGATTTCTTTAGTTTCTTCTTGCACTCAACATATTTATTATGTGTCTCTTAAAGACTAGCAACTAGTTCTTCTTTAGATAAATCAAAAAGACTTACCTCTTCTTCTTCTTCACTAGTTGTAGCAATAAGACAATCCTTGTGTTCATCTTCCCTTTTTGATCTCCATGGGCAGCTAGTTGTTGTGTGGCTTGTTCCTAACCACCAATTGCAACATGTTGTAGATTTGTCCAAGCTGCACCTTTTGTTGCGATTGTAATCACCATTACCCTCCATTCTTCAAGACCTGGTTAGGGTTCCTTGAAGCCTGCTCTGATACCAATTGAAAAACACTAGAGGGGGGGTGAATAGAGTTTTATAGTAATTTTAACAATTATTTGAACTCAAACAACCACAATTGAAATTGGAAAAAGGAGACATGTGTTTAGAGTGGTTCCAACTTTAGCAAATACTAAAGTTGTCAGTCCACTACCCGGTTGCTTACCCAACCGGGATTTTGAAAGTATATATTTTATTACCTTCACAAGGATTTATACAAAATACAATACTTTCCTTTACACCCCTTGAACATCCTTCACTTGAAGTAGATGCACCAACTTGAGGTAGCCTTCTTGAAGTAACTCCAAGCTCCCCCTTGAAGTAGCCTTCCTCTCTAGAAGTAACCTCCCGTTGCACCAGCCTTCTTGAAGTAGCTCAAGGTCACCTTCTTAGCCAAGAAGATCTCCACCCTCTCCAATCCACAGCCTCCAACCTAGGAGTAGCAAGGAGATTACAAACAATAACAGGGAACAAGAAAGGAAAAGGAAATTACAACTTATCCTTTTGTAGCACAAGGCTTGATTTGCCTAGATCAAACGTATAGATCTCCTAACCAAAGTGTATGGAATTGTAATTGCAGTGGATAGGAGATTCTAGCCTATAGGACACGAATTATGAGCTAAGGAAGGAATTAGCCAATTGTCACAATGCTCAACTTCCTCAAACAGATTGCTCAAAGTATGCTCAAGGATTTCTCAAGTGTAACAAGTGTGTTTGAGTGTCCTATGGCCTGTCCTATTTATAGGAATGGCCTAAGGATGCTTAAGGACGTTCTAGACAACTTCTAGGGGTTTCTAAGTGCTTAACTAGCCGTTAGGTACAAGTTTGTTGCTTTAGCAACGACTAATTAATTTACTCTGCAGTTGCTGTCAGAGTTCATCTCGGTCGAGGAATGGTCGACCGAGACACCTACTCGGTCGAACTCTTGTCGACTGACAAGCTCTCTGAATCAAGTGTTTTGCAACGTTTATCTCCAACTGCCAACTACCTTGTCACTTGTGTCTAACGGCTACTTTGGATCTTTCTCGGTCGAGAAGATTGTCGACCGAGAGTGTCTCGGTCGAGGAGTTGGTCGACCGAGATTGATCATGTTTCAATGTTTCAATTTAGGCATTAATTATATGTATGGGTGTGCATATGTGATCCTATTTGAAAGGGATGACTTATCTAAATGTGGTGTTTAGATAGGGAAAATCTAACACTTGATTTACATGAAATCTAAGTACTTGTACATTATATATTTGTACAAGTTTTTACAAAGCGATTACATTTCATGAAAATATAAATATGGAAGCATATGGATTTCCCTAGTACTTTGTCATCCACCTTGTTCCTGCACACTCAAGTAGCTCGTTAGATCAATAAGAATGAAATGTTTGTCATAATAAAAAAAAGGGATTTATAGATGTCCATTTAGCCAACAATGTTAGGTTGGGTTAAGTCCCCTTTGATCTTCATAAACCAAATCACCACTATCAAGTGATTAGGGTTTGATTAGAAAAAGGTATCACTGAATTGAACCTCTCAGGGGCATTTGGTAAAATTACCCATTGATCATCATCATGGGTCGATTCATTAGTCACTTAGTCCCTTAGTATTTTAAGTTACCATTATGGTTTAGATTAGTTCATCATTGAACCAATTATACCTTTAAGTGGTTAAGTATAAACAACCATGAAAATCTCCAATTAGGTTAGGGTTTAACCTTCAACCTTCAACCCATTTGAACCCTCAAACGAGTGTGGATTCACTGAGTTGAAACGGGTGTGAACCCATTTAAGATGAAACGGGTGTGAACCCATTTAAGATGAAACGGGTTGAACTCGTTTGGATTGAAACAGGTTGAACTCGTTTGGATTGAAACGGGTTGAACTCGTTTGGATTGAAACGGGTTGAACTCGTTTCGATCTAAACGAGTGTGGACTCGTTTGGGTCTAAACGAGTGTGGACTCATTTGGGTCTAAACGAGTGTGGACTCGTTTGGATCCAAACCGCATGGATATGAAAGGTGATATAAAGGTTATGATTAAATAGGATTTCCTATGTTGAAGCCTTCAATTGGCCCAATCCATGTTAACCACTTACAAATTGAGTCAAATAGGATGAGCCTCAATCAATTGGACACCAATTTGACCTTCAATTGAAAGCCAATTAGGGTTAAGTCTAACTCAATTAAGGTTTCCAATCGGCTACTCATCAATTTTCATCAATGTGAATCAAAACAAGGTTGAGCATATCAATTGAACTCCAATTGGGCCCAAACTTGGCCCAAACGGTCTTGAGATCGTTTGGATGATCTCCAAACGGTCTTGAGACCATTTTCCCAAAGGTTTGACTAAAAATTAAGTTGATTTGATAAGGGTTGAGTCCTAATTAGATTACAAATCAGCACTTTTCATCAATTTATCAACATCTTGTGATTGGACCCTTAAACCATCAAATTTCTTTAACCCTGTACCTCCAAACAGTCTTGGGGTGTCACTGAACGAGTGTGAGATCTTTTGGATGAACCCCCAAACGGTTTTGAACCCGTTTGGGTCCTTCAACCCAACACTCAACAAGATCTATATTGAAAATCAGCAATTTTAACCCGATTAGGGTTAGGGTGTTGAACTGCATTCAATTCTTAATTGGTTATGAATTAGATTATGATTATTTGTAGAAATGAGATTCAACATAATATGAACAGGAATCCCAAACGGTCAACGCTTGGTCAACTCATTCAAATGGGTTGAAACCCATTTTCCCAAAAGGTTCAATTTGATTAGTTTGGAAAAATCAGCACTTAATTTAATTCGATTGCCTAATTGATTGGCCTTCAACCTACGATTCCTTTTGAATTAACCCCTGAAATTAGGTGGGTCATTAGTCTACATAATTGTGAACAGGAATCCCAAACGGTCAATGCTTGGTCAACTCCCTCAAACGGGTTGGAACCCGTTTGGCCAAACCGACCTATCGAACCCGTTTTCCCTTCAAACGGTTGGTCAAGAAGGGGGGGAATCATAAGATCGTTTGATAAAGTTGGATAAGGACCAACATAGGTATTAACGCCCTCCATCTTACCCCTTGAACCAAGGTCTGTTCTTCATGAAAAAGCTTGCAAGAGTGCAAAGAATGATGGGGAAGAAGAACTAAGGTTAAAAGGCAAGAACAAGGATATGCATAATAAAGCTAGGAGTTTAGAATTATAAAACCCGCCTCAAACGTGGTTCCTGGAGCTCCAAGCTTCCAAGCTTCAAGACTTTAATGGCGTCTTGAGCTCCATAGGTCATCCAAGATTGTTTCTTCAAGGAAGAGATGGGGAAGATCGGCTAGAACAAGAAACCTAAGTGAGTTAACCATAGTACCAACCTTTTAAGAAGAATTCCTCCATGAATTCGAGCTAGAAGATGGTCCAAGCTTACCTAGCTTCTCCTTGGTCGTCTTCTTTCTCTAGAGCTCTGTTATAAGTCAGTCCAAGCCAGAGAATAAGAAAGGAAGTGAAGGAAACGTTCCTTTGCAAACAAAGGAAGGGTGTATGTATATATCATGGGGTCATTTCCAACATAAGGACAACTAGTTTCTCCTTTTCTCTACTAGATCCCTCCTTTATTTAGGCACGTCCCTCCTCCTTATTTCTAAGGTAAAACTCCTTTTAAAACCAAGAATTAAAGGCAAGGAAGGTCAACTTATCACTAAGGTGCACATATACATAAGGGTCTCCTTACTTACAACTTGGTGATTTAATTACAAAGGTACTCCTTATTATATGATTATTCAAAAGAAGTGCCTCCCTAATTATAATAACTTTAAATGATGTCAAAAGTCATAAAAGATATTCTAGAAAGTGTATTTTACAAGTTGCACCCCATAATTTGGGTAAACTGCATTTTACTCCAAATTAGGGTTTTTAAGCATAAGGATCATTCCATAAGCTGCATCTTGATACCCAAGCTTGGGAAATCCATTATACTTCATCATATTCATCCTTAGGTTGCCTCAACATTAAAAGAACATAAAACATATGTAATTTGCAAGTTAACCCCTCAGATTGGGTAAATTGCACATAGGTCCCTGTATGCAAAACAATACTACAACATTGTTCATAGGGGACAGAAATGGAAACATATGTTCTCTAGAAGCTTTAATTACATAATAAAGGATAATTACAAACATATAATTTCATAATTAGGCAAAACACCTAGGGTTAGCTCATAACCCAGGTCAGGGGTGTTACAAATTATAAACCCCTAACAAGGATTTTGTCCCCGAAATCCCAGGGAAAGGAAGAACAGATAGATCATAATGATGATATTATGGGTTTGTAATTCGTACAAAGTCCCTTTTGTTAATTACTTCTTATCACTGTTTATGCTTGTGTAAAGCATAAACCCCTAACATAAGATGTCCATACTTTTTGAAAGGAAAAAGCATAAAAGAACATTCTTCCAAAATTACTCAAGAATGCTTACCATCAGAGAAACATACATACCTTAACACAGATATTTTACTCAGTATATTGTCTCAAAGGCTTCACTGAAGGAGTTCATTGAGTATGCTTACTAAGTAGTTACTGAGGAAATTCACTGAGTATATTCACTAAGTTTGTTTACTAAGTATATTCACTAAGTATTCACTGAAAATATTCACTAAGTATTCACTGAGTATGTTCACTAAGTGTATTCACTAAGAATTCACTGAGTATGTTCACTGAGTATATTCACTAAGTATTCACTGAGTATGTTCACTGAGTATATTCACTAAGTATTCACTGAGTATGTTCACTGAGTATATTCACTAAGTATTCACTGAGTATGTTCACTGAGTATATTCACTAAGTATTCACTGAGTATGTTCACTGAGTATGTTCAATAAGTATTCACTGAGTATGTTCACTGAGTATATTCACTAAGTATTCACTGAGTATGTTCACTGAGTATATTCACTAAGTATTCACTGAGTATGTTCACTGAGTATATTCACTAAGTATTCACTGAGTATGTTCACTAAGTATATTCACTAAGTATCCACTGAGTATGTTCACTGAGTATATTCACTAAGTATTCACTGAGTATGTTCACTGAGTATATTCACTAAGTATCCACTGAGTATGTTCACTGAGTATATTCACTAAGTATTCACCGAGTATGTTCACTGAGTATATTCACTAAGTATTCACTGAGTATGTTCACTGAGTATATTCACTAAGTATCCACTGAGTATGTTCACTGAGTATATTCACTAAGTATCCACTGAGTATGTTCACTGAGTATATTCACTAAGTATTCACTGAGTATGTTCACTGAGTATATTCACTAAGTATTCACTGAGTATGTTCACTGAGTATATTCACTAAGTATTCACTGAGTATGTTCATTGAGTATATTCACTAAGTATGTTCACCAAGTATATTCACTTAAAAGATTCACTCATCTTTTCTCATTTAACTTTTCCTATACTCTCTAGATTGTTTTAGAATAATTACCTGATCAGAGTAATCAAAAGATAACAATTTAGGAGTTTCATACTTGCCTTATCTACAATAACCATATACCTGGCCAGGGTATATGAGCATTGAGATTAGGTAGTATGTATTTTTCTTATCATCATATTCCTCATTCTTCATATCATTATACACACAAAATTTACCATACTAGATTATTCTTCAGGTATCACATCTATATTTCATCCTTTTCATACATAGTTTAAGGGAGATTATAAATTGTTTTAAAGAATACTGAGTAAGATACAAGTTCTTATCTCCCTTGTGTTCTTCAGGGACTTAGACAAGGAATTCAAAAGCAACAAAATTACATATCTTTTACACATAGAATCCTGATATGTAATATTAAAACAAAACTTATTTCATCTGACCTATATGGGACGTTTGTCCACGTCCTCTATTATTATAGAGCCTCCCTTGTGAGCCTTGTTGACTCTATCCTTGGGGCTGAGTCATTATTGTATTCCTGTCTGGACAATCCCTTGTCAAGTGTCCCGACTGTCTACATAGGTAACAGATCCTGGGTGCAAAGTGTCTATACGATCTAGTTACCGATGCTGATGCTATGTCGGAGGGTCCTCTTGGAATACTACTATGATCCCTACTTTCACTTGACACCCATTGTGTCTGGGTAGGAAATCCTGACAAAGCTGATGGTGTAGAAAATCTTGGTTTCTTAAAACTTTCCGGCCCTTGATCTTGAGGCTGGGTGTACATCTTCTTACTACTTGTCTGTTGTTTCATGGTTACTGACCTCTCTATCCTTCTTACTGACTCCACAAAGGTGGCAAATCTTTCTCTATTCTCTAGGGCAGACACATGAGTGGCTAGTTCAGAGTTCAAGCCCTTTTCAAAACGTCGAATTCTTTCTTCATCAGTAACTGCCATTTGTGGACAAAACCGTAGTAACTCCATGAACTTAGCTTCATACTCGCTAACGTTCATGTGTCCTTGTGTGATCTTCTCAAATTGAGAGATCTTCTCACCTAGATATGTCCTAGGGAAGTATCTATTGACGAATTCTCGTCGGAAAACCTCCCATCCTATTTCTTCGCCTGGTCTCTTATCCTCCTCTATCATCCACCAATTACCAGCACTCCCTTTTAGGAGGTATACCACATGTTTAACCTTTTCAGCTTCAGGAATATCAAGGATCCTGAAAGCCTTTTCCAGCTCTGTCAACCATAGATCAGCATCTGCTGGGTCAGATGTACCAGCATAGTCTATGGCTCCCACCCGGCGAAGTCTCTCGAAAGTCTTTCCAGCTCCATAACCTTCCTGATGGGTTGGTACTCTAGATGCAGATGGTGGCACCCTATCTGCTATGTGTGTTATGGCTGTCAGAAAATTATCAAATAAGGCATGGACAACTGGGTTTTCTATCTCAGCTAGGTCAAACTGGGGTGGCTCCCTGGGTTGCTCAGGTAAGGGTTGCTCCATTTCTGGGTGCCATGCACCTCCCTGTGGTGCAGCAACGCTACTTTCCGCCACGTACTCTTCATGTGGCTCAGACATCCTTATATATCTTCTTCTCTTGAGGAGCAGAAGGTTCTATTAGATAAGGAAGGAACACTAAGGATAGACTCGACATCCTAAGTCCTATGTCTCTGTAGACTCAGCGAACCTAGATCTCTGATACCACTAATTGTGGGCTCTGATCTCCAAAGTCCGAGATGAACACATGAACTTCGAAGTAAACATAGCGGAAGCGATTCGTTTAGTAGCGGAATACCAAAAATCAGCGGAAATTAAAACTTTTTGAGATAAGATATTGAAACCATAAAAACTCCTTTCATAGATTCAAGATAAACTGTTTACATCTATGTTAATTACTTCTTGAGTAATTATACACAACATGCTACAAAATCTCAAGAGACGAATCAAAACTCAGACCATGACTCCAAGGACCTGAGAGTACAAAGGACGCATAGGACTGACTATCTATCTATATAACTCAGCAGTCTGAATCTCCACTTGAGATTTACTGCTGCTCTGGGTACTGCTGCTGCTGATACTGGTCACCTGGAGATTGGTCCCTTTGTCCTTGGCGACCACCTAAAAAGTTGAAATCTACGGGGTGAGACAATTTTAAATAATTGTCCCAGTGAGAGTTATAACTCTTCACCAGAAACATGATTATTACAGAATAAGAGAATAATAGTACATAAAGAAGTCATATATATTTTAAGAGTAGTTAGAACAATGTTTCATAGATTGTAATCTATTCCTCCTACTAGAAGCAAAGCAACTCTAAGACAACCCACATATCTCTTTTCTTTTAGAAATAAAAGGACATTTATAACATCTATTTATTATAAATCCATCATCACCACACTGGCTCTCTTCAGGCTTAGATCATATATCCATCACCTGGCATTATAATAAGGGATATCATGGACTGTAGCCATACCCTTTCCTACAAGGTGTTAGGATTCCAAATCCACAACATAACTGTATGATTAGTACACATGAAATCATACTTAACCATACTCAAGTGACACAAGGGTTATTTACATTCATCACCCATAAGTCTACAGTTAAGCCTTTCATAGGATTATCTTGTAATAGAATTTCACATAGTAACACTCTATATTAGGATCACATTTCATAATTTAACATAGGGTTATCAATCCCTAAACATCTTATCACTAAGAATCTGGAAAGTGAGAGTCCAAACCCCTGGACTAATTATAACATTTATTACCAATAACATATTATTTTATCTGGTCATCTAAATAATATGACCTTTGATGATCATCAATGCATATTACTCATGAATCATTCAACCTATCAAACTCATACGTTATCACTTATCAAATAACATATATGTTCTTGAATATTAAACATTAACATAGCAGCTAAGAAAGAAGGATACTAAATGTAACAAGTCTAACTTACATCAATTACCATTTCTCAATTCTCTCATCACAAGTCATCTGTTAAGCATGACCTTGATGGTACTCATGGATCTCACAGCCTATCAATCTCATAAGATGCCACTAACAAGGCACCAGGATATATCACTATTCATAAAGCTTACAACATGCTTTTAATGAATATAGAATCATTATCCATACCTGGATATGATCACCCTCAAATAGGAACCTACACGGTCAATTCAACTGATAACAGTAAATAACTCATTTAAAGAAGTTGTATCTCCCTACTCAGACGAGAGCTAGGTTTCCCTGATTTTCATCAATTAGGGTTTACTATTCACAATACATGTCATCACCCTAGAATTAGGGTTTACTATTCTCAATACATGTCATCACCCTAGAATTAGGGTTTACTATTCACCTCATGGTGAATAGATCTCATAACATCACCATGTACGAGAAACATCATCATTAAAGACCTCAGATAAGATTAAGATTCATCAATTATCATAATTAGGGTTTCCATGATTTCACATAGTGGATCATACCCTATTCATGCACATTCATGTATATTGAAGGTATTTTACTTGAGTTTCCACCATAAATGGTACTTTCTCTCTCCTCTCACTAGTAGATGGTGATTACACCACTCTATGTTAGGTTGGGTTAAGTCCCCTTTGATCTTCATAAACCAAATCACCACTATCAAGTGATTAGGGTTTGATTAGAACAAGGTATCACTGAATTGAACCTCTCAGGGGCATTTGGTAAAATTACCCATTGATCATCATCATGGGTCGATTCATTAGTCACTTAGTCCCTTAGTATTTTAAGTTACCATTATGGTTTAGATTAGTTCATCATTGAACCAATTATACCTTTAAGTGGTTAAGTATAAACAACCATGAAAATCTCCAATTAGGTTAGGGTTTAACCTTCAAACTTCAACCCATTTGAACCCTCAAACGAGTGTGGACTCACTGAGTTGAAACGGGTGTGAACCCATTTAAGATGAAACGGGTGTGAACCCATTTAAGATGAAACGGGTTGAACTCGTTTGGATTGAAACGGGTTGAACTCGTTTGGATTGAAACGGGTTGAACTCGTTTGGATCTAAACGAGTGTGGACTCGTTTGGGTCTAAACGAGTGTGGACTCGTTTGGGTCTAAACGAGTGTGGACTCGTTTGGATCCAAACAACATGGATATGAAAGGTGATATAAAGGTTATGATTAAATAGGATTTCCTATGTTGAAGCCTTCAATTGGCCCAATCCATGTTAACCACTTACAAATTGAGTCAAATAGGATGAGCCTCAATCAATTGGACACCAATTTGACCTTCAATTGAAAGCCAATTAGGGTTAAGTCTAACTCAATTAAGGTTTCCAATCGGCTACTCATCAATTTTCATCAATGTGAATCAAAACAAGGTTGAACCTATCAATTGAACTCCAATTGGGCCCAAACTTGGCCCAAACGGTCTTGCGATCGTTTGGATGATCTCCAAACGGTCTTGAGACCATTTGCTCAAAGGTTTGACTAAAAATTAAGTTGATTTGATAAGGGTTGAGTCCTAATTAGATTACAAATCAGCACTTTTCATCAATTTATCAACATCTTGTGATTGGACCCTTAAACCATCAAATTTATTTAACCCTGTACCTCCAAACGGTCTTGGGGTGTCACTAAACGAGTGTGAGATCGTTTGGATGAACCCCCAAACGGTTTTGAACCCATTTGGGTCCTTCAACCCAACACTCAACAAGATCTATATTGAAAATTAGCAATTTTAACCCGATTAGGGTTAGGGTGTTGAACTACATTCAACTCTTAATTGGTTATGAATTAGATTATGATTCTTTGTAGAAATGAGATTCAACATAATATGAACAGGAATCCCAAACGGTCAACGCTTGGTCAACTCATTCAAATGGGTTGAAACCCATTTGCACAAAAGGTTCAATTTGATTAGTTTGTAAAAATCAGCACTTAATTTAATTTGATTGCCTAATTGATTGGCCTTCAACCTACGATTCCTTTTGAATTAACCCCTCAAATTAGGTGGGTCATTATTCTACATAATTTTTAACAGGAATCCCAAACGGTCAACGCTTGGTCAATGCCCTCAAACGGGTTGGAACCCGTTTGGCCAAACCGACCTATCGAACCCGTTTTCCCTTCAAACGGTTGGTCAAGAAGGGGGGGGGAATCATAAGATCGTTTGATAAAGTTGGATAAGGACCAACATAGGTATTAACTCCCTCCATCTTCAACCTTGAACCAAGGTCTGTTCTTCACGAAAAAGCTTGCAAGAGTGCAAAGAATGATGGGGAAGAAGAACTAAGCTTAAAAGGCAAGAACAAGGATATGCATAATAAGCTAGGAGTTTAGAATTATAAAACCCGCCTCAAACATGGTTCCTGGAGCTCCAAGATTCCAAGATTCAAGCCTTTAATGGCGTCTTGAGCTCCATAGGTCATCCAAGATTGTTTCTTCAAGGAAGAGATGGGGAACATCGGCTAGAACAAGAAACCTAAGTGAGTTAACCATAGAACCAACCTTTTAAGAAGAATTCCTCCATGAATTTGAGCTAGAAGATGGTCCAAGCTTACCTAGCTTCTCCTTGGTCGTCTTCTTTCTCCAGAGCTCTGTTCTAAGTCGGTCCAAGCAAGGGAATAAGAAAGGAAGTGAAGGAAACGTTCCTTTGCAAACAAAGGAAGGGTGTATGTATATATCTTGGGGTCATTTCCAACATAAGGACAACTAGTTTCTCCTTTTCTCTACTAGGTCCCTCCTTTATTTAGGCACGTCCCTCCTCCTTATTTCTAAGGTAAAACTCATTTTAAAACCAAGAATTAAAGGCAAGGAAGGTCAACTTATCACTAAGGTGCACATATACATAAGGGTCTCCTTACTTACAACTTGGTGATTTAATTACAAAGGTACTCCTTATTATATGATTATTCAAAAGAAGTGCCTCCTTCATTATAATAACTTTAAATGATGTCAAAAGTCATAAAAGATATTCTAGAAAGTGTATTTTACAAGTTGCACCCCATAATTTGGGTAAACTGCATTTTACTCCAAATTAGGGTTTTTAAGCATAAGGATCATTCCATAAGCTGCATCTTGATACCCAAGCTTGGGAAATCCATTATACTTCATCATATTCATCCTTAGGTTGCCTCAACATTAAAAGAACATAAAACATATGTAATTTGCAAGTTAACCCCTCAGATTGGGTAAATTGCACATAGGTACCTGTATGCAAAACAATACTACAAAATTGTTTATAGGGGACAAAAATGGAAACATATGTTCTCTAGAAGCTTTAATTACATACTAAAGGATAATTACAAACATCTAATTTCATAATTAGGCAAAACACCTAGGGTTAGCTCATAACCCAGGTCAGGGGTGTTACAGTTCCTTCATAGAAACCTTCACAAAATGAAAAAATTGTCATGTGATATTTCACACATGGCGTGTGTGTCTCCAGCGGCCTCAACACCAAAATACAAAGAACACGACACGACATGTCCCCACAAGGACACATCGTGTCCTCGAGACCTGAAGGCCGACTACAACTTGTTGCCAATGCACACGATGTGTGTTTAATCAAACATGTCGTGTGCCTTTCACCTGAATTGACTCCAGAAGATTATCACATGACGTGTCACTTAAAGACACATTGTGCACTTTGCAGCAGCAGAAAAATCCAGTGAGATTGCACAACGGAACACGATGTGTCCTCTAAAAGACACGCTGTGTCGTTATCAGTTTCTGCAGAAACCAGAGCAACCACCCCTCTTTTTAAATACCAAGGCAACACAATGGCTGGTTATCTCTGGTCATTTTGAAAGTATTTTTCGTCCAAGAGAAGTTCCAGAGCTATGGAGGGCAATTTTGGGGTGGAAGAAGGTGGTTTCCTGGCAAAGAACCTCCATTCTACTTCATTTCTTCTTCATTTCTTCTCTGAAGGTGCAACAAAGCTTGCTTCTCTCACTCAAGCCTTTTGGGAGGGAAGATTATTTGAGTTGGAGTAGCTCCAACGGTGGAATTTCATCCTCTAGCCAGAGTTCTACTTCCCTTTAGCTACATCTTTGGTTCCTCTAGCTTTTTCTTCTCTTAAAGCATGCAAAACTTTGAAATTTCTGCATTGTGTCTGTATATCCCCATTATGGATGAGTAGAACTCTTTTCTTGGGTATGGGAGAGTAACTCTCATGTTATTGTTCATGTGAACTCGAAATCTATGTTGATTACTAGTTAATTTGCTTTTCATGGATGCCTACAATCTTTCTTGCTTGTATGTTTGGCTGGCCACCTTTTGTACATGTTTCATGCTTACCTTGTGCTTAAGGAGAATGTATGAGGGGAGTAAGGAGTAGGATCCACAATAGTATGCTCTTGACCACGAGAGTGGATTGAGAATATTGAGGTTTAAAGTTGTGTTTGACACTAAGCATAGACGCGGGAGCGTTATGCGACGTTGAGAACCATCTCATGACATTGGGAAATGCACGACGATGACAACCTCCTTGCATGTTAACGATAATCTTAATTTCATAAGTGCATGTGATATGATGGCATTGTAGTGAAATCTAATGCCCAAGCCTTTAATTGCTTAATCAACCCTTTAACTTTGAGCTTTTGATTTTTCTTGCCCCTTAATTCTGTAATCAATCTGACCTTTTGTAACCCGACTTAGATTAATGAAAGTTAACAAATTTGCACCTAACTAGCCTAGCTCCTTGTGTTCAACACTTGATTACATTGACCCCATATACTTGTAGGTGATTAGTGAGTTGAAATCTTTCTTTCTAAAACTCCCAACAAGTTTTGGCGTCGTTGCCGGGGAGCTACGGTAATTTTTATTTAGAGTAGAAGAGTGAACTAGTAATTGATACTAAGTCATCATTTCTGCATTTCATATCGTGGTACCTCTTAGCTTTTATGAATCTTACTCAATTTTTCTTTTTAGGGTGCATGCGTTGTTCTAAGAGATCTTTGTAGACCTTGAAATAGAGCAAACTTTCAGTAGTCATAGAAGAGCAAGGAGGAGTGAGAACTCTTCAAGTCTAGGGGAAGCACATCCTTCATCAGCACAATCTGCACCTTCACCACCACCTTCACCCGATCCTCTTCAAGATTCGAAGATAGAGGAAAACCATCCACTCAAGGATTTTACTGTGTCAGCCGCCATTAATATATGTGGGGCCATATATCATCCTGTGATAGAGACCAACAACTTCTCTATCAGCCCTACAATCATGCAGATGATCCAATAGATTAGCTTCGGGAGAAATCCTATGGAAGATCCAAATCTTCACTGTTGGCTAAATGGACATCGTCAAAATCCTGTTGTTTTAAAAATGACAAACATTTCATTCTTGTGGATCTAACGTGCTACTTGAGTATTTTAGAACAAGGTGGATGAAAAAGTTTTGGAAGATCTACATGCTTAAATTGCTTTATTTTCGTGATTGTAATAAAATGTAAACTTGTACAAATATATAATGTACAAGTACTTAGATATCATGTAAATCAAGCGTTTAGATCTTCCCTATCCACACACAATACTTAGATAGGTCATTCCTAAGTGAGCATCACAATTGCACATTCATTTCTTACACTTAGCATATGAGTTAAAGTTTTGAAACAGAGTTTGTCTCGGTCGACAAACTTCTCGACCGAGATACTCTCGGTCGACAAACTTCTCGACCAAGATACTCTCGGTTGAACACTTTCTCGATCGAGAAACTCCCAGGTCTAAAGAACGAACACCTTTGCATAACCTGCTAAAAGCAATCACAGAGAAAGGCTCGGTCTAACTTTAATTCGACCGAGATAGTATCTCGAGCAGGTTCTATAGCCGTTAGATTTGGTTATATAGTCGTTAGAGTTAGTGGAAAAAGTGGTTGGGAGTTGAGTTGAACGTTGCTCCAGACTTACCCTCGGTCGACAACTTCCTCGACCGAGAGACACTCAGTCGACAAACTTCTTGACCGAGAAGGTGTCTATCTGCACTTTTCAGAAGTAATTAACTAGCTGTTACTAATGCAATTAGTGGATACCTAACAACTAGTTAAGCACTAAGAACCCCCTAGAAAGTGTCTAGAACGTCCCTAAGCACTAGTAGGCCATTCCTATAAACAGGACATGCCTTAGGACACCTAAACTCACTTGAGTACGCATACTTGCAATTGAGAATCAATTCTTGTGAGAAATTGAGCAGCTTCAACACTTGCAAATCATTTCCATTGCTGGCATTTCGTGTCCTATAGGCTAGGATATCCTACCCACTATACTTCCACTTTCATACACATTGGTTAGGAGATCAAAACGCTTGATATAGAGTTCAAGCCTTGTGCTTAAGTGGTAATTGTAATTTTCTTTTTCCTTTCTTGTTCTTTCTTATTGCATTGTACTCTCCTTGCTACTACTAGGTTGGAGGCTGCGGTGTGGAGAGGGTGAAATCTTCTCATGTGGAGAAGGAGGACTTTGGACTACTTCTAGAAGGTGTCAACGGGAAGCTACTTCAAGGAGGAAGTCTACTTCAAGGGGGAGCTTGAAGTTACTTCAAGTGAAGGTTGCTTCAAGGTTGGTGAGATGACTTCGGGTGAAGGCTGTCCAAAGGGTTTGGGAAGGTATTTATAATTTTGTGTAACATCCTTGAGAAGGTAATAAAATTCAAATACTTTAAAATCTCAATTGGAAACAATTGGATAGTAGACTGACTCCCTTAGTTTTTGCTAAGGGTGGAACCACTCTAAACTCTTGTCTCCTTCTTTAACATCCTTGTGGTTGTTTGTTGGTTGAATTATTTTAAAATTTATTATAAAACCCTATTCACCCCCCTCTAGTGTTATTCAATTGGTATCAGAGCAAGCTTCAAGGAACTTTAACAAAGTCTTGAAGAAAATGGGTGATGGAGTACTCAACAACCTCAACTTAGAAGGAACACTCGTAGATCGACTTCAACCATTTGATGGCACCAACTACACCTATTGGAAGAGGAGGATGCAATTCTATTTTCAAGGAATTAGCTGGGACCTTTGGAGAATGGTCTCAAATGCATATGATCTTCCTAAAAAAGACTATGCTACGTGGGATGCAAACATAGTGAGATTAGCTCAATTAAATGTAAAAGCTGTAAGTATTCTTTATTGTTCCATTTCCGTAGGTGAGTTCAATAAAATTTCAAAATTTGAAACTGTATATGAGATATGGCATAGACTCTCTATTACCTATGAAGGAACTGTTCAAATTAAAAATTCCAAAATTGGCATGCTTAAACAAAAGTTTGAACAGTTTCGTATGGAACCAAATGAGTCTATTAGTGAAATGTATGCAAAGTTTTCTTCTATTGTTAATGGTTTGAATGCATTAGGTAAAGCCATTAGTGAAGAAGTTCAAGTGTCAAAAATTCCTAGGTATCTTCCTCCTAAGTACAGGCCCAAGGTGACCGCAATTGAAGAAGCCAATGACCTCACTCGACTAAGGATGGAGCAGCTCATTGGAAACTTAGAAGCACATGAGGCAACCATGGAGGAGGAAGAAAGATGAGAGCGTGAAATTCAACAAGGAAGAAAGAAGGACATGGCTTTCAAGGCTACAAAGGTCATCACTCAAGAAAGTGATGAGACAAGTGATGGAGATGAGGGAGAAGAAGCTCTAATTGTAAATGGTAAGAAATATAGAAGATTTAAATCTAACAAAGTTATTGGTTCTTCTTCTTCTTCCTCTCCTAGGTGTTTTGAATGTGGAAAGAAGTGACATCTTAAGAAAGAATGTCCTAAAGCAAAGAAAGGGAAGAAAAGATCATCCAAGAAGAAGGGAGAAAAAGCATACAAAGCTGCATGGGATGAGTCAAGTGATAGTGAGAGTGGAGAAGAGAATGTGGAGTGTCTCATGGACAAAGAAGATGATAGTGATGATTCTCAAGAGGATTGGGTGGTTGATAGTGGATGCTCCAAACATATGACCGGAAATAAGGATGCTTTTCAAACTTTTGAAGAAAAGAAAAGTGGAACAGTCACTTTTGGAGACAATGGCAAAGGTAAAATTGTTGGAATAGGTAATATTGGTACAAACCTTGAAATAAAAAATGTTTTACTTGTTGATGGTCTGCACCATAATTTAATAAGTGTTAGTAAACTATGTGATACTGGATATGATGTCTTGTTCAATAAAAATGGCTGCAAGTTACCAATAGAGAACACTACAAATGTTGTGTATGAAGGAAAAAGAATTGAAAATCTATATATTCTTAGACCTAACTCTATGCAATCTGTAGTTGGAAAATGTTTACTTGCAAAAGATAATTCTCTCCAATTATGGCATAGAAAATTAGGTCATGCTAGTTCACATGTAATAAAAAAGCTAGTTAAATATGATCTTGTTTGTGGCTTGCCTAAGATAACTTTTGATCAATCTGAAAATTATGAACCATGTACTTTGGGTAAACAAACTAAAACTTCTTTTAAACCCAAAAATATGCTTAGCACAAGTAGATCACTAGAACTTATTCATATGGACTTATTTGGATCTATGAGGACACAATCTATTGGTGGGAAAAGACATTGCTTTGTTATTGTTGATGATTATAGTAGATATACATGGGTTCATTTCCTTGCAAATAAAGATGATACCATTCAAGTATTCATACAATTTTTCTCAAAGATTGAAAATCAATTACAAAATAAAATATGCACAATTAGAAGTGATCATGGTAGAGAATTTTAGAATCATATATTTGAAGAATTTTGCACATCTCAAGGCTACATTCACACTTTTTTAGCTCCACGTACTCCACAACAAAATGGTATAGTTGAAAGAAAGAATAGGTCCTTACAAGAAATGGCTAGGACTATGATGCTTGAACATAATACATCTAAAACGTTTTGGGCTGAAGTAGTAAACACAACTTGCTATATGCTAAATAGAGTAACCGTACACTCATATTTGAAGAAAACACCATATGAACTCATTTATAATAAGAAACCAAGGGTTGATTATTTTCATACTTTTGGCTCAACTTGCTATATCTTAAACACAAAAGATGATAGAGAAAAGTTTGACACTAAATCACAAAAAGCCATTTTCTTAGGATATTCAACTTCTAGCAAAGCATTTAGTGTTTACAATACTATCTCTAGAAAAGTTGAAGAATCCATTCACATTACTTTTCATGAAGAACTAAAACAAAGTGATGACATAGTTGATATTACTCATCAAATTGAAGATCTAACCATATCAACTAAAGATGATCGAAATGCTGAAAATGATAAACTAATTGAGACACACCAACCCATCCCTAGACTCATTAAGGATCACCCTCAAGAACTAATCCTTGAAAATCCTAAGGATAAAGTAAAAACCCGATCATCTTTTAGAGATGTCGCAAATATGACATTTGTATCTATAATTGAACCTAAGAAAGTGATTGAAGCTCTAAAAGATGATTATTGGATAATGGCAATGCAAGAAGAATAAAACCAATTAACTAAGAATGATGTATGGGACTTAGTTCCTAAACCTCAAGATAAAACCATTCTTGGAACTAAGTGGGTTTTTCGAAATAAGTTAAATGAAGCTAGGGAAGTAGTACGAAATAAATCTAGGTTGGTAGCACAAGGGTATAATCAACAAAAAGGAATAGACTTTGATGAAACTTATGCACCGGTGGCAAGACTTGAAGCCATTAGAATGCTACTAGCTATAGCCGCCCACAAAAACATCAAACTATTCCAATTGGATGTAAAAAGTGCATTTCTAAATGGAATAATACAAGAGGAAGTATATGTTGCCCAACCACCTGGTTTTTAGATTCCTGGTAAAGATGATCATGTTTACAAACTTAAGAAAGCACTTTATAGTCTAAAACAAGCACCTAGAAATTGGTATGAAAGGCCCAAAAATTATCTTTTTGATAATAGTTTTTCAATTGGAAATTCAGATTGTACTTTATTTTTCAAAACATATGAATCCAACTTTCTATTTGTTCAAATTTATGTTGATGATATTATCTTTGGTGCATCAAATGAATCTTTATGTAAAAAATTTAGTGATATTATGCAAAAGGAATTTGAAATGAGTCTCATGGGAGAATTGACTTTCTTTCTTGGTTTTCAAATAAAGCAAACGCCCACTGGGATTTTTATAAGCCAAGAGAAGTATACAAATAAACTTTTAAAACATTTTGGGATGGAACATTGCAAACATGCTACCACTCCAATGGCTACCTCTACTAAAATTGACAAGGATGAAAATGGGGAACCCATTGATGATTCCTTATATAGGGCCATGATTGGTAGCTTGCTTTACTTAACTACTTCTAGACTGGATATCATGTGTTCTGTTGGACTTTGTGCTAGATTTCAATTAAAACCCATGCAAACTCATTTTCAAGCTATCAAAAGGATTCTAAGATACTTAGCCGGCACCACAAACTATGGTTTATGGTATCCTAAAAGACAATCTTGAGATTTGAAAGCTTATACCGACACCGATTATGCTAGTTGTCGATTTGACCGAAAAAGTACAAGTGGAAGTTGTTTCTTATTAGGAAGAGCCTTAGTATCATGGTTTAGCAAGAAACAAAACACGGTTGCCCTTTCTACCACTAAAGATAAATATATGGAAGCCGGGTCTTGTTGTGCTCAAGTGCTTTACAAGCAACAAGTTTTAAATGATTATGGTTTTACATTTTCATCTACGCCTATCTTTTGTGACAATACAAACTTGGCACATAACCCTATCTTACATAGTCGTGCCAAACATATTGAAATCCGTCATCATTTTTTAAGGGATCATATATATAAAAACCATATATCCCTTCATCATGTTGATACAGAAGTGTTGGGTTTTGTGGAGAAAATATGCACGACGGAAGCAATAAAATCCACGCAACCTGAAATAGGATCTCGTCGACAACATCGTATTTGGAAGGAGTGTTTGCGGGATATACCTTATCACGGAGAAATTCTGGTGATGTCCCGCTGCACAAAGGTGTGCAACGACGCTTGTCTACATGGACGGAACTTCTCTCCCGTTTGCTGTCGTAGGAAGATCCGACGACACTCCTTTTGTGTGGTGACGTACGCTGCTCGTAACGTGCATAGATGGTCATTGATGTCCTCCGAACACAGGCGTCTCAACATCTGTGTCTCTACTTCATCCACGCGGATGGACTGGAACTCCACGTCGTGCTACCTAAGCTGGCGGGAAGGAGTCGTGTCTGTGTGGCGGCATGCTAGCAGCGCGTTGCTCTCCTTTCTCTCTTAAGGACGGTGACAGCTAGGGTTTACGTACATGAGCGTAAACTAAAAAGCCTCTGTCTATCTTATATAGATATCGGCCATCAACCTCCTTTAAATAGGATACGAAGGGAAGTAGGGTTTCCTAAACCCATCGGTAAACAAAAACACTGCGTTTATTAAAACACTCATGGATTAATTAGAATATTCTGGAATTCATTAATTAACCAAATAATCACATTAATTGATTAATTAATATCCGGCTCCACGCAATCACTTGGGATGGCTCTATGGGCATATATACCAACAGACTCCCACTTGCACTTAGAGCTAGTCACTCCAATATTATTCTAATCGATTATATAAACATTTTAGTAATCAATGTGATTCAAAGCAATTCCAATCAAATCCACAATTATACTCCTATTCCAACACATCCTATGTGTGTGACCCGGTAGGCTCCAACTTAAGTTGGCAGTGATATCCATAATCATATTATGATTTCACAAGCAATGATTGGTATCTAGTAAGACTTCATTGCCACCCAAGTACTTGGAGAAGTTGGAGAACAACTTAACCTATCATTCATGACTGGTGTTACAGTGATTGTATAGTTTCTTTGTCGCTGATATCCGGATTGAACTCGAGTCATGGAATTGTTATCCTCTTCAATGTTCAATCCATGTTCCTTGAACTAGAGCATACTGTCTGAGATATATGTAAGCTCAATATCACATATCGACTCACAGCAGCATGGCCATGCATTTCTCAGTCTCGCTTATCAAGTGGCCGGAATATCAAACTCCCGTAGGAAGGACAAATTCCATCTACATCACTCACAGTCATCCCCATGTGTCACAGTGCACCCAAGCACCATCTTTATGGAAATCCTTATTCAGGACCACGGTGGATGATGTCAAATTACACTGAATGACATGTGATAAGTGTAGTGACTTCAGGTCTAAGAACCACAATCACCACCATCATTATGAGATGTGACTCTAACTACCAATCATGGTATCCATGCTTCACTCTCAAGGTGGGTCTATCCGATACACTGTTCTCTAACAAGTATCTATGTATTTGGTTTGATATCTCCATATCATGGATAATGAGATTCTTCCATCAACCAACATACATTCTAATCTTATGTGTTATTGATGTCTATGGATATTTCCACAATAACAACCGATTAGGGACAAAACAAGAATACATACTCTTAGCATACATATGATCTCACTATTCAGGTCATCAACCCGAAGACATATGTCATTGAGTATATTATTCTATAGACATCTAGAAGTTTTATGGTCATCTCACAATATAAAACACAAACATATAGATTGGAAACTTTCCTTTATTGATATGATCAATGTAGTATTACAATCGTTTACATAGTATCCCATTACAATCATCGAATGATAGTCTCTATGGGCATACATATCAACAGATTCCCACTTGCACTTATACCCAATCACTCATGAATCTCAATCCAAGTGATCTAACATGTCTTCCATGTTTCTGCTGTGAAAGTGCTTTTGTGAGCAGGTCAGCCACATTGCTTTCTGAAGGTACTCTACAAATCTTCACATATCCTCATTTTACAATCTCTCACATGAGATGGAACTACCGTAGAATATGTTTGGAATGTTGGTACAATCTTGGTTCTTTAGCATGTGCAATTGCTCCGTTGTTGTCGCAAAACAACTCAATTGCATCACCAGTGCTTGGGACCACTCCAAGTTCAGAAATTAACTTCTTGATCCAATAACTTCCTTTACAGCATTAGATGCGGCAATATATTCGACCTCTGTTGTAGAATTTGCAACCGTCTCTTACTTGGAACTCTTCTAGCTCACAACTCTGTTGTTTAGGCAAACATAAATCTAGATTGCGATCTGTAGTCATCTTTATCAGTTTGGAAGCTAGCATCGGTGTAACCCTTTACCACAAGCTATTCCTCACCACCGCATACCAAGAATTGATCCTTAGTCCTTCTCAAGTACTTTAGGATGTTCTTTACGGCTGTCCAATGACATTCACCTGGATCTGACTGATACTGGCTCTTCATGCTCAAAGCATACGACACATGAGGACGAGTACATAACATGGCGTACATGGTAGATCCAATTGCTGATGCATATGGAATCTTACTCATGCGTGCCCGTTCATCACATGAACTAGGACATTGGGATTTAGAGATCATAACCCCATGGGACATGGGCAAGTTACCTCTCTTAGAACCCTCCATGCTAAACCTCTTTAGCACCTTATCAATGTATGTGCTCTGGCTTAGGCCTAGAAGCCTTCTAGATCTATCTCTATAGATCTTGATCCCTAGTATATAGGATGCTTCACCTAAATCTTTCATAGAGAAGGTCTTCCCTACCAACCTTTTACTGTCTGAAGAGTAGGAATGTCATTTCCCATCAATAGTATGTCATCCACATACAATATGATAAATACGATTGTGCTCCCACTAACCCTTTTGTAAACACAAGGTTCATCTTCATTTTGACTAAAGCCAAACTTTTTGACTACTTCATCAAAACGTAGATTCCAACTCCAAGATGCTTGCTTCAATCCATAGATTAACCTTTGTTGCTTACAGACTTTATTGGCTTCCTTTGGATCAATAAAACCCTCAGGTTGTGTCATGTACACATCCTCAAGTAAATTCTCATTAAGGAATGATGTTTTAACATCCATCATCCAAATCTCATAGTCATGATGAGCTGCAATGGCAAGCATGATCCTGATGGATTTAACCATGGCAACTGGTGAGAAGGTCTCATCATAATCAACACCTTGAATTTGACAGAATCCTTTCGCAACCAATCTACCTTTATAGGTTTGAACATTTCCATCCATGTCCATCTTCTTCTTGAATACCCACTTGCACCCTATGGGTTTTACCCCTTCGGGTGGATCCAACAAGGTCCATACCTTGTTGGTGTACATGGATTCCATCTCAAATCTCATGGATTCGAGCCATTTCTCAGATTTTGGTCCCTTAGTAGCTTCTAGATAGGAAGTTGGCTCATCTACTATGCCCAATTCGTCACTGTCTTGAGTCACGAGAAATCCAAATCTCTTAGGCTCAAGTCGTGTCCTACTAGACCTACGAGGTTCCTATGTTACATTTGGAACTTGAAATTCCACAACAATTTGTGCATCTTCATGTTCCTTATGTACCTCCTCAAGTTCTCTACTTTCTTGTTGGTCTCAAACTTCTTCGAGCTCTACATTCCTCCCACTAATTCATTTGGAAATAAATTTCTTTTCAAGAAATACAACAGTCCTAGCAACAAACACTTTGTTGTCAGTTGGTGTGTAGAAGTAGTATCCCCGAGTTTCCTTGGGGTATCCAACAAAATAACATTTTTCTGATTTGGGTCCAAGCTTTTCAAGAAATTGTTTCCTAACATAAGCTTCACACCCCCAAATCTTTAACATAGACAAACTGGGACGATTCCCATTCCATATCTCATATGGTGTCTTTTGAACCGATTTGGAAGGTACACGGTTAAGTGTAAACGCTGCATTTTAAGAGCATATCCCCAGAATGATATTGGAAGTTTGGCTAAACTCATCATTGATCATACCATGTCTAATAATGTACGATTCCTTCTTTCTAACACACCATTATATTTTGGTGTACCAGGTGGAGTCCATTGTGATACTATACCACGGTCTCTCAGAAGGTCCTCAAACTCTTGGCTTAAGTATTCGCCACCTCAATCTGAACGGAGTGCTTTAATA
Source organism: Alisma plantago-aquatica (assembly GCA_963693085.1). Lineage (NCBI taxonomy): Eukaryota > Viridiplantae > Streptophyta > Magnoliopsida > Alismatales > Alismataceae > Alisma > Alisma plantago-aquatica. The sequence continues at coordinate 639,748,729 of OY856411.1, forward strand.
CTCTTACCAAGTTGCTTTTCTACTTCATTCATGAAAGTCTTGAACATTTCAAGAGTTTCTGACTTGTGTTTCATAAGATATACATAGCCATACCTACTGAGGTCATCAATGAAGGTAATGAAGTATTGATAGCCTACTCTAGCATTTGATCTAAAAGGTCCACATCCATCAGTATGTATGAGCCCTAGCAGATCACTAGCTCTCTCACTGTGTCCAGTGAAAGGAGTCTTGGTCATCTTACCTAATAAACATGCCTCACATGTCTCCAATGATTCAAAATCAAAAGAGTCTAGATAACCATCCTTATGGAGTCTAGATTTGCACTTCTCGTTTATGTGCCCAAGACGACAATGCCATAAGAATGTTTTGTTTGAGTTGTCAAGTTTTAACCTTTTAGTATTTACGTTGTATATGCTAGTCTCAAGTTCTAACAAGTAGATACCATAAGACATAGGGTCATTACCATAAAAGATATCATCTTTAGAAATAGAAATAATTCCATTCTTAATGTGAAATTCAAATCCACTCTTGTCTATACAAGATACAAAAATAATATTTCTATTAATGGAAGGTACATAATCAATTATCTGATTCTATTACAAGGCTTGTAGGCAAAGATAAACTAATAACTCCAACTGTGGTGGCAGCAAATCTTGCTCCATTAGCGACCCACAACTCGACTTGGCCCTTTCATAAAGGCTTACTTCTGATCAGATCTTGCATATTAGAACATATGTGAGATCTACATCCGTTATCCAGTACCCATGATGAAGAAGTATTTAAGTTTATCTCAATAACATATATACCTGAAGTGGAGATCTCTATCACTTGATTCTTATTCCTCAGTTCCTCTAGGTAGAGAAGATAGTTTCTTTTCCAATGTCCATCCTGGTGACAATGGTGACAACTGCCTTCTTTGGAGATCCCACCTTTAGCTTTGAGCGCGGATGACTTTGGCTTCTGCCCGGCTTTAGAACTTTTCTTAGCCTTGCCTTTGCCTTTTGACTTTCCCTTTGCCTTGATGATCATAATCACAAACTTGGGCTTGTCTTTCTTCATCTGTGCTTCAGCTGTCCTCAACATGCCCAACAATTCTGACAACAACTTGTCAAGATTGTTCATGTTGTAGTTCATGACAAAATGATTATATGATTCAAGCAACGATTGTAGAATCACATCAGTGGCCACCTCTTGACCTAGGGGAAATCCCAACTTGGATAGGATTTCCACATACCCAATTAAGGTGAGTATATGGGTGCCAACTGAGTCTCCCTCTTTCATCTTGCTCCTGAACAAAGCCTTTGAGACATCATATATCTCCTGTCTTGCTTGATGTTGATACATGTTTTTGAGATGTGTTACCATCTCCACGACATTCATGTTCTCATGCTGCTCTTGCAACTCATAGTTCATTGAGCACAACATCATGCACTTGAAATCCACGACATCATCAAGTTGCTTCTTGTAAGCATCTTTTTCAGCCTTGGGCGCATTTACGGCGTGTTCCGCTGGCTCTGGTGTTTCAAGGACATAGAGCTTACACTCATGTGTGAGAACAATTCTCAGCATCCTAAACCAATTTTGAAAGTTGGTTCCGGTAAGTTTGTTCTTCTCAAGGACCGACCGTAATGAGAAAGTGTGAGTGTTGTTTGCCATTTGATTGCTACAAAAGAAAAATTTGCATTTAGTCCAAAACATTTTGACTTGTAAAGATTTAATAAACAAGATTAATTAGGCCTTTAATTAATTATGCTCCCACTATTTTATTCAAATTGATAGCCCTCACTATCAAATCGGAAGATTGCAATGCACAACCTTCTAGTGAACCAAGATCCAAAATATTTGGATCAATGCCCAGGCAACGCCGACGTCAAAGACCAAATACTAAGGTAGGCAACTTTTGCCAATTGCATCTTATGCAACTCTTGGATAGATGATTATGCACAACTCCTTGCCATGATGCATCTGTGTGCCTCTAGGTACTTGATCCTATCAAGGTTCCCTAGTTAAGTCCAACCCATAAGCCTACACAATAAGTGTGCACCATGTGGAGGCAGACCCACACACCCACCATCACACTTCCACGAGATAGATAGGGTACCACGTGGAGGCGTGCCCACACATAGTCGATCAAGTAAAACTTAATATTATTAATTGAGGGATTTTATTAATACATATACATATCCAAACACCACATACTTATAGTATGTATCATATACTACTATATCCACAACCACAAACGATAGACATGCAATCACAAACACAAATACATCAGTTATGGCCATACTATTGTAATCCTTTGGAGCAACAAAGAATTACGGTCCACCTATGGTCTTATGCATCTCATGCAACACCTGTGAATCAACCTGTAAGCATGCAATGATCAACATTGCAATGAACAACTTCATGGATTCTTCGTGAGGTTGGAACTTCAAGTTGCTTCTTGGAATTGGATCTTCTTGTTGCTTCACCATGGACGCTCCTTGGAGTTGGATCTTCAGGTTTCTTCTTGGAATTAGATCTTCATGGTGCTTCTCCATGGACACTTTTTGGAGTTGGATCTTCAAGTGGCCTCCTTACATCAAGTTTACAAAAACTAAAACTAATCATATCTCTATTACATCATATGAGTACAAATATAAAGGGAAAGAATTAATTACACTTTGAAATAAGAGATGAGGCTCGTCATGCAAGCCGAATACTTTATACAAATGATCCATATGCAACCATTGTACATCCATAACATTCACAAACAAACATATCCACAAGATCAACATCCACATTCATTCACAACATTCAAAAAAGGGGATACTAGGCCATAACCGTACATTTATTTACCACATAAAACATATTTTAAAGGCGACGTGTATGCTATCATAGGTATATCTACATATATGTATATACATCTTAAAAATTGCAGTACTTGTAATGCAGTACATTCCCCATTAATTTTTTTTTGACTCCCATGCAGACTATGCGGGGTACACAGGGGCAGCGCCCCTGTGCGGGGATCCCGCTGAAGGGGGTCGAGGGGAGGCCGCCCCTCGTGGGGTCTCAGGGGCAGAGTCCCTGAAAGGTCTATGGAATTTTACTTCCGTGCACTTAGGAAAATCAATATTTTCCATAGTCGACCCCATCCAGAATGTCAAAAATAGAAGCCTGCGACGTATGTGGAATTATGTTTAGATTTGCACATTAGCAGATTTAATTCACATCATATGTAGCATAAAAATAGTATATAGCGATTTGATCATATCAAAACAAATTCAAATACGCCGTAGATCGACACTGCTCTGATACCACTGTTGGGTTTTGTGTAGAAAACAAGCGCGGCGGAAGCAATAAAATCTACACAACCCAAAACAGGATCTCATCGACAACATCGTATTTGGAAGGAGTGTTTGCGGGATATACCTTATGGTGGAGCAAGTATGGCGATGTCCCACTGCACAAAGGTGTGCAACAACGCTTGTCTACACAGACGAAACTTCTCTCCCGTTCGCTGTCGTAGGAAGATCCGACGATGCTCCTTTCGTGTGATGATGTACGCTGCTCGTAACATGCACGGATGGTCGTTGATGTCCTCCGAACGCAGGCGTCTCAGCGTCTGCGTCTTTACTTCGTCCATGCGGATGGACTGGAACTCCACGTCACGCTTCCTAAGCTGGCGGGAAGGAGTCGTGTCTGTGCGGTGGCGTGCTAGCGGCGCATTGCTCTCCTTTCTCTCTAAGGACGGTGACGTCTAGGGTTTACATATGTGAGCGTAAATTGAAAAGCCTCTATCTATCTTATATAGATATCGTCCGTCAACCTCCTTTAAATAGGATACAAAGGGAAGTAGGGTTTCCTAAACCCATCGGTAAACAAAAACACTACGTTAATTAATACGCTCGTGGATTAATTATAATATTCTGGAATTCATTAATTAACCAAATTATCACATTAATTGATTAATTAATATCCGACTCCATGCAATTGCTTGGGATGGCTCTATGGGCATATATACCAACAGGAAGATCAATTGGCTGATATTTTCACAAAACCACTTCCATTAGATCAATTTAATCACATAAGGAAGCAATTACTTATCACTCCCTCAGAAGAGGTTTTCTTTGACACTTGTGCTTCTTAAAATTGGTTGGTTTATCTGATCCTTACATTTTGGTTATAAATGGAAATCTTTTAGCATGTTTTAATGATATTCTTTTTGAAAGGGGAGAACCAATTCAGGGGGAGTCTTAACAAATATTTTTAATGGTTATTTTTTTTGAAATGATAAAGGGGGAGAAATAATATAAATCTTAAATACTCAATCAATGAGTTTCATACATACTCTCTTGGCTTCACATCAAATGTTGGTATATTACCTAAAGAGTTAGATTTTATGTTCCACACCTCTTTGGGAATAATAAGCACACATTCCATAAACAAGAGAAGGTATACACAAGGTACAATTCATGTATGAAACTCAACTCAATATTATTTAAGCTTATTTGAGTTATATTTAGAAATGTTTTTCATCTTCAAAATAGGGGAGATTGTTAGTTAAATGGACATCATCAAAATCCCTTTGTTTTAAAAATGACAAACATTTCATTCTTGTGGATCTAACGTGCTACTTGAGTATTTCAGGAACAAGGTGGATGACAAAGTTTTGGAAGATCTACATACTTAAATTGCTTTATTTTCATGATTGTAATCAAATGTAAACTTGTACAAATATATAATGTACAAGTACTTAGATATCATGTAAATCAAGCATTTAGATCTTCCCTATCCACACACAACACTTAGATAGGTCATTCCTAAGTGAGCATCACAATTGCACATTTATTTCTTACACTTAGCATATGAGTTAAAGTTTTGAAACAGAGTTGGTCTCGGTCGACAAACTTCTCGACCGAGATACTCTCAATCGAACATTTTCTCAATTGAGAAACTCCAAAGTCTAAAGAACGAACACCTTTGCATAACTTTCTAAAAGAAATCATAGAGAAAGGCTTAGTCGAACTTTACTTCGACTGAGACAATATCTTGAGCAGGTTCTATAGCCGTTAGACTTGGTTATATAACCATTAGAGTTGTGGAAAAAGTGGTTGGGAGTTGAGTTGAACGTTGCTCCAGACTTACCCTCGGTCGACAACTTCCTCGATCGAGAGACACTCAGTCGACAAACTTCTTGACCGAGAAGGTGTCTGTCTGCACTTTTTAGAAGTAGGGTTTGGGAACCCATCCATAGAATGACACATAGTTTCACACAAGCAATATATATGAAAAAAACAATAATAACAAGATATTAAACATGGATATAAGAGATATGTACCCATTTCTAGATTCAAGCATACCCATTTGTATCACATTTCAGATATTAGAGTCTTGAGTGTAGTAGATCTTCATTTGGAAACTAAAAATTCAATAAACAAAATATAATAATGCTAAAACATTAAGTACACTATAAAAAGGCATGTAAATGATTTAAGAGTAGTATAAAAAGTTGCTTGGCTAGGAACATCATATAAGAAAGAAGTAGAAATAGGGTGTGAACATTTAACAACAATCTTTTATACAAAGCGTGTTTTAAGTGTATTTTCCATTATACTCAACAACATATTATGTCCATTGACCAGCGTCCCATTGGAAGGGTCCATAAGGGTGCTCAAGATTAGCCAACCCCTTTATCGACTGATGAATGCATATTCATTATGAAATTCAATCACCATCATGGGCTCAATTCAACTAAATACATCCGATTTCATCTCCTAAATTTCATAATATGAAAAATTGCTTAATTGATTTAATTATCAAGAGTATTAACTAGGTTTATATTGATTTTATACAGGACATGATGAGGTGCATACATCAACTGGAACTCACCTTCACTCAAGCCTCTCAGCCTTGGTCCTGATGAATCGATTTTGACCAAACAGTTTGATCAATCAGTCTCGACCAAACGGTTTGCCCATTCGGTATGTTCAATCGATCTTGATAAATTGGTCTCAAAACCACGAGCTTATTACACCTTTATCTTCATCAACCTCACCATCAATACCACCTCCATTTAACCCTTTCCACCTCCATCTTCACCAACATCATCCTTCTACCCTCTCCAGACGCCGTTAGGCTGCAGGTCTGTCCTCAGCCTAAGGAGACGGTCTCCTCTATAGCTAGGTTGTGCCTAAGAAGTGTTCGACCCCTGGTACAAGCCACTCCATCCAGATCTAGATCCAGATTTGTTGCATCTACGACGTGCCTACACTGCCATCACATCCACATCCGCGAGCTGCTCCTCCTGCTATGAGCAAGGACCACAAGAAGAGAGAGAAGGTGGAGAGAGAAGATCTACCCCATCTACTGTGGTGTTCTTCCCTCCTCGTCCAGATTTGCCCCGACGTTGTGTAGAAGACCGTTTTTCCACCAAGCTACGAGCATCTTCTTCACCATGCTCATGGCAAAATCTTCTCTCTCTCTAGTTCTTCTTATTTCTCGCACCATGAGAGAGTAGTTTCCTTTTGTTGGGGTGTGGGGACTAGCCCTGCTGCCCATGCTTATATGTCTTTTCATTAAACATTCCATGGCATTTATATAACTTTTCATTTTGTTGTTAATTGTCGATGTGTGCTTGTGGATTGATCACATTCTTGCATTTATCTTGTTCGTTCCTATGTTGTGAGAACTTCAATATGTAGGATTTGAATGTTGATTAATGCGGTTGACTCCCTGACTAGAAATAGAATGGATTCCCTGAGGTTGTAAGTGAATGATCTGTGAGGGGATGAGCCATCTAGCCCACAATGATGCTTCTGTGTGCCTCAACATCCTAACGAAGAGCCACAACTTCAGCTGGATATCTATATCTTCAGAACCATAAGTGCAGGATCCAGATGGAGACGAAAAATCTAATGCCTAAGGTGATGCTTACGCGAACCTAAACATCCTCCTAGGAGAGTTTGCAGTAGTTCTATTTGAATAGTTAGATCTTGCCTGGATGTTTGTGATTGGATGTGTTTACATGTGTAGTGGTGGTGAAACCCTGGGCCACCCCAGTGATCTCCATCATTAATCTTTAATCAACTTTTAGTCATGCTCTTTACTTTCCTCGCATTTAGTTTAATGAAACTCAAACCAACCTTTTTTCTAAATATTAGTCTTGATTCAACTAGTAAAAGATTCTTAAAAATGTTGACCCTTGGGATTCGATCCTCAAATATACCATGATAAGACCCATCCACTTGCGGGTGGTATTATTGCACAAGGTTTTGGTTAAAAACTCAGGTATTTCAGCCCTGGGTGAGTTTGTTAGTGCGATAATAGTCCACGTCAAATTCTGGCGCATTTCTGGGGACAACGAAATCAATTAGTCAAATCTAGTTCTTTTAAGGCTAATCTTGGATTTTGCCTTTTCTTTTGATAGAATCGATCATCTACTTGAATTCGATTCTACTCCGTCAATCTCACTTCTGAAAAATCTTTCCATCCCAGGAACCAACAAAGACTAGTGCATGCACTGCTCAAACAGTCCCGGTCTCACTGCTAGCTTTGACCCTAAGATAAACATAACTTTTCATTGTCAGAACAGAGAAAGGAAGAAAGGATGGCTCAAGAGGAGGAAATAGCCCAAAGGGTTGCTCAATCCCTAGCTGCACAAAGAGATAGGCTTATGCAAGAAGCCAGAGCTGTAGTTGAAACAGAGATCTGAGCAACTCAAGCAGCGGCACAAGCAACAGAACTACAAAAAGACCTTAGAGAGTTCTCAATCCCTAAAGCTGATGGCGTTCATCACCCACTGCAACCTCCTCCCATAAACACTCCAAATCTTGAGATAAGGGAACATTGGAACACCTTTCTTCAAAACAACCCATTCTATGGTAAGCAAGGAGAAGATAGTCAGGAACATCTTCTAAGGTTTATCAATCTATGTGCAATGAAAAAGAAAAATGGAGTCTCAGACGATGCCATTCAACTCCATCTCTTTAAGTATTCTCTTGCTGATAGAGCAATAAGTTGGTACAACTCTTTGCAATGCGAACCCAACACCACTCGGGAACAACTTCAAAATGTCTTTATGGAAAAGTTCTATCCTCCTTCTCTCACTTATGAAATCAAGGGATGTATAACTCAATTCACTCAAGTCCCTGGAGAAACCCTCGCTGAAGCATGGGAGAGATACAAGGAGCTTCTACGCAAGTGTCCACACCATGGCATTCCTAAAAATCAACTCATCGAGATCTTCAATAGGGGTGTGGATGAAGAAATCAAGAGATTCCTAGACTCCTCATCTGGAGGAAACTTCATGTGTCAAAGTTATGATAGCACATGGAAGGTTGTCACCCTTGGAACTGAAAATCAAGCTAATTGGGGTAGATCAGTAGGAAAAGGAGTGTTGAAGGTAGTTATGGCTGAAGCTATTCCTAAGTACAAGTCTATCGCTGAGACCCTCAAACTCTTAGTTTCCAAACAAGACCATATTGAATCGTCTTTAGCTGCCTATGAAAGAAGACATTCACCCCCTCAACAACAAGAACAGATCAAGTAAGCTTCACTGTTCTGTGAAGCATGCAAAGGATCTGATCATTCCACTTTAGCATGCAATTCTCTCTATGATGTTGTTCTAAGCAACACATGTGGCCAAGGAGATAATGGTCAAATGGAAAATCTTAATGCTGTCAACACCATCCTTGGTCAAGGATATTACAATCCAAATCAAAATAGGAACCATCATAATTTTAAATATGGAAATCCTTCAGGAGCGGAAAACTCACGACAACTTGGTTCAAATAATCAGCAACGAGGATCACCAGGATTCTAGTATAACCAACAACAAAATTTTGGGAATCAAGGGAACTTTAGGGGTAACTTTCCAAATAGGAATTTCAAAAATTATCAGAACAATTCTCAATTCCAGAATCCCAACCAAGTCCCTTACCAGAACCAACAACAAGGGCAACAAGCCGGCCCCGTATCTTCTGATGACAAGCTAAACACCATTGAAAAGATGCTATAGTCACAACAGGCTATGATATCTAACCAGCAAGCCCATCATAAGGCAATTGAATCGTAACTAGCTCAACTTGCAGCTAGTATGAAACCACCTACTGGAGCCTTTGGTGGCCAACCAGAAAACAATTCTAAGCACCCTGAGCAATTGAAAGCTGTTACAACCAGGTCTGGAAAAGATTATTTCGATCCTCCTGTCAAGACACCTGTGGTTATTACAGACAAGGATGACTCGGTGATTGTACAAGACTCTACCACACCTGAGTCTCAACCAAAAGAAACAACAACTACTGATAAGGCAGACGAGCAAAGTTCTGAGAAACCAACTAATGTATAACCAGAAAGACCTGAGCCAGATGTGCCAATATACAAGCCTCATATAACTTTCCGAGCTCATTTGAGACAGACAAAGTTTGACACTCGATTCAACAAGTTTAAAGAAGCTATGAAGAAGCTTCATGTTGATGTACCCTTTCTTGATGCGCTGGCTGAAATACCAGCATGGACAAAGTACTTAAAGTCTCGCCTTACAAGGAAGTATATAACTGAAGAATACGAGACAGTCAAGTTGGCTACTACCACTTCAGACATCATCCAGAGTAAGATGCCAAAGAAGCAGAAAGATCCAAGATCCTTTGGGATTTCATGCCATATGGGTGACTCTTCATGTAAGAAAGGATTGGCCGATCTTGGTTCTAGAATCTCTATCATGCCACTTAGCCTTTGTAAAAGGCTAGGGTTTGCTGAACTGCTCCCGACTAGCATGACCATACAAGTTGTAGATAACACCGTGACTCTTCCCTTAGGAATCATTGAAGATGTACCTATCAAGGTAGGCAAGGATTCCTATGTTCCATGTGACTTTGTCATAATGGACATAAAAGAAGACGCCAGATACCCTCTCATATTTAACCATCCATTCCTTAACACTGCAAGAGCTCTGATTGATGTTGAAGCGGGAACCTTGCTGCTCAGATTAGGAAAAGAAACCCTAGATTTCAAAGTTTTTGAAAGTATGCGAAGACCAAGTATGCAAGAAGAGGTCTACTTGATTGAGTGCATAGAGCAGATGACACTGCTTAAGAAAGAGGATTATGAACAAGACGATCCATTAGAAGTGGCTCTAACAAACCCCTCTGCTGATAACTCCATGGATGAACAAATAAAGGATTGTGTTCTCCACCTCAATACTGCTGATCCTGAAGCCAAAATTGAGGAAATAAAAGATGTGGATGTCACTGAAGAACCATGTGAAAAACCACAACCTCCTGAGATGAAACCCCTACCTAAGGGATTGAAGTATATGTTTCTAGATGACCTCAAAGTCTGCCCAGTCATCATAATATTTGATCTAACGTCAGAACAAGAAGATAAACTCTTGACAAAATTAAAAGAAAGAAGAAAATCCATAGGATACAAGATGAGTGATCTCACCAGGGTCAGTCAAGCACTATGCATGCACAAAATCCCCATGATGGAAGATCACAAGCCAATGGTTGAAAACCAAAGGAATCTTAATCTAAATATGAAAGAAGTTGTCTGCCTTGAAGTTATAAAGTTGCTCAAGACATGAATTATCTATCCAATCTCCAATTCACCATGGGTAAGTCATGTGCATGTTGTCCCGAAGAAGGGTGGAACTATAGTGATACGAAATGAAGACAATATATTCATCCCCACTCGAACAGTCACCGGGTGGAGGATGTGTATTGATTACAGGAAGTTGAATAAGGCGACATGAAATGATCATTTCCCAATGCCTTTCCTTGATCAAGTCTTAGAACGGTTGGCTCATCAAGAATATTTCTGCTATCTCGATGATTACTCTGGAAACTATCAAATTCCTATACATCCAGATGACCAAGAGAAAACAACTTTTACTTACCCGTTTGAAACATATGCTTTTACGTTCGGTCTCTGTAACGTGCCTACAACTTTCCAACATTGCATGGAAACTATATTCACTGGTCTCACTAAAACTATTATGGATGTTTTTATGGATGACTTTTCCATATATGGAGATTCCTACGACTCATGCCTGAAGCACCTCTCCCTTGTCCTTAAACATTGTGAAGAAGCACATCTCGTGTTGAACTAGGAGAAGTGTCACTTTATGGTAAGGGAAGGAATTTTCCTTGGCCATAGAGTCAGTAGTAGAGGTATCGAAGTGATTTCCAAACTCGCTATCCCAACGAATGTAAGAGAGGTTCGCACGTTCCTCGGTCATGTAGGCTTTTACAGACGGTTTATAAAGGATTTCTCTAAGATAACCAAGCCGATGACGAATTTGTTGCTAAAGGATGCTGACTTCCATTTTGACGAAGAATGTGTGAAGACTTTCAACAACCTAAAGCATGCTCTTACTACAACACCCATGATTAGAGCCCCAGATTGGGATCACCCATATGAAATTATGTGTGATGCCAGTAATTACGCTGTGGGTGCTATTTTAGGTCAATATATAGAGAAGAAACATTATGTGATCTATTATGCATCTAAGACCCTCGACGAAGCTCAAAGGAACTACATGATAATTGAAAAGGAACTCCTTACAGTCATGTATGCCTTTGAAAAGTTCAAATCCTATCTCATTGGTTCAAAAGTCATTGTCTACACGGATCATGCCGCAATCCGTTACCTCCTAGCAAAGAAAGATGCTAAATCCATGTTAATTAGATGGATTCTCCTCCTACAAGAATTTGAACTGGACATAAGAGATAAGAAAGGTACATAGAATGTTGTAGCAGACCACCTAAGTCGCATCCACACCTTGGAAACTGAGAAGATCCCAATTAACAATTCTCTCCAAGATGACCAATTAATGAAAGTTTTAGAAGCTAATCCTTGGTACTCAGACTATGTGAACTACCTTGCCGCTGGTGTCATCCATCCAGAATGCACCAGAAATTCACTGAAGAAATTCATGCATGATGTGAAACAATATCGTTGGGATGAGCCGTACCTCTTCAAGCTCTGTGTTGATGGCCTCTACAGATGTTGTATCGTTAAAGAAGAAGATCAACTTATTTTAGAGCAATGTCACTCAGGCCCAGTTGGAGGTCATATGAGTTCTAAGAAAATTGCTATAAAAGTTTTTCAATGTGGATTCTTTTGGCCAATCATATCCAAAGATTCCTACAACTATGTTCTATCATGTGATAAATTTCAAAGAATAGGAAACATTATGAAGAGAGATGAGATGCCGCTGAAGTTGTGGCAAGAAGTTGAGATATTTGATGTTTGGGGTGTGGACTACATAAGCCCATTCCCATCTTCACATGGATTTTCCTACATCCTAGTCACGGTTGATTATGTCTCAAAATCGGTAGAGGCCATACCAACTGTCACTAGTGATTCCAAACCCATCATCAAGATGTTCAAAGATATTATTTTCCCTCGATTCAGAGTCCCACGCACTGTGATATCCGATGGATGATCTCATTTTCTGGAAAGAAGCTTTGAAGCATTGCTGAGGAAATATGGTGTAACACACAAAGTAGCCTCCCCCTATCATCCACAAACAAGTGGGTAGGTTGAGGTTTCTAACCGTCAACTCAAGGCTATCTTAGAGAAGACAGTAGGCCGCAATCGAAAAGATTGGTCAGTGAAAATCAATGACGCATTGTGGGCCTACTGAACCACTTTTAAGACTCCCCTTAGAACTACACCATTTTGATTAATATATGGAAAGTCTTGCCACCTTCCTGTTGAACTCGAACACAAAACATGGTGGGAAATAAAATAACTAAATTTCGACTTGAAGGAAGTGGGCCAAGCCAGGATTATGCAACTCCAAGAGCTGGAAGAACTCCAGATGACAACTTATGAGAATGCATTAATCTATAAAGAACACACAAAACTTTGGCCCAATGGCCATCTAAAAAGAAAGGACATACAAGTAGGAGACCAAGTTCTAATTTTCAATTCAAGACTGAAATTATTCCCAGGGAAACTCCGTACTCACTGGTCTGGACCATACATCGTCAAGAGCATGTACCCACATGGTGCTTTCTCTTTATGGAGTGAACAGTCAGGCGAATTTGTAGCTAATGGTCAACGCTTGAAGAGATACTTCACCTCAACAAACATAGGCACCGAAGTAATGATGGAACATACCAATCCAACATTTCCATCGTAAAATTGAAGGATTCAGTCGAGCCATCGACATAAAACAAAGGTGCTTGTCGTGAGGCAACCCGATCAATAAATTTGTTTTACTTTTAATTTTTAATTGGTAATTTTCCTTAATTTTGTTTTTAATTTTATATAATTTTGTGTTAAATAAAAAAAAATTGCATCACAAGATTCTATCTTGAGTTCTGATTAATCTTCATATTTGAGATTCTCAGATGGAGGACACACGCTGATTGGAACGCAACCACATCTGGTGGTCCAAACGGCACGGAATTTCCCCTCCATCTCAGATTTAGAGTTTGCTCAGGATGAGCAAATTTCTAAGTTAGGGGTGGAGGGTTGGTGGTACATACTTTACTTTTCACCTTCACCCATCTATTTCAGACTTAAGATTCCATTGTTGCATTTTAGACCAAAATTTTCAAAAATTTTGAAGTTTTCAAAGAAATTGAACAGATACTTGATGAAGTTTTGACGCTTTCATTAAAAGCCATTACCTAGCCAGCTATGCATTTCGAATCATTATACCCTCCTTATTCGAAGAAAATCCTAAAGAGGACCACTTTTTGAGACTAGCCTATTGATTGAAATCATCCCGTGAAGCTTATGAATCCTAACATCATGATCCTTCTACAAAAATGGCAAGTGTCTTTCGAACTGATAGGGATCAAACATGTCGTGCTTCCTAACTGACTAGTGGAACAATAACATGGAATCTCCACCGGATCCTCGTCAAGTCATTATTTGAGCAGAGTACGATAAAGAGAACGACCTGTTGCACTGAATTGTAAATCAAGTTGCATTCAGATCTGAACTCTCTTCTACACTTCTTCTATCATCTTCGTACCCCTCCATCCATCAAAAAGAAACAAAAACAGCCAAAATAGTTCCAAACCCTAAGTTCGGGGAGGCACGCCACTTCCCTCTATATCCTCTTCTTCCATACCCCTCGCAAATTAATAGGGGCATACCACCAAGAAAAGATGCCAAAGCACACACAAAAATGCAATCTCAAGTCGAATAGAGGAGAAATTCACTTACAAAAAAATACAATAAACGAAATTGCAAATCATATAATAAAAATATCGAGTCGAATAGAGGAGAGATTTATTTCTTCCTTCCATACTACCCTTCACTCCCTTTTCTACCTAAAGGCACAATAAATGCCTCCACTACCCTGAAATACACCAGTGTCAGATCAGATGCATACTTGTTGTTCTACGAGTATCTCTGGACTCTTACAAAACTCTTTGACATGCTTGTTGTTAGAAAAAGTGAGGAGGAAGTGATGTTGGAAAGCAAACTTAGGAACGAAGATATGGTAAGATGTGTTCAGTGGTCTAAGGAAGTTGAGATGCTTAGTCATACTGAGCAGAAAGGAAACAATCATGATGTGAAGAAGAGGCGACCACACAATGTAAAAGTATTCATTTGGCGACCATTTCACACTTTGTGTTACTCGAGGATGAGCAACGTTTAAGTTCGGGGTGTTTTGATGAATGCATATTCATTATAAAATTCAATCGCCATCTTGGACTCAATTCGACTAAATTCATCTGATTTCATCTCCTAAATTTCACAATATGCAAAATTGCTTAATTGATTTAATTATCAAGAGTATTAACTAGGTTTATATTGATTTTATATAAGACATGATGATGTTCAACCATAAATTGGAACTCACCTTCACTCAAGCCTCTCAGACTTGGTCCTAATCAATCGATTTTGACCAAACAATTTGATCAATCGGTCTCGACCAAATGGTTTGCCCATTCAATCTGTTCAATCGATCTTGATAAATTGGTCTCGAAACCACGAGCTTATTACACCTTTATCTTCATCAACTTCACCATCAATACCACCTCCATTTAGCCCTTTCCACCTCCATCTTCACCAACATCATCCTTCTACCCTCTCCAGATGTCGTTAGGCTACAATCTGTCCTCAGCCTAAGGAGATGGTCTCCTCCACAGTCAGGATGCACCTAAGAAGCGTTCGACCCCTGGTACAAGCCACTCCATCCAGATCTAGATCTAGATCTAGATCCAAATCTAGATCTAGATCCAGATCTAGATCTGTTACATCTACATTGTGCCTACGCCGCCATCACGTCCACGTCCACGAGGTGCTCCTCCTGTTGCGAGCAAGGACCATGAGAAGAGAGAGAGAAGTTGGAGAGAGAAGATCAGTCCCATATGCCGTGGTGTTCTTCCCTCCTTGTCCAGATCTGCCCCGACATTGTGTAGAAGACCGTTTCTCCACCAAGCTGCGACCATCTTCTTCACCATGCTCATGGCAGAATCTTCTCTCTCTCTTATTCTTCTTGTTTCTCGCACCATGAGCGAGTAGTTTCCTTTCGCTAGGGTGCGGGGACTAGCCCCGCTGCCCATGCTTATATGTCTTTTCATTAAACATTCCATGGCATGTATATAACTTTTCATTTCATTCTTAATCGTCAATGTGTGCTTGTGGATTGATTACCTGCTTGCATTTATCTTGTTCGTTCCTATGTTGCGAGAACTTCAATATGTAGGATTTGAATGTCGATTAACATGGTTGACTCCCAGACTAGAAATAGAATGGGATTCCCTGAGGTCATAAGTGAATGATCTGTGAGGGATGAGCCATCTAGCCCACAGTGACACTTCTGTGTACCTAAACATCCTAACAGAGGGCCACAACTTTAGTTGGATATCTGTATCTTCGGAACTGTAAGTGCATGATCCAGATGGCGACAAGAAATCTGATACCTAAGGTGATGCTTACACGAACCTAAACATCCTTCCGGGAGGGTTTGCATCAGTTCTATTTGGATAGTTAGATCTTGCCTGGATGTTTGTGATTGGATGTATTTTCATGTGTAGCGGTGGTGAAACCCGAGACCACCCCAGCGATCTCCATCATTAATCTTTAATCAACTTTTAAACCTACTCTTTACTTTCCTCGCATTTAGTTTAATTAAACTCAAACCAACCTTTGTTCTAAATATTAGTCTTGATTCAACTATATTCAACTAGTAAAAGATTCTTAAAAATGTTGTCCCTTGGGATTCAATCCTCAACTATACTGCGATAAGATCTGTCCACTTGTGGGTGGTATTATTGCACAAGGTTTTGGTTAAAAACTCAGGGAGATAATAGTCCACGTCATTGACACGGTCCGCCTTATCTTGACATCTCAAGTAAGACGCCCAACCTTGTGCCCTTACTCCGAGAATACAGGTAGGCACACAAGGTTCGTATAATGGAAAAATTCAATTATGTTCGAGGTTTGTTCAACATATATCAAGCAAAGCGAACATACTAATCGTATGGAACAAGTACCTCAAACAAGTAACTATCTAGCCAAGTAGTTATACAAGCATACATACAAACAAGACTATACCATAGTAGGGTCAAGAGAGTAAGTGTACCTTTAGAGGAGCACAATATTAACCATTTGACTGAGAAAACCAAAAGTAGCAACTTGGCTAGATCTTGATAATTGAATCATCATAGAGATTCTGACATTACAAAAGAGTATAGTTGGATTAATATCAACATGATTAGGTATCATTTAATCATAATCATGGTGGTTGGATGTGTCACCCAGACCTAGGCATCAAAACCAACATTATTGATTTTAACATCTCAACTAGGTCATGCATATGCAGTATCAAGCATCATAGTACGTCATGAGTTCATCTAGAACCTAGGTGACCCATCACAACTAAAATAATGATCATAATATTAGGGTTTCATGATCTTAGATGGATTGATCATATGATTCAACATAAGTGATTACACAATCAAACTAAACATCTTGGGTCATAATCATGCAAATTGTCACTCCTAGAGCATAGATGGGGTCTATAAGAGTTAGGTGTTGCAAACATCATCAAACTACTGATTTGAGACAATTAAATAATATGGATGTTTGTTAGGGCAAGATTTGTATAAGATTAGAGACTAGTTATCGACATGCATGCTAGGTTACATTTCAAGTCAACATTAGGGCAATTGATCACATAAGTTCACAAGAATGTTCCATAAAGCCTATAGGGACACAAGGCATGTAGTATTACTAATTTTTAGGGCCATATAAACATCTTGGTCATCAAAGACCCACATAGGGGCAAGGGTTAAGATTCAACATCAAAGTATCCACATAAGGAAAGTTCCAAGGTTCAAGACACAAACAAATAACAAAAAGGATGCTAGCATGAACAAGTTCAAACCCTAATCTAACATACATAAAAAATCACTGATTTAGGTCAAGCATGAGGATTTGAGGAACATTCAATGAAAGCTAATCATCAAAGTGATCATATTTAACTTAGAATTCCACATCAAGTCATTTAAGCAATATTAGATCACTTTAGGTTTAAGAAGTAGATAACATTTCAAACTTGGTGAATCAAGATGATCAAGATACTAATATTAAGCTAACATAAAGACTTGGGGCATAAAGGAGTAAGCTTGTGCACCAATTAGTATAAATCATGTCAAAAAGACATAGAAAGAAATTATTTTAGAATATCAGTAGAGGAACAAGCACATATAGGGTCTGAAAGCATTTTTATTGCAAATACATCATTTTTATGATCAAAATGATATGTAGGAAGTTCATATTTTGAGCTAGCATTGGAGAGATATGATTTTCCGAAATTCTACCTTTTGTTGGAAGATCTTTTTTTTTATCATTAAGCATTCTCTACTATATATTCCAAAAAAGAAACCAGCATTTACAAGTGGGTAACTATAGTATAAAAAATATAGAAACCTATCTATGCATACTTAATCTATGCTATGCAACATAAATCTGCATATGCTTTTTTGAAAATCTATTTTAGGGTGATGGATTCATCCTCAAAGATGGTAGAATTCCGAGCTTTCCAAATGTGGTAGTGCATAAGCATGATCAACTGCCTTTCTTTCATTGAGCACATGCTAGTGATATGGTTTTTGCTAACAGGTTAGCAAGCAAACTGTACATTTGCTCCGTCCCAGACTTCCTTTGTAAACTGGCAATCCCAGAAAATATGAGCTTCATTTTATAATTCCATTTTTCATAGTCTGCATCTAGAGGCAACTGAAAATCCCCTAATCTGCAGGTAATCTCCAGTTACCAATATTCCTTTAAACATAAGACACCCAAACATTTTAACTCTGTTATGGTCAATAGGCCCAGGGCAGAGCCATGTTATGCACCCTGCTTAAATCCCAAGCTCCTCTCAGTGAGAAAGAATCTAGGCCATCAAAGCAGCATAAATCAGTCTCGCCTATGCTTATAGAGTTACAAAGATTAGCAATCTTGGACAAGCCTCTAACATGGGAAGGTTCTAAGTGCCATCATGGATTAGAACATTCAACTTTTGGTTTGGCCCCAGGCCATTCCTGAGCATAAGTGCTTCATTTGCGACAACTCCTAGAAAGACCCCATTGAGCCATAGATCTTTCTAAAGGTATATAGAGTAGCCAAATCCAATTTTGAACCTGACTTTATGAATAATTTTGTCTCAATGCCTTAGGATTTCCCTCCACATCCACTTAGCATTATATTTCTGTTTATATGACCATACATAATCATCATCCAAACAGTGACTATGGATCCAACGAACCTAGAGATTTTGCTTGCAATTGGCTATATCCCAGATCATCCTTGTAAGACCTGCTTTACTCCACTCATCAACTGAACGGATGCCAAGTCCTCCTTCCACCTTAGGCCTACATATCTCATCCCAGGCGATAGTGTGGAACTTCTTTGAATCTTCAGTATCTCCCCATAGGAAACTCCTACACAACCTTTCAATCTCATCCCTTGTCCCCTTTGGCAGAGGGAAAGTACCAGTCCAGAAGAGATGATACACAAATAGGGTAGAGATAATAAGCTCAAGTCTGCCAGCTTTCGAGAGAAGCTTTGCCTTCCATGAATCTAGCTTGTTTTTAATTTTGTCTATCAAAGGTGAACACATGCTTTTAGTAAGGCGCCCAGAGAACAAAGGAAGTCCCAAATACCTCATCGGTAGATTAGTTCTTTCCACCTTCATCGCAATGCTTATACTGCTATGATTAGAGTTGCTTAAGAAAAGTTGAGTTTTGAGAGGGTTTAGCTTGAGACCAGATTGATTGCTAAAAAAATCAAGACAATCTAGGATGCCAACAACATCCTGCTCTGTGGCTTTGGAAAAGATCAAGAGATCAACTTCAAAAAGAATATGTGACAAATAATTATTTTTTGTAGCAATAGGCTTGAACTTCCTTTCCTCCACAACGTTGTTAAGTACATAAGTTAGACCCTCCATTCCTATCACAAATAAATAGGGAGCAAGAGGGTCTCCCTGCCTTATCCCATTTGTAGTGTGGATGAATTCAGTAGGGGCTCCATTCACAAGAACCTGGAAGGAGGATGTGTGAAGACATTCATTTACCCAACAAAGCCAACATTCAAGGAACTCCATCACCTGCATGATTTTGAGAATATAATTTCTATCAATAGTATCACATGCCTTGCTGAGGTCTGCTTTAAGATAGAGTTTTTGTTCTTTGCACGATTTGGAATCATGTATGACTTCATTTTCCAGAAGAATAGCATCTGAGATCCTTCTACCTTTAACAAAGGCAGATTGATTGAGGCTGATAATGTCAGGAAGGACATCTCTAATGCAATTAGCAAGGATTTTTGCAATGACCTTATAAATCATGTGGCATAGTGAGACAGGTCTCCAATCACTAGGACTTTCAGGTTGCTTAATCTTCAGGATTAAGGAGATAAAAGTCTTGCTTACCTCTTTGAGTATTTTCCCTTTGTGGAAGAAATCTTTAATAGCTTTGCACACATCAGGGCCTACTACCTCCCAGGTCTTCTTGAAGAAGTGGGAAATAAACCCATCAGGTCCGGGTGACTTGTCATCATTTGAACTTTTGATAATATTATAAATTTCATCATCAGTAACCAGCCTGCACATGGAAGCTTTCTAAACAACAATAATTTTCTTAATATTTTTCCACACATACCCATCATGTCCTTGCATAGGAACCAAGTTGAACATGTTGTTATAATGATCATAGAAGCACCGTTTGATGTTATCATCACCTTTGAAGGTTAATCCTCCAACGTGCAAGGTCTTAATTTGATTTCTGCTTCTTCTTGTCTTCATAGATGCATAGAAGGATTTTGTATTTGAGTCACCTTGTTTAAGACACTGGACTCTAGATTTCTGGTGAATAATAGACTCTTCTATGTTCTTTGCCTCTAAAGCTACCTTCTTCCTCTATATAGAAATTTCCCAAAGTAACTCATTACTTGGATCTTGATCAGATTCAGAAACAGCCCTAAGGGCCTCCTTTTATTTGTTTCTTGCTGAATCAGAAATATCCCCCAGACGCTCCCAGTTCTAGGTTTGTAAGCTCCTTTTAGTGTGCTTGAGTTTTTGAAAAAGCCTGTATATCATATTACCATTGATTTCAATATTCCATGCCTTACACATAGTTCTTGGAAACCAGGTAAGTTAGCCCACACATTAAAATACTTAGTGGGGTACTTCTGTGGTTGTTTTTCCTCATCCAAATGCAAAATAAGGATGTGATGGTCACTGTATATTGTAGGAAGGACTTCTAACCACATATTGGGAAGTAGTGAGAACACCTGAAGTTGACAAAGGGCTATGTCCAACTTGCAACAAGTGTTATCAGAACCATATTGTTGATTGTTCCAAGTGAAGAAGGAACCTTTGGCAGAGATCTCAATCAAATCAATATCACTAATAACTTGATTGAAATCTAACATAGAGCGGGCAGATGGAACAGACTTACCAACTCTTTTAGAGGTTGTTCAGACTGTGTTGAAATCTCCAAGAATGAACCAATTGTTTTGATATTGGTTTTTGAGGAACCTCAAATCGTCCCAGAGGTAGCAACACTTATTATCATCATTATCAGTGTAAATAGATGTGAAGTTGAACTCTTTATCCCTGACATTCAGTCTAAAGTGAATACACTGTCTAGACTGAAACAAGATTTTAATGGAATAGTTTTGGTTCTCCCATAAGATCAAGAGTTTGAGCTTATTGCAGCTAGCTACATTTGCAATCCAGTGGCAATCCGGCTAGGATCTAGAGAGGAGCTTCCTTGCTTTCTTATTCTTGAACTTGACTTCAAACATAAGAGCAATGCCAACTTTTTCTCTTCTAAATTCTGCCCGGACCATGTCGAGTTTCTCCCTTTGGGATAGACCACAAACATTCCAAGCCATGATGGTTGGTAGTTCAACCATTGGGGATGGGGGGGAATATTGCCTCCCGCCATGGCAGTAGCTTCTTCATTTGTTTCTAGAGGCTTATACCGATTGTCATTTTTTCCCCTTGTCTTCTGATTTTGACTGGGGGTCTTCCTCTTGGTTTGTGGACTAGAAGTACATCTAGGCTGAACAAAGCCTTCATCATCATTTACATTTTGATCCTGTGGATTACTGACATGAGGTTTGTTATAACCTCAAATTTGGGTAAAATTGAATTATATAATTGGATTGTTTTGTAATTTCCCCAATGGTAAAGATCATGGAATAATAATTACCCTTGTAACATGTGTTCTTGTAGCACAGATTATCAATAAAAAAGGATATTTTTACACTAATTAACGATAATGGAATATGAGATATCTTTTGTTGGAAAGGTATTGATTGCTTCTTTTCCTTATACCAAATCCAAGATATAAGAGAGTGGTGATTCCCGATGGATCTATATAAGATAATGACGATGTGTTTTATTAGTAAAGAAGAGGAAGGAATATATATATATATATATATATATATATATATATATATATATATATATATATATATATATATATATATATATATATAGATTGTTTCCTTAAACATTTGGGAACTTGACCCATTGATTACATACACATGAGAATAGGACTCTCGATAGGAAATGAGTCAAATTACAGTAGGGAAAGTGTTTGATGTTTTTCCATGAAATAGATATGATGGTTTAATGATCAAATCATCACGTCCACCATATAGAGATATGTTTCCCTTTATGACTTGTGGATGCCTAATCCAATGTGGGTAGTTACTCTCTCGAGGACTCTTTTGTGATGAATTAAGAGAATAAGAAAGGGTGCATATTGACGACTAATAACTTATCTTTCCATGTTACCGTTTGTGAGGAGTTGGTTTCCCACACAACTTGTATATAGCAAAGGAAAGTTAGGTTTTCCCTTACGGGCCAGACCACCTCTCCCTCTCCCTTCATTGCGTTTCCTCCTCCTACCCTTTCAGGTTTACTCCTAGCACCATATAAGGAGGGAAGGAATCCTTGCCTTCAGGAGGAAAAACACAACATAGATGATCGAAGAAAACTCCACCCCTCCATGAGTCCTTCCTTCCTTATCACCTGCGTTGTGATACATGACCCCTCCCATCAGTCCGATGATGACTGAAGGCAGCCCCATCGCGAGACACCCAAGGGGTCACGTCTGCAACTCGCCAGCTTCCTGTCATGGTGCGGAACCAGGTCTACCGCTGGTGAAGATCGGAGGAAGGAGAAGCCTTCCTTGTGGCTGTACCGAGAGTGGGTGAAGGTGGACGGAACCTACAGGAGGACCTAGGAAGCTATGCGGACATGCATCAAGGAGGGGCATCAGTGATCACTTAGGATGATAGTAGCGGCTGTCCGCCATCACGCCAACACTGGTGCAGTGCAGGATGAAAGGCACCCATTGGGGTAGCGTGAGGAGGATGACCCTGCAGTTTGGTCGTGGAGAAGTTGGAATCAGCAAGAAGTGTGCGTCGGCGAAGAAGATGAAGCCGCAGATAGTTTGTGGCTCAGCCAGGCGGAGGCGAGGGTGCAGGCGAGAAGAGGATCCAGTAGGATGACTCCCTGGCTCCATGGAGCGGCCAACGCGATGCTGACCTACTCTGTGTGGTAAGGAGACGAGCACGGCTTTGGGCACACCCTCGTCGGGGTGCAGCGCTGGGGCAGAGCACTGTGCTGCCTGGCCAACTTGGATGCCTCCTACTTATCTGAAGACATGGAGGGCCACTTCTGGGGTGGAATTGTTTTGAGCTAGGGATAATGTCACCCTGATTGGAGCTTTGACTCCTTCCTTGCGGTGAGTGGGTACTAAAAGCCTGCAGACGACGCTACTCTCTTTTCCCATGGAAACAGAGCATCGCACATTTGTGTGTCTATGGAAGGGGGTGCGACATCACGACCTGGTTGTTTTCTGACTGAACCGCTGAGGCAAGGCCTTAGATTCATGACACAGCCGAACTTGAGAAATAAGGGACTACCGGATTGGGCATGTCTCGCGAAGGCAGAGAGCGGGGAGCGTCCTAAGGATACGTGAAAAGGAAGAAGACGATCGGTCTGGTCTGTTGTGATTTGGTGCCGAATGGACCGGCAAAGGACCTGAGCCGCGCCTAGAGTGCATTGAGTTGTTATAAGCTTTGGCCAATAGGAAGGCGCGAAGTGGCACATAATTAAGGTATATACCTATTTTTCTTGATTCATAGTACGTAATTGCTAGGATGATCGGATTTAGACAAGTAATATATAAAAATTGTTCAGAAAAATGAGAGGAATCCAAAGAAAATATATTTAGAGTCTGATTAAGCTTCCTATTCTAAAAGTGTATGTAATACATGTTCATATGTGATTAGTATAAAGGAAAGCCTAGATTTAGGTTAGTATGATGCTTAATTGATTAGATTTGGTTATATTTAGTTAATACCTGATCTTGTCATGTCTAATAAGAAAATCCATGATAATGATGAATAATGGACGATTCTTGATTAGTAATCTTATTCATGTTGTTTACGGTTTTACAACCAACATGGACATCTTGCTATGATCTTAATGTTAGTAATGTGATTTAGATGTCACAGGTAATCTAATATGCTTAAGATGCTAATCAGGGTTTAACCTAACATGCATAACTGAGTTTGTAATCTTAGAAACCATAATACGATCTGATTAGGGTTTGTAATCCTAAATTATAGTCCAAACATGAGATAACCCTAAACCCTAGTTTAGGATCGCATCCAGATATGATTAATGTAATGTGAATACATGGTGACACATATGTAGTATACTTGTTTCAGATTGAATGCCATGTTGCTTGGATGTTTGGATACACTCTTAAAGTACATGTTAGATCTGCATGGTTTATGCGATGGCATAAGGTATGTGGTTACGCTTATGAATACATGTATCGAATTCCTAGGTTGCCGATGTTTCTCGATGAGATTGAATGACAAATAAACTGCTTGCTTGTTTATTTAGTTCTTGCAAATTATAAAGTTCCTATGAGTATCATGTAAAGTAAATAATAGTATTCTGAACCCTGGGTTAGACTGATCTTAAGGGTAATACACACGAGCCCCGGAGGGACAGTGATTACACCTGAGGTAGTTGACCAGATATGGGTTAGAATATGAAAACAAGTTTATTTTCTTATATGCAAGATAAAGATGTTTTCTTATATCTGTACTTGTGATCATTGTTTGAACCCACGTACCAGTATAGCAATATACTGACTGCATATTTGTTTGTCGGCGTTTTAGGTATCAGATATACTTGATAGCGTGGACATGAGGGTACAGATAAAGATGTTGAAGACACTAGAGTTATTCCTGATGGTTTAGTTGTAATGGTTTTCTTCACACTTGTAAAAGTTAATTTTGTTTAAAAGTATGTAACTCCTTAGAGGAGCTTTTTATCTAAACATGTAAATATTTGATCATTAATGGAAATTGTTAACTATTTTGTATTATTTCATGAATCTGATCCTAGAGTATATGATTAACGATCTGTGACTTTAAGGTCTTTTAGACACTCAAAAGTGCGGGTCATTACATTTGGTATCAGAGCATAGATTCATCAACTAATACTTAATAGTTTATAATTTTAAGTTATCCCTAGAAATTTTAAGAGAAAAATTAAGTTCCTCATCTCACATTTTCATCTACTTCTCATCTCTTGCATAAAAAAAAACTTTGAAAAGAAAATATTAATTAGAGAAGTAAAATGTGAAAAGGTGTAACCTTTTAGTATAGGTCCCTCTAGAGAGGGTAGACACTGGAAAGATACAAGTATGGGTAAGCCCTTTCTTAGAGGAAGGACTTGGAATAGGGTGTGAAAACTCTAGAGAGTCTAGGGGCAGGGAAACTCTAAGAGGTAGAGTGTAGTCCCTAACTGTAACCCTAAAACCTTAATCCTAATTAATCAACATGGTGTGGTGGTATGGGACACTACCCATGTGAAAATTTAAAATCGGTAATGAACATGGTGTGGTGGTATGGGATACTACCCATGTGAAACTTGAAATTGGTAATCAACATGGTGTGGTGGTATGGGACACTGCCCATGTGAAACTTGAAATCATGAATAAGAAAGATATGGGATGGTTTAGGTAACCCAGTCTTCCATGCATGTGTGCATGAGGAGCATAAAACTTATGTGATAAGTCTTAAGAGATATAAAAACCCAATAGTTGTATATATAAAAAAATGAAAAGTTGGAATATAACTTGCTCAAACTCCTCATGTTGTCTCTAGAAGTTTAGTGATGGTGGCCAAGTCGATGGAGGGGAAGGCCGAGGTAGCACCAAGCCCTGGAGGGAAGGTGACCCAAGTTCATGGAATGGACAGAGACCATGAGGGGGGTATTCCAGAGATTGAGCAAACATGGGTTGATGATAAAATTTATGCCTAATGAGAAAAAAAAGATACCTATGAAACCTTTAGGGTTAGTGAGACAACCTGGGGTGGGTCAACCCAAAGAGTGGGAAGATGACCTATGAGGGAGGCAAAATCTTAAATCTTGGGATCAGGTTGTGGCTAGAGAGCCTAACCCCCTCCTATGAGCCATGAAGGCACCCTAGGTTAGGACTTTCCCTTAAAAGGTAAGTGAATAAATGTAATTAAGTATTGAGATAACCTTAATCCTCACCTAGAGTAGTGAAGAGTTAAAGATATAAAAAAATGAAAGAACTTAAATTCTTTGAACCCAAGGATGCCAACTCTGAGTGACACAATTGGTCAAGCCCAGGAGGGAAGACCAGTAAGGCACCAAGCCCAGGAGGGAAGGTGGCCTAAGTGGATGACCAAGCCCAGGAGGGAAGGTCATGAAATGGTCAAGCCTAGGAGGGAAGACCAGGATAAGGCACCAAGCCCAGGAGGGAAGGTGGCCTAAGTCCAAAATGCAGTTGTTTAGGATCAAGCCCCTGGAGGGGAAGATCACAGAGATCAAGCCCAGGAGGGAAGACCGACATGGCACCAAGCCCTGGAGGGAAGGTGGCCCGAGCCCAATGATGGGACGACACTGCATTATGTGTACTCAAAAGAGAGAGATGAAGGCAATTCAGGTTAAAGAATTAAATAAGAGAATAATGTGCTTAAAGTATTTGACATCTCAAAAGAAACCCTTAGGGAGGGTAGAGTCCTAATGCAATCCTAGGGTCAAGTAGGGTGTATTAGAAGTACATAGGACCGATGGGTTTGGAGTTGATTGTGCCCTGAATGCACATGACCATGTGGTCGGGAGGTAACAACTAGGTTTATCAAAGGTACATGACTCAGGAGATTAGCTACCTCCATGAGGATCATGTAGCCTAATGGGTGAATCTGAAAGGCACTCTCTTGATGCATAAGGATGAGATCACTCCAAAAGAGTACCTATACCACTAGAGACCCCAAGGATTTTTCTAAGGCTCATAATGATACATGAGATATAAACAAGTCATGAAAAACTTGAGAGAAGTTGTACCCTAACTTAAGAGTAAGAAAAGGGACACTTGGTTTAGAATCATATAGAGTATGATTCAACTTAATATGTGAAATTAAAAGGTAATGTGTGGATGTACTATCTCCGCTCTTGGAATGGAATGAACTTTGTGTTTGGGCTGCAGTCAAATACTTATTTCATCTCATTATGAGGGAGGGAGATTGGATAGCACACGTTATGCTTAAAGTTGAGAATAAATGTCTTAAGATAAATGTGTAATGTGTAACCTAGGGTTAGAGGTGTTACCTCACCCTTGTGTGCAAATAACGAATAATAGGTTGCAAACCTAAGTGAAAAGAGAAATCACCAAATAATAATGAAATCATCAAGTGCTAATAATATGCCGTTCTAGAGACGTGTATATACTTGAATGTAGATTCAAGTGCCAATCTTAGTAATAAAAAAATAGATATGTTAAAGAAAAGTGGTTAAGGCATCTAAGTAGGGTGCTAACCCTAAGCTGTGAACATAAGACATGTATCATTCACCTAGGCTTAGTAGGCCTAAATTTTGAGGACAAAATTCCTTTTAAGGAGGGGTGAATGTTATAACCTCAAATTTTGGTAAAATTGAATTATATAATTGGATTGTTTTATAATTTCCCCAATGGTAAAGATCATGGAATAATAATTACCCTTGTAAAATGTGTTCTTGTAGCACATATTATTTATAAAAAAGGAGATTTTTACACTAATTAATGATAATGGAATATGAGATATCTTTTGTTGGAAAGGTATTGATTTCTTCTTTTCCTTATACCAAATCCAAGATATAAGAGAGTGGTGATTCCAGATGGATATATTTAAGATAATGACGATGTGTTTTATTAGTAAAGAAGAGGAAGGAATAATATATATATATATATATATATATATATATATATATATATATATATATATATATATATATTGTTTCCTTAAACATTTGGGAACTTGACCCATCAGTTACATAAATGTGAGAATAGGACTCTCGATAGGAAAGGAGTCAAATTACAGTAGGGAAGGTGTTTGATGTTTTTCCATGAAATATATACGATGGTTTAATGATCAAATCATCACGTCCACCATATACATATATGTTTCCATTTATGACTTGTGGATGCCTAATCCAAAGTGGGTAGTTACTCTCTCGAGGACTCTTTTGTGATGAATTAAGAGAATAAGAAAGGGTGCATATTGACAACTAATAACTTATCTTTCCATGTTACCGTTTGTGAGGAGTTGGTTTCCCACACAACTTGTATATAGCAAAGGAAAGTTAGGTTTTCCCTTACGGTCCAGACCACCTCTCCCTCTCCCTTCGTTGCTTTTCCTCCTCCTACCCTTCCGAGTTTCCTCCTAGAACCATATAAGGAGGGAAGGAATCCTTGCCTTCAGGAGGAAAAACACAACATAGATGATCGAAAAAAACTCCCCCCTGCATGAGTCCTTCCATCCGTATCACCTGCATTGTGATACGGGACCCCTCCCATCAGTCCGATGATGACCGAAGGCAGCCCCATTGCGAGACACCCAGGGGGTCGCATCTGCAACTCGCCAGCTGCCTGTCATGGTGCGGAACCAGGTCTGCCGCTGGTGAAGATCGGAGGAAGGAGAAGCCTTCCTTGTGGCTGTATCGAGAGTGGGCAAAGGTGGACGGAACCTGCAGGAGGACCTGGGAAGCTATGCGAACATGCATCAAGGAGGGGCGTCGATGATCACTTAGGATGATAGTAGCGGCTGTCTGCCATCACGCCAACACTGGTGCAGTGCAGGATGAAAGGCACCCATTGGGGTAGCGTGAGGAGGACGACCCTGTAGTTTGTTCGTGGAGAAGTTAGAATCAGCGAGAAGCGTGCATCGGCGAAGAAGATGAAGCCACTGATACTTTGTGGCTCATCCAGGCGCAGGCGAGGGTGCGGGCGAGAAGAGGATCTGGGAGGATGACTCCCTGGCTCCATGGAGCGGCCAACACGACGCTGACCTACTCAGTGTGGTAAGGAGACGAGCACGGCTTTGGGCACACCCTCATCGGGGTGCAGCGCTGGGGCGGAGCACTGTGCTGTTCGACCAACTTGGCTGCCTCCTACTTATCTGAAGCCATGGAGGGCCACTTCTGGGGTGGAGTTGTTTTGAGCTAGGGATAATGTCACGCTGATTGGAGCTTTGACTCCTTCCTTGCGGTGAGTGGGTACTAAAAGCCTACAGACGACGCTACTCTCTTTTCCCATGGAAACAGAGCATCGCACGTTTGCGTGTCTATGGAAGGGGGTGCGGCATCACGACCTGGCTGTTTTCCGACTGAACCGCTGAGGCAAGGCCTTAGATTCATGACACAGCCGAACCTGAGAAATAAGGGACTAATGCGTTGGGCAAGTCTCGCGAAGGTAGAGAGCGGAGAGCGTCCTGAGGATACGTGAAAAGGAAGAAGACGCTCGGTCCGGTCTGTTGTGATTTGGTGCTGAATGGACCGACAAAGGACCTGAGCTGCGCCCAGAGTGCATTGAGTTGTTATAAGATTTGGCCAATAGGAAGGTGCGAAGTGGCAGATAATTAAGGTATATGCCCATTTTGTTTTATTCATAGTACGCAATTGCTAGGATGATCGGATTTAGACAAGTAATATATAAAAATTGTTCAGAAAAATGAGAGGAATCCAAAGAAAATATATTTAGAGTCTGATTAAGCTTCCTATTCTAAAAGTGTATGCAATACATGTTCATATGTGATTAGTATAAAGGAAAGCCTAGATTTAGGTTAATATGATGCTTAATTGATTAGATTTGGTTATATTGAGTTAATACCTGATCTTGTCATGTCTAATAAGAAAATCCATGATAATGATGAATAATGGACGATTCTTGATTAGTAATCTTATTCATGTTGTTTAAGGTTTTACAACCAACATGGACATCTTGCTATGATCTTAATGTTAGTAATTTGATTTAGATGTCACAGGTAATCTAATATGCTTAAGATGCTAATCAGGGTTTAACCTAACATGCATAACTGAGTTTGTAATCTTAGAAACCATAATACGATCTGATTAGGGTTTGTAATCCTAAATTATAGTCCAAACATGAGATAACCCTAAAACCTAGTTTAGGATCGCATCCAGATCTGATTAATGTAATTCGAATACATGGTGACACATATGTAGTATACTTGTTTCAGATTGAATGCCATGTTGCTTGGATGTTTGGATACACTCTTAAAGTACATGTTAGATCTGCATGGTTTATGTGATGGCATAAGGTACGTGGTTACGCTTATGAATACATGTATCGAATTCCGAGGTTGCCGATGTTTCTCGATGAGACTGAACGACAAATAAACTGCTTGCTTGTTTATTTAGTTCTTGCAAATTATAAAGTTCCTATGAGTATCATGTAAAGTAAATAATAGTATTCTGAACCCTGGGTTAGACTGATCTTAAGGGTAATACACACGAGCCCCTGAGGGACAGTGATTACACCTGAGGTAGTTGACCAGATATGGGTTAGAATATGAAAACAAGTTTATTTTCTTATATGCAAGATAAAGATGTTTGCTTATATCTGTACTTGTGATCATTGTTTGAACCCACGTACCAGTATAGCAATATACTGACCGCGTATTTGTTTGTCGGCATTTTAGGTATCAGATATACTTGATAGCGTGGACATGAGGGTACATATAAAGATGTTGAAGACACTAGAGTTATTTCTGATGGTTTAGTTGTAATGGTTTTCTTCACACTTGTAAAAGTTAATTTTGTTTAAAAGTATGTAACTCCTTAGAGGAGCTTTTTATCTAAACATGTAAATATTTGATCATTAATGGAAATTGTTTACTATTTTGTATTATTTCATGAATCTGATCCTGGAGTATATGATTAACGATCTACGAATTTAAGGTCTTTTAGACATTCAAAAGTGCGGGTCGTTACAAGGTTGTTGTTGAGTCTCAGGGACGGACGCCGCATTTGTAGACCCCGTTTGGTCATACTGTCGAGCAGTTGTCGCCTCTGGGATTACTGGTGGAGTTTCGGTGGAGCTAGACAAAGGAATCACCATCGATGCAGCTGCCTTTGGCTTACACAAGGACTTATCGTGTCCAAATGTACCATAATGGGGGCTTCTTTATGGAAACCATTCATATTCCACTTGAACCTCATAAGGGTGCCCTTTGTCAATGCAGAGCTTCACATTAGTAGGGAAGCTTGAAGATGCCTTCATCAAGATATTGACTCTAGCATAGTCAACCCACATCCTCGCCTTGATTTGCCTATCCTGGCATTGAGGTTTTCCCAGGAACAATGCAATTCTGGAAAGCATCTTTTCCAACCAGAGCTCCAATGGCAGGTTGTACAATTTGACCCAGACAGGAACCAAGGTCAGTTTTTCTTGTTCTAGGGGTTCACCATTCTTCCAAGTCTTCAGAAACATTGGTTTACCCTTTATCATCCACGGACCACCCTCGATGGCATTTTTTAGATCTTGCTCAGACTGGAAACGAATGACGAAGCAGCCGTTAGACCTCCCAAATACCTCGATCGACCCTACTGGCTTCCACATCTGTTTTGTAATGACCACCACCAAACTGACAACCAAATTGTTACTAAAAATGCAGAATAATTGTAAGACGTGGATTAACAAAAATCACTAAAAATTAAAACATTTTTGCAAAGAGATCCATTTCTAGGAAAACTCTTTAAGGAAGAACTAAAACCTGATATTCACATTAATCATATATTGTACATACATTGTACCATTTCTTCTCGAGGACAACATATACCAGTTGCTTTCTCAAAATGTATACTTAAAGCAACATCAAACCTCGAGGCATACAAGCCAAAATCTCAGATTGTTCATAAAACCAACACGTACTAAATCTAAGGACCTGAGAGTACAGAGACGACACATAGGACTTCTATCTACAAGACATGACAGATAGTACACTCAACTTGAGTTGTCACTTCTGTCCCTTTTTTGTTGTTTTTTCTCTGCAGTACGGTCTCAATCCCCCTCATGCACGTCCACCTAAAAAAATGTGGATCCCACAGGGTGAGACAATTGTCCTAGCGAGAGATATAACTCTCTGCCAACAATGTTATTATCATAGTTAAATAGTATTAAACTAAGAAGAGGATAAGTAGTTTAGAACATTCTCATCTTTTAAAGCATTGCAACTATCTATGATAGAGCAATAAATCATCTATTCACTTTATAAGGAATATGAAGAACATGTATATCATTTACCCATCATACTATATCAACATCTCAAGCTTATCATGTGATACTCATTATCATGGTATGTCATCCATGAATCATTCTCATTTCTATCTATTGACCTTAGTCAATTTGTTAGCCATATATTGAATTGTACTAGTCATGTGAGTATACATAATCATATTCTGTCTAGGCATTGGACTATGCCAATCCTGTGCAACTATTCCAGGCATTGGACTATGCCAATCCTATGCAACTATTCCAGGTATTGGACTATGTCAATCATGTGTAACTATTCCAGGTATTGGGTTACTACTAATCCTGTGATTAACAACCAAGCATTGGGTTATTACCAATCTTGTGATTAACAACCATGCATTGGGTTATTACCAATCCTGTTATTAACAGCCAAGCATTGGGTTATTACCAATCCTGTGATTAACAATCATGCATTGGGTTATTACCAATCCTGTGATTAACAACTAGGCATTGGGTTATTACCAATCATATGATTAACAACAAGGCATTGGGTTATTTCCTATCCTATGATTAACAACCAGGCATTGGGTTATTACCAATCCTGTGATTAACATCCAGACATTGGGTTATAAACTATCCTTTGATTAACAACTAGGAATTGAGTTATTACCAATCCTATGATTAACAGCCAGGCATTGGGTTATTACCAATCCTGTGGTTAACAGCCAGACATTGGGTTATTACCAATCTTGTGATTAACAACCATGCATTACCTTGGCCAAGACCATACTTATTCACATCCTTTACATAATACAAGTATTCCTCATATCTCCTTTAAGCATATTCAAAACACTATTTCCCTTATTTGGCTATAACCATAAAGCATGGATGATCAAGATTTCATTATTACTGTTGTATTGATTTGTTATTATTATTATGTTACTAAGTTTCCATTTCCTAGTTTATTTTTAACATTATTATGTCCTAAATGAGACATTTATAAACATCATGTTACCTCTCACTAGGTAACAACTATTCTCATGGCTCTCAAGGCCCATTAAATATCTTGCAACAACTAACCACATGGCTCACAAGGCCCATTAAACATCTTATCACCTCCCACTATGCAACGACCATTCACATGGCTCACAAGTCCATTAAACATCTTGTCACCTCTCACTAGGCAACAAATATTCACATGGCTTACAAGGACATTAAACATCTTGTCACCTCTCACTAGGAAACAACTAACCACATGGCTCACAAGGCCCATAAAACATCTTGTCACCTCTCACTAGGCAATAACTAGTAGGGTTAGGGTTTCCCTTTATAGCCGAATAGGGTTTCAAGTTCATATTATCAATCCAAACCCTAATTCATTGCTCCACACATCTAGGAGCATACATTAATATCATAAGTATTCAATCATACTTATTTATTCTCATCATTTATCATTAAATGATTATCAACACAAACTATGCGTTTCTCTCTTATCTTTACTAGGATATTGATTACTTCATACTTTATTATGTTGGCTCAACCTTTCCTTCAAGGTACATCAGCATACTTAATCAATATTCATTAAACTCCATACCTCTTAATGTATGACTTGATATAAGACACTTCATGTGTTACTTCATCAAGTACATTGCATCTAAGGTGCTTTCCATCATATGGGTTTTGAGGTGCTTCCACCATATCGGGTATGAGGTGTGTGCTTGCTACCCATATCACTTTAGAGGTGTATGTGTGCTTGACATATCGGGTATGAGGTGTATGTGTTCTTACCATATCACCCTTGAGGTGTATGTGTGCTTACCATCTCGGGTTTGAGGTGTATGCTTGCTTCCATATCACTTTAGAGGTATATGTGTGCTTCACACCATATTGGGAAGAGAGGTGTGTGTGTGCTTCACACCATATCGGGCAAAGAGGTGTGTGTGTGCTTCACACCATATCAGAGAAAGAGGTGTGTGTGTGCTTCACAGCATATCGGGCAAAGAGGTGTGTGTGTGCTTCACAACATATCGGGCAAAGAGGTGTGTGTGTGCTTCACACCATATCGGGCAAAGAGGGGTGTGTGTGCTTCACACCATATCGGGAAACGAGGTGTGTGTGTGATTCACACCGTATCGGGCAAAGAGGTGTGTATGTTCTTCACACCATATCAGGCAAAGAGGTGTGTGTGTGCTTCACACCATATCGGGCAACGAGGTGTGTGTGTGCTTCACACCATATCATGTAAAGAGGTGTGTGTGCGCTTCACACCATATCGGGCAAAGAGGTGTGTGCTTGACCTCATATTGTTTTTGAGGTGTATACTTGACCTCATATCATCCAATAGGTGTATACGACCTTACCATATTGTGCAAGAAAGTATAAACTCATATCCACATTGTTTTAGTAGAGTAGGTGCATCACCATATCGGGTTAGAGGTGCTTGAACCCGATATCACTTTTTAAGGTGATACCATCATCTTCAAGCTCTAGACTTTTATTCTACTTGTTCTAGTACAAGGATAACATGTATGAGAAACTACTAGAACTCATAATTTCATCAACCAATTCAGAATATTTCTGAATTTGAAGTAGTTCATTTAATCATAGTAATTTAGGTGATGAATAATAACATGGTTGATTTCAAGTTATATAACCCACCTTGTGAACAGCTTCAAAGCTCCAAGCTCCAAATCTTCACGTCCTAAGGTTGAAGAAGAACTTCTCCAAGGTCCAAGGCTCATTCACAACTCCTCCATAGACAAGAAATCACCATAGTTAAGCACTTAGTGGAGAAGGAAAGAAAGAAAGATCATAACCCTAGATCCATGCTTCAATCCAAGGTTGAAGATGATCATGGCCTTACCTTAGGGTTAATATTTGAGCTCCTTGTTGCTCCTTAGCACCTTTTCATGATACCTCACTACTCATGCACGATATGCCCTCACTTGTGGCTGATATCCCCTTCACTTGTGGCCAATATAACTCCACTATGGCCAATATCAACTTGCTATGGCCGATATCACTTGATATGGCTGATACCAAGGCCCTATGAACGATAACACTTCACCCATGCATGATACCAAGACTCCATGCACGATATCTAAGAGAAGGAGGTGGTAGGATTCGAAAAAGTTCACTTAGGGATGAAAGGAAGGGTATATATACTTGAGGTTCATGAAAAGGTGTATATATGAGGTGTCATCAATTTACTACTAGTTGGTGCCACATGGCCATGCATGGATTGACACATGTACTTGCATGCACTCCATATTTATCTTTCCATGAAAAATAAAAACTTGATGATATTTTAAGGGATAAGGGTCGGCCCCCCTTTGGTTATCGTCTAGGCCAAGCCACTTCCACTCACATTATTATATTCATAATTCAATGCAACCTTTCCCAAGGAAAGTTGCAAGCCGATATCCATTTCTTTATTGAGGTGCTTAGATTATTTTTGAAAAGTCAAAGAGTTAAAAACATGATATGGGGGTCTCCTCTTTGGCTCCTTGGTTGATAGGGACTCCCATTTAACACTATAACCCTATACAACATAACAAGCTCAAATTAGGGTTTCCATTCAAACCCCTTTCTTGGTCTTTTCATCACCAAGAATACCATCACTCATAATTGATTCAAACATGGTGCCTAATTATTTATATCTCCTTTAAATGATACTAGGAGCGAGTAGGGACACTCTAGATGTGGTAATTTGCATATCAACCCTATATTTTGGGTAAATTACAACTTGCACCAAAATTGGCACACAAGTCACCAACATTATTTAAACAAGTTCAAACTTGGAATTTAGGCTTTCCACAAGCCACCACCTTACATAATTCTCTCTCTTATGATGCTAAAATACTTAGAGCACATTAAACATGTGAAAAATTGCAATATATCTCCTCATCTTGGGTAAATTGCATTTTGGTCCAAAACATGAGAACATTGTTCAAACATTATTCAAACAAGACCAAATTTGAAACATAAGTTTGTTACCTGATAGAAAAACACTTTAGAGGATTATATTGAAGTTTTAAGCAACTTACTTAGCCAAAAAAAATAGGTTTACCTCATAACCCAGGTCAGAGTCATTACAAATTATAAACCCCTAACAAGGATTTTGTCCCCAAAATCCCAGGTAAAGGGAGACAGATCTTATTTATTCATCATATCGTCAAGTCTCCACATAACATCTTAATTGTAACATCCCTGACCTGGGTTATACTTTAACTCTTGGTGTTTTGATTAATAAAGATTATTAAATTCCTAATCTCATCTAGTGAAAAGTAATTAGGGCTCAAGAGGAACTTATGTTGCAATTCTAGTCCTGTTTGAATAATGTTGAATCAATGTTTGCTTGTTTTGGACTAAAGTGCAAATTACCCAAGTTGAGGGGTTTAAGTGAAGATGGTGCATGATAATATGTTCCTCATGTGATGAAGCATCATGAGGGTGAAAATGATGCTGAGGTATGGCTTATGGAAGCCTGAATACCAAGAAAAAGCTGATAAAGCAATGTATGTGCATGAAAACCTAGTTTTGGTGTAATGTGCAATTTACCCAAAACCTAGGGTGAAATATGTAATTTACCACTTCAATAAGGTCCTTAATGTTTCTTGGCATTAAGTAGAGCAATGAAAATGATAGGGGCACCTCATTTGAATTAAGTTGGAGGAGAGAGAATCTTGATATTAAAATAATCAAGATTTAATCCTAATTGAAACCCTAATTCGATTTAGGGAAAAATGAATGTATTAATTAAAGGACCTTCAACCAAAATTAAAATGGTTGTATTCATATGTGTGTGTGACGTCCTTGAGACTTGCAAGGACCACGAAAATATCCAAGGGAGTGGATAATTCACACACAATTTTATAAGAAAAAGAAATATCCACTCACATATGGATATTAATATAATATGATTTAAGGTGCTTGATTTGCTTTTCTTTAAATCATGGATAATTGAGAGGATTTGGAGGCAAACAAGATAGCTTCGTCCCTAAAGAATATGAGGGGGAAGAGGCGGCCATATTTTTGGGATTAATTGGATTTTTGCAAAGTATATTCTCTCTCATTGAATTTTTATAAAAGAACCTTTTACAAGCCAAATGAAAGGCTTTTACGACCCCACTTCTTCCCCTTGCTTGGGAAACGACCAAGGGAGTTTGGGAGGATCAGGAGGAAGACCCCCAACCTGTTGGTAAGGTTCTTGATCCATTTCACCTTGATTCCATGGTGGAAATCGAAAATAAATTATGGATTTCTTCCTATTTCGATCTCCTCTTCAATTCTGACCATTCCTTTTCACTCAAACCTTGAGGACGAGCCTTGGAATGGTGAAAGGAGTTGCATCCACCATTTTTTCCGTGAACATGGAGCTTTGGATCTAAATTGGAGGCGGGTTTTATAACTTGAACCCTTGATTTTGTTATTGCATTCAATTCCTTATCAAATAATGATCATTTCTACATTTACAATAATTGATTTGGTTGATGGATGCAATTTCCATGGAAACCAAAGCAGGTTTAGTGAGTTTAGAGGTTGAATATGATAAGAACACACCTCTAAAAATATCCAAAGCAAACAGTCTTGATTGAGTTGCTCAAACGGTTTCCCAAACCGTTTGGGAGCAAACGGTTTCAAACTGTTTAGAAGCAAACAGTTTCACCAAACCGCATGAGACCAAACAGTTTCAGACCGTTTGGTGGTGTTGACCAGGGTTGAACGTTTGGAGATATCTTGAAAATGATCTAGGTTAATGACCCATCAATTATGATTGATTAGTTCCAATTGGTTCATGAGTTGAAGGACAATCAATCACCAAAACCCTAATCGGGTTAAGTGCTGATTTCCAAAGTGATTAAGTTGGAAACTTGGGTTGATTGACCCAAACGGTTTCAAAACCATTTGGGGATCACCCAAACGGTCTCAAGACCGTTTGGGGGTCACCCAAGACCATTTGGAGGTCTAGGTTTGACTATGGTTAAGCAATTTAAGATCCAAAGATACTAAGTTGGAGTGTAATCAATTGCTGATTTGGTGATCAATCCAATGATCAAAACCCTAATTGGTTGACTTGGATTTTGATGTTGACATGGGAAAATGGTCTTAAGACCGTTTGGACGTCATCCAAATGACCTCAAGACCGTTTGGGGTCAGGTCATGTTCAATTTGGATGATGGTTCAATGGTTTCAAAGTAATTGATCTTACATTGATTAATGTTGAAGGATCATCGATTCCAAACCCTAATTTAATTGATTCAAACCCTAATGGATGACCAATTGAGGGTCAATTGAGGGTCAAGTTGAAGTTTGACCTATTTAACTCAATTGAAATATGAGGATAGGTCCAATTGATGATTGATTCCATGAATTCAACGATTGAAGGAATCAACATTGGAAACCCTAATCTAATTTGATTGGTTGAGACCATATTTGGTCCATGCAGTTTTGAGGAGGTTTGGACCAAACGGTCTCAAGACCATTTAGGACCAAACGATCCCAAACCGGTTGAGCCCATGTGGTTTCAAAAAATTGCTTTAGCAAACGATTTCAAGTACTTGCTTTAGCAAACGGTCTCAAGCACCACCTTTACCAAACAGTTTCAAACTGTTTGAACTTTGAAAGACCAAGACCATTTGGGGATCAAGTAGTCAAAGTTGATTGAGGATTCAATTGGTTAATACACTTGAACACCTATTGTAATTGAAGATTCAATTGGTCAATTAAATTGGATACCTTATGTAATTGAGGTCCAATGTGATTGAATCTCTTGAGAATTAAGATGATGAATGATTCATTGATCCAATGATGACTAGTAATGATAATCAATGAAGGTACAAAGGTTGAAACCCCAATAGTACCTAAGTGATTAGTTCCAAGTAAGGGATGAACCCTAATTGCTTATAGGATCAATGACTTGGTACACTATGTTAATCATAGTTGTATGTACTTGATTGAAGGGATGATATGACCTTATCAAGTTGAGAAGATGTTAGCATGAATTCATACATGAATATGATTCATGTGGTGATTAAGGGTATGATCCTTAAGTAGAGAGATCATGAAACCCTAATCATGAACATAAACTCTAATTGACAGGGCTATTGAGTTCTAACCCTAATTGAGGGCAATTCTAAATGAAACCCTAATCCACGGTAAGGATGTAGCCCTAATCTAGGGTAATGATAAGAGAAACTCTAATTTAGGGAAATGAGATGCAAAAACCTAATTGGGATGAATAGTGAACCTCTAATTATGGACAATTGAAGGAAATCCTAATGGAGATGATTTGCAGACCCAAATTGTGGGTGACTATAGTGGAAATCCTAATTAAGGATGATTCCATGTGGAATCCTATTCTAGGGTTATGTTATGAGAAACCCTAAGTTAGAATGATGTATATGGAACATTGATGTGGTGATGTGATGTGAGAATCGAACTTAGGGTGATGTCATGTAATGACATGTAAAACCCTAATTGAGGGTGATTCCATGTGAAACCCTAGTTGAGGGTGATTCCATGAGAAACCCTAGTTGAGGGTGATTCCATGAGAAACCCTGATTGAGAGTTAACATCACATGAAGCTCCAAATGCTATGTTGGGATGAGAGGCCCTAAGAATGGTGAATGTGTTATGACCTCACCTTTCAGTAACCCCCAATTAAGGGAGACCAAGAGGTCGAAGCCGCACCCATTAATCTCGGATCAAAGGTTCGACATATAACCATAAACAATTATTAAATTCCAACAGACTATACTGAAAATGGTAATAAAATTTTTCTTTGCATACCTTGAAAAGTTGGGAACAAACTAACTTCTAACCTCCGCTGAACTATTCTATCTAATTCCTCCTTGTTCTTTAATTCTTGAATTCACAAGGTGTCGCTTTACTGTTTGTACTTTTCATTGTACCTAACACGCCGACAAACAAAACGTCGGTCAACCGAAGCTGGTATGTGGAGGAAACAGATAATGTTTAACTATGTTAACAATATAATCATTCAATTAATCATTTAACAATCAAGATTACATTTTAAGCCATACAACTCAATCCATACATATTCTCGAACTCTGGGCTGTCCCTGCAGAGGACATGAATATCACCTCTCTTTTAGGTAATAGAGTCGCATGGCACTATCCGAAGATAGCCCAATATCTAACTCATTATGACTTGATGGTCCTACCTCCATGGTAGCCATGTACTAAGTCAACCATAGACCTGATGGACCTACCCAATAGGTAGCCATGTACTAGGTCATCCATAGACCTGATGGACCTACCCGATAGGTAGCCATGTACTAGGTCTTTCTCTAACCTGATGGACCTACCCAATAGGTAGCCATGTACTAGGTTAGCTATTATGCCACAGAGAGAACCATGATATGAGTTTATAGGCATATACATTAAGTGATAGTCATAGTCACTTTATAATTGCAGTATGAACATCCAAGCAGTTTAGTTGCATTCAATGTGATTAAACGTCCAAGAAACCATCGGGAAACATAAGCGGTTAATCATAAGTAACCACATACCTGTTAATGAAGACTTGAATGCAGAATTAACTTAATCAACCAGGAAATCAAGCAAGCACACACACAATATCCTGAAAAAGGCATTTAATTCCTCTATTATTAATCATGTCATTATGATTCAATAATTCTAAGGGTTTCCTAGGTTATTTGCCCTTTTTAGGGTTTTGACCATAATTAGGGTTTTATTCCTTTTTATTGCCTTTACCTTACTTTTATCAAATTATACATCAAACCCTAATTTTCTTGCTGAATCATCCATTAAGATTCCTAAGATCAGACTTAGTCCATTAAACCCTAATTTCGAATTACTTTATCATTTCTTTTTCTAAATTAGGGTTTCCAAACATTTTAATCCACATATGGAGTTACAAACCCCAAACTTGTAATTCTATCATTAAAATAGTTTAATAATTATCTAAAACAGAAAATAAGTTAACCATACTCGAATTAACTTAATTGCAAGACTAATTACACTTTTTTATCAACAATTAGGGTTTTTATCCACAAATTAACCCTTTTTCTATTTTAGAAATATACTTTTACAAAACGAGTCAGATTCAGGGTCTCAAACTATTTTTATTAAATCCCTCATATTTTTATGGTCATTTTTCATGTATTAAGTTTTTCCATCCGAGCTTCCTAGCTCCAGATATAATTTTTCTAAGATAAATTGTTTTTATCAAATTATTAACTAATTAGGAAAAACGTGGATCGCACGATTAATGGTCTGGTGGTCCACTTAGGATCCAACTGCCACGATCACGCGCGCCCCTACAAAGCGCTCAAACTAAGAAAAGACAGGAGTGCCCTTACCTGACTTCACAACCCGGAGGGGTAGTTTGGTAAAAGGCCAGGGCAGCCTTCATCTTCAACCTCGCACGAGGGCTGTAGCTTCGGCAGTCAACTTTTGAGTTGACTTTGGGCTCTAGTCCTCCTGCGAGCGGGCTGAAGGTGCAGGGAGCTTCGTCTCCCGTCGACAAACTCAACCAAAGGCTCAATTGCAGGCGGCAACCACGTCTGGACTCTCCCTTGCTGGCCGGACTCCGGCGAGCTTCGCGGAGGTGGCGAGGGCGAAGGTCGGGGTAGGTTTGGCAATTGAGGGCACCAACAAAATCCTCGCGTTCAGCCGCAGGGTTTGGACTAGCAACCAGAGATGCTGATGCCTCCTTCCAACCTCCCCTATATATAGGGTCGAGGCAGAGACCTGCCCAGTTGGGCGTTTCCTATTTTGGCGATGAAACTCAGAGATGTTAGGGTGGAATCTTCGCGATTCCTTCTCCTGAGTTCATTGGAACCAACATCCAGCTGGTATGATCAACGGATCGCGAGAAAAAAGGGTTGCAGAATCAACCTGTAAACCTCAGAGTCCTAGTCCCAGCGGGACTTAGATGATG
This sequence comes from Alisma plantago-aquatica, assembly GCA_963693085.1. Lineage (NCBI taxonomy): Eukaryota > Viridiplantae > Streptophyta > Magnoliopsida > Alismatales > Alismataceae > Alisma > Alisma plantago-aquatica. The sequence goes on from OY856411.1 coordinate 639,790,722, forward strand.
AGTGATCGCCGTCGGATCAAGATCCAACGGGTTGGATTGCTCGCTTCAAAGGAAAGCAAATTCATTTATTATATAATTCAGGGAAATTCCCAAATCCAAGATAATCTTGAAAAATTAATATCTCTCACACCATAACTCTGATTGGTCTCAAATTTTAAAGGAAAGTTCCTTTTAATATTCCCTATCTTTGTACGAAAATTGGGAAGCAAAAATCAATGTATGAAAAGGATTTCTTCTCTCCCAAGTTTTCTTATTAATTACTCCCAATTAATTCTTATCCTTATTTCTTTTGCCTTTATCTCTTTATTTTGGGTCCCTAGGACCTCAAGGAAACCCAAAGGCACGGATTCCCATATTTGGGAATATTAGTTTACCATTATCTTCTTTTAATTATCAATTTCTCATATTTCCCTTTTATTAGTCAATTTCTTTTCCTTGTTAATTCCTTTTTCTTTTCAATTAGGCTTAATGGCCTACAAGGCCCACAATCAATCAATCAAAGCCATCTCATACGAAAATCATCACAATTCAAAGAAAAAGATCTCATTTATTCATTAAAAGAGAAATGCCTTTTACATTATATTTTCAGAAATTTGAGGTTATAACATCCTCCCCTCCTTATAGGAATTTTGCCCTCAAAATTCCATCAAGCAAGCAAACAAACAGGATAAGTCTTCTTATGTCCATCAGGGCTCCCATGTGGCTTCACCCTTTCCATGGTGTTTCCCAAGAACCTTCATTATCTCATTTCCTTCCATCTGAGTTCTTTCTTACCTTGGTATATTGTACCCTCATAGGTGACTCATGACTTTTCAGCCTTTCAAAAGCTGAATAGGTTCAGGGCTCAACACATGGCTTGGGTACCTCACATAGTTCTCTAGATCAGACTTATGTAACACATTATACATCATGTTATCCTGAGGGGCAAGGCTAAACACAACCATATCCACCAATCCATCTCAAATGGACCCATGTATCGGGGACTTAGCTCTCTTAGTTATAACTTAGAGGGGTCGAATTTTCATGTCACATTTTCTCCCACAGTAACTTGTATGTCAGTCTACTTTGCATCTGCTCACGACTCTCATCGACTCTAGGCTCCTTTCAACCCTTGCACGATCAAAGTGACTTCATCTACACGCACTGGGGTCCCTTTTTCTAACCATCATGTGGTCCTTTTCTAACCATCATGTGGCCCTTTTCACAAACATCACCTTACTGAAGTGGTGACTGACACAACCTCCCTTACAGAGCTTCATATAAAATCCGATACTGGCTATGGTGGTCATTGTCACATCTTTCATAGGACAAGAACTATCTCTATATATCACCCTGAACGAGCACACATGCCCTCATCAGACCATTTAGTCTGGATCATACTAACCATAGTTAGGGGTGATAACTATACTAACATTGAGTTCTTCATGTACCTACTTCCACTTTATGGAAGTGAACCTTTAGATCAAACTCAAGAACCTTTGAACTCGCTTCATGGTGTAGTTAAACCATCTCTCTCTCATGGGTAGTTCAACCAGATCTGTCCCTTGACAAAACTCCTTCTTCCTTATGTCATCTAGGTAAGGCGATCTTCCATAACCCATATTGCATCTCGACCTTCCTCGGTCCAGGGAAGACCTATCACAACATCCATAGTGTTGAGCTCTCATTCCCTCTCAGGGATTCTTTTGTCCTCTATATCGATACACTGGGTTACTGGGGTTCGTCCTTTACCTCCTGGCTTGCATGGTCATAAACCACATGCAACTTCATCTTAAGCATCTAAAGTGCTATTGCCATTTTCCATGGTGTATCATGATTTCCTGTATGTCATGATTCTTTCAAGATCGATTCCTTCGAAACCCTAAACCACTCTTGTCAGGGTTTCATTAGCTTCTCTTCCAAGAAAATGCATCTGAGGTTCTACCACCATCCTTTCATTACATCAAGGACTAGACTGGCTAACCAAACAACCTTTAACTTTTCAACACATCTTGTTACATCTGAGTGTTATCCAAAAACCTCTCCTTTTCAAACTTAGGGTTAGCCAAACAACCTCTTCTAGCTTCTAGTCAAACAAGTCAGATGTATCTCAACCAGAGCATCCATTACCCCTTCACTTCCTTAGGTATTAGGTAACATTAAAGACATACACTTCCATGTATTTCACTTATCATCTCACCTCAAACTCTATGTCTATCTTCATTAAGAACACTCTTTGATTTCATCATCATGGTGACCAAACTCAACCTGGTATAACTTGTAAGATCCACTTAGCTCATGCTAGAAACATCCTCATAAGGTGACTACCTCATTCCTCTTAGTGTTTGCAAACCATCCATGTATCATTCACCTTACCAGGGTAGGTTATCTTCTCTATCCCCATTTCTCATGGCAACACTTCAACCTACATCATCTCTTATCCTTGGTGTATGACATACATAATGTCCTATCTCTCACCCCCATAATAAGAGGAAATAAGCATTTGGATGCAGTCCAAATACAGAGTTCTTCCTATTCCAAGAGTAGAGATGGTACATCCCACCTTGCCAGTACACCTTTAAATCTAAGTTGCAACATGCCACATATGTCTCTTCATCATAAACAGTAAGATATCAAACTAGTCTTGAACCTACTGAGGTTTATATCCTTGGTCATCTCCTCTAGGTCTATAGGGTACTGACTCTTTTGGGGTCATCCCTCTTCCCTCATGCATCAAGAGAGTGCCCTAGTCATCTGCCCTTTGGGTCCCATGAGTTCATGAATGTGATCAATCTCCTAACCCATGGCCCTCAGACAATGATAGCTGTTACCTCCCGACTCTATGGTCATGTGCAACTGGGGAGTTATGCAACTCCTACTTTCGTTGGTCTTATCCCTACCTGACCCTAGGATAGACTTAGGATTCTCCATTACAGTACATGTTCACTTAGAACCTTACCCCAGTCTTCATCATCTCTCTTTCTGCATTCATGGGCTGACTCTCATCCGTTCATAGGCATCATGGCAACCTGCCTACCTTGGTCAAGCCCCATACTAGTTACCTCCATGGTAACACATTCATATGCAATAGAGATGGATATCTATGGGTCTGTAGATTCAATCTCATACTATGTACCTTTCACTTAGCTCCTCAGGATCTTATGAGACCTCTTTAGGTTACATTGAACCAACAAAGCTGCAATACACCCTTCCAAAGGGGTCCCTCTCCCAGGATGGGAGGAAAACTATCTCTAAGGTCACAAAAGCTCTTAGGTCTAGGGTTTACATCCACACGAGCCTACTTAACCCTAGCAAGCCATTAAGGCACATCAGATCACCTACCGAACCATGCTAGGTCATACTTGTCCTCTTTCCTCAATGTTGGATGAAGATCATACCTCTCTTTATCATCAACCTAGTTGTGAGGGGTTCATCAAACACACCTCAACTTAAGGGGCTTCCCTTTTCCTCTATTCAAGAGGAGTACCATGCTCGCTTCTATAGGAACTCAACTTCTCATCATGAGCCTTAGGTACACCACTTCCCCTCTTAGGCCTAGGAACCCTAGGTTCACTGCATGCTCTGTCTCTTATCTACGAACCAAGCATGAAAAAGGCATGACATGCACTCCTTGTCATCCTTCAACTCAAGCAACACTTAGAGTTGGGTCCTCCTTAAGGACAACCAACAAGGTACAGGGCCTCATAACCTGCTACTAAACCTTTCTAAGTCTAAGGAACTCTTCTTCCTACCTCAGAAGGTAAACATCTCTACCATAGGCACGTAGGTACCAGAAGCTTCATCTTTTCTCAAGGGTTTGGTCCCTCTAAAGACAACCAAGGTATCATCAACTCTCAGAGATCGATCATGAGGCAACCACCATCATCCATTGTTCAGGGTTTTAGGCTTCCAACCTTCTTGCGGGTTCATGCTCTCTCTCTAGAGCTAAAACCAACATCCAACCTCACCATTAGAGGTCCTTTCTACATGGAGGATCAACCTCAAAGGCATGCTCTACATGGGTGAAGCCTAGGTTCGAACTTATGGTTGCTCAAGATCATCCATAACCCTTTATGCTCCATCATAATTCCTTATTCAGGGTTTCATCCTACTGCCAACATTATGACGTGTCCTAGGTGCCAGCTATACCGTACTTGCACAAGCCCATAGGGTTTCTATGGTCCTTCACTAACATCATCATCTAAGGAGCTATCCTTTACCCTAACATGCACGACCCTTCTCAGGGTTGGGTTGCTAAAGGTGCCAGGTCACCCATGGATCGGATGGCATCCCAAAGGCATGTCCTTTCAAACACCTGGTCCAACTCATCTCCCTCATCCTTCACTTAGGGTTAGGGTTAACATCATCCTTAAAGGATGTGCTAGGTCTCTACCTCTAATAGAGGACCTCCAAGCATACTCTCTATACCCATCCTCCTACCAAGGAGGTCTATCCTCAGGTCTCTCCTGAGGGCAATGACAACTCGTGTCATACGACCTAAGCATGTATCTATTCCTTTATGCTTAATCTATTAAGCTTATGTCCATGACATCTTATTTACATGCTTTTTATTAATTTAGTGGAGGATTCCTTAAACCTTATTAACCTTACCCATACCTCAAGAGGGCGAGGAGAAGAAAGAAAACCCTAATCTTTTAGGTCCTTATCAGAATTTTGTGATGAGAAGGGATGAATAAGATGAGGAGTCCTAAAGGTATCTTATTTCGATTCATACCCTAAGACTTTGGCCAGGCGGTCACACGGGTCCGGGAGTCCTCGTATTCCGACTAGCGGTGCGGAGGAAAATCTTTCCAGCCCCCGGTCGTGATCCCTTTCTAGACACCTCCGTCTTTCGGATACTCCTCTAATAACTCCCTTGGGTTCTATGGAGTTTGTAAAATTTAATGATTACTAATGGTTAAATGAGGAACCCAGGCTCTGATACCAAATGTTACGACCTCACCTTTCAGTAACCCCCAATTAAGGGAGACCAAGAGGTCGAAGCCGCACCCATTAATCCCGGATGAAAGGTTCGACATATAACCATAAACAATTATTAAATTCCAACAGACTATACTGAAAATGGTAATAAAATTTTTCTTTGCATACCTTGAAAAGTTGGGAAAAAACTAACTTCTAACCTCCGTTGAACTATTCTATCTAATTCCTCCTTGTTCTTTAATTCTTGAATTCACAAGGTGTCGCTTTACTGTTTGTACTTTTCATTGTACCTAAAACGCCGACAAACAAAACGTTGGTCAGCCGAAGCTGGTATGTGGAGGAAACAGATAATGTTCAACTATGTTAACAATATAATCATTCAATTAATCATTTAACAATCAAGATTACATTTTAAGCCATACAACTCAATCCATACATATTCTCGAACTCTGGGCTATCCCTACAGTGGACATGAATATCACCTCTCTTTTAGGTAATAGAGTCGCATGGCACTATCCGAAGATAGCCCAATATCTAACTCATTATGACTTGATGGTCCTACCTCCATGGTAGCCATGTACTAAGTCAACCATAGACCTGATGGACCTACCCAATAGGTAGCCATGTACTAGGTCATCCATAGACCTGATGGACCTACCCGATAGGTAGCCATGTACTAGGTCTTTCTCTAACCTGATGGACCTACCCAATAGGTAGCCATGTACTAGGTTAGCTATTATGCCACAGAGAGAACCAGGATCAGATTTTATAGGCATATACATTAAGTGATAGTCATAGTCACTTTATAATTGCAGTATGAACATCCAAGCAGTTTAGTTGCATTCAATGTGATTAAACGTCCGAGAAACCATCGGGAAACATAAGCGGTTAATCATAAGTAACCACATACCTATTAATGAAGACTTGAATGCAGAATTAACTTAATCAACCAGGAAATCAAGCAAGCACACACACAATCTCCTAAAAAAGGCATTTAATTCCTCTATTATTAATCATGTCATTATGATTCAATAATTCTAAGGGTTTCCTGGGTTATTTTCCCTTTTTAGGGTTTTATTCCTTTTTATTGCCTTTACCTTACTTTTATCAAATTATACATCAAACCCTAATTTTCTTGCTGAATCATCCATTAAGATTCCTAAGATCAGACTTAGTCCATTAAACCCTAATTTCGAATTACTTTATCATTTCTTTTTCTAAATTAGGGTTTCCAAACATTTTAATCCACATATGGAGTTACAAACCCTAAACTTGTAATTCTATCATCAAAATAGGTTAATAATTATCTAAAACAGAAAATAAGTTAACCATACTCGAATTAATTTAATTGCAAGACTAATTACACTTTTTATCAACAATTAGGGTTTTTATCCACAAATTAACCCTTTTTCTATTCTAGAAATATACTTTTACAAAACGAGTCAGATTTAGGGTCTCAAACTATTTTTATTAAATCCCTCATATTTTTCTGGTCATTTTTCATGTATTATGTTTTCCCATCCGAGCTTCCTAGCTCCATATATAATTTTTCTAAGATAAATTGTTTTTATCAAATTATTAACTAATTAGGAAAAACGTGGATCGCACGATCAATGGTCTGGTGGTCCACTTAGGATCCAGCGGCCACGATCACGCGCGCCCCTACAAAGCGCTCAAACTAAGAAAATACAGGAGTGCCCTTACCTGACTTCACAACCCGGAGGGGTAGTTTGGTAAAAGGCCAGGGCAACCTTCGTCTTCAACCTCGCGCGAGGGTTGTAGCTTCGGCAGTCAACTTTTGAGTTGACTTTGGGCTCTAGTCCTCCTGCGAGCGGGCTGAAGGTGCAGGGAGCTTCGTCTCCCGTCGACAAACTCAACCAAAGGCTCAATTGCAGGCGGCAACCGCGTCTGGACTCTCCCTTGCTGGCCGGACTCCGGCGAGCTTCGCGGAGGTGGCGAGGGCGAAGGTCGGGGTAGGTTTGGCAATTGAGGGCTCCAACGAAATCCTCACGTTCAGACGCAGGGTTTGGACTAGCAACTAGAGATGCTGATGCCTCCTTCTAACCTCCCCTATATATAGGGTCGAGGCAGAGACCTGCCCAGTTGGGCGTTTCCTATTTTGGCGATGGAACTCAGAGATGTTAGGGTGGAATCTTCGCGATTCCTTCTCCTGAGTTCATTGGAACCAACATCCAGCTGGTATGATCAACGGATCGCGAGAAAAAAGGGTTGCAGAATCAACCTGTAAACCTCAGAGTCCTAGTCCCAGTGGGACTTAGATGATGAGCGATCGCCGTCGGATCAAGATCCAAGGGGCTGGATTGCTCGCGTTCAAAGGAAAGCAGATTCATTTATTATATAATTCAGGGAAATTCCCAAATCCAAGATAATCTTGCAAAATTAATATCTCTCACACCATAACTCTGATTGGTCTCAAATTTTAAAGGAAAGTTCCTTTTAATATTCCCTATCTTTGTACGAAAATTGGGAAGCAAAAAGCAATGTATGAAAAGGATTTCTTCTCTCCCAAGTTTTCTTATTAATTACTCCCAATTAATTCTTATCCTTATTTCTTTTGCCTTTATCTCATTATTTTGGGTCCCTTGGACCTCAAGGATACCCAAAGGCATAGATTCCCATATTTGGGAATATTAGTTTACCATTATCTTCTTTTAATTATCAATTTCTCATATTTCCCTTTTATTAGTCAATTTCTTTTCCTTATTAATTCCTTTTTCTTTTCAATTGGGATTAATGGCCTACAAGGCCCACAATCAATCAATCAAAGCCATCTCATACGAAAATCATCACAATTCAAAGAAAAAGATCTCATTTAGTCATTAAAAGAGAAATGCCTTTTACATTATATTTTCAGAAATTTGAGGTTATAACAGAAGGTATGCGAGACTTTATTGTGAAGTTATAACAAATAAAGCCCTAATCGTGGGCAATGTGACAATGAATCATAATCCTAATTTTTAAATAAGGGTATAAAGAAACCCTAATGATGAGATAGAAGGAATGGCCTTATAAGGGTGAAACATTTCATGTGGTTGATTATAAGCAACCTTATTGTAAGCAATGTCTTTATCATTAGACAAGTCCATATCATTAAAGATAGTTGGACAATTCTAATGTGTGGCCTATGCATTATATGCTAAAGGTGAGAGTTTAATGATGGAATGTATTAAGAGGGGAATACCTTAATAAAATATTAGTTGGTTAACTCAAGAGGGTCTGAAATGATGAGAAAGTGATACATCAAGATATGATAGTTATCACATTCAGCACTTCAGGGTTTATATACCTTGATATACTTCAAATCCAATATAATTGGGTAAGAAACATATGAAGTGTGTTATACAACTATTACAATGAAATGTAATGAGTTGATGCACTTTGATGAGTGTTAAATAATGTACTTTGAGAATTGGGTTAAGCCCAAATGATGAGTATGAAGTAGTCATACCATGGTGAGGATGAGAAATGAACTCATACCATGAATTGATGATCATTAATGCTATATGATGAGAGTAAGGATCTTGAATAATTATTTATGAAATCTTTGAATGCCCAGAGGTATGGAATAAGGAATTGAGGGTTGAACAGATAATATAATCATGAAACCCTAATTAATGAGAAATGGGGAACCCTAACCCTAATTTGGGTAAAGGGAATGATAAGCCCTATTTGATAGTAAACCCTAATTCCTGGGAAAGGAATAATGGTGTTACTATTGTATCACATGATGTGATGAATATCTTGTATGGCTGTTATCATGCCTAATAACCATACATATATTATGAGATGATGAATATATCCAGGTTTGAGCTGTGACATTTATATAATAAATGTTGATTGGCCTTTTGTGCCTTGATGTTGTTGTTGCTTAATAAAAGTAACAATGTGGATGGATTTTATGAATCATATGAGTAAGTTGTTGCCTAGAAAGAGGTGACAAGATATTTCTGTGGCCTTAGGAGCCATATGTGATACTTGTGTAACAAGTATCATGAATGCCTTGGTCAGATGACCTGAAGGTGATAATTACCTAATAGATGGTAATGATGCTCAATGATGAGTTAAGGGTTTGAATACCCAGAACCATATGATTATGGTAATGAGAATGTGAAGGGATGAGAATTCCCAGTTTTGAAAAGAGGGACTGAGTTCCCAAGGTCTCTGAAAGATTAATAAGTATTTGATGAAAATAGTACATGTCTCTTTATAGCATTGTTGTAATAAGTCATGGTTGAGAACTTGGCTGATGCTAAAAGAATATGAAAATGTACTTAATTAATCAAGTAAAATCTATTCATGTAGAGCCCTGACCATAGATCCATCAACGTCAGAATTAGTTGAATGGTGAAACGGGTGCTCCGCGGCAAAACCCGGAACACATATTTTGAATATGTGGGGGTAAATGGGAGAAAAATATCCTTACGTCTGGTGAAGAGATTGAGGGAAGGTAAACAAAAAACCTCTCAATCCTTCATGTGTCGGTATGAATGTATCACTAATCTCCCGATGATTGGGATAGATTCCGTACACATCTCCCCATAATACTTATGTCGGGTCGATGAAGATAAACAAAAAATCTGTCGATGGCCGATGAGAGTGCAGTTGATGCTGTAACTCTATAGCGAAGTTCCAGTATACCCTAGAAATCTATTTTGAGAAGTTAACACAGTCCTGCTTGTTGTCCCGCACTGACCGGGATGTGAGAGGTCATGGGAATCTGGCTCTTCCATAGACCTATGTATGGTACTGATTTCGACTTCGCAGTGGCCGGTTGGAATATGAGCGGTATACCTCATCTCCTCAGGGCATAAGTGTGTTTGTAAAATGAAATCAGCCGTATAGCATGTTTGCTTAAGGATTGAATACAAAAATTCATTGGTTGATGTTACAATTCTGTTATATATCTGTAGTTCATTAATGTTATTCATATCTACTGTACTCATTACAAGTAGATGGATGAACTATGAGTCTACCATGAGTAGATGCAATGTTATCCTTGAAGAAGGAGATTACTTCACTTTGTTCATACAAGTGACTTACCTGTTGTTGATTAAATATATAAATTCTTCTGCTCAATTTATTTTTATAAACTGCTATAACACTGTTTTGGCGGAGAGTTATATCTCCCGCTGGAGCAATTTACAATTGTCTCACCCCCGTGGGATCCAACTTTTTAGGTGGACGCGGACAAAGAAGCAGAATCCCATTGTAGGGAATGGACAACAGCAGTAACAGTAGGGACAACAGTGAGATCTTAGGTGCAGATACTGCCTGTCAAGTTATGTAACTAGAAAGTCCTATGTGTCGTATCTGTACTCTCAGGTCCTCAGAGTTTTTAGTCAGTGTTTTAATGAATCAATATGAGGTTTTGGCTTGATGCCTCGAGATTCATATGCTGTCTGTATATGATGTTTATAAGGCAACTAATGATGTAGTCTCTGAAAAGAGATAATACAGGTTATGTACATTTGAACCAGAATGTAAATGTTATACAATGGTTCTTGATGGAAAAGATTTCCTATGTGTGGATCTCTTTACAAAAAGTTTTCAATTTTTAGTGATTTTCAGTAATCCGCTGCAAATGATTTGCTTCCGCTTAAGTTAATCTTATTTTTGTGAGTTGGATGCCACATTAATGTCATGGAGATGCCATAGAACTTTGACCAACACAAAGTCCTTTCACATAGGGTTATCATAGAATCTATCATATATGACACATACTCCACTGTCCTTTTCTTTGTTGACTGTAGAGTCAACTCTGTGTCAGGTAACATTTTTCTTAGTCAGAGAATCATTATACATACCTTATTTAACTCAGGTGTCAAACCTCACTGATTTGTCACCTTTTCAACTTACATCTTTATGTAGTAAGATCCTTGATCTTGGGAGTTTTCTATACCCCTCACTTAGTTTGTCATTTCTCTTTCAAGTAAAGACCAAAGTTGTGTTCTTTCACCCACTTGGGACTATAGGTATTATCATGCATCTGTTGTGCCTCTCAAATGTGCTGACGCAACACTAAACTTTCTTATGACTTGTATCAATTATCCCTTTAGCTGTTTATTTTCTTGTTATAAGGAGAGCCTACTTATTAAAGAAGAAATATCTCAGAGGTATCTCTAGATGTTATGTATAAACTGCCTCAACAAATCTAGATAGGGATATTCTAAGAAGTTATCTTTAACTTGGTCAACTTTTCCCAAAACAATTCTACAATTGTTCCTTCAACTCATACATCTTTGCTGATGTCATGCTTATGTGGGGCATAAACCCCTAACATATGGTATCCATACTATAGTATGTAACTAGACAAATTTCAAAGTTGGACCTTCAAGGTAACCAAACATTATTCATCATATTAGGAGTCATGTTCCCATCTTCTCATATCATTAAAAGTCCTTGGATACTAGGATTGTTTACCTTGGCATCGATTATATGTGCCAAAAGCACATCACATCATCATCCTTTCCATCCTCTATTGTTATTACTAAAGTTAAACCTATAATAGGACCTTTATTTAGTCTTGGGATATTACTTAACACATATACTTTGTCTTGGAACTAAGATCCAATACTAGTTGATACTTTTCAAAGTATCCATCTATAGATTTCTTCTAATCCATGTACATCAAGTGTCATAAGACTCACTTGATTATCATGTCTCGAAAGGGAAAGACAACAAGGAAACATAGTCCTTTTTATCACCCCATCATTATTCAAGGTTGTTTATTTAAAGAAAAGATATTATCACCTTCTTCGAGTATTACATGAACTTTCAATTATTCATGTGTCATTCAATCTTATTTCCTCTTAGGTTCCTTACCTTCAACATAGGAATTATAGAGATGATTACATGTCACCACTTCTCTGTGTTATCATCATCATGATTACTAGATCTGGGTATTCAAACCCTCAGTTCATCACTGAACATTGTTACCTCTCATCAGGTAACTGTTACCTCTAGGTCCTCAGACCAAGGTATACATTATACTAAACATCTTCTTTTGTTTATAAGTTGATCTATGATTAACTCATATTTCTTTCGTATACCAATTGGGATGTGGTAGAAATATCCATGCCACATCTTCTACCTCTTTAATCTCTTTATATTGTCTCAAAATGACTACTTGATCAGAGTAATCTGAAGGATAGCAATCTAAGAGTGTCATACTTACCTTGCCTTCAATAGATGAATACTTGGCCAGGGTATTCAAGAACTGAAATTAGGTAGTATGCATTTGTTTTATATTATGTTTCATCTCTTTAAATTTTTACTACTTAGTATCTCAAATTTTCTATGGGTGTTTCTATTACATCTCTTCCTTTCATTATGAAGAGAGAAATTTCAAAACATATAAGAGAAAATTGGACTGAATATAGGTACTCATCCTTTTTATCTCTTCCTCATGTCCTCATAGGACTAATCAAAGAAATCTCAACAATAACTACCTTTTCTTATAATCAGTAGGTAGAGAGAAGAAAAAGGAAAGATAATTTAGAATGAAAAGTTTAATTTGACATGTTACCTTCACGGGTTATCTAATGTCTTGTCTGTCGGGTCACCTTATTATTTCTTCTTGGACACTGCCACCTCAGATGTCCTATCTGTCCACATTTGTGGCAAGCTCGGTTCCCACTTGGTGACTGCTGCATTGGTGTACCATGTTGTTTTTGAACCAGTGATAATGAAGATTTTGGCTGTTTAGTACCACTAATCAACAGTTCCTGTGACTGTGTAGACTTTCTTTTGAGGTTTGTCTCATGTTTCTTTGTCACATACCTTTCTATCCTCCAGACAGATTCCACAAATGTTGCAAATCTCTCTCTACTTTCTAATGCAGATGATGAGATAGACACCTCAACATTCAATCCTTTCTCAAAATGTAAGATCTTCTCCTGTTCAGTAGAAGCCATTTGAGGACAAAACCGTAAAAGTTCCATGAACCTACCTTCATATTCATTAATTGAAATGGTTCCCTTCCAAACCTTCTCAAACTGTGACATCTTTTCGTCTGAGTATGTTCGTGGAAAATACTTACTGATGAATTCTTGACAAAATTCCTCCCACCCAACCTCTTCACCATTCCTTTTTACCTCTTCTATGGCCCACCAATGGCCAACACTACCCTTCAGAAGGTATACAACATGTTTAACTTTGTCAGTATCTAGGATACTAAGGATTTTAAAAGCCTTTTCTAACTCAGTGAGCCACAAATCAGCATCTGCTGGGTCAATTGTTCCAACATATTCTATAGCTCCTACATGGTGTAGTCGTTCAAAAGTCTTACCAGACCCATGTTACTCATTTGGAACTAGTGCCTTAGGTGCTGGTGCTGGCATCCGGTCTACCATATGCATCATTGTGGTCATGAATTTCCCAAAAAGAGCATGGAAGGTTGGATTTTCTATCATAGCCTCATCATAATGGGGATTCTCAGGCACATATTCCTCTCTTGCCTGATCCCTTGCACCTCCTATGGGTGCAACAACATTGCTCTCAACAATGTGTCCCTCATGTTCTTTGGACATCTTTGAGTTATATCCCTTCTTTAGCATAAGCAGAAGTCACTATAAGATATACTGGGGTACACTTAGAACATACTCGACACCTTAGTCCTATGTCTCTATAGACTCAGTGAACCTTAAGCTCTGATACTAAACTTGTAATGACCACCACTAAACCGACAGACAAATCATTACTAAAAATGTGGAATAATTGTAAGAAGCGGATTAACAAAAATCACTAAAAAAATAGAACATTTTTCCAAAGAGATCCATTTCTAGGAAAACTCTTTAAGGAAGAACCAAAACCTGATATTCACATTAATCATATATTGTACATACACTGTACAATTTCTTCTCGAGGACAACATATAATAGTTGCTTTCTCAAATCATATACTTAAAGCAACATCAAACCTCGAGACATACAAGACAAAATCTCATATTGTTCATAAAACCAACATGTACTAAATCCAAGGACCTGAGAGTACAGAGACGACACATAGGACTTCTATCTACAAGACACAATAGACAGTACACTCAACCTGAGATGTCACTGCTGTCCCTATTGTTGTTGTTCTTTATCTACAGTATGGTCTCAATCCCCCTCGTGCACGTCCACCTAAAAAAATGTGGATCCCACGGGGTGAGACAATTGTCCCAGCGAGAGATATAACTCTCCACCAATAATGTTATTATCACAGTTAAATATTATTAAACTGAGCAGAGGATAAGCAGTTTAGAAAATTCTCATCTTTTAAAGCGTTGCAACTATCTATGATAGAGCAGTAAATCATATATTCACTTTATAAGGAATATGAAGAACATGTATATCATTTACCCATCATACTATATCAACATCTCAAGCTTATCTTGTAATACTCATTATCATGGTATGTCATCCATGAATCATTGTCATTTGTATTTGTTGACCTTAGTCAATCTGTTAGCCAGATATTGATTTGTACTAGTCATGTGAGTATACGTAATCATATTCTGTCCAGACATTAGACTATGCCAATCCTATGCAACTATTCCAGGCATTGGACTATGCCAATCCTGTGCAACTATTCCAGGTATTGGACTATGCCAATCCTGTGCAACTATTCCAGGTATTGGGTTAGTACTATTCATGTGATTAACAGGCAGACATTGGGTTATTACCAATCCTGTGATTAACAACCAGACATTGGGTTATTACCAATCCTATGATTAACAGCCAGGCATTGGGTTATTACCAATCTTGTGATTAACAACCATGCATTGGGTTATTACCAATCCTGTGATTAATAGTCAGGCATTGGGTTATTACCAATCCTGTGATTAACAACTAGACATTGGGTTATTACCAATCCTATGATTAACAACCAGGCATTGGGTTATTACCAATCCTGTGATTAATAGCCAGGCATTGGGTTATTACCAATATGTGATTAATAGCCAGACATTGGGTTATTACCAATCCTGTGATTAACAACCAGGCATTGGGTTATTACCAATCCTGTGATTAACAACCAGGCATTGGGTTATTACCAATCCTGTGATTAATAGCCAGGCATTGGGTTATTACCAATCCTGCGATTAACAACCAGGGATTGGGTTATTACCAATCCTGTGATTAACAGCCAGGCATTACCTTGGCCAAGACATCATACTTATTCACATACTTTATATAATACAAGTATTCCTCTTATCTCCTTTAAGCATATTCAAAACACTATAGCCCTTATTTGGCTATAAGCATAAAGCATGGATGATTAATATTTAATTATTACTATTTTATCCATTTATTATTATTATTATGTTACTAAGTTTCCATTTCCTAGTTTATTTTGAAAATTATCATTTCCTACATGAGACATTTATAAACATCTTGTTACCTCTCACTCATCAACAACTATTCTCATGTCTCTCAAGCCCCATTAAACATCTTGCAACAACTAACCACATGGCTCACAAGGCCCATTAAACATCTTGTCACCTCCTACTAGACAACAACCATTCACATGGCTCACAAGGCCATTAAACATCTTGTCACCTCTCACTAGGCAACAACTATTCACATGGATTACAAGGCCATTAAATATATTATCACCTCTCACTAGGAAACAACTAACCACATGGCTCACAAGGCCCATTAAACATCTTGTCACCTCTCACTAGGCAACAACTATTAGGGTTAGGGTTTCCCTTTATAGCCGAATATGGTTTCAAGTTCATATTATCAATCCAAACCCTAATTCATTGCTCCACACATCTAGGAGCATACATTAATATCATAAGCATTCAATCATACTTATTTATTCACATCATTTGTCATTAAATGATTATCAACACAAACTATGAGTTTCTCTTTTATCCTTACTATGATATTGATTACTTCATACTTTATTAAGTTGGCTCAACCTTTCCTTCAAGGTACATTAGCATACTTAATCAATATTCATTAAACTCCATACCTCTTAATGTATGACTTGATAGAAGACACTTCATGTGTTACTTCATCAAGTACATTGCATATAAGGTGCTTTCCATCATATGGGTTTTGAGGTGCTTCCACCATATCGGGTATGAGGTGTGTGCTTGCTACCCATATCACTTTGGAGGTGTATGTGTGCTTTCCATATCAGGTATGAGGTGTATGTGTGCTTACCATATCACCCTTGAGGTGTATGTGTGCTTACCATTTGGGGTTTGAGGCGTATGCTTGCTTCCATATCACTTTAGAGGTATATGTGTGCTTACCATATCGGGTATGAGGTGTATGTGTGCTTACCATATCACCCTTGAGGTGTATGTGTGCTTACCATCTCGGGTTTGAGGTGTATGCTTGCTTCCATATCACTTTAGAGGTATATGTGTGCTTCACACCATATCGGGCTGAGAGGTGTCTGTGTGCTTCACTCCATATCTGTCAAAGAGGTGTGTGTGTGCTTCACACCATATCGGGCAAAGAGGTGTGTGTGTGCTTCACACCATATCAGGCAAAGAGGTGTGTGTGTGCTAATTCACACCATATTGGGCAAAGAGGTGTGTGCGCTTCACCCCATATCGAGAAAAGAGGTTTGTGTGTGCTTCACACCATATCAGGCAAAGAGGTGTGTGTGTGCCTCTCACCATATCAGGCAAAGAGGTGTGTGCTTGCCCTCATATCGTTTTTGAGGTGTATGCTTGACCTCATATAGTCCAATAGGTGTATACTACCTTACCATATCGTGCAAGAAAGTATAAACTCATATCCATATCATTTTAGTGGAGTAGGTGCATCACCATATCAGGTTAGAGGTGCTTGCTTGTGTACTTGAACCCGATATAACTTTATAAGGTGATACCATCATCTTCAAGCTCTAGACCTTCATTCTACTTGTTCTATTACAAGAATAACATGTCTAAGCAACTACTAGAACTCATAATTTCATCAACGATTTCAGAATATTTTGGAATTTAAAGTAGTTCATTTAAGCATAGCAATTTAGGTGATGAATAATAATATGGTTGAGTTCAAGTTATACATCCCACTTTGTGAACAACTTCAAAGCTCCAAGCTCCAAATCATGACGTCCTAAGGTTGAAGAAGAACTTCTCCAAGGTATAGGGCTCGTTCACAACTCGTACATAGATAAGAAATCACCATAGTTAAGCACTTGGTGAAGAAGGAAAGAAAGAAAGATCATAACCCTAGATGCATGCTTCAATCCAAGGTTGAAGATGATCATGACCTTACCTTAGGGTTAAGATTTGAGCTCCATGTTGCTCCTTAGCACCTTTTCACAATACCTCACTAATCATGCACGATATTCCCTCACTTGTGGCCGATATCCCCTTCACTTGTGGCCAATATAACTCCACTATGGCCGATATCAACTTGCTATGGCCAATATCACTTGCTATGGCCGATACCAGGGCCTTATGAATGATACCACGTCACCCATGAACGATACCAAGAATCCATGCATGATATATAAGAGCAAGGAGGTGGTAGGATTAGAAAAATTTCACTTAGGGGTGAAAGGAAGGGTATATATACTTGAGGTTCATGAAAAAGTGTGTATATGAGGTGCATCAATTTACTACTAGTAGGTGCCACATGGCCATGCATGGATTGACACATGTACTTGCATGCACTCCATCTTTATCTTGCAATGAAAAATAAAGACTTGAGGATAATGCAAGGGATAAGGGTCGTGCCCCCTTTGGTTATCTTCTAGAACAAGCCTCTTCCACTCACATTATTATTTTCACAATTCAATGCAACCTTTCCCAAGGAAAGTTGCAACCCAATATCCATTGCTTTATTGAGGTGTTTAGCTCGTTTTTGAAAATTAAAAGAGTTAACAAAACGATATGGGGGTCTCCTCTTTGGCTCCTTGGCCGATAGGGACTCCCATTTAACACTATAACCCGATACACCTAATACAAGCTCAAATTAGGGTTTCCATTCAAACCCCTTTCTTGGTCTTTTCATCACCAAGAATACCATCACTAATAATTGATTCAAAAATGGTGCCTCATTATTTATCTCTCCTCTAAATGATACTAGGAGGGAGTAGGGACACTCTAGAGGTAGTAATTTACATATCAACCCAATATTTTGGGTAAATTACAACTTGCACCAAAATTGGTACACAAGTCACCAACATTATTCAAACAAGTTCAAACTTGGAATTTAGGCTTTCCAGAAGCCACCAACTTGCATCATTATCTCTCTTATGATGCTAAAATACTTAGGGAACATTCAACATGTGAAAAATTGTAATATATTTCCTCATCTTGGGTAAATTGCATTTTGGTCCAAAACATGAGAACATTGCTCAAACATTATTCAAACATGACAAAATTTGAAACATAAGTTTGTTACCTGATAGAAAACACTTTAAAGGATTATATTCAAGTTCTAAGTAACTTACTTAGCCAAAACAAATAGGGTTACCTCATAACCCAGGTCAGGGTCATTACATGTTTAAGATGGTCTTCTAGTGTGGGGATGTGCGGCTTAAAGCCGAGGATGTAGCCCGACACTTTGTTTCTCCACTGCGTGGCATTCTCATTGACCTCAACTTGCGGTATGATAATGGTGTCTTCATCAGTGATGATGTCAGTCAATGGGAGCCACATATTCATGTTGCCCATTGGAGTTTTACAAATGTTCGCCCAATCCTTCTCGGTAGATGCTACTCTAACTTGGTCCCCCGTCGGCCGGGGATGGCGTCCTCCTTGCTGAGCAGGAGGTCGTCGACCACCCGTTCCGCCACCGCGGCCTCCTATAGAGCGGACCATGCAATAAATGGATTTAATCTGGAGGTAAATAGATTTTTAACTTTTTTTTGGAAGATCAAGACCCTTGATCTTTAATCTTGGGGCTGAGGGTGACTCCTGGGAGGTGCTCCTTCGTTCTTGGGATTTGTGGGCCTCGCCCCTAGTGCCTCCAGTCTGTTACCACCCTGGGCCTCAGCTCCATCTCACTGCGGCTAGCCACTGCCCCCTATCGCCCCTACACGATTGGTAGGGTTTCCCAGCCGCCTAGCAGCGCAACTCACTACTGCCGCTTGGTGCCCACCTGCTCACGTGAGGTGGTTTCCTCCATGGAGGCACTACGGAATTGCACCCCAGACCTACTGATGTTTGAGAGGAAGAGGATCAGGATAGGTCCGATGAAGTAGCCGGCCATGACTCCCAAGCCGATGCGAAGTCAGGAGACCATATCATGTGCGTTGGGATGGCATGGACAAGAAATGCCCAAATCCGACTAGGCGGTGGCACTGGCGTGAAAGAGGATGAAGAAGGGAGGAGAAGAGGCTCTAGGGTTCATGAAGAGCAGCAAAAAGAGGGGCAAACAATCCCGAATGAGGTTTTATGGGTGGGAAGGGAACCAATTGGCGCTAAAGGTGGTGGGAGATGGTGGCGCCAAGATGGGGGGGTAGGTGGTGGTGGCGCCATTGGCGCTGGAAAGAGGTACCGAGGTTGGGGGTGAAATCACGACTATTGATGGGAGCTCCAAATATGAGGGGATGCAAGATCGAACGGTCGAAAAACGTGGCCCACTAGACACGGCTTGCCATTGGTCAAAAGTGAAGGTTGTGGATTCCTAAGTTGGTGAAAGAAAGAGAGAAAGAGAGGGGGGGGGGGTATACATGGGCCGCTTGCCAAGCGAATCAGGCCCAACAAGGGTTCAAATTCGAATTAAATCAGTTAAATCAAGTGGATAACAGTCAAACTTTGAAAGGCCATAACTTGGGCTGTAATGGTTTGATTGAGGTGATTTTTAGACCGTTGGATTTGTAATTGGATCCTCTACATCATGAAAAGATTATATATCAAGGAGAGTTCGTCAAGTGGGTTAAATTTTTATTACAAGTTGATTTCACATAATAAGCATGTAACTTAGTTCAAAACTAAAATTGAAGGCATATAAGTACAAAGTGATATTTAAATAAAATACAACTCATCAATTGATCATAAAGTGAGTCAAAATCACAAAATTGAGGGTGAGTAAGGTTATTGGGTTCAAAAGAGAATCTAATGATTCCTGATGTACATAAATTAGATGAGAGAAAAATGTAGGTTATTACATCCTCCCCACCTTAAAGAGAATTTTGTCCCCAAAATTAAATCAAGTTGTGAATCGAGATTGATTAATCCCATTCAACATGAAGATCATCATAGTACTCTCATCGGGTGTCCTCACACTTACAATATCTATCTTGTTCCAAATTGAGAAATCGAGCATCATGGTCAGTACACAATCACTTAGATCATCAAATTGAGAATATCATCACACGAGTTACAATTTTGGAGGGATTATCCTATATATAACCAAATTTGGAGAGATCACATTTTTAGGTCAAACAAATAGAGCTCTTTGAACCAAGACTAAAGCTTGACTTTCATTCCCTACATTGTCCTAGGTGGGGTTATACATCCATGATTGAGATTTTATACTTCAACAATTCGAGACATACATCATATTTCAACATCGTGATTTCATGCTAAAAATCAATGGAAGGTCCCACCCTAGTCCACATGGAGCTCACCCCTAATGTCATAAATCGAGCAAGTTAACATAATCATCGTTGTAAATTTTTTGAGTATTCGGAACGTGAAAGTCATCAGCCATATATTGAGGATGACCTCAAGATCAAATATGGTGATCATAACAGTCAAATCAAGATCAATATCATCAATCTTGAGTCAATATTTCAGTATTTGATATCGCGAGTTAAATTTGGATATTAATGTCATAGATCTAAACATTTCAAAGCTGAGGTTAGATTCCTATTTACACCTAAAGGTGATCATTCATGCATATACAACAACTGAGAAATGATCGAGCAACATTTCAAGCATTATTTGAGCAACATATCAAGATATCAATATTGAGTTCATTATAATGGTATTCAAGGTCGATGAATGGTCTAGACTAAGGTCTTTCTAGGAAGTCAAACACAAGTTATAGCCAACATCATCATATTTCAAGATCATCATTAAGTTATTATTCAAGATCTAGTATCAATATCGTCCCAGATTGACCTATTAGAGACAAAGGTCAAGAAATCACAATAGTATGAAAAGGGGTCACCTTTCCAAGCTCTAAATATCCATAAGGTGAGAATTTAGAGGCAGTCATGAGGGGGATGTGACCTAGATTAGGGAAGTCATGAGTCAAGTACTAACCTAATCTAGCGCATCAGTCGAGACCAATCATGAGTCATCAAGCATATCCAAGTAGGGAGCGTACCAACTATCAAATCATATTTCACAATATCAGGAGTCAAACATCAAGATCATGATAGAGCAACCATATTTTAAGGTTTTGCAAGATCAAGGTCATGATTCTAGTCCCTTCCTTTCAAGGTCAAGGTAGGGGTAGATTTTGGAAATTGAGAAGTCAAATTGAGAACTCGAGGTTTTGAGCATAATAGGGCTAGAGTAATATCCATGTCCATCATGGTTGTTCAAAATTGAGATTACAAAGAGGCATACAAGTCAATAGGGAAGTACCTATTGTATTAAGGTCATCACATCATGATCTGGGGGTGGGTCCAAAGCCATGGTCATACCAGAGTATGTGGCATGATGCATATCAATCGAGTGAGTTTTTCTTATCTATGCTTGAGGTTTAATCAAAATAGGGACAACATAGGTATAGTCAATAGGGACCTCATCAAACATGAGGTGTAAACATGAGTTCCACCTTATTTCACCATATCAAGAATTTATCTCAAACATAGAAAGCACTTATATCTGTTTGGCTAACATTGGGTTCTATAACTCTAGATATGAGTATATCATATTCAAGAGTAACTTCATACGTCAAATAGGGTTTTCATCTTAAGATAAGATCATGGAATTATCATATTAATCAACTTTTGTGATTTCAAATGAGTTTTATTTTCCCTTGAATAAGCTACCCCAAAATTGAGAATTGATGTGATTAGTAGTCATGAGAAAAGAATCACCTAAGGAGGTGAGGAAACTACCTAATCATCATCTACTTGGGTGTCTTAGGAGGTCCTTAAAGAAAATATGAGATTCTAGAAGACTCTCTAAACTTAGGGAAGGATTTTTGTCCTTCTTGGGTTCCTAATATGTGTTATCCCTTAAACATATATAGATGCCTATTTGTATGGATCTGATGCCATTTGTTATGGAACAGTTTACCCTCATCCTACCCCCACTGACTATAGAGTCAGTGGAAGTAGGGTTTGGGCACCCATCCATAGAATGGCACATAGTTTCACACAAGAAATACATATTAAAAAGGAAATAACAACAAGATATTAAACATGGATATAAGATATATGTACCCATTTCTAGATTCAAGCATACCCATTTGTATCGCATTTCAAAGCTTAGAGTCTTGAGTACCATAGATCTTTATTTGGAAACTATAAATTCAATAAAAAAAATATATTAATGCTAAAGCATTAAGTATGCTATAAAAAGGCATGTAAATGATTTAAGAGAAGTATAAAAAGTTGCTTGGCTAGGAACATCATATAAGAAAGAAGTAGAAATAGGGCGTGAACATTTAACAACAATCTTTTATACAAAGCGTGTTTTAAGTGTATTTTCCATTTTACCCAACAACATATTATTGTCATTGACCAACTTCCCATTGGAAGGGTCCGTAAGGGTGCTCAAGATTAGCCAACCATTTTATAGACATGGTTCACCTTATCTTGACATCTCAAGTAAGACACCCAACCTTCTACCTTACCCCAAAAATATAGGCAGGTACACAAGGTTCGTATAATGGACAAATTCAATTATGTTCGAGGTTTGTTCAACATATATCAAGCAAAATGAACATACTAATCGTAGGGAACAAGTATCTCAAACAAGTAACTATCTAGCCAAGAAGTTATACGAGCATACCTACAAATAAGCCAATACCATAGTAGGATCAAGAGAGTAAGCATACCTTTAGAGTAGCATAAGATTAACCATTTGATTAAGAAAACCATAAGTAGTAACCTGTCTAGATCTTAACAATTCAATCATCATAGAAATCCTGACATTACAAAAGAGTTTAGTTGGAATAATATCAGCATGATTATGTATCATTTAATCATAATCGTGGTGGTTGGATGTGTCACCTAGACCTAGACAGCAAAACCGTCATTATGGATTTTAACATCTTAGCTAGGTCATGCATATGTGTTATATATATATATATATATATATATATATATATATATATATATAGAGAGAGAGAGAGAGAGAGAGAGTCGGGCTAGAATACACTCGAGTGTACATATCATGCCGTACACCCCAATGGTATTTGCCTATCTAGACCATGTCTTTCCAAAATCCAATCCGTTAATCTTCATGGTTACAATAATAATAGGCCACATACAAAATTTGAGCTCATTTGGATGAGTGTAAGTCACTCATCCAAGGACAACAAAATGAAGACACAAAACTAATTTGAAATACATGATTTTTTCCTCGTTTAGATGCACGACATATAAGTGTCCAAATGAGCTAAAATTTATTATATAATATGTTCTTATGATAATTAAGAAGATCAACGGTTTAGATTTTTCAAAAATTTATTGCATCTTCAAAAATGACTAAGGTATATGGTGCCTCCGGTACACTCGAGTGTACACTAGCCTGACTCTCTCTCTCTCTCTATATGTATATATATATATATATAGATATAGATATATATATATATACATACATACATACGTAAATACATATATAGAATATATTGAATGCCCATGCGGGTAGCCAAGTTATAATACCCATGCATACAATAGTTGTGGCAAGATCTGTAATTAAATAAAAATCGATTACGACTGCATGAAGTAGCATTGATATCATTTGTAACTGTATAGAAATCAATTATGAGTACATGGACCAACGATGACATCATTTTTTATTTAAAATTTAACTATGAGTGCATGGTTGTAGTGCCACTATTTATAGCTAGACGATGATTACTTATGAGTGCATGGGGTAGCGGGAAATATGGCTATAGTCATGTAGAGATTGAGACATCCATGTTACATAGATAACAAAAAAGTGAATGAGGACGATAGGTTTGAACAATGTTCACCCTAAAACATATTGATTATCGACTCCTAATTAGATTTTCTATGTATATAGTTCAAATTACATGTCAGATATAATGACAACCCAAAATGTATTTGGACATATTGTAATGTACTTAGACATATTGTAATATAAATGAGGAAATGGTAAAACCATTGATATGTGGTAATATACAAACATAAATTGTAATATGTCAAAAGAGTCTGAATGCTCTTACTAAGAAGGTAAATAAAACAAACTTCAATTGTATTCGTAAATTGAATAATGGATGTGTTATATATATATATATATATATATATATATATATATATATATATATATATATATATATAGGGTATATCTTCGCTACCCGTGTGGCTAACTAAGATTTGCTACCAATGCATCAATTTTGTAATATATATATATATATATATGTATATATATATATATATATATATATATATATATATATATATATATATATATATATATATATATATATATATATATATATATATATATACGGTGGTCTCTTGCCTCTGTAACATCTCTTAATAGAAGGAAACTGGCTCGCATTAGTTTGAGCATATATCCACTATAAACAATTTTCACTAAAAATATGAGTGACTTTATGCAGTTTCTTTGAACATATGAACAAATGTAATGTGGTTAGACATATTGTATAGAGATTGTAATATGTGATAAATGTTGATTGTAGTATGAATAATAAATAGAATACATTTCATTGCGTTACTACATTATATATAAGTGTATTTATGTATGTTATGGCCTCATCGTTAGTATTACACCTTTTTCATAGAATTAAGTGTCTCACATTCATAAATCATATGTCCATGACATACAATTTGAATAGGAAATACAATTGAGTTTATGAAACTTGTGTATGTAGTAACAAAATGTAATGTGGTTGGATATATTGTAATAAGCATAAGAAATTATAATTACGATATAAATTTTGTAAAATACTGATACATCTATATTGTATACAGAATGTTGTTATTATATTTTTCTACTTCTTATTATAGTCTCTTTATTCTATTTACAAAATGTTCATACTTATTACAATTTATTATGCAGAGATGCATTCTCTTAAAGACTAGAATGTGATATATCCAGGTTGTATTAGAAATATCATCCTTTGTTATGATTTTCTCCTCCTAGCTACAGATTCTATCTTCTGCTTACAAAATGTTCCTTGAAATTATAATTTATTTTGTATAGAAGTTCATTCTCTTGGAGAGTAGCGCGTGATATAACTAGGTTGTTCTACAACTGTCATCCTTGGTTACAATATTCTCCTTCATGTTTTTTATTCTTTATTCTCAATACAAATTGTTTCTTCTTATTATAGTTTATTATGGATCGAGCTTTTTCATTTTAGATACAACTTTTACTTCACATCAAGGATTATTCATTATGATTACAAAACATTTCTTCTTATTAGAAATTGTTTGTTTTTGTAGCATATTATTTCTGTGGGCATCTATATTTATGTAAATATGATTGAAAATATGACTATGATATGAAACTTTTCATAAGACAATATTTTATAGAATTTAAACTCTATGTAAGGATAAGTGGCATACTGTAATGAGAACAGACAATATGTAATGTGAAGGAGAAAATTGTAACTATAGATGACATTCCGTAATACAATATGGAAGTATCATTTATTTCTCATGTGTTTATATATCTCCACAAAAGGACACCACCATAATATTTTTATACTGGTTGCGTTGGGCATGGATAGGCTTATCGGTACATGATCAGCTAAAAAATTAATTTGTGTTCATCTCTCTTTTGCTATGATGATCTAATTAAATATGATACATGAATCGATGAGAAATATATTAAAAATATCATCAATTTTTCTGTCCTTTTCAAGTTATTAAAAGATCAATTTTGTCTAATGTGCATGCCAGATCAGACGTGTCTAAGATTGATGAGGTTGTCATCTGCTATCTTTACTCTTGGATCAGGCATTACACTGCTGCTCCATGTACATGTAATTATTTACAAATCAAGCACTAATAGTGTCACTGCTACTCCATGCACGCAAGGTTAATAAACACATAATTAAAATTAGTACCACCGTTACTCTATATCAACACTACACATTTAATTTATCTACCTGCACGAGCAGCGAGTGAATAACCTATATATACAAATATATTTGAAATAGAGGCAATTCTAGTAATCATACACTACAAATTGAAAACTGGAGGGAGTCAACTGACATCTAATTGAGTTGTTCATTTTTTGAGGTTGTATGTGAACTGTTAGAAAAAATTTACCTAATTGTTTATTTGTTTCATAAATCATCATTTATTTATATTTTTTGTGTATGAGTGTTTGTTTTTTTTTAAAAATTGTATACCGACTAAATTTAAAATTAATGTATATATGAGTGTAGTTCAGGTCATGAACCAGACTTAATTGCTTTATTTTGTCAATTTCTTAAACACAAACAAACAAACACACACACACACACACACACACACACACACACACACACACACACACACACATATATATATATATATATATATATATATATATATATATATATATATATATATATATATATATATATATATATTAACCAATGATTATATTGATCTAGTTGGACACACCTGCTTAGTATGTGCCTTTTGCTAGTTCTAATCTAATTATTAGTACCCACAATGAGAGATTACACATTCCAGTCTCCACACACTCAATCATTTTTTTTATGGTTGCTAGAGTTAAGCGTGGCACAATTAAAATTAAAGTTAGATGGGGTGGAGCACATGGTCGCTTAGGTAACACCGGAAAGAATCGGTGTGACAAAGTTGCCGACAACAGAAAAATTAATATTATTATTTATATCAAATGTCTCTTTCTAGTGATCTTCTTCCTTACATTGTTTGTATGACAATAGTCAGAAATGTGTTAAATATGTGTTTTTTTTCTTTCCGCCTATCTTACTCATAATAACCTATTAATGCTTCCCTAAAAATACCTATCAACTCAAATAGTTATCAATTTTTTCTTTAGCTAGCTGAGGTCATTCAATAATTCGTATTTTCAAATCCATACCATTTCATAATGAAGACATAGTACGTATATATATTTTGGTTCGGTGCCTTCAACGAGCAGGGATAACATAAACAACAGTACATTTAACGTCACAAACTCAGATTATTACGTCGCCTCGAGAAAACGTAAACATATGGAAAAGGGAAGTTGTGAATGTATACCTAATGTTTTGCATATTTTTATTTTCTGTTATAAGTTTTGAGCATTTATGAGTTATAAATGAATGACCTACATCGTAGCAGCAAGCATATCAATAACCAGTTATCTTTGGTTGTTAGTGATACAAATCGTCGCACATGTTTTGTATTGCATTAGTTACCTTATACATATTCTTCCCATCTACCCGATGAGAAGTGGGTAAGGGTAAGAATAGGTTACACGGAACCATGAGCTAGATATTTATAATTGCCCTTATCCACTACACTACGATCAGTAGCGTAGCCACGTATAGACCTGGGTGGGCAGGTGCCCTACCCAGGATCTATATTTTTAGACTATTTGATCCCTATTTGTTTTAAAATTTAGTGGAAAATATCCATTGTGTCCTACCCTGTTCGGCTGCAAATGGCTATGTATATAATGGTGCCCCTCTAGCTCAAATTTCTTGGCTACGCCACTGACTACGATAAGGGTAAGGACAACCATTTACCCTCCCTACATCCTCCCAATTAACAACCCTAACTTAGGGCCGGGTCAAGTAGAAGTCAGTGTTGCCCACTAGAATAGGAAAAAAAACAAACAAACTATGATTCCTGGATATGAAGGGAAAAATAATTACTTATCCGAGTCTACTGTTTGCATCTCCCTAATATCCATAGTAATAAGACAAAAGCTTCACCTGACCCCCAAGTAAACTTTAAAAAATTGAACTTTACATGGAAAGCAAAAGTTTTGATGAATGATGATGAATGATTAATCATTCAATGCAACATAGTACTACACATGCCAAAATGGCTAGAAACATTTAAGTCTCATCATGAAAAATATTTTCCATTCACATCAATAGTTCTCTATGTGTTTTGTAATCTTGTTTGTCTTCTAATTCATGATTCTCATTTCGCATTGACAAAATAATGCAAATACATCATTTTAGTTACATTTAAGTACATAGATTGATTGTTTCATTTAATATATAAAAATGTCTCACTTGATTTATACTTATATCATGAACTTATTCATCTTCAACTAGTTGTCAATGACCATCGAATTAGCATTTTAGTCCACAATGTACATAAAGTTTAAAAATCAAGGCTATCAAGGTGAAATTTAAGCCAACTTAAAGTTATCTTTTAATGTATTGATCTCAAAGATAAATAAAACATGATTATAAACATAATATTAGTTTGTATACTTTTATCACAATTCAAAATCCAGCTCTGTATCATGGTGGATTGCAATTTGGTCCATAACTATGGTAACTTGGAATTAGGGAAAAAGTGCAATTTGATCCGATCTAGAAATTCTACTTAATCAAATGATCTCAAAACTTTGTCAGCATTCAATGAAAAAAGTTAAACATCCATATAAGGTAAAAATAATGATTCAAAGTCAAGCTATCGATAACAATTAGGTAAGACCTATGTTACCCCTCATAATCATTAGTGGTTAATGTATCATAAAGTTCTTATCTTATTACACCCTAGGGATGTTTCGCCACTAAATACTTGGTCAGAGTACTCAGAAGGAGAACAACCAAAGGGTTTGTTATGACGTACATTTTGACACTTTTGTCCTAATTACTCTTTTCCCCTTGAATAACTTGTTTCTCTCACTTTTTATAGTTTCCATGATCAATAACCTTATGAGGACCTCTAGGACAAAATTTCATGACTTGGATCAATTATACGCACCAAATTTCATAAAACACTAGTTTCAATAAGCTCTTGAATCAATTGATTATTACTTGATCAACTTTGCTCTTTTGAATTTGAAACTTTGTCCATGTGTTCTACTCATTATAAACCTATGATACATTTTTAACTGAATCGTAGTTAATTGCCACATTTTATGATTTTCTAAAATTCAAACTCAAAAGTCCCCCTTTCCCTCTTTTCTTCCCCTATTTTCCTTACTAGGCTCGACCAATTTCACCTAAATAGGATGGGTAGCCCTTAAACTGGGTTTAAATCCCCTATACCCACTACATGGCCTTGAACCGGGTGCTGAGCCCAAGGCTGACCTTGACTAAGCAACCAATGGATCACGATCTATTGGTTGCTCAGGTCACCTCCTATCTTGGATAGGATACAGGTGGGTGGGCATAGGACCACTAATCATAGATGATATATGGGTCTCTCCTGCATCTCTATCCCCCTCAACTTTCCTTCCGTCATCCCACCCTTATAGAATCAAAGAGAAATGGTTCCTGTTTAGCCCTGATTTGTGCCTTGGGAATCAAGGAAACTAGTTGCTGCCAATCCTCACAACCCTAACTTTCCAACACCCTAACTCTAGAATCAACACCCTATAGATATACCCCAATCACTTCATCCCTCCTTTATTAGTCCTGGAAGCACATTTCCAAGCCCTCAATTCCCCTCCTCCCCTTCTTCCTCTTCTCTTCCAATGAGCAATGCCATGTTAGCCTCTGCCTCTCCTTCTCTTTCTCGCGTGCTAGTAGGCTCGACTTCACTTACCCACATGACCACTATGTTGGTTAAAGGTTGACCAAGAAATTGACAACTGATATTTTTTTCCTTTCTAGGTTTATTCTTCCCTTTCTATAAGAAATCCAAAAAAGTGTTATGAACTTGTAATAATCTTATTTCTTGACCCTAATGTCTATAAAATACGAACCAATAGTTATTTTTTTGTTAGAACATGACAATTCCATAAACAATTATATTGAAAGTATGATTCCAATTTCTTGTTCACTAAAACCCTTAATATCATCTTTGTCATTATCTAATTTGATTAATGACTTCACCATGATGATTATGACTTTGAAATATTGATATTAACTCTAAATATTACTCTTGTGACTCATAATAATGATGCGATGAATTTGAATAATCTAGAAGTTAAGCCCTAATCTTGATGTCTTATGAAGTATCAAAATCAACCCTTAATCTCAAATTGATGATTATATCTATAAAATTAACATTGAACTAGATTGTGGTTCTTAACTTTGACATTGTGATTCTAACCATGATTATGTTCAAATTTATGATTTCTTCTTTCTAAACTTGGGAACCATGTTGAAAATCTTGTTGACACTATGACGAGTCTTGTCTTTGAAACTCTTAGTAATGATACATTTGAACTTTAGTTATGAATTAGGATTTTATACAATAGGACCTAGGTTGGAGAACAGCCTTAAATAGTTGTTTAATAATATGTTGAGATGGATAATGATACCTTGAAAACTTGTTTCTCTTGATAAAGCATGAGTATACCACATAAAGCCAATAAAAGGATCTAAAAATCCTAATTGTTTGATCCTAATGACTTATATTATTGAAGCCCCTTGTTTGACCCTTATCTTGGTTAATCTAGGTCTAATCAATATTCTGTGACTTCAAAATCATACTAGATCTCTACTCTTGGATCAAAAGGTAAAATTTCCTCTTACTTGACCATACTAGTGGTGTTGTGTATACTATTATATATGTATCCTCTTTTCTGGAACTTTTGTCTTTTATATTTGTCTACACTACTTTACTCCCTAACAATTAGTCTTGTATTTATTGTATATGTGTAGATGAGACTTGAACGTAAGAAATAAAAATATTCAATTATTGTTGAGTATTGCATTTCCTTTCAAAGTGGCTAGCATCACACTTCATGTTGTAGTGGCAAGGACCCTGCTTCATATTGAAGTGGCCATTTTCATTTGACACATTATGTCATATTGAAGTGGCCATTTTCATTTGACACATTATATCATGCTTCTTGGGAAGTGGTGCTATTTTGAGGATCTTATCTTGACTTTTGTTGACTGCAAATCAAAATGGAATAATTCTTGATAAAATGATAAGGCTTTCAAGGACATGTTTTTGAGTATTATTAAAGTTTACATGCTTTTTGTAAGTCCTTCCATGCACACTTTATTGTAGTATACTAACTATATTGATTTCACCCCCAACATTCCATTGCATTTGCAATGACCACATGTCCAATTTTATGATTTTATGTAACATGTGGACTACCTAGATATTTCCTCTGCACATGATCATACTACACTGATGATAATACAATAAACAAGTTCCATCACATATTCATGAGGGGTATTCTTAATGTAAATATGGTTGAATAGTTGTAAGTTTAAGTGTTCTCTTATATCTTTTCCAAGTTTTCCCCCGGGCCATGTTATACAACTTGAAAGGGACAGTAAATAAATAAAAGAGAAATTGATTAAGTTATCATGTATATTATGTGTTTGATCTTGGGGCTGCTCAGAGTTGAGAATTTTAACCCCTTTAACACTATTTGTTTTGGTAGTGGGGTTGGGATTAGGGTAATAATGGATCCATGATAGATGGAATCAAATGTTAAAGACAACCTCTACAAGATGATTAATTAATGTTTCAAATCTCAAAGGAAGCTAAGAAACCATAAATTCCACCATGGTGAAAATTGGGATATTTGGGATTGAGCATAAGAAGTTCTATCTAGTAATGACCTATCAATCTCGCAACAGTGGCTAAGGTTCCCCACTCTACATGACCCTAGTTGATCCATAAATGCACATAAAGGTTATCCTTAGAAAACATATAGAGTGTTACAACATCTCATAGAATATGTAATAAATACCCTAAACCACCCCATTAGATCGAATTACGATGACTCCTCATCTTTTTTCCCTTGGCTAGATGTCTTGAGTTCATCTATCCTCTCTTGATTTTGACTAGCATGGGAAACAACTAAATGTGTTTTTTTTTGTAAATTATGTGTTATATAAGACTATGATCTGATTTACTCTTGGATCAACCTATGTGATAAGAGGAATCATGCTACAAATTGTCTTGAAAATGCCTAAAAAAACCCATAGTTAGGAAACAAGACCTTTTGGAAGTAAGTAGGTTGAGAAGGAGAGATCAAAGAAGAAAAAAGGAGCTGATAAGGAGAAAGAGGTAGCAAAGGAAAAATAAGTTGATAAGGAAAAGGAAGCTGACAAGAAAAGAGAATGGATAACGGAAAATGGATGATAAATATGTTTAGGACCTAAAGGGTATGATGATGTAGAGCTAGAAAAATCTCTTGAATGTGATGTTTGGTAGGAACTAAATGAATTACACATGGATTCTATTATCAGCTTGGCAAACCACACATGATCATTAGTTCATGAAGGAATCCACATTAAGAACCCAAAACCTACCACAAGTGCTAATTTTCTTAAGTTGAATTATGAATCCTTGTTAGGTGAAGATAAATGAGAAGCATGGTTAGTTTCCATGGAATACCTCCAGAGTGTTAGTGTAACATTGCAATTTTATAAAACATATAAATCACTAAGATGAAGCATGTCTCATTGGGAATTGTCAAAAAATGATATTCATTGCATCAAAATATAGTTTACAAGCCAACACATGAAAGTAATAGTTTTAGTTCTCAAGGTATTCAACATAAAATTCACACTTTGAAATAATACATGATTCTTTTAACTTAAAAATAAAACTAAACTAAACATTCTATTATAGTTAGAGCCCCACTGGTTTTTGTTTCCTAGAATTGTCCTTGAGGCATATTATCCTTGTCTAAGATCCTTTATCCTTCTCTCCATTAGACATTACATCCCCATCCATGCAAAATAAAATGAAAACATGTTAGAGTAAGTGGCATTTAATAACATTATATGAACAGGAAATAAGCCACACTCTTGAGTATTCATGATAAAAGTACATTTTGCATGTCATATGTCTTCATGTTTATTTTGTATTTATAGTTAACATTTTCATGTTAGGTTGAATATGTTGTCCTTCATCCATATATTGCTCCCACATATCTTATGTGGCATGCATGTTGAACTGCTCCCAAGAGCTCATTGCTAACACGAGCTTATGCACCTAAATGTTCATTACTCACATAGAGCGTATAATAACTATGCTAAAGAGGCAAATAACTTGGAAAGAACAACATTAATCAACAATCTTTGCCTTGAAAGGTTTGGAGCATAATAATTTGGAACATTGAATTTTACCTAAAAAAGATGAACATATCATGGTCACGTTCATTGATGGGAACAATATGCTAGAAAATCATGATCTAATTCATATCCACCATTCTTGATTGTAGTCATTAAAACATGTACCTGATATTAACTGTAACTGACTTTCATAAATTTAGAAAACAAAAGCCCTTTACATATACTTTTTTTCTTAGAGTGCATGATCCACTTACCAGTTAGAAAAGAAGTACTATTGATTCTATTAGGATTTGTAGAAACCCTAAAGTCCTGACATTATGCTAATACAAATTAATCATTATCTTGATTAACATCTAAACCCTAATTTAGGGTCTTAGGTAAAACATGTTATGGAATAAACTACTTAGGATCTAAAACTTCAAAAATCATCTTCCTTATTCAAAAACCTTTCCAATGACTATTTATACTTATTCTTCTAACCGCCCATTTAGTTACTGTTGATACCCCATTTGTGCTCACTCGTAGAAATCATGCTTAAATGCTAATTCTGTGACTAATGACGGAGTTCATCTCATTTTTCAAATTTTACTATTTTTCCACATTTTTCTACTTTTCCACCTATTTAATCCATCCATTTTCACCCACTTTGACCCAGTTCGGGACTTTCTGCAAAGAAACCTTCTTTAAGAGTGAATGTGCAATTTGTCCTCCAATTTTGCCTTAAATAGGCTATTTTTCATAGATTGCCCAGTTGAATTGTCTGGAGTCAAGTATTCTATTTAAAATTGCCTTTTCCTAGAAAAACTGAGAGGTAACTCTAACTTATCTTTATATACACAATTATCCTTCAATTCGGCCTTAAATAGGCCATTCTTTAGAAATTGCCCAGTTGAATTGTTTGAAATAGAATATTTACTTTTTTCAACTATTTTCTAGAAAAATTTGAGAGAGAACTCTGACTTATCTTTCTGTGCAATGTTTCGCCAATTTTCACCTTAACATTCGTAACCGGGAGACTACCTTTTTTCCACCTGTGGATGCCGGGCGAATCGCAACCATCCTCTGTGTGACATGTGGTGGATTGTCTTGACCTGCTTGCCCTTTTGTAGGGTGCATCACAATGATCCACCGCCTCTTCTAGATGGTTCTGCCTAGAATCTCAAACCCTAAAATCTACCTATAAATAGATCCCCATACCCGATGTATTCTATGCCCCTCTAATCTCTCCAAAAGCTAGAGAAATTACTAGCTCTCCCTTTTATTTTCTATGACGCACAGACCCACTGTCCAAGGCTCTAGTAGAGTTTAGGAATATGACGATTGGCCCCACAGACCACCACTTTTCAGTAGAAACCCTAAAGTCCTGACATTATCATAATACAAATTAATCATTGTCTTAATTAACATCTAAACCCCATCATAGGGTCTTAGGTAAAACATTTTATGGAATAAACTACTTAAGATCTACAATTCAAAAATCATCTTCCTTATTCAAAAACCTTTCCAACGACTATTTATACTTATTCTTCTAACCGTCCATTTAGTTATCACTGACACCCCATTTATGCTCACTTAGTAGAAAATCATGCTTAAATGTTAATTCTTTGACTAATGACGGAGTTCACCCCATTTTTCACTTTTAACTCTTTTTCCACATTTTCGCCTATATAATCCATCCATTTTCACCCACTTTAATCCAATTTGGGGCTTTTTGCAAAGAAACCTTCTTTCAGAGTGAATGTGCATTTTGTCCTCCAATTTTGGCTTAAATAGGCTATTTTTCAATTGCCCATTTGAATTGTTTGGAGTTAAGTATTCCCTTTACAACTTCCTTTTCCTAGAAAAACTGAGAGATAACTCTGACTTATCTTTCTACACACAATTTTCCTTCATTTCTTCCTTAAATAGGCCATTCTTCACAAATTGTCTAGTTCAATTGTCTGAAATATAATATTTCTTTTCTTCAACTATTTTTCTAGAAAAATCTTATAGATATTCTTGATTGGTCACCATCTTTGTACTACTCCAAGATGAGCATGCTTAACTATGGAGTTCTTAGTGATGGCTCCCTAAAAAGGAGTTGCACCTTGGTGATGTGGGTAGTCTAATCATTCCTTTTAAGATCATTTTATTTGAGGCCTAAAATCCTGGGATTTTACAATCTCCCCAACTTAGACTCTTGATGTCCTCATCAAGGCTCACTTGTATGGTCTCATAATATTGCGCCATTTCAGTGCAAACTCAAAATGACCCATGGACACCCAGCTCCCGATCACAGAATACCAATGCAAGGGTGGCTACATCACCATGGACAACCCTTTGCAATATGTGTGGACTGCACAACTCAAGACTGGCACACCACATGCCCATGTGAGCTCCACCTATTGGAGGGTTATGTCTATGATATCATTTGTAACGCCTGGGCCCAATTCCTAAGGCTCTAGCAGAGTTTTAGGAATGACAAATGGCCCCACATACTACCTCTATCCTTAAATGTGCACTTTGTCCCCACTCACACACAAGCTGGGATAAACTTCTGAACTGGTCACCCATCCTAGTACTACTCCCAGTCGAGCACACTTAAATATGGAGTTCTTAGTGATGGGCTCCCTAAAAAAGGAGGTGCACCTTTGTGATATGGGTAGTCCAATCATTCCTTTTAAGATCATTTTATCTGAGGCCTGAAATCTTGGGATGTTACATTTTCTACATGTCATCATAGGATCCTTCCTTTGACAAAAACTGCTTCTGCAAACACTGGTAGGCTTCACAACACTAATTACTACTTCCTCTATTATATACATACCAATAATTTTTTCCTGTTCTGATCTATTCAAAACTATTCATATCTTCATACTCTTTCTCAAAGATCTAATCTTGCTCTATTGAATCTCTCTCTCACCTTTCTATCTCTCTCCCTATCTCTCTTCCTATGCATCAGTCCCAACAACTAATGAGGGATCTCTACTATCGAAGGTCCAGAGGTGACTGGGATCAGAACACACCTAAAATTTAGGACCTTTAGGGCTATGATGGGAAAACCACGACCATCTCCATCCCCAAAAGGGACAACAATAAAAAACATTTTTTATCATTTTTACCGCTATTTTCTTAGAAAACAACCTCGACCACCACTTTTCTATCTGAGATGACTAAAAAGGTTGCAACACACGTTCATCGGGTGAGATGGGGTGGTGATCCTTCCTACTCATAATAGGATCACAATATTCGATCTCTATGTTAATGTATACCTTCCTTATCCACCCAAGGGCAGAGTCAAAATTGGGTTTTATGTGTTTACCCACTAATCTAAATGCCTACATTTTTTTACTTATTTTACGTATAAAATTGGGTGGTGACTCTGAGCTTTATTGATTTATCATTTCTCCATACCTTTTTGTTTTTTCCACGACCGTAGGATCCACTAAAATTTTCAAGCTGAGAACAACAAATTGGCAACTTCGATGGGAATTGAAAGATGATCTAAGTTAGGTTTTCCTTTTCATCATCTCATGTTATCCGATCGACTGAGGTTTCTATTTTTCACTTGTTTTTCTTTCACTCCATCTAGTTTTCTCTAAAAAAACAATTTTTCCTAAAATTTTTGACCTACAGATTAGAGAAATTTGCCCATAAAAAATTTCAAAGAGAAAATGTTCCAAGTTTTTACCCTACCATAAATGTCGGAAAGCTCTATTCTGCCAGAAAAAAGAAAGTTTTTTTCTCACCGCCTTTTATTTTTCTAGATCTTAAGGAAGCCGATGGAATCATCCATTCCTCCAATAATTTTTTGTTTTATTTCTGAATCTGTTTGATTTTTAACACTATAGAAACTGTCATGCTTTCTACTGACCATTGTTTTTAGGGTTAGCAACTGGTTCTATTTTAGTGCTTGCCTCCTCTTCCCTTTTAGGGTTAGCCCCAACTTCCTCCCTTTATTCCTTTTCTTTTATGTTTCCTTTTTATTTACAAAAAAAATATATAATAAGAAAATAGAGATAAGGATGAGAGAGGTCTTCATGATAAGCAAGCTATTCTCTTTCTTAATAATTGCATGATTGTTTTCATATGTGGTCATCATTTATCTTTCTTGCTTTATTATTATGAGATTGAATCAGAATATATTAAAATCTTACACCTACACATTCCACATCTACAAACCCATGTATCATGGAACGAGTGTCAAAACTCATGTTGGATCCTTGTCAGTGACATGGGGATTCTAGTAAAGGTACCAACACAACGTTAAGATGGACGTCCTAAGGCCTTAAAAACACTCTCCTCTCCTAGCACTCACAATTGATTACAACCACCGTAGTCACGAGGTGTATCAAGAGAAATTCCCATCCTGTTGAACCTGAGTTATTCCAACGATGAGCACCATCACTCCATAGAGAACATAAGAACCATCTCCCCCTATATAGATCATGCTTGAATAAGGATGTAAACTACATCAAAACTTATGGGCTAAAAGGGAGGTTGTATCTTCTATATATGCTCCTGTGATTGCTTATTTTACAAATTTTGAGATTGTTGTGTGCTTTATAATTATCAAATTGTTGAAATATTTATGCTTCATCGTCACACCAGATTATTTTCCATAAGCTAAAATTCTCATGTTTAAAACAAATTTATCAAAACAACAATCACTAATCAACACTCTTTTGGTTTCACATGATCTCCAAGAATTGCAAATGATCTCTCTCATTCAAAAACTTCATTGAACAATCTTTCCAAAACAAAAAAATCAAAGTTATATTATAGAAACCAAAATAAGAAATAAAACTCTTTTAGAATGAAATTTCCCTTCAAAAGAAATCTCTTTTAAAAAACAAATCAAATTTCTTTCCAAAAGATAAATATTTTCAAAACAAAAAAAAAAGAAAAATCTTTTCAAAAAAAGAAAGATCTTTTCAACAAAAAGAACAAATATTTTCCAATTTTTTTTCCAAACAAGTATTTAAAAAAATTCTTTTCCTTTTTTCAAAACAAAAATGAACAAATCTTTTCCAAAAAAAGAACAAATATTTTTCAAAATAAATAATCTTTTGAAAGAAAAATCCTTTTGAAAGAGCAATATTGAGAAAAAGAACAATTTCAAATATTTCAAGAAATCTTAACAAAGTTGAATCATTTCTAAAAAATGAGGTTATATAGAAGAGTACAAGAAAGAAAGGAAAAGTCTTTTTAGTCTTGGAAAACCTTTTCAAAGATCTTCCAAATTGATCCCTGCCAAATGAATGCTCGATTGTGGTCTATCATGAGCCACCACTCATGAATGAAACCTTTGATATTAGCTGAAAAGCTAGTCAATCCTCAAATCTTGGATATAACTTCCAAATCTTGACTAAAATATCTACTTGTTCCCCGTGCATACCAAATCCAT
Organism: Alisma plantago-aquatica; assembly: GCA_963693085.1. Lineage (NCBI taxonomy): Eukaryota > Viridiplantae > Streptophyta > Magnoliopsida > Alismatales > Alismataceae > Alisma > Alisma plantago-aquatica. The sequence goes on from OY856411.1 coordinate 639,829,272, forward strand.
TTGATCCAAAGAAATTTTGCTGCATGATTAAGATGTCACCCGGTAGCATGTGGTCCTCCCATCTTTGCCTACCCAAACCGCAGTCTCAGACCAAGACCTTGAACTGGGCCATCACCTTGCCTCCACACACATCTACATAGTCCAGGAACAAGGCCTTGATCTGGGTCATTACCTTTCTACCATGCTCACATCTACATGGTCCCAGAGCAAGACCTTTAATTTGGCCATCACATTTCTTCCAGGCACACATCTATATGGTCCTGGATCTTGACTTAAAACTAGACCATCAACACACCTTCAATTTGACATCTTTTGATGGTCTTGGATCATGACCTTAAACGGGTCCATCACCACACATTCACTGGTCCTGGACCGAAAATTTAAATTGGGCCATCACCCTAGCTTTCATGCTCATATACATATGGCCGCGGACCACAACCTATAACTAGACCATTACCCCGTGTCCTCTCACACTCACATCTATACAGTCCGAAACAATGACCTAAAATCAGGCAATCATCGTGCCTTCACACCTATATCTTGACACAATTTCTGGCCCTGAGTCGGTCACATTGTCTATAGATACCCTATCTGTTGTGTCTATTTCTCCAATAGAATTTTTTTGGAGGAGATAAAAAAACTGACACATCTATCCCCAGCCATAGTCTATGGACCCAAGAGGGTGACCTTGTCCCTAGGCACCATCTTAACTTAGACTTGTCAACCAACAACCATGATCCTCATGCTTTATCACAATGCCATTGGACATACCTCATGACACTGTTGGCTAAATTGACATTATGATAAATCCCTTTGTTTCGATGATGACAAACATTTCATTCTTGTCGATCTAACGAGCTACTTGAGTGTTGCAGGAATAAGGTGGATGACAAATTACTAGGGAATCTATATGCTTGAATGCTTGTAAATTTCATGAAATGTAATCAGTTGTAAACTTGTACAAGTATATAATGTACAAGTACTTAGACATCATGTAAATCAAGCGTTAGATCTTCCCTAGCCAATCACTACACTAAGATAGGTCATCTCCTCCAACAGTGTCACCTATGCACACTCATACACATACGTAATGCCTTAAAAGTGAAACATTGAAACAGGGTCAATCTCGGTCGACAAACTCCTCGACCGAGACACTCTCAGTCGAGGAGTTTGTCGACCGAGAATGACCCAAGTAGCCGTTAGACACAACTGAGAAAGTAGTTGGCAGTTGTAGATAAACGTTGTTAACACTTGATCCAGAGAGCCTGTCGGTCGACAAAACTTCGACCGAGTAGGTGTCTCGGTCGACAATTCCTCGACCGAGATGGACTCTGACAGCAACTGTAGAATTAATTAACTAGCCGTTGCTAAAGCAACTAACTTGTACCTAACGGCTAGTTAAGCACTTAGAACCCCCTAGAAAGTGTCTAGAACGTCCTTAAACACTTGTAGGTCATTCCTATAAACAGGACATGCCTTAGGACACCAAAATAAATCTAAGCTACACTTGTGCTACACTTGAGATTGAATACTCATTGGCAATCTGTTTTGAGGAATAGAGCAATTCCAACATTGGCTATTCATTCCCATTGCTCCAATTTCATGTCCTATAGGCTAGTATCTCCTTTCCACATCACTTACACTTCTACACTCATTGGTTAGGAGATCAATACGCTTGATATAGGCAAATCAAGCCTTGTGCTTCAAAGGATAAGTTGTAATTTCCATTTTCCTTCTTGTTCCTGTTATTCTTTGTATTCTCCTTGCTACTCCTAGGGTTGGAGGCTGCGGATTGGAGAAGGTTCTTCTCGGAGGAGAAGGTGGACTTCAAGCTACTTCAAGAAGGCTATTGCAACGGGAAGCTACTTCAAGAAGGCTATTGCAACGGGAAGCTACTTCAGGAGGAAGGCTGCTTCAAGGTTGGTGCAATTACTTCTAGGTGAAGGCTGCTTCAAGGTTGGTGCAATTACTTCTAGGTGAAGGCTGCTTGAAGGGTTTAGGGAAAGAATTGTAATTTTATGTAAAGTCCTTGCGAGGTAATAAAATTAATTTCTTTCCAAATCCCGATTGGGTAAGCAACCGGGTAGTGGACTGACTACCTTAGTATTTGCTAAGGTAGGAACCACTCTAAATCCTTGTCCCCTTGTCCAATATTCTTGTGGTTGTTTGTTTGAGTTAAATAATTTTTAAAATATCTTTAAAACTCTATTCACCCCCCTCTATTGTTTTTCAATTGGTATCAGAGCAGGCTTCAAGGAACCCTAACAAGGTCTTGAAGAATGGGTGATGGGGTGCTCAACAACCTTAACCTTGAAGGGACATTTGTTGCTAGGCCTCCAACGTTTGATGGAACAAACTACACATATTGGAAGAGAAGGATGCAGTTCTACTTCCAAGGCATCAGTTGGGACTTATGGAGGATGGTGTCAACTCCATACGAGCTTCCTCAAACGCAATATGCAGAATGGGATGCAAATACGGTAAAGTTGGCTCAAATGAATGCCAAAGCTGTAAGCATTTTATATTGTTCAATTTCAGTAGGAGAATTTAATAGAATATCAAACTATGACAGAACCTATGACATTTGGCATAGACTGTCCATAACTTATGAAGGTACAGTTCAAGTTAAGAATTCTAAGATTAGTATGCTTAAACAGAAGTTTGAACACTTCGTATGGATCCAAATGAATCCATTAGTGAAATGTTTGCAAAATTCTCTTCTATTGTTAATGGTTTAAATGCCTTAGGAAAAACCGTTCTTGAAGAAGACCAGGTATCAAAGGTACTTCGATCACTTCCTCCCAAATACAAGCCCAAGGTGACAGCCATTGAAGAAGCTAATGATCTCACTAAACTGAAAATGGAGCAACTCATTGGCAATCTAGAAGCTCATGAGGCAACTTTAGAAGAGGAAGAAAGAAGAGAACGTGAACGTAAATAAGGCAAAAAGAAGGACATTGCATTCAAAGCATCAACCAAGGACACTCATGACACAAGTGAAGATGATAGTGAAGAAGAAACTCTCATTGTAAATGGTAAGCAATATAAAAGTTTTAAAACTAATAAAACTTCTAGTGTTTCTTCTTCTAGGTGCTTTGAATGTGGCAAAAAGGGACACATGAAAGGTGATTGTCCAAAACTCAAGAAAGGGAAGAAATCATCTCACAAAAAGAAAGAAAGAGCATATAAAGCTGCATGGGATAATTCAAGTGATGATAGTGATGATGGAAAAGAAGAAGTAGAATGCCTCATTGCTACAACAAATGAAGACGAAGAAGAGGTAAGTCTTTATGATCTTCCAAAAGAAGATCTAATTGCTAGTCTTCAAGATACTCATGAGAAATATATTGAGTGCAAGAAGAAACTTAAGAAATAAAATAAAGTAAATGATGATTTAAATGTTAAACTTCTTGCTCTTGTATCCGAAAATGAAAATCTCAAAAAGGAAAATGAAGATTATGATCTTAAGTTAAAATCAGTAGAAGCTAATTGCAATCTTCTTTCCTTAGAAAAGCTAAACTTGCAAACTCAAGTGAATGATCTTCAGAAACAACCTGTTCTATGTTCACACTTAGATTATGATGAGGTTGTTAAAGAAAGAAACTCTCTAGTATTTGATTTAGATCAAGCAAAGAAAGATATAAACAAGAAGATGGATGATATTGCTAAGTTACAAAGAAATACAAATGAGTTAAGAGGAAATGACATGCTTGAAAATATTCTGAAAATTTCCTCTAGTGGAAGAAGAAGATTAGGATATGATTCAAAGAGAAATAAACCCAAAAGAACTAAAACATCCAAGACTAAGATTATGTTTGTACCTAGGAACACAATTCCTAGAAAGAAAAATGAAGTTGACTCTACTAGTTGTCACTATTGCATGCGTCTTGGACATTATTCATTTTCATGCCCATATAAGAAAAAGAATGATGATTTAGCTTGGATTCCTAAAACTTAGAAGCTTAAATTTAAGTTGAGATTTGACCTAAACTAATTCTTGATATACAAATGTCATATCTCAACACAATCAAGCTCTAACTTGTATAATCTTATTTTACTTGGAATCAATAAATAGTTCTGAAAACAATACAGAAACCTGATCGGTCGAGAAATCTTCGACCGAGCAGGTCACTGATTTCAGTCTGCAGTAAAATTGCTGAATAATTTTTTTGATTGATCAAGTGGCTATCTATTTGCTGTTAATGACTGTTTTACATGAAAAAGAATAAATTCTGGAAATCATTCTTGGAACACAATATATTAAAGTTTTCCATCATGAGTTAAGATAGATATTTATGAAAATTGTGCTATAAGAAGACTGTTTGTTGAAAAAGCTGATTAGGCATGAACAATCATAAAAATCTTGAACATTTATATGAGAATATTTTCATCTATGTTATGAATCATATTTGTTTTAGTCAAGGAAAATTACTGTTTTCATGGTTCATTCTAAGAATTCCTTGACATATCTACCTTGTATTGAATTTCATAATTCAGATGTTCTATCATCATACATATGTGTTCACTATTTCACATGTTGCTTTAGAAATAAAATGTCAATGCTTATTAACACATAAGATAAAAATTTCTCTATTGGTATTTTAAGAACTTGAGACATTAATCTTGCTTTCAAGGGTATATATTTTCTTGAAGAATCACATGATTAATCTGAAAACAAGATCAAAAAAAGAAATAGGACTTGATATTTATATAAAAGATTAAGGGACATCATTCACTCAAAGAATTGATATTTCTTTAAGCTATCTACATGAATTATACTTCATATATGAATGTTCAAATGTGCAATCTGCAACATTTGCCTCTTGGTTGAAATGAAATTTGACCAAGGGGCGCTATGGTCGTAGTCAAGGACGACCTAAAATAAGCTTTGACAAAAATGCTTATTTGGACATCATTTTATTGTACTTAATCTTAGTATACTTTTGATAAAAGTCAAAATCAAAATTTAAAATCATATGTGACCTTAGAAGCTTTAAATTGCTTTAAATTGTAAGATTAAGGGGGAGCTCATAAAACAAATTTGATTATTTCATTAAGAAGCTTACAAAAACATTGTAAACATCATTTGAAGCTAGTTATGACCTTAGTATTTTGACTCTTGGTTATAAAGAAATCTACAAATTTAATAAAAATGATATATACTGTTCTTAAAGGAATTCTCTAAACAAATCAGGGCTTAACATCCCGTGCATTTGGTTAGAGACATCTTTATGTACTGAAAGATTAAAGGATTCTCATTTCATTTTCAGGGTTTAACACCTCTTGTAAAATGGGTGAGAAATCAATACATATGCCATGAACCTAACAAGATCTCATATCATCTCAAGGCTTAAGATCCTTTGCAAATGATTGAGAAACAAATTGTGGCTAAATTAGACAAAAATGATATTAAATCCATGTTCCTAATAGAATATCTATCTAAGGGGGAGCATAATATAAATTAAGGGGGAGAAGAAATATAAAATATTCAACTTGGATATCTTTTTGAAATGACAAAGGGGGAGAAAGAATATAAAATCAAAAATATAAATGAGTCAATGAGTTTCATAACATCTGGCTACAAAAGGTAATCCTCAGGTATGAAACTCACATGCTTCATATTTCCTTATTTCATATTTAGGAAAAGTTTGTCATCTTCAAAAAGGGGGAGATTGTTGGCTAAATTGACATTATGATAAATCCCTTTGTTTCGATGATGACAAACATTTCATTCTTTTCGATCTAACGAGCTACTTGAGTGTTGCAGGAATAAGGTGGATGACAAAGTACTAGGGAATCTATATGCTTGAATGCTTGTAAATTTCATGAAATGTAATCAGTTGTAAACTTGTACAAGTATATAATGTACAAGTACTTAGACATCATGTAAATCAAGCGTTAGATCTTCCCTAGCCAATCACTACACTTAGATAGGTCATATCCTCCAACAATGTCACCTATGCACACTCATACACACACTTAATGCCTTAAAAGTGAAACATTGAAACAGGGTCAATCTCGGTCGACAAACTCCTCGACCGAGACACTCTCGGTCGAGGAGTTTGTCGACCGAGAATGACCCAAGTAGCCATTAGACACAGCTGAGAAAGTAGTTGGCAGTTGTAGATAAACGTTGTTAACACTTGATCCAGAGAGCCTGTCGGTCGACAAAACTTCGACCGAGTAGGTGTCTCGGTCGACAATTCCTCGACCGAGATGGACTCTGACAGCAACTGCAGAATTAATTAACTAGCCGTTGCTAAAGCAACTAACTTGTACCTAACGGCTAGTTAAGCACTTAGAACCCCCTAGAAAGTGTCTAGAACATCCTTAAGCACTTGTAGGTCATTCCTATAAATAGGACATGCCTTAGGACACCAAAAGAAATCTAAGCTACACTTGTGCTACACTTGAGATTGAATACTCATTGGCAATCTGTTTTGAGCAATAGAGCAATTACAACATTGGCTATTCATTCCCATTGCTCCAATTTCATGTCCTATAGGCTAGCATCTCCTTTCCACAGCACTTACACTTCTACACTCATTGGTTAGGAGATCAATATGCTTGATATAGGCAAATCAAGCCTTGTGCTTCAAAGGATAAGTTGTAATTTCCATTTTCCTTCTTGTTCCTGTTATTCTTTGTATTCTCCTTGCTACTCCTAGGGTTGGAGGCTGAAGATTGGAGAAGGTTCTTCTCGGAGGAGAAGGTGGACTTCAAGCTACTTCAAGAAGGCTATTGCAACGGGAAGCTACTTCAAGAAGGCTATTGAAACGGGAAGCTACTTCAGGAGGAAGGCTGCTTCAAGGTTGGTGCAATTACTTCTAGGTGAAGGCTGCTTCAAGGTTGGTGCAATTACTTCTAGGTGAAGGCTGCTTGAAGGGTTTAGGGAAAGAATTGTAATTTTATGTAAAGTCCTTGCGAGGTAATAAAATTAATTTCTTTCCAAATCCCGGTTGGGTAAGCAACCGGGTAGTGGACTGACTACCTTAGTATTTGCTAAGGTATGAACCACTCTAAATCCTTGTCCCCTTGTCCAATATTCTTGTGGTTGTTTGTTTGAGTTAAATAATTTTTAAAATATCTTTAAAACTCTATTCACCCCCCCTCTAGTGTTTTTCAGACACAACTGCAAATATTCTTCCATATCACTCAATCTAGGGGCATGTTTCTCTCCTCATACCATTGGATCTGACATCCATGCCGATACATGAAAATAACTTTCCATGCAAAGGGTGAACTTCCATATTTAATGACATGATCTTTGTCCCCTTCTCCATGCAAGGGGAAGGTCAATAATTATCTATCTCGATTTTTGGATCCCTCTTAATGCAAGGGTCAATATCTATTGAATCCTATTGAGAATGTTGAAGATATAATAACATGAATGCCATATGTCGAATCCTCTTGACTAATGCAAGGGGCAATTTGTTTACAACAATGTTTTTCCCTTTTTAACTCCTTGCTACAGAAGGGGCAGTTTCTCCATTGGTCTTCTGGGCTTACAACAATTTATTCCATCTTCAACATAGAGGAGGACGTCACAAAAGTCTCATTAAACAAATGCTTACTATTTTTTTTTGAAAAGAACTTCTTGAGATGACAAGAACCAAGGAACAATCCAATACTAGTGAGGCAATGAAGACACTGGTTGAGGATTCACATGATGAACTAAAGATTGAGGTCGATACAAGATCCATCCAGTGTTCATGATGGGATGTTTAACCATTTGATCCAAAGGAACTTGAGGTAATCGACAAGAAGAAAGTTCAAGCTAACATGAGTTACACAGTGACACAGTCACATGTGTCCCCCTTTGCAAGTCATACACAATTCTCATCACAATAAAACCTACATGGTGAACAACTATATCATCTCAAATGCTACCCACCAAGGGTATACCAATGCAAGAATAATACATCTAAGAATTTACAAAAGGAGACACCTTTGACACACATAGTCACTCCACAGAACAAGTAAGCAACTGATCATATAGAAGAATCCAATGACCAATCTGAAGTCATTGTTTGTCAAGGCAGAAGGCAAAGAGTTGAAAAAGGTTAGAAGACTACAATTCCAGGTCAAAAGAAGAGGACTTATGTAGTCAATCACATAACACATGCTCCAATGCCAACTTGGAGCTATCCTCTATATCCAGGACTATATGGGTAACCACCCCATCTAGGCTTAATCACAACATTGAAAACCATAGTCCATTCAGATGCCCAATAAGTTGTTGATCACAATATGATAGAAATCATGTAGAAACTAGAAAATCTAGAGGTCTTTATAGAAGAAATCAACACCTTTAGAGGTCACCTCCAGAAGATCAAATATCTTGATTGCCAAAGCATGACAAAGGGAGATACATTTCTAGAAAGGGTTGTTTCTCCCCCTATTGTCAAAGAGGAGATGCCAATGTAGAAACCAAAGAGAAGGTACACATGCTTAGGGGTCTCTCTCAGTAAGGATCTCCTAGTAATCAACCATCTTGTGAACTTTCTAGTCATAAAGGAGCCTCATAATCCTCTGCTAAAGAGACACAATCCCAACATTCACTCTGACTATCACCGGATCTTGGTGCACAAAACAGACTAATGTATAGCCCTTAAACACTACATTCAAGACCTAATCGATGTAGGTCTAATCCAAGTGGATACCCTAACATGTGTTTTCATTGCAGCACATGCCGTCGTAGATCCATATGCAATCACATAATTTATTGAATCCTTGCTTAAGCTAGAGCATAGAGGGAACACACCAACTGATGTAGTCGTAGAGTTGATTGAGCATCCACACGAGCCATACCTTTTCTAGAGAGCAGCGATACAATAGTTGTCACGAGCCCCAAAGCATCTAGGAATCATGAAGGATCTATCTAATTGTTTTTACTTTAAAAATATAAAAATAAAATATTTCAAAATTGAAAAAGAAATTTCAAAATGAAAAATTTAAAATATTCAAATAAAAACCATCAAAATCAAATAAAAAATTACACAATCACTAAATTGTTTTTACTTTATGCGTCCCCTGTGAAACCTAAAGTGGAAGGGTCAAATTAGAACCTGGGACTGAGGATGGAAGGAGCATAGCTGTTATCTCGAGGTCCCAATGGTTTACAAACATAATCTCACCCATAAAAACCAGTCAAGCAATAAAATCATCTAAAGCTACAATTACCAGATACAACACATCTCAAAATAAATAAATGTCCTCCTCGAGGTCTTCTTAAGATGAATACCCCAGAGGTGAGTTGGAACATACCCACAAAGATAGGATATCTTGAAAACAAACTTAGGATCCATTCCCTACATGAAATTTAATGTTTAAACATGACAACATCTTTGCTCAAGGGGTATGACAAAATAGGTCGACTGAATGATACGGAGACTTGGATCCCTTGTGACATTGTCTGTAACATCCCAGGATTTGACGCCTCGGATAACATGATCTTAAAAAAGAATGATTTGACTACCCATATCACCAAGGTGCACCTCCTTTTCAGGGAGCCCATCTCTAAAGAACTCCATAGTTAAGCGTGCTCGGCTTGGAGTAGTACTAGGATGGGTGACCAATCGGGAAGTTGATCCTGGCTTGTGCGTGTCAGTGTGGACAAAGTGCGCAGTTAAGGCTAGTGGTGGTTTGTGGGGCCAGTCGTCATTCTTAAAACTCTACTAGAGTCTTGGGCAGTGGGCACGGGCGTTACATTGTCCATGTCTCATCATTTTCCATGATGATATAGTATGGGGACCACAAATGGGGAGCCTTCGCTAGAAAACCATCAATGTCCACAACGTCAAAGAATTAACTAAACTTACATCAATTGTGAAGCCAAAAGGGCACCCAAACTTGGACATATGCTTGTGGGGAATTTCTTAGAAAGCATGACATATGGGACCAGTGGAGTATAAAATTCCCATCTTAAGGTTCTAAGAATCAATTGCCATGGATATAAATGAAAAATGATAAAATGTAATAAATTAAGTCCAAAGGACATCCAACAATGTGGATACATGCAAGTGATAGACTACATACAAAAAGAAGTGCTGAGAATAATTCCCATAGGGGTGTCTCTGACACATGGTGTCTTAATCCAATTGGGTAGGGAATCATCGCTCGAATACTCTCTACATGGCATAATTTGAGTTGTACGAGCATGCAATCAAGAGATTGTGGAGCATTAAATACACCCTAAATAAACCTTCCCCCAGTGGTACATCTGTCTACAATCATCTCGAGGGAAGATCTAGCCAATTCACTAAAGACTTTGGGCATGCTTAGATATGCTTGGGGTCTCAAATCACCTTAAACTCCAGTATAGAAAAGTAGAAAAAAGGTTAGAAGGGTAGTTGTCATTCACCATCAAATAAGCTACAATAATTACATGACCAACCCTCACATCTCATGATAGACCTCCTGACTAACATGCGTTACCACCAACTGGGGTCTCAATCCAGAAAGCGTGAATGTTGCCCAATGACTTGAGCCCAAAAGAAACAAATTAACAAACAAATAGCAAAAATCCTTCAAGAGTCAAATCCTAACATCTTCAATGGTAATTATCAACATAGAAATCCACAAAACATGGTATGACAAATAAAAATTTGAATAAAAAATCAATCTAAAAAATAACTTCTTACCAGATAACATAATCATACTAATGCCAACAGAAGAATTCAAAACTATTGAAACAGAATAATGGTGAAAAATTCTACCACATAATCGTAATCATGATGATACTTGATTTGACAAAGACTGATGAAGAAAGGAAATCTCAAATGATAGTTTCTCACTCTACACAAACATCACATATCACTCCAACATCAAGAAGGCCTCCTTTAATAATTGAAACATCCCATCTCGAATAAAACATGATTACATACTAACCAGCAGATTACCGAAAATCATAGGAAATTAAAACTGATTTATAACAAGCACCACAAGATGAGACATGTTGCATCTGAGCCAACACTTTCTTCTCATAACATATTTTCAAGGTGCTACAACATAATTTCCCATCACCGCGTTACATGAAAGAACTGTTCCACATGCTGATTTATTATATCAAAGTATAGAAGCCAAAAACCACATATCGATCATCTTATCAGAAACACCGAAAAACTCTCCCGAAGACCTGAGTGTACAGGGACAACACATAAGACTTTACTGCTAGACACTGTCTATTCCACCAGGTACGATATCTCTGCATATCATCTCAGACACATGATCTTCATCTCGCTAGGCACGCCCACCTAAAAAGGTTATTAACCAGCGGAGTGAGACACACAGTCCCAGCAAGAAACATAACCCTCTACCAACTTTATTATTATCACAGATAACTGAGCAGATAGATCAATTTAAACAATAGGTAAATACTAACCAGTTATACAAGAAGGAATATGAAGAACATGTATATAGAGAACATATGAGAAAGCTTACATCATCCAAGGCCTCAACCAATGTTTTGTATTTGCCCTAAGCAATGATACTATACGGCTTGATTACGAATTATTATGCCCTGAGGAAATGAGCTGTACCGCTCAAATCCAACCTTTGGTTGCGAAACCCAAAGCCAGTGCCATACAAGGTCAATGGAAGAGCCGAACTCCATGACCTCACCTCCTCATGGTCAGTGCACAATATCCAAAGCAGGACCACTGTCTCTTGCTTAAGTGGCCTCAACCATAGGGTCAGCTCCCGCATGCTACCCTTTTCTCTAGCCCACCTTGGTACATGTCTCGACGCTAGTATATCTAAGCCACATGCTAGTTCACCATGCTCCCTGAGCCATGAACACATTCATGCTCTATCACATTGAGCCATGGGCCTATTCACCATGCTCTATCACACTGAGCCATGGGCATATTCACCATGCTCTTATACACCTCTTTAGTCTACAACCACAGTTGTTCTCTAATCATCCTATTTTCGACTAGGAGAAACCCCGCATATTCAAAAATATGTGCTCCAGGTTAACCCGCAGGAGAACCCATTTCACCATCACCAACTACTGACGATGATGGATCTATGGCTAGGGAAAACTACATGAAAGTTCATTTGTATTTAGTTAATGTATTTTAAGTGGATTGTTGGGGCAACCAAGTTGTATTAAACAACCATATATAAAACATAAACAACATTAAATCCCATTATCTTGTGACACACTGTTACTGTTATTCTCAATGCCCTCAAAAATCATTATATTGCGAGGGGATTGTTGGGTTTTAGGGGAGACAGAGAAGGCAGCGGAAACAAAAATTTTCTTCTCACAAACCCAGAACAAAGGAATTGCATCAACGTTTATACAATAGGAAGGATGGTTTGTAGAGACATATCTTGTCCTGAGGCGTGCTCGACGACGTTACCTCGCGGCTTGTGCGGTCTTCACCTCCAGTCTTGGACGGTGTCTGTGCAGCTCCTGGTCTCACCGAGACTGTCGGGATTGATATCTGTCCTCCGAGCGGCAGAAGTCTCCCGCCTCTGTAGTAGTCCACACAGACCACCTGGAACTCCGATCGCCTTGTCGCATAAGGCACCGGAAGGATTCGTACCCTCTTGTCGGTGTACTAGTCACCGACACACTCTCCTGCAACCAGTTGTCTTTCTGCAGTTGTCTTTCCCTTGTTGTGCCTCCCTTACCAGGTAGCACTTGCTCGGGCTCTCTCGGTTACCACAACCAGAGAGAATGACAACTTTGCAGAGCAACTGGTGTTCTGAGTTGTACTTGAGAAGCCCCCAATACCCCTATATATAGGAGGGTCATGGGATAGGGTTCTCTACCCCAGGAAATGCAGGATTAAAGCAGGAGTAGAAGGATTCGAGATTTTCCACAAACCAACCAACTACACCAGCTGAACCGATCGTTTCAAGCATGAACCGATCGGTTGGGGACCTGAGCCGATCGGTTCACACCTGAACCGATCGGTTGGGAAACCTGAGCTGATCAGTTCAAGTAAGAGTCGATCGGTTCTTGGTCTTGGTCTGACTCGAATTGACTTTCAAGTTTGTTTCCAACTAATCAAATATTAGTCCTTGTCCAAATCAAATTTGTACAAGTGAAACAAATATGTTTTTGCAAAAAGAGTCTTCCGACTTTCCAAACGATCTCAGTTGGTCACACGAATTGACCAGTTCAACAATTGAGCCGATCGTTTCATTGACACATGAGCCAACCAGTTCACCAACCTGAGCCGATCGGTTCATCACATGAGCTGATCGGTTGGGAGTGCAGACTGTGCAAAATTAGTCAATTGCAGTTTCAATCAATGTGACACTATAATCAATTGGTCCAACATCTTGAACACTATGATATTGAGCTATCAAATGATTGAGTGTTTAATTGAACTACTAAACTCCATTAGTAATCAATCTAAACATCGTTTGTGGATAAAGTCCTCTTCCAGGTTAAATCATACGTGTGTGACCCTATAGGCCCATTTCACGTTGGCAGTGAAAGTCCATAACACTTATGACTTCACAAGTAAAGAGTGGTGCCTAGTCGCATATCAGTGCTACCCAAGTGAAAAGGAAAGTTGGAGAACAACTTTCAATCCTACAATCCGTAAATGGTGTTACAGTGAATGTATAATTCCTTTGTCACTGATATCCCAAATGAACTCAAGGCATGGAACAGTCATCCTGTCAAAATTCATTCACTTTCTTGATCTCAGAGTAGATTGGAGGAGATATGTATGACATCAATATCACATACTCATTCACACATGCATGCGCATGCCTATCTCAATCCTACTCATCAAGTGGCCATGGATATCAAACTCCCTCAGGAGGGACAAATCCCATATCTATCACTCACCCCTCAAAAGCCCAATGTGTCAAAGCCACCCAATCATCACCTTTATAACAACCCATGTTTCAGGGCTACATTTGATGATGTCAAAGTGTACCCAACAACATGTGTTGAGTGTAGTGATTTCAGGTCAAAGAATCACACTCACCACCATCACTTATGAGAACTGACTGTGACTACCATGTCATGGTTCCATGTGTCAAACTCACGGTGGGTCTGTCTGGTACACTTGTTCTCTAACAAGTACCTATGTGTTTGGTTTGATATCTCCATATCATGACTAATGAGATTCTATCATCAACCAACACCACAATCTAGTCTTGTGTGTCATTGTTGTCTATCTACCTTCCACAATGACATCCGACTAGGGACATAATAAGAATGTACAAACTCTTAGCATCCGTATGATTTCATTGTTCAGGTCCTTAACTTGAAAGCATACATTATTGAGTACTGTCATTCTCTAGACATTCAATCTGTTCTATCATTATCTCATATGACTGAACCAGACAGAATTGGAAGCTTTCCTTTGATGTTTATCAAAGCAATCTAAATGTATCCCACCAATCATCCCATGATTGTCTCTCAGGGCATACATACTAACAGACTCCCACTTGCACTGTGAGCCAATCACCCTCGAATCATATTCAGAGTGATCTTCAAACATGTCCCACATGTTACTATACTCTAGTGCTAACATAGTGAGTTATGGAAACACCTTGCCAAAGTTGGTATTAACTGCATGTCTCTCATCTCTTCGTTGTACATCACACGTATGAGATGGAGTTGCCGTAATATGTGATCTAGTATTCCTTTGCTAACCTTTATCCACATTGCATGGCCAAGTACTCCTTACTTGTCATTAAAGATCGGAATATCTATAAGTTCATCTCATGAACTTCCAGATCCATATAGTATCCACTAATGTTCTCTAACACATAGATACTCAGCTTTTCCTTTTCAACGATTTTATTGGAACATTTCCATTTATGAACAAACATTCACTTTTATATATCCCATATATATTTTGCGATTAATCTTCTATCCTTTTTGGAAGTTCGCATCAATGTAACTCTTTACAGTGAACCCTTCCTTATTTCCATAGAACTATTACTCCTCAAGTACTTATCAAGTTCTTATGGTATTCCAGTAACCCTTACTGGAACTAGACAAACATCCACTCGTCATGTCCCACATACGAGTTATCAAGATGAGCACATCATATTGTCATGTCCTACATACAAGATGATGAATGCATTTTATTCTTGCTATGTCCTATACATGCAAGATAATGGGATGATTACATACATGATAGATCCATATCTATTCTTACTGTTCCCATTCTTCATAAGAATTGGACACTTGGCCTTGGGATACTAACTCCATGTAACATGGACGAGTTTTCTCCCACTGAATCTGTGCACACTGAACCCTTTAGTATAGATTGCCAATGTCTGCTTTCTCTTTTCAGGCCAAGAGGTTTTCAAGAACTATCTCTATAGATCTCTATTCCTATCACATAGGAAACATCTCTATCTTCCCTAAAGATAATTTCCACTTTGGATCTCCATTCTATAACATTTCCATTTCATATGGAATGTGAATATGCTCCCACTAAATCCCAGATCCCTTCTTTATCTTTGACATATCAATCAACCCTTTGACTATATTATCAAAGTAAAGATCACAGTTCTGAGTTTGCTTGTACTCAATTAATCACATTGATTAGTCCATTGTAACTTATAGACTTAATTTGCATTAATGGATTCATAAACCTTATAGGTTGTGTCACGTACACATCCTCATTCTATTCCTCATAGGAATGCAATTTTAGTATCTGTATTCCAAATCTCTTAGTCATCAAGTTGCAATCAACAAGAATCATCCTTCTCAAAATGTTATCCATTTATCTTAACACTTAAGACTTATTCACACTTATGGATTTCATCCCAATGGGTGCTACCATCAAGGTCATACCTTGTAGTTCACATGGAAGTCATTTAGGATGTAATGGTCATAAACCATAACTCAAAATATGGTTCCTCATATTCATCTAGATAGTTGATTCATTACATGACCAACTCATCACATAGATAATCGAGGTGTGTCTGTCAAGGATATAAGAACTCATAACTCCTTGTGATTCTTAATGTCATGTATTAGTTTGGGGTATTCTTAAGAAGAAATTAGTTATTTGATAATCATCCTCTAACTCCTTAGAGTATGACTCCTTTTGATTTAGACATCACCATGCCTTAATCACGAGCTCACTATGATACACTATCATAATCACTCATAAGGATCTCAAACATTTGGTTCAAGTAATTCATTCATTGATCTCATCTAGAATTAACACTTTACCATATTCTTACTTCATTTATGATATTCTTGAACACTTCAAGATATTCATATTGGTATTTCTCTAAACACCGTTTGAAGTATTAGAATTTGCTCCAATAGGTATGTAAATACATCATATGTATTATACCTAATAGGATAATCAATCTCCCTCTACCACTAGTGAAGATTGATTAATCATGTCTAAGAGATTCATGTCTCTTACTGGTTCTCTAACCAAAAGAGTCTAGATTTATCCATCATATGGAAACTAGAAATGAATTTCTCATGATGATGCTAATTCGTTGTTTGAGTTCTCAATAAATTTTAGATATCATTTTATCTTATGCATACCAAGTACCACAAGATAAACAAGGCATTGCCACAAAGATCATATCTTTGAATTTGAAACATCAACTTTATTGAGAGCTATCCTTGTCACAACAAAATGCAAAAATAAAGTGTTTCTATGTATTGGCAAATATGAAATAGCAGTTCTCAACTCTATTTCATGCCCTTTTGGCTGAAATAAACTGAAAGATACTCCTATCTATGGCAGCAACACTTTCTCCAATGATGAGTACTTCTTTCTTGGTCCTTTCACAAAGGCCATCACTTCTTTGTGGATCTTGTATATCATATATAACAAATCCATATCTTGGTATCATATACTTCAGATAAAGAAGTGTTTATTTCATGTTACCTACGGTGGAGATCTCTATCTCCTCCTTTTATCTTCTTTTGTTCTTCCAGATATAGAAGGCATTTCCCTTATTCACCCTCTCATGTGCCTTGAGGCTGAAGATGACTTGGATTGCTGGCTAGCATCAAAACGCTTCTTTGCTTTGCCTTTGTCCTTGCCTTTAAGACTTACCCTTCATTGATCACATCAAAGATTAGGGTTTGTCTTTCTTCATCTTTGCCTGTACTATCCTAAAAATGTCCAACAACTCTATCAAAACTTGTCAAAGTTGTTCATGTTGTAGTTCATCATGAACTGTATGATTCCCGCAACATTTGCAGTATCATACCATTAGCCAACTGTTGGCTCAGAGGAAATCCCAATCTAGCCATACCCAATCACATTGAGTGTGTGAATACCTACTAGATCTTCTTCTGTCATGACATACTTGGATAGTGTCTTAGAGACATCATATGTCTCATGTTGTCTCTGCAACTCATAGTTCAGAGAGCAAAACATTAAGCACTCCACATCAATGTCATCCTAAGCATATTTTCAGCCATTGGTGTGGTGGGATTGAGTTCATCTGGTTCTGGTATAACTAGGACTCAGAGCTTCTTCTCTTTGATTGAGAACACTTCTCAACATCCTAACCAGTTGTGGAATTATTCCCATTTAATTTGTTGGTCTTAAGGACCGATCACAAATAAAGTGATTATTGTTGATTAACCATTTATTGTACAAAAGGAAATATATGCAATTTAGTCCAAAAACTCCTTTTTGACTTATTTGATTGATTTGAATAGTTTTACGATATAATTAGGACTTTAATTAATTATCGCTCCCACTATTTTTGTTCAAATTGATAGCCCTCACCATCAATTCAGAAGATTGCAGCGTACAATCTTCTAGTGGGTAAGGTCCGTATTTCATCAAGTCATGAGTCAGCTTTGGCTGATCGCCCACAATCTTGACTATTTAGGTAGGCCATTATGCCAATTGCATCATATGCAACTCTTGGATAGATGACATGCGCAACTCCTTGCCATTCATCCTGTGCCTCTGGGCTTAGACACTCTAAGAATCACCAGTTAAGTCTAACCGAAAAGCCAACACGGTAAACATGCATCCTGCTTTGGAAGATCCTACATGTCTACCCTTCACACTTCCGCAAGATGGACGACGCACCACGCTTTGGCGTAACCTATGCTTGGTCGATCGAGTTTTTCATGTGTGCCGCTAATGGAAGGCGTACAAGACTTAATATTTAGATGAGGGATTTGGTTTTATAGGTACATATACATATCCAATCACCACAGTACATAGTATGTATCATATACATGCTATATCCCACAGAAAACATGTGAAATGATAAAAGTGATGATTATGGCCATCCTAATGCGATTCCTCGAGCCAAGAGAAATCACAGTCATCTAGGTCCACATCACATGCAACCTGTATAAGATGAACTCTGTGCTTTGCCATCCTGGGTTTGATTAACTCATCTCCATGATTGATCGACTCACCATCAGGCCGATCAGTTGGGTGCCACTAGCCGATCGATTGGCTCCTCCAACCGATCAGTTTGTTTGGTCATCATGCATCTCCTCATAGCTACCACCCGCTCACCTTTCTTCGCAAAATGGTCTTCTAGAATGCCAACCGATTGGTTCACGCCTTGAACCGATCGTCTCAGTTGTCGTCAGGTTGTCTGCTGTTCTGTGACATAATAGGAAATAAAATATCTATCCTATTTTACATTTGAATAGGGAAACCCCGAGTTACATTCTGGGGAGCAAAGGTAGGAAAGAAATCTCGAGTTATCTCGAGTTACATCAAGAATAAGAGATAGGGAATCGGTGCGCAGACTGAGATGCAAGCAACCACATTCAACCAAGCACACATACATAGGGTTTATTGGCCATAACCACGCTATACATCCACCATAAAACTCGTTTAAGGGCGACACATATTGAGTGCATTAATATTACATATCATATATGTATATTGGAATTTGTGGATTTAGGATTGGACATGCATAAAGCCAATTTTATTTGCATCGTATGCAATAAATAAAGGAGACAAACCAAAATTGATCATATCGATAATCCTAAAGTATAGAGCAGTTGATGTGGCTCTGATACCACTGTTGGGTTTTAGGGGAGACAGAGAAGGCAACAGAAACAAAAATTTTCTTCTCCCAAACCCAGAATGAAGGAATCACGTCAATGTTTATACAATAGGAAGGATGGTTTGTAGAGACATACCTTGTCCCGAGGCTTGCTCGGCGATGTTACCTCTCGGCTTGCATGGTCTTCACCTCCAGTCTTAGACGATATCTGTGCAGCTCCTGGTCTCACCGAGACTGTCGGGATTGACAACTGTCCTCTGAGCGACAGAAGTCTCCTGCCTCTGTAGTAGTCCACACAGACCACCTAGAACTCCGATCGCCTTGTCTCACAAGGCACCGGAAGGAGTCGTACCCTCCTGTCGGCGTACTATTCACTAACACACTCTCCTGCAACCATTTGTCTTTCTGTAGTTGTCTTTTCCTTGTTGTGCCTCCCTTAATGGGTAGCACTAGCTCGGGCTCTCTCGGTTACCACAAACAGAGAGAATGACAACTTTGCAGAGCAACTGGTGTTCTGTGTTGTACTTGAGAAGCCCCCATTACCCCTATATATATAGGAGGGTCATGGGACATGGTTCTCTACCCCGGGCAATGTGGGATTAAAGCAGGAGTAGAAGGATTCAAGATTTTCCAAAAAACAACCAACTGTGCCAGCTGAACCGATCGTTTCAAGCATGAACCGATCGGTTGGAGACCTGAGCCGATCGGTTGGGACACCTGAGTCGATTGGTTCAAGCATGAGCTGATCGGTTTGTGGTCTTTGTCCAACTCAAATTGACTTTCATGTTTGTTTCCAACTAATCAAATATTTGTCCTTGTCAAAATCAAATTTGTACAAGTGAAACAAATATGTTTTTGCAAAAAGAGTCTTCTGACTTTCCAAACGATCTCGGTTGGTCACACGAATCAACCAGTTCAACAATTGAGCCGATCGTTTCATTGACACAAGAGCCGATCGACTCACCACTTTGAGCTGACCAGTTCATGACATGAGCCGATCAGTTGGGAGTGCAAACTGTGCAAACACTACTACAGAAGTGCCTTTTAGTGTCGGTTGTTTAACCCCCTTTGGCGTCGGTTTCTGAACGACGCCTATGTGGGCGCCGCTAAAAGGTTGGACACTTCAGCGTCGGTTAAAAAACCGACGCCTATTTAACATAAAGGCGTCGGTTTATTGTAAAACACCGACGCCAAAAGGGTTCGCGCCACAGAAAACGACGTCATCTAGGACGCTTTCTGCGTCGGTTATATACTAAAAAACCGACGCAGAAAAGTGTCCTAGATGACTCCCATTTCCTGTAGCGCGAACACTTTTGGCGTCGGTGTTCAACAAAAAACCGACGCTGTAAGTCTGTGCTGACGGTTATCGGTAAATAACCGACGCCTATATCTATTTTTTTTTTATAAATCTGTTTGCAGGCCTGCTGTGGCTGGTCAGCAGGATGAGAACCTGCAGTTCAGTTTTCTGAACTGCAGGTTTACGACATCCATTGATATCAGCCTACAAACAGGCCACAAACCTGCAAAATTAACATAAAAAGATTCACACAAGTAGATACATTCAGACATCAATTCAATTGTCACGTTCACACATATAGAATCATTCAAATACATGTTTTAACATTCAGAAACATTCATTTACAAAGTATCATTCATAATCACTATCAACATCCCAATTATATCTTACAGTTGCCACTGTTTGTACAACTATTGCCCATTCTTCTCTTACTTCATCTAATGCTTCCCTCGTATATGGAGCATGTACATTTTTTAAGTGTTTGCCTATAGTGTGGTCAGTTTTAAACACCTGCAAAGAGAATGATGTATATAAGTAATAATATAAAAATAAGATTGATATATTTTATACTAACTAATGAGACTATATATAATACCTCATGTATGGTATCGATGTCTTTCTTCGCCTGTGTATGGTATAGAACTCTCCTCCAGTATCTCCCTCACAGACTCGTGTGCGGAGAGGGACATTCCAACTCGAGATATCATCTTCCGTTGCCTCCTCCGCAGCAATATCCTTATCTCTGAACGTTTCTCGTAGGATTCTGAACCCCTCCTTCCCTCTACTACATCGAAGCCATGCCACAGTTGAACCCTTTCACCGAGCCCTACCCGGCCAAACAGACGTCGCCTGAAGCACCACCGTCGTCGTCGTCTCCACCTCCATCACAACTTGCTGTGCTAGTCCTGGCAGTTTATCACCCCACGTGCTTTCCTCACCAGTTCCTGCCGTTAGACGACCACACAATGGAATCCAAGAGGATATGCAGGCGTTCGCCACAGACTATAGGATGAGTATACTCAGCTTATAGTCTTTGGCGAACTCCTGCATATCCTCTTGGATCCATTGTGTGGTCGTCTAGCGGCAGGAACTGGGGAGGAAGGCATGTGGGGTGATAAACTGCCAGGACTAGCACAACAAGTTGCGATGGAGGTGGAGACGACGACATTGGTGCTTCAGGCGACGCCTACTTGGCCGGGTAGGGCTCGGCGAAAGGGTTCAACTGCAGCATGGCTTCGATGCAGTAGAGGGAAGGAAGGGGTTCAGAATCCTACGAGAAACGTTTAGAGATGAGGATATTACTGCGGAGGAGGAGGAAACGGTAGACGATATCTTGAGTTGGAATGTCCCTCTCCGCACATCAAGTTGCTCCAGTGCTTCAGTGGGTACATGTGCATCATCAACCTAAAATTTGACAAAAATAAACATACTAAATTAGCATTTGTATTAAAAAAGCAAACATTACTCTAAACGTTTGTATTTTACCATTTTTGCAGCCGCCTCCACGCATCTGAAAATGTCATTAAAAAGGCAAACATTTAGCATTTGTATTAACTAGAAAAAGGAAAACATTTAGCATTTGTATAAACTAGAAAAAGGAAAACATTTACCATTTGTATAAACATACATGTCTCTAAAATTGTGATCTTTTATCAATTAACAATCCTTCATTGTGATCTCCGCGCACATATAAGTCATCATTAGCTTCAATATTTTGTGGAGTTGGCAACCCAACTGAGAATGGACTGGAGTCATCATACTTATCATAGTACTCTTCTTCATCTATAGGATCTTCAATGAACTGTCTTTTACCATGAAGAACAACCGACCATTTATCATTTGCAGGATCATCGATATAGAATATTTGTTTTGCCTGTGATGCCAATATGAATGGTTCAGCCTTCTCGCCAATCATTTCAAAGTTCACCAAAGTGAAACCCAATTCATCCACTATAACTCCTTTGGTGTTATCAACCCAATTACATTTAAAGAGCGGAATATTGAAATCTATGTAGTCAAACTCCCAAATGTCTTCAATGACACCGTAATATGACATTTTAGCTTCATGTGGACTCTTATCCTTTGCACTTGCAAAGTACATAGTTGACGCTTGAAGAGTGACCCCACTATTTTGGACGACACTCTTATCATCTTGGCGCTTTGTGTAATATGTGAATCCATTAATGTCAAACCCTTCATAAGACATAACATTCGGTTTTGGTTTAAAGGCGAGACATTTGATAGTTTCTGTAATATCATTTGGTGTTTGAGATAGTTGATGTAAGACTTTATCTTCAAACCACTTAGTAAAAGTCTTATTATGCTCTCTAGCAAGCCACATTGAACTTGCTCGAGGATGTTGTCTCTTTATGAAATTGGTATGTTCCTCGATATAAACACTCACTTCGTCCATATTATGTAAAATATACAAGTGAGCTTGTTCCAACTGCTCACGGCTGATTACTTTCACCCGTGATCCCAAAATTCCTTTGCCCTCCTCAATATTCGTGTCATTATCAGGAGTGTCATTACCACTGAGAAAGTCATTGCAGAAATCCATAACCTCTCTCGCCACATAACCTTCAATAATACTCCCTTCAGGACGATAACGGTTTCGAACATCACCTTTAAAAACGCTCATGTATCGTTCAAAGGGATACATCCAATGTAAGAAAACCGGTCCCAAGATTTTCACTTCCCTAGTCAAGTGGACAACAAGATGTACCATGATATCAAAGAACGAAGGAGGGAAATACATCTCAAGCTGACATAGGGTAACAACCACTTCTCTTTGCAAATTATCGAGAGTATCAGGGTCAATAACTTTGCTGCATAGACTGTTGAAAAAGAAACAAAGTCTGGTAATTGCAAACCTTACATGCTTCGGCAATATAGATCGAATTGCCACGGGCAATATTTGTTGCATTAGAGTGTGACAATCATGAGATTTAAGACCTATCAACTTCAGATCTTTCATTGATACCAATCTACGGATGTTGGATGAGTAACCATGTGGCACCTTAACATTTACCAAGCATTCACAAAAAGTTTTCTTCTCCTTTCTAGACAACGTGTAACAAGCGGGAGGTAAGTATGTTCTTTTATTACCCATTTCACGTAATTCTGTTAATTCTGACCTTATTCCCATTTCACGTAGGTCCAGTCTGGATTTTATCCCATCTTTAGTCTTACCTGGTATATTTAATAGAGTACCAATGATGCTATCACAGACATTTTTCTCAACGTGCATTACATCGATACAATGCCTGACTGACAAAGAACTCCAATAAGGAAGATCCCAAAATATTGACTTCTTTTTGAATGAAGAATTGTCACTCCGTGTGGCCATACTACATTGTGATTTCTTACCAAATTCATTGACAATGTCTTTTACTCTTTCATAAACAACATCCCCTGGTATAGGTTTAGGTGCACTCCGTTCATCATTCCATCCATTGAATGCTTTGCGCTTCCTACGATACGGATGGAATTTTGAAAGAAACCTTCGATGACCAAGATATACAGTCTTGCCACCATATTTTAGTCTTATTGAATCAGTGTTTTCTTCACATATAGGACACGCTTTAGCTCCTTTGACACTATATCCAGACAAATTCCCATATGCCGGAAAGTCATTAATAGTGCAAAACAACATAGCATGCAAACGAAATGTCTCTCTTGCAGAAGCATCATAGGTCATCACACCTTCAGCCCAAAGTTTCTTTAAGTCATCAATCAAAGGTTCAAGATAAACATCGATATCATTTCCGGGTTGTTTAGGGCCCGATATCAACAATGACAACATAACGTACTTATTTTTCATACACAGCCAGGGAGGAAGATTGTATATAACAAGCATGACTGGCCAAGTGCTATGTTGGCTGCTCAATGTCCCGTACGGATTCATCCCGTCTGTACAAAGCCCAAGTCTTAGATTCCTGACTTCTTCACCAAATTCAGGGAACAATACATCAATCTTCTTCCACTGTGGGGAATCAGACGCATGTCGTAGGATCCCATCATTATTTTTCTTAACATCTGCATGCCACCTCAAATTCTTCGCATCTTTCGGATTTGCAAACAAGCGTTGAAACCGTGATGTTATAGGTAGATACCACAACACCTTGGCAGGAGAACCAGTTTTGGACTCCCCCGAAGTCGTCAATTTATATCGTGACGCACCACATTTTGGACAATCTTTCAAATCTACATAGTCCTTTTGAAATAATACACAATCATTCGGGCATGCGTGTATCTTTTTGGCCTCCATTCCCATTGGGCACAACATTTTCTTTACCTGGTATGTTGAGATTGGTAGCTCGTTTCCTTCAGGAAGAATTTCTTTCAACAAAGTCAACAATTCAGTGAAGCTTTTGTCGCTCCATCTATTGTTAGCTTTCAACTTATACAATCTCAGCACAGCGCTAAGCTTCGTAAACTTAGCACAGCCTGTGTATAACGGTATCTCAGCATCATGCACAATGTTTGTAAAGATAGGAGGTGGATCGGTGTGCTCTACCCTACAACTATCCAGCATCGCATCAACAATGTCTGCTGGAACTGGTTCGTTCACATTTACGTCATCGGAGGCAATTTCTTCTTCCACCCAAGCACTGCTATTGACATCTACTGGATTCGATTTTGAAATCTCTCCATGCCAGTGCCATTCTGTATAGCCTTGTACAATCCCATTGCACATGACATGACTTTTGATTTCCTCACCAGTGTTGAGTTTCAAGTTGTTACCGCAATGCCTACATGGACAGTAGAACCTATCTGTAGGTTTTTTCCTATGTTCCTCGGCAAATCTAATAAACTGATCAAGACCAGATATAAACTCTGGGGTGCAACGATTACGAATGGACATCCATGATCTATCCATTCTATGATCAGAGAAAGCAAGTATATATTAGGAAAGCAAGTATATATTAGGAAACAAGTATATAAGCAAGTATGTCGTATTACAGTTCATCATTAAGAAAGATATAAGCAAGTATGTCGTATTAAAATAGACTAAACAATAAACGAATTTTTTTTTGAGGCAAGACAATATGAGAAAATAGTAGTGTAATCATGTAAATGGGAACATTCATGGGAACACACACTTCAGTTATAAGCATTCATGTAGCAACTTACAGTTCCATTCATGGGAACACACACTTTAGTTATAACAATAACTAAACAAAGGGGTTGGTGTACCCCTAAACATGCGCATAATTAAAAAAACTATTACTACAGACAAGTCTAGATAGATAGACAACTAAATACTACACCAACATGGTCCCGCATGCATCAGTAACTTCTTTTTGATGATGAAGCTGTGTCACGAAGCTCCTCACTGTATTTAGACGAATCTGAACTGATAGGGGCCTCAGATTCAGATTTGTCTGAGCTGATATGTGACGCCGTGCGCTCATACCGCAGAAGATGATCGGGGGTCTCGCAGTTGTTGTTGGTTATCCAAACTTTGATGGAATTATCGCCAACTGGACGGAGAAAAAACCTATTCCAACGGACCACATGCAGCTCTCCAATCCAATCACGCCAACCGGATTTTGATACAAGATTTCCCGCCAAATCATACTCAACCTCGATTACATGTGAATAATTTCCAAAAGTTAGGGTCACTTTACCAGGCATGTAGTGTCTTCCTTTTAGAAAACGCCAATGTTTGGGTATGACCAATTGGTTTAAGGAACGATCATCTAGGATGATGTCCAATTGTTCTTCAATAGGGAACGTTAACATTGACATAGAGGCCCAATTCATAGTCATTGTTATGGGAAGACAGAGACTGCACAATATTAGTATTAACAAAGTGTAAGTACATATAACGATGTTATATATTTTCAGAAAAAGTTGTATAACATCAGTTAACCTTTTAAACAAGTATATATTAGGAAACAAGTATATATTAGTCAATCTTGGACGGGTTTCTAGGCCAACAAACACATTTGATGTCAATCTTATATATAATAAATGTGTACCACCTATCCCATCCTTGAACACCTAATCTCACTTAGGATGTAAGTGTATAATGTGTATTTGGTTTTCAAGAAAATTTCGGCAGCATTTCCCCGTTGTTCTCTAAGTACATATGTACTTAGAGAACAAACGGGGAAATGCTACCGAAATTTTCTCGAAAACCCAATACACATTATACACTTACATCCTAAGTGAGATTAGGTGTTCAAGAACAGTCCCAAACTGGGGACTATCCAAGATTTACTCCTACTGAGTAAATCTTGGACGGGTTTCTAGGCCAACAAATACATGTGTTGTCATTCTTATATAAACCCTATAATTCATGAAATCATTCTAATTCAATTTAATATGTTGGGATCACATAATTATATAATGACATCAGAATATATAGAAGAATCATAATTAACATGATTAACAACATGCTCATCAAACTAGGGTTTTCTTGAATATCATCAAATAAATCAAGAATTTCATAGTTTCAAACATGCAATAATTCACAATGCAATGTTATAAACTATAGGCAACATGGATAGATGAAATAAATAAACATCCAACATCTATCACTTATTCAATCTTCAAGAAACCTTGACAAACATCCAACATCTATCACTTATATAATTTGCATGTATATACACCCTAAAGTGCCACAAATCATATAATAAAACTATCATGTTATGATATTAGGACCACTTAAAGCAGATTAGGCACATTAAGCAAGCAGAGTAGGGAGCCAATTTCGTGCAAGCAGATTAGGCAACAGATTAGGTCAGCACATAAAGAACCAATTTCGCGCCTGGGTAGGTCTGCAGGTACCTGGGCAAGAAGAGTAGGGTGAGGTCGAGCTGGTTGAGTACGTGGGTGGCGGCCGACGAGCTCCAGAACCAGCGGCAGTGACTCCGACGAGCAGGAGCGTCAGCCGCAGCAGGCAGGCAGGCGGCCAGGCGGCGGCAGGCAGGCAGCGGCCAGGCGGAGGAGAAGGAGAAGGGGGTACGGCGGCGCCGGTTCTCAGGCGTGGCCGGCAGGTGGGCACCAGGCGTTGCGGCGGCGCCGGTTGTCAGGCGTGCGGCGGCGCAGGCGGTTGGAGCAGGGGCGCCGGTTGTCAGGCGTGGCGGCGGCGCAGGGGTGCCAGAGAAGAAACGCGTCGGAGAGGGGCGCCGGAGAGGGGACGCCGGAGATGGGGCACCGGAGAGAAGCGCCAGAGAAAAACTAGTACCAGCAGCAGAGAAATCGCCGGAGAAATCGCCGCAATAGGGAAATAGGGTAGCAATGAGGGGAAGAGTCGGGCGATCGAAGGTTATGAAGTTCCCCAATAGCGTCGGTTGTTTACAACAACCGACGCCTAAACATATTTACCGTCGGTCGTTCGCAACATCCGACGTCCATTTGGACGATATTTTCGTGAAAATGTTTGGCGGGAACCACATTCAGCGTCGGTTATTAAAGGACGACCGACGCGGAAAAGGACACTTTTCGCGCAAATTTCCATCGCACATAAGCGTCGGTGTTTTAACTACAGACTCGACGCCGAAAGTGACATTATTTTTTTCGCTCGAAAATTGGATGAAATAATGCGTCGGTTTTGTATAAACAACCGACGCTGTATACAAAGCGGTACCCGTGTTTGGCTGGTCTTTGAATATAGACGTCGGTTCTTCTAAATAATCGACGCCTTTAATATAAGGCGTCCGTGTTCCTTAAAAACCGACGCCCAGAAAAGCGACACTGAATGCTATTTCTGTAGTAGTGAAAATCAGTCAATTGTAGTTTCAATCAATCCGATACTCTAATCAATCGGTCCAACACCTTGAACACTATGATACTGAGCTATCAATTGATTGAGTGTTTAATTGAACTACTAAACTCATTTAGTAATCAATCTAAACATCATTTGTGGATAAACTCCTCTTCCAGGTTAAATCCTATGTGTGTGACCCTGCAGGCCCATTTCACGTTGGCAGTGAAAGTCCATAACACTTATGACTTCACAAGCAAAGAGCGGTGCCTAGTCGCACATTAGTGCTACCCAAGTGAAAAGGAAAGTTGGAGAACAACTTTCAATCCTACAATCTGTGAATGGTGTTACAGTGAATGTATAATTCCTTTGTCACTGATATCCCGAATGAACTCAAGGCATGGAACAGTCATCCTGTCAACGTTCATTCACTTTCTTGATCTCAGAGTAGATTGGAGGAGATATGTATGACATCAATATCACATACTGATTCACACATGCACGTCATCCTGCGTTTGATGATGTCAAAGTGTACCGAACGACATGTGTTGAGTGTAGTGATTTCAGGTCAAAGAATCACACTCACCACCATCACTTGTGAGAACTGACTGTGACTACCATGTCATGGTTCCATGTGTCAAACTCACGGTGGGTCTGTCTGGTACACTTGTTCTCTAACAAGTACCTATGTGTTTGGTTTGATATCTCCATATCATGACTAATGAGATTCTTTCTTCAACCAACACCACAATCTAGTCTTGTGTGTCATTGCTATCTATCTACCTTCCACAATGACATCTGACTAGGGACATAATAAGAATGTACAAACTCTTAGCTTCCATATGATCTCATCGTTCAGGTCCTTAACCTGAAAGCATACGTTATTGAGTATTGTCATTCTCTAGACATTCAATCTGTTCTATCATTATTTCATATGACTGAACCAAAAAGAATTGGAAGCTTGCCTTTGATTTTTATCAAATCAATCTGAATGTATCCCACCAGTCATCCCATGATTGGCTCTCAGGGCATACATACCAATAGGGATATCAATCCCTCAGTTCATCACATAATGCTACTGCCTCTCAAGGCTTCATCATCATACATCATCATGGGATAACAATCCCTCATATCACAATTAGAGGATAACACCTCAATCAGGCACTCAACCATTATCAGGTCACCAAACCTTTCTCATCATATGGTGATACATGTTATCTCATCAACAAGGCACATCATCATGGCTCAAATATTGCACATATACCAAGTGCTTCTCAAAGCACACAATCATATAATCACCATAGCTCTTACCTGGCTATGAATTCAATTGATAATACCTGAGCATAGCAAAAGAGATAATTGGATCACCACATACAAATCTTTAAAGAGCATATCATGTCATTAAGATTAAGGTGTATAGGTTTGGAACAATCATCCATTATTATGAACACATGAAGCATAATGTCATTGATGGTGCATTAAACAATACACATTTATGTTACCATACTATGGGTATCCCATCATACCCTACACCTCGTACCACTAGGCACACCATCCCTAAGTATTCATATTTAAGGATCATGCAACCATGATCTACCATCATGCCTTATCAAAGGTTCACCTACCATCAACCATAGGTAATCCACCATTCTATTGTTTACAACCCATTCGTCATACCTTATCATCATGGTCAAAGATATGGGTCCTAGGTAACAAGATATCATACTACCATCTAGGGCTCAAGGTAACACTTAGGGTTATCAGGTCAGGACACAACCCTCACTAAAGGTGTCACCTACCCTCACCAAAACTGGGCAGCAACCAAACGATCCCTCACTAAAATCCAGAGAACACTATTGATGTCGGTATTCAACCCAGCAACAAACACAACCTGCCATATCGGTCAACACCTATATCGGAGAGAGCAGTAAGCAAGTTGATGTCGGGTAAGACCCACAAACTCCACTTATGCCTGATGTGGGGCAAAGCATGTCGTGCAAAGAGGCCACCAAGGCCATATTGTCCAAACACACCTCAGCCCATCCTAGTCAAGGGACCATCTTCTAGGATATTAGGAAACTCATGTCTCATTTCATAATGGGTTAGGCAACCTAGTAACCATGTTGGCCAAGAGCCACATAACCTTATCTCCCAAAGCTCTCAACGTGTGCCTCCCTAAACAATATATCGCCCAAGATCAGAAATATAGCAACCTATACCCTCCTATGTGTCGGGTAATCAAACATGTACCAGGAAAAGGCATCACAACTTCATATAAGATATCGGCCAAACACTCAACCCTTGTGTCACCCAAGAAATCATGTACACAACATGCTCATACTGGGTTAGCACCATATCAGAACGTGCAACGTTGTGTCGGGTGATGCCTCACAGCAGGCAACGTGTCACAACAGGCGACGTCTCATGCCAAGCAATGCTGTGATGGGAAACGCTCTATCGGGAAACACCATGGCGGGCATCACACCTACATGGGGTAACGAGAAGTACTACCCAAGGGGGTATCTTGTAAAGCAACAGCAACGCCAAGCAACAACAACGCCAGGCAACGCATCACAACAGAGTGTTGGGTAGCACCATCTGGGAGGATGTCGTGCAAGGCACCCACAACCCTAACGCCCAACACAACCCCATATCGCTTAAGGGGGACAACAAGGCAACCACCTACTGTATCGCCCAACCCTAGCTCAAGGGAAAGAGAGGGATATCGGCCAACAACCCATCCAAGGTTCAGTTCTAACGTCCAAGGTAGACGATGGTCAAGATACCCATCAAAGCACCACATCAGCCAACGCCTTCAAGGGATGTGAGGCAACACTACCCATAATGGGTGTCGTGCAAGGCAAGGCCATAACTCCGAAGGGGTCAACACCAAAGGGAGATATCGCCCCAGAGCTCAACTCCTCCAAAACACATATCAGACAACAAGGGTAAAACAACACCCTATCGGCCAAACAACTCAACATATCGCCCAAACATCTAGGCCATAGGCTCACCTTTCAACAACCAAGGAGAGAGAGGAGTTTTGCCCAAGCTACTAGAGCATAGGCTCACCTCTCAATTCCAAGGAGAGAAAGGGGTATTTCTCATGATCCATGATGAATGTATATGCATCATGAAATTCAATTATCACTTTGGGACCAATTCAACTCTATATATACTATTTCACTCACTAAAATATCAAAATGCATCATAATGTGCAAAATTACTTAATTGATTCGATTATCAAGGTTTTAACCGAATTTATGTTGATTTAATGCAGGTCTTGATAAAGTTGAACAACTAGCCAGGGCCCACCTTCACTCACCTTTGGCTCTGATCAAGAAATCTAAGCAAGAAATTCCATCCATTTGGTCCCAAGACCGTTTGAGCCCATTCGGTCTCAAGACCGTTTGAGCCCATTCGGTCTCAAGACCGTTTGAGCCCAAACAATCTAAAAACTGATAGACCAGTAGAAACCATTTGGATTCTAACTCAAGTATATGCAATAATAGATCAAGATCATGAAGCAAAACAATCGCCACGACCATGTTCTCCTCACCACGGCCATGGCACATCGCCAAACCGTGGCAAGCCTCCAACCGCCACGACCGTGTTTGACACACCACGGCCGTGGCATGCTACTAAGAGTACCCATGCCCTCACCCACCACGCCGTGCAAGGCGGCACGACCTGGGGCTGTAGCCTCACCATGACTGTGGTGTCATGCCACGACCGTGGCACAATGCCATCTGAGCCTGATTACTCACCCACCATGCCCGTGCAAGGTGGCACAACTGTGGGACAGCATCATCACCACGAACATGGCATGTCATCTTCTACCTCTGCACCACCACCGAACAACACATCTTTTCTTTAATAGATCATATTTCGGCGGCACCTTGCTCCTAGAACTCCGCCCTATCAAGCAATAGCTCTGACTCCGTCACACCTGCTGCTGTAGCAGCTGCCACACCTTCTACCTCTACCTCTGCCGTCCTCAGATCTGCCTAGATCTACCCTCCATCATGTTGTGCTCTCTGTTCTGATCATGCAGACCATTTGGTGATGCTAAACGGTCTCAAACCGTTTGGGATAGTCAGCGAAAACCGATTGGAGGAAGCCACCTCGAGACCGTTCAGTCTTTTGAGTTCACCTGCAAAACCGAATGACCAGTAGCCATGAAACACAAGACCGTTTAGCATAGAAGACCATTTGAACATCTGCTGACTTGAAGACCATTTGCCCCTTCTGCACAAGACCGTTTGGAGGTCTATCAGTTTCCAAACCGAATGAAAAGGGCGTACACTTGCAAACAAAATGAGCAGCACAATACGAAGACCGTTTGATGCCTTTGACTACAAGACCGAATGCTGATGAAGACTGTATGATATTAAACGGTTTCCAAACCATTTGCTTCTCAAGACCGTTTGGTCACATTTTATAAGATTGTTTGGGAAAAAATATCTACCAAACTGTTTGGACTGGAAACAGACCAAAAACATGAAGACTTGCCCCGTACCTATAAATAGGACCACTTGGGTCCTCATTTGGGGAATCAGTTCCGGGACACCGACAGGATGCCTGTATACTGGTCCGATCCAAATCTAGTGTTGTCCACACCAGTTTCATTCCACCTGCTGCCCGTGTTGCAACCAAGGAGGTTGAGGAGAGAAGGAAGATAGAGCGAGGGAGACTGTCCGGTCTTTCTTGGCAACTCCCGTTCGCTTTCAGATCTGCTCTGACACGACGTAGAAGGCCATATCTTCTTCACTGAGCTGTGACTACCTTCTGCACTGAGTTCATGGTGGATTTCTCTCTCTTTCTTATCCTTCTTATTTCTCACATCATGAGCGAGTAGTACCTTTTTTCTGGGGTGTGGGTACTAGCCCCGCTTCCCATGCAAATCATGTTCTTTTGTTAAACTCTCCATGGCAATGTATATAACTTTCCATTTCATTATTAGTTGGTACATTTGTGGTTGATTATCTACTTGCTTTCATCTTGTTCTCTCCTTTATTGTGAAATCTTCTATATATGGGATGGAATGGCGGTTTACAAGTTTGACTCCTTGAAGAGAACTTCTTCTAGGATTCCTTGAGGCCGTAAGTGTATGATCCGTGAGGGGATGAGACATCTAATCTACATTGACTCTTCTGTGGTCTAAACATCCCTTAGGGAGGACCACAACCTTAGTTGGACTTTGTATCGTCTTGTTTATCGTCGATGTTAGTTTTTAGATCTATCACCTGCTTGCTTATCAATTAATGCGGTTGACTCCCAAACTAGAAATAGAATGGGATTTCTTCGAGGTCATACGTGTATGATACGTGAGGGGACGAGCCATCTAGCCTTCAGTGATGCTTCTGTGTTCCTAACACCTATATAGGGGGCCCACAACCTTCGTTGGATTTTTGTATCTTTGGATCCATAAGTGAGTGATCTGGTTGGTGACGAGACATCTGATGCCTAAGGTGATTCTTACGTGAACCTAACACCCATACAAGGGGGGTTCTGCAACAGCTCCATTTGGATCATTTTATCTTGCCTGGATTGTTTGCGATTGAATGTGTTTGCGTGTGTAGCAGTGGTGAAACCCGATACCATCCCAACAATTCCATATCATTTATCTAAACCCAACTTTAATTCAGCCATTACTTTCTTGCAATTAGTTTAAGTAACCTCAAATCAACCAATCGTTTTAAATATTAGTCTTAACTCAAACTAGATTAGACTGACAAAGATTCTTAAAAACATTGTCCTTTGGGTTCGATCCTTAACTATACTGCAATAAGACCCATCCGCTTGTGGGTGGTATTATTGCACTTTGGTTTTGGTAAAAGCTCGGGGATCTCAACCCTGAGTGAGTTTGTTAGTGCGATAAATTTACCACATCAAATTCTGGCGCCGTTGCCGGGGACAACTGAATCAGTTAGTCAAATCTAGTTCTTTTAAGACTAGTTTAGGATTTTGTTTTTTCTTTTGAAGCAATCGATCATCTACTTCAATTTGACTCTACTCTATGGTTCTAACTTTTGAAGTCTTTCTATTTTTAGGTACAATCCAAGGCGTAGTGCATGCACAGTTCGGACAGCCCCAGACTAACAGCGAGCTTTGATCCCGAGATAGAAAGAAACGTTCATCGACAGATCTGAAAAAATCAAGCAAGGATGGTTCAAGAAGAGGAAGTATCCCAAAGGGTGGCTCAAGCCATAAATGCAAAGAGAGAGAGGCTCATGCAGGAAGCCAGGGCTGTAGTTCAACAGGAAATCCTAGAAGTGCAAGCAGCAGCACAAGCAGCTAAACTACAAAAGGACCTTAGAGAGTTCTCAATCCCCAAAGCTGCAAATGTTCATCATCCGATGCAACCTCCTCCCATCAACACTCCTAATTTTGAGATAAGAGCGCATTGGATCACCCTGCTTCAGAATAACCCTTTCTATGGCAAACAAGGAGAAGATAGCCAAGAACATCTTCTGAGATTTATTGATCTATGTGCCATGACGAAACAAAATGGAGTCACAGATGATGCCATTTGACTCCGTCTCTTCAAGTACTCCCTTGCTGATAGAGCTATAAGTTGGTACAATTAACTGCAAAGTGAAATACCCATCACCACCTGGGAACAACTCCAAAATGTGTTTCTAGAAAAGTTCTACCCTCCATCTCTTACCTATGAAATTAGAGGGCGGATAACAAATTTCACTCAAGTTCCTGGAGAAACCCTTGTTGAAGCTTGGGATAGATACAAAGAGCTTCTACGCAAGTGTCCACACCACGGAATTCCCAAGAACCAACTCATTGAGATTTTCTATAGGGGTGTGGATGATGACATTAAGAGATTCCTCAATTCCTCGTCTGGAGGAAATTTCATGCGTCAAAGTTATGACAACACATGGAGAGTCATCACCCTGGGAGAAGAAAATCAATCCAATTGGGGTAGATCTGTAGGTAAAGGAGTTTTGAACGTAGCTATGGCCGAAGCAACTCCCGAGTACAAGTCTATCGCTGAAACCTTGAAACTCTTAGTTGCCAAGCAAGACCATATTGAATCATCTCTTGCTGCTATTGGAAGAGGACATTCACCCACTCGACAACCAGAATAGGTCAAGTCTGCTTCCCTATTCTGTGAAGCATGTAAGAGCACCGATCATTCCACTTTATCATGCAATGTTCTCTATGATGTTGCTATCAACACCATTCCTGGTCAAAGTTATTACAATGCAAATCAAAATAGTTATCACCCCAATTTTCAATATGGAAACCCCTCTGGAGAAGTAAAGTCACACCAATTTGGTTAAAAAAATCAACCAAGAGGCCCACCAGGATTCCAGTATCATCAACAATAGAATTTTGGTAATCAAGGAAATTTCAAGGGGAACTTTCAGAATAGGAACTACAATAATTACCAAAATAACTCTCAGTACCAGAATCTTAATCAACAGCAAGGACAACAAGTAGGTCTAGTTTCTCCTGATGACAAGCTATTAGCCATTGAAAAAATGTTGCAAACTCAACAAACCATGATAGCTAACCAACAAGCTCAACAGAAGGCTATTGAATCTCAACTAGCTCAACTCGCAGCTAGCATAAAACCACCTGCTGGAGTCTTTGCTGGCCAACCCAAGAACAATCCTAAGCATCCTGAATAGTTGAAGGCAGTCACCACTAGGTCAGGGAAAGACTATTCAGATCCTCCTGAGAAGACACCTATGGTTATTACAAATGAGGATGAACCTGTAATTGCCCAAGACTCAACAACACAAGAGACTCAATCAAAAGATGATAAGTCAGAAAAGGGAAATTCTGAGAAGTCTGCTCAAGAAGATGAGGAAGCTGAAAATCCAGAACCTGATATCCCTGTGTACAAACCTCGTATACCTTTTCCAGCTTGTCTAAGGCAAACAAAGCTTGATACCAGATTCAATAAGTTTAAAGAAGCTATGAAGAAACTTCATGTTGATATACCCTTTTTGGATGCTTTGGATGAGATACCGGCATGGACAAAGTACTGAAACTCACTCCTCACCAGGAAGTATATAACTGAAGAGTATGAGACAGTCTAAATGGCTACAACTACATCTGATATCATATTAAGCAAGATGCCCAAGAAATAAAAGACCCAGGATCCTTTGGAATTTCATGTCATATTGGCGACTGATCATGCAAGAAAGGATTGGCAGAACTCGGTGCAAACATCTCTATTATTCCACTTAGCCTATGCAAAAGACTAGGGTTTGTAGAATTGCTTCCTACTGGAATGACTATACAGCTTGCAGACAATTCGATAAAACTTCTGTTAGGAATCGTTGAAGATGTCCCGGTCAAGGAAGGCAAGGACACATATGTTCCATGTGACTTTGTCATTATGGACATAAAAAAAGACACCAGATATCCTCTCATCTTTGGTCATTCGTTCCTTTCCACTGCAAGAGCCCTGATCGATGTTGAAGTTGGTACCTTACTGCTCAGATTAGGCAAAGAAACTCTCGAATTCAAGGTTTTTGAAAGTATGAGAAGACCAAGTATGCAAGAAGAAGTATATCTGATTGATTATATTGAGCAAATGTCACTTCTGACTCAAGAGAATCATGAATTAGATGACCCTTTATAAGTTTCTCTAACGAATCCATCAGTTGATGAACCAATTGACGAACAAGTAAAAGATTGTGTCGAATCCCTCGACTCTGCTAAAGAAGATGTTGAAGCCACTAGTGAAGAACTTAAAGCTATGGAAACTACAGAAGAAATATGCAAAAAACCAAAGAATCCCAAAATGAAGCCCCTGCCTGAAGGATTGAAGCACATGTTTTTAGACGATCTCAAGGTTTTCCCAATTATTATAAACTCTGATCTAACAGCTGAACAAGAAAATAAACTCCCGAAGGAATTAAGGGAAAGAAAGAAAGCCATCAGCTATAAAATGAGTGATCTCATTGGGGTCAGTCAAGCATTGTGTATGCACACGATCCCCATGATGGAAGATCACAAGCCTACTATTGAGCATCAATGGAAATTGAATCCAAATATAAAGGATGTGGTCCATCACGAGGTCATTAAACTGCTTACAGCTGGAATAATCTATCCGATCTTAGATTCGCCATGGGTGAGTCCAATGCATGTAGTCCCGAAGAAAGGTGGAACAACTGTTATACAAAATGAAAAAAATGAACTCATCCCCACTCGAACAGTCACAGGGTGGAGGATGTGCATAGATTATAGAAAGTTAAACAAGGCAACTCGAAAAGATCATTTTCCAATGCCTTTCCTAGATCAAGTCCTAGAAAGGTTGGCTAACCAAGAATATTTATGTTATCTTGACGATTACTCTGGGTTCTATCAAATACCCATACATCCAGATGACCAAGAGAAAACAAGTTTTACCTGCCCATTAAGAACATACACATTTAAAAGAATGTCGTTTGGTCTCTGTAATGCACCCGCAACTTTCCAACGTTGCATGGCTGCCATATTTGCTGGTCTTACTGAAACAATTATGGAGGTTTTTATGGATGATTTTTCTATATACAGAGATTCATTCGATTCATGTCTAAAGCACCTCTCCATGGTCCTCAAATGTTGTGAAGAAGCCCATCTTGTTCTGAATTGGGAAAAGTGCCATTTTATGGTAAGGGAAGGCATTGTCCTCGGCCATAGGGTCAGCAAAAGAGGAATTGAAGTAGATAAAGCCAATATTGAAGTGATTTCTAAACTGGATATCCCAACTAATGTAAAGGAAGTTCGTGCTTTCCTGGGTCATGCAAGATTTTACAAAAGATTCATAAAAGACTTTTCCAAGATAACGAAGCCAATGATGAACCTATTACTAAAGGATACTGATTTCAATTTCAACGAAGAATGTGTCAAAAGCTTCAACACACTAAAGCAGGCCCTTACATCAACCCCCATTATTAGAGCTCCTGACTGGGACCACCCTTTTGAAATTATGTGTGATGCTAGTGACTATGCTGTGGGCGCTGTTTTAGGGAAATATATAGAGAAGAAACATTATATGATCTATTATGCATCGAAAACTCTCGATGAAGCCCAGAGGAATTATGCTACTACCGAGAAAGAACTTCTAGCAGTCGTGTATGCCTTTGACAAGTTCAGATCCTACCTAATTGGTTTGAAGGTCATTGTCTACACAGACCACGTTGCCATTCGTTACCTTCTGGCAAAGAAAGATGCAAAAGCCAGGTTAATGAGATGGATTCTCCTCCTGCATGAATTTGATCTAGAGATCAGAGATAAAAAGGGTACAAAGAATGTTGTAGCAGATAACCTCAGTCGCATCCACACTCAGGATACCGAGAAGATTCCGATTAATGATTCCCTTCCGGATGATCAACTCATGAAGGTCTCAGAAGTTATATTGTGGTACTCGGATTTTGTGAACTACCTCACTGCTGGGGTTATTCATCCTCAATGCACCGGAAATGCACTAAAGAAATTTATGCATGATGTGAAACAGTACTACTGGGATGAGTCGTACCTTTTCAAACTATGTGCTGATGGTTTGTATAGACAATGTATCGTCGAAGAAGAAGCTCAACTTATTTTGGAACAATGTCACTCAGGACCAGTGGGAGGACATCTGAGCTCTAAAAATACTACCTTGAAGGTTTTGCAGTGTGGATTCTTCTGGCCAACCATATCCAAAGATTCCTACGACTTTGTCCTATCATGTGACAAATGTCAAAGATCAGGCAATATAACAAAGAGAGATGAGATGTCGCTGAATCTATGGAAAGAAGTAGAGATATTCAATGTTTGCGGGGTGGACTACATGGGTCCATTCCCATCTTCTCATGGATTTTCCTACATCCTAGTGGAAGTAGACTACGTTTCAAAATGAGTTGAAGCCATACCAACCGTCATTAGTGATTCCAAACCAGTCATCAAATTATTCAAGTATATTATTTTTTCCCATTTTGGTGTCCCACACATGGTGATATCTGACAGAGGTTCCCACTTTCTTGAAAGAAGCTTTGAAGTGTTGCTAAGAAAGTATGGTGTTACTCACAAGGTAGCCTCACCTTACCACCCACAGACAAGTGGACAGGTGGAGGTTTCTAATCATCAACTCAAGAGTATCTTAGAAAAGACAGTTGGTTGCAATCGAAAAGATTGGTCGGTGAAAATCAATGACGCATTATGGGCCTATCGAACAGCTTATAAAACTCCCCTCGAGACTACACCTTTTCGAGTAATATATGGAAAGGCTTGCCACCTGCCAGTCGAACTGGAACACAAGGCATGGTGGGCAATTAAACAACTGAACTTTGATATGAAAGAAGCAGACCAAGCCAGAATTCTGCAACTCCAAGAACTGGATGAACTCAGGATGACATCCTATGAGAATGCATGAATCTACAAAGAACACACAAAACTTTGGCACGATGGACATCTAAAAAGAAAAGATATACAAGTGGAAGACCAAGTTCTACTATTCAACTCAAGGTTGAAGTTATTCCCAGGAAAACTTTGCTCACGCTGGTCTGGACCATACATTGTCAAGAGCATCTCCCCACATGGTGCCTTCTCATTATGGAGTGAAAAGTCAGGTGAATATGTAACAAATGGTCACCGCTTAAAGAGATATTTCACCTCAACTGACATAAGCACTAAAGCAATGCTGGAACTCACCAATCCAAAGGATCCACCGTGAAGCTGAAGGATTCAGTCGAGCCATCGACATAAAATAAAGGTGCTTGTCGAGAGGCAACCCGATCAATAAATTTGTTTTACTTCCCTTTTCAAATTAGAATGTTTCTTCAATTTTGTTTTTACCTTATAGTTAATTTTCCATTAAATAAAATTAGCATCGCAAGATGCTATTTTAAGATCTAATTGCTCTTTACCTTTGAAATTTTTAGATAAAAGGATGCACACTGATTGGAACGCAACCACATATGGTGGTCATTCTGGCATGATTTTCCCCTCCATCTTGGATTTAGGGTTTGCTCGGTATGAGCAAATCTCTAAGTTTGGGGTGGAGGGTGGGTGGTACGTACCTCACCTTCCACCTACACCCATCCTTTTCATACTTAATTTTTCACTATCACATTCTTGATAAAAAAATTTCAAAAATTTCAAAATTCTTTAATGTTTCTCAAAGAAATTGAACAGATACTTGATGAATTTCTAACACTTTCTGGTTTCATTAAAAGTCACTAACTAACCTGCTATGCATTTTGAATCATTATTTCCTCCTTATTCGAAGCAAATCCTCAAAAGGACCACTTTTTGAAACAAGCCTTTTGATTGAAATCATTCTGTGAAGCTTATGATTCCTAACATTATGATACTTTTGTAAAAATGATAAGTGTATATCAAACTGATAGGGATGAAACACATCGTGCTTCCTAACTGATTTGTGGAACAATAGCATGGAATCCCCACCGGATCCTCATCAAGTCATTATTTGAGCCGAGTTTGGTAAAGAGAACAACCCGGTGCACTGAATTGTAAATCAAGTTGCATTCTGATCTGAACTCTCTTCTACACTTCTTCTATCATCTTC
This sequence comes from Alisma plantago-aquatica, assembly GCA_963693085.1. NCBI lineage: Eukaryota > Viridiplantae > Streptophyta > Magnoliopsida > Alismatales > Alismataceae > Alisma > Alisma plantago-aquatica. Next base: position 639,869,769 of record OY856411.1, read on the forward strand.
ATACCCCTCCATCCATAAAAAAGAAACAAAAATAGCCAAAACAGTGCCAAACCCTAAGTTTGGGGTGGCACACCATTTCCCTCTATATCTGCTTCTTCCATACCCCTAACAAATAAACAAGGGGCGTACCGCCAAAATTGCAATCTCAAATCGAATAGAGGAGATATTTGCAAACAAAAAGATGCCAAAGCGCACACAAAAAGAAATGCAATCTCAAGTCGAATAGAGGAGAGATTCGCACAAAAAATGCAATAAATGAAATTGCATATCATAAAATAAAAATCTTGAGTCGAATAGAGGAGATATTTATTTCTTCCTTCCATACCACCATTCACTCCATTTTCTACCTAATAGTGCAATGAATGCCTACCCTATCCTGAAAAACACCAGTGTCATATCAGATGCACACTTGTTGTTCTACGGATGTCTCTGGAATCTTACTAAACTCTTTGACACGCTTGTTGTTGGAAAAAGTGAGGAGGAGGTGATATTGGAAAACGAACTCAGGAATGAAGATACGGTAAGGTGTGTTTAGTGGTCTTAGGAGGTTGAGATACTGAGTCATTCTGAGTAGGAAGAAAACAATCATGATATGAAGAAGAAGCAATCACACGAATTGAAAGTATTCATTTGGCGACTGTTTCAGATTTTGTGTTACTCGAGGACGAGAAACGTTTAAGTTCAGGGTATTTTGATGAATGTATATGCATCATGAAATTCAATTATCACTTTGGGACCAATTCAACTCTATATATACTATTTCACTCACTAAAATATCAAAATGCATCACAATGTGAAAAATTACTTATTTGATTCGATTATCAAGGTTTTAACTAAATTTATGTTGATTTAATGCAGGTCTTGATAAAGCTGAACAACTAGCCGGGCCCACCTTCACTCACCTTTGGCTCTGATCAAGAAATCTAACCAAGAAATTCCATCCATTCGGTCCCAAGACTGTTTGAGCCCATTCGGTCTCAAGACTGTTTGAGCCCATTCGGTCTCAAGACCGTTTGAGCCCATTCAGTCTCAAAACCAAGCAATTCCATCCTTTCAGTCCCAAGACCGTTTGAGCCCATTCGGTCTCAAGACCGTTTAAGCCCAAACGGTCTCAAAACTGATAGACTAGCAGAAGCCATTTGGAGTCTAACTCAAGCCTGTGCAACAAAAGATCAAGACCATGAAGCAAAATAATTGCCACGACCGTGTTCTCCTTGCCACGGTCGTGGCACATCGCCAAACAGTGCCAAGCCTCCAAGCGCCACGACCGTGTTTGACACACCACGGCCGTGGCACACCACCAACAGTACCCATGCCCTCACCCGCCACACCCGTGCAAGGCGGCACGACCATGGTGCAGTAGCCTCACCACGAACGTGGTGTCACGCCACGACCGTGGCACAACGCCATCAGAGCCCGATTACTCACCCACCACGCATGTGCAAGGCGGCACAGCTGTGGGACAATATCATCACCACGACTGTGGTGCCCCGCCATGACTGTGACGCGTCATCTTCTACCTCTGCACCACCGCCAAAAAACACCGCTTTTCTTCGATAGATCATATTCTGGCGGCGCCTTACTCCTAGAACTCTGCCCTGTCAAGCAATATCTCTGACTCCGTCACACCTACTGCTGCAGTAGCCGCCACACCTTCTACCTCTACCTCTGTCGTCCTCAGATCCACCTAAATCTACCCTCCACCATGTTGTTCTCTCTGTGCTGATAATGCAGACCGTTTGGCGCTGCTAAACGGTCTCAAACCGAATGAAAAGGGCATACAATTGCAAACCGAATGAGCAATACAATACAAAGACCATTTGAGGCCTTTGACTCCAAGAGCGAATGCTAATGAAGACCGTTTGATATTAAACGGTTTCCAAACCGTTTGCTTCTCATGACCGTTTGCGAAAAAATATCTGCCAAACCATTTGGACTGGAAACAGACCAAAAACGTGAAGACTTGCCCCGTGCCTATAAATAGGACCACTAGGGTCCTCATTTGGGGAATCAGTTCTGGGACGCTGACAGGATGCTTGTATACTGGTCCGATCCAAATCTATTGTTGTCCACGCAAGTTTCATTCCACCTACTACCCGTGTTGCAACCAAGGAGGTTGAGGAGAGAAGGAAGACATAGTGAGGGAGACTGTCCAGTCTGTCTTAGAAACTCCCGTTCGCATCCAGATCTGCTCCGACACGAAGTAGAAGGCCGTATCTTCTTCACCGAGCTGCGACTACCTTCTGCACCGAGTTCATGGCAGATTTCTCTCTCTTTCTTATCCTTCTTGTTTCTTTCATCATGAGCGAGTAATACCTTTTCACTGGGGTGTGGGGACTAGCCCCGCTGCCCATGCAAATCATGTTCTTTTGTTAAATCTCCATGGCAATGTATATAACTTTCCAGTTCGTCGTTAGTTGGTATGTTTGTGGTTGATTATCTACTTGCTTTCATCTTGTTCTCTCCTTTATTGCGAAATCTTATATATATGGGATGGAATGGTGGTTTACAAGTTCGACACCTTGATGAGAACTTCTGATAGGATTCCTTGAGGTCGTAAGTGTATGATCCGTGAGGGGATGAGACATCTAGCCTAAGGTGACGCTTCTGTGGTATAAACATCCCTCAGGGAGGACCACAACCTTAGTTGGATTTTGTATCGTCTTATTTATCGTCGATGTTAGTTTGTAGATCTATCACCTGCTTGCTTATCAATTAATGCGGTTGACTCCCAAACTAGAAAAAAATGGGATTTCTTCGAGGTTGTAAGTGTATGATCCGCGAGGGGACGAGCCATATAGCCTTTAGTGACGCTTCTGTGTGCCTAACGCCTGTATCGGGGGCCCACAACCATCATTGGAATTATGTATCTTCAGATCCATAAGTGAGTGATCTGGTTGGTGATGAGACATCTGATGCCTAAGTGATGCTTACGCAAACCTAACATATGTACGGGGGGTTCTGTAGCAGCTCCATTTGGATCATTTTATCTTGTCTGGATTGTTTGCGATTGAATGTGTTTGCATGCGTAGTGGTGGTGAAACCTGATACCATCCCAACAATTCCATTTTGTTGATCTAAACCAAACTTTAATTCAGCCTTTACTTTCTTGCAATTATTTAAGTAACCTCAAGTCAACCAATCGTTTTAAATATTAGTCTTAACTTGAACTAGCCTAGACTGACAAAGATTCTTAAAAACGTTGTCCTTTGGGTTTGATCCTTAACTATATTGCGATAAGACCCGTCCGCTTGTGGGTGGTATTATTGCACTTTGATTTTGGTAAAATCTTGGGGATCTCAACCCCGAGTGAGTTTTTAGTGCGATAAATTTACCACGTCAATCCATTAGCCAAAGCATGACCTATCGGGAAAAGCACTATATCGTGCAAACACTATATAGGGCAACCTATGCATATTGGGTTGGTCATCTTCAACCTCAAGACACCCTTCACCAACTCGCACAAGGAGAACAAGATAAGGACAATAATAAAACATGACCATTTCCATTAGAATAGATCTCAAGTTCCACTTACACAACTATCATAGAGAAGGGTATCGATTTAAATACAAGAATCCATGTATGCACATATGGATAGTGAACATAATAGAGATGGTTAAGATTTACGTAACCCGCCTTATGAGGATCTCCATGAAAGGCATCAGGCTTCCTGATCCAAGCAGGAAACCCATGTTCCTCACCATGAAGATCATCCATCCCCAGTTCCAAACTTGCCTTCAGCTCCATCATCATCACCTCAAGAAATAAAAAATGAAGAAGAAGAAGAAGCCATGGTTATGCTTAGCTCAAGAAGAAGTAAAGAGGGAGAGAACCATGGCCTTGCCTACTCTCATAAAGGGTCTATCCATGGCCGAGAGGGGAGGAATGAGCTGAAGAAGAAAGCACAAGGAAAAGCTAGTAAAGAAGCATGACTCACCAAGGTCAGATCTTGAGCAAGAAATCTCCATGGGCGAGGAGCTCGGCCTCCCAAGCTCCATGGGGCTTTACTTTTGCTCCCAAAGCTCCCAAGCTCATCCCATATAGGAAAAGGAAAGAGCTGGCCAAAAAGCATCACTTGGTTAAGGAGGAAGGGAGTTATATACACCAATGAATAGAGAGGTAGCAAAGGAAAGGTGTCATAAGCACATGAACTTAGATGCCACTTGCTCATGATCTTAACGCCACTTGTTGCCACCCAAAATTCACATGCACAGCCTGGTGATACACTTGGCTATGTATCATGCAGTTGGTCATGTACCATGGATGATACACCTTCTTGGCCGATACACACTCCAAGCTCTACCTGATACACTAAAGGACAAGATAACATATGTGACATATAAGGTGTAAAAACCATATAGAGACGTCACTCCTCAATTATCATATAAACAAGGTGCCCAAGCATTCATCCATGTACTAGGTGATGCCAAAATGAAGCAAGAAAACTCTAGAGTAGCTAAATTGCATATTGGCTCTCTACTTTGGTTAATTGGCAATTTACACCAAAACTAGCACATAAAGCACAAGCATCATCCCACCAAGCTCAAACTTGGAACATAGGCCCTCCACAAGGTGCCCCACAACATCATTCTCTTTATAATGATGTTAGAGAACTAAAGGCATGCTATACATGTGACATATTGCAATATAACCCCTTACTTTGGGTAAATTGCACTTTGGTCCAAAACAACAAACATTGCTCAAACATCATCCAAACGGGACCAAACTGTAAACATAAGATTGTGACTTGATATCAAAACTTCTTGAGGGATTAGATTAAGGTTCTAAGCACCTTTCTTTAGCAAAGCAAATAGGGTTAGCCCAAAACGTGTGTTAGGGTCCTTACATGTCATAAACCCCTAACAAGGATTTCATCCCTGAAATCCCGAGCAAAAAGAAGACGGGTGTTACTCACACATTGCATCATACAACTCCACAAAAGCTAATGGGTGTCATAGATCTATGACCAACATACTTTCTCTTCCTCCAAGGCCATCACATGATTTTCTATACTCATCATTTTTTGTCTGATAACACTCTTTAGATACTGGAACATCTCGCGCTACTTGTATCACTCAGGTATCAGTTCCTTTTACTGATATATTGCCTTCCTTGTTATGTTTCCTCTACGCTACTCTGATCTCACATGTTTGACACTTAAGCTTCACATAAATTGTATCACTATCCTTCTACTATATACATTCCAACTGTTCCTTCTCCTTCTACATAGGATGTCTCTAATCTAAGGGAGATCTATCTTATAAGGGATTGTCATAAGATAAACATGTGCATACACATAACAAAACTCATAAAGCACTTCACTATGTCTTGCTTAATATGTAACATAAAGGAGCCATCGAGTAACTGAGGAACTAAACATCTCGATCAGCAACATCAGAGTAAGATACACCACATCATCTTAGATTCAAGGCGGCCACAACTTCATATTGGTTTCCAAGGACACAACATGTGTCAACATGGTTATAAAATGTATGCATTATTCTAAACTGGTCTAGATAGGGATTACAAACCTTGTTCATATGTCTTTAACCGATGCACATCCTGCCTGGACCTCCCTGCACTCGAGACTTAGCTAGGAGTATTCCAAGGAATCATGCTTAACTTGATGAACTTTTCCCACTGCAATCTTACAATAGTTCCTTTCTTTGGAAGCATACCTTTCGTCATCATGTTTATGCGGAGCATAAACCCCTAAAAGGTGATACCCGTACTGTAAGAACATAGCCAGGTCGAACCAAAGCCAACTTCTCCATCTAAGACCACTTCACTTTTTCCAAGGATATCCATTCCCAGGGTTATCTCGATCCTCAAAATGTCTAGTGGAAAGGGATTCTCTTGACTGTCATGTCCTGGAAAAGGAAGGACACGAGAAGGATACTTCATCCAACACAACTAGGTCATCCTACAAAGTGCTCGACAACAAGCTATCTCTCTCTCCTGACTAACAAGAAGGAAACATCTACCAAACATACTACAAGCATGCAAAGGAGGGTACATCCTAAACTGGATCAACTGAGGTAGATAAGAGGTAAGAAGAAGACAAATCAGAATGGAGTGACTCCATTCAACCTGCCACCACACATTGCTCATCCTACCATTTCTATCTAGCTCATGTCACAAGATCTAACTATTTCCTATTTCCCTCCACTTCCTGGTCAAACCATCTGGTCCTCACTTGCTTATCCTCATCAGCAATCCTTAGGGATGTTGAACTGCTGCATCATGGGTCACCACATATGTCTAGACTCCAAAATAAGCTTCAAGCTTATGATTTCAAGGTCAAGGATGATCTATCAAGATGGTTCACCACCATACCTTCACAATCCAAGTTTTTTAACTCTCTTACCTGAAGGCATGTGCTCACCTTCTCATACACTTGGCACTTCTTGCATAATAGGATTCCTCACCTTGGTATCCATCTCATGAACCAAAATGCATCACTTCCGATATCGCATCCATAATCTACCACCATCACCAGATCAAAACGCATAAGGAGGATCCTACCGTCATCATCTATCACATGCATCTCCATCTTGGAAACTAAAGTCCAAGATCAACTGATACTTTTCAAAGTATCCAACCAGAGATGCTCCAAAAGCATACATATCAAGTGACACAAGGTCCACTTGACTGCCACTCCCTCGGAAGGAAGGAACACAAGGGAACAAACTCCTCCTATCACCCCATCAACACCTATGGTTTCATATCAAGGGGAGGAGATTATCACTTTCTTTAATACTTACATGAGTTTACAACTGTTTATGCATCATTAAACTTTGTTCCATTTGGTTTTATCTTGCTTCTTCTTGGTTTCCTTGCAAAAGGCACAGGAATCATCAAGACCATTACATGTCATTACACTTTTTTGCTTATTGTTTTTCTATCATTTTCATGATCCTTTCCTGATTATATCACATTTTTTGTTCTCTCTTTGTGGAAAAGATCATTACTGTTCACTTATTCTTTATTAAACAAGGATCATCTCCCTTGTTCCCTTTTACTTATCATGAATTTGCACTTTATACTTTCTTAATTTTTCTTACGTTCATTGGTTGGTCTGAGATTAACTCAGGTTCCATCTTATTTACTCATCATTTGTTCTATTCTTACTTTCAACCTTATCTTTGTTTTCAGGCATTTTCTTCATCTTCTGTAAGTTTTACACTTTAACTTGCCTTGTTACCACATGTTAATCTATCTTTTACTTGATATATCTCTAGAGATTATAGTTTCAAGAACTTATCTCATCATATTCTCATATGGATTTAGGTTTTTTAGAACTGTTACTTCCTCTCTTTATTACCAAGCATCCAGGTATTAAGGGGTTATGGTGCATTCATTTACCTCTTTTATAACATGATGGAGGTATTAATGTCATATTACCTATTTTTTATGCTCTTTAGATTGCTCCAGAATGACTACTTCATCAGAGTAATCAAAGAGGAAACAATCTAAGGCTCCACACTTACCTTTATCTTCAATATTTCAATACTTTGCCAGGACATCAAGTACTAAGATTAGGTACTATGAACCATATTTAATGTCACGATCCAACCTTAGAAACCATCCTAATCCTAGTCCTAGTGTCTCTGTAGACTTGGCGAACCTAGAGCTCTGATACCAACCACTTGAAACACCCCATCTCGAACAAAACACGATTACATACTAAACAGCGGATTACTGAAAATCACAGTAAATTAAACCGATTTACAACAAGCACCATAAGATGAGACATGTTGCATCTAAGCCAACACTTTATTTTCATAACATTTTTTCAAGGTGCTAAAACATAATTTCCCATCACCGCATTATATGAAAGAACTGTTCCACACTACAAGAAAAAGATGATTTGGCTACAATTATTATAGCTACATATAAATTATTTATAGTTAAATCATACATCTCCTTACAAATCTTACATGTGTAACACACACAAATATAGTTATTTTCCCACTACTCTATTAACTACAAATCCACTACAATTCTACAAGCATTACGACATATTACTTAAGTCAAGGAATAAAATATTTCATTTGGTGCGAAAAATTTGATTTATCCCTTTTAACTTCTGGATCCAATTTCCACGTTTCCCTCCCTATTTCCGTCAAAACCGAAGCAATAATCGTAACCCTGTCCAACTTTAGTCATCATTTCCTAATAGGGATCTCGCATCGTCGAGTTCCGACCGTCCATTAAGGCGTGACCTGCTGTCATGGTGCTCCAAAAAATGACATCTTTGGATTCCATCTGGGTTAAGTACACACATAGAAGAAAATAGTGATTTGGGATTGGTTGGGAACTCGTCAGTGTCAAGGGGGTCACCTAGCCCCTTGGTGGAAAGGCATCAAGCGATGGAATTGTGAAGGTAGCCAAGAAGGAAGATGAGGTACCTAGGATGGGAGGGAGGGAAAGGTCCAAGAACCCCCATCACAGAATCCTCGGATCTCCTGATTCCACATTTGCTCACTTCGGCTGATCTTAGAAGCAATCAAAGGATTCCTAGAGCTGAAGGGCCATACATCTTTAGATATTGTTGGGGATTGGTCATACTTCCTACCTTCCCAATATCTTTCTTGTCAGGGCTTCTCCAGAAAGGATCCACCTAGCTATTGGATCTGGGTGATTAGGTAAGTAGTCTTATTTTTTCTATTTGTTGGCTCTCGTTATTTTCAAACTCTGTTCCTCCACTTACAAGGTTCGATAGATCTAATTGTGTACAATCTGAATCCAACATCTCATTGTGCAAGAACCATGGTTGAATGACGGTCCATGGAGACACCACTATTTTACTCTATTTCTTTAGTTGTATTTTCTATAAGATGTTATGAACTCATCATTACACCAAGCTTCTACTTTTTTGGTCATAGATGTGTGTACAAATGTCAACACCATGCCAGGAGGTATTCTCTTCCAACATCTTATTATGTATAAAGTTTGACATACTAAGAAGAAAATCTATATTTGACTGGAATGATATTTAATGGGCTCATGTCAGTCTGAAAATTACAAACTTTGAAATGCATGAAAATCATATACATACACAATGAATTAATGTTCAATTGAATGCATTAAAGTGCAATAATTTTGTTTGGTTTACTGCCTTATAGAGTGCTGGAGTTTATGGTTCTTATATGTATTCAGTTATGGCAACCTCCTGATGGTTCTAGAGTGGTTAGTTTGCTACTGATTTCAGTGCAAATATTTATTAAAGCCAATGATTACACAATTATATATTGATTGATTGTGGGTTATAGAGTTTCTTTATCTTAGTTTGATGCATATAGACAACTTGAGATAATACACATCGTGTGGTGTTGTATGGTCCTTTGGTATCCTACAAAGTATATCACTCTAGTTGAAGATTTTTTGTTTTTTTATATTATACTTGTGGTACACATCTCAAGTACCTCTATAAATAGTTTTTCTCGTTGCTGTGAAAATAGTTTTGTATGTTTGTTACCTCTGTAAATAGTTTTTCTCATTGCTATGAAAATTTGATCCCTCGTATATTCCAAAATTTTATTTATGCTCTAATATTATACAAACTAAGTCCAATATTATTATGTCATTGCTATAGCTGGTTGTAAATCACTTGTATTGCCAGTTTATTCCTGATAAAGAAATAATAGCTCCTAGTTGTAGCCTGCAGTGTCCTCGGTATGACATCCAATCCAACCGATTACTAGGTCTCTGCCTGATAGAAGTATTGTGACATGGACAACATGTTTGGGAAGATCATCAAGCCAAATGGTGTTTTCATAGGCACTGAAGCAGTAAGTAATTGCACAATATATGAAATACAATAGCTATTGCAGGGTACTTAGTTTATTGATTCATATTTCTGTGCATACTTGAATCTGTTGTAGTTGTTACGTGCAGTAGATACCAACATCAGGTTAACATTTTGATGGACACCGTTTACTTTGTTGCTTGGTCATATTTATAGTAAGAACTACTTACTGGACTGAGGATCACATGTCAAAAGGCTTTGTTGGACTAAGTTGAATTACCCATTGCTCGTGAGCATGATAGTTACATTCATATTCGAGCTATTTCACTTTGCAAGTTTTTGGTTACACATAACTCGCCAACAACTTGTTTCAGATAAATTCCCTTGCAGTGCTTAAGGTTAGTTCACTAATACCTATGTTGAAATTGGGTCCACATGATTTTCTTTCGTATTGAGCTTGTTCTTCATATATAAATGAGTATCATTAACTGTGATGCTTATGTTTTATCATAAATAAGGATTGAATAGAATATGCAATTCTACTTTCTGCCATTTCTAAGCTCCACAGATGAGCCAGTCATCCCATCTTGGCACTCATTTGAAAAACAATGTTCATAGTCATTTGATTTCAGATTACTTGCACTCAACTTAAGGATTTTTTAATTGAATTTTCTAATCACATTCACAACTTTAGTATTTAATATGTGACTGGAAACTTGGTTTTTTAGATTACTATGCAATTTTTTGTTCGTAGTAAGGGCATTTGAATTCTGGAAAAGTTGTGTAATTGGATATTCTTACTTCTCTTTGAATGGTACTTTGGTTCCTTGTTATTGTTGGATTCTTTTTGCTACACAATAATTTTCAGTTTTTGTCTACTTATAAGTAGGAGACAAGAGGTGTTCCTTTACTCCGAACTTTTTCATCTTCATCTTACTTTGATCTGCTAATGGCTTTAGATTGGAAGCAAAGATAGGTGGAGCCGATCCTATTCAATCATTGAACTTCAAATAGAAAAGAAGGTACATACATCTATATATATCTACGTAACGTTGTGCTTTATGTATGCTTTGATTTTTTAAATTGTCTCATAGCATGGCATACATTTGATACAAAACTATATCTTATCATCTTTGAAACTTTGCATTACCCCTAAATTTTAATTAATGTCATTTAAAATATATAATGTTGAATACTTTTTGTTCAACATTTACAAAGTTTTAGAGATAAATTTGAGTAGCTACTGATGATATTCATCTTTTTTTTGAAGTTTGAATTTTAAGTCATCTCATTGATTGGTATCTAGCTGCTCTTTTTCTAGCCAAATGGTCCTCATGAGGTATTTAGCAAATCTTTTTCCTATAGTTCCCTATTGCAGGCTTATGGTGCTTGGTTTTTCTCTTCGAGATGGACTTTTTAATTATCCAAGCTGAGACATGATAATATGTTGGGAGTGTTCTACAATTCTGGAACTTATTGAATGTTCGATAAGGCAGTAAGAGTTGGTAGACTGGGGTATGTACTTGCCTTGTATATGATGATGTTGCTTCGTGAGTTTGCGCATTGCTAAAATCACCAAATTTTGAATGAGTTCATTCATTTTGCTTTGTTTATGACCCTGTTTGCTTTAGGGATGTAGCTATTCTAGTGATGAATAACTACACTGGTGATGAACAAGATTTTGCCTATAATAGGTGGTTGGTGAGTATGCATATCTTTTGGCAAGTATGTGTATCTAGTATAGATGACTTCCTATTAATGTTTGGTCTCTAACTACTCATGTCTACTAATTTGAAGTATCTGTCTACTTTTGTATGGAGTTACAGACAACTAGTTTTATGTTGGCATGCCAAGAGCATATACTCAACTGCAAAACTACTAAGGCATCGGTCCTTTTTCTTAATCCAAATCCATGTTACCCCTTGTTTTTATTTATCCCTTTGTAGCTATACATCATGTAAATTATGGTTGGAGATTACAAACTAATCTCCCTAGTCTTGCAGACACAAATAGTCTGCCAACCATTTAGCTTACTTTGATTACATGAGCAGGATAAAACAAAGATAAGAAGGGAGGTCACACAGAAAGAAAAGATACAATCAAACCTAAATCTTCATCCCTTCCCACCCATATCTCTATTGTGTCTCTAATGTTTACAATCATTTCTTTCACAAGCTCTGGAACTCATAATGGTCACTCTAGCGGTTGACCACCAATAACATTGTTGATTGACGAATCTGGCTACTGAGTTGTTTTTTTAACATTCTTATCCTCTATTTTCTACTGTTAATGAGAGTTAGATCTACAATCCATATTTTTTGTTGTCATGACATCTATCATGGATTTTTGTAGGAAGAAGAACGTACTGCCCAAAGACAACCCTGTAACCCTACAAAAGCCTGACATGAGTGGGGTAGGTAATCAAGGGATAGTGAAATCCACTGGAGCTCAAATCAAGAAGAAAATTAGATCATATTGCAAAGTAGCTAGAATTTAATGTTAGACATTTGAGCTACCTCCTAGTTCAATTAAATACTGAACCACACCCTTGTGAGTCAGGTATGTTTTTTTTCTGCAATTCATGGCATGAGTTTGAAATGTATGGATGCCAATAAACATGAGTTGTTTTATATTCATCTCCAATAGGAATGGTCATAACAAATGGTTTGTAATCTACATCAGATTGCATTATATTCTGATTTTAGATTAACCTTCACTTTGAGTGGAACTCTAGAATTATGTCTCTCTCAGCCAAACTGCATTGCTTGAGTCTTTATGTTACTATCAACTTCAAGAACTCAAGTACTATGTTTAGACCAAGCAACTCACAAGACTATGGCATCCTTTGATGAAGCAAAATTTTATTAATATATATGTACCTATGCTCATCGATAATAACACAATGACAACGATACAGGAATCCACATGAAGGTGTTGCTGGGTGTTAGTTTTCCAATTGATTTTGTGATATTGCTACTGTAGGTTGCTTGCTGATATACATACATGGTTTCATTCATACACATGGTGCCCATTTCCTCAGACAACTACTCTCGAATTTTAATATACTATCTGTTGTTATGTTGTTGTTTGCTGAAAACTTATCATATTACTTATCCTAATTTCAAACTCATTTACTAGAAGTAAAATTTATGGTTTTTGAGACTAAAATTCCTAACTGAAGCACCTTGCATGGTCTCATAGCTAGGGCACCTTCAAGTTGGATTTAGATATGATAATGAATATTGCCCTTGAAGCAGAAAAGAGTCTAGAATATCTTCATGAACATGTTATCCCACCTATGATACACTGGGACTTCAAGAGTAGCATTGAAGTGTGACACATCTAAATAGTCAGAAGCAAACTAGGTGGGTTTTGTGAGTAGCACGGCCATGGTAGGTCACCATGACCGTGGTAGGTAGGGTAGACCATGGTCGTGGTGGATGGATACAGTCGTGGGTTTATTCCATCAAAGTTAACATGGTTTTGGTCGATTTTGGGCTAAATGGCCACGACCGTGGTGATCAGCACGACCGTGGTGGCTAGCATGGCTGTGGTGGGCTGGGTGAAGTTGGTCGTGGTGATGCTACACGGCTATTCTAGTCTTCTATAGAACGGATGTTTTGTGGTGCACAACCGTGGTGGTTGTCACTGATGCGATCGTTCGGTTCTGCACGACTGTGCTGCTCTCTGCTTGACTTGGAGGTTGTTCTGTTGATTTGTAAGTGACATAGCACGACTGTTTTGTGGTACCACGACCGTTTTGTGATACATCCATTCTCATGTTGTTCTAACATGGGGCATATTGAATACTAAGGCAACTCAAATTCCTTCTAATATATATTTTCTAAGGTAAGCTGCCATATTTTGTTCCATGGCCCCTAAGATACTAGGTATGCTCTGGAATGTGATTCTAAAAGCTACAAAATCTGCATATGTCTACTGCAAGACATAACTAGCAATCTGCATCTGTCTCAAATTTAGCTTTTACTAGCAATCAATAATGGATTTTTTTATTGTAACTGTGAGTTGTGACATAGTTGCATTGTGACATCACTTAACTTGCCCGCATTCAGCTCTGTTGGCTAGAGTTTTTACACTGTCATTGCTGAAACACTGCCTATTCATTGCTTTTCAGGTCCTCTTTAATGTAGAAATGGTTGGTTGCACAGTCTCTTCATTGAAGAGAGTGCATTATTTTTTGCTATGCTCTTCATGAATAAAGGGGGTTGATGTTGGGATTGAAGAGACTAGTCATTCATTATGGTATATTTACACGCAATGTTGAGTAGATGAACTTAAATTCCATCATAGTTCTCTCTGGGGTATGACTTTGTAAAGTTTATAGCTGAATTAATACATAATACCAAACTATTTGATTGTTGAATTGAAGCTTATTTTGTATCTTTCAGTGTGCTTTGCTCAAAGGACAATATGATGCCTTGTATGCTTTGAAGTTGCTGTTGATTCTTTGTGAATATCAAAGGCTTATAGAGAAACTTCTACAACAAAGGGAGGCGGCCAGAAAAGGATAATACAAGTGGTGGAATATATATAAAAGAAAAATCAAGATATAAGAAGATGTGCATTATCATGTGTGATATAGAGTCTGTAGTGGATAGATGTAGTCAGAAGAACATATTGTGTACATGTGTCTTTTTCCCATGCATATTGTAAAACAGGGGCCAGGTTAATGTCCTCCCCATGTGTACTCATTGTTCAAATATAAATAAAAGTAGTATTGTTGACATTGTAAGCATAACTCGATCTTGATTAACATTCATCTGTTTTCTTATTGAAAACCCCTCTATATTGGCAAGCGACTGACTAGATACATAATGTCTCTCACTACATACGTATGTATAGTACATGGTGTCTTTCACTACACACTAGCTATAATTACATGTGTAGCAAGTGCTAATTTTTGCTATACATGAACTACAAATACAATTGTAACCAATGCCATCTCTCTCTACATATTATAGGTACAAATTGAATAGTACTCATACATTTGGCTACAATGAAAACTACATTTTTATGTGTAAGGACATTTTTACCTACAATTAGGGTTACACATGAATTTGTAGCCAGAGGCATAACTAACTACAAGTTTGAAAAATGTAGCCTACACAATTAGCTACACGGGTATTAGTTATATATTATAAATGTAAGGATAATTGTAGCCAAAGCTTTTGGCTACAAATTTTGGGGTTTTCGCTACAATTTTTTTTGTAGTTAAAGACCATATTTTTCATAGTGCCACATGCTAATTTATTACATCAAAGTACAAAAGCCAAAAACCACGAATCGATCATCTTATCAGAAACATCAAAAAACTCTCTCATAGACCTGAGTGTACAGGGACGACACATAGGACTTTACTGCTAGACACTATCTATTCCACCAGGTACGACACCTATGCATATCATCTCAGCCACATGATCTTCATATCGCCAGGAACGTCCACCTAAAAAGGTTATTAATCAGTGGGGTGAGACACACAGTCCCAACGAGAAACATAACCCTCTACCAACTTTATTATTATCACAAATAACTGAGCAGATAGATCAATTTAAACAACAGGTAAATACTAACTAGTTATACAAGAAGGAATATGAAGAACATGTATATAGAGAACATATGAGAAAGCTTACATCATCCAAGGCCTCAATTAATGTTTTGTATTTGACCTAAGCAAAGATTCTATACGGCTTGATTATGAATTATTATGCCCTAAGGAAATGAGTCATACCACTCAAATCCAACCTTTGGTTGTGAAACTCAAAGACAGTGCCATACAAGGTGAATGGAACAGCCAGACTCCATGACCTCACCTCCTCGTGGTCAGTGCATGATATCCAAAGTAGGACCACAGTCTCTTGCTTAAGTGGCCTCAGCCATAGGGTCAGCTCCCACAGGCTACCCTTTTCTCTAGCCTGCCTTGGTACATGTCTCAGCACTAGTATATCTGAGGCACGGGCCAGTTCATTGTGCTCCCTGAGCCATGAACGCATTCATGCTCTATCACACTAAGCCATGGACATGTTCACCATGCTCTATCACACTGAGCCATGGGCCTGTTCACCATGCTCTTATACACCTCTTGAGTCTACAACTGTAGTTGCTCTG
The DNA here is from genome assembly GCA_963693085.1 of Alisma plantago-aquatica. Classification (NCBI taxonomy): domain Eukaryota; kingdom Viridiplantae; phylum Streptophyta; class Magnoliopsida; order Alismatales; family Alismataceae; genus Alisma; species Alisma plantago-aquatica. The sequence goes on from OY856411.1 coordinate 639,885,646, forward strand.
TAATCCTCCTATTTTTGGCTAGGATAAACCCCACATATTCAACTATATGCGCTCTGGGTTAACCCGCAGGAGAACCCATTTCACCATCACCAACTACTGACAATGATGGATCTATGGCCAGGGCAAACTACATGAAGTTCATCTATATTTAGTTAATGCATTTTAAGTGGATTGTTGGGGCAACCAAGTTGTATTAAACAACCATATATAAAACATAAACAACATAAATTCTATTATCTTGTGACACACTGTTACTGTTATTCTCAATGCCCTCAACAATCATCATATTGCAAGGGGATATCAATCCCTCAGTTCATCACATAATGCTACTGCCTCTTAAGGCTTCATCATCATACATCATCATGAGATAGCAATCCCTCATATCATAACTAGAGGATAACACCTCAATTAGGCACTTAGCCTTTATCAGGTCACCAGACCTTTCTCATCATATGGTGATACATGTTATGTCATCAACAAGGCACATCATCATTGCTCAGATATTTCACATATACCAAGTGCTACACAAAGCACATGATCATATAATCACCATAGCTCTTACGTGGCTATGAATTCAATTGATATTACCTACATGGTTAGAGAGCATAGAAAAAAAGATAACTAGATCACCACATACAAATCTTTAAAGAACATATCATGTCATTAAGATTAAGGTTTATAGGTTTGGAACAATCATCCATTATTATGAAAACATGAAGCATAATGTCATAGATGGTGCATTAAACAATACACATTTATGTTACCATACTATGGGTATCCCATCATACCCTACACCTCGTACCACTAGGCACACCATACCTAAGGATTCATCTTTAAGGATCATGCAACCATGATCTACCATCATTACTTATCAAAGGTTCACCTACCATCAACCATAGGTAACCCACCATTCTATTGTTCACAACCCATTCTTCATACCTTATCATCATGGGCAAAGATATGGGTCCAAGGTAACAAGATATCATACTAACATCTAGGGCTCAAGGTAACACTTAGGGTTATCGGGTCAGGACACAACCCTCACTAAATGTGTCACCTACCCTCACCAAAAATAGGCAGCGACCAAACAAACCCTCACTAAAAGCCAGTGAACACTATTGGTGTTGGTATTCAACCCAGCAGCAAACACAACCTGCCATATCGGTCAACACCTGTATTAGGGAGAGCACTAAGCAAGATGATATCTGGTAAGACCCACAAACTCCACTTATGCCTGATGTGGGGCAAAGCATGTTGTGCAAAGAAACCACCAAGGCCATATTTTCCAAACACACCTCAGCCCATCCTAGTCAAGGGACCATCTTATGGGATATTGGGCAACTCATGTCTCATTTCATAACGGGTAGGCAACCTAGTAACCATGTCGACCAAGAGTTACATAACCTTATCACCCAAATCTCTCAACGTGTGCTACCTTAAACACTATATCACCCAAGCTCAGAATTATAACAACCAATACCTCCCTATGTGTCGGGTAACCAAACATGTATCGGGAAAACCCATCACAACTTCATATAAGATATCGGCCAAACACTCAACCCTTGTGTCGCCCAAGCAATCATGTACACAATATGCTCATACTGGGTTAGCATCATATCATAATGTGCAACTCTGTGTCGGGCGATGCCTCACAGCAGGAAACACATCACAACAAGCGACGTCTCATGTCGGGCAATGCTGTGACAGGCAACACTCTATCAGGCAACACCATGGAAGGCATCCCACCTACCTACATGGGGTAATGAGAAGTACTACCCAAAGGGGTAATGTGCAAAGCAACATCAATTCCAGGCAACATCAATTCCAGGCAACACATCACAATAGAGTGTCAGGTAGTACCATCTGGGAGGATGTCGTTTAAGGCACCAACAGCCCTAACGCCCAACACAACCCCATATCACCCAGGGGGGCACAACAAGGAAACCACCTACCATATTGCCCAATCCTAGCTCAAGTGAAAGAGAGGGATATTGGCCAACAACCCATCCAAGGTTCAGTTCTAACGTCCAAGGTAGACGATGGTCAAGACACCCATCAAAGCACCACATCAGTGAATGCCTTCAAGGGATGTCGGGCAGCACTATCCATCATGGGTGGTGTGTAAGGCAAGGCCATAATGCCCAAGGGGTCAACACCAAAGGGAGATATCACCCAAGAGCTCAACTCCTCCAAAACACATATCGGACAACAAGGGTAAAACAACACCCTATCGGCCAACCAACTCAACATATCACCCAAACATCTAGGCCGTAGGCTCACCTTTCAACAACTAAGGAGAGAGAGGAGTTTTGCCCAAGATACTAGAGCATAGTCTCACCTCTCATGTCCAAGGAGAGAAAGGGGTATCACTCATGATCCATCAGCTAAAGCATGACCTATCGGGCAAAGCACTATATCGTGCAAACACTATATCGGGCAAACACTATATCAGGCAACCTATGCATATCGGGTTGGTCATCTTCAACCTCAAGACACCCTTCACCAACTCGCACAAGGAGAATAAGATAAGGACAGTAATGAAATGTGACCATTTCCATTAGAATAGATCTCAAGTTCCACATACACAACTATCATAGAGAAGGGTATCAATTTAAAGACAAGAATCCATGTATGCACATATGGAGAGTGAACATAATAGAGATGGTTAAGAGTTATGTAACTGTCCTTAATAGGATCTCCATGAAAGGAATCAAGCTTCCAGATCCAAGCAGAAAACCCACGTTCCTCACCATGAAGATCATCCATCCCAGGTTCCAAACTTGCCTTCGGCTCCATCATCATCACCTTGAGAAACAAAAGATGAAGAAGAAGAAGAAGAAGCCATGGTTATGCTTAGGTCAAGAAGAAGTAAAGAGGGAGAGAACCATGGCCTTGCCTACTATCATCAAGGGTCTATCCATGGCCGGGAGGGGAGGAAGGAGGTGAAGAAGAAATCACAAGGAAAAGCTAGTAAAGAAGCATGACTCACCAAGGTCGGATCTTGAGCAAGAAATCTCCATGGGCGAGGAGCTCGGCCTCCCAAGCTCCATGGGGGCTTTCCTTTAGCTCCCAAAGCTCCCAAGCTCATCCCATATAGGAAGGGGAAAGAGGTGGCCGAAAAGGATCACTTGGTTAAGGAGGAAGAGATTTATATACACCAAAGAAGAGAGAGGTAGCAAAGGAAAGGTGTCATAACCACATGAACTTAGATGCCACTTGCTCATGTTGTTCACGCCACTTGTTGCCACCCAAAATCCACATGCATGGCCTGGTGATACACTCTAGGCTATGCATCGTGCAGATGGTCATGTGCCATGGAAAATACACCTTCTTGGCTAATACACACTCCAAGCTCTACCTAATACATTAAAGGACAAGATAACATATGTGACATAAGGCGTAAAAACCATATAGAGATGTCACTCCTCAACTATCATCCAAAAAAGGTACCCAAGCCTTCATCCACGTACTAGGTGATGCCAAACGGAAGCAAGAAAAATCTAGAGCAGGTAAATTGCATATTAGCCCTCTACTTTGGGTAATTTGCAATTTACACCAAAACTAGCACATAAAGCACAAGCATCATCCCACCAAGCTCAAACTTGGAACATAGGCCCTCCACAAGGTGACCCATAGAATCATTCTCTTTCTAATGATGCTAGAGAACTAAAGGCATGCTCTACATGTGACATATTGCAATATAACCCCTTACTTTAGGTAAATTGCACTTTGGTCCAAAACAAGCAAACATTGCTTAAACAACATCCAAACGGGACCAAACTGTAAACATAAGCTTGTCACATGATATCAAAACTTCTTGAGGGATTAGATTACGGTTCTAAGAACCTTTCTTAAGCAAAGAAAATAGGGTTATCCCAAAACATGGGTCAGGGTTCTTACAATAATCATGACATATCCCCAACAACAAAGTCCATCAAAGAGCAGTTAGCATAATATTTCAAACATAAAAAACAAGATGAAATATTCAGTGAAAAGACAAAGTCAAACTCAAATCTAGCTCCATAAATTCTTGTATTCATATTCATAGAAAGAGGTAGACAAGGCAAATCATCTCCTGATATACTAAAACCTTACAATGTTGTCAAAGACAGACCTACAACCCATGGAGAAGGTTATCTCCTATCACTTAGCATGGACTCATATGACATGCTCTCTGCATAATATCTACCAAATCAACAATGGACATCAGGTCCAAAGATCTTATGGAAGGACAACAAACTACAATGAGATCAAGTCTCCTCAGAACACTTCTCCACATCAGAGCCAGTATTAGACAATCTCTATTAACAACAACCACATAGAATCTTCAAGCCTCTAGCTTCCAATCAAGATGCAGTGATCTGCTTGCACTGGCCCACCAAAGACCTATAAGAAATGTACCATTAGGTTCATATCATTAAAATATACTAAATGATATGTTGGGCCTTGATTCAAGATGGTTACCGTCATCAACTCTTTTGCAATGATGGGCCTTACCTTCACAAACGTTGAAGTTGAGGACTTCAAAAGTATGACAACCTAATTCAGATTCATAGATAAAGCATGACCCAGAGTCATCAAACATGTGATTGTAGAAATACCTACTTGAGATTCCTCCTCGATTTAAAATTTCTACACTCTTCTAGGCATCCTCAAGCATGACCACTATCATGGATGGTCATTTCTAATCTTTTTTGGGTCATGGACTATGAAACACATATCTTCAAACCCTTTAGGTCTTGGACTATGACCCAAAATCTAACCAAACACATAACTTACTATGTCTTTTGGGTCTTGGACCATGAACTAAAATTTGTCCAATCATGTGCTTTATTTGTCAATCTCTTTTGGGTCCTGGGCCCATGACTTAAAACTAGACCAAACACATATCTTCAAATATCTTTTGGGTCATGGTCCATGACCTAAAATGGTAAGATCATATAACTGGTCCATGACCTAAAAATGGTAAGATCACATAACTTTAAATCTCTTTTGGGACCTTGAATATGACCTAAAATTGGGCCAAACACATTTTAGAATAAGAAAGAATTTATTTGATATATCCAAAAAAATACAATGCACTCTCTTGTATATGATAAGAGAGTAAGAGAGAATAAAACTAGGCGATGTGTGATAATAGAGAAGATGAGTCTAAAGTCCATAACAAAACACAACATAACACATAACAAAACATAATACTCCCCCTCAAGCTGGAGCATGGATGTCCAACCTTCCCAACTTGTCCACCAGTGTAGCAAAGAGAGTCTTGGGAAGTATCTTGGTAAAGATGTTAAAAACCCAATCTTATGTCCGGATATCAAGAGTATAGATGTGACTAGAAAGAATAGATTCACAGACAAAATGGAAATCCACATCTATATGCTTGGTGCAGTCATGAAATGTTGGTTTGCTGACAACAAAAATGGAGGTTTTATTGTAACCGTGCCTGGGAATAGGAGCATAATTAGAGATATCAAATTCCTTGAGGAGTCCTGAATCCACATTAATTCACAAGAAGTGCGAGCCGTAGCACAATATTCTTCTTCAGCACTAAACCAAGAAACTATGATCTATTTCTTACTACGCCATGTAACTAGATTCCCACAATAAAGGTACGATAGCCAGAGGTAGATTTCCTATTATATCTTCTACCGACATAATCATAATTAGAATATCTAGTGAGTTTACAATGCCCATGTCTTTGATACAATAATCCTTTCCCTAGGGAAGGTTTTAGATATTTAAGGATATGAAAAACTTCATCTCAATGACATTATCGAGGTTTATATAGATACCTACTGACAAGTCCAACAATGACAATAATATCTACTCTAGTCACAATAAGATAAATAAACTTACCAACCAATCTTCTATATTGGCAGTTATCATGATAGGGTGGTGAAGTATCATCACCCCAATTGGTATAGGGATCCAAAGGAGTACTAGAAGGTTTAGTATCAAGAAATCCTGAAGTTGTGGGTAGATCCATAACAAATTTGCACCATGAAAGGCAAACACCAGAAGAAGATCCAAAAACTTTTATTTTCAATAAGTATTGGAGTTCACCATGATTTTAAGTAATAAAGTGTTGTTCTAGATATCTATTGGTAGCAGCAATACCTTTAGAATCACTACCAAACAAAATTATAGCATCCACATAAACAATAAGAATAACAAGTGTAGAACTGGTATTTTTAATAAAAACTGAATGATCCAAATAAGAGTGTCAAATTGAAATTTGAAAAGTATTTCACGCAATTTATCAAAACATGCATGTGTGATTTTTTTAGGCCATAAATTACCTTCATGAGTTTGTAGACTTTGGAGAATTCACCCTGATCATCAAAACTAGATGGTTGATCCAAGTAGACTTCCTCATGTAAGTCATCGTATATGAAGGTGTTTATAATATTAAGCAGAAAAAGGTGGGCAATCCTAATTCAAATCAACATATATATGCACACTTACAAAATTGAGTCTAGCATCAGGAGAAAAAATTTCAAAGTAGTCAACACATAGGTCTGAGTGTAACCTTTTGCTACCATTTGGGCCTTCATGCATTCAAGTGAACCATCTATGTAGCAATCGCATGACACCCCGTGCCACACAAAGTGAGATTACTCAAAACATAACTGCAGAAGAAAGATTAACAAATAGATTATCCGAAAACACTAAAAATTAAAACCATTTTCATTAAATTTCCTAGACAACAAGAACCTTCATATTTAAGTCCTTTCAAGCCTCAAAGCATATACAAGGCATGCTATCAACCTATTATCGAAGAGTTGTTCAGAACATATATACATGATTCCATCACATTTGCACATTACAGGTATACAAACCAACCACATAAAGAAAACACATTTGCAAAACATCTACAAAATGTTCCCAAAGACCTGATTATACAGGGATGACTCTAGGAATCTATCAACAAAAGAAATCCATCAACACTGCCAACCTCATCATCTACTGGCCCTCCTGCTGCTCCTCAACCTTCATTGCACAATCTCTAACTCTTTGTGCTCGTCCACCTAAAAAGGGGTGTGGGAAACCCACAGGGTGAGATTCCAAATCTCAGCAGGAGATATAACTCACCACCAACTCTATTATTATCACAAATAGGATAAATAGAGTAGCAGTAAAGTTACAACTAAGTGAAGCAGGTAATGCTCATTAACATAAAGAGCAATTACTATTGAATTATGAAACATCTTAATAATTTAGAAAGAATATGAAGAACATGTATAATTCCTATCAACAACATTGTACAAAGATCAAGCAAGGCCTCATCCAATGTTTCCATAATTTTGACCCTATACAATTATACTACACAGCTGATTGCACATTTTATTATGCCCCAAGGATTTGATTCGTACCACCCAAATCCCACCGACCACTTGATAAGTAAAATTGGTGCCATACAAGGTCTAATAGAAGAGCTAGAATCCACGACCTCACCACCTCATGGTCAATACATAATAGAACACCGCAAAGACATATCCGCCAACTATAACAATGACATACAGTCAAATTCAGGGGTTGGTTCATGCATGACCATCCACATATACAATAATAACTAGCCCACCTTGGTACATATATGGTTCTATAAGAACAATCTCACACATGGTCGTTCTAACAAGAAGGAGGGGCTCACACATGGCCATCCATACCACAACAAAATTGACTCACACATGGTCATCTCAAAGATCCTTTAGTTAAGGATACAAGGAAGTACTCGACTTGTACCCTGTATATTAAAAAATATGAGCACCGAGTTAAACTCATTTCACCATTCAAAACTTGCTGACATTGAATGGATCTAAGGCATAGGTCAAGATACAAGATTAGGTTCCACTTTGATTAATTAGGTTATTTAAGCATCTTCAACATCAATCAAGTTACAACGTACAACCTCTAAACAAAATCTATATAAACAAGGGCATGACACATCACCAGAACATACTGAAGCATATAAGGTGTGATCTCATCACTTCCTATCTATCATTTAACATGTGTCCATCACAAGGACCACATATCTTGGGGTGACAACCCCTCCTCTCATCAATGAGGAAAAATCATCTCATGCAAGGCAGTAAGCCATCATTAGGTTTTAAGTACATTCACCTCCTCTTTCAAGAATGTCAACAACACTTTATTCCTCACAAGGCCCATTGAAACAGATTATAACCACCATAGCTCATACCTGGATATGTACATCAACTAGTGTTGCCTGCATGGTTACAAACTAATAACAAGAAAGCAATACATCATCAACACCATCATCTCATAGGACTCATGCCATATGTTTTATATCATTAGAATTTGGGTTTCCATGTAATCAATTGGGGTTTATAAGGTTGGATTAACAACCACCCTTAGATTATCACTTTCATCCTCATTATGAGGTGTGTTATGAAATAAATAAACATGGTTCTCATTATGATTATACAAAGGTATAGTAACATAATTCTCAACATCATTTGTACAACTTCTCCATAGGGTATCACATCATATCATGTGACCCTAGCATCAACATAGTGTAACTTAAACACCATCACAAAACATCAATTAGGGATTACACATAAGATATCAGATTATCCCTCTATGTGTCAGGAAACCACACCAAGAGGGTTATCAGTTTAGGGTATATTAGGTGAGCAACCAGGGTGTCAGCATACCAACTAGGATGGTGTATTGGTTTAGGCATCACCATATAAGTGTATCGGGCAATGAACCTTCAAGGAAATGTGTCGGCCAACCCCTCCTATTGGGAACCGTCATCAGGGGTGTGATGGTCATCAAGGGTAAGGGGCAACACCCTAGTGTATCAGGCAACTTGGGGTTTTAACCTTGGGTCTAAGCCGTGACGGGCTGTTAGGGATGTCAGACATCCACCCTTCTCAAGGCATGACAACCCAAGTTTGATGGGAAAAATTCTCAACTCAACACACCTCTTACCATAAAGTTCAATCCCCACATCACCGCACATCGAAAATGCCTCCTCCAACACATAATGATCTGTCTCAAGACCTAACAATTGAACAACCCAGATCGTGATGACCAACTTCTCCAAACATAGCATCATCCATCTTCTATCATTCTAGGTGTTTCCAAGCCAAGACGACCATCAGAAAAGCATGTCGAACTAGGCCCACCAAAGGTCGTGATGCCCTATCACAAAGGGTGATGATCAGTGGCATCACAGGTGGTGACATCCACCCAAGGCATATCAGCCTTACATGCCTTTTAGCCTCAACATATATATTGGTCCACTCATCTTCAACCTTAGAATGGGCATCACAAGCAAGGCAAAGAAGGCAACTCAAGAGAAGAAACTAAGCAAGGTTCTTCTCCCAAAATACAACACAAAACTACCAAAAAGACTACTAGCATGAAAGAGATAATAGAATAGAGATAAAGATCAAGATAACAAGTAAGGGGCAATAATAACAAAGAGGGTTTAGATTTATATAACCCTCCTCAAGGATCACCACCAAGATCCAAGCTTCATGAGCTTAAGGCAGAAGAAGATCTTCCAAGATTGATCACCACAACACCACCAAAGAAGAAGATGGAACCATGGTTAAGAGAGCATGAGAGGAAAAAGAAAGTAACCAAGGTCCATGGCCGAGAAGAAGAAAGAAAAAGAGAAAGAGAAGCTAAGGATCATGGATTACCAAGGTAGAGGATGAAGAGAGAACCACAAGCATGGGACTCGTCCACCAAGATCTAAGGGAGAGACTCATCTAGCTCAAGGTCATCCACCAAAGAGGGAAGCAAGGATAACCAAAAGGACTCTCTTGCATGGTGGGAAAGAGGTATATATACAAGAGGGATGAAAGTGAGAGAAAGGGGAAGGTGTCACCACCTTATAACCCTAGGTGACACTTATCCACAAAGAAGGAGCCACATGCAACACCATGCAACAATGTGATAAGATCTATGTCTCGCCCACTAGGTCACCTATGATGGTCATGGTTGATACACACATCTACCCTCTTGACAAACCAATAGGGGTAAACCCTACCACAAACCAATAGGATGTCCCTCAAGACACCCACAAACTGATAGGATGTCCCTCAAGACATCCACAAACTGATGCAAGTCCTCTCCTAGTCTCTCAAGCCCAAGACAACACTCCTAGGTGGAAGACACACCTCAAACAGGTGTCCAAAACACCACCAAGGATGTCAACACACAACCAAGGTTCAAGCAAGGTGCCCATCTCTCTCTCTCTCCTATAGATGATTCTAAGAGTTATAGAGGTGGAAAACTTGCACATCAACCCGTACTCTGGGTAAATTGCAATTTGCACCAAAACCTCTATAAAAACACATTCATCAACCAAACAAGCTCAAACAAGGAACTCAAGCTTCCAACATGCCCTAATTACATCTCAGGTGATTAGAGCAAGGAGCTAAGTAACATACTTAAGCGAAACAAACAAGTTTATCCCAAAATGTGGGTCAAGGTCCTTACAAGCCATAAACTGCTAATAGGAATTTTTCCCCCAAAATCCTAAGAGAAAAGGAAGAGTACTTTCTTCTCATCTTTTCTTTGAGCTACCACATGGCTTCCTAACACCATAGTGATGCCAAAGAACCTTCACAAGCACAATGTCCTTCCTCTTTATCTTCTTCACTCTCTGATCAAGGATCAACAATGGACCTTCCACATAGGTTACATCCTCATCAATCTCCACCTCCACAGGCCGCAACACTAACTCTGTATCTGGGTGACACTTTCTCAACACTCTGATATGAATTAATGGATGCAACTTGTGCAACTCAGGTGGAAATTCCAACTGGTAAGCCACCTTCCCAACATGTTCCACAACTGGGTAAGGTCCCATAAACATGGAAGCCAACTTACCCTTCTTCTTAAACTTTAGAACACCCTTCCAAGGAGATACCTTCAAATATACCTTCTCTCCCACTTTGAACTCCAAGGGACTATGACGATTATCTACATATGACTTCTATATGTCCTATGTTGCATTCAATTGTTGTTGTATCACTTTGATCTTCTCTATCATCTACTGCAAAAGCTCAGGACCAAGAAGTTGATACTCACCTATCTCATACCAACACAATGGAGATCTATAAAGTCTCCCATACGATGCCTCTTAAGGTGCCATATTAGTACTACTCTGATAGCTGTTGTTGTATGCAAACTCTATCAAACTGAGATGTACATCCCAACTTCCTAAAAATTGAAGAAAGAAATCCCTCAACAAATCTTCCAAAGTATGGATGGTTCTTTCGGATTGACCATATGTCTATGGGTGGAAAGAAGTGTTGAACTTCAACTACGTACCCAAAGCTGTGTGTAGTCACTCTCAAAAGTAACTCGTGAACTGAGGACCTCTATCAGATATGATAGTAGTTGGAATACTGTGCAAACACACTATCCCCTCCACATAGATCTGGGAAAGCTTCTCTGCTATGAACGTTGTCTTAACAGAAAGGAAATGTGTTGACTTGGTCTACATGTCAACGATCACCCAAATGGAATCATAATCTTTAGCTGTCCTAGACAGACCAGCTACAAAGTCCATAGTCACATGATCCCATTTCCACTGAGGTATAGACAATGGTTGTAACATTCCTGCAGGTTTCTGGTGCTCAGCTTTGACTTGTTGAGATACTACACATCTTGCAACGAACTCAGCTACATCTTTCTTTAAACTAGACCACCAATACATATCCTTCAAATTATGGTACATCTTGGTACTTCCTAGATGCATAGCAAACATGGACGAATGGGCTTCCTCCACCACCATCCTCTTAGGTTATCATCATTAGGAACTACTATCCTGTTATGGTAACAAACTATCCCATCATCAGACTCATGAAAACCATCATGCTTCTTACTACAAAAACCTGATCTAATCTGATGTATCATAGTATCCATCCATTGTGCCTTTCTAGTCTGCTATCTTAGCATGGGCTTCACTTGTAATTGTGCCAACAATCCAGCTAACAATGAGACTTCCTACATGACATTCATCTGACACAAGGATACCAACATGTCTCACTTGTGGCACATCAAAGAACACAACTGGCCTTTATCCATGGATGAGGATGAAGAATTCCTTCTCAAAGAGTCACCCACGACATTCACCTTTCCCAGATGATAATCAATCGTGCAGTCATAATCTTTAACCAAATCCATCCAACGACGCTTCCTCATATTCAACTCCTATTGTGAAAAGAGGTATTTCAGGTTCTTGTGATCTGTGAAAATCTGACACTTATCCCCATACAAATAGTGCCTCAAAATCTTCAAAGAATGAACCACTATAGATACCTACAAATCATGGGTTGCATAATGCTCCTCATGTTTCTTAATCTACCGGGAAGAAAAAGAAACCACTTGGTTGTCTGGCATCAACACACAACCCAAACCATTCCTGGATGCATCACAAAAGATGATGTATCCTTTTCCTTTCTCAGGTAGGACTAGAATTGGTGCACTTATCAACTTCTCCTTCAATGTTTGAAAAGCATGTTGAGATCTATCATCCCAAATGTACGACACATCCTTCCTCATCAACTTAGTTAGGGGTAAGACGATAACACTGAAGTCCTTGATGAATATCAGGTAGTAGCCTGCCAGACCTATAAAATAGCACACTTTTGTCAGCGTCTTAGGATGCTACCATTCTATCATAGACTCTACATTTTTAGGATCCACACGTACTCCTTTGGCAGATATGACATGTCCCAAGAATGATACCTCCTTCAGATAGAACTCACACTTTCTAAACTTAGCATAATGTTGGGGCTGTCTCAGCATGGTCAATGCCTGACGAAGATGGTGTTCATGCCACTAACTATCACGACTGTATATTAATATGTCATCTATGAAAACCACCATGAATTGATCAAGGAACTATCAGATACTCTATTCATCAAATCCATAAATGATGCTGGTGCATTGGTTATCCCAAATGGCATAACCACAAACTCATAGTGACCATACCTAATCATAAAGGCAAACTTGGGTATGTCATCCTCCTTGATCCTCAGATGATGACATCCTGATCTCAAATCTATCTTTGAGAACATCGTCACGCCACAGAAATGGCCAAATAGATCATCTATCCTCAAAAAGGGATACTTATTCTTTATCGTCACTTTATCCAAATGTATGTAATCTATGCACAACCTCATAGATCCATCGTTCTTCTTCACAAATAAAATTGGAGCACTCCAAGGTGAGGTACTTGGGCCGACAAAACCTTTGTAAAGAAGTTCTTGCACATGTCTCTTCAACTCTTCCCTCTCTATCGGAGCCATCATGTACAGTTCCTGAGCTATCAGTTGTGTACCAGGAACCAGATTGATCCCAAAATCAATCTCATGGGGTGGGGGAACACCTAGAAACTCCTCAGGAAACACATCCTCAAACTCTCTAACAATTGGCACCTCATGAATACTAAGAATCCTTGCCTTAGTATCCACCACATGTGCCAAGAACATCTTGCAACCTTGTCTCAAAGCTTCCTTGCTACCATACTTGATACAAGACACATTAGAAGAATCTTCCTATCTCCTTGGAAGATCCACATCTCACTACTATCCACAAATGTCGCTTTCTTGGAACTACAGTCCAAGATCACTCTATACCTCTCCAAGGTATCCATTCCAAGGATCACATCGAATCCATGCATATCCAGTGGTATAAGATCCACTTGAATGTTGTGTCCCAAAAAAGAGATAAAACAAGAAGGATACTGATAACCTCCAATTTTGTGATGTTATCTTAGTAATATTCTTCAGTTTTCCACACTCTTTCTCAGATAAAGTAGACAAAATCTCTAACTATTCTCTTTTATTGCAAACATACTACTAGATTAACTTTTTCTTATAGAAAAAGACACAAAAAAAATCACAAAAGACTCAAACGGTCCCAAGACCGCATGGAGTCATACGGTCCCAAGACCACAAGGAGTCATACGGTCTCAAGACCACATGGAGTCATACGATCTCAAGACCGCATGGAGTCATACGATCTCAAGACCGCATGGATTCATACGATCTCAAGACTGCATGGAGTCAACCGGTCTCAAGACCACATGGAGCCAACCGGTCTCAAGACCACATGAAGCCAAATGGTCTCAAGACTGCATGGAGTCAAACGGTCTCAAGACCGCATGGAGTCATACGATCTCAAGACCGCATGGAGTCATACGATCTCAAGACTGCATGGAGTCATACGATCTCAAGACCGCACAGAGTCCAAACGGTCTCAGGGTCCAAACAGTCTCAGAGTCCAAACGGTCTCGGGGTCCAAACGGTCTTAGGACCCAAAATTTACCGAACCGTTTGGACTTCACTTAAGGCCTATAAATAAGACCCAAGGGGTCCTCCCAAAAAGAAAAAAAAGAAAAAGGGTTTCAGACGCCCAGAGGCTGCCTCTCCTACTCCAGAGCTATTCCATCCTCCATCCTCTGCCCAAAGGCTACCGGTCTGATATCCACACTCCATTCCAAGGCTGATTTCTCTCTCATCGCCAAAGAAGGTGGGAAGAGGAGTCCTCATCATCGAGCAACCTAGGAAGTGTGAAGATCATCCTTCTCTCTCTCTCCAAGGGGTTGAGTTTCCTCTCTCCTTCGTGGGGATGGTGTTCTCTCTCTCTCTTCTCGCCTCCTTCTTTGTCCTTATCATGAGCGAGTAGTCTCATTTCACTAGGGTGCGGGGAGTAGCCCCACTACCCATGTTTCATATCATGCAATGTAATCCATAGTTTGCTATAGAGATATACTTTCTTCTCAGTTCGACATCAATCGTTTAATGAATGCTTGTTGCTTGATCACCAACTTGTGTTATCTTTTATCTTTTAGTATGAATTGTCTACGTTTATACTATTAGATTCGAAACTCGATTGTATGTTGGTTCTTGGTGCATGTATCCACCATGCATCTGTTTCGGTATCTAGGAGTGCTTTCCAAGAAGTGAAGTAAACTCACTTACATCGTTGCATTTTCATACTATGAAATGGAATCAGTTGACGTATGAAGGTACAACCTTGATAAGTCGAGGAACACACTTTGTAGAGGGAATGTTGTAAAGTAAGTGACCATTCCTACAAGGATGGCTGGCGTTACAACATTCCCACGCTCCTCGTAGTTAGTTCTCCGAAAGGAAGCTAAGTCTACAAAGATACTAACTGATCTAACTCTTATTGCAGGTTATGCTTGTATGTTGCATGTTTTGATCCATGCGTAGTGGTGGTGAAAACCGATCACATCCTAGTGATTCCTTATCATTGTTTAACAATCTAAGTTTAATTTCTTGTTTTTACTTTACTTGCATTTAGTTTAAAACAACCAAATCAAATCTTTGGACTAAATATAAACTATTAAGGAGATAAGTGAAATTCTTACGTTTTCTATCTTGTTGTTGCCAACAAGACCGTTGTCTTATGGATTCGACCCTTAACAATACTGCGATAAGACTTCCACATGTCTTAGCACACGTGGGTGGAGTTTTAACCTAGTATAAGCAAGGATAAACCTAAAGACTTACTATCTTTGGGATTTTTAGTGGTGCACGCAATTCCACGCGAGTGGAAGCTCCATCAAAAATGGCATCGTTGCCGGGGACAACGGAACATTTTCATTTCATTTAGTATCTTGCTAGTTGGTTAGGGTTTTACACTTTCTTTTAATCATTAATGCATATCTACTTGAATTTATTATATCTCTAGCATCATCTAAAAGGTGTTTTCTTTTCTCTACTCAGGTAGAAGACGTGTATGCAATCATCGCATAACCTCAGATTCTCCCCTGATCCAGAGTACGACTCTGAGGTAGAGAGAAGCTTCCACCGCCGCATCAGACTTAATCGCCAAAGAGCCAGGCAAATGGCTGAAGATCAACACCAGGCTGCACTGGTAATGGAGAGGGTTAACGCCACCATCGCCGCTCAAAAAGCACAACTCATCACTGATACTCATGCTCAGATTCAAGTGGAGATCCGAGCGGAAGAATAGGCCCGCATCAGAGCCGAAAATGAGGCAGCAAACCAAGCTGCGCAGTTAGAACTAAGGAACAAGCAGTTGAGGGATTATGTTGTCCCTAAGAACTACGAAGACAACCACCCAGTTTGACCTCCGATCATCAACATACCCAACTTTGAGATCCGGACCCAATGGATTCAGATCATGCAGGGCATTTCATTTTATGGTGGTTCTGGAGATGACTGTATGGATCATCGGAAATAGTTCAAGGCACTATGCCGACTGGTCCCACAAGCCGGAGTTGCTTTTGACGCAATAATGCTACATCTATTGCACTTCACTCTATCTGGGAGAGCTCTGAGCTGGTATAACTCGCTTGACAGGGAGCCAATAATCACCACATGGGCTCCCCTGGAAGAAAAGTTCTTGGAGAATTTCTTCCCCCCTTCACTAACTTATGAAATTAGGGGGCAGATTAATCACTTCGCCCAACTTCCCGGAGAATCACTTGCGGAAGCATGTGAAAGGTTCAAAGAGCTTCTGCGAAAGTGCCCTCATCACGACATCACCCAAAACCAATTAATAGAAACATTCTATAGGGGAGTGAGTGATGACATCAATCAATTTTTGGATCTCATATGGAGGAAATTTTATGAGAAAAAACTACGAGGATGCCTGGAAAATAGTCACACTTGGAGCTGAGAATCAGTCCAACTGGGGACGATCAGCTGGAAAAGGAGTCCTTAAAGTTTATACAACCAAGGAATCAATGCAAATGAAGGCTATTGCTGAAGCCTTAAAGACCATAGCTCATAAGAAACAAGCTCTTGAAACTTCTCTTGGAGACTTTGACAGGAAGAAAAACCCTCAGCTCCAACAGGTCAAAGCTGCCACAGGAACCTGTGAAGCCTGTCACGTATCTGATCATCCAACTGTTTCATGTGGTTTGCTTTACAATGTGATGATGGATATGCATCCACCACCACAACAGTATGAACCAATCATGGAACAGCCTGAAGAGCAATTTCCAGAACAAGTCAATTCTATTCATTCCATTCTGGGACAAGTTTATTATAATCCTAATCAACCAAGAAACCACCCAGGATTTCAATACGGGAACCCTATTGGGACTACCAATCTGCAACACCAGACGCAAGGCGGATCCTCTAATAGGTTGCCCCCTGGATTCCAAAGCAACTTCAATCAAAATCAAGGGAACCCCAGGAACAACTTCCCAAGACCCAATTACTCTAGAAATCCATCCAACTACTATCAGTATAACAATCCTCCTCTACACCCACAACTACACCCTCAGTTGCAGCAGCCTCAGTTAGCACTGCCTCAGCAACAACCACAACAAGGGCAACAACAACTTGCTCAGAAAAATACCCCCTCTCAACCAGAAGATGAGATGTCATTGATAAGGCAGATGCTACAGTCTCAACAAACTATGCTCGCTAATCAACAAGCTCAGAAAAAGGCAGTAGAGGCTCAACTAGACCAAATTGCTGTGCAACTAAAGTCTCCAGCAGGCACGTTTGCAGGACAACCTGAATCGAACCCTAGGCACGACCAGAATAGGCCTGAATAGTTGAATGTCGTTACTATGAGATATGGATGCACCCTTCACGAAACTACAAGGATCACTCTTGATGATGATGATACACCTGCCCTTATGCCGAACGCGAGCCCGAAGCTAGGAACAGAGAAGTCTACAGAGGACACAAAGGGCAAAGAAAAACAAGTGTCCACAGAGCCAAAAAACTTGCAGTATAAACCAAGGATCCCATATCCGGGAAGATTACGAGAAACAAAAATGGACACCCGGTTCCAAAATTTAAGGAGGCGATGAAGAAACTTTACATCGACATCCCGCTCCTCGATGCTCTCTCAGAGGTACCGGCTTGGGCTAAATACCTCAAAACTCTATTATCAAGAAAGTACATCACTGAGGAACAAGAAACCGTCAAACTTTCCCAAACCACCTCTGATATCATCCTCAATAAAATGCCAAATAAGAAGAAGGACCCAGGTTCCTTCAGAATTCAATGCTGCATTGGAAATGCATCAAACAAAAAGGGATCAGCTGACCTAGGGGCCATCATATCCATTATGCCCTATTCCATGTGCAAACGATTAGGTTTCACCAACTTGCTGCCCACAGCAATGACAATTCAGTTAGTTGACTCTACCATCACCGCACCTCTAGGATTTATTGAAGATATTCCAGTTAGGATAGGAAAAGATGCCTATGTCCCATGCGAATTTATCATCATGGACATCAAGGAGGATCTGAGATACCTGATAATTTTTGGCAGACCTTTCCTCGCCACAACTAGGGCGCTTATTGATGTTGAAGCTGGCACGATCATTCTAAGACTCGGAAAAGAAGCAATTCAATTCCAAGTTCTCAACAACATGAAAGGCCCCAACATTCAAGAGGAGGTCTTTCTCCTAGACGCAATACATCAAATGTCGCAATTAGAAACATCTGAGCCATTGGATGAGTTAGAGAATGGTCTAACCAACCCAGAAGTCAAATTCTCTGCAAATGAATTGGTTCAACAGTGTCTACAACACTTAGAGAAGGCCGAAGAAGCACCGACAACCACCTTTGAAGAACTCAAAGTTGTCACCATTTTAGAAGCAACAGAGCCACCTAAGACTCCTGAGATGAAGACTCTACCCATGGGACTTATGTTGGATAAATTGGATATTATGATAAATCCCTTTTGTTTCGATGATGACAAACATTTCATTCTTATTAATCTAACGAGCTACTTAAGTGTGCAGGAACAAGGTGATGACAAAGTTCTAGGGAATCCATACGCTTGAATGTTTGTAAATGTCATGCAATGTAATCATTTGTAAACTTGTACAAATATATAATGTACAAGTACTTAGACTTCATGTAAATCAAGTGTTAGATCTCCCTAGCTAAACACCACACTTAGTTAGGTCATCTCCTTCTAATAGGATCACATAATGCACACTCATGCACACACTTAGTATCTTAATTGAAAGATTGAAAACAGAGTCAATCTCGGTCGACCACACTCCTCGACCGAGACACTCTCGGTCGACAAACTTCTCGACCGAGATTGACCAAAAGTAGCCGTTAGACACAGCAGTTGACAGTTGCAAATAAACGTTAATCCAGAGAGCCTGTCGGTCGACAAATCCTCGACCGACTGGGCATCTCGGTCGACAAGTCCTCGACCGAGATGGTCTCTGACAGCAACTGCAGAATTAATTAACTAGCCGTTGCTAATGCGCCTAACTTATTCCTAACGGCTAGTTAAGCACTAGGAACCCCCTAGAAGTTGTCTAGAACGTCCTTAAGCATACATAGGCCATTCCTATAAATAGGACATGCCTTAGGACACCAAATGACATCTAAGATATACTTGTGCTATACTTGAGCTTGAATACACACTTGCAATCTGTTTTAGAGCAATAGAGCAATTCCTACACTTGCCATTCATTCCTATTGCTCCCATTTCGTGCCCTATAGGCTAGTATCTCCTATCCACTACAATCACATTGTCATACACATTGGTTAGGAGATTTATACGCTTGATATAGGCAAATCAAGCCTTGTGCTTAAAAGGATAAGTTGTAATTTCTGTTTTCCTTCTTGTTCCTTGTTATCTTTTGTACTCTCCTTGCTACTCCTAGGGTTGGAGGCTGCGGATTGGAGAGGGTTGACTTCTCAGGTGGAGAAGGGGACTTCAAGCTACTTCAAGAAGGACTATCGCACGGGAAGCTACTTCAGAAGGCTGGTGCAACGGGTGTTGGTGCATCTACTTCAAGGGAAGGCTGCTTCAAGGTTGGGCGATTACTTCTAGGTGAAGGCTGCTTGAAGGGTTTGGGAAAAGAAATTGTATTTTATGTAAAGTCCTTGCGAGGTAATAAAATAGATTTCTTTTCAAATCCCGGTTGGGTAAGCAACCGGGTAGTGGACTGACTACCTTAGTATTTGCTAAGGCTAGGAACCACTCTAAACCCTTGTGTCTCCTTGTCCAATATTTTCTTTGTGATTGTTTAAGTGCAATAATTGTAAAATTACTATAAAACTCTATTCACCCCCCCTCTAGAGGTTTTCAATTGGTATCAGAGCAGGCTTCAAGGAGCCCTAACAAGGTCTTGAAGAAAAGATGGGGGATGGAGTGCTCAACAACCTCAACATTGAAGGAACACTTGTTGCTAGGCCTCCACCGTTCGATGGAACAAACTACCAATATTGGAAGAGGAGGATGCAATTCTACTTCCAAGGAATCAACTGGGAGTTATGGAGAATGGTATCTACACCATACACACTTCCACAAGACGATTTCGCAGTATGGGATGCTAATACGGTAAAAATGGCCCAGATGAATGCAAAGGCAGTAAGCATTTTATATTGTTCCATCTCAGTAAGTGAATTTAATAGAGTATCAAATTGTGATACCGCATATGATATTTGGAATAGATTATCTATAACATATGAGGGTACTATTCAAGTTAAAAATTCTAAAGTTAGCTTGCTTAAAACCAAGTTTGAACATTTTCGTATGGATCCAAACGAAACTATTAGTGAAATGTATTCAAAATTTTCTACTATTGTTAATGGTTTGAGTGCTTTAGGGAAACCTGTTCTTGAGGAAGATCAGGTATCAAAAATACTTCGATCTCTTCCTCCAAAGTACAAACCAAAGGTGACAGCTATTGCAGAAGCAAACGACCTCACTCGCCTCAAAATGGAGCAGCTCATCGGAAACTTAGAAGCTCATGAGGCGGATCTAGAAGAGGAAGAAAGGAGAGAACATGAACGCCAACATGGGAAAAAGAAGGATATTGCATTCAAAGCATCAACCAAAGACACAAGTGAAGATGATAGTGAAGAGGAAACTCTTATTGTGAATGGTAAGCAATATAAAAGTTTTAAAACTAACAAAACTTCCAGTGCTTCTTCTTCCAGGTGCTTTGAATGTGGAAAGAAAGGACATATGAAAGGAGAATGTCCAAAACTCAAGAAAGGGAAGAAATCATCCTACAAAAAGAAAGAAAGAGCGTATAGAGCTGCATGGGATGATTCAAGTGACGATAGCGATAGTGCAAAAGAAGACGTAGAGTGTCTCATTGCTACTACAAATGAAGATGAAGAAGAGGTAAGTCTTTATGATCTACCAAAAGAGGATTTAATTGCAAGTCTTCAAGATACTCATGAAAAATACATTGAATGCAAGAAGAAACTTAAGAAATCAAATAAAGATTTAAATGCTCTCTTATCTGAAAATGAAAATCTCAAAAAGGAAAATGAAGAGTATGATCTTAAATTAAAATCGGTGGAAGCTGATTGTAATCTTCTTTCCTTAGAAAAGTTAAAATTGCAAAACCAAGTGAATGATCTTCAGAAACAACCTATTGTATGTTCACATTTAGATTATGATAAGGTTGTTAAAGAAAGAAATGCCCTAGTATCCAATTTAGATCAAGCAAAGAAAGATATTGCTAGGTTGCAAAGAAATGAAAATGAGTTAGGAGGAAATAACCTACTTGACAATACTCTGAAAATTTCCTCTAGTTACAAAGGAAGGAAAGGATTAGGATACGATCCAAGAAGAAATAAACCCAAAAGAGCATCCAAGACTATATTTGTACCTAGGAACACAATTCCTAGAAATAGAAATGAAATTGATGTTATTAGTTGCCATTATTGCATGCGTCTTGGACATTATTCATTTTCATGCTCTTTTAAGAAAAAGAAAGATGAGTTAGCTTGGATTCCTAAAACTTAGAAGCTTCAAATTAATTAGTTGAGATTTGACCTAAACCGACTTCTGATATCATAATGTCTTATCTCAACATCATCGAGCTATAATTTGCATAACCTCTTTTATTTGAAGTTGATTAAGATTTCTGAATATTTTCCAGAAACTTGGTCGGTCGAGCAGTTGTCGACCGAGTAAGTGTCGGTCGAGCAATTGTCGACCGAGCATGTCACTGTTTTTCAGAATGCTGTAAAATTGCTGAATTCTTTTGAAATTGTTCAAAATTGTTGTCTATTCATGATTAATGACTGTATAATAAAGTATCAATTATGGAAATCATCCTTGAAAGATTATGAGAAATAAATTTGATCAAAAACCAAAATTATTCTTAGTTTAAAGAAAAATTTCTGTTCTATCATTCTATCATTACATAGGCAAGTAAAAGAATTTATTGGTGATATATCTCTTCGAAATGCTTGCAAAGAATACAATGTTTTTTTTCAATTGATATCTTTAAAAGATTTGAAATATTCATTGGGCTTTCATTGAAACATGCATCACAAATTGATGTAAAATGCTTAATTGGAAATCTGTAAATTTCGCCTCTTGGTTAAAACAAAATTTAGCCAAGGGGCGCTACGGTCGTAGTCAAGGGCGACCTAAAATAAGCTTTGACAAATATGCTTATTTGGACATCATTCTAGTAAACTTAATCTTAGTATATTTTTTGATAAAAGTCAAAATCACAACTTATTTGTGACCTTAATAGTTTTAAATTGCTTTAACTTATAAGATTAAGGGGGAGCTCCTAAAAACAAATTTGATCAAGAGCTCATTAAAGCTAGTCATAACCTTAGCATTCTCAAATCCATGAAGAAATATACGAATCTCCATAAAAATGATATATCTTGTTCTTAAAGGAATTCTCTAGACAAATCAGGGCTTAACATCCTTTGTATTTGGTTAGAGACATCTTCATATACTCTAAGCTTTAAAGGACTCTCATTTCATTCTGGGGCTTAACATCCCTTGTAAAATGGGTGAGAAATCAATATATACATGCCATAAACCTAACATGATCTCATATCATTTCAAGGCTTAACATCCTTTGCAAATGATTGAGAAATAAATTGTGGCTAAATTGGACATAAATAATATAAAATCCAGGTTCCTAATAGGATATCTATTTAAGGGGGAGCAAAATATAAAATTAAGGGGGAAAAGAAAATAAAATATTCAAATTGGATATCTTTTTGAAATGACAAAGGGGGAGAAAGAATATAAAATCAAAAATATAAATATAAATGAGTTTCATCTTGATGGCCAGCACTCACACTTGTAACACAAGAATGGCTACAAAAGGTAATCTTCAGGTATGAAACTCACATGCTTTATATTTCCTTATTTCATATTTTAGGAAATGTTTGTCATCTTCAAAAAGGGGGAGATTGTTGGATAAATTGGATATTATGATAAATCCCTTTTGTTTCGATGATGACAAACATTTCATTCTTATTAATCTAATGAGCTACTTAAGTGTGCAGGAACAAGGTGATGACAAAGTTCTAGGGAATCCATACGCTTGAATGTTTGTAAATGTCATGCAATGTAATCATTTGTAAACTTGTACAAATATATAATGTACAAGTACTTAGACTTCATGTAAATCAAGCGTTAGATCTCCCTAGCTAAACACCACACTTAGTTAGGTCATCTCCTTCTAATAGGATCACATAATGCACACTCATGCACACACTTAGTATCTTAATTGAAAGATTGAAAACAGAGTCAATCTCGGTCGACCACACTCCTCGACCGAGACACTCTCGGTCGACAAACTTCTCGACCGAGATTGACCAAAAGTAGCCGTTAGACACAGCAGTTGACAGTTGCAAATAAACGTTAATCCAGAGAGCCTGTCGGTCGACAAATCCTCGAACGACTGGGCATCTCGGTCGACAAGTCCTCGACCGAGATGGTCTCTGACAGCAACTGCAGAATTAATTAACTAGCCGTTGCTAATGCGCCTAACTTATTCCTAACGGCTAGTTAAGCACTAGGAACCCCCTAGAAGTTGTCTAGAACGTCCTTAAGCATACATAGGCCATTCCTATAAATAGGACATGCCTTAGGACACCAAATGACATCTAAGATATACTTGTGCTATACTTGAGCTTGAATACACACTTGCAATCTGTTTTAGAGCAATAGAGCAATTCCTACACTTGCCATTCATTCCTATTGCTCCCATTTCGTGCCCTATAGGCTAGTATCTCCTATCCACTACAATCACATTGTCATACACATTGGTTAGGAGATTTATACGCTTGATATAGGCAAATCAAGCCTTGTGCTTAAAAGGATAAGTTGTAATTTCTGTTTTCCTTCTTGTTCCTTGTTATCTTTTGTACTCTCCTTGCTACTCCTAGGGTTGGAGGCTGCGGATTGGAGAGGGTTGACTTCTCAGGTGGAGAAGGGGACTTCAAGCTACTTCAAGAAGGACTATCGCACGGGAAGCTACTTCAGAAGGCTGGTGCAACGGGTGTTGGTGCATCTACTTCAAGGGAAGGCTGCTTCAAGGTTGGGCGATTACTTCTAGGTGAAGGCTGCTTGAAGGGTTTGGGAAAAGAAATTGTATTTTATGTAAAGTCCTTGCGAGGTAATAAAATAGATTTCTTTTCAAATCCCGGTTGGGTAAGCAACCGGGTAGTGGACTGACTACCTTAGTATTTGCTAAGGCTAGGAACCACTCTAAACCCTTGTGTCTCCTTGTCCAATATTTTCTTTGTGATTGTTTAAGTGCAATAATTGTAAAATTACTATAAAACTCTATTCACCCCCCTCTAGAGGTTTTCAACTTAAACATGTCTTCTTGGAGGAGGAAACATTATGTACAGTTATCATCAGTTCCACCCTAACAGAAAATCAGGAAGAAAGGCTTCTTGATGAGCTGAAGAAACACAAGAAGGCCATAGGGTATAATATAACTGACCTGACGGGCATAAACCCATCCTTATGCATGGATAGACTACCCATGGTCGTAGAATTTAAGCCATCACGTGAACATCAGAGGAAGCTGAATCCTAATCTCAAAGAAGTGGTTCACCTTGAAGTCTTCAAATTACTGAAAGTCGGCATAATCTACCCGATCTCAGACTCTCAATGGGCCAGCCCCATCCAAGTAGTTCCTAAAAAGGGAGGCACCACTGTCGTGCTTAATGACAAAAATGAGTTAGTACCCACTAGGACGGTGATGGGGTGGAGGATGTGCATCGACTATAGGAAATTAAACAAATCCATGTGGAAAGATCACTACCCTCTGCCCTTTCTCGATGAAGTCCTAGAACACTTAGCCCATCAGAAATACTTCTTCTATCTAGATGGTTATTCCGGGTTCTACCAAATCCCCATACACCCGGAAGACCAAGAGAAAACTAGCTTCACTTGCCCCTTTGGAACCTATGCTTTTAGAAGAATGCCATTCGGGTTGTGTAATGCACCCACTACATTCCAAAGGTGTATGTCCGCCATTTTCACAGGATTAACATAATCCATAATGGATGTGTTCATGGATGATTTTTCAGTTTACGGAGATTCTTTCGATAACTACCTAATCAACCTTGGACAAGTTTTACAACGATGCGAGGAAACAAACCTCATATTGAATTGGGAAAAATGCCATTTCATGGTAACTGAAGGTGTCGTCCTCGGGCATAGAGTGAGTGATAGAGGGATTGAGGTCGATAAGGCAAAAATCGATGTTATCTCGAAGTTGTCACCACCAAAAGATATAAAAGGAGTACGGGCTTTCTTGGGTCATGCTGGGTTTTACAGAAGATTTATCAAAGATTTCTCAAAAATAGCAATACCCATGACCCAACTCCTGACCAAAGACACTGAGTTCATTTTTAACCAAGAATGCTTGCAAAGTTTCTCAACTCTCAAAAATGCTTTAATTTCTGCACCTATACTGAGAGCCCCATATTGGTCGCTACCATTTGAAATCATGTGCGACGCCAGCGATTACGCCAAAGGGGCCGTATTAGGACAGCGGATCGACAAGAAACCTTACGTAATTTACTACGCATCTAAAACGCTCTATGAAGCATAGAAGAATTACACTACTACAGAGAAGGAGTTCCTGGCTGTCATCTACGCGTTCAAAAAATTCCGCTCCTACTTGATTGGATCCAAGGTCATTGTCTACACTGACCACTCTGCCATATGATACCTAATTCAGAAGCAAGATGCAAAACCCAGACTTATCCGCTGGGTGTTGATGCTTCAGGAATTCAATTTGGAAATTAAAGACAAAAGCGGAGTGGAAAACGTCATAGCCGACCATCTCAGTCATATTGAAGTTGAAGATGAAGATAAAGTCCCTATCCAAGACTCTCTTCCAGATGACCAACTAATGAAGGTTACCCATGGATTCCCTTGGTATGCGGACATTGTCAATTATCTAGCTACAGGAATCATTCACCCCTTCGCTTCCTACCACGACAAAAGGAAATTCCTCCATGATATAAAACAATATTATTGGGATGAACCTTACCTTTTTCACCTATGCACAGACGGACTTTTTCGTCACTGCTTACCGGAAGAAGAGATTCCCCCCGTCCTAGAGCATTGCCATTCAGGCCCCACGGGGGGGCACATGAGTGCAAAGAAAACCGCTATAAAAGTTTTGCAATCATGCTTCTTCTGGCCAACCATAGCAAAGGACTCCTATGATTTTGTGAAATCTTGCAACAAATGTCAATTTTCTGGTAGCATATCTAAAAGGAATGAAATGCCCCTTACAATGTGGCAAGAAATTGAACTTTTCGACATTTGGGGGATAGACTATATGGGCCCCTTTCCTTCTTCCTATGGTTTCTCCTACATCCTAGTGGCAGTGGACTAAGTCTCGAAATGGGTTGAATCTATACCCACAGTGTCCAGCGATTCCAAACCAGTTATTAAAATGTTTAAAGATATCATTTTCCCCAGATTTGGAGTCCCCAGAACTGTCATATCAGACGGCGGGACCCATTTTCTGGAACGAAGTTTTGAAGCCCTTTTGAAAAAATACAGAGTCAACCATAAAGTAGCCACGCCTTACCATCCACAGACTAGTGGTCAGGTTGAGGTATCAAATAGACAACTAAAGGCGATCCTAGAAAAAACAGTCAATAGAAACTGCACTGACTGGTCCACCAAGCTCCCCGATGCCCTTTGGACTTACCGAACAGCCTATAAAACACCAATCGGGACAACCCCGTTCCGTTTGGTATACGGGAAGTCATGTCATCTTCTAGTAGAACTGGAACACAAAGCTTGGTGGGCCATCAAACAACTAAATTTTGATCTTAAAAGTGTCGGAGAAAATAGACAACTCCAGCTACAGGAGCTAGAGGAACTCCGAATGACCGCTTATCAAAGTGCCAGGATTTATAAGGAGCAAACCAAGATGTGGCACGACGGTCATATTAAAAGGAAAGACATCGCCATCGGTGACAAAGTACTCCTTTTCAACTCCAAGCTCAAACTGTTCCCCAGAAAACTCCGAACAAAATGGTCTGGGCCCTTCACCATCAAGCATATATACCCGACTGGAGCTGTCATAATTGTCGACGATAACGGAGGAGAAAGGACGGTCAATGGCCATTGTTTAAAAAAATACTACACTCCAGCAGATAAAATTCCGAGACAGACCATTGAAATCAGTGACGCCACAACATCAGCATAACAACATCAAAGCTTCATCGAGCCAACGACGTAAAACCCAGGTGCTTCTTGGGAGGCAACCCAAGATCTGAGCATCTTCTTTTATTTTCCGTTCTTTTAAGTTACCTTAGGTTTATCTTCTGAAAATATAAAAATTTACATAACCAAAACGAACATGAAAATATAAAAATCAAAATAACCTTAACCCTCCCAAACGGTCCTGAAACCGTTTGGAGCCAAACGGTCCTGAAACCGTTTGGAGTCCAAACGGTTGCTAAACCGTTTGACCTAAGGGTTTTGCAAGGTCAACAACCCATTTCCTATAAATATAACCTCTCCCCCTCCTTCTTCTTCCTTTTGACTCTCGAGCCTTCCTTAAACCCTCGCGCGAACGACTCTTCCTACTCCTTCTCTGCTCCCGTTTCCGCGCACCTTGCAACGCAGGTTCTCTTCGCCGACCATCCCTCTCAGGTTCCATGCATCCTCACGGCGGTTGCGCCCCCATTACCGACGCTCTCGCCGTCATTTTTCCCATCCAAAGCAACAAGGTTGGCACACTACCATCACCGACACCGGCTGCACCGCCAAGAATCCCTGTTCTATCAAACCGTCGCCATTATCTTTACCCTTGCCGCCATCTACGACACCGCCGCGATCCCCTTTTCTATCGCCACCATTTTAAACAGTCTTCAAAACCATTATCTCTATCGCTGCCGTCGCCGGTTCCATCTCTCTATCGCCGGACGCTCCCCAACATTTTACCTTCCAAACGGTCTTCAAACCGTTTGCAACCAAACGGTCTTCAAACCGTTTGGAACCAAATGGTCTTGAAACTGTTTGGAGCCAAACGGTCCTGAAACCGTTTGGAGTCCAAACGGTGTTCAAACCGTTTGGAACCAAACGGTCCTGAAACCGTTTGGGACCAAACGGTCTTCAAACCATTTGGAACCAAACGGTCCTAAAACCGTTTGGGACCAAACGGTGTTCAAACCGTTTGGAACCAAACGGTCCTGAAACCGTTTGGGACCAAACGATCTTCAAACCATTTGGAACCAAACAGTCCTGAAACCGTTTGGAACCAAACAGTCTTCAAAACTGTTTGGTCTTTTTAAACACCGCTTGCTTTTTACTAGAACATAGAAAACTCATACAAAATCAATTTTTATGCTAACACATCACCTTTTTCATTTTCAGAAATGGTCGCACCAGCAAAGCAACCAACCAGAAACGAAGACGTACCCTTCTGGACACCAGAGGAGCTGATAGAGGACCGAGCCAAGCTTCAAAAGATCATATATAACTACAACGCGACTGGAAAGGCCCCTCTAAATGTCAAAATCATGACGGTTCTGTGTGAAATTGACCGCATCAACAAATTCCTAGTCGAGGCACCTAAAGAAGAAGTGGAAGAAATTTCTTCCGATGATGATGAAGGATTAGAATATAAGACTACTCCTGAGGTGGAATCCCCCACCACAAAAAGCAAAGGGAAAAGGATGGCCCAGGAAGCCACCACAACTCAGCAACCTACATGAAGGACGATTTATTAAAGCTAAAGAACTTTGGAACAACTGAGGCGCTCATTTCCTTCCTACAACATACAAAACTGAATTTTATCATGCTCCCCTTCCTTTATCATGAGCACTGGATGCTTCTGGCAACAAACCTACCCGAAGGAACAACTACCATCTACAACAATTCCGACAGCCAGTTCAATCCCCGGCAGAAGAATTATGTAGTGACACCAAAGACACCCACAGAGGTAGTGGCGAAGTAATGTGGAGATAAACTAATAGATTTATTAAGTCAGCACACAAGGTCATACAGCAAAGAACACTTTCATCGCCCATCCTTCAACCATAAATGTCCCCAACAAATTCGGGAATCCAACGACTGTGGCTTCCACGTCCTCCACTGGATGTACACCATCATAGACCTTCAAAAACCAGTAGAGGATATGACAAATGTGGATTACCACGCGTTACGTGGAAAGCTTGCTGCTAATCTCCTTCGCACACATGGTGCAAATAAAGGACTAACGGACGCCTGATGCCCATGTCCTTGTACTTCTCAACCTATCCCTTTGACACTCTGAGGACAGAGTGAGTGATAAGTTAGGGGGGAGTACACTGGACAAGGGCGAGGTATCAATTCTAAATCCTTCCCTTTCTATCTTCTTTTTTTCCATATAAATTTTTTCTTAGTTTTCTTTGCACATACTTAGTTTTTGCTTTAATTTCTTTCCTGATAATAAAACCTACTTGGAACAAAGTCATCCCCAGCTAACTTTAGAATCCAGTAGCCCTCAAGAGCAATAACAAGAATAGAAAATAGACATGCAATGGTGAGTTAATAAATCATCTTCACTCAATTTTCATGCTTCTGTTTCATTTCTATATCTGACTCTCCACAGGACAATATCAGGGCTGCAATAAGCCAAAACAATCTCAAGGACGAGAGGGACATCAGGTGACATCCAAATAATGAAGCCTTGCAAGTGGACCACTAGTAGAAACCAAATAAGTGCATGTCGAACAACTCTAAGAACAATTTTCTTCTCTCCAAATAAAAGAGGCTTGGCCGCCCAAATCATAATCCCTAAATATCCAAATCCCAAGCCTGTGAGTTTACGAATAAAAGCCAGAGTGTTGAATAAAACCATGAGAGTTGTGCCATAAATAAGGATCTATATGAAGAACCATCAAAGGTCTCGCCCAGTCGGTACATCCAACTACCCTCACAAAGGCAGATGTGTCGTGCCCGGTAGTGAAACCCTAAGGTATCAAAATATATGAAAGGTTGATAAATGACTCGCCCGACCGGTACATTCAGCAGCCCTCAAGAAGACAGATGTATCATGCCTGGTAGTGAGATCCTAAAAGCATAGACAACCCCTCCCCCATTTGAAGGGGGAGTTACACACTAAGCCTTTAGCCAACCCTCATACCCACTCTAGTTTCTGGTAGGATATTCATAGGAGTATAAAACTGATTAGAGTCAATGACATGCACCGAATAAAGAAAAAGTGGTCCCAATGCGGGCTAAGATATGGAAGAAACTTGAGATCCAAGCAACTGTCAATACCTGAAAGAGTTAAGGCAAAAATCTCCGATACAACCTTAGGAGATCTCAGGTTTAGAATTGAAGCAAGAGTATGGAAATATTAACTGAATAAAATTGCCTCGCCATTACATGCCTCAACTCTATCTAACTTAAGGACAAGCTAGACTCTAAGTTAGGGGGGGTGATAACCTCCAATTTTGTGATGTTATATTAGTAATATTCTTCAGTTTTCCACACTCTTTCTCAGATAAAGTAGACAAAATCTCTAACTATTCTCTTTTATTGCAAACATACTGCTAGATTAACTTTTTCTTACAGAAAAAGACCCCAAAAAATCACAAAAGATTCAAACGGTCCCAAGACCCCATGGAGTCATACGGTCCCAAGACCGCATGGAGTCATACGATCTCAAGACCGCATGGAGTCATACGATCTCAAGACCGCATGGAGTCAACCGGTCTCAAGACCGCATGGAGATAACCGGTCTCAAGACCGCATGAAGCCAAACGGTCTCAAGACCGCATGGAGCCAAACGGTCTCAAGACCGCATGGATTCATACGATCTTAAGACCGCATGGAGTCATACGATCTCAAGACCGCATGGAGTAATACGATCTCAAGACCGCATGGAGTCATACGATCTCAAGACCGCACAGAGTCCAAATGGTCTCAGAGTCCAAACGGTCTCGGAGTCCAAACGGTCTCGGGATCCAAACAGTCTCAGAGTCCAAACGGTCTCGGGACCCAAAATTTACCAAACCGTTTGGACTTCACTTAAGGCCTATAAATAAGACCCAAGGAGTCCTCCCAAAAAGAAAAAAAGAAAAAGGGTTTCAGACACCCAGAGGCTGCCTCTCCTACTCCAGAGCTATTCCATCCTCCATCCTCCGCCCAAAGGCTGCCGGTCTGAGATCCACACTTCGTTCCAAGGCTACTTTCTCTCTCATCAGCAAAGAAGGTGGGAAGAGGAGTCCTCATCATCGAGCAACCTGCGAAGTGTGAAGATCATCCTTCTCTCTCTCTCCAAGGGGTTGATTTTCCTCTCTCGTTCGTGGGGATGGTGTTCTCTCTCTCTCTTCTCGCCTCCTTCTTTGTCCTTGTCATGAGCGAGTAGTCTCATTTCACTAGTGTGTGGGGAGTAGCCCCGCTACCCATGTTTCATATCATGCAATGTAATCCATAGTTTGCAATAGAGATATACTTTCTTCTCAGTTCGACATCAATCGTTTAATGAATGCTTGTTTCTTGATCACCAACTTGTGTTATCTTTTATCTTTTAGTATGCATTGTCTACGTTTATACTATTAGATTCGAAACTCGATTGTATGTTGGTTCTTGGTGCATGTATCCACCATGCATCTGTTTCGATATCTAGGAGTGCTTTCCAAGAAGAGAAGTAAACTCACTTACATCGTTGCATTTTCATACTATGAAATGGAATCAGTTGACGTATGAAGGTACAACCTTGATAAGTCAAGGAACACACTTTGCAGAGGGAATGTTGTAAAGTAAGTGATCATTCCTATAAGGATGGCTGGAGTTACAACATTCCCACGCTCCTCGTAGTTAGTTCTCCAAAAGGAAGCTAAGTCTACAAAGATACTAACTGATCTAACTCTTATTGCAGGTTATGCTTTTATGTTGCATGTTTTGATCCATGCGTAGTGGTGGTGAAAACCGATCACATCCTAGTGATTCCTTATCATTGTTTAACAATCTAAGTTTACTTTCTTGTTCTTACTTTACTTGCATTTAGTTTAAAACAACCAAATCAAATCTTTGGACTAAATATCAACTATTAAGGAGATAAGTGAAATTCTTACATTTTCTATCTTGTTGTTGCCAACAAGACCGTTGTCTTGTGGATTCGACCCTTAACTATATTGCGATAAGACTTCCACGTGTCTTAGCACACGTGGGTGGAGTTTTAACCTAGTATAAGCAAGGCTAAACCTAAAGACTTACTATCTTTGGGATTTTTAGTGGTGCACACAATTCCACGCGAGTGGAAGCTCCATCAGATACACATCCTGCAACATTGTATAACTAACCAATGAGGTTTCTAGCAACAAACTATTCTTCTTATGACTAAATGACAAAGGAATTTTTTTAAGCACTTCACATGTGATAAAAGAGTGTGTTGCATCTAAGTCAACCAAAATAGATATAAAGCAAGAAGAAGACAAATTAGAATGAAATAACTCCATCTGACCTGTCACCACTCGTAGGTTGACCACCGCCTCCGACTGACTCATGGCATAAATTCTAGCCATTACCTGTTGTCATCCTCGTCCTATACTTACCTGAGCAAATGATCTAGATTGTAACGCTTGGCCACATCCTCGTCCTCTTAGGCTATTATTCTACTATCTCTGTGAGCCCTGCTGACTCAAACTTGGTTGCTGGGTCACTTCATCCTCTTTCACTGGACAAAAAGGTTTGGTATGGCCAACTTGTCCGCACTTATAACACATCATGTTTTCATACCAAGTCCTAGGTGGTCCTATCACCAATGTTGATGTAACATTGTGGGCTCCTACGGGTGGAAAACTATGACCTCATCCCTTACTTGGAAACCACTGTGTCGAAGAACTAAACCTCTATGAACTGGCATTTCAAAAAACCTCGGCTTATTGAAGACACCTCACGACTGTCCCTAGAACTGTGTAGACTATTTCTTGGTATTCATATCTCACTTATCCTTCATAGACCGTTCTATCCTCTGAATGAACTCCACAAACTTTGCAAACCTCTCTCGGTTCTCCACAGTAGCTTCTAGAGTAGACAACTTAGTGTTCAACCCCTTCTCGAAATGATGAATTCACTCATCATCTGTCACAACCATGTGAGGATAGAACCTCAACAACTCTATAAACCTTGCTTCATACTGGTTGATCATCATGGATTCTTGTTGAATCCTCTCAAACTGGCTGATCTTCTCATCTAGATACGTCTGAGGGAAGTACTGACTAACGAACTCACATCAGAATGCCTCCTTACCAAACCGAGGGTCTTCTCCTCCACTATGGTCCACAAATGGCCAACACTCCCTCTCTACAGATGCACAACATACTTCACCTTATACTCTTTAGGGATACTCAGGATCTTAAAAGCCTTCTCAAGCTAAGTCAGCCACAGATCTGCATCTGTCAGGTCAGCTATCCCCGCATACTCAACTACTCCAACACGGCCAAGCTGCTCAAAAGTCTTCCCAGTGCCTAAAGATTCAGTTTGGGGAACCAATGTCCTAGATTGAGGTGTAGGCATCCTTTCCTCCATATGATTCATCATTGCCATAAACTACCCAAAAAAGAGATTGAAAGGTAGGGTTTTCTATCATGGATGGGTCAACCTGGGGGGCATTAGGCACCCAATCTTCTCGTGCTTGGGTCCTTGCACCACCACCTGGTGCTGCAACAGTACTTTCAATAGCATGTTCTTCATTTTCTCCAGACGTCTTTAAGCTTTCTCTTCTTCTTATGCATAAGTAGAAGTGACTATAAGATAGTCTGGAGGACACTAGAATAGACACAAACCCTAGTCTTAGGTCCCTATAGACTCAACGAACCTAAAGCTTTGATACTAACCTTGTCACGATCACATGACCCTCACACCACATGAAGAGAGATTGCTCAAAACATAACCACAGAAGAAAGGTTAACAAATAGTTATCTGAAAACACTAAAATTAAAACCATTTTCATAAAAATGCCAAGACCACAAGAAGCTTCACGGTTAAGTCCTTTCATGCCTGAAAGCATATACAAGGCATGCTATCATCCTATTATCAAAGAACTGTTCAGAACATATATACATGATTCCATCACATCTTCACATAACAGATATACATACCAATCACATAAAGATAACATATTCGCAAAACATCTACAAAATGTTCCCAAAGACCCGAGTGTAGATGGACAACTCTAGGACTCTATCAACAAAATACATCCAACAACTCTGCTAACCTCATCAGCTACTAGCCCTCCTACTACTCCTCAACATCCTCTACACGATCTCTAACTCTTCGTGCTCGTACACCTAAAAAGAGGTGTGGGAAGCCCACGAGGTGAGATTCCAAATGTCAGCGGGAGATATAACTCACCACCAACTCTATTATTATCATAGATAAGATAAATAGAGCAGAAGTAAAGTTACATCTAAGTGAAGTAGGTAATGATCATTAACAAGAAGAGAAATTACTATTGAATTATGAAACATCTTAATAATTTAGACAGAATATGAAGAACATGTATAATTACTATCAACAACATTGTATAAAGATCAAGGAAAACCTCATCCAATGTTTCTGTATTTTGATCCTATACAATTATACTACATGTCTGATTACACATTTTATTATGCCTTGAGGATTTGAGTCATACCACCCAAATCCCACCGACCACTGGATAAGTCAAAATCAGTGCCATACAAGGTCTAATGGAAGATCCAGAATCCACAAATTCATTTCCTCATGGTCATTACATGAGAGAGCACTGTAGAGACATATCAATCAATTACAACAATGACATATAGTCAAATTTAGGGTTTGGTTCACACATGACCATCCACATATACAATAATAACTAGCCCACCTTGGTACAGGTACAACACTAGAAGAACAGGCTCACGCATGGCCATTCTAACAAGAAGGAGTGGCTCACACATGGCCATCCATACCACAATGAGATCGACTCACTCATGGACATCTCACACATCATGTAGTTAAGGATACAAAGAAGTATTCAACTTGTACCCCACATATTCAAAAATATGCGCACTGTGTTAATCTCATTTCACCATTCAACAATTGCTGACACTGAATGGATCTATGGCACAGGGCAAGCTACAAGACTAGGTTCCACTTTGATTAATTAGGTTATTTGAGCATCTTAAACATGAATCAAGTTACAATGTACAATCTCTAAACAAAATCTATATAAACAAGGGCATGCCACATCACCAGAATATACTAAATCATATATGGTGTAATCTCATCACTTCTTGTCTGTCTTTCAACCTGTGTCCATCACAAGGACCACATATCTTGGGGTGACAACCCCTCCTCTCATCACTGAGGAAAAATCATCTCATGCAAGGCAATTAGCCATCATTGGGTCGTAAGACCGTTTACCTCCTCTTTCAAGGATGTCCACAACACTTTATGCCTCACAAGGCCCATTCAAATAGATCATAACCACCATAGCTCATACCTGGCTATGTACATCAACTGGTGTTTCCTGCATAGTTTGAAACTGATAAAAAGAAAGCAATATATCATAAACACCATGATCTCATAGGACTCATGCCATACATTTTACATCATTAGAATTAGGGTTTCCATTTAATCAATTGGGGTTTATAAGGTTGGATTAACAACCACCCTTAGATTATCACTTTCATCCTCATTATGAGGTGTGTTATGAAATAAAGAAACATGGTTCTCATTATGATTATGCAACATGTTGTGAGTTATAGAAACATAATTCTCAACATCATCTGTACAACTTCTCCATAGGGTATCACATCATATCATTTAACCCTAGCGTCAACATAGTGTAAATTAAACACCATCACAAAACATCGATTAGGGTTTCAACATAGGATATTGGATTATCCCTCAATGTGTTGGGCAACCAAACCAAGAGGGTTATCAATTTAGGGTATATTAAGTGAGCAACCAGGGTGTCATCCTACCAACTAGGATGGTGTATCGATTTAGGCATCACCATATATGTGTATCGGGAAACGACACTTCAAGGAAAGGTGTTTGCAACCCCTCCCGTCAGACAATTCCATCACGGGTGTGACGGGCATCAGGGGTAATGAGCAACACCCTAGTGTATTGGGCAACTTAGGGTTTCGACATCGCGTGTAAGCTATGACGGGTTGTCAAGGATGTCAGGCATCCACCCTTCTCAAGGTGATACAGCCAGAGCTTGACAGGAAACACTCTCAATACAACA
The DNA here is from genome assembly GCA_963693085.1 of Alisma plantago-aquatica. Classification (NCBI taxonomy): domain Eukaryota; kingdom Viridiplantae; phylum Streptophyta; class Magnoliopsida; order Alismatales; family Alismataceae; genus Alisma; species Alisma plantago-aquatica. Next base: position 639,922,102 of record OY856411.1, read on the forward strand.
CACCCCAAACCATAATGTTTGATCCCCACATCACTACACATCGGAAACTCCTCCTCCAACGTGTAACAATCTATCTCAAGACCTAATGATTGAACAACCCAGATCATGACAACCAACTCCTCCAAGTGTAGAAGTGTCCATATTCTATCATTCTAGGTGTTACCAAGCTAGGACGGCCACCAGCAAAGTATGTCAACCTAGGCCTACCAAAGGTCATGACGTCCTATCATAGATGGTGATGGTCAGTGGCATCACATGTCGTTACAACCACCCAAGGCATATAGGCCTAACATGCCTGTCAGCCTCAACATATATATCGGTCCACTCATCTTCAACTTAGAATGGGCATTCAAGCAAGGCACAGAAGGAAACTCAAGAGTATCAAGTAAGCAAGGTTCTTCTCCCAAAATAGAATGCAAAACTACTAAAAAGACTACTAACATGCAAGAGATAACAGACAAAAGATAAAGATCAAGATAACAAGTAAAGGGTGATAATAAAAAACAAGGTTTAGAGTTATATAACCCACCTCAAGGATCACCACCAAGATTCAAGCTTTACAAGCTCAAGGTAGAAGAAGATCTTCCAAGCTTGATCACCACACCACCTCCAAGGAAGAAGATGGAACCATGGTTAAGAGAGCATGAGAGGGAAAATAAAGTAACCAAGGTCCACGGCTGAGAAGAAGAATGAAAAAATGAAAGAAAAGCTAAGGATCATGGCTTACCAAGGTAGAGCATGAAGAGAGCACCACAAGCATGGGACTCGTCCACCTAGCTCTAAGGGAGAGACTCCTCTAGCTGAAGGTCATCCACCAAAGAGGGAAATCAAATATAACCAAAAGGATTCTCTTGCATGGAGGGAAAGAGGTATATGTATAAGAGGGATGAAAGAGAGAGTAAGGGAAGGTGTAAACACCTTAGAACCCTAGGAGACACTTGTCCACAAAGAAGGAGCCACATGCAACACCATGAAACAAGATGATATGATCTATGTCTCACCCAGTTGGTCACCTATGATGGTCATGGCCGATACACACAACTATCCTCTTCACAAACTGATAGGGGTAAACCCTAGGTACCACAAACCGATAGGATGTCCATGAAGATACCCAAAAACTGATAGGATGTCCCTCAAGACATCCACAAACTGATACAAGGCCTTTCCAAGGTTCTCAAGCCCGAGACAATATTCCTAGGTGTAAGACACACCTCAAACAGGTGTCCAAAACACCACCAATGATGTTACTACACAACCAATGCCCAAACAAGGTTCTCATCTCTCTCTCTCCTCTAGATGATGATAAGAGAGAGAAGGAACACTCTAGAGGTGATAAACTTGCATATCAACCACTACTCTAGTTAAATTGCAATTTGCACCGAAACCTCTCCAAAAAACACAAGCATCAACCAAACAAGCTCAAACAAGGAACTCAAGCTTCCAACATGCCCTAATTACAAGGAGCTAAGAAACATACTTAAGAAAAACAAACAAGGTTATCCCAAAACGTGGGTCAGGGTCTTTACAAGCCATAAACCCCTAATAGGGATTTCCCCCCCGAATTCCTAAGAGAAAAGGGAAGGGTACTTCCTCCTCATCTTTTCTTTGAGCTCCCACATGGCTTCCTCAACACCATGGTGATGCCAAAGAACCTTCACATGCATAAAATCCTTCCTCTTCATCTTCTTCACTCTCCGATCAAGGATTACCCTCTAGACCTTCCACATAGGTCACATCCTCATCAAGCTCCACCTCCACAGGCCGCAACACCAACTCTGTATCTGGGTGACACTTTCTCAACATACTGATATGAAATACTGGTTGCAACCTATGCAACTCAGGTGGAAACTCCAACTGGTAAGACACCTTCCCAAATGTGCCACAACTGGGTAAGGTCCCATAAACCTGGGAGCCAACTTACCATTCTTCCCAAACCTCAGAACACCCTTCCAAGGAGAGACCTTCAGATATACCTTGACTCCTACTTGGAACTCTAAGGGTCTATGATGATTATCTCCATACAACTTCTGTCTATCCTACACTACTTTTATCTATTGCTATATCACTTTGATCTTCTCTGTCTTCTACTACACAAGCTGTAGACCAAGAAGTTGATACTCACCTATCTCATACCAACACAATGGAGATCTGCAACATCTCCCTTACAATGCCTCATAAGATGCCATATCTATACTACTCTGATATCTGTTGTTGTATGTGAACTCTATCAAAACTGAGATGTACATCCCAACTTCCTAAAAACTGAAGAACGCAAGTGTGACGTCCCCAAATTTTCTAAAACTTAATATGATGTGTGACGCCCAAATTGAAACCCTCACCTCAGCGAGAATCCCAATTTCAACACCACACACTAGGCTAAGAAGAAAAAAATCAAAAGAAGTCATAAGGAAACAATCAGTAGCACATGTACATGAACAATAATAAAACCATACACACATGTTCACCATTCAACTTATAATTACAACATGAATTGTTACAACATTTGATATTACATATTGAACAACAAACTATACATATACATATACTACCACTAAACTACATGATCTAAAGACAACCGGTCCACCTGTACATCAGCTCGCCACACAACTCTCAAATATCATGGATCTTCAAGAACACATGAGCCACAACCTAAACAAAAGATTACATGTGGTACACGTCAGCACAATATTCAAGAATATTGTACTGAGTACGCCTACGTGTCTTTTATATACCTCTCATCATATCTTGGCAATAAGATAAAACTAATACTTGGCAACATTAAACAAATATAAGGAATAGTGTATACTGGCAAAAAGATATTCATTAACAAGAAAGAGAACACATATATTTTAAGCACATTTGCATCATATATCTCGTACATCTACCCCCAAGGGATTTGATGTTTTTAGGCCTTATGATCTACTACCAAAGAGTTTCAGATCATTTTACATGTGATCTACTACCAAAGAGTGTGAGATCTAATACATGCGATCTACTACCAAAGAGTTTGAGATCACTTCAATGCACTGTACTACCAAAGAGTTTAGTGCTACCATATGATGGATCAGATATCTTATGTTTCATGTGTTCATAGCCATAAGTATGGAAAATCAAGCAAGATATCATACACAAACAATCATTTCATCCAATACCATATGCCAAGTATTTTACTACATATAACACAAGTATAATGTATAATAAGCCAAGTAAGAGGTAATGACATACCTTCCAAAGAGATATCCTAATCACATATTCCTCATGTCATCTATATCCTTGGTCAACCCTGATTAAGATAAGATCACATACTATCATCAGGTTCTCATCATCGTACATCTCATCTTAACCCTAATTGTGTTCATTAGGGTTTTACTTATCTCATTAGGATATTCTCATAATTACTTGTATTCTTGTATTATATTTATCTTACTGATATCATATTCCAGATTATTGTTCATCAACTAGATATAATCATGTGTCACATTATTATGTGAACATATTTAACATTATGTCACTTTCATTAACCATATGAGGGTTACATCACATGTATTAAGGGTGCTCTTCATATAACATGAATTTCGTGCATATAACTGATCTCAATTTATATATGTTATCTTCCAGTTACAGACATGAGGGTTTTCTATAAATCTCATCATTTATTGAGCATGTAGGTATTTATTATATTTTATTTAGGGTTTTTAGCCCTAATTAGCCATGTGGAGTAAATTACATGTTTTTGTGCATCAACATGACCATATCTGACATTATATGCAATATAAACATGGTTATGGACTTACTGACATTTTTCCATAATTTTATATCATCATTTAATATTTATTACTCATGAACTAAGCATTATACATCTTACATAATATCACTGATATTAATATATCAAAAGCCTAATAATATCATTGTACTGTATTCTACTCATTTTTCTAAGAATTTTGATACATTACTTGTATTTTTCTGATGCTCGAGCTAATTACTAGGAATTATGCAAGATATGGACATTTCTGAGATATTTACCTTGTTCAATGAATTAGCAGTCGCCACGTGGTGAGTGAGAGGTGTAGACCTTTGCTTGTCCTGCTTGATCCGGGCGGTCTACTTACTGGACCGGTCTGCGTCCTTCCCCTTTCCCAGGTCGCGGGTGCCTCTGTTTCCTTTGTGAAACAGAGCACCACCTCTAGCAACCTCTCCCGTGAGGTTTCCATGGTGCTCTAGGCATCTTTGCCTTGTGAACCCGTGCTTGCTCATTCTGCGTCACCTATGTAGCCAGAACGACATGCTCCTCTTCGGGTCATCATGTACATGCTGCCTCAGCATCACCTGGGATGTTGTGGCGGAGGTAAAGGGGCGCACTGCCCCCCTTTCAAGCGCAAGCTCTGTTCGTCAGCGCAGCCATCATCTCTCGCTCCGGCGAGAAATCATACAGACCAGGTACTCCTCTCCCTATCCAATGGCCTTGTGAAGCACTAAATCACATGTGTTAGTCTGTAGCACAGCTACCGCCTATCGCTGCGAGGCCCTCATGTCCATCAGTTTTCCAGCGCATGAGACCCGCTGCCCTAGCCAACATCCCCAGCGTGAAATCAGCTGCCAAGTCTTCCCTCCTCATTGCCTCGACTAGATCCAAAACCCACATTGAGGAATCGTTCTACAGTGCGACATGTCATTCCTATCGCCGCCATGGCAAGGACTATCAGCGAGGAAATCCCAGAAAATGTGGGCCTCCTAAAGCAACCGCCGTGTTTCCTGTGCCACTCGGCGGTGGAGATGCTAGTAGGGGGGGGTCTACGCACACTCTCTCGTACAGTTGCTTATGCCTCAACTAAAGCCTTAATATGCAGTTATTGACAAGAAAGGGGTACATTAATCCCCATGATCCATGAACGTGTCTGGATGGACTAAGTGCTCGATTCCTTCCCCTCTATAATCTCTGAGAAGTTTGGATGTAGGATTAAGCTTGAGCACCGTCCGATCCATTTCTTGGACCATTGGATCAGGCCTCATCTCATCAATCCGTGGTTCTTCACTAATCATAGGTGAACAATCACTGATGTCATTGAGACCTTGGTCTATCTTCATCAATCGTGCACATATTTATCATAACCTTATTCCAACATACCCAGAAACACATATTGTTTCATCAATTAAACAAAATATCAATATCTCTTTCTAGGAACCTCACAACTTCTTGAGATTTTAATCATAGATTTATTACCATCCAAACTAGACATCATCCAATCTTGGTTCCAATAATCACTTATTTGACCATTCAATTAAATTCCTCAAATAGGCATAACTTATGGATCCAAATCATTATATAAACCTCGATCAACACTCCAACATTACTAAAACACTTGGAATTCTCAAAACAACTCAACATGCATAATATCACTGGTGTCATTGGACATTTTAGGATTCTAAAAGTCCTCTCCATCACATCCTACACACCTTAAAAGAAATTGCGTCCTCAGAATTAAGCCAAAAACCACTTTGTCACATCATATACATCTTAAAATAACTTTCATCCTCGAAAGTAAACCAAAAAGTCTTCATACATATGTAGGGCATCACTCTAGGTGCAACCTATCCAAGATCAAAGTTCTATACTCATATCCAAACCACCATTAGGGGGGTTTAAAACATCTAAGGTGAAACATCCCTTCATATAAGGCTCAAACAAGGGTTTAGAAACTTAGGTTATTTCACGACATCTTTCATATTATAGGATTTTCATCCTCATTTTACCCAAGCATTAAACATTAACATATACTTCTTATGAGGGAGTTACATGCAATTAACTCACTTTATCCATATAGATCATATCAAGGTGTCATCATCATTATGTTGTGCTAACTATCAAACTATATTTTTCATCTTTATTAAGCACTAAGATTAACACCTCATGTAACATATTTCATTGTTCATAATCAATTACAACATTTACTAGTGATGTCATCACAAGATTAACCAACAATATCACATTATCATTATTATTCCTATATATGGTTAACCATTTATGCATAGAGATCTATCAAACCATGACTAGCTTTACATCAGGTTGTGTCTACTTATATCACATATCAAGATTAGATTACATCCTTACATATATTCTATCATGGTTGTGCTAAAAAAACTTAAGTGAGTGGCTTATCAAACATATATCAAAACTTTACCTAGACCAAAAGAGGTTCTCCTGACCCACACCACAAGGGTAGTGCCATGCTCAGTCTCTCTGAGCTCAGTCAACTCTATGAGTATCTCATACGCATATACTTTATCTTTCCTCTCTTAGTCTAGGGTTCTCGGATTACCTCATTGGTACTAGTTGGTTGCTTTACTAGCTCTAGCCACATAAGCACAAACCAAAACATGATATGGCATACTCTTCATAGGTCTTTACTCATCAGACATGCTTACCCAAAACTCTCTTATATACACCACTAGATTCCTATGTGGGAAACCACCAACCCAAGCATGAGGCTTCATAGATAATAACATAGCTACCTCCTCCAGGGTCTTGGGCTCTCTCCCTCACCTAGATGGAAGGCACTCATATTGATGTTCACATATGCACATATATAACCAACCTATCTCTGTCTCTAGGGTTTGGTCCTCCCAAGGACATCTAGGGTTCAACAAGACTATAGGAATCATGCACAAAGTAACTTAACTCATTCACCCAGGAGTAGTCTAGTTTAGGACATATCATATCACATATCTCATAATTCTCATATCTTGGAGTTTAGGTTCTCTAACCTTCTCCCAGTGGTCCTCACTCTCTCCAGATTTAACCCCGAAACTTGTCCTAACACTAGAGGTCCTCCTTCATAAAAGAGCTTGAGGCTCATGTTGATTCACATCTTATCTTAACTTAACATATCTTATCTCATAAAAGCTTATTTACTTGCATCATCAAAACTTATCTCAAAACCTCAAAACTGAACTTAGGTCCTCGCAGACAAACATAGATCATCATAACCATCTTATGTCATCTATGTAAGGTTTACATCATATCATCAAAATTTATTTCATCTATTCTATCTATCATATATTCCAAACAAGGCTCTAGACATCTAATCTAGAACTACTCTCTCTTCTAGACTGATGTCATTCACTTTCACTTAGGTTGCATGACCACCTCCTACTCGTACATGTGTGGGGACACATTTTTGTAATACATATACATATTAAAATATTATATAGTTTTTTTCCAATAAAACAAGTGTCAGAGAAAACTATCACGGTTTGATCTGGTTGGAATCCAAAACCAAATCATGAAAATGAGTGTCCCACACATAGTAGAGAGTACAATGTCATGAAAACTAAGGAAAGGGGTGAGAACATGGTGTAGACTAGTGTAGCTACTCTAGACAACGAGCACCATATGTCTAGGGTTTCTCTTCCCTTGATGTACATTATTTCCAAATAGTGCAACGTCCCATACCACTGCACTACAAGGAAAGAATGACATCTAAGGACTTGCTATACAACAAACACCAGTCTACACCTAGTTCTCGGACATCTAGGTGCTAATCTAGAGGCTAGGTCAGATATAGTTTCTAAAAGATAACTATTCTAACTCTAAGGATTATTAAGTTCAAGGTGCTTTGGTTTTGAGTTGCATAATGAGCAAATGTTAGGCTTTGCTATTGTTCATGCTCTGATACCACCCGCAACGTCCAAATTGATGTGTGACGTCCAAATTGAAACCCTCACATCAGCGAGAATCCAAATTTAAACACCACACACTAGGCTAAGAAGAAGAAAATCAGAGGAAGTCATAAGGAAACAATCAGTAGCACATGTACATGAATAATAATAAAACCATACACACATGTTCACCATTCAACATATAATTACAACATGAATTGTTACAACATTTGATATTACATATTGAACATCAAACTATACATATACATGCACTACCACTAAACTACAGGATCTTAAGACAACTGGTCCACCTGTACATCAGCTCGCCACACAACTCTTCACTATCATGGATCTTCAAGAACACATGATCCACAACCTAAACAAAAGATTACATGTGGTACACATCAACACAATATTCAAGAATATTGTACTGAGTACGCCTATGTGTCTTTTATATACCTCTCATCATATCTTGGCAATAAGATAAAACTAATACTTGGTAGCATTAAACAAATATAAGGAAAAGTGTATACTGGAAAAAAGATATTCATTAACAAGAAAGAGAATGCATATATTTTAAGCACATTTCCATCATATATATCGTACATCTGCCCCCAAGGGCTTTGATGTTTTTAGGCCTTATGATCTACTACCAAAGAGTTTCAGATCATTTTATGTGTGATCTACTACCAAAGAGTTTGAGATCTAACACATGTGATCTACTACCAAAGAGTTTGAGATCACTTCAATATATTGTACTACCAAAGAGTTTAGTGCTATCTTATGATGGATCAGATATCTTATGTTACATGTGTTCATAGCCATAAGTATGGAAAATCAAGCAAGATATCATACAAGAACAATCATTTCATCCAATACCATATGCCAAGTATTTTACTACATATAACACAAGCATAATGTATAATAAGCCAAGTAAGAGGTAATGGCATACCTTCCAAAGAGATATCCTAATCACATATTCCTCAGGTCATCTATATCCTTGGTCAACCCTGATTAAGCAAGATCACATACTATCATTAGGTTCTCATCATCTTACATCTCGTCTTAACCCTAATTGTGTTCATTGGGGTTTTACTTATCTCATTAGGATATTCTCATAATTACTTTTATTCTTGTCTTATATTTATCTTATTGATATCATATTCCAGATTATTGTTCATCAACTGGATATACTCGTGTGTCACATTATTATGCAAACATATTTAACATTATGTCACTTTCATTAACCATATGAGGGTTACATCACATGTATTAAGGGTGCTCTTCATATAACATGAATTTCGTGTATATAACTGATCTCAATTTATATATATTATCTTCCAGTTACAAACACGAGGGTTTTTTGTAAATCTCATCATTTATTGAGCATGTAGGTATTTATTACATTTTATTTAGGGTTTTTATCCCTAATTAGCCATGTGGAGTAAATTACATGTTTTTGTGCATCAACATTACCATATCTAACATTATATGCAATATAAACATGGTAATGGACTTACTAACATTTTCCCATAATTTTATATCATCATTTAATATTTATTACTCATGAACTAAGAATTAGACATCTTACATAATATCACTAATATTAATGTATCAAAAGCCTGATAATATCATTCTACTATTTCTACTCATTTTTCTGAGAATTTTGATACATTACTTGTATTTTTCTGATGCTCGAGCTAATTACTAGGAATTATGCAAGATCTGGACATATCTGAGATATTTACCTTGTTCAACAAATTAGCAGTCGCCACGTGGCGTGTAAGAGGCGTAGCCCTTTTCTTGGCCTGCTTGATCCGGGAGGTCTACAAACTGGACCGGTCTGCGTCATTCCCCTTTCCCAGGTCGCGGGTGCCTCTGTTTCCTCAGTGAAACAGAGCACCGCCTCTAGCAACCTCTCCCGTGAGGTTTCCATGGTGCTCTGGGCATCTTTGCCTTGCAAACCCGTCCTTGCTCAGTCTGCATCACCTATGTAGCCGGAACGACATGCTCCTCTTCAGGTCATCATGCACATGCTGCCTCAGCATCACCTGGGATGTTGCGGCCGAGGTAAAGGGGCGCACTACCCCCCTCTCAAGCACAACCTCCGTTCGTCAGCACTGCCATCAGCTCTCGCTCCAGTGAGCGATCGTACAGACCAGGTACTCCTCTCCCTATACAATTGCCTTGTGAAACACTAAAGCAGTTGTGTTAGTCTGTAGCACAGCTACCGCCTATCGCTGTGAGGCCCTCATGTCTGTCAGTTTTCCAGCGCACGAGACCCACTGCCCTAGCCAACATCCACAGCGTGAAATCATCCGCAAAGTCTTCCCTCCTGGTCACCTTTTCTAGATCCAAAACCCACATTGAGGAATCGTGTTACAGTGCGGCATGTCGTTCCTATCGCTGCCATGGCAAGGACTATTGGAGAGAAAATCCCAGAAAATATGTGCCTCCTGAAGCAGCTGTCGTGTTTCCTGTGCCACTCGGCGGTGGAGATGCTGGTAGGGGGGTCTACGCACACTCTCTCGTGCATTTGCCTTATGCCTCAACTAAAGCCTTAATATGCAGTTCTTGAAAAGAAAGGGGTACATTAATCCCCACGATCCATGAACGTGTCTGGGTGGACTACGTGCTCACTTCCTTCCCCTCTATAATCTCCGAGCAGTTTGGATGTAGGATTAAGCTTGAGCACTATCCGATCCATTTCTTGAACCACTGGATCAGGCCTCATCTCATCAATCTGTGGTTCTTCACTAATCATAGGTGAACAATCACTGATGTCATTCAGACCTTGGTCTATCTTCATCAATCATGCACATATTTATCATAACCTTATTCCAATATACCCAAAAACACGTATTGTTTCATCAATTAAACAAAATATCAATATCTCTTTCTACGAACCTCACAACTTCCTGAGATTTTAATCATAGATTTATTACCATCCAAACTGGGCGTCATCCAATCTTGGTTCCAATAATCACTTTTTTGACCATTCAATTAAATTCCTAAAGTAGGCATAACTTATGGATCCAATTCATTATATAAACCTCGATCAATACTCCAACATTACTAAAATACTTGGAATTGTCAAAACAACTCAACATGCATGATATCACTGGTGTCATTGGACATTTTAGGATTCTAAAAGTCCACTCCATCACATCCTACACACCTTAAAAGAAATTATGTCCTTGGAATTAAGCCAAAAACCACTTTGTCACAGCAAGCCCTCAACAAATCTTCCAAAGTTTGGATGGTTCTTTTGGATTGACCATCTGTCTGTGGGTGTAAAGTAGTGTTGAACTTCAACTAAGTACCCAAAGTTGTGTGTAGTTTCTCCCAAAAGAGATTCATGAACTGAGGACCTCTATTAGACATGATAGTAGCTGGAACACCATTCAAACACACTATATCACCCACATAGATCTAGGCAAGCTTCTCTACTATGAGCATTGTCTTCATGGAAAGGAAATTCACTGACTTCCTCAAACCTATTAATGATCACCCAAATGGAATCATAACCATTGGCTATCCTAGGAAGAACAACTACAAAGTCCATAGTCACATGATCCCATTTCCACTGAGATATAGGCAACGATTGTAACATTCGTGCAGGCTTCTGGTGCTCAGCTTTGCCTTGTTGACATACTGCACATCTTGCAACAAACGCAGCTACATCTTCCTTCAAACTTGGACACAAAGACATATCCTTTAGATTATGGTACATCTTGGTACTTCCTGGATGCATATCATACATGGATGAATGGGCTTCCTCCATCACCATCCTCCTTAGGTTATCACCATCATGAACTACTATCCTATTATGGTAACAAACTGTCCCATCATCAAACTCATGAAAACCATTACACTTCTTGCTGCCGAACTCTGATCTAGTCTACTGTATCAAAATATTCATCTATTGTTCCTTTCTGATCTGCTGTCTTAGCATGGGCTTTGCTTTTAACTGTGCCATCAATCTAACTAACAGGGAGATTTCCAATCTGACATTCATTTGATGTAAAGAGACGAACATGTCTCACTTGTGGGACATCAAAGAACTCAACTGGTCTTTATCTATTGATGTGAATGAAGAATTCTTGCTCAAAGTGTCTGTCACAACATTCACCTTTCGCAGATGATAATCAATCATTCACTCATAATCTTTGACCAACTCCATCTAATGATGCAGCTTCATATTCAACTCCTAATGTGAAAAGATGTACTTTGGGTTCTTGTGATCTGTGAAGATCTGACATTTCTCTCCATACAAATAGTGCACCCAAATCTTCAAAGCATGAACCACTGCAGTTAGCTCCAAATCATGGGTTGGATAATTATCCTCGTGTTTCTTAAGCTGCTTGGAAGCAAAAGAAACCACTTACTTGTCTTGCATCAACCCACAACCTGAACAATTCTTGGATGCATCACAAAAGACGATGTATCCTTTTCCTTGCTCAGGCAGGAACATAACTGGTGCACTTGTCAACTTTTCCTTCAACATTTGAAAAGCACGTTGATATCTGTCATCCCAAACAAATGACACATCCTTCCTCGTCAACTTAGTTAGGGGTAAGAAGATAGCACTGAAGTCCTTGATGAAGCTCTGGTAGTAGCCTGCTAGACCTAGAAAACTACACACTTCTATCGACGTCTTAGACTGCTCTCATTCTTTCAGAGACTCTACCTTTTTAGGATCCACATGTACTCCTTCGGCAGATATGACATGTCCCAAGAAAGCTACCTCCTTCTGCCAGAACTCACACTTGATAAACTTAGAATAAAGCTGGTGGTGTCTCAGCATGGTCAATGCTTGATGAAGATGCTTTTCATGCTGCTGACTTTCACGACTGTATGTCAAGATGTCATCTATAAAAACCACCATGAATTGATCAAGGAACTGTCGAAACACTCTATTCATCAAATCCATAAACACTACTGGTGCAATGGTTAGCCCAAGTGGCATAACCACAAACTTGCAGTGACCATACCTAGTCCTAAAGGAAGACTTGGGTATGTCATCCTCCTTGATCCTTAAGTAATGATGACTTGATCTCAAATCTATCTTTGAGAACACAATCACACCACACAACTGGTCAGATAGATGATCTATCTAGGCAAGTGATACTTATTCTTTATCGTCACCTTGTTCAACTGTTTGTAATCTATGAAAAACCTCATAGATCCATTTTTCTTCTTCACAAACAACATTGGAGCACCCCAAGGTGACGTACTCGGCCCGAAAAACCTTTTTCAAGCATTCTTGCAACTATCTCTTCAACTCTACCATTTTTGTCAGATCCATCCTGTACGATGTCTGAGATATCAGTTGCGTACTAGGAAATAGATTGATCTCAAGATCAATCTCATGGGGTGGGAGAACACCTGGGAATTCCTCAGGAAACACATCCTCAAACTCTCTAAGAGATGGCACCTCATGAATACTAATACTCCTTGCCTCAGTATCCACCACATGTGCTAAGAACACCTCACAACCCTATCTCAGAAGCTTCCTTGCTACCATAGCTGATACAAGACACATTTAAAGAATGTTCCTATCTACTTGTAAGATCCACGTCTCACTACCATCCACAAATATCACTTGGTTGGAACTATAGTCCAAGACCACTCTATACTTCTCCAAGGTATCCATTCAAAGAATCACATCAAATCCATGCATATATGTGGTATAAGATCCACTTGAATGTTGCGTCCCAAAAAAGAGAGAACACAGGAAGGATACACATCTTGCAACACTCCAGATCCAACCAATGAGGTTTCTAGCAACAAACTATTCTTCTTACGACTAACATACAAAGGACAATTGTTAAGCACTTTAGTGAAGAAGAATAAGTGTTATACTTCAAGAAGATGGCAATTCGTCTATTAAGAAACACCATTTTTTGTGGTGTGTAAGAACACGAAGTTTGATGAATGGTACCTGGAGAGATATAAAATAGATCCACAAATTTTTATATGAATTCTAAGGAATTATTCGTTCTCAAGATTTCAACATTTATTTTGATTATGGTTTGGATCACAGTGAAAAAGGTGGTGATAGTTTGCAAAATTTTATTGTGATCCCTTAAAATAAACAACCATGTTTCCCTATAATGATTGTCAATAGAGGTCATAAAATAGCACAAATCATACAAGCTAGTAATAGAATATGGACCTAAGATATCAACATGAACAATATAAAGAGGTTTTAAGAACCAATTTCTTTCTCTATTAAAAATAGCCTGAGTCTATTTTCCATATTGGCAAGATTCACACAAAAATTGTTTTTCAGAAATATCAGGAAATAAACATCACAATTTTTTAGCAGAAGGATGTCCAACCGATAGTGCCATTGTAGACCAGTCACAGAAGAAGATAGCTATACTATAATAGATTTCAACACATCTAGGTAGTACAGTCCATCTGGTCCCTCTAATCCTCTTCCTCATTTAGAGATCCTAAAACACACGACTCTCTGGATCAGAAGTGATTAAGCACTAAAGGTTGTTAATAATTTTACTAACAGATAGCAGAATTAGAGGAAAATTGTGGAACATATAAGATATATTTTGAGGGCAGATTTTTAGACATAGATATAGTTCCAATTTAATGGTCAATAGACTATGTTCCATCATAAAAATCATATGCGAGACACATGTAGTCTTAAATAAGGCATAAAAAGACCAAAATAGCCAAAATTATGAGTCGATGTTCCTGAGTCAATGACCCATTTATTTTTACCATAAGTAGAAGGGGATGCAAGTAAAGCACAATAACATCCTTCTGGAGTAGGTTTTGGCAAGGATAGGTGAGCCTGGAGGAGTTTCTTAAACTCTGAGTGAATCCATTTAACTATGGACTAGGTTGAACTAGATGTAGTAGCAGACAAATTATAGAGGCAACAGAAGATACCTACTTTACCCAGATAGGTTGACCGTACTTTTTTGAGCAACTATCTTCAATGTGGTTTGTACCATAGAAGGTGCATAAGAGGTTATCAACACCAAGTTGATGTTTTCCTCATCCACAAATAGGGATAGGATCACATCCATGATTAACAGAGGCATGACCACAACGACCATGACCAGTGCAACATCTATGTCCTTGACCTGAGTCGTAGGAGTGGACGAAAAGAACCAAGTTATCAGAAGAAGGAGCAGATGGTGAAGACATGGAAGGGAAGCATTGAACATGCTTGAGAACATCCATTAGTGTGGGTAAGGGATCCCTAGATAATATCTAGTCAACAACAAGAAAAGGACGAAGGGAGACCAACTACGAATTGAACTAACTAAATTTTTTTGGGATGCCTCTGATCTTGTTTGATGTCTGAAGAGAGGGTGTGATATTCTTATTATGTATTCCCATAGAACCAAGCATGTGATGATTGCAATGTGACATGATGTTATTGACTTGGTAATGATAAAAGACAATTCTATTTATTCTATTTTATTCAGTTATGAGATCATTATGTAATATAATAAATGTCTATGGAATGAAGATACTCAATGTCATCTCTTTAGGCTGAGGACCTAAACAATGAGATCATATTTATGATAAGAGAATATACATTCTTGTTAATTCCCTAGTCAAATATTACTGTGGAAGAAAAATAGACAATAGTAATACACAAGACTAGAGTGTGTGTCGATTGATAACATAATCTCATCAATCATGATATGTGATATCAAACCAAACACATAGGTACTTGTTAGAGAATAATGTACCAGCCAGACTGTAACGACCCCACCTCCCGATAACCCCCAATTAAGGGAGACCAAGTGTTCAGAACCGTTCTCCCAATTTCCAGATCATAGGTTCGACAAATAATCAATAATAATTATGAAAATTCTACCAAGACTATACTAAAAATATGTAATAAAATAAAACTTTGCATACCTTTTTAAAATTTTGGATTACTAAACTTTTATCCATCACTAAAAGTATTCTAAGTAATCCTCCTTGTACTTTAATTCATGTATTCACAATATGCCAATTTATTGTTTTTCCTTTTGGGATTTTGTACCAAAATCTCTGATTAACAAAATGTCGGTCAGTATAACAAACTATAATGGTATGTGGGGGAATACAAAAATTGTGCAACTATGGTAACAATGTAAGTAACCAAATATCATTTAACAATCAAGGTTACATTTTAAGCAATACTACTCAATCCATACCTATCCCCTATCTCTGTGTTGTCCTTGTAGTTGACTTGGATACTACCTTTCTCATATGGTAGATCCTTACCCCCATGGTCCTACCTCACATGTATCCATTACTTAGGGTTAAGGAGTCGCATGGCCCTACCCAAAGGTAGCCCAATCTCTGACTCATGGTGACTTGATGGACCTACCCTGTAGGGAGCCATGTACTAAGTCATCCAAGGACCTAATGGACCTACCCCATAGGTAGCCATGTACTAGGTCAACCGATCACACTACAGAGGGGACTAGGATCTGAGTTAGTAGGCATATATCTTAGGTGATAGTCATATCCGCATTAGAGTATGCATGAATTAAATTCATCCAACAATTTAATTCAAGCAACCGATGAAAACTTTGGAAATCCTTGGAAAACTAGTTTGAGATATTCATAAGTGTAACCACATACCTATCAGGTTGATTTGATTACATAGATAATCCAATCAATGCAAGAAATCCAATAGGCAAGCAAGGACACAAAGAGATCCTGAAATATGCATATAATTTCCTATCAAAAATCATGCCATCAAGATCTTTAAACCTAGCTTTCTTCCTAGGGTTTCTAGTCCACTTTTAGGGTTTCCATTACAATCATTACAAACCCTAGTTAGGCAAAATTTCTCTTAAACCCTATTTCTTTTAACCTATTTAACAAGCTTAGCATATTATCACATGCATCAAATTAAAAGTGATCTTTTCCCCTTTTCCTAAATTAGGGTTTCTAAGTGCTTAATCCTTCATATATGGTTTAAAACCCTAAATTATTCAAGGAAACATCTAGATTGAGTTCAAGTTCATCATTAACTGTTCAACAGGTTACAATTGCTCAATTTCATCAATTAAGTAACATGAACTCAACCAATATGCTCAATTAGGGTTTTAAGGTCCATTAAAGCATATTCATGTATATGGAACCCTAAATTAATTAAACTATGCATAATCATTATCCTTTTGGATCTAATGTGTCCTTTTATAATCAAAAGGTTAATATCAACTTTAAACATCCATATAACCCTTCCCAAATTATTAATCATCATAGATTAGGTTTCTTAAGCATTAACGCATTAAAGTTGATAACTTCAACTAATTTTAGAATTTCAAGAGGAATTAGGATCTAAATCTATTTTTAATGTATTCCTCACATTTTTCTAAGCATAATTCATATATTATATGTATCCATCCGAGCTACCATTAATTAGATATGATTTTTACAAAAATCACTTACTTGGACCAATGGGAGGCTGCCACGTCAGCCTTTCCCATGCACCACGTAGCCGGCTGAGAATATAATGAAATGTTGTGTTTGCCCTTGCGTAAGTGATCAACTCTTCACACCTCGGAGGGGTAAAAGCATCCAACAGCCCGGGGGTCATCTTCTACCTCACGATACCCTAGCTACCGTCGACCTACAGCACTTTGCGGGTCCACTCTCTCCTCCCCAGGGCTCCAGGGTTGCCGCCAGCTGCTGCCCTAGCTCCGCCGCCCTCCGCCCAGCTCACGAGAAACTTGACTAGTTTGGGCTGGGCAGGTCGTGACTTACAACCATGGTGCCAACCTTCTACAGGCATTGCACACTGGTCGTGGGCATGGGAATGATAGCCGATCTTCCTCAAGTTGTCGAGGTAGCTTTGTGCCTCCATCGAAACCCATCATAGTTCCTCGTTGCCCCTGAGATAGCCCTATACCCTCTTGGTTAGGGTTTTGAGAGAAAACAAGAAGAAGGATAGATAAGGATGCATGGGATCCTCTTAGACTCGATCCAAGGGTTCTTCCCCTTATATAGGGGAGGGTAGCAATGCCTAAACATGCTTTCCCATGAAGAAAATGAAGTCCTTTCCCAATAGGAAACCATATTTTCTTAATTAAGAAGTATTCTCTCTCTCTTAATTATCTCCTTGATAAACTTTATTCTTTAGATATTAGGAATTCGAAAATCATCTCTCTTATCATCTTTGCGCTTGGCTTTAATCCATTGGCCACGAAAATATGCTTCCTTATAGTAGAAAGTACCTCTTTTGATAATACCAAAAATTCATTAATTATGTATCACATTATAAAATTATTTTGTATTATTTGCATTTTCTCTTTCTTCTTATCCATTGGGACTCCTTGGACCCCATGAAATCCTTAGATTTCAAAATCCTTTTTGAAGGATGCTCATTATCCTTCTAGAAGCATCTACATCCATTATTTCTCTTTATCTTACTTATTTATCTACTAAAAGATTTCTTTTCAAGGATTTCTCTTTATCTTTTATTTCCTTTCCCTCTTTTCCTATTTATTTCATTAGAAATCACATATAAATGAAATTTACTCAATTGTGCCCATTAATGCCACCTTCTAGAGATTTCTATATAATTCTCATAAATACTTTGCTTAATATTCATCATCTTGTATCTTTTTCTAATATTTGGACTTTTCTTCATTTCTTCACTTTTATATCCATTATTGGATTAATATAATAATAGGAACCACGAAATTCCTATCAAAAGGGAGATTTGCAAAGAAATCCCTTCTTTAAAGAAAAGCATACAACCTTTTCAATTAAGTCCATATTCATAAAATCATTATATTTCAATTTTGAAAACACATGTAAAATTGAGGTGTAACATAGACCCACCTTGAGAGTGATACATGGGGACCAATGAATGGTAATCAAAATCAACTCTCATACTGATAGTGGTTATTGTGGTTCTTAGACTTGAAGTCACTACACTCATCACATGCCATTCAATGTATTTTGACACCATCCAACATGACCTTGAATAAGGGTTGCTACATAGGTGGTGCTCAGGTTCATTGTGACACATGGGGATGACTGTGAGTGATGTAGATGGGATTTTTACCTTCTATCAGAGATGATATTCTAGCCACTTGATAAGTGAGACTGAGAAATGCATGGCCATGTTCATCTGAGTCAATATGTGATATTGAGCTCACATGTATCTCAACAATCTGCTCTAGTTCAAGAGACATGGATTGATCATTGAGAGGATTATGATTCCTTGCCTCGAGTTTAATCAAGATATTAGAGACAAAGGAACTATACAATCACTCTAACACTAATCACAGATTGTTAGTTGAAGTTGTTCTAAAACTTTCCAATTGCTTGGGTAGCAATGATTTGTTACTAGATACCACTCATTACTTCTGATGTCATAAATCAGTTATGGATATTCACTACTACCATAACTTGGGACCTATAGGGTCACACACGTATGATAAACCTAGAAATGGATTTTACTCATGAATGTGGTTTAACTTGATTACTAAAGTGTTTAGGTATTCAATTTTAACTAGATTGGCTATTAGAAATCTAAAATGACCACTTCAACAAGTGAAACGACCAGTTTAGAATTATGAATTGACTAGTTGAGGATGTGAACTAACCAATTGGGATTGGATGAAGTATTTATGCTAACATCATGTTGTGCATTAATCAAATATTAGAAGGAAATATGATTGCAAATCTAAAACATGGTGAACCGATCAATTCAAGTGTTGAAAAAATTGTCTCACATGTGAATTGACTGGTTCATGGTTTGCAAGCTATATAAAAATCATGATATTCCGTCTCTTTGACTCCCAATTTATATGGAAACCCTAGCCCTGACACTCCTATAAATAGAGGGATAGTCGAGGTTTTCAAAAGACACAAAAATAAGCTGTGACAATTTTTGTCTTCTCACAGTTGTGGTAACATGAGAAACCGAGCAAGTCTTACCCATAAAAGGGAGAGGCAACAAGGGAGAGACGAAAAGGGAGATAAGTCAACGCTAGCACGTTGACATCAAAGGGACAACTCCTATCTATTTAGTTCTAAAAGAGCAACAAGAGTTCCTGGTGGTCCACATGGACTATGTAGATATGTGGAGGCCTTTGCCACCCTCTAGAAGGATGTCATCAACAACCATATGTGGTGCTACACTAAGAGGCTGCCATCAAAAATCATCTGGGTGCTACTTGAAAAAGAAGCACACTGCTACAATGATAGTCGCTAGACTTAATCTAGGACCAGATATATGCCTTGAAAATCTTCCTTCCCAATCTATAGTTGTTGATGCAATCTGCTGTTCAAGGGGAATATGGCATGAAATTTTTGTTTTTTCTTCCATTTTTGTCACTATATTTTCCCAAATGGTATCACAACCATGTCAATTTACTTAGTTCAAATATTTAATTGGCATGATCAAATTTTGTTTTATCATTTATTTTATTGCATATAATGCAAATATTCAAAATGATTAATGTGCATATTTGATCAAATACCACATGCTACCCCAAAATATATATGATATTTATACAATTCATATGCGTCACCCTAAAATTGGATTCATGGGGATGTTAGTGTGGTTATGGCCAATAAAACCCTTAAATATTTGTGCATGGGTAAATGGTTTTCATTCCTGCCTTTTAACTCAGTTTGCATACCGAGCCTCTCTCTCTTTTTCCATATGTAAATTAATGTTTTCCTTCATATGATCCCCTCAAATGTAACTTGAGGTTTCACTATTACAATGTAATAAGTAAAATATGAATAGGATAGTTGTGTTTCCTATTTTTTCAAAGAGAAGGACTGAGGAGGCCAGATGACAGGAGGAACTGATCGATTGATTGGTGGACCAACCGATTGACTGGAGGAGTCCAGATACCACTTCAACTAAAGTTCAGACAACAAATTAAAGAGTCCAATCAACCAACCAGGTTGCCAACCAATCAATCCAAGGATTGAGTCAAATGGCTAGGTTGGTTCCAACACAGATTTCTACAAGTATAGTTTTTGCATATAATGTGGACCTTAGGTGGTAGAAATTTTTTGTCTCCAAAGAAATGCATTAGTATTGCCATAACCATCATTGGTATATTTCTGATTGTATGTTTTTCATTTATGGATATGATATGTACATTGTACATACTATAAGTGTATGGTGGTTTGATATGTATATATATTTATATTTAAATCCCCAATGAATATTAAGGCTTAGATGATTTTCACAAGAAATACACACAAAAATCTTGATTGACTAAGCGTAGGGTACGCAAAAATGTGGCACATTGTCTATATCATGGAGATAAAATGGTAGATATGTAGAAACGCCAAAGCAGGGTACATATTCTATCATATTAGCTTTTGGGTCAAGCTTAACTATCTGGCCTTAAAGAGATAAAGTTCTTAGAAGCATGTAGATGGATCGTGACAAGGAGTTGTGCACACCATTTATCCTAGTGTTTTGTATAGATGCAATTGGAACAAATTTGCCTAACTATATATCCAATTTGTGGGTGATCAACCACAGCTGACTCATGATTTGATGAAATATGGATCTTGGGTCACTAGAAGATTATATAGTACAATCTTACAAATTGGTATTAAGGGCTAGCAAAATGAACAAAATAGTGGGAGTGATATTTCATTTGAAGGCATAATGAATATCAACAATATCATCAAATCAAATCGAAAGTGTTTTGACAAAGTGCAGATTCTACTATCGTAGAAATAAATGGAAAACACACTATCATTGTGATTGGTCCTTGAGAAGGACAGTCTAAATGGGATAAACTTCCATATCTGGTTCATGACATTCATAAACTTTCTTTATAACTCTGAAACATTAGTATCATTTGAACCCCCTCCATATGCTCTTAACAATGTAATGGATGCTTACTTGAAGCATGCTAATGATTTTGTAGACATTACAAACCTTATGTTGGGTTGTATGAACTATGAGTTGCATAAAAAGCAAAAAAGGTATTTTGTCTCCAAGGCGCTATTTGATTACAAACTGACAGAGGAAGATCTCATAGAGCCGCACGTGCTCAATATGATTGGGCATGTGGAATATCTAGAAAGACTAGAAATTTCTTTTAAGTCAAGAGTTGGCCAAGAATATGATTCTACAATCATTTACAAGATCATATGGCCAGTTTATCAAGTGATATCACATGATTAACTTGGCTAAAATGTTGTCTGAGTTGCTTGGCATGTTGATAAATACCTAAGCACAAATGAAGATGGAAAAAGAAGTGATGTTGATCAACATAATAGAGTCCAAGGAAAAAGGCAAGGACAACAAGATTTCTGAGGCTAAGATGAAGTCCACGTCTTATGCACTCAAGATAAGGAGAAGGGTAGGTGCAAAAGGAATCTGTCCTTTTCAACCAAAAGGACTAAGGAAAATGAAGCAAGGGATATAGATCTCTACTTTTGGTATATGCATAATTGAGATTAACTTTGCTTCTTCTTCAAGTTGGATACTTGATACCGGATTTGGATCAAAAATTTGCTCAAATGTGAAGGATGCAAAAAGAAGTAGATGTTTAATGAAAGGTGAGGTTGAACTACATGTTTCTAATGGAGAAAGAGTTGCTGCCAGTGCAATTGGAACCTATGAGTTAACTCTACCAAGTGGGCTTGTAATAGAGTTAGAGAACCACTATTAAGTACCTACCATTAATAAGAACATCATATATGTATCTTGTTTGGACAAGAACAAATTCAAATTTCTTATAAAGAATCGTCGATGTTCTTTTAGTAAAGATGGAATCTTTTATGGCAGAGCCCAACAATGTGTTATGGTATATACTTGATAGATATAGAGACAAGAGTGTATAATGTAAATACCAAAAGACAAAAACTCAACAACTCAAACCAAACATACCTTTGGCATTATCATCTAAGGCACATAAATGAGAAATGCATCTATATAGTCAATAAAGATGGTTATCTAGACTCTTTTGATTTCAAATCAATAGAGATGTAGATCTTGTTTGGTGGGAAAGATGACAAAGACTCCATTTTCTAGAAATAGGTTGAGGGCAAGTGATCTATATGGACTCATACATATTGATATTTGCGGGCCTTTGAACAAATGCTAGATGTGGTTATCAGTATTTCATTACCTTTACTGATGACGTCAATAGGTATGGTTATGTTTGCTTGATGAAACATAAGTCAACGACCTTTGAAAATTCAAGGATTTCATGAATGAAGTATAGAACCAACTTGGAAAAAGTATTAAGGCACTTCCCTCTGATCGAGGTGGAGAATACTTAAGCCAAGATTTTGAGGACCTTATGTGAGATCATGTCATCATATCACAATGGACTCCACCGGGAACACCACGTCACAATGGTGTATCAAAAAGAAGGAATCACACATTACTAGATATGGTGTGATCAATGATGTATTTTGATACTCTTTCGACTTCCTTCTGGGGATATGCTCTAGTAACTATAGCATTTACACTTAACCACGTACCATCTAAATCGGTTCTAACAACACCATATGAGATATGTACTGGGAAGTGTCCCAAAATGTCTTTTATGAGGATTTGGCCGTGTGAAGCTCATGTGAGGAAAATGTTTCCTAAAAATCTTGTCCGTATATCAAATAAATGCTATTTTTTTGCATATACAAAGAAACCAAGGGATACTACTTGTATAACCCATCTGACAACAAAGTGTTTGTTGCTAGGAATGCTACATTCCTATAAAAAGGAATTTAGTTCCAAATGAATATATGGGAGGATAGTAGAGCTCGAAGAGGTTCAAGACCAACAAGCAAACATTGATCCTATAGAGGTATAAGAGGAACAAGGAGACTCACAAACTATTGTGGAATCTGAAGTTCTTCATGTATTACAAGAACCTCATAGATCTAAAAGGACACACCTTAAGCCTGAAATATTTGATTATCTTGTGACTCAAGAAGGTGGTGAATTGGTCATAGATGATGAACTAACAACCTACATAGAGGCTACTGAGGGACTAGAGTTTGAGAAATGGATTGAGGCCATGATATTTGAGATGGAATCCATGTACACCAACAAGGTATGGACATTTGTGGATCCACCTGAAGGGGTAAAACCCATAGGGCAAAAGTGAGTCTTCAAGAAAAAGTCCAACATGGATGATATTGTAGAAACCTATAAGAGTAGATTGGTTGCAAAAGGTTTCAAACAAGTTCAAGGTGTTGACTATGATGGTGCTTTTTCAACAATTTGTAGGATTAAATCTATTAGAATCATGCTTGCCGTTGTAGTTTATTATGATAATGAGATTTGGTAGTTGTATGTTAAGACCACTATCCTTGATGGGAATCTTCTTGAGGATGTGTACATGATACAACTTGAACGTTTTATAGATTTAAAGGAATAAAATAAATTTTGTATGCTACAAAGGTCAATCTATGGATTGAAGCAAGAATCTCAGAGCTGGAATCTTCATTTAGACGAGACATTCACAGATTTTGGCTTTAGTCAAAATGAATATGAACCTTTTGTATATTAGAAGGTTAATGGGAGCATTATTGTATTTCTCATAATATATGTAGATGACATAATACTGATGGGGAATGACATTCCTAATTTATAGATGGTTAAGAACTAGTTGGTAAGTACCTTCTCTATAACGACCCCACCTCCCAGTAACCCTCAATAAAGGGAGACGAAGAGGTCATAGCCGTTATCCCAATTTTCGGATCAAAGGTTCGTCAAATAATCAATAATAATTTTCAAATTCTACCAAACTAAACTGAAATATGGTATAAAATAAAACTTTGCATACCTTTTTCAAAACTTGGATATCTACTTCTATCCACATCTGGAGTCTACTCTAACTAATCCTCCTTGGTACTTTACTTCTTATTTAATTCCACATATGCCACTTTACTGTTTGTCTTTTTCAACCTTGTACCTAAAATGTTGACAAACAAAATGTAGGTTAGCATAAATGAATATGCTGGTATGTGGGGGAAACAATAATTGTGCACTTAACTATAACAACATAGTGTAGGCAATTATGATTTAACAAACCACTTTACATTTTCTGCATAACTACTCAATCCATACATACCCTAGCCTTTGTGTTGTCCCTGCAGTGGACCTAGATGCTACCTTCCTTATGGCAGATCCCCATTAAACCCCTCATGATCCTACCTAACAGGTGAATCAATTTCTAGGGTTGATGAGTCACATGGCACTACCCATAGGTAGCCCAATCCCTAACTCTTGATAACCTGTTGGTCCCACTTATCTAGTAGACCCTTTACCAGGTTACCCTTTTCATCATTAGCAAAGCCACAGAGGAGGACTAGGATCTGAGCCAGTCATGTATACATATTTATGGTGATAATCATAGTACTTTATTGTTGCATGAAATAAAAGTCATCCAAGAAGTTATTTTTAGGGAACCGATAAAACATCCTAGAATCACCGTGAAACTAAAGTGATTAACCATAAGCATAACCACATACCTGATCCAGAGCAACTTGATGTCCAAGCATTAATATTCAATCAATCAAACAAGAAATCAACAATATCCTGAAAATAATGCATAACATCCAAGTGTCATTGTTTTATCTAAAACATTCTCAAGATCAACTTGGATTCCACCTTATGATTTCTAGGTCAACTTTAGGGTTTTAGCCTTCATTATACATTCATCACTTTTAATGCTCTTTTAGCTCACAAACCCTAATTTCAACATCATAGGCACAATTAAAAGTCAATTAAGTCCAATATGCCTCTTTTACACTAAAACTACCATCTTTATCCTTTTAAGTCATGACATGATCATTATTCCCAATTATCATCTTTGGTTCCTTTCAAATTAACAATTCATAGCTCATTATGATTTAATTCACATATGAACTCTATTTATCATTAATTCCACCTTTATCCATTAGAAAACCCTAATTACCATATTAAGGGTATTTATCCACAAGTAGGAACCTTTATACTCAAAATAGCTTAGAGCCATCATATCTCAGCTTTATTCATGAATTTGAACAATTAAAGCCATTAAGAGTCACAATTACTAACATTAGGGTTTCAAGGCCCATTAAAGCTCATTCTTGTACATGAAACTATAAATTAATCAAACTACACATAAAGATCATCCTCTTAGATCTAATTTGTCCTATTTATTAACAACATGTTAATATCAACTTTAAACATCCATATAACCCTTCCCAAATCATTAATCAACCAAGATTAGGGTTTTTCATTAGTTAAACCTTTAAAGATAACATCTTTACATAATTTTTGAATTGCAAGCAGAATTAGGCTTCAAATATAATTTCTTTGTGTTCCTCTCTTCTGAGGATCCATTTTCATATATTATTTGTCTTAATCAGAGTTACAAATTACTATCTATGAATTTGTAAAGAAATTACCTCCCGATCCAATTAGAGAATGCCACGTCAGCCACTAGAATTCTTTTTCTTTTTCAGCAGGTTGGGCGCAAACTATGTCGAGAAGACCTTCCTACCCTATCCTTCCTTCACAACCTCTAGGAAAAAGGCATCTTTCGCCCCTCTGTCGTCCCCTTCCTCGCTTCAGCAAACAAGGCAACGCTGCCTGCAGGTCATGGTCAACTAAGTAGTTGACTTCTGCCTTTGGACCTCCGAATCCACTAGTGATGGCTCCATGAGCTTTGCCTCCCTGGCCTGATCTCACCTTAACACTCACCACCATCTGTGGTTGTCTGGTTTGGCGGCCACAACAATGCTCATCGGCCTGTGGTAGATCCATGGAAGCTGCAGCCACCAGAGGAGCGCGAACCAAATTGGAAAAGAAGGGAACTCTGCTTGAGTTTAAGAAACTTTGCCAATCCAAAACTAGATGAAAAGAACGCCTTATATAGGCAGGGAGAGGGGGTTCGAAGGCTATCAGAGTCCATCTCCCAAATGATTTGGGAACTTTCTCGAATCCCCATGGAAATAGAGAACATTTGGGTTGTTTGCGCATGGATTTGCCTCCCCAATTCCATGGGAGAGTCCCCCTTCATCCAAACTGATCAAAGTGAGAAGGAATCAGAGAGGGAAAGGAGCCCCTACTATGCTCAGTTTCCAATATTCCAAAATGAGATGGAAGACGATCTCACAATCGTCTGATCGCCACCCAACATCCACTTTTAGATATCACATGAGCCTGGGTTGGGCCCAAAGTTTCTTGATTAATTACTTTCTAAGGATTATCTTCCCATTAGGATAATTTGGAAAATTTATAACTCTCATTTCGTTCATCATTTTTCAACCAAAATTTAGGGAAACCTTTATCATGGATTTATCTACTTGTATACCAAATTTGAGTCCCAAATTCCAAAGGAAAAGGGCATTATCTTCATGTGCAATTTATCTCCTAATAGGACATACATTAAGCATATTTTCTCTCTCCTATTATTTTATATCATGTATTTTTTTTTATCGGAAAAGCGTGGGACTCCTTTTTATAGATTTTTGTAATATATATACAATATAGGGTTTGATTCAAGGTGAATCAAAACTAAAGGAAAAACAAAAAGCAAAAAGAAAGACTATACATCTAAAGTATCTATGTCCTTTCTAATCCTCTTCCAGTTTCTATCTACACATAAACTAAAGTCATGAAACAACCTCCCATTCCTTTCACTCCAAAGGCAATGGAACATTGCCAAAATTGTGATCTTATGCTTCATCTCCCCTGAAAGAAGAACATCAAACAGGGATCCAGGCACACGATTGATATATTCCTCTCCAACAGCCAAATTCCACATATCTTTATCATAGACACAATTAAACAGAATATGGTTAAGATCTTCGAAATCATTCTTGCATAACACGCATCTAGAGGGCATATGAATTGCCATTCTCTTCATATGGTCTCCTGTCAGCAAGCCATCCAGGAAACACCTCCATCCATGGATAATATGTCTCATAGACCCTTTTGTACTCCATAACCATTCAGTCCAGGAGGGTATATAATTTCTCACCCTAATAGCATTCCAAACGTCCTTAAACTTATGGACCTCTTTACCTTTCAGCAAGATACGATCTTCCTTCCCATGAATAGGAGAAACCATCTCCTTAATAACCTACACAACAATATTAATATGTCTAGAATTAGATATAATCCAATCACCATCGTAGAACAACTTGATATATCATTTATTTGGATTCCTTGGAACCCAAGAAATCCTAGGAATTCGAAATTCCTTTTTAAGGATACTTCTTATCTTACTAGATGCATCTACATCCTTTATTTCCCATTATCTTACTCATTCTTTTTATTAAAAGATTTCTTTTTAAGGATTTCTCTTCATCTTTTATTTTCTTTTTCCTCTTTCCCTATTTCTTCCATCACATGTAAACAAAATCTATTCAATTGTGGCCATTAATTCCACTTTCCATGTATTTCTCATAATTATTTTGCTTAATATTCATTATCTTGTATCCTTTTCTATTATTTGGACTTTGCCTCTTTTATATCTATTAATGGATCAATCTAATAATAGGAATCACAAAATTTCTATCAAAAGGGATATTTTCAAAGTAATCCATTGTTTGAAGCAAAGCATATAACCTTTTTAATTAAGTCCAATTCATCAAAATCTTTACATTTCAATTATGAAAACATATGCAAAATTGGGGTTGTAACATCCTTCCCCTCTTATAAGAATTTTTTCCTCAAAATTCCATCAAGCAAACAAACAATTCAGGATAAGACTTTTCCATTTCCATTGTTGGACCCTATGTGGCTTTACCTTATCCATGGTGCTTCCAAAGAACCTTGATCATCACATATTCTTTTCCATGAGTTCTTTCACCTTGGCATCTATAATCCTCACAGGTGAATTAGGACATTTCAGCCTCCCTTGGGGCTCACTAGGTTCATTGCTCAGCACATGACTCAGGTACCTCACATAGTGCTCTAAATTGGACATATGGAACTTATCATACATTACTTTAACCTGAGGGGTAAGGTAAACCATAACCTTCTCCACCAATCCATCTCAAATGGATCCATGTATCGGGGACTCAACTCTCTCAGTTATAGCTCAGAGGGGTCAGATTTTCATATCACATATTCTTCCACAACAAACATCATGTCAGTCTAATTTGCAACAACTCACGACTCATGTCGTCCCTGGGTTCTCTTTTCCAGCCATTGTATGATCAAAGCGACTTCATCTGCTCACACTTTGGTCTCTTCTGACCATTGTCAGATCCCTTCACCAACATCATCTTAATGAAGGGGTGACCGACACCACCTCCCTTACAAAGCTTCTTTACATCCCGATACTGGCTATGGTGGTTATCATCACATCTTACGTAGGACAAGAACTGTCTCCATGTATCACCCTGAATGAGCACACATGCTCTCATCAGACCCTCTAGTCTGGATCATACTAACCATTAGTTAGGGGTGATAAAATGTACTAACATTGAGTTCTTCATTTACCTAGTTCCACCACATGGAAGTAAACCTTTAGGTCATAATCAAGAACCTTTGAGCTCGCATCATGGTGTAGTTGAACCATCTCTCTTACGTGTAGTTCAACTGGACCTGTCTCTTGACAGTATTCTTTGTTTGTCATGTCATCTAGGTAAGGCAGTCTACCATAACCCATGTTGCATCTTGACCTTCCTTGGTCTAGGGGAGACTTACCACAACATCTATAGTGATGAACTCCCATTCCCTCTGGAGGACTCTTTATCCTCTATATCAATACATTGGGTTACTGGTGTTCATCCTTCACCTCCTATCATGCATGGCAACATACCACATGCAACTTTATCTTAGGCATCCAAAGTACTATTGTCACTTACTATCTTCGTAGTACCATGGTGTATGGTGATGATCTCATGTATGTCATGATTCCTCAAGATTGATTCCTTTGAAACCCTAAACCACTCTAGTTGGGGTTTTATCACCTTCTTTTCCAGAGAAGTGCATCTGAGGCTCTACAACAATTCTTTTATTGCATCAAGGCCTAGGTTGGCTAACCAAACAAGCACTAACTTGATCAACAGATATCGTTACATCTGAGTGTTATCCAAACTTATTTCTTTTCAAACTTAGGGCTAACCTAACAACCTCTTCTAGCCTCTAGCTAAACTAGGCAGCTGCATCTCAACCAGAGCATCTATCACCACTTCACATCCTAAGGTGTTAGGTAAAGTTGAAGACATACACCTCCATGTATTCCACTTATCATCTCATCTCAAACTCTAAGTATATCTTCATCAAGAAAACTCTGAGCTCATTCTCTTGGTGTTCGAACTCAACCTTGTATAACTCATAGCTCATGATGAAAACATCCTCATAAGAAGACTACCTTGTTTTTCTTAGTGTTTGTAAACCATCCATGTATCGTTCACTCCATGAGGGTATGTTATCATCTCTATCCTCATCCCTCATAGCAGTGTTCCAACTCACCTCATCTTTTATCCTTGGTATATGGCATGTGTACTGTCCTATCTCTCACTCCCATAACAAGAGGAAATAAGAAATTGGTTGCAGTCCAAATACAAAGTTCTTCCCATTCTAAGAGTAGAGATGGTGCATCCCACCTTTCCAGTACACCTTCAAATCTAAGTTGAAACATGCAACATATGTCTATACATCATGATCATCATCATATCGAAGTTACTTCCATGGTAAACTGGTCTCAAACCTACTTGGGTCCACACACAATCCTTGGTCATCTCCTCTAGGTCTGTAGGGTGCTGGCAGTTTCGGAATCATCCCTCTTCCCTCATGCATCCATAGAGTGCCCTCCTCATCTTCCTTTTGGGTCCCACGAGTTCATGAAGGTGATCAATCTCTTAACTCATGGCCCTCAGACAATGATAGTTGTTACCTCCCGACCCTATGGTCATGTGCAACTAGGGAATTAGGCAACTCCTACTTCCATCGGTCTTATCCCTACCTGACCCTAGGATATACTTTGGATTATAACATAGTACATGTCCAACTTAGAACCTTACCCAAGCCTTCATCATCTCTCTCTACATTCATGGGCTGACTTTCATCCTTTCATAGGGGTCATGGCGACCTGCCTACCTGTGTCAGGCCCAATACCGGTTACCTCCATGGTAACACATCCACATGCACTTAGATATGGTTATCTATGGTTTTATAGGTTCATTCTCATACTATGGACTCTCCACTTAGCTTCTCAAGATCCTATGGGACCTCTTAAGGTTACCTCAAACAACAAAAGCTTATATACACCCTACGAAAGGGTCCCTCTCCTAGGATGGGAGGAAACTACATCATGATAACAAAGGTCACCAATGCCATTATGTCTAGGGTTTACACCCACATGAGCATGCTTAGCCCTAGCAAGATACTAAGGCACAAGCAGACCACCTACTAAACCATGCAAATTCCTACTTGTTCTCATTCCTCAACATTGGACCAAGATCATACCTTCCCATGTCACCAACTTAGATGTGAGGGGTTCATCAAACATACCTTAAACTTAAGGGGTTTCCCTTTCCTCTAAACATGAGGAGTACCATGCTCAAATATATAGAAACTCAAATCTCATCATGAGCATTAGGTATACCACTTCCCCTCTTAGGCCAAGGAACCCTCGGTTCACTTTTCTGATGTCCAACTGCCTACTCAACTTTTAACCACAAGCCAAGCATGTACAGGGTATGACATGCACGTCTTATTATCATTCCACTTGTAAAATCATTATGAGTGGAGTCCTCCTCAAGGACAACCAACTAGGTATAAAGGCCTCACAACTTGTTACTAAACCTCTTCAGGTTCTAAGGAACTCTTCTTCCTAACCAAAACGGTGAACACCTATACCATAGGCACATAGGTACCAGCAGCCTCATCTTCTCTCTAGGGTTTGGTTCCTCTAAAGGAAACCAAGATATCATCAGCCTCCAGGAATCAAGCATGAGGTATCCATTATCATCCACTTAGGTCACGTCATCCTCAACTCCCCATTGTTCCTCGTATCTCGGGGTCTAGGCTTCCAACCTTCTTGCTAGGGGTCTTTCTCTCTCTCTCTAGAGCTAACCCTACAAACAACCTTACTACTAGAGTGTGATGGAGTGGATTTTTGAAATCCATAAATCTCCAGTAACATATTAGAATCCATATCTTGAGTTATAATGAGAGTTCCAAGTGTTTTAGTAAAGTTTGAATGTTGATTGAGATTTATATAATGTTTAAGATCTCTCTTTTAATGCCTTTTTGAGGAATTTTATTGAGTGGTCCAACAGATGAGTTTTGTCACCAAAATTGAATAGAAGGTAGCTCGAGAGGTATGGGAGCTATGGTTAAAATTTTGTGGTATTTGGATGTTCCTAGAAGGAGTTATTTAGGTTTGAATATTATGAAATAATGTGTATAATTGAGGTTTATGGGCCTATGTTTCCATCTTAGGCCTGGTTATATGCAATGTCACACGCCCCAGAACTGACTGAGCCACGGATTGGCTGTGTGGGCTTTTCTCAGCCTTTAGATTTGAAAGATCAGACGGCATCTAGTTATCCCCAACCTTGCAGTTAGAACCAGGTCATGGAGGTGTTTGCCAACCACGACTAGTCCACGATCCCACAACAAGGAACGAGTTATGTGCAAGTCTAACCGCATAGTTACAATCATCTCATCAAAATGAAACTACAAACCCTTTATCCATAAGCTTTGGTCCAGTAGGAAGAGAGAACGAAGCAGCCTCCGACACAGTCTCCCCATCCTTCTCACAGGCCATGGGTGGGAGAAAGAGCCAGAGCTATAAGGCAGTTCAAATGGAGATAACAGAGGAGTAAAGGAAGAATGGGGCTGAGTGCATTCACTGCACGAATGAAAGTGCTTTCCTAGGGAGATATTCGTGGCTGACGATCCCTAGTTTTTCCTGGGAAGAATATGGAGTCCAGGGGTTCCGAGTGAGGTCTTCCCCCATGTTTTCGACCCGTGTTGAGGTTTCTGCACATCGTGCGAAGCTCCCAGATGCTTCATGTTTGTGTGACGAGGACCAGGGGTGTTTTCCCCATTTTTCTCCACCACAGAAGCAGCTGGAGGTGGCGCTCCTGCCTAGATGGAGGTCTAGAGTCGTAATCAAGGAGCAAGTTGGCCATAGAGACAAGGAGGAGGCAGACGAATCTGATGGACACCTGAGAAGTTGATGAGGAGCACTCTAGCTCCATTGCTAGCTCACCGGAGATCCATGCGCGCAGCGGCACCCTGTTTTGGCAGAGAAGCAGATTCTCGCTGTGGGACTTAGGCATGAGCCCATGAGAATGGAGATTGGGAAGCGTCGAGCTCCCTTGTGGCGGTCAGAGAAGCAGAGGAGGAGGTGAGCATTGACGTTGATCCTTCATTGGGATCTGTCCTCTGGTGGCGGCTTGCTCCAGAAGAATGGAGGAGCCAGACTCACACAGAGACTGGGAGAAGCCAGATCGTGATGCGGGAGAGAAAAGGAAGGCAAAGAAGGATTTTTTTCCCTGATAGCCATGTGGCATCGTCCCATTGGCCATAAGAGGTAAAAATCCAATAATCTCACAGATCTTCAATAAATCGCAATAATTAGGTCGATGCTCAGAAAAATACAAGTAAGGTACCAAAATTCTCAGAAAAATGTGTAGAATAATATGAAAAGTGAGAGGAAGTGATGAAGTTCCTATAGACCAGATGGCCCCATGCTAATGATATCTTTGAATTCTCGGAAAGAAGAGTGCTGGTGTATCTTCCATCCCTGGATGAGGTTAGGAGAACCCTAGAATATGGGTCTGTCAAGTTCTTCAATAAATAACTCCCTTTGAAGCCGGCGACGGGGGGTTTGGATGATAAGAAAGAAACACTATGGTTCTGGATCACTGGTGTCCCAGTTATCTATTGCGATCTTGAATCTCTTAAGGAAATTATATCCATCTTTGGTACGCTGGTGGATCAACCACTCTGGAAGAAAGGTCAGGTGGACGAGAGAGGCGTCCTAGTCTCTGTGCAGTGTTTTAACAAGGACGTGCCTCAATTCATCAATATAGAAATGGGGGACGCAAGGGGAGTCGCAAAGCTGACGATTGTAGCCAGAGGACCCAGAGGCGAGGATATTACTGAGGTGGGCAAGGAGCTGGACATAGTGTCGGCTGTCTTTCAGCGATCGGACCACGTTGCCACGATAATGGTCCCAGATGATCAGCCATGTCCTAGTAGTGCTGATGTCCAACCAAGCAACGCAGCTCCCGTTGAACCGATTGGAAGGCCAGACATAATTCCTCAAAAGCGGGTGGTGGTTAACAAAGAAGGGTCTCAAGTTATCCTACCACACACAAGTTTGGCGGATTTTATAGATGATGGATCAGTACGCACCGAGAGAAGACCACCCCGGAGAGAGATGAGATTGAACACAAGCATGTTAGGTAGGGAAGGCGTAAGATTCATATGGAGAAGCTGAGAAGATGGTAGAAGCACAGGAGGGAGATGTCAAGTCCTTCAAGCGAATGAGCAAATCCTACAGGAGGAGGACTGGTTTTCTGAAGGAGACGTACCGAGAGAGAAAGATAGGTGGTGGGATTCTTGGGAGACAAGCTATTAGACTGTGAAGAAGTTTATCTGAGAGGGTGATATAAGATCAAGTTTCTTATGAATTCTAGTAAGTGTCTTTTTTGGAACATTAGGGGCGCGGCAAATAACCAGACGAGGAAGGTCCTTGCAAGACTGTGTACGAGACACAAACCATTATTAGTGGGTCTGTTTGAACCTCTACTTCATGCAGAGAGGGTAGAAGAGCTGCTTGACATTGTTAGATTGGATTGGTGTACACATAATGAGGAGGAACACGGGAAAATATGGGCTTATGCAGATGCCGCTCTAGACCCGAGAGTGATCCTTAAACATAAACAACATATTACTTTCGAGGTCAGTGATGGACACGGAGGGAGGATTATCATCTCTGTAATCTACGCTACATGTTCTATCGTAGAGAGAAGATGCCTATGGGAGTCGCTTATTCAGTTCAATCATGAAATTGGTAATGAGAGGTGGTTAATCACTGGCGATTTCAACGTGGATAGAAAAACTGATGAAAAACGAGGTCTGTTGCCTCCTCCTTTTCAAGGGATGTTGGATTTCAACGCTTTCATTAATGATGCCGGTCTAGAAGAGCTTCCTTACAATGGTAGTAGATTCACATGGGTGGACAAACATCAGCACACACCTACAAAATGGGAAAGGTTGGATAGAGCCTTAGTTAATGGTGGTTGGATGAATGCTTTTCATCTGTCTTTGACGAATCATCTCACTAGGTTTCGGATTTCTGACCACTGCCCCATCCTGGTTTGTAGCAACTCGGGTGATCAACATAGACAACCAGCCTCGTTCAGCTTCAGGGCTGCTTGGTTGCAGGATCCATCGTGCATCAGGCTTATTCAAGACGCCTGGAGTTCGATAGCGCCTAACGGAGACCCATCCTTTATCTTATATAGCAAGCTGAAAGTAACAAGAGGCGCCCTCAAATCATGGAGTAAAGAGGTGTTCGACAACGTACAACAAAAGATCACTAACTTGGAAGATGTCGTGAGAACCATGCAATTGGAGTTCGATGAGAATCCTTCTCCGGAAAATGAGGTGCTACTTAAAGGAGCGGAAATGGAGTTAGAAGAAAATTGGAATTTGAATGAGCTGATTTGGAAGGAGAAGGCCAAGGTGAGATGGTTAGATGACGGTGATAGAAATTCACCTTTCTTTCATGCCTTAGTTAGAGCAAAGAGAAGGCGTAGGTCAGTATCCAAGCTGATTACCCCAGAGGGTCAGATTCTTAAAGATAAAGAATTGATGGCTAAAGCTGCAGCATATTTCTATCAAAAGATGTACGAGGAAGATCCTTCTCTGTCAGAGCAAGACGCACAGGCCTTCATCGAGCTACTCCCACAATCAGTGAGTATGGATGATTGCACGACCCTTACTGCACCTCCGACGCGTGAGGAGATCTTTTCTACCATTCATATGATGGACATGGACGCGGCACCTGGTCCCGACGGTTTCACAGTGGCGTTCTTAAGTGCGACATGGGACATCATTGCGGATGATATCGTGGCTTTTGCTAACTTTTTCTTTCAGGGTGGTCTTTGTCATCGGAGTTTCTTCTGTTGTCAGATTGTTCTCCTCCCAAAGAACCCAATGGCATCGTTGTTGGGCAAGGACTTCAGACCTATTTCGATCGAGAATGTGGTAGCAAGGGTGTTTGCTAGATTGATCAGCAACCAGTTGGCAAACATCATCCCATCGTTGATCGGTCCTTATCAAGGCACCTATGTAAGAGGGAGAGATATTGTGAATCATATAAAGCTCGCCAGAGAAATCACATATGACATCAGTAAAGGAGGCAATAATCTAAATGTAGTGGTAAAGTATGACATCTCAAAAGCTTATGATACAATTTCATGGTAGTTCCGTAAGAAATTCCTTAGTTGTGTGGGGTTGACAGAGCAAACAATCAACTTATGCATGGAGTTTTTCGTCAGATCATGGGCCACAATGACTATTAATGATTTCTCTGCTGGTTTCTTTTCGTGTGGGAGAGGGTTGAAGCAAGGTAACCCGTTATCGCCTCTCTTATTCATTCTATTCGAGGAAGCGCTGGGTAGGCGCTTTAACTTGGAGATACAAAGGCATAGCTTCCCACGTTTTGCCATGAGGGGGAGAGGTGAGACTCCACCTATCTTAATGTATGCAGATGATATAGTCGTCTTCTTCAACGGATCACAAGGAAGCGGGAAGGTCATTAATAATATCCTTACACAATATGAAAGAGCAACGGGGCAAAAGTTAAACAGATCTAAGTCAGGTTTTCTTGTTGGGTCGAAGGACAATGTCGTCATTAGTAGGATTGAATCGGAATTGGAAGTACCCAAGATGGAGGAATCGTTCACGTACTTAGGCGTTCCTATCGTAGTGGGTAGGCAACACATTGCTCATTTCGATTTCTTGATTGAGAAGGTTTCTGACAAAGTTGCTGCGTGGAAGTCCAAATTTCTTTCTTTCGCTGGGCGACGTCTCCTGATCAAGCATGTTCTCAATTCCACAACGTTGCATATTGTCGTTGCAGCGGACCTGCCGGCAGGCGTGATGAAAAGAATCAACTCCATTTTCTCCAGTTTCTTATGGTCGGATAGGCAAAATCGATCCAGGAGAGCTTGGGTAGCGTGGGATCGTGTTACCAGTCCTACACAAGCGTGCGGTCTGAGCATCTCATCGTTACAGCTCACGGCTAAGGCCTTTAGGTTCAAAGCATGCTGGGAAGTCATTCAAGGGGATTCTGCTTGGGCTAATTTCATGAGGGACAAATACAGATCGGCATACAAGAACCAAGCAGGGTGCTATCCACAATATTTGAAGAAGAGCTCTTTTGCTACACCTTACTGGAAGAAGTTGTGGGTCACTTACCCCGATGTAATTCCAAGGTGCAGGTGGATCGTCGGTAAAGGGGACATCTCCTTCTGGGAGTCGAGATGGTGCCAAGAGATCATGCAGAGTTATGCTATCAGACAGGTAGATACTCGACTAGACATCAAGGTCAGTGACTTCTGGTCACACGGCGTGGGTTGGGATTGGAACACCCTCAACAATTTCATTTCTACAGAAGGCATTGAACATATACAGAAGTCCATGGCAACTGTTTCTGACAAGGACGATAGCTTGATATGGTCTCCGACGGACAATGGGTCTTTCAGCCTGTGATCTGCTAAGGCGATCATCTCCAACACCCAAGCTATAGATGGCCTACATCCAAGGGGATTAGATTGGGTATGGTCTACATCCGTTCCCAGAGCAGGTGCGGTGCTATGGAAGGCAATCAACGGTGCGCTGCCAACTGATGACCGTATTAGAAGCTGTAGAATTCCCATGGCATCCATGTGTGCCTACTGCGAGCAGCCTGCAGAGGAGACTATCGAACATCTGCTGTTTGAGGGACAGTTGGCCAGAAATTTGTGGTCAAATTTTTCTGAAATTTTTGAGAACAGTCCGCGATCCATCACTAGCCTGAAGATGTTGAAGCCGTCTAAAATTCTGGAGGAGTGGCTTCGAATTGAGATGATTATTCTTATCCTTTGGATGATTTGGCAAGCTATATGTGATATAAGATTTCAACAAAAGAAGAACAGGCCCGAGAGGATGTGGGATGAGATCTGCTTCATCCTCAATAGAAGCATGTCTATGAAGAAGCTAAGTAATAGAGACGATGTGTCTTTGTATGAGAAACTGGAAGCTAAAAGGATTGACGTGCACAGTTCCAGAACCAGGTCCATTAGTTTGATTAGATGGGTACCTCTGGACATGGCGAACTTAAAGCTAAACCTTACTATTGGAACTGACAAAGATGCTATGGGGTCTCAACGTAGATGGACCGCCGGGATTATCAGGAACAGGCATGGGCACGTGAGGCTTGCATTCATATTTTGGCTGTTGAAGACTACTGCATTGCATATATTCAAGCGTGCCTAGTCGCGTTGAAGGTATCAAATGATCATAACTTGATGATATCTTGTTTTGAGATTGATGATCAAAGAACTCATGATAGTATTTGGAATGGTGCCTCGGGTCCGTGGAGAGCAGCTCCATACCTCACTAAAATTCGGAATGTGATGGCAGAAGAAGCAATTATGGGCTTCCTGGTCCCTAAAATTATTAACTCTACACCGAGATACTTAGGGTTGTGGGGTAATCAGCTCGAGGAGGGTGAAGTATGGACTGAGCATATGCATCTCCCTATGCGTGTTAGGGGTATGATTTATCTCGAGAAAAAAGGAGTTCCCCATATTCTTACAAGTTGGTCCAACATTAGTCGAGGAGGTTAGGGTGGTATGTATGTATTAGTCGAGGAGGATAGGGTTGTAATGAAGGTATGATGTTTTTTTTGCCCATTACGGATCATGGGATGAATATAGATGGTCCGTGTTTTAATAATAATAAAAAAACCATCATATCAGACTTTTTATGCTTAAATCA
The DNA here is from genome assembly GCA_963693085.1 of Alisma plantago-aquatica. Taxonomy (NCBI): domain Eukaryota; kingdom Viridiplantae; phylum Streptophyta; class Magnoliopsida; order Alismatales; family Alismataceae; genus Alisma; species Alisma plantago-aquatica. The sequence goes on from OY856411.1 coordinate 639,960,701, forward strand.
TAGTGATATTATGTAAGATATGTAATATTACTTTAATGGATAATAATTATCAAACGTTGGCCTAAAATTATGAGAATGTGCTAGTAAATAATACATGTGGCTTATAATCCTTTGGATATCAGTAAGTGTGATGTTGATGCACGAAATCATGTAATTTGCTCAATATGGCTATTTAGGGCTATTAACACTAAAGATAATGCAATTAATGCATACATGCTCTATAAGTGATGAAAATTATGGAACAACCTTAAATCTGTAACTAGAAGCTAATATGTAAATCTGAGATCAGTTTTATACACAAAATCTAGGTTATATGAAGTTGACCTTAATACATGGGTTAAAATCCTAGTTACATTAATAATGTAACCTAGGGTTAATGTGTGACATAATGTTAATATGTTCATCTAATGATGGAAAATACGATTATCAGTTATTGAACAATAATCTGGAATATGAGATCAGTAAAATAATCCCAAGACAAGGATACAAGTAATAATGAGAATATCCCAATGAACTAAGTGAAACCCTAATATGAGCACAATTAGGATTAAGATGAGATATAATAGGATGAGAACCTGATGATATTATGTGATCTTGTCTTAATCAGGTTTGACCAAGTTATAGATGACATCAGGAATATGAGGATATGATGATTAGGTTTGTTCTTGATCAAGGTACGCCATTACCTCTTACTTGGCTTGTTATACAATATGATTGTTTAATATGAGTAGTGAAATACTTGGCATATGGTATTGGATGAAATGATTGCTCTTGTATGATATGTTGCCTGATTTTCCATACTTATGGCTATGAACACATGAAACATAATATATTTGTTCCATTATATGAAAGCACTATATCTCTTTGGTAAGCATAGTGCTAGTGAGTGATCTATCTCTTTGGTAAGAAGATCACATGTACAATGATATATCTCTTTGGTAAGCAGATCATGAGGCCTGGATGCATCTATCCCATTGGTAGGCAGATGCACAAGCATATAATGGAAAATGAGATTAAAATATGTGTTCTCTTTTGTTAATGAATATCTTTGTGCATGTATATGCTTGTCTTATGTTTGTTTAACACTGCCAAGTATTAGTTTTATCTTATTGCCAAGATATGATGAGAGGTATATAAAAAGAGACGTAGGTGTACTCAGTACAATATTCTTGAAATATTGTGCTGACGTGTACCGCATGTAATCTTTTGTTTAGGTTGTGGGCATATGCTCTTGAAGATCTAGATAGTTGAGAGTTGTGTGGCGAGCTGATGTACAGGTGGACCTGTTTTCTTAAGATCCTGTAGTTTAGATGTAGTACATGTATATGTATAAGTTTGTTGTTCAATATGTAATATCAAATGTTGTAACAATTCATGTTGTAATTATATGTTGAATGGTGAACATGTGTGTATGGTTTTATTATTGTTCATGTACATGTGCTACTGATTGTTTCCTTCTGACTCCCTTGATTTTCTTCTTCTTAGCCTAGTGTTGGATGTTTAAATTGGGATTCTCACTGAGGTGAGGGTTTCAATTTGGACGTCACACATCAGATTAAGTTTTAGAAAATCTGGGGACGTCACATATAGGTCCTCTCTCCATGAAGGATAAAGATCATAACCATACCCCTACATGGGTGAAGCCTATGTTCAACTTTTGTTTGCTCAAGATTATCCATATCACTTCTTGCTTATCTCATAAGCTATCTCTCATACTCTCTTGGCCAGGGTTTTAGCGTACTCTGGGTGCATACTATGCCATGTTCATATAAGACCATAAGGTTTCTATAGGTTCCATGTATTTCTCATAATTATTTTGCTTAATATTCATTATCTTGTATCCTTTTCAATTATTTGGACTTTTCCTCTTTTATATCTATTAATGGATTAATCTAATAATAGGAATCACGAAATTCCTATCAAAAGGGATATTTGCAAAGTAATACATTGTTTGAAGCAAAGCATACAACCTTTTTATTTAAGTCCAATTCATAAAATCTTTACATTTCAATTATGAAAATATATGCAAAATTGGGGTTGTAACATCCTTCCCCTCTTATAAGAATTTTTGTCCTCAAAATTCCATCAAGCAAACAAACAATTAAGGATAAGACTTTTCCATGTCCATTGTTGGCCCCTATGTGGCTTTACCTTATCCATGGTGCTTTGAAAGAACCTTGATCATCACATATTCTTTTCTCTGAGTTCTTTCACCTTGGCATCTATAATCCTCACAGGTGACTCAGGACATTTTAGCCTCCCTTGGGGCTCACTAGGTTCATTGCTCAACACATGACTCAGGTACCTCACATAGTGCTCTAAATTGGACATATGGAACTTATCATACATTACTTTATCCTGAGGGGTAAGGTCAACCATAACCTTCTCCACCAATCCATCTCAAATGGATCCATGTATCGGGGACTCAACTTTCTCAGCTATAGCTTAGAGGGGTCAGATTTTCATATCACATATTCTCCCACAGTGAACTGCATGTCAGTCTACTTTGCATCAGCTCACGACTCATGTCGTCCCTGGGCTCTCTTTTCCAGCCATTGCATGATCAAAGCAACTTCATCTGCTCACACTTTGGTATCTTCTGACCTTTGCCAGATCCCTTCACCAACATCATCTTAATGAAGGGGTGACCGACACCACCTCCCTTACAGAGCTTCTTTACATCCCGATACTGGCTATGGTGGTTATCATCACATCTTACATAGGACAAGAACTTTCTCCACGTATCATCCTGAATGGGCACACATGCTCTCATCAGACCCTCTAGTCTGGATCATACTAACCATTAGTTAGGGGTGATAAATTGTACTAACAACAAGTTCTTCATGTACCTAGTTCCACCGCATGGAAGTAAACCTTTAGGTCATAATCAAGAACCTTTGAGATCACATCATGGTGTAGTTGAACCATCTCTCTTACATGTAGTTCAACCGGATCACTACTACAGAAATAGCATTCAGTGTCGCTTTTCTGGGCATCGGTTATTAAGGAAAACCGACGCCTATAATATCAGGCGTCGGTTATTTAGGCAAACTGACGTCTATATTCGAAGACTAGCCAGACACGGGTACCGCTTTGTATTCAGCGTCGGCTTACTATAACCAACCGACGCCTAAAAGCACCCACAAAAATCCAATTTTCGAGCGAAAAAAATTTGGGCCACATACAGCGTCGGGTTTTTAACTAATCACCGAAGCCTATTTAAAATGAAATTTTGCGCGAAAAGTTCCACTTTAGGTGTCGGTTATCCTTGGATAACCGACGCTGATAATAGTTCCCGCCAACTAATTTGGGGTCAGTTTTTTACCATCAACCGACGCTGAAGATAATAGGCGTCAGTTGTTTGAAACAACTGACGCTATTTGGGAACTTAATAGCCCTGTGAAACAGAGAACTCTTCCCCATTTCTTTGTTTCATTGCGAACCTCCTGCTAGGTCTGGCGATTCTTGCCGCCGGTGCTCCCCACCGTCGTTGCCCCCTCGCGCCGCCACCGCTGTTGCTCCCCCGCGCCGCTGCTCCTCTCATCGCCGTCATGCCGCTCCTCTCCTCAGCTTTCCTCGCCGCCGCGCCGCTGCTCTCCTCGCCGCCGGTGGCTTCTTTGGTGTTGTCCTTGCCGACGCCGGCTTCCTGTAGGTCTCTGCTCAGGCCGCTGCTCTCCAGGCCAGGCATTCTTCCTCTTCCCTCAAGGTACTGCCTTCTTCCTCTTTCCTTCCTCCGCCTAGGCGGCTGCTTGGGCGGTGCCAAGGCTGCTACTGGTCATTTTTTTATTTTTTATTTAAATTATTTACTTCTTGGTAACTTGATAAGTAACTCATATCCATTGATGTTGAAGTAAGTTAGGAAGCCAGTTTGTTGATAGTGATATCTGATTATCCATCTGACTTTTGGTTCTTCATCCTATTCATCATGGTGGCATTGCCTCATACTGTGGTCAACTAGGGGAAGTAACATTTATCTACAATGTAACTTATCAAAACATGTAGAATAAGTAACTGAAGAACTGGGAGTAGGAACATGTATAATGGGTACATCACAATGGTGAAAATTTAGCTCAAATGAGTGAATTGCTTGATTTTTTTGAAAGCTCTAGTTATACTTCTTATATTTTAATGTGATGTTACTCTATGCATGTTTCATGTTTGGTACACGACTGAAGCAGCAGTATATTAATAAAAAAATGATTATGTCTTTGTTTCATTGTTGAGTATATTGAGAATCCTAATCACCCTTCTTGCTTAATGATGAACTGTAATGCACACATGTGACATGCTTGGAATGTAAATGATGAACTTTTCCCTAAATTGCCAATCATTCTTTTAAAGACATCAATAATCACCCTAACTTGAAGAACTACGATTGTAGGTATAAGAATGACAGCACATGTATTTGTTGGCCTAGAAACACGTCCAAGATTTACTCATTAGGAGTAAATCTTGGATAGTCCCCGGTTTGGGACTGTTCTTGAACACCTAATCTCACTTAGGATGTAAGTGTATAATGTGTATTGGGTTTTCGAGAAAATTTCGGTAGCATTTCCCTGTTTGTTCTCTAAGTACATATGCACTTAGAGAACAACGGGGAAATGTTGCCAAAATTTTCTTGAAAACCCAATACACATTATACACTTACTAGTGAGATTAGGTGTTCAAGGATGGGATAGGTGGTACACATTTATTATATATAAGAATGACATCAAATGTGTTTGTTGGCCTAGAAACCCGTCCAAGATTGACTCATTAGGAGTAAATCTTGGATAGTCCCCAGTTTGGGACTGTTCTTGAACACCTAATCTCACTTAGGATGTAAGTGTATAATGTGTATTGGGTTTTCGAGAAAATTTCGGTAGCATTTCCATGTTTGTTCTCTAAGTACATATGTACTTAGAGAACAGCGGGGAAATGCTGCCGAAATTTTCTTGAAAACCCAATACACATTATACACTTACTAGTGAGATTAGGTGTTCAAGGATGGGATAGGTGGTACACATTTATTATATATAAGAATGACATCAAATGTGTTTATTGGCCTAGAAAACCGTCCAAGATTGACTCATTAGGAGTAAATCTTGGATAGTCCCTGGTTTGGGACTGTTCTTGAACACCTAATCTCACTTAGGATGTAAGTGTATAATGTGTATTGGGTTTTCGAGAAAATTTCGATAGCATTTCCCCATTTGTTCTCTAAGTACATATGTACTTAGAGAACAGCGGGGAAATGCTGCCGAAATTTTCTTGAAAACCCAATACACATTATACACTTACTAGTGAGATTAGGTGTTCAAGGATGGGATAGGTGATACACATTTATTATATATAAGAATGACATCACATTATACACTTAGGATGTAAGTGTATACCCTAATCTTTTCCTAATATATACTTGTTTCCTAATATATACTTGTTTTCTCTGATCATAGAATGGATAGATCATGTATGTCCATTCGTAATCGTTGCACCCCAGAGTTTATATCTGGTCTTGATCAGTTTATTAGATTTTCCGAGAAACATAGGAAAAAACCTACAGATAGGTTCTACTATCCATGTAGGCATTGCGGTAACAACTTGAAAGTCAACACTGGTGAGGAAATCAAAAGTCATGTCATGTGCAACGGGATTGTACAAGGCTATACAGAATGGCACTGGCATGGAGAGATTTCAAAATTGAAACCAGTAGATGTCGATAGCAGTGCTTGGGTGGAAGAAGAAATTGCCTCCGATGACGTAAATGTGAACGAACCAGTTCCAGCAGATATCATTGATGCGATGCTAGATAGTTGTAGGGTAGAGCACACCGATCCACCTCCTATCTTTAGAAACATTGTGCATGATGCTGAGATACCGTTATACACAGGCTGTGCTAAGTTTATGAAGCTTAGCGTTGTGTTGAGATTGTATAAGTTGAAAGCTAACAATAGATGGAGCGACAAAAGCTTCACTTCATTTTTGACTTTGTTGAAAGAAATGCTTCCTGAAGGAAATCAGCTGCCAATCTCAACATACCAGGTAAAGAAAATGTTGTGCCCAATGGGAATGGAGGCCAAGAAGATACACGCATGCCCGAATGATTGTGTATTATTTCAAAAGGACTATGTAGATTTGAAAGATTGTCCAAAATGTGGTGCGTCACGGTATAAATTGATGACTTCGGGGGAGTCCAAAACTGGTTCTCCTGCCAAGGTGTTGTGGTATCTACCTATAATATCACGGTTTCAACGCTTGTTTGCAAATCCGAAAGATGCGAAGAATTTGAGGTGGCATGCAGATGTTAAGAAAAATAATGATGGGATCCTATGACATGCGTCTGATTCCCCACAGTGGAAGAAGATTGATCTATTGTACCCCAAATTTGGTGAAGAAGATAGGAATCTAAGACTTGGGCTTTATACAGATGGGATGAATCCGTACGGGACATTGAGCAGCCAACATAGCACTTGGCCAGTCATGCTTGTTATATACAATCTTCCTCCCTGGATGTGTATGAAAAATAAGTACGTTATGTTTTCGTTGTTGATATCGGGCCCTAAACAACCCGAAAATGATATCGATGTTTATCTTGAACCTTTGATTGATGAATTAAAGAAAATTTGGGCTGAAGGTGTGATGACCTATGATGCTTCAGCAAGAGAGACATTTCGTTTGCACGCTATGTTGTTTTGCACTGTTAATGACTTTCCAGCATATGGGAATTTGTCTGGATATAGTGTCAAAGGAGCTAAAGCGTGTCCTATATGTGAAGAAAACACTGATTCAATAAGACAAAAACATGGCGGCAAGACTGTATATCTTGGTCATCGAAGGTTTCTTTCAAAATTCCATCTGTATCGTAGGAAGCGCAAAGCATTCAATGGATGGAATGATGAACGGAGTGCACCTAAACCTATACCATGGGATGTTGTTTATGAAAGAGTAAAAGACATTGTCAATGAATTTGGTAAGAAATCACAATGTAGTATGGCCACACAGAGTGACAATTCTTCATTCAAGAAGAAGTCAATATTTTGGGATCTTCCTTATTGGAGTTCTTTGACAGTCAGGCATTGTATCGATGTAATGCACGTTGAGAAAAATGTTTGTGATAGCATCATTGGTACTCTATTAAATATACCAGGTAAGACTAAAGATGGGATAAAATCCAGAATGGACCTACGTGAAATGGGAATAAGGTCAGAATTAACAGAATTACGTGAAATGGGTAATAAAAGAACATACTTACCTCCCGCTTGTTACACGTTGTCTAGAAAGGAGAAGAAAACTTTTTGTGAATGCTTGGTAAATGTTAAGGTGCCACATGGTTACTCATCCAACATCCGTAGATTGGTATCAATGAAAGATCTGAAGTTGATAGGTCTTAAATCTCATGATTGTCACACTCTAATGCAACAAATATTGCCCGTGGCAATTCGATCTATATTGTTGAAGCATGTAAGGTTTGCAATTACCAGAATTTGTTTATTTTTCAACAGTCTATGCAGCAAAGTTATTGACCCTGATACTCTCGATAATTTGCAAAGAGAAGTGGTTGTTACCCTATGTCAGCTTGAGATGTATTTCCCTCCTTCGTTCTTTGATATCATGGTACATCTTGTTGTCCACTTGACTAGGGAAGTGAAAATGTTGGGACCAGTTTTCTTGCATTGGATGTATCCCTTTGAACGATACATGAGCGTTTTTAAAGGTGATGTTCGAAACCATTATCGGCCTGAAGGGAGTATTATTGAAGGTTATGTGGCGAGAGAGGTTATGGATTTTTGCAATGACTTTCTCGGTGGTAATGACACTCCTGATAATGACAAGAATATTGAGGAGGGCAAAGGAATTTTGGGATCACGGCTGAAAGTAATCAGTCGTGAGCAGTTGGAACAAGCTCACTTGTATATTTTACACAATATGGATGAAGTGACTGTTTATATCAAGGAACATACCAATTTCATAAAGAGACAATATCCTCGAGCAAGTTCAATGTGGCTTGCTAGAGAGCATAATAAGACTTTTACTAAGTGGTTTGAAGATAAAGTCTTACATCAACTATCTCAAACACCAAATGATATTACAGAAACTATCAAATGCCTCGCCTTTAAACCAAAACCGAATGTTATGCCTTATGAAGGGTTTGACATTAATGGATTCACATATTACACAAAGCGCCAAGATGATAAAAGTGTCGTCCAAAATAGTGGGGTCACTCTTCAAGCGTCGACTATGTACTTTGCAAGTGCAAAGGATAAGAGTCCACGTGAAGCTAAAATGTCATATTACGGTGTCATTGAAGACATTTGGGAGTTTGACTACATAGATTTCAAAATTCTGCTCTTTAAATGTAATTGGGTTGATAACACCAAAGGCGTTATAGTGGATGAATTGGGTTTCACTTTGGTGAACTTTGAAAAGATTGGCGAGAAGGGTGAACCATTCATATTGGCATCACAGGAGAAACAAATATTCTATATCGAAGATCCTGCAAATGATAAATGGTCAGTTGTTCTTCATGGTAAAAGACAGTTCATTGAAGATCATATAGATGAAGAAGAGTACTATGATAAGTATGATGACTCCAGTCCATTCGCAGTTGGGTTGCCAACTCCACAAAATATTGAAGCTAATGATGACTTATATGTGCGCGGAGATCACAATGAAGGATTGTTAATTGATAAAAGATCACAATTTTAGAGACATGTATGTTTATACAAATGCTAAATGTTTGTCTTTATCTAGTTAATACAAATGCTAAATGTTTGCCTTTTTCTAGTTAATACAAATGCTAAATGTTTGCCTTTTTCTAGTTAATACAAATGCTAAATGTTTTCCTTTTTAATGACATTTTTAGATGGCTAACCATGATGAGCATGATGTCCATGATGAGCATGAAGTCCATGATGAGCATTATGTCCATGACGAGCATGGCGAGGATACCAATGTAAGTTCTAAAAACATATCCTGTATTTCTATAAAATTCATTATCTTCTATTTATGTCATATATCCTATATTTCTATATTGGGCTAATTCAGTGTGTTTATTTTTGTCAAATTTTAGGTTGATGATGCACATGTACCCACTGAAGCACTGGAGCAACTTGATGCACAACACCAAACACTTAACAAGAAAAGGGGCATCACTCTGTTGAAGAAGTTAATAGCTCTAAGTGGTAGTGGATCCAAATTGGTTGTGGAGTTTGATAATGGAGGAAATGCAATTGGAGTGAACCACAATAATTTTGTAAACAATCTTGGGTGTACCACTCGGAGCCATTGTGGTGTTAAGTATGATAATTGGCATAAATTTCCTCAAGGGAAAAAAGACTTGATATGGAAGGATTTATGCGTGAGTTATTTTTTATTTGCAATTCTATCTTGTAGATTACAAATTCTATTATTTGCAATTCTATTTTGGATACTAGTTAATAACATTTCTATTTTACAGAATCTGTTTGCATTGGATGAGAAGTTGCATCGTAAAAGTGTGATGCAACGCGCTGGAAAGATGCTTAGGAATTATAGGACAAATCTGAACAGAGAATACATAAAAGAGGGTGATAAGAAGAAGAAGTCAGCCCTTGAACAATGGAACTTCTTGGACAAAGAAGACTGGGACAATTTTGTTACTTTAAGAAAATCTGAAGAATTCAAGGTATTAGGCGTCACTCCCAATTTAATTAATATACATTGTATTCACCTATTCAAGATTAACATTTAGTGATACTAACCAAATCATTAATGTGCATACTAACTAGGCCCTCAGTGACGCACAAAAAGCAAGGCGTGCACTGAATGTGCATGACCACACTATGGGTCCAAAAGGCTATGCAAGCGCTTGCCAAAGACTACATGCAGAGTCTGCGGCTACTCAGGAGTTTGCTCCTACTCAGGAGTCTGCCACACCCATGCCTCGCCATGATATCTGGATAGCTGGGAGGCAAAACAAGAAGGGTGAAATAAAGAAGCCCATAACTGCTGAGGCGGCTGCGAAAATGGTAAAATACAACTCTTAGAGCAATCGTTTGAATATTGATTATTTGTGGTGTTAACTTACCAATTTCTGTTGATGGTGATTAGCGGGAGCTGCACGAGCAGAGGAAACAAGGCACGTTCATCCCTCAGGGCACAAGGGATGAATTGACAGTTGCTCTGGGTAACCCAGAGCATCCTGGACGTGTTAGGGGTGCAGGCGCTGGTGTTGGCATCAAAGCATTCTTTGGGCCATCCCAGTGCAAACCCAGAGTGGGACTTTCTCAAGAAGAGGTAACCTATTCTTTTTTTAGAATGTTACTGCAAAAGGAAATTCAATAATAAGAAGCTAATGTTTCTTTTATCCAGGTATAGGAGAATAAGAGAGTCGAGGATATAGTTGCTAAGAAGGTCAACGATGTAGTTGCTGAGAAGGTCAAGGAAGAATTGATGCAGTGGCAGGCATCTCAGGCTTCCAATCAGCCTATGGCGACCCACTCTTCTCCTGATGCACAGACTGCGAGTAATCCTGGAGACCCATCGCCTAACACGTCTGCTGTAAGTATTGTTTATGACATTGTAGCTAGTCTTTTCAAGATGATATGTCTTCAAGATGATATGTATATATGTATAACATTCTTTACGTAAATTTGTAGGCATTGAAGCCATGCCGCTTAAGAATACAAGACTATGTTGTTGCAGAGGCGTAGGCTTACCGGTCCCTTCCTGGGAAAAGGTTTCAAGGGACTCCAATGCCACAGGGCTACATTCGTGTGGGCCCATTACATGTGTTACCCGATTGGAGGGAAGCTACATTGCCATATCCCCACCCGGATATTGATACACTTGCTGAGGCAGAAGCGGGGTCAAATTGTGGCTGTGACGTCCTCGGATTTTCTAAAACTTAATCTGATGTGTGACGTCCAAATTGAAACCCTCACCTCAGTGAGAATCCCAATTTAAACACCCCACACTAGGCTAATAAAGAGAAAATCAAGGGAGTCAGAAGGAAACAATTAGTAGCACATGCACTTGAACAATAATAAAACCATACACACATGTTCACCATTCAACATATAATTACAACATGAATTGTTACAACATTTGATATTACATATTGAACAACAAACTTATACATATACATGTACTACCACTAAACTACAGGATCTTAAGACAATAGGTCCACCTGTACATCAGCTCGTCACACAACTCTCAGCTATCCTGGATCTTCAACAACAAAACCATAACCTATACAAAAAGATTACATGCGGTACACGTCAGCACAATATTTCATGAATATTGTACTAAGTATGCCTATGTGTCTTTTTATATACCTCTCATCATATCTTGAAAGTAAGATAAAACTAATATACTTGGCAGTAATAGAAGAATGTAAGAAAAGCGTATACTTGCACAAAGATATTCATTAACAAAAGAGAACACATATTTTAAGCACATTTTCCATTATATATCCATGCATTTGCCACCTGAGGGAATAATGCATCATCTCTGCTACCAACGAGAATGAGATGTAAGGCCTTATGATCTACTACCAAAGAGTTAGATCATTGTACAATGTGATGTGCTACCAAAGAGAATGATCACTTTCCAGCACTATGCTACCAAAGAGAATTAGTGCTTTCATATAATGGAACAAATATATTATGTTTGATGTGTTCATAGCAATAAGTATTGAGAATCAAGCAACATAGCATACAAGAACAATCATTTCAATCAATACCATATGCCAAGTATTTTACTACTCATATAACACAAGCATATTGTATAATAAGCCAAGTAAGAGGTAATGGCGTACCTTGATCAAGAAAGACAACCTAATCATCATATTCCTCATGTCAACTATATCTTTGGTTAAACCTGATTAAGATAAGATCACATATCACTATTAGGTTCTCATCATCATACTTCTCATCTTAACCCTAATTGTATCAATTTTAGGGTTTTCTTAAATCATTAAGATATTCTCATTATTACTTGCATTCTTGTCTAAGAATTATCATACTGATTTCATTTTCCAGATTGGGGTTCATTATCTGAACATTAGGTTCCATATCATTAATGTGCACATATTAGCCCTAGATTGCATCATTAACCAAGATTATGGTTTCATAACATGTATTAATGGCCATCTTCATATAACTTGAATTATATGCATCTAACTGATATCTGATTTTCATATCATCTTTAGATTACTGATATGAACTTACTCTGTAACTTCCATCATTTATTGAGCATGCCTGTAATTACTACAGTTTATTTACGGTTATCAGCCCTAATTAGCCATATTAATCAAATTACATGATTTTGTTCATCAACGTGACCATAACTGACATCCTATGCACTGTAAATATGATTATAGACTTACTGACCTTTTTCCACAATTTTAGGTCTTTGTTTATTATTTATTATGCATGAAAAGACCATTTTACATCTTACATGATTACTCTGATATTAGTTCGTCAAAAGCCTGATATTATGCTTTCATTGTTTTCTACTCATGTTTCTGAGAATTTAGGTACCTTATTTGTATTTTTCTGATATGCGGGCTAATTTCTATGATTTATCTAAGATATACATATTTCTGGGAGTTTCATACCTTTTTGGCCAATAGGAGTCCGCCACGTGGCTCCAAGTGCTTGCAGCCGCTCATTTGCTGGTGCTGGGCAGGAGGCGTGAGCCAGACGGTCTAGCTTGAATGAACCATCCGGTTCAGTTGAGATTTGGGCAGGTTCTTTTCTTATGTAACTTAACCCAGCCGAGTCACCTGCTCCTTCATCTTCCTCACGTTCGACGCAAACACAGAGCCTGCGGGGCTCTATCTCATGAGGCACCGCCGCCCAACTCCTCTCTTCTTCCCCGCGTTCCTGCCAGGGTGCCGCCATGGAACAGGGCACCCATGGGGAATCGGCATCCCCCTCGCTGCCTAGATGATGCCTGCGTGCGTCGTGCCATGGAAACGATCGTCGTCGTGGGGTTCTACCCCGGTGAGGAATCCACGATGCAGAACCCCTCGTCCTCCCCTTTGGCTACACCAGCTCCGACCACCCCCACTAGAGCCTCAGAGCATCTCAGGCTCGTCGTTGGTGGGCTTCTTCTACGGCTCGAGGAGGTCGCCGCCGCAGCGCCCTTCCTCCGGTTCTCAGACACCGTCGTGGCTCCAGGATGAGTAGTAGTGGTCGTCGGCCGGGTCTAGACTCGGCGGAGCTCCTCTCCCCTTCACAAGCTTCTATCTCTTCCAGACCCACCGGCATGGAGCCTTGCACTAGGGCCTCCCCGTGAGCTTCCCGTCATGGCCACCTCCGCGGAGAAGGATCTCCGCTCGATGCCTTTGTGCATCGTCCTTGGCACCGCCGTTGATCTTGTATCTGACGTGATGACTGGCTTAGATGGGGGATTGCGATCTGCCTGGTGGTTGTGGAGCTGCCTTTCCAACTGCACTAGGGAGCTCGCAGCCTCCCGATCTCGCTACCTCTACTGCGGTTGGCGATGGACCGAGGCGTGTGAGGGGGGGGGGTTTCTCTCTCCCGGTCTCAATAGGTTCAAGAGACGATCCTCAGATGGTTTGTAAATGCAACCTCCCACACCGAGTTCGGCCACGAACACCACGTGGGATAAGGCACGACTGGCAGTAACGTCATTGTTGCACCACGATTTCCTGTCTAAAGCAAGGGTCAAGATCATCTATCCTCAAGGCCAAACCGCGGCCTCTCAGGGGCTCCGGTATATATACGTTAGAAAGGAGCTATGTTACACTCATTCAATACATGACTTAGGTTTAATATATTATGAAACAAGAACATTATATGATGATATTCAAAGACTCATAATTCCCTGTAGGAGTATCAAAACATTCCCAAAAGTTAACCATGGATTCCTTGCTACTTCCTCTACCATCTACTATGCTTTGATGTCGGTATTCAATCATTTGTCCTATCAACTATATACTTCATAAAGGCATACATTATGGATTATAAACTGAATATCAACATCAACGACATCCATACTTGACGAAACACTTGGAACTCCCCAAATAGCTCAACCATCTGATTTCACTTATGCCATTGAACATTTAGGGTTTCCAAAAGTCCACTCCATCACATCCTACATACCTTAAAAGAAATTCCATCCTTGGAATTAAGCTAGAAAAACCACTTTGTCACGTCATATACATCTTAAAAGAACTTTCGTCCTCGAAAGTAAACCATACTCATACTTCCAGGGAACACCTTATCTTGCCTTCATCCATATGTAGGCACTAGTCTATGAGTAACATATCCACAAAGGTTACGTAGAACCATGTATCCAAAGCACTATTAGGGAGGTTTTACAACCGTTTTGGTGCACAAACACTCCATTCAAGGTTCAAACAAGGGTTTAGAAGCTCTGATTAGGTCATGACATATCTCATTGTTAGGGTTTCATCCTTATCTTAATTCACGCATCAGGGTTTCCACATCATATTACCATGTTCTAAAGGTGTTAACCAAACTTAGCCCATTATATTAAGGTGTTATCAACACTTTATTGAGCTAATTGTTAGAAGATGTTCAACATTAACATATGTCCTTTAGGTGGGAGTTAACTAAAGTTAACCCACTTTATCCATATAGATCATGTGAAGGTGTCATAAACGTTATTTTGTGCTAACTATCAAATTATATTTTTCATCTTAATTAAGCACTAAGATTAACACCTCATGTAACATATTTCATTCATATGATCTTATTTCATTGTTCATAACAAATTACATCATTCACTAGTGATTTCATCAATAGATTAACCAACAATTATCACATTATCATCATTATTCATAATTATGGTTAACCATTTATGCATTGATATCTATTAAACCATCCATGTGTTTCCATCATATTATGTCTATATATCATGTCTCAAGTTCATATCACATTATGACATATATTATATCATGGTTGTGCTGAAAGAACTTATGTGAGTGGCTTATCAAACATGTATCGAAACTTTATATAGTCCAAATGAGGTTCTCCTAACCCATACCACGATGTTAGTACCATGCTCCGTCTCTCTGAGCCAACTCAACTCAATGAGTATCTCATATGCACATACTTTATCTTTCCTCTTGGTCTAGGGTTCCGGATTACCAAATTGGCACTAGCGATAGCTTTACAAGCTCTAGCCACATAAGCACAAACCAAAACATGCTATGACATACTCTTCATAGGTCTCTACCCATGAAACATGCTTACCCAAAACTCTCTTATATGTACCACTAGATTCCTATGTGGGAAACCACCAACCCGAGTATGAGGCTTCACAGAAACTAACATAGCTACCTCCTCCAGGGTCTTGGGCTCTCTCTCCCTCACCCAGATGGAAGACACTCATATTGATGTTCGCATATGTACATGTAACCGGCCTCTCTCTATCTCTAGGGTTTGGCACTCCCAAGGACATCTAGGGTTCAACAACTATAGGAATCATGCATAGAGTGACTCAACTCAATCACTCAGGAGTATTCTAGTTTAGGACATATCATATCACATATCTCATATTTCTCATATCGTGGAGTCTAGGTTCTCTGACCTTCTCCCTGTGGGTCTCACTCTCACTGGAGTTAACCCTGAAACTGGTCCTAACACTAGAGGTCCTCCTTTGTAAAAGAGCTTGAGGCTCATGCCGACTCACAACCTTGTTTCAGCTTAGCTTATCTTATCTTATTTCATAAAAGCCTAGCTTGCATCATCAAAACTCATCTTGCATTCTCAAAACTGAACTTAAGTTCTCAAAGGCAAACATATACCATCATAAACATCTTATGTCTTCTATATAAGACTTACAACATATCATCAGAACTTATATCATCTATTCCATCTATCATATATATATTCCAACAAGGCTCTAGAAATCTAATCTAGAACTACTCTCTCTTCTAGACTGATGTCATTCACTTTCACTAAGGTTGCATGACCACCTCCTACTCGTACATGTGTGGGGACACATTTTTGTAATACATATACATATTAAAATATTATATAGTTTTCTCCGATAAAACAAGTGTCAGAGAAACTATCACGGTTCGATCCGATTGGAATCCAAAACCAAATCCTGAAACGAGTGTCCCACACATAGTAGAGAGTACAGTGTCATGAAAGCTAGTGAAAAGGGTGAGAACATGGTGTAGACTAGTGTAGCTACTCTAGACAACATGCACAATATGTCTAGAGTTTCTCTTCCTTTTATGTACGTCATTTCCAAATAGTGCAACGTCCCATACCGATGTACTACAAGGAAAGAACGACATCTAAGGACTTGCTACTCAACAAGCACCAGTCTAGACCTAGTTCTCAGACATCTAGGTGCTAACCTAGAGGCTAGGTCAGATCTAGTCTCTAAAAGACGACTAATCTAACCCTAAAAGATTATTAAGGTTCAAGGTTCTTTAGTTTTGAGTTGCATAATGAGCAAATGTCAGGCTTTGCTATTGTTCATGCTCTGATACCACCTGTGACGTCCTCGGATTTTCTAAAACTTAATCTAATGTGTGACGTCCAAATTGAAACCCTCACCTCAGTGAGAATCCCAATTTAAACACCCCACACTAGGCTAAGAAAGAGAAAATCAAGGGAGTCAGAAGGAAACAATCAGTAGCACATGCACTTGAACAATAATAAAACCATACACACATGTTCACCATTCAACATATAATTACAACATGAATTGTTACAACATTTGATATTACATATTGAACAACAAACTTATACATATACATGTACTACCACTAAACTACAGGATCTTAAGACAATAGGTCCACCTGTACATCAGCTCGTCACACAACTCTCATCTATCCTGGATCTTCAACAACAAAACCATAACCTATACAAAAAGATTACATGCGGTACACATCAGCACAATATTTCATGAATATTGTACTGAGTACGCCTACGTGTCTTTTTATATACCTCTCATCATATCTTGGCATTAAGATAAAACTAATATACTTGGAAGTAACAGAAGAATGTAAGAAAAGCGTATACTTGCACAAAGATATTCATTAATAAAAGAGAACACATATTTTAAGCACATTTTCCATTATATATCCATGAATTTGCCACCTGAGGGAATAATGCATCATCTCTGCTACCAACGAGAATGAGATGTAAGGCCTTATGATCTACTACCAAAGAGTTACATCATTGTACAATGTGATCTGCTACCAAAGAGAATGATCACTTTCCAGCACTATGCTACCAAAGAGAATTAGTGCTTTCATATAATGGAACAAATATATTATGTTTGATGTGTTCATAGCAATAAGTATTGAGAATCAAGCAACATAGCATACAAGAACAATCATTTCAATCAATACCATATGCCAAGTATTTTACTACTCATATAACACAAGCATATTGTATAATAAGCCAAGTAAGAGGTAATGGCGTACCTTGATCAAGAAAGACAACCTAATCATCATATTCCTCATGTCAACTATATCTTTGGTTAAACCTGATTAAGATAAGATCACATATCACTATTAGGTTCTCATCATCATACTTCTCATCTTAACCCTAATCGTATCAATTTTAGGGTTTTCTTAAATCATTAAGATATTCTCATTATTACTTGCATTCTTGTCTAAGAATTATCATACTGATTTCATTTTCCATATTGGGGTTCATTATCTGAACATTAGGTTCCATATCATTAATGTGCACATATTAGCCCTAGGTTGCATCATTAACCAAGATTATGGTTTCATAACATGTATTAATGGCCATCTTCATATAACTTGAATTATATGCATCTAACTGATATCTGATTTTCATATCATCTTTAGATTACTGATATGAACTTACTCTGTAACTTCCATCATTTATTGAGTATGCCTGTAATTACTACAGTTTATTTACGGTTATCAGCCCTAATTAGCCATATTAATCAAATTACATGATTTTGTACATCAACGTGACCATAAATGACATCCTATGCACTGTAAACATGATTATAGACTTACTGACCTTTTTCCACAATTTTAGGTCTTTGTTTATTATTTATTATGCATGAAAAGACCATTTTACATCTTACATGATTACTCAGATATTAGTTCATCAAAAGCCTGATATTATGCTTTCATTGTTTTCTACTCATTTTTCTGAGAATTTCGGTACCTTATTTGTATTTTTCTGATATGCGGGCTAATTTCTATGATTTATCTAAGATATACATATTTCTGGGAGTTTCATACCTTTTTGGCCAATAGGAGTCCGCCACGTGGCTCCAAGTGCTTGCAGCCGCTCATTTGTTGGTGCTGGGCAGGAGGCGTGAGCCAGATGGTCTAGCTTGAATGAACCATCCAGTTCAGTTGGGATTTGGGCAGGTTCTTTTCTTATTGCGGGGCTCTATCTCATGAGGCACCGCCGCCCAACTCCTCTCTTCTTCCCCGTGTTCCTGCCAGGGTGCCGCCATGGAACAGGGCACCCATGGGGAATCGGCATCCCCCTCGTTGCCTAGCTGACGCCTGCGTGCGTCGTGCCATGGAAACGACCGTCATCGTGGGGTTCTACCCCGGTGAGGAATCCACGATGTAGAACCCCTCGTCCTCCCCTTTGGCTACACCAGCTCCGACCACCCCCGCTAGAGCCTCAGGGCATCTCAGGCTCGTCATTGGTGGGCTTCTTCTACGGCTCGAGGAGGCCGCCGCCGCAGCGCCCTTCCTCCGGTTCTCAGATGCCGTCGTGGATCCAGGATGAGTAGTAGTGGTCGTCGGCCGGGTCTAGACTCGGCGGAGCTCCTCTCCCCTTCACGAGCTTCTATCTCTTCCAGACCCACCGGCATGGAGCCTTGCACTAGGGCCTCCCCGTGAGCTTCCCGTCATGGCCACCTCCGCAGAGAAGGATCTCCGCTCGATGCCTTTGTGCATCGTCCTTGGCACCGCCGTTGATCTTGTATCTGACATGATGACTGGCTTAGATGGGGGATTGTGATCTGCCTGGTGGTTGTGGAGCTGCCTTTCCAACTGCACTAGGGAGCTCGCAGCCTCCCGGTCTCGCTACCTCTACTGCGGTTGGCGATGGACCGAGGCGTGTGAGGGGGGGTTTCTCTCTCCCAGTCTCAATAGGTTCAAGAGACGATCCTCATATGGTTCGTAAATGCAACCTCCCACACCGAGTTCGGCCACGAACACCACGTGGGATAAGGCACGACTGGCAGTAACATCATTGTTGCACCACGATTTCCTGTCTAAAGCAAGGGTCAAGATCATCTATCCTCAAGGCCAAACCGCGGCCTCTCAGGGGTGCCAGTATATATACGTTAGAAAGGAGCTATGTTACGCTCATTCAATACATGACTTAGGTTTAATATATTATGAAACAAGCACATTATATGATGATATTCGAAGACTCATAATTCCCTGTAGGAGTATCAAAACATTCCCAAAAGTTAACCATGGATTCCTTGCTACTTCCTCTACCATCTACTATGCTTTGATGTCGGTATTCAATCATTTGTCCTATCAACTATATACTTCATAAAGGCATACATTATGGATTATAAACTGAATATCAACATCAACGACATCCATACTTGACGAAACACTTGGAACTCCCAAAATAGCTCAACCATCTGATTTCACTTATGCCATTGAACATTTAGGGTTTCCAAAAGTCCACTCCATCACATCCTACATACCTTAAAAGAAATTCCATCCTTGGAATTAAGCTAGAAAAACCACTTTGTCACAGTGGCCCAAAGCAGATGTCGTCTACACTACTAAAATTGTAAGATAAATTTATGTCGATTTAGACTGTTAATGTGTATATATGATGTCAACTGATCTGAAATTATATATACAGGTTAAAAAGAAGACACCAGGAGCACCTAGGCCTCCACCTCCACTTCCGGCATTACCAACTTGGGTTCCAACTGGCCTAACATACCCGTTAGGTCCTGCTTGTAGGGGAATGGCATGTTGGCTACGGGCACATAATATACATTGCCCGATAATTGTTTCTTTAGATGCAGATTATGCAGGTCAATCATATGATAGCTCTTTATTTATACAAGATATTATTGAGCTGTTTATGTATGATTGGCTGAATACAGCAATGATAGAGACATGGATAAGGTGAGATCTTGTTTATACATCCATATACCTTGTGTAAGATCCGGTGATCTGGTTTCTTATATATTAATGCATACATAATACATGTTTTGCAGCTACTTAGTCGAAGATCATTGCAAACAATTTGCATTTGATCATGTGGGATTTTTGATTCCATCATTGATTAGTATGGTAGCTAAAGACCCTGATAGTGTTCAACAATACTGTATATATGCTTTTACAATTTTTGGTCAGCAAAAGAAGACGATAATAATAGCTCCATTCAATGTCAAGTAAGTTTACTTTATTTATAATTTGGACTTAAGAAAATTCCATTTTTATTGTGCATTTTGAGTTATTAATTGTTAACTTTTTACCTCTAGCGGTAGACATTGGGAGTTACTAGTTATTGTCCCCGGGACGTTCACTGTTTATTATCTAGATCCCGCGGGAAGTACATTAAACACTAAAATTGGACACGTAATGAGAATGCCATTATTCTGGTGAGAAATATTTCATTTTTGTATCTGTTAACATCTGTTATTACATTACTATTTACTTATGCAATTTACTGTGTTATATTAACATGTAGGGGTTTAGATGCATTCAAAAAGGCTGGAGGAATGGTCCCAAGGAAAAAGAACCAGCCAATAAATTAGCAGAACGTACAAGTAAGTTCCCGACTCTAATTTATATATTATTGATGTGAATTGTGCTTAGTTGTATTATTTTGTATGTTTCAATTTATAGTGCGCTACACAAGACAATGGATGGGCATGCGCATACTATGTGATGCGATTTATGCAGATGATTATCAAACATGCCGCATTGGACATCGATACCATACATGAGGTATTATATATAGTCTCATTAGTTAGTATGAAATATATCAATCTTATTTTTATATTATTACTTATATATATACATCATTCTCTTTGCAGGTGTTTAAAACTGACAACACTATAGGTAAACGCTTAAAAAATATACATGCTCCATATACGATGGAAGCATTAAATGAAATAAGAGAAGAATGGGCAAAAGCCATACAAGCAGTGGCAACTGTAAGATATAATTGGGATGTTGATAGCGATAATGAATGATACTTTGTAAATGAATAATTCTGAATGTTAATACATGTATTTGAATGTTTCTATATGTGTGAATGTGAGAATTGAATTGATGTCTGAATGTATCTACTTGTGTGAAATTTTCCTTGGGAGTTTTGCAGGTTTGTGGCCTGTTTGTAGGCTGATATCAATGGATGTCGTAAACCTACAGTTCAGAAAACTAAACTGCAGGTTCTCATCCTGCTGACCAGCCACAGCAGGCCTTGATGGAGCTAGGACTTACACCAAAAGATTTTCAGTCTTCCAATGGGAGTCCCAGAATTCTATCACCAAAAACCCTAGAGAGGATTGATGTCTTCCCTAGGTTTACCTAGAACTGGTGCTTAGATAACAACTCCAACCCCATAAGAGTATGGAAGCCTTATCATAGTACAAATTTAGGATCGAACCCAAAAGACAACGGTCTTGTTGCAAGCAACAAGATGGAAAACGTACATCACTTCACTTAGTTATTTTACTAATTGGCACTTATATCAAAAGGTTGGATTTTGATTGGTTTTTAGACTAAAGCATGAAAAGTAAATAAAGCAAGTAAAACTAAGATTTAACAAATGATGATGAATCACTGGGGTTAAGCAGGTATTTACCACCGCTACACATGCATTGTATATGTACTAAGCAAGCAAGACTTATAAGCTAGATGCATGGATGTTCCACAAAACCGATGCCTTATAAGACAAGAGCGATGCATTGCATCCAAGGATGTTCCACAAGACCGATGCCTCATAAGACAAGAGCGATGCATTGCATCCTTCGATGTTCCACAAGACCGATGCCTTATAAGACAAGAGCAATGCATCACATCCTTCAAGGGTTAAGTAGCTCTCATTCGGTACATTTCTACGTGTCAATGAAGATATGTAGTCTTCCAAAGAGAGAATCTTACTCAACCTCATGAAACGTGCATCTAAAACTAACAAGCGAGCGATAATTATCAAATCGAATAGTATCTTTGTAGGCCTAGTCTCCTATTCGGATAACCTAGCTACGAGAAGTGCGGGAATGTTGCAACACCAGCCATTCCCGATCAAATGGTCACATGCTTTACATCATTCCCCTCGCAAAGCGTGTTCCTCGACTTACCAAGGTTACTTCCATACAGATGGAAGTGCAACGGATGATAGTGAGTTTACTCCACTCTTTGAGATACACTCCTAGACACCGAAACGGATGCGTGGTGGATACACACACCAGAAACCAACACTAAATCGGTATTCGAGTCTCGAGAGCGGTCGTAGACAAACCACAACAAAAGACAATAGATGCATACAAGAACGTGGCCATCATTCAAGCATGTATGGAACGATTTAGTATTAAAACGAAAGGATAACATATTTTTAGTACAAAGTACAAGACATGGGCAGCGGGGCTAGTCCCCGCGCCCCAGTGGATGGAACTACTCGCTCCTCATAGAGGGAGCAACAAAGGGGAAGGCAAGAAGAGATAGAAAGAACATCGTCTCCACTGAGGAGATAAGGTTGAACCCTTGGTGGAGAGAGAAACGATCTTCACCCTTCGTGGCTTGCTTGACGACAGATCTTCTCCTCTCACCTTCTTTATTGATGAGAGAGAAGGTAGCTTTGCAATGGAACGTGAGTCTCAGACCGGCGGCCTCGGGCGGTGGATGGAGTTGTTCTGGTAGTAGAGAGACAGCCTCTGGACGTCTGGACTCTGGGGCTCCCCAGGGATGGCCCTTGAGGTCTTATTTATAGGCCTTGAGTGAGGTCAAACAGTCTGGAGACCGTTTGGGTTCAAACGGTCTTGAGACCGTTTGGCGTCAAACGGTCTTGAGATCGTTTGGCGTCAAACGGTCTTGAGACCGTTTGGGTTCAAACGGTCTTGAGACCGTTTGGGTTCAAACGGTCTTGAGACCGTTTGGCGTCAAACGGTCTTGAGACCGTTTGGCGTCAAACGGTCTTGAGATCGTTTGGCGTCAAACGGTCTTGAGACCGTTTGGCGTCAAACGGTTTTGAGATCGTTTGGCGTCAAACGGTCTTGGGACCGTTTGAACTCCATGCGGTCTTGGGACCGTTTGGCTTCATGCGGTCTCGGGACCGTTTGGCTTTATGCGGTCTTGGGACCGTTTGAACTCCATGCGGTCTTGGGACCGTTTGGCTTCATGCGGTCTCGAGACCGTTTGGCTTTATGCGGTCTTGGGACCGTTTGAACTCCATGCGGTCTTGGGACCGTTTGGCTTCATGCGGTCTTGGGACCGTTTGAACTCCATGCGGTCTTGGGACCGTTTGGCTTCATGCGGTCTCGGGACCGTTTGAACTCCATGCGGTCTTGGGACCGTTTGGCTTCATGCGGTCTCGGGACCATTTGAACTCCATGCGGTCTTGGGACCGTTTGGCTTCATGCGGTCTCGGGACCGTTTGAACTCCATGCGGTCTTGGGACCGTTTGGCTTCATGCGGCCTTGAGGTTGGTTTATTCTTTTATGATTTTTTTGTGCTTTTTCTGCAAGTGTAAAAGGAAAAAGTTAGTTTGATGATGTATTTACAAAAAGGGGTAAAATTAGGTTTATGTACCGTATAAACGTAAAAAGAGTATGGAAAACTAAAGAAAAAGACTAAGATAAACTACTAAAATAGGAGGTTATCACCCCCCCTAACTTAGAGTCTAGCTTGTCCTCAAGTTAGATAGAGCTGAGACATGAAATGGCGAGGCGATCTTAATTAGGGTCTCCATACTCTTGCTTCAATTGTTGACCTGAGTTCCCCAGGGGTCATATCGAGGCTTATTGCATGCCTTGATTCTTTTGGATTTCGAGAGTTGCTTGGATCTCAAGGTTTTTCCGTATCTCAAAATTTGCCTTGGGACCACATTTATTTTGTGCATGCCGTTGACTCTAATCAACTTTATACCTCTCTGGAAACCTACTGGAAGCTAGAGAGGGTATGAGGGTTGGCTAAAGGCTTTGAAGTGTAGCTCCCCTTCGAGTGGGGGAGGGGCTGTCTATGCTTTTTAGGATCTCACTACCGTGCACGACACATCTGCCTTTATGAGGGCAGCTGAATGTACCGGCCGGGCAAGTCCTTTATGAGCCTTTTCATATACTTGGAACTTTTAGGGTTTCACTACCGGACGCGACACATCTGCCTTTGTGAGGGCAGCGGAATGTGCCGGCCGGGTGAGCCCTTTATCAGTTCTTCATATAGGTCCTTATGCGTGGCACAACTCTCATGATTTTATTCGTCTCTCTGGATTTTATTCAAAAACTCACAGGCTTGGGTTTTGGAATGAGGATTTATTTTGGGCGGCCAAGCCTCTTTTATTTTGAAGAGAGGAAAGCTGTTCTTAAAGTTTTTCAGCATGCACTTATTTGGTTTGTGGTCCACTTGCAGAACTTTTTGATTTGGAAGTTGCCTAATTTCCCTCTCATCCTCGAGATCTCGGCTTATTTCTGCCCTGATTTTGACTTGTTGAGAGTCAGATAAAGAATTGAAGCAAAAATATGGGATCCATAGTAGGTGGGAATTGATAAATCGCCATTTGATGTCTGAGTGCTATTTATTTGTAAGACTAACATGATTCTAGAGTTAGTTGAGGTGACTATTTAGGGAATTGTAAAAAGGAAAAGGGAGTATAGAAGTTGATACCTAGCCCTTGTCTAATGAATCCCCCCCTAACTTATCACACACTCTGTCCCCAGAGTGGCAAAGTGATAGGTTGAGAAGTCATTAGAACAAGGGCTGCGAGTTAAGGCAGATTTTTGGTAGCCCCTGGAGATCGAAGTAGAGTGGATGTGAATTGCCCTCGTAAAGATGGGGGCATTTATGGCAGAAGGCTGGGCGATTGAAGTGCTCTTTGCTGTATGCCTTGGAGTGCTGACTCAGGAGCTCCATTAATTTCGCAGCGCACTCTTTTGCAATTTTGTCTTGATATTGTCTAGCAGATTCTTTGCTTGATCATACTTCAAGTTACTGTGGTAGCCGCTGCCTTCGACATCAGTTTCCTTGGGATGTCCTACTTCATCATCCATGGATTAAGTCAAGTAGCTGCTATTCTCAATATTGATTCCATCTTCTATGTTGCCACTAACTGGAGGATGGTCTTTGTTGCAAGTGCTGCTTGATATGTGCTGCTTGGTTACACAAAAGTGCATGATAGCTTTGTCCTTCAGAAGTAGCTCAAATACAAATACATCTCCAATCCTCAGATTGTTTTCTATCTGAAAGTCATACCAACCAACACCCATTTTGGATATCCTACGGTTCCCATCCTGATAGTGAAAATGTTTTACGGGAAACTGCTTTGCTGAATAACTAAGCAATGCTCGACCAATTCCCCAAATGTTGTTCAGCTTCTCAAATTGAGAGGGAATGTGCAAGTAAGTATTTTTAGAAAAGACGTGATGTTGCAGCCTTGCGCTTTCCCTCTGTCTCTTGGGCAGAGGAGGCTTCATCGGGGTTCGGTGTGTAGTCCGAACCTTCATCATCATTCGAAAAGATGTGCTCGACGTCTTCTTCAGGAGCCTCACCCAGGCATTTGGTGAGGCGGGTTATTTTACACAGGACGTCAATGATCTTGGTCTTGGGAGGGACGAATCTTCTGCTCCCTTTTCGGAGCAGGGGCAGTTCCGGATTCGGAAGCCTTGTTTGACGCCACTTCTGAAAAAAGTATGAGTTTCGTAATTTAGAGAAGATTTGAAACAGTTTAAATTTGATATGTAGTTATATCTTTTACATTTTGTGAAAGCAAAAAGGAAACGAAGACCGAACGGTTTCAGGACCGTTTGGTTCCAAACGGTTTCAAGACCGTTTGGTTTCAAACGGTTTGAAGACCGTTTGGTCCCAAACGGTTTCAGGATCCTTTGGTTCCAAACAGTTTTGAGGACCGTTTGGCCTCAGACGGTTTCAAGACCGTTTGGTTCCAAACGGTTTGAGGACCGTTTGGCCCCAAACGGTTTCAAGACCGTTCGGAAAGCGAAGAGTCGCAGGTCGCCGGCGCGGGAGAAGGTGGAATGGCGCGAAGGTGAAGAACGCGCCGGCGCCTTCGACAAAGACGAAAACGATGAGAGAACGGCGACGGCGATGAAAGTGGTGGAAGAGTCGGTGAAGTCTTTTGACAGCGACGGCGATGGCGAAGAGAGAGACGTCATGCGATGGTAAAGGAAACGGCAACTGGCGCCATGATGGTGACGACAGAACGGCGCGGCGATGAAGGCGATAGAAGAGTCGGTGAACTCGGTCGATAACGACGGCGATGGCAACGTAAGCAGCGACTGGCGATGGAATGAGCAGCGTGGAGTCGCCGGACTACCTTGCGGAAGGTGGACGGAAAGGTGACTTTGCGCGGATGCAACAGGAGCAAAAAGGGAAGCTCTTCGCACGAAAGCTCTGGAGAAATCGAAGGTTCGAAGAGAGAAAGACGGAGGGGTAGGGTCGATATTTATGGTGACCTTTTGTATTCCAAACGGTTTGAAGACCGCTTGGTCCCAAGCGGTCTCAAGACCGTTTTGGTCCCAAATGGTTTCAGGACCGTTTGGTCTCAAACGGTTTCAGGACCGTTTGGTCCCAAACGGTTTCAGGACCGTTTGGTCCCAAACGGTTTCAGGACCGTTTGGTCCCAAACGGTTTGAGGACCGTTTGGTCCCAAGCGGTTTGAGGACCGTTTGGAGTCCAAACGGTTTCAAGACCGTTTGGCTCCAAACGGTTTGGAGACCGTTTGGAGGGGCACAAAGGGTTTGTATATTTTTATGTTTGTTTTTGAGTATGTATATTATTTTTTTGTATTTTGGTTTATGAATTTTTATGTTGTTTGTTTTATGTATTGTTTTTGTAGTTTTGATTATGTAGATCTTTTTGTATTTTTAGATTAATGATGAAAGAACTTAAAGAAAGCAAAACAAATTCAAAAGAAAATAAAAGACTAGAAATTAGAAAAGGTGATACTCAAGTCTTGGGTTGCCTCCCAAGAAGCGCCTTGGTTTAACGTCACTGGCTCGACGAAACTGTAAGGTTGTTATGTTGTGGGCGTAGCATCTCTGATATCGAGGGTTTGTTGATGTGTTTTGTCTTCCTGAGTGTAGTATCTTTTTAAACGGTGCCCGTTAACCGTTCGTTCTCCTCCGTTGTTGTCGATGATAATGGCGGCTCCAGTTGGGTAGATATGTTTTATGGTGAAGGGTCCGGACCATTTTGTTCGGAGCTTTCCGGGGAATAATCTGAGCTTGGAGTTGAATAAGAGCACTTTGTCGCCAACGGCGATATCTTTTCTCTTAAGATGTCCATCGTGCCACATTTTTGTTTGCTCTTTATAGATTCTGGCACTGTGATATGCTGTCATTCGGAGTTCTTCTAGCTCCTGTAGCTGGAGTTGTCTATTCTCCCCTGCGCTTTTAAGGTCGAAGTTTAGTTGCTTGATGGCCCACCAGGCTTTATGTTCCAGTTCTACTGGAAGATGACATGATTTTCCGTACACCAAACGAAACGGAGTTGTTCCAATTGGTGTTTTGTAAGCAGTACGGTATGCCCAGAGGGCGTCAGGAAGTTTGGTGGACCAATCAGTGCGGTTTTTATTCACTGTTTTTTCAAGAATCGCTTTTATCTGTCTATTGGATACTTCTACCTGGCCACTAGTTTGTGGGTGGTAAGGTGTGGCAACTTTGTGATGGACTCCGTATTTTCTCAGTAACGCTTCGAAACTTTGTTCCAGGAAATGGGTCCCGCCATCAGATATGACCGTTCTTGGAACTCCAAATCTCGGAAAAATAGTGTCTTTGAACAATTTGACAACAGGTTTGGAGTCATTGGATACGGTGGGTACAGCTTCGACCCACTTTGAGACGTAATCCACTGCAACCAAAATGTAAGAGAAGCCATATGATGAAGGGAAAGGTCCCATGTAGTCTACCCCCCATACATCAAACAGTTCAATTTCCTGCCACATGGTAAGAGGCATTTCATCCCTTTTTGATATGTTGCCCGAAAATTGGCATTTATCACAGGCTTTGACAAAATCATGTGAGTCTTTTGATATGGTGGGCCAAAAGAAACCAGATTGTAGAACTTTTATGGCAGTTTTCTTGGTGCCCATGTGCCCCCCCGTGGGTCCGGAGTGGCATTGTTCCAAAACCGAGGTTATTTCTTCTTCTGGAAGGCACCGGCGAAAAAGTCCGTCGGCACAGAGGTAAAATAAGTAGGGTTCGTCCCAATGATAATGTTTTATATCATGAAGGAATTTCCTTTTATCCTGATATGAAGCAGACGGGTGGATGATCCCTGTGGCTAGATAATTGACGATATCAGCAAACCAAGGAAAACTATGAGTGGCCTTCATAAGCTGATCATCAGGAAGAGAATCCCTGATAGGGATTTATCTTTTTCTTCAACCTCGATTCTGCTGAGGTGATCGGCTACAACGTTCTCTACGCCACTTTTATCTTTTATTTCTAGGTCAAATTCTTAAAGCATTAATACCCAGCGGATGAGCCTGGGTTTGGCATCCTGTTTCTGGATCAGATGTCGGATAGCAGAATGGTCAGTGTAGACGATGACTTTAGAGCCGATCAGGTAAGAGCGGAATTTTTCGAAGGCATAGATGATAGCCAAAAACTCTTTTTCCGTGGTCGTGTAGTTTTTATGTGCTTTGTCAAGCGTTTTTGATGCATAGTAGATGACATAGGGTTTCTTATCGATCCGTTGTCCTAAAACGGCTCCTATGGCATAATCACTTGCGTCGCACATGATTTCGAATGGTTGCGACCAGTATGGAGCCCTTAGAATAGGTGCGGAAATTAATGCTTCTTTAAGGGTAGAGAAACTTCGCATACATTCTTGGTCGAAAACGAACTCGACATCTTTTGTCAGGAGTTGGGTCATGGGTTTAGCTATTTTCGAGAAATCTTTGATGAACCTTCTGTAGAACCCTGCATGACCTAGGAAAGCTCGAACGCCCCTTATGTCCTTCGGAGGTGACAACTTTGAGATAACATCAATCTTTGCTTTGTCGACCTCAATTCCCCTATCACTTACTCTATGTCCGAGGACGATACCTTCTGTTACCATGAAATGACATTTTTCCCAATTCAGGATAAGGTTCATTTCCTTGCAACGTTGCAGGACTCGTTCAAGATTATTTAGACAGTTATCGAAAGAATATCCATAGACAGAGAAATCATCCATAAAGACTTCCATAACAGATTCGGTTAATCCGGCGAAGATGGCAGACATGCAGCGTTGGAAAGTAGCAGGAGCGTTACATAGCCCGAACGGCATTCTTCTGAAAGCATATGTCCCAAAGGGACAAGTGAAGGTGGTTTTTTCTTGGTCCTCTGGATGTATGGGTATTTGGTAGAACCCGGAGTAACCATCGAGATAACAGAAATACTTTTGGTGGGCCAAGCGCTCTAGGACTTCGTCAAGGAAGGGTAGAGGGTAGTGGTCTTTTCTTGTAGCTTTATTCAACTTCCTATAATCGATGCACATTCGCCACCCCGTTACAGTCCTAGTAGGTACGAGCTCATTGTTATCGTTGATCACTACAGTAGTGCCCCCTTTCTTTGGGACAACTTGAACTGGACTGACCCACTGAGAGTCAGAGATAGGATAGATCATGCCAGCTTTGAGTAGTTTGAGGACTTCCAAACGAACTACCTCTTTCAAATTTGGGTTCAGTTTTCTTTAATGTTCACGAGTGGGTTTAAATTCTTCAACCATAGGAAGCTTATGCATACACAGAGCCGGGTTTATGCCTGTGAGGTCGGTTATTTTATAACCAATGATCTTTTTGTGCCTCCTTAGTTTGTCCAGAAGTTTGACTTCTTGGTCTTCGGTAAGGGTGGAGCTGATAATAACTGGGTATAGCTCTTCCTTATCCAGGAAAACATATTTAAGCCCTGTAGGTAAAGTCTTCAATTCAGGGGTTTTTAATGGTTCTGCTGCTTCAATGGTAGTGATGGCTCTAAGCTCTTCAAAAGTAGCCTTTGGTGCTTCTTCTATCTTTTCTAGGTATTGGATGCATTGCTGGACTAGTTCATTTGCAGAGAACTCAACTTCTGGATTGATAAGAGCATTTTCAAGTTCGTCGATTGGCTCGGAGATTTCTAATTGCGACATTTGTTGAATTGCGTCTAAAAGAAAGACCTCTTCTTGGATGCTGGGACCTTTCATACTATCAAGGACGCGGAATTGAATTGCTTCTTTTCCGAGCCTAAGAATGATGGTTCCAGCTTCTACATCGATTAGTGCTCTGGTTGTAGCTAGGAAAGGCCTGCCGAAAATGATCGGATACCTCAAGTATTCTTTGATATCCATGATGACAAAATCACATGGAACGTAGGCATCCTTCCCTATCCTTACTGGGACATCTTCGATGATTCCCAACGGTGCGGTTACGGTGGAGTCGGCTAGTTGAATAGTCATTGCTGTAGGCAGTAGGTCAGTGAAACCAAGGCGTTGGCACATTGAGTGGGGCATAATGGATATACTAGCCCCGAGGTCAGCCAACCCTTTCTTTGTGGATGCATTTCCAATGCAACATTGGATTCTGAAGGAACCTGGGTCCTTCTTCTTTTTGGGTAGTTTGTTCAGGATGATGTCAGAAGTGGTTTGAGCGAGCTTGACGGTCTCCTGCTCTTTGGTGATATACTTACGCGATAGCAAAGTTTTGAGATACCTTGCCCATGCTGGTACTTCGGATAGAGCGTCAAGGAGTGGGATGTCAATATAAAGTTTCTTCATTGCTTCCTTGAATTTCTGAAACCTGGCGTCCATTTTTGTTTCTTGCAGTCTGCCTGGGTACGGAATCCTTGGTTTGAATTGCGAGACTTTGGATTCTGCAGGTACATGCTCTTTGTTTTCGTCCTTTGTGCCTTCGGAGGATTTTTTAATCCCTTGTTGAGAAATCTCTTTCGTCATAAAAGTGGGCACATCATCATCATCTAGAGTGATCTTGATGGGTTCAGGAAGAATGCGTCCCGACCTTGTGGTGACGGCATTCAGCTGTTCGTGTTTGTTTTGCCCGTACTTAGAATTTGGTTCAGGCTGCCCATCAAAAATGCCTGTTGGGGGTTTCAATTGTGCAGCAATCTGGGCAAGCTGTGCTTCAACTGCCTTCTGTTGAGCTTGTTGGTTGGCCAGCATGGTTTGCTGAGACTGAAGCATTTGTTTTATCAAAGATAGCTCATCTTCCGGTTGTGCAGTGACGTTTTTCTGAGGGTTTTGTTGTTGAGACTGTTGAATATGCAATTGCGGATGAAGCGGGGGATGAGTGTACTGATAGTAGGTTGATTGATTTCTAGGGTAGTTAGCCCTAGGGAAATTGTTCCTTGGGTTCCCTTGATTTTGGTTAAAATTGTTTGGAAATCCAGGAGGCAGCCTACTGTCAAGTCCCCCTTGTGTCTGATGTTGCGGATTCGCAGTTCCAGAGGGATTCCCATACTGGAACCCAGGATGGTTCCTTCGTTGACTGGGATTATAATAAACTTGTCCGGGAATAGTATGGATGGAGTTGACTTGCTCTGGAATCTGATCTTCAGCCTGATTAGTGATGGCCTCATAGGATTGTGGTGGTGGATGCAGATCCATCATCACATTATAGAGTATTCCGCAGGAAAGAGTCGGATGATCCGAAGCATGACAAGCTTCACAGGATCCTGTGACGGCTTTGACTTGATGAACCAGTGGGGTTTTCTTCTTATCAATTTCCCCTAGAGTTGTTTCAAGGGTTTGTTGTTTATGAGCAATTGTCTTCAAAGCTTCGGCTATTGACTTTAGTTCCATAGATTCCTCAGCTTTAAAGACTTTAAGGATGCCTTTTCCGGCTGACCGCCCCCAGTTGGACTGGTTTTCAGCTCCTAAAGTAACGATTTTCCAGGCATCTTCATAATTTTTCCTCATGAAATTTCCTCCAGATGAGGAATCTAGGAACTGTTTAATGTCATCGCTTACCCCCCGATAAAAAGTTTCAATCAATTGATTCTGTGAAATTCCATGATGAGGGCATTTGCGTAGAAGTTCCTTGAATCTTTCCCATGCCTCAGCGAGGGTTTCTCCAGGTAGCTGGGAGAAATGGTTGATCTGCCCTCTGATTTCGTAGGTAAGCGAGGGTGGAAAGAACTTCTCCAAGAATTTTTCCTCTAGAGGGGCCCAAGTGGTTATGATGGGTTCTCTGTCCAATGAGTTGTACCAACTCAAGGCCCTTCCAGATAAGGTGAAATGAAATAGGTGGAGCATTATTGCGTCGAAAGCAATACCAGCTTGCGGGACCAGGCGGCATAATGCCTTAAACCGTTTCAAATGGTCCATGCAATCGTCTCCTGAACCTCCTGAGAAGGAAATTCCTTGCATAATCTGGATCCACTGGGTCCGAATCTCAAAGTTTGGGATGTTGATGATCGGAGGCCGGACCGGGTGGTTGTCTTCGTAATTCTTCGGGACAGCATAGTCCCTCAGTTGCTTGTTTCGTAATTCGAGCTGAGCAGCCTCGGTCTCTGCTCTTATGCGGGCTTGCTCTTCTGCTCGTATCTCTGCTTGTATTTGGGCACGGGTGTCTGCAATGAGTTGTGCCCGTTGTGCGGCGATAGTAGCATTGACTCTCTCCATCACCAAAGCGGCTTGATGATGTTCGTCAGCCATTTGACTAGCGCATTGGCGATTGAGACGGATTCTGCGGTGGAAACTTCTCTCTACCTCGGAGTCGAACTCCGGATCAGGGGAGAATCCTCGATTATGCGGTGTTTGCATATACGGGTTCTACCTGAGTAAAGAAAAGAGAACACCTTTAGATAATAGAGACAACATGAAAGCTTCAAGAAGATGATGAGTTATGATTCAAAAAGAAAGTGTAAAATCCTAACCAACTAGAAAAATAAACTAAGTGAAATACTAACGTTCCGTTGTCCCCGGAAACGGCGCCATTTTTTGATGGAGCTAGGACTTACACCAAAAGATTTTCAGTCTTCCAATGGGAGTCCCAGAATTCTATCACCAAAAACCCTAGAGAGGATTGATGTCTTCCCTAGGTTTACCTAGAACTGGTGCTTAGATAACAACTCCAACCCCATAAGAGTATGGAAGCCTTATCATAGTACAGATTTAGGATCGAACCCAAAAGACAACAGTCTTGTTGCAAGCAACAAGATGGAAAACGTACAGCACTTCACTTAGTTATTTTACTAATTGGCACTTATATCAAAAGGTTGGATTTTGATTGGTTTTTAGACTAAAGCATGAAAAGTAAATAAAGCAAGTAAAACTAAGATTTAACAAATGATGATGAATCATTGGGGTTAAGCAGGTATTTACCACCGCTACACATGCATTGTATATGTACTAAGCAAGCAAGACTTATAAGCTAGATGCATGGATGTTCCACAAGACCGATGCCTTATAAGACAAGAGCGATGCATTGCATCCAAGGATGTTCCACAAGACCGATGCCTCGTAAGACAAGAGCGATGCATTGCATCCTTCGATGTTCCACAAGACCGATGCCTTATAAGACAAGAGCAATGCATCACATCCTTCAAGGGTTAAGTAGCTCTCATTCGGTACATTTCTACGTGTCAATGAAGATATGTAGTCTTCCAAAGAGAGAATCTTACTCAACCTCATGAAACGTGCATCTAAAACTAACAAGCGAGCGATAATTATCAAATCGAATAGTATCTTTGTAGGCCTAGTCTCCTATTCGGATAACCTAGCTACGAGAAGTGCGGGAATGTTGCAACGCCAGCCATTCCCGATCAAATGGTCACATGCTTTACATCATTCCCCTCGCAAAGCGTGTTCCTCCACTTACCAAGGTTACTTCCATACAGATGGAAGTGCAACGGATGATAGTGAGTTTACTCCACTCTTTGAGATACACTCCTAGACACCGAAACGGATGCGTGGTGGATACACACACCAGAAACCAACACTAAATCGGTATTCGAGTCTCGAGAGCGGTCGTAGACAAACCACAACAAAAGACAATAGATGCATACAAGAACGTGGCCATCATTCAAGCATGTATGGAACGATTTAGTATTAAAACGAAAGGATAACATCTTTTTAGTACAAAGTACAAGACATGGGCAGCGGGGCTAGTCCCCGCGCCCCAGTGGATGGAACTACTCGCTCCTCATAGAGGGAGCAACAAAGGGGAAGGCAAGAAGAGATAGAAAGAACATCGTCTCCACTGAGGAGATAAGGTTGAACCCTTGGTGGAGAGAGCAACGATCTTCACCCTTCGTGGCTTGCTTGACGACGGATCTTCTCCTCTCACCTTCTTTGTTGATGAGAGAGAAGGTAGCTTTGCAATGGAACGTGAGTCTCAGACCGGCGGCCTCGGGCGGTGGATGGAGTTGTTCTGGTAGTAGAGAGACAACCTCTGGACGTCTGGACTCCGGGGCTCCCCAGGGATGGCCCTTGAGGTCTTATATATAGGCCTTGAGTGAGGTCAAACGGTCTGGAGACCGTTTGGGTTCAAACGGTCTTGAGACCGTTTGGCGTCAAACGGTCTTGAGATCGTTTGGCATCAAACGGTCTTGAGACCGTTTGGGTTCAAACGGTCTTGAGACCGTTTGGCGTCAAACGATCTTGAGATCGTTTGGCGTCAAACGGTCTTGAGACCATTTGGCGTCAAATGGTCTTGAGATCGTTTGGCGTCAAACGGTCTTGAGACCGTTTGGCGTCAAACGGTTTTGAGATCGTTTGGCATCAAACGGTCTTGGGACCGTTTGAACTCCATGCGGTCTTGGGACCGTTTGGCTTCATGCGGTCTCGGGACCGTTTGGCTTTATGCAGTCTTGGGACCGTTTGAACTCCATGCGGTCTTGGGACCGTTTGGCTTCATGCGGTCTCGGGACCGTTTGGCTTTATGCGGTCTTGGGACCGTTTGAACTCCATGCGGTCTTGGGACCGTTTGGCTTCATGCGGTCTCGGGACCGTTTGAACTCCATGCGGTCTTGGGACCGTTTGGCTTCATGCGGTCTCGGGACCGTTTGAACTCCATGCGGTCTTGGGACCGTTTGGCTTCATGCGGTCTCGGGACCGTTTGAACTCCATGCGGTCTTGGGACCGTTTGGCTTCATGCGGCCTTGAGGTTGGTTTATTCTTTTATGATTTTTTTGTGCTTTTTCTGCAAGTGTAAAAGGAAAAAGTTAGTTTGATGATGTATTTACAAAAAGGGGTAAAATTAGGTTTATGTACCGTATAAACGTAAAAAGAGTATGGAAAACTAAAGAAAAAGACTAAGATAAACTACTAAAATAGGAGGTTATCAGGCCTGCAAACTGATATGAAAAAAAAAAGATATAGGCGTCGGTTATTTATAGAAAACCGTCAGCAAAGACCTACAGTGTCGGGTTTTTGAACAAAACCGACGCCTAATGTGGCCACAGCCGTACTGGAAATGGCGTCGGCTGTTCGTGTCAAACCGCCGCCTATAATACATATAGGCGTCGATCTTTTAGTAGATAGCTGACGCCAAACGGGTTCGCGCCATAGAAAACAGCGTCATCTAGGACACTTTCTGCGTCGGTTACCAATTAAACACCGACGCTATATTCCATATAGGCGTCGGTCTTTTAGTAGATAATTGACGCAGAATGTGTCCTATATGACGCCGTTTTCTGTGGCGTGAACCCTTTTGGTGTCGGTATTCTATAAATAACCGACGCCTGTATGTTAAATAGGCGTCGGTTAAAAAACTGACACCAAAGTGTTCGACCTTTAGCGGCGCCCACATAGGCGTCACTCGGAAACCGACGCCAAAGGGGGTTAAACAACCGACGCCAAAGGCTATTTCTGTAGTAGTGGGACCTGTATCTTGACAGTATTCTTTCTTTCTCATGTCATCTAGGTAAGGCAATCTACCAATACCCATATTGCATCTTGACCTTCCTTGGTCTAGGGGAGACTTACCACAACATCCATAGTGATGAACTCCCATTCCTCTCAGGGACTCTTTATCCTCTATATCAATACACTAGTTTTCTGGTGTTCGTCCTTCACCTCCTGTCATGCATGGCAACATACCACATGCAACTTCATCTTAGGCATCCAAAGTACTAATGTCACTTACTGTCTTCGTAGTACCATGGTGTATGGTGATGATCTCCTGTATGTCATGATTCTTGAAGAATGATTCCTTTGAAACCCTAAACCACTCTAGTTGGGGTTTTATCACCTTCTTTTCCAGAGAAGTGCATCTGAGGCTCTACAACCAGTCTTTTATTGCATCAAGGCCTAGGCTGGCTAGCCAAACAACCACTAACTTGATCAATAGATATCGTTACATCTGAGTGTTAGCCAAACTTATCTCTTTTCAAACTTAATTAGGGCTAACCTAACAACCTCTTCTAGCCTCTAGCTAAACTAGGAAGCTGCATCTCAACTAGAGCATCTATCACCACTTCACATCCTTAGGTGTTAGGTAAAGTTGAAGACATACACCTCCATGTATTCCACTTATCATCTCATCTCAAACTCTAAGTATATCTTCATCAAGAAAACTCTGAGTTCATTCTCTTGGTGTTCAAACTCATCCTTGATAACTCATAGCTCATGATAAAAACATCCTCATAAGATGACTACCTTATTTCTCTTAGTGTTTATAAACCATCCATGTATCGTTTACTCCATGAGCGTATGTTATCATCTATGTCCTCATCCCTCATAGAAACATTCCAACTCACCTCATATTTTATCCTTAATATATGGAATGCTTACTGTCCTATCTCTCACTCTCATAACAAGAGGAAATAAGCATTTGGCTGCAGTCCAAATGCAAAGTTCTTCCCATTCCAAGAGTAGATATGGTACATCCCACCTTGCCAGTACACCTTCAAATCTAAGTTGAAACATGCAACATATGTCGTTACATCACGATCATCATGATATCAAAGTTACTTCCATGGTAAACTGGTCTCGAACCTACTTGGGTCCACACACAATCCTTGGTCATCTCCTCTAGCTCTGCAGGGTGTTAACACTTTTGGGGTCATCCCTCTTCCCTCATGCATCCAGAGAATGCCCTCCTCATCTGCCTTTTGGGTCTAATGAGTTCAAGAAGGTGGTCAATCTCCTGACCCATGACCCTCAGACAATGATAGTTGTTACCTTCCAACCCTATGGTCATGTACAACTAGGGAATTAGGCAACTCCTACTTCCATCGGTCTTATCCCTACCTGACCCTAGGATAGACTTTGGATTCTAACATAGTACATGTCCAACTTAGAACCTTACCCAATCCTTCATCATCTCTCTCTACATTCATGGGCTGACTTTCATCCTTTCATAGGGGTCATGGCGACCTGCCTACCTTGGTCAGGCCCCATACCAGTTACCTCCATGGTAACACATCCACATGCACTTAGAGATGGTTATCTATGGTTCTACAGGTTTATTCTCATACAATGCACTCTCCACTTAGCTTCTCAAGATCCAATGGGACCTCTTAAGGTTACCTCAAACCATAAAAGCTGATATACACACTACAAACGTGTCCCTCTTCTAGGATGGGAGGAAACTACATCAGGATAACAAAGGTCACAAACGTCCTTATGTCTAGGGTTTGCATCCACATGAGCATGCTTAGCCCTAGCAAGCTACTAAGGCACAAGCGGACCACCTACTAAACTATGCTAGGTCCTACGTATTCTCATTCCTCAACATTGGACCAAGATCATACCTTCCCATGTCACCAACTTGGATGTGAGGGGTTCATCAAACATACCTTTAACTTAAAGGGTTTCCCTTTCCTCTAATCATGATGAGTACCATGCTCAAATCTATAGAAACTCAAATCTCATCATGAGCATCAGGTACACCACTTCCCCTCTTAGGCCTAGGAACCCTAGGTTCACTTTTCTGATGTCCAACTTCCTGCTCAATTTTTAACCATGAGCCAACCATGCACAGGGTATGACATGCACGCCCTATTATCATTCCACTTGTACAATACTTCAGAGTGGAGTCCGCCTCAAGGACAACCAACTAGGTATAAAGGCCTCGTAATTTGTTACTAAACCTCTTCAGGGTCTAAGAAACTCTTCTTCCTAACCCGAAAAGGTGAACACCTATACCATAGGAACATAGGTACCAGTAGCCTCATCTTCTCTCTAGGGTTTGGTTCCTCTAAAGGCAACCAATATATCATCAGCCTCCAGGAATCAAGCATGAGGTAACCGCTATCATCCACTTAGGTCGCATCATCCTCAACTCCCCATTGTTCCTCATATCTCAGAGTCTAGGCTTCCAACCTTCTTGCTTGGGGTCTTGCTCTCTCTCTCTCTAGAGCTAACCCTATAAACAAACTTACTACTAGAGGTCCTCTCTCCATGAAGGATCAAGCTCATACGCATACCCCTACATGGGTGAAACCTATGTTCAACTTATGTTTGCTCAAGATTATCTGTAGCTCTTCTTGCTGATCTCATAAGCTATCCCTCATACTCTCTTGGCCAGGGTTTTAGTGTACTCTGGGTGCATACTATGCCATGCTCATATAATACCATAAGGGTTCTATAGGTTCTTCACTAACCTCATCAATGAAGGAGTTTTACTTCACTCTAACTTGCACGACCCTTCCCAGAGTTGGGTCGCCAAAGGTACTAGGTCACCTAACCTCACATGGTTCATACTATCATAGGTATCCAAAACCAAAAGCATGTCAACCAAACACGTGGTCGACCATGACATCCATCTCATCATGCCATCTCTCTCTCTAACCACTTCTTAGGGTTAGGGTTAGCATCATCCTCAGAGGATGTGCTAGGTCTATACTTATAATGGAGGTCTCTACCTCCAGGACTAACTCTCTCTACTCATTCTCAGGTCTCTCTTGAGGGCATGACAACATATTTCATACGACCTAAGCATGCAACTATCCTTTAGTTTACGCCTAAACTATTAAGCTTATGTCTGTGACATCTTATTTACATGTTTTTCATTAATTTGGTGGAGGATTCCTTAAAGCTTATCAACCTTACCCATACCTCAAGAGGGTGAAGAAAAGAGAGAAAACCCTAATTCTTAAAATCCTTAACAACATTTGAGTTGAGAAGGGATGAACAAGATGAGAGAGTCCTAAAGGTATCTTATTTCGAGTCAAATCTTGAGACATTGTCCAGGAAGTCACACCAATCCGGGAGTCCTCATATTTCGACTAGTAGTGCGGAGGAAAATCTTGCCAGCCCCCAGACGTGATAATTTTCAAGACACCTTTGTCTTTTAAAAATCCTCTAATTGCTCCCTTAGGTTCTAAAGATTTTGTAAAATTTAATAATTACTAAAGATTAAATGAGGAACCATTGCTCTGATACCAAATGTAACGACACCGCCTCCCAGTAACCCCCAATTAAGGGAGACCAAGAGGTCAGAGTCGTTATCCCAATTTCTGAATAAAAGGTTCGACAAATAATCAATAATAATTATTAAATTCTACCAAACTAAACTGAAATTTGGTATAAAATAAAACTTTGCATACCTTTTTCAAAAACTTGGATATCTACATCTATCCATATCTGGAGTCTATTCTAACTAATCCTCCTTGGTACTTTAATTCTTCTTTGATTCCACATATGCCACTTTACTATTTGTCTTTTTCAACCTTGTACCTAAAACGCTAACAAACAAAATGTCGGTCAGCATAAATGAATATGACGGTATGTGGAGGAAACAATAATTGTGCACTTAACTGTAACAACATATTGTAGGCAATTATGATTTAACAAACAACTTTACATTTTCTGCATAACTTATCAATCCATACATACCCTAGCCTCTACGCTGTCCCTGTAGTGGACCTGGATGCTACCTTCCTTATGGTAGATCCCCATTAAACCCCTCATGATCCTACCTAACAGGTGAATCAATTTCTATGGTTGATGAGTCGCATGGAACTACCCATAGGTATCCCAATCCCTAACTCATGGTGTGCTAAAGAGTCGCATGGCACTACCCATAGGTAGCCCAATCCCTAACTCTTGATAACCTGTTGGTCCCGCTTATCAAGTAGACCCTTTACCAGGTTACCCTTTTCATCATTAGCAAAGCCACAAAGGAAGACCAGGATTTGAGCCAGTCATGTATACATATTTATGGTGATAATCTTAGTCACTTTATAGTTGCATGAAATAAAAGTCATCCAAGCAGTTATTTTCATGTTACCGATAAAACATCCAAGAATCTCCATGAAACTAAAGCGATTAACCATAAGCATAACCACATACCTGGTCCAGAGCAACTTGATGTCCAAGCATTAATATTCAATCAATCAAACAAGCAATCAACAATATCCTGAAAATAATGCATAACATCCAAGTGTCATTGTTTTATCTAAAACATTCTCAAGATCGACTTGGATTCCACCTTATGATTTCTAGGCCAACTTTAGAGTTTTATTAGGGTTTTATCCTTCATTATACATTCATCACTTTTAATGCTCTTTTAGTTCACAAACCCTAATTTCAACATCATAGGCAAAATTAAAAGTCAATTAAGTCCAATATGCCTCTTTTAAACTAAAACTACCATCTTTATCATTTTAAGTCATGACACGATCATTATGCTCGATTATCATCTTTGGTTCCTTTCAAATTAACAATTCATAGTTCATTATGATCTAATTCACATATGAACTCTATTTATCATTAATTCCACCTTTATCCATTAGAAAACACTAACTACCATATTAAGGGTATTTATCCACAATTAGGAACCTTTATACTCAAAATAGCTTAGAACCATCATATCTCAGCTTTATTCATGAATTTGAACAATTAACACCATTAAGAGTCACAATTACTAACATTAGGGTTTCAAGGCCCATCAAAGCTCATTCGTGTACATGAAGATCTAAATTAATCAAACTACACATAAAGATCATCCTTTTAGATCTAATTTGTCCTATTTATTAACAACAGGTTAATATCAACTTTAAACATCCATATAATCCTTCCCAAATCATTAATCAACAAAGATTAGGGTTTTTCATTAGTTCAACCTTTAAAGATAGCATATTTACATACTTTTTGAATTTCAAGCATAATTAGGCTTCAAATATAATTTCTTTGTGTTCCTCTCATTCAGAGGATCAATTTTCATATATAATTTGTCTTAATCAGAGTTACCAATTACTATCTATGAGTTTGTAAAGAAATTACCTCCCGAGCCAATTAGAGATTGCCACGTCCGCCACTAGAATTGTTTTTCTTTTTCCGCAGGTTGGGCCCAAGCCATGTTGAGAAGACCTTCCTGTCCTTGCCTTCCTTCACAACCTCTGAGGCAAATGCATATTTCGCCCCTCCTTCGTCCCCTTCCTCGCTTCTGTGAACAGGGCGACGCTGCCTGTAGGTCATGGTCAACTAAGTAGTTGACTTCTGCCTTTGGACCTCCAAATACACTAGTGATGGCTCCATGAGCTCTGTCTCCCTGGCTTGAACTCACCTTGAAACTCGCCACCATCCACGGTGGTCTGGTTTGGTGGCCACATCAATTCTCATCGTCCTGTGGTAGATCCATGGAAGTTGCAGCCACCAGAGGAGCGCATACCAAATTGGAAAAGAAGGGAACTCTGCTTGGGTTTGAAGAACTTTTCCAATCCAAAACCAAAAGAAAAGAATTCCTTATATAGGTTGGGTGAGGGGGTTTGAAGGCTATTAGAGTCCATCTCCCAAATGATTTGGGAACTTTCTCGAATCCCCACGGAAACAGAGAACATTGGGGTTGTTTGCACACAGATTTGCCTCCCCAATTCGATGGGAGAGTCCCCCTTCATCCAAACTGATCAAAGTGAGAAGGAATCAGAGAGGGAAAGGAGCCCCTACTGTACTCGGTTTCCTATATTCCAAAATGAGATGGAAGACGATCTCAGAATCGTCTGATTGCCATCCAACATCCACTGTTGGATATCACACGAGCCTTGGTTGGGCCCAAAGTTTCTTGATTAATTACTTTCTAAGGATTATCTTCCCATTAGGATAGTTTGGAAAATTCATAACTCTCAATTCGTATATTCTTTTTCAATCAAAATTTAGGGAAACCTTTATCTTGGATTTATCTTCTTGTATACCAAATTTGAGTCCCAAATTCCAAAGGAAAAGGGCATTATCTTCATGTGCAAGTTATCTCCTAATAAGACATACATTAAGCATATTTTCTCTCTCCTATTATTTTATATCATTTATTTGGATTCCTTGGAACCCAAGAAATCCTAGAAATTCGAAATTACTTTTTAAGGATACTTCTTATCTTTCTATATGCATCTACATCCTTTATTTCCCATTATCCTACTCATTGTTTTTATTAAAATATTTCTTTTTAAGGATTTCTCTTCTTCTTTTATTTTATTTTTCCTCTTTCCCTATTTCTTTCATTACATGTAAACGAAATATATTCAATTGTGGTCATTAATGCCACTTTCCATGTATTTCTCATAATTATTTTGCTTAATATTCATTATATTGTATCCTTTTCTATTATTTGGACTTTTCCTATTTTATATCTATTAATGTATTAATCTAATAATAGGAATCACGAAATTCCTATCAAAAGGGATATTTGCAAAGTAATCCATTGTTTGAAGCAAAGCATACAACCTTTTTAATTAAGTCCAATTCATAAAATCTTTACATTTCAATTATGAAAACATATGCAAAATTGGGGTTGTAACATTCTCTATGAAGGATTTAGGAAAAACATTCTATATCTTAGGAATCAAGATATATATAGAAGGCTTCTTGGCCTAATCCAGAGTACATGCATTGACAAAGTCTTAAAGAGGTTCAACATGTAGGATTCAAAGAGAGGTCCCACGTCTCATGGAATTAGCCTCTCTAAAGGCCAATGTCCTAGTTTTTGTGAAGAACATGAAGACATGAGTAAGATTCCATATGCATCAACAATTGGATCTATCATGTATGCAATGTTATGAACTCATCTTGATGTTTTGTATGCCTTGAGCATGAAAAGTACATATTAATCAGACCCTAGTGAGAATCACTAGGTTTCTATCAGGAACATCCTTAAGTAATTTAGAAGAAATAAGGATCAATTTCTTGTTTATGGTAGTGAGGAAGAGTTAGGTGTAAGGGGTTACACCAATGCAATCTTCCAAATTGACAAAGATGATTATTGACACGGTTGGGATTTGTGTTTTGCCTAAAAAATAGAGCTATGAGCTAGAAGAGTTCAAAGAAAGAGACATTTGCTAATTCTACAAAAGATGTCGAGTATATTGATACATCCAACGTAGCAAAGAAAGTTGTCTAGATCAAGAAGTTTATAAGTGAACTAGTGGTGGTTCTAAGCATTAGCGATGCAATACAGTCGTATTGTGACAACAATGGAGCTATTGCACAAGATAAGTAACCCAGATCACATCAACATTCCAAGAACATACTAAGGTGATTCCATCTCATACAAGAGATCATACAATGAGGAGATGTGAAGATTTACAGAATACTGACCAAAGGCAATTTGGTGACCCATTGAAAAAAGCACTTCTACAGCAGAAGCCTGATGGACATGTTAGGTCACTTGGAACATAATTCATAAGTGATTGGCTCTTTGTGCAAGTGGGATTCTTTTAGTATGTATGCCAGAGAGGCAATCATGGGATGATTGTAATTTGGCAAGATGCAACTGATTTGATAATAATAAAAGGATATGTTAATTCTAATTTTTTAATTATGAGATAATGATGTAACATAATAAATTTCTAAAGAAGATGATACTCAATGACATATGTCTTTAGGTTGAGGACCTGATCAATGAGATCATATGTATGAAAAGA
Organism: Alisma plantago-aquatica; assembly: GCA_963693085.1. Taxonomy (NCBI): domain Eukaryota; kingdom Viridiplantae; phylum Streptophyta; class Magnoliopsida; order Alismatales; family Alismataceae; genus Alisma; species Alisma plantago-aquatica. The sequence goes on from OY856411.1 coordinate 640,004,615, forward strand.
GTACATACATTCTTGTTAAGTCCCTAGTCAATTATTACAATGGAAGCAAAATAGACAACAATAATACACAAGACTAGAGTGTGTGTTGGTTGATGACATAATCTCATTATTCATGATATGTGATATTAAACAAAACACATAGGTACTTGTTAGAGAGAAATGTATGGGACATACCCACCTTAAGAGTGATAGATGGATACCATGGAATGGTAGTCAGAATCAACTCTCATAGTGATAGTGGTGACTTTGGTTCTTAGACCTAAAGTCATTGCACTCATCACATGTTGTTCAATGTATTGTGACACCATTCGACATTACTTGAGTAAGGGTTTCCATAAAGGTGGTGCTCATGTACATTGTGACACATGAGGATGAATGTGAGTGATGTAGATAGGATTTATCCCTCCTACCACAGATGATATCCTGACCACTTGATAAGCGAGACTGAGAAATGCATGGCCATTCTCATGTGTTTCACTTATGGAAAGCATATAATGCTTCATATTTAATTGAGGGAGTTGTATTTATAAATACATATTTATATACAATCACCACATACTTATAATATGTTTCATATACATTTTATATCCAAAAATTAAACATGAAATCACATAATATGTGCGGCGATTATGTCCATGCTAATGCAATTCTTTGGAGACACAAATAATTGATGCCACCTAAGGCCCACATCACATGTAACAACCTATTTTTGTAGAAAATATTTGCTATAACTAGTATGCTTAGTCGACTGAACCCTTTCGTCAATCAGTTGGTCTTCTGATCGATTGACCAATCTTCATGGATTGGTCGACTGACTCCTTCCACAAGTGGCATTTGGACTCCTCTAGTTGATTAGCTGGGCCTCCAGTCAATGGATTAGATCCTCCTATCATCGTGCTCCTTGATCTTCCTATTTATTGACACAACTTCCCAGGAAGTCAACTGGTCTAGTGTAAAACACCCTCTTCTTGACAAAAAAATAAAATAGAAATATTTTATCCCTATTAACTTATTACATTGTAAAAGGGAAACCTTGAGTTACATTTTAGGGGAGCATAGGGAGGGAAGCATTAATTTACATGTGGAGAAAATGTAGAGGTTTAGTATGCAAACTGAATAATAGAAGGAATGGAAACCGTTCAAACAAGCACACATCCACAAAGGATTTTGGCCATTACTGCGCATACATCCACCATCAAAAAAAGTTTAAGGCGACATGTTGAATATATATATATATATATATATATATATATATATATATATAGAAACGTATTTGCTATTAATAGGATATGCACATTAATCATTGTAAGTATTCACATCGCATGCAATAAATAAATCATAAAACAAAATTCAATCATATCATTAAGTTCTAATACACCGTAAATTGACGTGGCTCTAATCCCATTGTTGGGAAATTAGGCAGCATATAAGGCAACAGAAACAAGAATTTATTCCTGTATCCCAAACAAGTAGATCACGTCAACAATGATGTATTTAATAAAGAGGATTTGTAGGGTATATACTGGTCCTAGAGAAAGTCCAACAATAATCCTCACAACATGATTCTTCTAGATATGACAACACCTGGATGGAAGTCAAGGCGGTCTCCTTATGTGACACCACAAACAATGACTAACATAGTTCTCCTAGTGTGTTGGAAATGGCCACGACACCACCATCGTAGTCCAAGTGGACCAGCAAGAACTCATCATCGTGCTTGTTAGAGAGAACAGGAAGGAGTTTGTCCCTTTGATGTCAACGCGCCATCGATGACTTGTTCATCCTAGTTGTCTCTCCCTTTTAAGGTAAATACTTTACTTGGGCTCTCACATTACCAAAACTATTAGAGGATAACATTAGTCAGTGTTAGTTGTGTCTTCAAAAAACCTTGACTACCCCTCTATTTATAGGAGGGTCAGGGTCGTCATTTCTAGATGAATTGGGAGTCAAAGAGATGTATTTTCATGAATTTCTAGATGTTGTGGGTCACAAGTTGGTCGACTCAACACTTGAGTCAGTCGAATTGGACCCAACATTTGACTTAACACTTGAATAGATCGATTAGAATGCTTTTGTATTTGAAAACATATTAGTTTAAATGCAATGATCAATGTACAACATGATGTCAACATCAATCCTTGATCTAGTCATATTTGTCGTCTAGTCAGTTGACCAAACCTCTCAGATAGTCGACACACCACTTGAGTCAGTGAACTCACAATCCCTATCAGCCAATTTTTAGCTAATGTTGTTTAAATTGATTACCTAATCACTTTAGCAATCAATCCAAACCTTATTCATGAGTAAAATCCTATTCTAGGTGCATCCTATGCGTGTAACCCTATAGGTCTCAAATTATGTTGGCATTAAATGCCCATAACTAACTTATGACATCACCATAAATGAGCAGTATATAGTAACACATCATTGTTGCCCAAGTAATTGGGAATTTGGAGAACAACTTCAAACTAGATCCTTTAGCATTGTTATTGTGATTGTATAATTCCTTTGTCTCAAATATCAAGAATGAACTTGAGACATGATAACGTTATCCTCTTAATCATATAATCCATGTTCCTTGAACCAGAGTAGACTGTAGAGATGCATATGATCTCAAATATCATATATTGACTCACATGAGTATGACCATACATTTTCTCAGTCTCACATATCAACTGACCAAGATATCAAATCCAGGAGGAGGGACAAATCCCATCTACATCACTCACATTCAATCCTCATGTGTCACAATGTACCCAAGAATCGTCTTTATGGCAACACTTATTCATGGTCACATTAGATGATGTGAAAATACATTGAACAACATGTGATGAGTGTAGTGACTTTAGGTCTAAAAACCACAATCACCACTATCACATTGAGATGTGATTATGACTATTATACATGTATCATTTCTCATGGCGGATCTATCTGATACAATGTTCTCTAAGAAGTACCTATGTGTTTGGTTTGATATCACATATCATGACTAATGAGATTCTATCATCAACCGACACATACTCTATTCTTATGCATTATTTTTGTCCATTATCTTCCACAATAACATCCAACTAGGGACATAATCAAGAATGTAAATATTGTTATCAGACATATAATCTCATTGTTTAGGTCCTCAACCTGAAGACATATGTCATTGATCCATTTGATTATTCACCCATCTATCATGTTATATTATCGTCTCATAATTGAACAAACATATAGACAAAATTTCCTAAATTATTAATCAAATCATATAGAAGATATGCCATTACAATCAATGTATGACTATCTCTCTAGGCATACATACCAAAACCTTTTTCAGAGCCTATCTGGAATGGGAACTTATTGTTTCAAAGCCATATCCTGAAAAGGCACTCATGTTTTACATCCTATCTAGAGTATGCAAACCTATCCAAAGCCCTAACCTAGGTACACACCTAGCTTTCAAAAGACTACCTGGAGTAGGAACCTCACTTTCAAAAGCACTACCCTAATTAGGAACCTCATTTTCAAGAGCCCTACCCTAAGTAGGCACCTTGCTTTCGAGCCCTACACTGAGTGGGAAATCCTCTTCAAAGCCCTATCTCGACGAGGCACCTTTCCTTCTAATTATAAATCCTTCTACTCAGGTAGGCACCTACTTTAAGGCCTATTATGGATAATCACCTCACGTCTCAAGGGCCTATCCAGAATAGGCATTTCATTTCTCAAAAACATACATTCAGAATAAGAATCTACACAATATGAGCCATATACCATGTAGGAACTCCCAAATTAATTTCTTTCTCACCCCAAGGCCAAGATATCATCTATATCTTGAAACCTAGATTGTGATCCATACTATTCAAGCTCAGATATCATTGTCCTATCTGACTGTGATTCATCCATGATAAAACCTATCATGATTAGACATCTCCTCTTTTTAAATCCCTATCCTATGTATGTAATTCCCTTTCTAGAAGCCTTACTTTCAAATAGGCATCACCCCATGTCCTATCCTATATAGGCATGGACATTCAAGCCCTACCCTAAATAGGCATCTCCTATTGTGAAAGCCTTATTTTGAATAGGCATTTCATCTCCTTCAAAGGCTTACATTCAGGTAGGCATCACCTCATGCCCTATATTGATTAGGCTTCTCCTCTTTTGAAAGTCCCAACATGATTAGGCAACTCACTTTATGTAAATCCTACGTTTAGGTAGGCATATCTGCAATCCCTATTCCAAATAGGAAGTCCCTCCAGTTTTATCCCTACATTTAGGTAGGCATCTCCAAAAGCCCTATCCTTAGTAGGAAAAGCCCTTGGTTAAAACCCTACATTTATGTAGACATCACCTCAAGCCCTATCTTGAAAAGGCATTCCATTCAGTTTAAGTCCTACAATTAGGTAGAATCGCACTTTTAAGTCCTATCATGAATAGTCATCCATCCTGATAAAAAACCCCTACATTTAGGTAGGCAATCAAACAAAATCCCTACACTCAGATAGGCATCTAAGCTAAAGATTGACCAACTTTGAAAATTTGACAAGTCCTATATTAAATAGGCATTCTTCATGAATTAAGTCCTATCATTTATAGGCATCCACATTCAAGTTCTACCCTAAATAGGTGTCCCCTAAAACTCAAGTCTAGCATTCATGTAAGCACATCCCTCAATCCCTACATTCATTTAGGAAAACTCAAAAAAACCCTAATTTCAAGTGGTAACTCCTTACAAAAGACTTAGCAACAAATAGGCACCTTGATCAAAGCCCTATGTACAATAGGAAAATCCCTCTTCTGCCACATTAAAACATATTGTATTCAAGAGATTCTCTAGGGAGCATACAATTCTTAAGTATGATCATTGGTCGTAAAGGCCACAATACATATGGAAAATTGTCTAGTTCCCAACCTTGTCTATCTTGAGAACTTTTTGAAAAACAAGAAAGGGTCAAGGAAGTAGATAATTGATTGATACAATCATTGGTCATAAAGGCCATCTTAAATCAAGATATTTGTCTAGAATGCTATCCTTTTAAACTTATCAATCGTATCGATTTTATTAATTTATCAATCTTATCAATATATGAAGATGCTCTAAGGATTAGATAAATGACCAATATAGTCAATTTCTATGAATGCCACGTTGAATTTGGAAACATGTCTGATAACCAACTCATCTTTCTTGAGCGCTCCTATAGAGAAGCTGAGATGATACTTGTGAAGATCTTAATAAGCAACCTAGATCTCTTCGATTGTCTAGATGATGCTCTAAGAATTAGACAACTTAAAGATATAATCAGTGGTCGTAATGGAACCTTAGATATAGAATTTTGTCTAATCATCATCTTTATCTATCTTGGCAATTTTTGGAAATTGGAAATGCTTAATCTAGATATCTATCTAATACTCCAATCTATGGTCCCAACTCATGCACATCTATCTCCAAAATCAATCTATGGTATTGGATCATGACCTAAAACTGAATCGATCCTGTGCTCACATTTTCAAATCATTCAAGATACAAGATTGTGACTTAGATTACACCAATAAGTCATGACCATATCAATATTTCCAATTCCTACATATGGTAGGAGCTTTCACATGTTCATATATGCTACAATTGACGTATCTAATGATCCTTTATCAATAGTGATGTAGTCCAAAAGAAGGTGATTCAAATCAAGAGAGATCTTCAATGTTAGGGATAGTCATTACTCAACAATCTAGGGCAACAAATGATGGACCAATGGAGGAATATGTTGAGGATTCTACCTTAACACTGAAGGATCAACTGATGTCTGATCTCAAATTTGTTTAACACTCTTCCTATGAACTTAATCCTATAAGTCACACATTCTTTAGGAATTAGAAAAATAACCACCATGTCCCTGGTCGTAAATGTCACCTTAATTGAGAACTTGTCTGATACTGCAATGTTCAATCTCGAGCAATTAATGCCCTATTTTCACATAGGTAAATTCACACAATTTTACTAAAAATATTTACCAATCAAAGATAGTTCTCCACATAGGAGAACTCACCCAATTTTACCTTTTTTGGGCCGCTGTCCTAACCCTAATTTGGTGCATTACTCTACAAAAAAAACTAAAATTTAAATGCATAGAAAGATAAGAGATACAATGACTACTTTTCAAGATTTTTTATTGGAGATCGGTTGCCACTATTCTCAATGATCACAAACTCCTAGTCTTAGTATCTCTGACAAATCACATATCACATCCACTTTTTACATTCACCTTGTTCTCACTAAGGCCTTAGTTAGTGGGAGAATCATACATGCACTAGTTTCAGAAATGAAGTAAAGATGAGAGACACTTTTACAGCTAATAAAACTCTTTTGGCTCATCAGAAATTCAAGGGATTGAATGATTGGTCAGATACACGAAGCTACATAAGTCATAGTCTACCCTTACTTTGGAGAAATCATAATTTCCAATCTTCTCCTCACTAATTCATCATTAGAAGGAAAATATATCAGACTCATTTTTCACCCTCCATAAGTTTTGTCATAAAATCTTTGATGATTCCAACCTTTTTGAGTTTTATTACCAAAAATGGGGGCCAAACATAGGTCAAGCCTGTGGTTCTCACTCTTACCTTGAACCTTTCCTTGAGAGGGGCAAACAATTGACACCCTATTTTTCTCACTCGGTCATAAAACATGCTCAAATGTTAATTCTCTAGCTAATGACAAAGTTCATCCCATTTTAACATTTTCAAGATTTTCCCACATTGTACACCTATTTAATCCATACATTTTCACCCAATTTAACCCAGATTGGGGCTTTCTGCAAAGAAACCTTCTTTCAGAGCAAATGCACAATTTATCCTTCAATTCTGCCATAAATAGATTATTTTTTATCGAGACCAACTAAATGTATAGAATCAAATATCCTCTTTATAACTTCCTTTTTTAATAAAATCCAAGAGATAACTCTGAGTTATCTCTCGATCGCAAATTTTCTTCAATTATGCCTTAAATAGGATATTCTTCACAAATTTCCCACTTAAATTATTAGAAATAGAATATTTTAGTTTTGCGACTACTTTTCTAGAAATATCTGATAGATAACTTCAACTTATCTTTATATGCAAGTTTTAACCAAATTTCACCAGAACATTCCTAACGTGAAACTACCTTTTTCCTCCCATGAACATTGGGTGGATCATAGTCATCCACCATGTCACACGTGGTAGATTGGATGGATCTGCATGCCCTTCTGCAGGGTGCATTGTGGTGATTCACCTCCTCATCTAGAAGGTTCCACCCAAAACCTTGAACTCTAAAATCCACCTATCAACAGACCCCCATACCCCACATATTCGTGGTCCCTCTTGTCTCTCTCCTCAATATAGAGAAATGATTACCTCTCCCTTTTATTTTCTGCATGTGATTAGAGGATCCTTAGCCAAACACCAACTGCTTCTACTAACATCGGTAGGCTATGCAACAATAACTACAACCTTTTTAGTTATATCCCTATCAATAATTTCTTTTTTCTATGATCTGTTAAAATTGTTCATATCTACATGTTCTCTCTCAAAGATCTAATCTTGCACTACTAAATCTATCTCTCTCACCTCTCCCTCTCTCTTCCTATGCGTCAGTCCCAATTGCCAAGGTAGGATGTCCTCCATGGGAGGTACTAAGGTGATTGGGACCACAACACACCTAAAACTAGGACCTTTAGGGCTATGATGGGAATGTTACTACTATCTTCAGCCCCAAAATGTCCATCAATAATAAATATCATTTTTACTACCATTTTCACTAACTGCAACCTTGATCACCATTTTTTATACAAGATGACTAGAAAGGTTGCAATAATTTTCATCAGGCAAGATGGGGTTCTAATACTTCCCTACCGGTAATAGGATCACCAAATTTAATGTCACAATTAATGCATACCTTTCTTACGGCCCAAGGGTGGAGTCAAAATTGGGGTTTTATGTGTTTTCTTGCTAATCTAAATGCTTACCTCTATTTTTCCTTGTTTTACATATTAAACCAAGTGGCAACTCTGAGATTTATCAATTTATCATTTTAGCCTTTCTTTTTTGTCATTTCCATGATCATAAGATCCATTGGACTTTTCTAGTCAGGCAACAGTTACTATGAATTTTTGAAGAGTTGGCCAATTATAATTCGATGAAAAACCACACAGGAAGCATTATCTAGAGCAGAGATGGGACTTCACACTGAGATAGGACACCTGAGGCCAGGAACATAGCTTAGTTTTGCTCAATCCTACACGTGCAATTGCAAAAAAGTACATGGACATGAAATTTCAAAGTTCACCATGTGGACTTGACAAATGCAACAGAAATGTAGGGAAATCCTATAATTGGATTGCTTAACATCCTTTCCAACCTTTCCATGAATAAGAAGCTTGAAAGCTCGAAGTTAGATAAAATTTGTCAGGAACACCAAAACTAGGCAATAATAATGACTCCCACATTAAATTATCATCACTAAGATTTCCTACTAGACCTAATGACATTGTGATCTAGTCTTGAGGTGATCATATATTGATGAAGGCTGACCTGCCATTATAGGGAGCCTATCAAAATTGATATGAAAAAAATACAAGCATACTCCAATATTGAAATTGATAAGAAGCATCAAATTGGACCTAAACACATTCAAAGCATAAACTGTCATGACCTAAATCCCGTAGATTGCTAAAGAGGGACATAGATAGCTAAAAGGGAAAATGAGCCACCAAAAATACTCGTACAAGTTGATGGTTGTAAAATCATGTGGAGGATAAAGGATAGATATCATTTCTCTTATCTAACCCCAAAGTTGATGCTTGTCATGAAATTCTTCAAGCAATTTGGAAAGGTAGTTGGGTTGGTAACAATGTTGAACACTCAGTAATATGCTAGGGAAAATGGAAATTTTATGAGGGTGTTTTGTAGGTGGGAAGAGGGTTATATATGCAAGTGAGGGTCTAAGGTATTATAGCTACTCTCCGATTGCCAAGTTTGTGTGGAATAACGAGTCCTTCCTGGTATGGGAATTGTAGGGCATGTAAATCTATAAAAATGGAATAGCTTTTCTCGGTAGGATGTGATAAAATATTGATGGTGTCAAATTTTTTGGGCTATACTGAAGAAAGGTATAAAAGGTGAGAGCTGTGAAACTTCATTAGAATCCTCAAAATAGTAGACTTGGATGAAGGGGCTGAATCCCCATTTGTGAATGACTGTAGACCTAAGAATCACACTTAAAAATGAAATTGTGTGACACTCATTTAAGTCACAAAATACTATAGGTAATCGAACAATAAAAACTGAAACCTTGATAATCTAGGACTCAATACTATAGCACTTGCCTTCCTAATTGAATTAAGGGTTATAACATTATCCAATATGGTATAAACTTGGTAAAGTTTGTTTATCAGATCATGAGGATCTTGGAAAACAAGTTATTTTCAATTTTGAGAGACCCAACTCTCAATTATTTCCTTTCTAGGTAAAACATGTATTTAAGCTTTTATGATTACTTAAATAGAGTTAGAGATGCATAATTTTAAGTTCGTTCAATATTATTGCATTAAAATTTTATGTATATATATATATATATATTATCATGCCATATTATAAACATCAATCATATTAATTTCACTTTACAACCCAAGTCGACTCCTTAATATGACTAGTTTTGTGCGTTTACATTATAAATGTATTAATATCAATACCATCCTTGTTGAATTTGATGGTACTAGATTTAAGTATGTAATTTATTTGATTAAAACTTTTTAGAGTCACATATTATCAATTAATATAATTGTATCTTACTTAGGTAAAATCATATTAAAATTTGTGTCAAAACTCTGGATCATATCTCAAAATTAGGGTTGTTACTATTCTACCCACCTTATAGAAATTTCATTTTTTAAATTTTCACATCACTTCACACCTTAGGTACTTATTCCTAATTTGAACCACATGTATTTCATCTAACTAAAATAAAAAATATATCATTCCTTCTATGTTACCTTCTTCCTCCTTATCCTTGATCATTTCATATATTCTTTCTTGTATCTTTCCTCTTTGCTTTCGGTTAGGGTTTTTCCTTTCATCATTCTGTACTTTGAGCTTGGGGAATTCTATCTTCTTATGACTCAAGTCCCCGCAAAAGTACTAAAATCCTATGTCAACCCTACATACTCCACCATAATGTTTATTATAGGTTGGGTAAGGATTTTTAATAGGTGGTTCTTTTGAAAATTTCTTCTTATTGTCATTATAGTTTTTGAATTTATATGGTATTGATTGTGCTTTTCCTTCTTCCCTACCCTACCCAGGTGATCTTCTAACTCCAAGGAAGCCTCAAGTGCTTTCTACACTATCTTGATGAAGTGTCCAATCAGCACATAGTGCAGACTAGTGTTCAGGCCATGCATGAACTTCTTCACCACATGTGTCTCACCTAAGTCGCATGGATATTTCTTCACCATATAGGATGTCATTGCATACTAAATGAAATGGTATCATTGAAACACTTTAGGCATCATCACTCAACATCCTTCGTTCAATCATTGCCTCTGAGGTGTTAATGGTTCTAGAAGGAAGTGGTGAACTCCTTCCAAGTCAATGACTCTACATTAGGTCCTCGACAACTGGTGAAGTTCTCCGACCAAGTGTGGTTTGCAATCTTTAGCATGCGTGTCCCAAAGTGGACTTTGGAATGGTTAGTGCATCCCAAAATGTCATAAACAATGCTTGACATTGAGCAACCACTCCTCAATACAAGTTACTACATCTTCCTTAGGTTTTCCATAGAAGTCACTGGCATGATCTTTAGAAAATCTACTTGGGTCAACTCTTAGTTTTTCAGATCTTGCGGCCTTACATGTTTACGTGTCAGGGAATCGATTAGAGCCTTGATAATTACATCTAAGGGTGCATTAGGTTACCATTGGGGTTTCCTTCTCTAGAGTCATCATCATCACTCCCGACACCATAGGATCTATACACCCCATATACGTGCTCCAATCCCTGATCAAATCTCTTCTTGGTATCCATCTACAAATTAAACATAAACTTCATTAGATTTCAAGGAAAATCTTGATGGCCAACTATATTTTTCACTATGTTACCATATTGTAACATACCACTTTTCTAAAATATATAAATTACTAAATGGAAGCATAATTCTCATTGGGAATATCACAAAATGACATTCATTGCATAAAAATAGAGTTTAATAAGCCATAAAAGGTAAAGTGACACTTTTCATTGTTAAGGTTTTTAACATCAAACTCACACTTCAAATTAATATGTGGTTCTTTATACTTACAAAAAAAACTAAATTAAGTATTTTATTATAGTTTTCAGCCCACCAGGTTGGATCCTAGATCTGTCCTTGAGGTGTATTCTCCTTGTCTGATATTCTTTATCCTTCTCTCCTATGGCATTATGTCCCCATCCATGCAAAAAAAATGGTAATATGTCAGATTAAGTGTCACAGAATAACATTATATGTACAAGAAATAAGTAATACTCCTGAGGAAACAAGAATAAAACATTGTACACTTTGCATGTCATGTGTTGTCACAGAACCATTATTACCCCAATCCCAATCTAACTGCCTAGATAGTGGTAAAGGGATTGAAGGGCCCGTCCTTGAGTGGATCGATATGATCTAACACACTGACATACAATAAGAAGTAATAACTCAAAAATTGGATATTTAAAGAAAAACTAACCCAATATGGAGATATATTTGATATATCTTTGTCATGCAGAGTGTGGAAGCGATCTTCATCAGTGTTCCATTTGTATTGCCTAAAATCAAGAAAAGCGAGACACAATCATGCAATTGCACGATACGCTATCAAAATCAAGTAAAATAGTTTATAAGAAAATTAGTGTACTTGGAAGGACTTATAATTCAAAAGTACATCGAGCAATTTGCAAAAAACAATATTATTCAACAAGTTTTTCAAACAATTCAATTTTTATTTCGAGTTCCCATTATGTTGTAATTCGAGAAACATGCTTACATATTTGTGAGACTCTATTGCCCTAACACGATGGGGAAGGTCACCAGTCTCCTTATCCTCATATGAGGTAGGAGGCCAATGTACAAGTCCACCTCCAATTGAGGGGTTTCTTGCACTCAATATCAACATTATCAATATCATAATCATCATCATAATCATCAGTATACAAGCATTCATAATGGGCATGTCATTTATGTTTTCCAGTTTGTCGCAAAATATAATATATGAAATATAGAAACCTAATAAATAAGGAACAATATCTCAACCAAGTATATAGCCAAGTACATAATAAAGAGATACATAAAAAGTATCTTCATTACAACCAAAGAGGAGGTATAATAGCGTACCTTTCACCGAAGATTTTGGTTACAAATCAATATCTGAATAAACAGGTCAGCCCTTCGAGTCAGATCCTAAATCACAATGTTTGGATCAAGGGTCAAGATCATGATCATGTTTCAATATTCAAGATTAAGTTTCATGTTCCTAGGTTAACCTTAGGGTTAGGTCATCCACTTATGATCCATAACATTTCAATATTTCTAACATTATTCAAGTGTTAAGAATATTTCATGTGTGGATGACCTACTTAGGTTTTCTAGGATCATATGTGTAAACCATAATTTTATGATCATTATCCAAGTCATCATTAAAATTCTTGATCATCATCGTGATACTTAGCATAATTGGAATTAAAAAATTAGATTGATGGGTCGAATATATATCAAGGGTTTTGCCAGATAAATATCAATATCTAGATTACTTATTATTCATAAAGGTTATAATCAAGATTGAATAAAGTAAAATAGATCTAGATCACTAATTATTCATTTTCAAGAGTAGATGAGTCAACTTGATCAGATCTAGAGTGCAAGATAATCATCAGAGTCATATATTAGGTTTTCCAAGGATTAAACACTACTATTGAGACATTTGATAAACTAAATGAGCAAGAGATGAAATACAGTAATTAGGATTCCCAACCATTTTTAAACGATTCATTGGATTTTTCTGATCAAAATTGACTATTTGTTTGTCATTTTTGAAGTTACAATGCAATTTCTATGATTTAATCAAGATCTGAGTATTTAAATGAATATTTACTAGAGATAAAGATGAAATACCTGATTTTGCAAAAAATAATGATCGTTGGATGTCAGTTGGATGGCCTAGATTTGCCCATGTGGGGGAGGAGGCTAGCTCAGACCAGGTGTTGGTTCACTCACCAATGATCTGGTTCACTTCTTAATTTAGCGGTTCACTCATTGATTTAGACTAGTTCTCGGATGGTTCGATCCTGGTTGGACCCCCTTCTGGACCGGCCAGTTCTACACTCCTTTCTCTCCTACTCCAGGCCTTGTACGTGGGCATGAATGTGCAGCTCAGCAAGCTCACCGGCGCTAGGGCCAAAGGGAGAAGGAGGCTCCTATGGAGGCAATGAGGATGTCCATTGGGGTCGTCGGGGTCCCACGAAGGTGATGGGGGCCTCATCCCGGGGAGAGGAGGCGTGAAGAAGGGATGCCCAAAGGGGGCTGTGCGGAAGCACCAGTTGGAGTAGCTAGAGATTGGGGACGATTTGTGGGTGTTTTGAGGTGTGAAAGAACACACAAAGGAGGGTCGAAGCTTGGTGAGGTTATTGCTAGCATCGGGGTCCCTTTATATAGTGTTGGCGTTAGGGTTTTAGGGACAAATGGTTTGGGGCAGCATCCATGGCCGCTTGAAGGAGAGGGGAGAAAAATAGAATTGTTTTTATGGTAAAATCGATCATTAATGGTGGTCAAAGTAGGACTGGATGAGTTTTAATTAGCAAGGAGAGTCTTTTTGTCTGCTCAGAATTTTGAATCGAGGTCATGGGCGGGAGTTTGGCCATCAAGGAGGGCTTGTCTCCTCCCCACAATCAGCGAGAGGTAGGAGACAACCTCCTGGCTACTCAATTAGGCCTCCAACCTGTGGGAGCCTAATTTGAGGGCCAAGGTCCACCCCTAAAGAAGCCAATGGATTGGTGACTTGGAATAGACCCAAATACAAGGCAATTAAAAGGATTGTCAACATGTTAACTTCAAGAAATCATAATAAATAGTAGAAATGTCCAATTGAGATGAAATTTTAACCATAGCTTCACAAAAATGTGGAGAATATTTAGAAAACGTTTGAGAACCAAACTATGATGTTTGATGGATCAATTTGTGTAACATACTGAATCTCAGGGTCCTCTTTACAATTTACCCATTTTCAAGCTTTATTTTCTTTCTAGTCCTTTTGGACCTTTTTCATAAATTTCCCATCCTTTTGAGCCTTCTTTGGCCTCAATGTTGAATATGAGCCTTACTTGAGGTTGTAATTCATAATTACCCACATTCTTGTCAAAGAAGGGGCTTTTGCACAAATAACCCACCTAATGTGATAATTGAGGATTAATTATGCAAAATGGTCATTAATGATAGATAATTAGTGGATACTGATCATTTGAAGTTTTTATATCTCTTTAGATAAGATATGAGTAATTAAATGTAATTGAGTAAGAAATGAATGCAATTAACCTTATACTTTCCCTCTCCTCCAATAAGGGAAATAATGCTTTAATAAGAGGATAATATGGTGATATATGACTCCCAATATTGATATGTATCTAATATCTCGAATTTCATGTCATTAAAAGACTCTTTTCATAATTAATCATTCATTTTATACATTAAAATATGCATTAATAACCAATATAGCATTTAAGGGCCAAAATATGTGTAAAACGAGAAACTAAGGGCATAGCATTGTTCTAGGAGTCGCATTTAACCTATGGTTAAATTTTGGTGGATTTTGAATTTATTTGACCCTTAAAATGCATTTTACAAGTTTCAATAAAGTGTGACTATAGAATATCAATCGAATTTCATTTATGTCATTTTGTCCTTTGATTTCCTTATTACGTGTCCTAGATCGCCATCTGATCCTGATCCAACAGCAGCCAACTCATATTCAACCTCTAGCCCACCGACCAAGATGATGCCTAGGCTCCTTCCCCTCGTTCGCCCTCTCCTCTCCACCATTTCACGAGATTTCTTCATTGTTGGCTTCGTCTCCTCGAGCCACTCAGTTTGAGTCATTACTCATCGTATCCCATGCACCACATATGAAATGCCTCATGGTGCCGACATTGTCATCTCAACTCCACCACTATCCCGGTATTTCACACTACCTCGTCTATATATGGCACTCCCCTCACCTCCTTCAGCCCCATTGCAAGCTTTTCCAGTTGCTAATTTGCCCGTATCCTCCACAGTCAGCCACCGGCATCTCCACCTTCTCCCAAATCTTGTGGCCCTTTTCCTAGCTGCTCAGTGATAGAAGTGCCCCAATAAAGCACACCGGTGAGTTCATCTCACCTTGGGCTTCATTTGGAGTACCTAAACTTGCGATTTGGTCCAGCTATGCGGAAACGCCCAACTGGGCAAACACCTCCATCGCGGCCATGGCTGGCTCACAATGAGGTAGATGACCAATGGGGTTTTTATGGTTTTTCCCTCACGTGCACCCTCTCTTCTAATTTATCTCCAAGGGTATTTCCATCTTTTGTGATTTTTGCATACTTGCCTACGTGGCATTTCCTTGTTTTCTGGTTGGTCTGAATGGTTTAATTCGTATAAAATTGATGCTTTATTGAAAAAAAACAAATAAATAGTCGTTGGAAAGGATTTTTCACGTACAATCTGAATTTTTGGTTTTTGAGTCCTAATTATCTTTTCTTTTTCGAAGTTTCCTTTGAATTCCATTTTGAGTATGTTAAATGTTCTAAAATTAATAATTAATGCATTTTAACTCCAAATTGAGAAATAAGATATGTTTTCCTAATCAATGAAACCTAAGTGAGCTTTTGGTCCTAGTTTTGAGTCTTGAATCATTGGCTTTCGAATATGGTCTAAAATGGGTAACTTTCTTTATACCTTATGCTTAATTAATGCCAATTCATGTGACATTATTGTAATCAGGGAAAATGATCTTGGATAAAATGTAATAAGTGATAATGATGGATGTGAATCTACAATGAGGTATGTGAGCCCTATTTTAGTTATGAATGAAATAATGTGCAATGTATACCCTAATCCTTCATTCGGGATTTTATCCAACCCCACTTTTCTAATGAGGCAATTACTAGACTTGGATTCTTTCTAATGCCTTTATTTGTCTCTTTCACTTATTTGAATCTCTATTACCAATGTTGGCTCTTTATGTGATTTATTTCATGGTTTTTATTCCCATTTACTAAGATGCAATATTATTTATATTTCTACTACTGCCAAGTAGATTACTCAGCATGAAGAATTGTTGACCACATAACTAATGGTGAACATGAGTACAAACCACCCATAGAAGGCATGTGTAATTTAGCCCTGGGGAATGTGGATTTTCTCTCCATATTATATATATTTTTGAGGTTTGGGATTTGCATTTTCCCCTATCCTCTTGGTTGAGGTCCGGTGGGTACCTCACCCTGCATTAGAATATTTGTTGTCAAAATATCGTTCTTGCTTGTTGATTATTATTGTGGGAGATGCATCTTGGTAGAAGTTCTTAAATCTTAATTATTATACCTGCCTCATACTTTTGACTCTCTTAGTATAGTGGATCTTTTATTAATCAATGTTTTTATTCATAATTGTGCTTATCTTTTTGATTGACACATATTTTTATTTCTCTCATGCTGGGTGATCCCAACCACCCGGGTATAGAATCAGAGTGTGCAGTTGAGGCTTGGTGACCTTGCCTAAGGATAGGGATTAAAGAGTTCAACCTTGTATCTTGGACATAGCTGCCTATATATTAAGTTGTTTTTCCTTGGAGACAATATCGTTTTGGTTTGAGTCTTCTTCTACCTAGATCCTAATGTTGTGTATAAAGTTGTACACCCTTTTGGGAATATTGTAATGTACTCTTTATACAATTGAATGTAGTCAAAGTTTAAAATTCTACTGCTTCACATTGGTGTTTTTGTTTACCATGAATTTCTAGTACAGACTATGTCTTTACAGCATGGTATCAGAGCATCAAGGTAGTCAGAGTCTTGACTAATTCAATTTGTCTCCTAATTAGAAACCCTTACCTTATATAGTTTCCATTTAGTAAGCTTTTCACCTTAGAGTTGACCAATGGTTAATGATTGATTTAGGATCATAATAATTCCATACTAGAAATATAATTTGATCAACTTTTTGGTGATTAGTCTATTAGGTTGCTACTAGGGCATAAGTTGAAAGCAAATGTGTCTAGAAAGGGTCAGGGTCTTGGGGCTGGCAATATTTTCCTCCGCACCACTAACTTGGATTACGAGGACTCCCTGATCCATATGACACCGGCCTGGCCTGAGCTGATACTGACTGTCCTAAAATAGCATACCTTTGGACAAATTATCTTATTGTTGAGTAACCTTTGAACCTAGAACATGATGTTTTGGTTAAAAATGAAGGATCACCTTATGTTACCATAAGTTCCTTAAGGAGTCTTAGACTTCCATGTTGGGAATATCCTACCCTATATTAGAATTTGAAGTTTGATAATAGTGAGTAGAAAAACAATTATATGTTGAATCCTATGGTTTAATTAGAGTTGTTCTTTTACCCCTAGTTTATATTGACTTGGTAGGTCAAGCTCTTATAGAACACTAGTAGTAGTGGTTATACCTTGTTAGATTTTTGAGTTGCTGATTTCGAGGATGAAATCTTCTTTAAGGGGATAGAGTCCCTTAATACATTCGAAATCAAGTTACTATGTTTTCGAAACCCTAACTCCTTAGATAAGAGGTTATCATGTTCATATGGTTAGTGTTGGGCAAACAAATTATAATTATAATTCATCTTATTTGTTTATATACAAATGAATATATAATAAGTCATCTAAAGAGAATTTTTCATATGCTTGAACCTTAACATACTCTTAATGCTCATAATAGTGAGTTACTCATCACTAATTGTGGATACACATAATGTTGACCATGTCAACCTAATAGTATGGTTAGTAAGATTAAGGGACTAGTGCATGCTAGGAATGCATAGCATGTAATGGTCATGTTGACCTAAACCCTAATACGTAATCTTCTAGCTTTAGTAATACATTCATGTCTATCCTTAATTCCTTCATGATACATTAGTGACATTAGGTGTCATCATCATATAATATACCTTGATACATCTGGATGGATTATAATCACCTAATTTGAGACCAAGTTATCGATATATGCAAGGCATATCACCTTGTTCTCTAATACACATATCATTAATCACCTCATCATGATTTAGTATGAAAATTAATTCATTAATGTTTAATGTGTTTCATATTGTCCACTAAAATGCATGTAATGACACAAACATGATTATGAGTAATTAGATTCGCATGAATATGCATTAATGCTTAATGTTATGCTGAATATGTATAATTCATATCCTGGAGTGTTATAAGAGAAAATGGATAATGATGAAATTAATATGAGTATGAAAGATGATGTGGCAATATTTAATAATTTATGTGACCTTATTTGGAATTATTATAGGCTTAATAACTTGTTGGATAATATAATCCTTTTTTTACATAATAATATGTGATAATTCCATATGATGGTAATATAAGGATAATGGAGAATGAATTCATTTTATTAAGGTTTGTGACCTAATACATTAATGAATATTGTTGGGATTGACTTAGTAAACCCTAATTGTGCCTAAAACCCTTAATGGGATAAATAAGGGTAATACATATGTCTTGGTACCTAATGTTGAGATGTAATCCTTGTTACAACAAATGTGAGTAAAATGTGACACAAGTGATAGAATATTAAGATGATGCCTTTTCATGATAGAGATTATGATAGAAGCCAAAAAATGTTGATTATGTTATGTTTGATAAAAAGGTTATATGTATGGTGGGAACCTTGTGAGACTTGGATTATAGGTAGAGATTTTTGAAGTACCCACCTAGTTGCCTAATGTTGGAATGTTA
This sequence comes from Alisma plantago-aquatica, assembly GCA_963693085.1. Classification (NCBI taxonomy): domain Eukaryota; kingdom Viridiplantae; phylum Streptophyta; class Magnoliopsida; order Alismatales; family Alismataceae; genus Alisma; species Alisma plantago-aquatica. The sequence goes on from OY856411.1 coordinate 640,023,622, forward strand.
CACACTCACCTTCTCTCTCTTCGCTCTTGTTGTGATTTTGGGGACGAAATCCTCTTTAAGGGGTGGAGTGTTGTAACATACTAAATCTCAGGGTCCTCTTTGTAATTTACCCATTTGCAAGCTTTATTTTCTTTCTAGTCCTTTTGGACCTTTTTCATAAATTTCCCATCCTTTTGAGCCTTCTTTGGCCTCAATGTTGAATATGAGCCTTACTTGAGGTTGTAATTCATAATTACCCACATTCTTGTCAAAGAAGGGGCTTTTGCACAAATAACCCACCTAATATGATAATTGAGGACTAATTCTGCAGTATGGCCATTAATGATATATAATTAGTGGATAATGATGATTTGGAGTTTTTATATCTCTTTAGATAAGATATGAGTAATTAAATGTAATTGAGTAAGAAATGAATGTAATTAACCTTTTACTTTCCCTCTCCTCCAAAAAGGGAAATAATGCTTTAATAAGAGGATAATATGGAGATATATGACTCCCAATAATGATATGTATCTAATATCTCAAATTTCATGTCATTAAAAGACTCTTATCACAATTAATCATTCATTTTATACATTAAAATATTCATTAATAGCCAATATAGAATTTAAGGGACAAAATATATGTAAAATAAGAAACTAATTGAATAACATTGTTCTAGGAGTTGCATTTAACCTATGGTTAAATTTTGGTGGCTTTTGGACTTTATTTGACCCTTCAAATGCATTTTACAAGTTTCAATAAAGTGTGACTATAGAATATCAATCGAATTTCATTTATGTCATTTTGTCCTTTGATTTCCTTGTCACACACCCTAGATCGCTGACCAATCCCGATCCAATAGAAACCAACTCATCTTCAACCTCCAACCTACCAACCAACATGACGCCTAGGCTCCTCCACCTCGTTCGCCCTCTCCTCTCCACCATTTCACGAGATTTCTTTGCCGTTGGCTTCGTCTACTCGAGCCGCTCAGTTTGAATCATTACTCATTGTCTCATGTGCACCATAGATGAAATGCCCCATGGTGTCGGCATTGTCCTCTCAACTCCACCACCATCCTAGCGTTTCACTCTACCTCGTATATATATGGCACTCTCCTCACCTCATTCTGCCCCATTGTAAGCTTTTCCAATTGCTAATTTTCCTGTATCCTCCACAGTTAGCCACCACCACCTCCACCTTCTCCCAGATCTTGCGGCCCTTTTCCTGGCTGCTCAGTGATAGCAGTGCCCCAATAAAGCACACTGGTGAGTTCCTCTCTCCTTGTGCTTCGTTTTGATTACCTAAACTTGTGATTTGGTTCAAAAATGCGGAAACACCCAACTGGGCAAGAACCTCCATCGCGGCCATGGATGGCTTACGAGGAGGAAGATCTCCAATGGGATTTTTACAATTCTGCCCTCACGCTTATTGAAAAAATACAAATAAATTGTCATTGGAAAGGTTTTTTCATGTAGAATCCGAATTTATAGTTTTTGAGTCCTTATTCTCTTTCCTTTTTTGAAGTTTGCTTTAAATGCCATTTTGAGTATGTTAAATGTTCTAAAATTAATAATTAATGCATTTAAACTCCAAATTGAGAAATAGAATATGGTTTCCTAATTAATGAAACCTAAGTGAGCTTTTGGTCCTAGTTTTGAGTCCTAAATCAGTGGCTTTCGAATAAGGTCTAAAATGGGTAACTTTCTTTATACCTTATTCTTAATAAATGTTAATTCATGTGAACTATTTGTAATTAGGGAAAATGATCTTGGATACAATCTAATCAGTGATAATGATGGATGTGAATCTACAATGAGGTATGTGAGCCCTATTTTAATTATGAATGAAATAATGTGCAATGTATACCATTATCCTTCAGTTGGGCTTTTATCCAACCCCAATTTTCTAATGAGGCCATTGATAGCCTTGGATTCTTTCAAATGCCTTTATTTGGCTCTTTCTTTTATTTGAATATCTATTACCAATGTTGGAGTTTTATGTGATTTATTTCATGGGTTTTATTCTCATTTGCTATGATGCAATATTATTTATATTTCCACTACTGCCAAGTGGATTACTCAACATGAGGAATTGTTGACCAAATAACTAATGTAGTGTACATGAGTACAAACCACCCATAGAGGGCATGTGTAATTGTTTCCCTGGGGAATGTGCATTTTCTCCCCATATTATATATATTTTTGAGGTTTGGGATATGCTCTTTCCCCTCTCCTCTTGGTTGAGGTTCGGTAGGTGCCTCACCCTACATTAGAATATTTGTTGTCAAAAATATCATTCATGCTTGTTGATTATTATTGTGGTAGATGCAACTTGGCAGAAGTTCTTAAATCTTAATTATTATACTTGTCTCATACTTTTAACTCTCTTAGTATAGTGGATCTTTTATTAAGCAATGTTTTTAATTATAATTGCCCTTATCCTTTTGATTGACACATACTTTTATCTCTCTCTTGTTGGGTGATCCCAACCACCTAGGTATAGGATCAGAGTGCACATTTGAAGCTTGGTGACCTTGCCTAAGGATAGGGATTAAAGAGTTCAACCTTGTATCTTGGACATAGCTACCTATATATTAAGTTGTTTTTCCTTGGAGACAATATTGTTTTGGTTTGAGTCTTCCTCTAACTAGATCATGTTGTTGTGTATAAACTTGTACACCGTTTTGGGAATTTTGTATTGTACTCTTTATATAGTTGAATATAGTCAAAGTTTAAAATTCCACTGCTTCACATTGGTGTTTTTGTTTACCATGAGTTTTTAGTAGACACTATGTCTTTACAATTTGTTTCCTTGGAAAAGTGATGAATGAATCCAATTTGAGGTGTTATATTGTGTATAAATCCACATAGATCACCATGTTTCAAATTTGAGTATCAATATTGATTTAGAAGCCAAGAAAACTAATATGGGACCATGAGTGAGTATAATGGGGGAAAAAGAGTAATTACTTTATTATAATGCAAAAAATCCACTTTGTCACATCCTTCCCTCCTTAAAAAGGAATTCTGTCCCCAAAATTCAAAAAAATCCTCAAATATTGGGATCATTCAAACTAAGCCATATCCTCAAATACTGGGGTATCCTCAACTATAAAATCAAAATCATTTCCTCAAAGTTCTAGTAGTCTGGTAATCATAATTTAGATTCCATGTCCCATATCATAACCAACTTGGTACCGATATCATTTCATCATCGAGCAATTGAGTATAAAGGTCAATGCATAAATTGTTCAAAGTCATCATATGATTCACATATATAAAAGGCATCCTATAGGTCACAAATTTAGAGAGATCAAAAAAATGGAATTCTTGAATCAAGTGTACAAGGTGACTTTCAATCCCAATATCTCAGGGTCATAACTTCTACATTGGCCTAGGTGGGTTTATACATCCATGATTTGAGATTTCATATTTCAACAATTTTGAGGCAATATCATACTTTCAATATCATGATTTTTGAGCTCAATATCAATGGCAGGTCCCACCCTAGTCCTAATGAGAGCTAAACCCTAAGTCATAAATCGAGAGGGTCAAAATAATCACCATTTAAAAAATTTCAAGATTTGGGATTTTGAAGTCATTAATCATATATCTGGGATGATCTCAAGGTCCAAATAGTGTGATCATAGGATTTGTATCATTATTGAGATTTGATAATCGTGAGTCACATTATTATATATATTAGTATCAAGACTCAAGATTTTTGGACATCAAAAGTCATAGGTCCAAAATTTTATCATACGTAAAAATATTCCAAAGCTAGGGTGTAGATTCCTATTTAGACCTTAGGGGAGATCACTCATCTATATTCCATTTTGAGCAACATATCAAGATTTCTTTATCATGGTATCCAAGGTTGATCAATGATCTAGACTTGGGTCTATCTAGGAAGTTATAGTCAACATTGTCATATATCAAGGTCATTATTAAACCAAGATTTAGGATTGAGTATCAACCATGGGTTTAACCTATTAGGATTAGGTCAACCAATCCAAACCGGGTGAAAGGGTATACCTTTCCAGACTCTAAATAATCAACAAGGTGAAAATTTAGAGGTAGTCAAAATAGGGATGTGACCTAGGTTAGGGGAGTCATGAGTCAAATACCACCCTAATCTTGCACATTATTGACATTAGTCATTATCCATTGAGCTTATTCAAATAGGGAGAGTATCAATGATTAAATCATATTCCATAAGGTCATGAGATCAAAATTCAAGACAATTGGGCAATAATGTCAAGATTTGCATTCCTTTCCTTTCATGATCAAGGTAGTGATATAATTTGGAAATTGGTGCATGATTTAAGTCCATGCTCATCATATCAGAATGGAGTTTACAAAAGGCATCAATAATTTATAAGGAGACTATTTTTTTTTGTTGCATCATAGTCTTACATCATGATTTTGAGAGTCATAATACTCAATACTTGATGGTGTAGTCATGATGTGTTACAAAAATAGGGTAAGAGTTTGTTTATCTAGGTTTGAGGTTTAGTTAACAATAGGGCAACATGGATTTAATCAATAGGGACCTTATCAACAATAAGGTATAAATATTTCTTATTTCACTAAATCAAGATTTTCCTCAAACATAAAAAACATGTAGTCAGGTTTTGGTTAAATTGAGTTTGCATGATATCAGGGGTCATACATGAGTATTCAAGTTTAATTGATCAAAATTGAGGTTTTCAAATTAAGGTTAGATCATGGTATCAACTTTCAAAATTTAGTGATATTCATTTTCCCATGCATAAGCTACCAAAAATCAAGAAATCATGTGGTAAAAGGTCACAAGAAAGGACCACATGAGAAGATGAGAATACTACCTAATCTTCATCTACATGGGTGGCTTGGGTAGTGCTTAAAGAATAGATGAGATGCTAGAAGACTCTCTAGGGTTTCACAAGAGAACCTTTAGGTCTAGTTCTGGATCAATTAAGGCCAGGTAGAGTGGGGGATCTCAGCCACCGTGAAGACGGATAGGAGAAAGTATGCCAAGACCCCGAGCCTAGACACCTCAATTTTCACCATTATGGACTTCAGGGTTTTTGGGTGTAAGAGACTTGAAAAATTATTTACTTAAAGTATATGGGAGTGTGTAAGCTCTGATACCAATTGTCACAAAACCATTTTACCCCAATCCCAATCTCACTACCTTGATAGTGGTAAAGGGATTGAAGTGCCTGTCCCTGAGTGGATTGATAGGATCTAACACACTGGCATATACAATAAGAAATAATAACTCAAAAACTAGATACTTAAAGAAAAACTAACCCAATATGGAGATATATCTGATTTATCTTTTCCATGTAGAGTATGTAGAGTACAGAAGTGATCTAAATCAGTGTTCCATTTTTATTGCCTAAAATCAATAAAATCAAGACACAATCATGCAAGTGCATGGTACGCTATCAAAATTAAGTAAAATAGTTTATAAGAAAATTAGTGTACTTGGCAGGACTTATATTTCAAAAGCATAACGAGTAATTTGCAAAAACCAATATTATTCAACAAGTTTTTCAAGTGATTCGATTTTTATTTTGAGTTCCCATTATGCTGTAATTCGAGAAGCATGCTTATATATTTGTGTGACTCTATTGCCCCAACGTGATGGGGAAGGTCACCAGGCTCCTTATCCTCATATGAGGTAGGAAGCCAATGTACAAGTCCACCTCCAAATATGGGGTTGCTGGCACTCAATATCAACATTATCAACATTATCAATATCATCATCATCATCATAATCATCAATGTATGGGAATTCATAATGAGCATGTCATTTATGTTTTCCAGTTTATCTCAAAATATAATATAAGAAATACAAAATCCTAATCAATAAGGAACAATAGCTCAACCAAGTATATAGCCAAGTGCACAATCAAGAGAAACATAAAAAGTATCTTCATTACAACTAAAGAGGAGGTATAATAGCGTACCTTTCATCAATGATTTTGAGTACAAATCAACATCCAAATCAATAGGTCAACCCTTCGAGTCAGATCCTAAATCACAATGTTTGGATCAAGGGTCAAGATCATGTTCATGTTTCAATATTCGAGATTAGGTTACATTTTCCTAGTTCAACCTTAGGATTAGGTCATCCACTTATGATCCATAATATTTCAATGTGTCTAACATTATTCAAGTGTCAAGAATATTTCAAGTGTGGATGACCTACTTAGGTTTTCTAGGATCATATGTGTAAACCTTAATTTTATTATCATTATCCAAGTCATCATTAAAATTCTTGATCATCATCATGATACTTAGCATAATTGGAATTCAAAAATCAGATTCATGGGTCAAATACATATCAAGGGTTTTTCCAGGTAAAGATCAATATCTAGATTACTCATTATTCATAAAGGTTATAATCAAGATTGAATAAAGTAAAATAGATCTAGATCACTAATGATTCATTTTCAAGAGTAGATGAGTCAACTAGATCAGATCTAGGTTACAAGATAATCATTAGAGTCAGATATTAGGTTTTCCAAGGATTAAACACCACTATTGATCCATTTAATAAACTAAATAAGAAAGAGATCAAATATAGGTATATTACTGAAAATCATTTGGAATTAGGCTTCCCAATCATTTTTAAATGATTCATTGGATTTTTATGATCAAAATTGACTATTTGTTTATCATTTTTGGAGTTACGATGCAATTTCTATGATTTAATCAAGATCTAAGTATTTAAATGAATATTTACCAGAGAGAAAGATGAAATACCTGATTTTGCAAAAAAGGATGATCATTGGATGTCAATTGGATGGCCTAGATTTTCCCATGTGGGCGAGAAGGCTAGCTCAGACTAGGTTCTGGTTCGGTCACCAATCGTTTGGTTTGCTTCTTAATTGAGCGGTTCACTCATTGATTTGGATTGATTCTCGACCGATTCAGTCCTGGTTGGACCCCCTTCTAGACTGGACGGTTCTAGACTCCTTTATCTCCTGCTCCAGGCCTTGTGCAGGAGCATTCATGTGTGGCTAAGCAAGCTCTACGACACTAGGAAGGAGGCTCCTATGGAGGCAATGAGGATATCGGTTGGGGTCATCGGGATCCCGTGAAGGTGATGGGGGCCTCATCCCGGGGAGAGGATGCGTGGAGAAGGGATGTCCAAAGGGGTTTGTGTAGTGGCACCGCTTGGAGCATCTAGAGATGGGGGATGATTTGGGGGTGCTTCGAGGTGTGAAAGAACACACAAAGGAGGGTCGAAGCTTGGTGAGGTTATTGCAAGCATCGATGTCCCTTTATCTAGTGTTGGGGCTAGGGTTTTAGGGACAAATGGTTTGGAGCAGTAGCCATGGCCGCCAGTAGGAGAGGGGTGAAAAAAAGAATCATTTTTATGGAAAAATTGATCGTTAATGGTGGTCAAAGTAGGACTGGATGAGTTTGAATTAGCAAGGTGAGACTTTTTGTCCACTCAGAATTTTGAATCGAGGTCATGGGCGGGAGTTCGGCCATCAAGGCGGCCTTGTCTCCTTCCAGCAATCAGCGGGAGGTAGGAGACAACCTCTTGGATGCTCAATTAGGCCTCCAATCTGTGGGATCCTGATCTGAGGGCCAAGGTTTTCCCCTAAAGAAGCCAATGGATTGTTGACTTGGAAAAGGCCCAAATACAAGGCAAATAAATGGATTTTCAACATGTTAACTTCAAGAAATCATAGTAAATAGTAGAAATGTCTAATTGAGATGAAATTTTAACTATAGCTTCACAAAATGTGGAGAATATTTATAAAAAGTTTGAGAACAACACTATGATGTTTGATGTATCAATTTGTTTCTTTGGACAAAGTGGTGAATGAATCCAATTTGAGGTGTTATAATGTGATAAAATCCATTTCGATCACCATATTTCATATTTGAGTATCAATATTGATTTAGAAGCCAAGAAAACTAATCTGGGACCATGAGTGAGTATAATGAGGGAAAAAGAGTAATTACTTCATTATAATGCGAAAAATCCACTTTGTCACATGTGTCTTCATTTTTAATTTCCATTTATCATCAACATTATTATATTGGGTTGAATATGCTATCCTTCATCCATATATTTCTCTCATAGTGGTTATGTGCCATGCATGTTAAACTTCTCCCAAGACCTCATTGCTCAGACAGAGCTTATGCACCCAAATTCTCATTGCTCTCATAATGCTTATAAATAACTATGCGAAGGAGGCAAATAACTTGGAAGGAACAATATGAATTAACTATTCTTTTCTTGACATTAATTTGGTGCATAATCATTTGAAACATTATTCTTTTACAAAAAATATAAACATATCATGGTCATGATAATTATGGGAACAATATGCTAGAAAAATACAATCTAATTCATAGTCACAATTATAACAAGTATTCATTAAAACATGTACAAGGTATTATTGTAATTAAATTTTATAAATATAAGAGAATACAATCCCTTTACAGATACTTGTTACTCAATGTGCATGATCCACTTACTTGTAAGAGAATAAGTACTACAGATTATCTGGGGATTTGTAGACACCCAAAATCGTGAAATTATCATAACTCAAATTAATATATGTCTTGTTTAACATGTAAACCTTAATTTAGGCTCTTAGGGAAATAGGGTCTGGGATAAACTAATTAGGGGTTGAAACATAAAAGTTAATCTTCCTTATTCAAAAACCATTTTGAAAACTATTGATACTTATTTATTGGACCATACATTTTTTATAAACAACCATATATTTAATTAATCTTTAATTTGTTCTAAAAAAATTAATTTGCAAATAAGTAACCAGTGAGAATTTGAGTAAAAAATGTGTAGGAAATATTATCGAGAATGGAGGTGGGACCTCACTCTAAATGGGTTAATTACAGCTATGCACGTAAGATGGCCCCATTCAAACTTCACATGTGGTTGCAAATAGTCCAACGTCAACCTTGCAACGAGCATGAACCTTGGAAGTGTGACGACCCCAATTTCTATAAACATTCCTTAATGACATTCCCAGATCTATATGCACTCATATTTAAAGCTGTCAAAAGGAAAAATAAAAGAGATTGTGGTAGTTAACTAAAATATGAAAAGGAGTCAGATATTTGTTAACAAGAACCATTAAAATAGTCACACGAAACAACATCCATTGAGAATAAAGTCATACATATGTTATTCAGGAAAGAAGAAGAGAATAATTCTATGAAATGAAAGTACATAGGATTTAGAACATCCTATACATCATCTAGAAGAATAAATAACTATCTAATTGAAAAAGAGACAAGAAATAGAAATCTTGTTACCTATCCTCCATTTACATTTATTTAGTAGCTTCACGTTCTTTGAGATGCATTATTTGTTCCTTGTACCTAGAACATACAAGAAACAAAATCATCAACATAAGTTGGTATGTGGTTCTGAATACAATACTATGATTTCATAATTCAAATACTTGAAGAAACAAAAGAAAGAAAAGAAAACCATTGTTTAAAGCGGAAAATTAGGTAAACACATCTTTTAGACGTATCATTAGATGCAGTTGTACTACTATTATATCAACACTTTATCATACATATAGTATGGGTAAACACTTTATCATACATTATAGCATGGGCAATTCATCTTACATCCATACTAGGGAATATATCATACATTCATACTGGGCTATTTCTCATTTGTGCTTATCTTAGTAGCTACAACTAGTCAACGGTTCATTTATGTTCCATTTAGATTTGGCGAAGCATAAATAATAGTAATCATCCAACAAAGTATACGCAAATAAGTCACCCAAGATACATCATATCTTATGCAACCATGGAAAACTAGTCTTATACTTAATAAAGACCACACACTTGATTTGATTAGATACAAATTCCTAGAGTCTAGAAGGACAGCAAACCGATCACCCAGAAAAGAAAGTAAGGGTGTGGGTCACTATGAGTCCACATGATCCCAAACTAGGGTTTGTCCATCACTTAGGATTATTTTCACCTTTCTATGATTAGATCAGGGTTTATTCATTCCCTTTTGTCTTGTTTCGGAGTCACAAGACCAAGTCTTTATTTAGGGTTTCCATTATTTAGTGATACCTATTTATGGAAAGAAACATCCAACATTAGGGTTTCTACTGTGGGTTAGATCATTAATGATTTCTTTTAGGGTTCCCAAAAATTTGATAGGTCAGGGTTGAATCCAGTGTTAACATGTTCATTCATGACTATAGTGGGGTCATAAGAAATTTGGGTTTGCATTTAATGCATGAATTATACATATGGAGAGAAAGAGGAACTAGAATATAGGGTTTCTAGGTAACCATTCATACATTATTAAGGTTTCATTATATTGTGAGGATTAGGGATTCTATTAGGGTTTAGGCTTCACAAAGATCAGATCATATCAAATAATAACCGTTGTTACATGATTACTTTACCTAAGTATGGTCATTAGGATTTAATCTAAATTTTTTGGAATATAAGTCATATCCAGGTACTGATGATATTTTACTCAAATAGCTCACATTTTTTTGATGAAAATTGTATATAATATTGTTATTTTCCGATACTCGTAGCATTTATTAGGATCTTTCTAAGGTAAACCTATTTTCTTTGATAATAAAAATAAAAGGGAAAAGATATTACCTTGATCAATGGCCGGATCTAACTAGATCGACGATTCAGAGTGATCCAAGGTCTCACAGGCTCGATTCTAGATTGCTGGTGTGGTGCTCGTTGATTGGCCCCAAGAAAGTGCGTGGCTCCACTGAGTTTTGTTGACTCACGTATGGGCTCACTGAGGTGGTGTCTGCTACTATGCCCAACTACCCCATGAGTCCCTCTTCTCCTTGAGTGAACTTCCTTCATAGCATACAAATGCGACAGAGGGCTCATCGATGCTGGAGGAGAAAGGGAGCAACAAGCTCCTATCTCGGGTGGGACGGTGCCGCCCGAGCTCGTCTGGTGTTGGCGAGTTGTGGTGAGGAGGTGATTGAGAGGGAAGATGGTGAGGAGGTGATTGAGAGGGAAGATGTGTGGAGGTGAGGAGCACAAAAGAAGATATGCGGCAGTGCCGTAGTGATACAATAATGTGGTTGGAGCTCTAGGGTTACGAGAAAGGTTAGGAAGTAGAGGGTTAAGGCAAAGGAAGGTGGCGACGATCATTGGATGGACTTATATAGAGTTGAGAGGAGTTTTTAGGGTGATATTGGCTCTGGGGTTGTTAGTCGTTGCCAGAGTGAGAGAGAACCTTGCTTAGGTTGTTGATCTGCAGCAATAGTGCGTGAAACTTGGTAAAAATGGGGTGGGTTGGGTGCAGTTTTGAGAGATAGTATTATCTCGATGGGCAAAACTTCAAGATACAAAGTGAGGTGGCAGCTTGAATGGGTTGAGTCTCTTCTCATCTCCTCGCCATTTGAGGGAGGTAGGAGACAAGTCTCAGGCCGTTAAATCCTCACGTGGTCTGCAATCAAGGAGATCAGATGGCTGGAAATGTATTGGTAATACTAAAACCCCCCGCTCAGGGGTGGATGACATTATGTGTCACATTTGATCAATTAAATCGAGAACTTAGGTCCTAGGTTAGAAATACATGCAATAATGTGCATATTTTCCAAAGCTCATAACTCCTAATTGGCTTATCCTATTAGGATGAAATTTAAATCTAGATTAATGATGATATTATCTAGAAATGGTAGAGAATTGAGAGTCAAACTCATGTGTTGTTTGTATAATTTGACTATATACCCTAATACATGGATTTTATCTACTATGAAATTAGGGTTTTGATTTTTATGAAATTGATAATTACTTTTAATCAATTTAGCAAGGTAAAAGGTTGAGGGTATTCTTGAAAATAGTAAAATTATAGGAGAGAGAAAATATAACTAAAAACTCACTCTATTACATTCTCCCCTCCTTTTCAAGAATTTTGTCCCCAAAATTCAAGCAGCTTGAAAGAGATGAGGATATTTCTGCTCAACCTCGTACTTGAGCTCCTAGGTGGCATTGATTTGATCATGGTGGATCTAGATAACTTTCACCATATCCATATGTTGATTACTGTGAAGCTCCTTTGTCTTAAAATCAAGAATTTAGATTGGGGACTCATCATAAGACAGATCATCTCTCAGCTCGAGAGGCTCATGATTCAGAATGTGACTAGGATCTTTGAATAAGCCTTAAGATTTGACACATGAAAGTCATTATGCATGGAACTATACTGAGGTGGCAAGGTGAGACGATTGTTACATTCACCAACTCTATCTAGGATATTGAAGGGTCCCACATAACGAGGACTGAGATTTCCCTTATTCTTGGCCAAAGCTCGAATAGGTCAGATCTTTGGAAAGACGTGATCACCTTCTTTGAACTGACATTCCCACAATGAGAATCTACATAAGATTTTTTACTATCCTATGCCCGCTTCATCCTCTGGTCGATTAGTGCAACTTTGTCTATATACAACTTCATCTCCTCAAATTTTATCAAAGTATGTTCCCCAACGTCATCCTAGTGTAGCGGAGATCTGCAATGTTACGACCCCATCTGAGCTTAATTGGTAAACTAGGGTTTACCTGGATGATTACATATTTAATTAGATTGATCATTGCTTGAATCTAATTAATGATGATATCTCAATTATAATATGTTAAACCTAATGAGAACCCCAAGCATGCTATCTCTTTGTATAATTAGGGTTTGAGATATATAAACTCTAGTCGGTTGAATTAGGGTTTTCAACAAATAAGCTCATTTGGGAAGGATTGATAGAGTTAGGCTTAGAAAAATAGAAATGATAGTTGGATGCTTGGGTAGCACGGCCATGGTGGGTAGCACGGTCGTGCTAGGTCATTGGTGGCACGGGCATGCAAGGCCACACGGTCGTTTTGAAAGAATTGAACTATTAACCAACTTTTATACTCAAATCTGCTGAAAACAATGCACCACGGTCGTGGTAGGTAGCACGGCCGTGCTGGGTCCATCTTGCACGACCGTGGCATCTAGCACGGTCGTTCTGAGGCATTTTTGCTTCAAATGACATTTCTGTAGATTTCTGGATAACAGTGCACTGTTCAATTTTAATTATTTATTGGTAACTCCAAATTATCTCAAATTTTAACTGAAGCTTTATAGATCAATTATAAACAACGTGCTAAATTCCCATAATTTTTGGAGAAGGTTTGATCTCCGAAATAAACGAATTATAGTAACTTTTGTATAACTGAATATTCAGCCAATACAATAAAAGTTGAGTGTAGGGTCAATATGCAATTGACCCAAGCAGCTCAATTGCTCTATATGTTTGAACACACACACTAGCAGCTCTCATAATTCGCAATTCATTCCAGAGAAACGAGCTCCTAGAGAGAGAGGGAGAGTTAGGGTTTGAGAGGAGGAAGTGGTGGAATTGCTGACCTAGGGTTTTGCGGTCCAAGGAATGGTGAAATCAAGTAAGTTTGGATCCTTTGCATATACTTTTATGGTGAATCTTCTCTCTCATGTCAAGATTCCGTCCATGCTCTGATTTGATCCAAGATGATGTCGAAATTCCCTCTTTTCTCACCCTTTCTTCATAATCCCTCATTTTCAAGGTTTCCTAGTTGAATGGAAGAAGAATTGGGAGATTTGCTAGGGATTTGATATGAGTTCGAGATCCCCTGAGTTGAGCTGCAGTTTTGAGGTGTTTTCACACCTTAGGGTGAGTGGGTTCCTCCTTTAAATAGTATAATGCACGAAATTTGATTATAGCATCCAAATCCCTAATTTCTTGGTATGTGATTCTAAACCCTGAAATGTCCGTTTAATTTAAGTTGTTGCAATTTGATATGATATGGATTCCTTCTCTATTTGAATGACTCCTTGATGGTAGATTCACATCAGAAACGTATACAACACACCCTAGAAAGAATGCTTTTCAGATTTATACCATATGATGTAATTAGGGTTTAACCTAATTGAGATATCTCTAGAGTTTCAACCTTATTGAAAAGGACTAGTAAACTTATAAGTGGTTAGGATGTACCTCATGGATTACCTTATTTGAATTTTATTCTTGGTGCATGATATCTCAGTGAATAGCATGGAAACCTAAATTTAGTTTAATTTCCATGGTTTGATACATATATTGATTATATATGGTTGTTGAAAGCAGTCTTTAATTTGTGAATGTTTATATCGTGTGAAATCTTTATGAGAGCCATGTGATAAGTGAATGAGGCAAATGAAACCCTAAGAGCAGGGTGTTGGCATGTGATGAATGAATAAGGCAAATGAAACCCTAAGGATAGGGTGTTCAATGAATCATGTTATGGTGATATGAAAGGTCTCGATATGAGATGTGGTGATACTTAACTGTTGAATTGTATGTTTCTAGTGCATTTAACTTTATATGCTTGTTCTCTCTTAGTTGATATCTACATACTGCAGGGCTTCTTATTTTCAGTACATATCTCATAAATTGCAGGTGATGAGATATGACATGCCCTAGAAAGGGATGTTACTGAGACATGATATATGTTGAATATATGAGTTATGATGTTTCTTATGATATGATATGGCAGGCCGTGTGAGCCTTGTGAGAAATGTAAAATGAGTTATGATTTCTGTTTTACATGTATCTTTTCTATTAAAGTCTGATTAGTAAAAGAAATGTTCAGATTCCCTTGTTAAAATGATTTATGTGGTTCAATGCGAAGAAACAAGAGTTTTAAAGAAAGAAAAGAAAAAGAAAAGAAAAGTTAAGGGTGTTCTTTGTATTACATATAAATCCTATCTTATGCCCTAATCTCATGATTTGAGGAAATTGTGAGATCGGGGTGTAACAGCTTGGTATCAGAGCTTAGGGTGAGTTGTCAAGGACCATTAAGTTAGTAAGTTAGAGTCCTATGTGTGGCAGATAGGAGATGTTTGATGTTAGCTTTGGGGATTTGAGTATTTGGATATCCTGGCCCGATATCTGAGTACTTGGATCAACCAGTACAAGCTACTCTGTCTATTCTCTCACGTATACCCTGGCCAGGTATACAATGGAAGAATGGGCTAGAGAGGAACCCTAGAAATGTTAGGGTTAGAAAACGAGAAAAGAAACAAGAATTAAGAGCATAAATGTAAAAAGAGATAGAACTTACATTTCATAATGTTTTTTTGTTGGAAATGTATAGAAATGCTCTTATATGTTTGAATTGAAATATTCAATACTTTGAAATATGGGTCTTTAATATTTGTTGCACACTATGCAGTTGTAGCATTTATTGATTTCATTCTTTGTAACATGTAGATTAGAAATCATCTTTGAATGATCTTTCCTTAGTGGATAAGTTTTCTTCCACACTTCTGAGATGAATAGGAGTTGAGTAATCCTTTGTAGTTCGTGGCTTCAGGACTTCAGGTTTGGCCTGGTCCGGTTGGCATGATGCGTTACTAGGATCTAATGAATCCTATCAGTAGTATAATAAGAATAGAATTTGAATAATTAGACCTAAGAATGTACATACAGTAAGATGTTGAAACATGTGGGCAAGATCAGAACAACTAAGAATCAGTTGAAACTGGTATCTGAGGTTCAATTTTGGGGCCTCATATGAGAAACCCTTAATTGGGAATAAAGGAACATGATATGAAGTTCATAATCAGTTTATTGATTAATATTATATGAACTATACATATGAAATATAGAAAAGATATGTGAAATGTATGTATGATTCAAGATAGCAAGAATCAATCATGAAGAATGAATCATATAATTGAGTATATTGCTTTATTGAACTCTAAAGCAAAGGCTAAGTAGAGAATAGGGTTGAGCATTCAATAGGTCCATAGAAGTAAAGAGTCTTCAAAAGAGTAAAAGTAAAGAGAATCGTATGAACATGTAATTCATAAGACTAGAACAACAAACTAGTTTCAAAGCAAAGAACATAGGTGTAGTTTAACGAATGAATAAGTCATACAAAGGTAGACTGTATTCAGGAGAGAAAAACTTGATTGAAAGAGAAACTATGTTTGACCCATGCATGATCCACTTGATTTAAAAATGAAGAATATGTAATGTATTCAACATGAGGAAAAAAAACTAATAGAAGGACTATTAATTTAGAACGTTAACTTCGCAATAGTATAAAGATAAAGGAGGAAATATGTGCAACATGGTATACATGACCATACATATGAATAAGCAACATGGTCATAAGAGAAAAATTTAGAATTAAAGATGACGGGTTAAAGAGTAGTATATGGTAAGAGGACTATGAAACGTAAGAAAGGGTTTGAAATATGATGGAGAAGTTATAAAATAAAGAGGTTGTGAGATTCAAGCAAGTGCTAATTAATCAAATATCTCTGTTGATAACTAAGTAAATCTACATACGAGAATGTATTAAGGGAATGTTTGAATACAAGTATTCCAAGTCTTAAAATCATCTTCTCTTTCATATATTTCTTAATGAGAGCAAGGTGGGAATGAAATGATAAGAAAATGAATCATATATGATGCATAACTACCTTGGTAGGGTCATCTAGTGAATGTAATAGTGACATACATTACGATGAAGTGCGATAAGAAATAAAATTCTTGTGTGATAGCAAGAATGATGAATAATCTATTCTTACCTTGAATGTTTTAATGTTAGGGATGTTTATTGTATATGATCAAAATGAGAAGGAGAGGTAGCAAAACATAAGTAGTAAAGAATGAGGAGAGAGATATGGGACAACACTAGCTTTGTGTAATATGTGAATTTGTTTTTACATGTATGATTTGTTGAAGGCATATTAAGGTATGAAAGTTGGTTCTACATATTATTTCAGGGTATTTGTATAAGCTATATGTTAAATTAAAGGCGTATGATAGTTGTAGTAATTCATACCTGATATGCATCTTACTATTGTGTATTTGTGATATGGTGATACGGTTTGGATGATGTCAGAACACATGGAGAGATACCCTAAACGAGGTAGTCATACTTATCCACTCATATTAATGGAAAGGGATGATAATCAGATTGTCTGGACAAATAACCCTAATGAGGTGTAGCTTGTTATACCTAGCTCTAATATAACTGAGTAATGGTAATTGAGTATGATTAATGCTTGAATGACTGATACAATTGTGGATTACTTTATTACTGTGGTTGAAACCATAAAATGATATAATACGATGGTTACACTTTGAATTGTGTGTGGGCCCATAACCCACAGGTCCCAGGATCGAAACAGGATAGTATGGAATGAGGTGGTAATGCTTCACCTCATGCACCCATGACCCAATGAGGATGCCAAGAGTAGTATTGTGCAATTGATTGTTGAATCTAGTCTTTTAATTCAAGACTGTTTTGCTATTTGAATAGCACTTTATTAAAGTTTAAAACAGCATGGTGAACTCGTTTTTGTCATTTAAAGGTGATACAGAACAATAGAACTTTCTGAGCCGCATAAGTTGAGATAGTTGTATCATAGTATCAGAGTTGCGCAGCGAAAGCGTGGTGGTTTGTCTTTGCATTCTATGTTTGACTGTGGCATAAAGAATTTGCTTGATATCATTGAGAACTATTTGAAATATGGTGTGATTTAGAAAATAATTAAAAGATCTAATGTTGAAAACTACATTCAGGTATGAAATACAAGAATATAATGACATGGAAGGCTTTAGAAGCTTAGAATAACCTTGAATGTATCTTTCTTGTAGGCTTATGTTTTGAGGATGAAACATTCTAAGGGGGGAGAGTTGTTACGACCCCATCTGAGCTTAATTGGTAAACTAGGGTTTACCTGGATGATTACATATTTAATTGGATTGATCATTGCTTGAATCTAATTAATGATGATATCTCAATTATAATATGTTAAATCTAATGAGAACCCCAAGCATGCTATCTCTTTGTATAATTAGGGTTTGAGATATATAAACTCTAGTCGGTTGAATTAGGGTTTTCAACAAATAAGCTCATTTGGGAAGGAATGATAGAGTTAGGCATAGAAAAATAGAAATGATAGTTGGATGCTTGGGTAGCACGGCCATGGTAGGTAGCACGGTCGTGCTAGGTCATTGGTGGCACGGGCATGCAAGGCCACACAGTCGTTTTGAAAGAATTAAACTATTAACCAACTTTTATACTCAAATCTGCTGAAAACAATGCACCACGGCCGTGGTAGGTAGCACGTCCTTGCTGGGTCCATCTTGCATGGCCGTGGCATCTAGCACGGCCGTTTTGAGGCATTTTTGCTTCAAATGACATTTCTGCAGATTTCTGGATAGCAGTGCACTGTTCTATTTTTAATTATTTATTGGTAACTCCAAATTATCTCAAATTTTAATTGATTCTTTATAGATCAATTCTAAACAACTTGATAAATTCCCATAATTTTTGGAGAAGGTTTGATCTCTGAAAAAACGAATTACAGTAACTTTTGTATAACTGAATATTCAGCCAATACAATAAAAGTTGAGTGTAGGGTCAATATGCAATTGACCCAAGCAGCTCAATTGCTCTATATGTTCGAACACACACACTAGCAGCTCTCATAATTTGCAATTCATTCCAGAGAAACGAGCTCCTAGAGAGAGAGGGAGAGTTAGGGTTTGAGAGGAGGAAGTGGTGGAATTGCTGACCTAGGGTTTTGCGGTCCAAGGAATGGTGAAATCAAGTAAGTTTGGATCCTTTGCATAGACTTTTATGGTGAATCTTCTCTCTCATGTCAATATTCCGTCCATGCTCTGATTTGATCCAAGATGATGTCGAAATTCCCTCTTTTCTCACCCTTTCTTCATAATCCCTCATTTTCAAGGTTTCCTAGTTGAATGGAAGAAGAATTGGGAGATTTGCTAGGGATTTGATATGAGTTCGAGATCCCCTGAGTTGAGCTGCAGTTTTGAGGTGTTTTCACACCTTAGGGTGAGTGGTTTCTTCCTTTAAACAGTATAATGCACAAAATTTGATTATAGCATCCAAATCCCTAATTGCTTGGTATGTGATTCTAAACCCTGAAATGTCCGTTTAATTTAAGTTGTTGCAATTTGATATGATATGGATTCCTTCTCTGTTTGAATGACTCCTTGATGGTAGATTCACATCAGAAACGTATACAACACACCCTAGAAAGAATGCTTTTCATATTTATACCATATGATGTAATTAGGGTTTAACCTAATTGAGATATCTCTAGAGTTTCAACCTTATTGAAAAGGACTAGTAAACTTATAAGTGGTTAGGATGTACCTCATGGATTACCTTATTTGAATTTTATTCTTGGTGCATGACATCTCAGTGAATAGCATGGAAACCTAAATTTAGTTCAATTTCCATGGTTTCATACATATATTGATTATATATGGTTGTTGAAAGCAGTCTTTAATTTGTGAATGTTTATATCGTGTGAAATCTTAATGAGAGCCATGTGATAAGTGAATGAGGCAAATGAAACCCTAAGAGCAGGGTGTTGGCATGTGATGAATGAATAAGGCAAATGAAACCCTAAGGATAGGATGTTCAATGAATCATGTTATGGTGATATGAAAGGTCTCAATATGAGATGTGGTGATACTTAACTGTTGAATTGTATGTTTCTAGTGCATTTAACTTTATATGCTTGTTCTCTCTGAGTTGATATCTACATACTGCAGGGTTTCTTATTTTCAGTACATATCTCGTAAATTGCAGGTGATGAGATATGACATGCCCTAGAAAGGGATGTTACTGAGACATGATATATGTTGAATATATGAGTTATGATGTTTCTTATGATATGATATGGAAGGCCGTGTGAGCCTTGTGAGAAATGTAAAATGAGTTATGATTTCTGTTTTACATGTATCTTTTCTATTAAAGTCCGATTAGTAAAAGAAATGTTCAGATTCCCTTGTTAAAATGATTTATGTGGTTCAATGCGAAGAAACAAGAGTTTTAAAGAAAGAAAAGAAAAAGAAAAGAAAAGTTAAGGGTGTTCTTTGTATTACATATAAATCCTATCTTATGCCCTAATCTCATGATTTGAGGAAATTGTGAGATCGGGGTGTAACATGCAAGGTCAGCCATAGATACTCGCCTGACAGCTATTATTATATGCAAACTCAGCTAAAGGCAAATAGTGGTCCCACGAGACTTCCTAATCAAGAACACAAGCTCACAGAAGGTCTTCCAGAATATGTATTGTGCATTCTAACTGCCCATTTGTCTATAGATAGTAGGTTGTACTAAAGTTTAGTTTGATGCCTAGTTCTTCTTGAACTTGTTTCCACAGCTTTAAGGTGAACTTTGGGTCCCCATCTGATACAATGGACACTGGAACTCCATGCAGACATACAATCTCCAATATATATAGGTCTTCTATCTCAGATACTTTGGCAGTAGTCTTGACAGGGAGAAAGTGAGCTGACGTTGTGAGACGATCCACTATAACCCATGCAACATCGTTTCCCTTCCTGGTTCTGGGTAGTCCCAACACAAAATCCATGGTGATGTGTTCCTATTTCCATTCTCAGATTTTTAAAGGTTGTAGTAAACCACCTGGACTATGGTCTTCTACCTTGATTCTATGGCACGTCAGACATCTGGACACAAAATTAGCAATATCAAGCTTCATGCCCCTCCAAAAGAACTGGCATTGTAGGTTTTTGTACATCTTAGTTGTGGTGGGATGAACTGTGTACTTTGACCCATGTGCCTCACTAAGAATCTTTCTCTTCGTAGCTGACTTCTCAGGAACCCACATACAATTCTTATACCTAAGACCACCATCGAGACCCACATATAGATGTGTTTGAGGCTTTATCAGGAGAGAGGAGGGCTCTGCAAGATCAGCACTAGCTTTTTGTGCCTCAAGAAGTTTAGATTGAAGACCAGACATAATAGAGATATTATTGACTTGGAGACAATCAAATAGAAACTGTGGCTTCAATCCCACCAGATCCTCGATATTCCTCCATTAAGGAACATATAAAGATGTGCATACTGCCCTTTTTCTACTAAGTGCATTAGCAACTACATTAGCTTTTCCTGGATGGTAACCAATAGTAAAATCATAGTCCTTTAGATACTCAATCTATCAACATTGGCATAGGTTCAGATCCTTCTGAGTCAAGATGTACTTCAGGCTTTTGTGGTCAATGAAGATATCAACGTCACGCCGTAAAGGTAGTTCCTCTAGATTTTGAGAGCATGAATGATTGCAACTAGTTCCAAATCATATGTGGGATATTTAAGATCATTGGGTTTTAGCTGTCTAGATAAAAAGGGCACCACCTTTCTGTGCTATTGCAGGACACATACTAACTCATTTCTTAAAGCATCAGTGAAGGTCACGAGCCCTTCACTGCCAGATGGTAGGACTAGAATAAGAGTCGATGTCAATTTTTACTTTAATTCCTAGAAATTGGACTCACAAGCAGCTGACCAGATGAAGTGCTCATCCTTTCGAGTTAGCTTAGTCAGAGGAAGTGCCACTTTAGAGAAGTTCATAGTAAAGCGATGATAGTATCTAGATAGACCCAAGAAGCTCCGGATTTCAAAAGGATTTTGAGGAGGTTGCTAATCAAGTACAATAGATACTTTGGCAAGATCAACAAATATGTTATCCCCAGAAATGACATGTCTAAGAAACATGACTTTATCGATCTAGAATTCACATTTAGAAAGTTTTTTCATATAATTGATGGGATCGAAGGATTTCAAGAATGGGCTTCAAGTACTCACGATGTTTTTTCATAGAGTCAACATAAATTAGGATGTCATCAATGAAGATGACAAAAAACTCATCATGATAAGGTTGGAAGACTGTGTTCATCAGATTCATAAATATGCTAGGCACATTAGTCAATCCAAATGGCATCACTATAAATTCCTAATGCCCATATCAAGTTCGAAAAGTAGGTTTAGAAATATCAGAATCTTTGACTTTAAGCTGATGGTAGCCAGAACGAAGATCAATTTTTGAGAAAACTTTGGTAGAGTGAAGTTGATGAAAGCGATCATCAATGCGAGGGAGATGATACTTGTTTTTAATAGTGGCTTGGTTCAACATTCGGTAGTCAATACACATACACATAGAACAATCTTTCTTTTTGACAAAGAGAATAGGCACACCCCAAGGGGAAACACTAGGATGGACAAATGCTTCATTGAGAAGTTCTTATAGTTGTTTCTTCAACTCCATAAGTTCAGCATGATCCATCATATACAGTGCCCTAAAAATTGGATTGGTTCTAGGAATAAGGTCTATGGAGAACTCAATATCTCTATTTGGAGGCAGACCAGGAAGCTCCTCCAAGAAAAATGTCAAGAAAGTCACGTACCACCTCTAGTCTTTCTACAGGACCGCTACTAGGAGTGGTCTCTGAGACTAATGCGAGGAAGACTTTACATCCTTTAGAAATGAGATTTTTAGCTTTAAGAGTGGAAATTATAATATTGTTGTAGAATCCACTTCCCCTAGGGATCACCATGGGACAAGAATGAGGCTGAGAGAGAACTACCATCTTGTTTCTACAGTCAATTTGAGCATGATACTTGTATAGCCAATCCATACCAAGTATGATATCAAAGTCTTCCATAGTTAAGAGATTGAATTTGAAGGGCAAGCCATGATTTTCAAATTTTAGAGGTAGAGTATCAGTTTTTAGTAATGTCGTAAGTATTTTTCCACTAGGAGTTGATACATCAAGAATATATCCCAAATTCCTTATACGCAGATGCAACATAGACACCTGATTTTGAGAGATGAACATGTTTGGTGATCCAAAATCGATTAAAGCTATAATAAGATGATTATTCAAGAATACAATACCTAAATAGGATAATTATATCAAAAATAATTTGGAGACATTGAGCAAGATACTACATGTATGAAAAGAATTTAAGTTATTTTCAACAAGCTGGTTGGGATTTTCCTTGGCTTCCTCTACAATAACTACAAAAACTCTGGCTACAATCCCTGAGGGGGTGGAGCACCTACTGGAGGGAGGCCAAGGATGGACGCAGTAGGGAACTTGGTGATGAAGTGGCCCTCCTTTTTGTAGTTGTAGCAGACATGCTTGGGGTGACAACAAGGTCCATCGTGTCCTCATCTGCATGTCTTACACTTGTTGCGGTAAGCCTTCTGTTGATTTTGATTATTACGTTGTCCTCCTTTTCCTTAACCTCCTCCTTTTCCTGATCCTTTTATTACTATGTTTAGGGTGGAACTTCGTAGACTTATCCTCCTTAGTGGTGGTTAACCCTAAGTATCCCATGCTGGAAGGCTTCTGTAGACCATGTTCTCTTTCCTACTTGAGGGCCATGTCTAGGGCTTCATCTATGCTTCTAGGATAGGAGGCTATGACTAGGGTTTTCATATGGGCAGCTAGGGCATTCGACATAATGATCTACGAGGCGGTCTTCATTCTTAATAGGAGCACAACATTCTAGAAGCCTAAACTTCCGAGTGTAATCAGCCAGTGAGAGACAACCCTATTTAAGCTCGATATACATCTTCTCGTTCTTCCTCCTCTCATGCTATAGGCATAAAACAATTAGTGAAGAGGGTTTTGAAGGCTTCCCACCACATTTTATCTACTTCTTCTCCCTATTCTCGCCATAGTTTTAACACTAGATTTTTACACCTCCCTTAAGCAGTTGTGTGGCAAATTTGACCTTCTTTTGATTGGGTACTTCTAGGGTATGGAAGACGTTCTCCACTAACAAGATCCAGGCTTCAGCCTTATCCATGACCTCAGGTTGGTCCTCCCCCCCCCCCCAAAAAAAAAAGGTGTCAAGATTGAGCTTAATGAAATCTAAGAAAGTCACCTCCTTCTTCCTAGATGAACTAGGCATAGGGGTTCCTTTTCGAGCAAGGGTCTCCATGAAGTCTTGCAGGATTTTCATTTGTTCTTCCCACCTTTCTTTTGCTGCAATATTAGGATTAGGTAATTTAGAGGTTTCAAGTTCCTTTCTCTTCTTAGAGGATGACTCTTCAGAGGCCTTGGGGTTTCGTGTCTTCAGAGGCTTCCCGAAATTAGATGGAACATATTAGCTTTATCGCCATCATTTTCATTTCATTTTTTTGACTCATATTATATTCCATTATTCTTCTCTATTAGTTATTAATGATCTTAATGATTTGATTTGTGGAGGATACCCTAAAATCTGTATTAATCAGTCCTTAGGACTTGCGAAATAGAGTGACTATTCTCTTATGTCACAGAGGTGAGAGGAAAAGTTTATGAATGAGGACGAGGTGGAAAAAATTTTCCTTTGGAAGGGATGAGGGGGAATATCTATAGATGAGAAGGGTCCTGACTAAGGTATGCATGAGAAGTAGGGGACAATTAGGGTATCATCCAGGTAGACTTACACTGCCATATAGGTAGCCTCATGATTGCCAAGCTGAGTGGCTCAGAGAATTTAGCTAAACCCATGGCAGATGTGATGCTAGACACCTTCACCTTTCACATACCTAACTCAAAGACTACCCTAGACTCATAATAGAGTGAATGAAGTTCATGTGACCATGATGTGTGAACATTGGCTCTGATACCAATTGTGAAGACCCCAACTTCTGTAAACTTTCCTTAATGACATTCCCAGATATGCATGCACTCATATCTAAAGATGTCAAAAGGGAAAATAAAAGAGATTGTGGTAGTCAACTAAAATATGAAAAGGAGCTAGATATTTGTTCACAAACACCATTAAAATAGTCACACGAAACAACTTCCATTGAGAATAAAGTCATACATATGTTATTCAGGAAATAAGAAGAGAACAATTCTATGAAATGAAAGTACATAGGAATTAGAACATCCTATACATCATCTACAAGAATGAGTAACTATCTAACTAAAAAAGAGATAAGAAATAGAAATCTATCTAGCTATCCTCCATATCCATTTATTTGGTAGCTTCATGTACTTTGAGATGCATTATTTGTTCCTTGTACCTAGAAAATACAAGAAACCAAATCTTTAACATAAGTTGGTATGTGGTTCAAAATATTGTACTATGATTTCATAATTCAAATACTTGAAGAAACAAAAGAAAGAAAAGAAAACCATTATTTAGGATGGAAAATTGGGTAAACATGTCTTTTAGACATATCATTAGATGTAGTTGTACTACTATTCTAGCAACACTTTATCATACATCTAGTATGGGCAAACTACTTTATCGTACATATAGCATGGACAATCCATCTTGCACCCATACTAGGCAATATATCATACATCCATACTTGGCCATTTCTCATTTGTGCTTATCTTAGTAGCTACAACTCATGAATAGTTCATTTATGTTCCATTTAGATTTGGCGAAGCATAAATACTAGTAATCATCCAACAAAATTAGGCAAATAAGTTACCCAAGATATATCATATCTTATGAAACCAAGGAAAAATAGTCTTATACTTAATAAAGACCACATACCTGATTTGATTAGATCTGAATTCCAAGTGTCTAAAAGGATAGTAAACTGATCACCCTGAAAAGAAAGTAAGGGTATGGGTCACTATGAGTCCATATGATCCCAAACTAGGGTTTGTCCTTCAGTTAGTATTATTTCCACCTTTCTATGATTAGATTAGGGTTTATTCATTCCTTTTTGACTTGTTTCAGAGTCACAAGATCAGGTCTTTATGTAGTAGTACCTATTTATGAAAAGAAATTTCCAACATTAGGGTTCTACTATGGGTTAGATCATTAATGATTTCTTTTAGGGTTCCCATAAATTTGATAGGTCAGGGTTGAATCCTGGGTTATCACGGTCCTTCATGATCATAATGGGGTCATAAGAAATTTGGGTTTGCATTTAATGCATGAAATATACATATGGAGAGGGAGAGGAACCTGAATTTAGGGTTTCCAAATAACCATTCATACATGATTTGGGTTTTATGCTATTGTGAGGATTATGGATTTTATTAGGGTTTAGGCTTCACAAAGATCAGATCATATCAAATAATAACCATTGTTACATGATTACTTTACCTAAGTATGATCGTTAGGATTTAAGCTAATATTTTTGGAATAGAAGTCGGATCTAGGTCCTCATGATATTTTATTCGAATATCTCACATTTTTCTAATGAAAATGGTATATAATATTGTTATTTTCAGATACTTCTAGCATATACTAGAACTTTTCTAAGGTAGACCAATTTTATTTGATAATAATAATAAAAGGGAAAAGATATTACCTTGATCAACGGACAAATCTGACTGGATTGACGGCTCTAATTGTTTCAAGGTCTTGCGAGCTCAATCCTAGATTGCTGATGTGGCGCTCGTTGACTAGCCCCAAGCAAGTGTGAGACTCCACTGACTTCTGTTGACTCGCGCCTAGGCTCACTGAGGTGGCATCTGCTGATAGGCCCAGCTGGATCCACAAGTCCCTCTTCTCCTTGCATGAGCTTCCTTTAGAGCATAAAAACATAGCAGAGGGCTCACCGACACTGGAGGGGAGAGGGAGTAGCAAGATCCTATCTCGGGTGGGAAGGTGCCGCCCGAGCTCATCTGGTGTTGGCGAGTTGTGGTGAGGAGGTGATTGAGAGGGTTGAGGTGCAGATGTGAGGACCCCAAAAGAAGCTATGCTATGACACCATAGTGATGCAATAATGTGATTCGGTCTCTAGGGTAATGAGTAAGGTCACGAAGTAGAGGGGCAAAGAAAGGAGGCGGCGATCATTGGATGGCCTTATATAGAGTTGAGGGGAGTTTTTAGGGCTATAACAGCTCTGGGGTTGTTAGCCGCTGCCGCTGGAGTGAGAGAGAACCTTGCTCCGGTTGTTGAGTCAGTGCACCTATAACGACCCCGCCTCTCGGTAACCCCCAATTAAGGGAGACCCGAATGTCAGAGCCGTTATCCCAATTGACAGGATCAATGGTTCGAAAAATAATCAATAATAATTATGAAATTCTACCAACTAAACTGAATTCTGGTATAAAATAAAACTTTGCATACCTTTTAAAAACTTTGGTTATCTACTTCTATCCACAACTTGGATCTATTCTATCTAATCCTCCTTGCACTTTTTTTCTTATTTCCATAATGTGTCATTTTACTATTTGTTCTTTTCAACTTTGTACCTAAAACGCCGACAAACAAAACATTTGTCAGCATATCGAAATATGTCAGTATGTGGGGACAACCAAAATTTTACAACTATGGCTAACAATCTAAATATCACAATCAAGTTAATTAACAAGCAAATTTACGCTTTCAATGTGACATTCTCCACCACTTTTTCCTAACCCTGGCATACCCACCTTACGGTTTCTCTTTTGCCATTGACTTAAGGCCACCTTCTCAATCTCGAGCTTGGTGTCTAGGTTCACCCTTCATGGTGCCCTTTAGTCATGCAATATCATAGGCCACCTTCTCAATCCCGAGCTTGGTGCCTGGGGTCACCCTTCATGGTGCCCATTGGTCTTCCCTCCTGGGCTTTACCTTTTTGCATCATCCGTCAGGGTGGCATGTAGGTGTGAGAATACACACTTATTTTACAATTGTGAAAATCATAGTGACTTTATAATTTGCAAGTATGAACATCCAACTGGTAAGTTGCATTCAATGCGATGAATCATCTGAGAAACTCTTCAGGAAACTAATGTGATTAACCATAATTAACCACATACCTTTCAGGCTGATGTGAGACAGAGTTAATCCAATCCATGCAAGAAATCCAATAGGCAAGCAAGCACACAAAGAGATCCTGAAATATGCATACAATTTCCTATCATTGATCATGCCATCAAGATCTATTAAACCTAGCTCACTTCCTAGGGTTTCTAGTCCACTTTTAGGGTTTCCATTGCAATTAGGGTTTCACTTCATTTATACTATTTTAAACCCTAATTTTATACAATTACTCACAAACCCTAATTATCTCATCTATTCTTCACGATAGATATTAAGGTTACCTTTTAACAACATATAACCTTAATTTCGGATTAAAGGCACAATTATCCATCAATTAAGTCTATTAAAACTCTTTTACCTTAAAACTACCATTTTTACCATTTTTAATTCATGACAAGATTATTAGGCCTAATTATCATCTTTGGTTTCTCCTGGGTTAACAACTCATAATTCATTATGATCTAATTCACATATGAACTCTTTTTCGCATTAAGTCCACCTTTATCCATTAGAAAACCCTAATTTCCATATTAAGGGTGTTTATCCACAATTAGGAACTTTTATACTCGAAATAGCTTAGAGCCATCATATCTCAACTTTAATCATGAATTTGAACAATTACAACCATTAAGAGTCACAATTACTAACATTAGGGTTTCAAGGCCCATTAAAGCATATTTATGCGCATGAAATTCTAAATTAAACCCATTACATGCAAAGTTCATCCTTTTTGTTCTTAATGTACCTTTTTACCATTAACAAGTTAATATCAACTTTAATCATCCATTAAACCCTACTAAATACATTAATCATCTCAAAATAGGGTTTCTTAATCATTAATACATTAAAGTTGATAATTTCAAGAAGAATTAGCATCTAAATATATTTTTTATGGATTCCCCTCATTTTTCTGAGCAACTTTCATATTTCACATGTATCGATCCGAGCTACCAATAAAGAGATATGATTTTTTCAAGAATAACTTACTTGAGCCAATCGATGAGCGCCACGTCACCCCTTTCCTTGCAAAGAGGCCCATTTAAGAAATATAACCAATTTACATTCTTGCCCTCATTTAAGTCGATCGTCTCTTCATCCCGTGGAGGGTCAAATCCGTCCAATGCATGTTTGGTCATCTTCCTCCCCTAGACCCTACACAGCCGTCGACCTGCAGCCAGGCGCGAGGCTATCCGCCTCACTCCACGGCCTGAAGCTCACCGGAACCACACTCCCTGCCTCTGACATTCCCTATCGTGCCGAATAGAGCCTCGAATCATGGATGAGACGACTGGTTTCGAGAGAACCAAGCCCACTCACGCGGCTGTTCTTGTAGCCAAGTTGTAGCTACTGCTCCTGGGTTAGGGCACGATGGTGGTGGCCAAGCCTCTCCCCAGCATTGTGGGGTATCCTACTTTCATCTCGACTTATCACGGTCCCTCGCTGCTCTAGAGATAGAGCTATTCTCAAAGGTTAGGGTTTTCATGAAAAGAACAAGAAGGAGAGAGAGAAGGGTACGTATGATCTTTCTTGAACTCAAACCAGAGGGTCTACCCCTTATATAGGGGGAGGGTATCCACATCCCAACATACTTGCCCACGAAGACACAAAGCCTTTTCCTAATAGGAGAACAATTTTCCTTTAATTAAGAAGTATTTTCTCTCTCATTAACAATTCCTTGTTTAGACATGATCTTTGGTCATTAAGGAATTCAAAAATCATCTCTTTCATCATCATCATGCTTCACTTTTAATCTATTGGCCACAAAAATCAACTTTCTTAAAGCAATTAACATCCCTTTTTGATAATATCAAAAAGTCATTAACTATGTAGTACATTATCGTCTTATTTTGTATTTATTGATATTTTCTCTTTCTTTTCCTCCATTGGGGCTCCTTAGACCCCAAGAAACTCTAATATTTCGAAATCCTTTTTAGTGAATATTCATTATCCTTCTAGATGCATCTATATCCATTATTTCTCATTATCTTACTTATTTCTTGATTAAAATATCTCTTTTTGAGGATATCTCTTTATCTCCCTTTTTATTTTCCTTATTGGAATTCCTTCTAATATTATAAACCTCATGGATACGAAAATCCACCAAGGATAACTAAATTAGACCTCTTTTCTCTTATTTCCCACATTTTATCATTATTTTCAATTTCTTTCTTAATAAAGAAATATTTAATTGATCATTTCTTTTCTTGTTGCATTATCTTTGCAACTTTGAACTTCTTGGAACCCAATGAACCCAAAAGGCACGCAATCCAACTTTGTATTATATTCTTTTTCCTTCTAGAGGTTTCTACATCTTTCTTTTCTTCAATTCTCAATTATTCATTTACTAATTGAATTTCCTTGTTATTGGGCCCAATAGCCAATCAAGCCCACAAAACAACCAACAAGGCTATTGTAAATGAAATCCATTTATTCAAAACAAATTATATCCTTATTTTTTCAAATATCTTTAATAGGAGAAATTACATTTCTCACCAATAGAACCCAAAATTTGAGGTTGTAACAGCAACGATGCACGAAACTTGGTCAAAATGGGGTTGGTTGGGTGCAGTTTTCAGAGATAGTATTATCTCTATGGGTGAAACCTTGAGATACAAAGTGAGGTGGCGGCTCGACTGGGTTGAGCTTTGTTCTCACCTACCCGCCCTTTATGAGAGGTAGGAGACAAGTCTCAGGCCGTTGGATCCTCACGCTATCAATGATCAAGGAGATCAGATGGCTGGAAATGTAGGGCCAATACTAAAGGCCCGTGCACAGGGGGTGCATGACATTATGTGTCACTCTTGATCAATAAAATCAAGAACTTAGGTCCTAGTTTAGAAATAAATGCAATAATGTGCATATTTTCCAAAGCTCATAACTCCTAATTGGCCTATCCTATTTGGATGAAATTTTAAACCAAACTTAATGATAATATTATCTAGAATTGAGAGTCAAACTCGTATGTTGGTTGTATAATTTGCTATGAAATTAGGGTTTTGATTTTTATGAAATTGATAATCACTTTTAATCAATTTAGAAAGGGAAAAGTTTGAGGGTATTTTTGGAAATAGTAGGACTATAGGAGAGAGAAAATATAAGTAAAAACTCACTCTATTATAAGAAGATTGAATTCATATGAAAAAAATGATAGAAACACAAAAATCAAGCCATAGCTATCATTCCCACATTAAACCATCATCATCGGTCCCTGTCAAATCTAACGAGCCTAAGATCAAGTCTTGTGGCGGACAAACATTGATGAATGGAAAATCACCATTATAAGGAGCCAACATGAATCAAGAGAAAAAAAATGAAATCATAATTAAATATCAAATTTGATAAGAAGAATCAAACCATAGCTAAGAACGTTTGAAGAAGGCATTGGCATGGCCAAAATCACATGGATTGCTAAAGAGGGATATAAATAGGTAAAATGGGGAAAACATTCTAGCTGCAATATTCATGGAAATTGATAGTTTAAGAAGCATTGTGGAGTATAAGGGAATAGATCCCATCGCTCATCTCAAATGCCAACGTTGTCATTCCCAACAACAATCTCCAAGCAAGTCTGTAAGGTAGTTGGGTTGGGAACAATGTTGTGATGTGATGGAATATGCAAGTGAAGATGGAATGTTAGTGAGGGTCTTTAGTAGGTGAAAAGAGGATTTTATATGCAATTGGGCATCGGAGGTAGTGTGGATACTCTTTGGTTGCTAAGTTTGGATGGAACAAGGAGCCCTTCCTAGTCTGGGAGTTCTAGGGCATAAAACCTGATAAAAATGGGACAATTTTGTTTGAGAGGATGTGAGAAAAGTGTTGAATACTTTAGATTCTATTGGTTAGTGGTGAAGAAAGGTATAAGAGGTAGGAGCTGTCATGCTTAGTTGGAGTCCTTAAAACACTAGAATCTAGTGAAGGGGATGATTTGTTGTTCGGAAAAGATTCTAGATTCGAGAGTCACACTTAAAATGGAATTGTGTTACACAGATTCAGGTAATAGACGACTATAGGTAGTCAATCAATAAATATCAAAACCTAAATATATTAGGACTCAAGACTACATCACTTGCCTTCCTAATTTGATTTGGGGTTCTAGAATTACCCTATATGGTCCAAAATTTGTAGGTCTGTTAATTATAGCATGGGAATTACGCTATGCCATATTGCCAATTTACCTCAACCTCGTGTCGTCCCTAAGTGAAACATCAATTAGGGTTTGTGGTGGTTTCCTGTACTCACTCATGTCGGTAATCTCTCTCTTATAGGTACAAGGGTGACTCTTGTGGTCCTGGTACTATTTCCACCATGGTCGTAAAGCTCGTAGATAGGTGCACCAAGATATGAGTCATAGAAGATGAAGAATACCTAATAAAGATCCCAGTAAAAAAGACCATTGAAGGGGAAAACACATGGAACAGACACTGGTTAGAACATTGTTGACTGATCATACATACAACTCCTAAGTGATGAAGAGAATGCTGACTCGGACTTGGGCTCTATCAGCAAAGGTCCTCTTCAGCCAACCGGAATCCAAATTGTTTCTCATACGATTCTTCCATTGGAAAGATAAAAAGGAGGTGATCATAGGATCACCATAGAACTTTGAGAACAAACTCATGAAGATAGAAGATCATAGATGCACATAGGTCCTATGAATTAAGAAAACAAGGTTATCTCATACACAAGAAAGCAACTGCTGTCAATTTTTGAAGAGGACAGAGTTCCTAAAGCACCACTGAAGATGGCTGACGAAGACTTCTTGGTGAACGTAGGAGATTTGGACCAACCAGCTTCTCTAGAAGGACTTGGGGTATACTTCTTTTCTACTCCTGTGCCAATATACAAACCCAATGAGGAAGTACTACAAGTCAGTGCAGTAGTGGTGATAAGGACATAGAAAAAGGAGCAACAAAGTTCACATGGACAAAAGAAAAAAGGAGGGAAACACAAAGAGAAGAAAATGGATCCCAATTGGGTCTTCAAGATGAGTCAGGTAGCCAGAATGGGGGTGATAGAAGAGGAGGTGGAGTAGGATATACACATCAGAAAAAGAAAAAGACGTGGGGAACCTCGTGATATAGAAATCGATGTCACGTAACAACTAACGGGGGGTGGGGAGGCAAAGGACAAAAATCTTCCAGAGTCATCAAGCTAGTGGGGTGCAAAGAATCCAAGTTGTAGCAGTTGGTGTCATCCAACCCTTCAAACCAGAATGAAAATAATAAGTTGGAATTGTTAGGGAATGGGCCACCCTAAAACTATGTAGGATTTCCAATCATGGTGTTGGAGAGAGAGCCCTAACTTGGTTTGTTGAATGGAAACCATGGTAACTACAATAAAATTTGAGAAGGTTATGAGGCAGTTCATTTTTCTTGATGGTATTTGTGTTTCTAGCATTGAAGGGATGCATGCATTGGCTTTTGGTGGAGAGACATTGAGGTGGAAGTTACCTCTTACATGCAACATTATGTTGAGTGTTGTGTTATTGAGGGAGAAGATAAAAAATAGAGAGTGATTAACATATATGGATGGGTAGACTTAGACAAAGAAAATGAAGACTTGGGAGTTGATGAGGATGCCGAAAGCCACATCCAATCTTCTTGTCATGATATGTGGAGATTTTAATGAGATAACATCTAATAAATAGAAAAAAGGGGTCCTATAAAGCTAAATAGATTTCTACATAATTTTAGTGATGTAATAATTGACTATGAGCTAGCAGATCTTGATTTCTCAGGAGATCCTTTTACTTGGAGGAGAGGAAACACTCTCGAGATAATAATTCATGAGAGAATGGATAGGGCCTTGGCAAATCCTGATTGTAACAACATGTACACATATTGCAAAGTAATCTGATGCGATGATTTTGAGTCGCATTTGGAGACCTATTTCATATGTGTTTTGTGCCTTAATTACTCATTTTCATGGATATTATTGCATAATTCAATTTATTTGGTCTTTGCCATCATTTTATATCAAATCCCCTTTATTTCATTATTTTAAGCATTATTGATCATCTTATCATAAATCGTGTGGATTTATTTGGTCTTGTTGTACAATTTCAGGAAAAACAAGTATCTACATCCGTCGATACCATCGACGGATGTCGATACCATCGACCAAGCCACAGGTTGTCAGCCGAGAAGAGCAATACAGAGTCGATACCATCGACGCCCAAGTCGATGGCATCGAGATGTCTCCAGGCTGCTAGCGAGGATTAAGTCGATACCATCGACGGATGTCGATGCCATCGACACAAGGAGAGCTACAGCGTCGCTAAACGACAACAACCGACGCTAAAGGAGTCGATACCATCGACACCCAAGTCGATGGTATCGAGATCACCACAGGCGCTCAGAATAAAAGAAAGGAAAGCTGCCGCTAATCCGCCGGGTCGATACCATCGACCCGCGTCGATGGTATCGACGCCGGCAGATATGTGTTGGATGTGTTTTGATTCCGATCGGACGGCTGTTGTTATTTGACGACCTAATTAGGGACTTATACCTAATGACGGCCGCCCAGACGGAAAGAGATCTCATTTTTGGATTGCACGAGTGCCGAGGAGGAGAGAAAGGAGAACGGAGGCCGAGAAGCTCATCCCGGGTGATTCGGACGCTGCCGAAGACAATTTCCACCACCGACAGGCGGGGAAAGCTTGTGTTCTACGCCAAGGATCCACCGGTTCTTCTCCGTTCAGGGGTTTTCCCATCTATTTCACGTTTTTCTTATGAATCCCCCAATTTCTACCATGTATTTGTGTAAGATGAACATGAGAGGCTAAAACCCTCAATCTTTAGGACCGGGAGTAGCCCGGGGATACATTGTATGATGATTTTATATTGATAATTCATATTTTTCTCTCATATCCGTGGTATAA
Source organism: Alisma plantago-aquatica (assembly GCA_963693085.1). Taxonomy (NCBI): domain Eukaryota; kingdom Viridiplantae; phylum Streptophyta; class Magnoliopsida; order Alismatales; family Alismataceae; genus Alisma; species Alisma plantago-aquatica. The sequence goes on from OY856411.1 coordinate 640,058,067, forward strand.
ATTCGTTTTCTCTATTGCTATTGTTATGCTTGATCACCATAATAATAAATTAATGCCCTTAATCACTTCGACAGAAGGATTAACGGTTGAAAAGAAACAAATTCTACATTAATTAATAAAACCCTTGACAAAGGAGTTGTAAAATTAATGGTGGGAACTGAGGGACCGATCTTAATGCGCTTAGTTTAGGGGAATGATTACTATGACGATGGAATCAACCTAAATCTATGTAGTGGATTACACCACGACAGTGGGTAATTCTCATTTCAGGCCACTACCCGGATAGAGAGAGAAGTGTGAGGAATTATATGAAATCTAATACAATGTTGACCCGCGGTGAAACCGCCATCCTAAAGATATCCCTTTTAATTGATTAAATTAACCTTTAATCGATTGTTTTCTTTGTTTGATTTTTATTTTCTTTTAATTTGAACAACAAAACCCTACTTTGTTAATCGGTCTAGCTGATTGCGATTAGTTAGTAGAAGTCTCCAATAATTCACGTATCCCTGAGTTCGACTCGGGCCTCACAAGGCCTATATTACTCGACGCGTATACTTGCGTTTAAGCGCGTAGTAAAATACACATCAAGTTTTTGGCGCCGTTGCCGGGGATACGGCGAATTATTGGCACTTTGAGTGCTAAGAGCGGCCACTCTAGGCCACATTTTTTTTATTATTTATTTTAAAACAATTTCAAAAAAAAAATTCTTTTATTTCTTTATAATTGTGTTGACTCGTCCAAAGCATTGTACTGAACCCCTATTTCCATATTTCAGGTGCTTTGCATGGTGCACACGCGTAGTCGAGACTACGTGAATCGCACACCTGAGGTTCCATCTGCGGGACCAGAGGACGAGGACAACTACGAGGAGGAACACCACAGTGATATACATTCTGAATCTAAGCCGGAACAAGAAGAAGTAATGGCTGAAGCACAGACAATATGGGAGAAGATCAAGGCGTCTTCTTCCTCGGCATCAAAGGGGCCTATAAAGAAACAGGGGCTAAACATTCCAACCTACAAGATTGACCCAGCACTGATTAACTTGGTCAAATCCAATGCATTTCACGGACTGAAAAATGAAGATCCAGTGGCACATATTAGTCAGTTTGTGGAAAATTGCGATATGGTGAAGATTGATCGATTTCCGCAGGATGTGCTCTATCTCAAGTTATTCCCCAGTTCCTTGGCGGGAGTAGCAAGAGAGTGGCTCCACAACCTCGACGACGAGTTTGTTGAGTCATGGGATCACATGGTGGAGGTTTTCTTTGAGAGGTTCTTCCCTCCTGAGAAGACTAATGATATGATCCGAAAGATCCACAATTTCACCCAACAGGCGGGTGAAACCTATTCTGAGACGTGGGAGCGATTCCAGGTCATGTTGAGGAGATGTCCACACCATGGATTGGACAAGGAGACCCAAGTGAAGATCTTCTACTTTGCTCTCTCCGAGCATGATAGAAGTAATCTTGATTCAGCCGGATCTGGTTTCTTTCTAAATAACACGGATACCAGATGTTGGGAAATATTGAAGAACATGGCTAGGAAACAGTCATGGGGTGACAGAGGTGCCGTGGAACATGTCAAAGCTGCCGGTGAATCCAGAATAGTTAGGGAGCTGAACGACAAGCTAGATCTTCTAGCCAAGAAGGTGTTAACTAATGAGGATGCATCTAAGGACGAGGAAGCCCAAGTAAAGTACATGCAACAACAGGGCTATAGAAACAATGACTATGCATGGAGGAAAGATAAAAAGTTTTCATGGAAGGATCCGAACAATTTTTTACAAGATCCGGATGCAAAGCCACAACCGAGAGCTGAAGATAAAAATACTGAATTGCTAAGCCAAATGGTCCAGCAAAATCAAGAGATGATGGCCATGTTTGGAAAACAACTGCAATCTCAAGGTGATATTCTAACCAAATTTGGGCAGACGCTGCAAAGCCATGGAGCGCAAATGCGGGCATTGGAGACCACTGTGGCACAGATTTCAAGTGAGGTGGCGGCTATCAAGCACGCCAATCAACAGAAACCAGCCGAGAACGCGAATGTGGTTCCAGCGCACCATCAGGTCAAATACATTTCTGTGGTGAGTAATGAAGAAGAATCTCAGGTGCAAGAAGTTGCAGAGGAAAGGAGAATGACGTTCAATGTGAATGCAACACCGGCAATACCATTTCCACGCACGTACTATGGACTGCCGGGTGGAAACCCTTTCTTCAGAAAATCTGATAGAGTTGTGAAAACTGTATCTCCACCTGGGCAAAAAGAAGAAGTGCAAGTTTGTGCACATGCGGAGACTAAGAAGGTGGAAGAGGAACCACAACAAGCCGCTACTAATGAGGATGACTTGCAAAAGCCAACGTCCGAGATAGTGAGTGAAGCAAGCTTAGGGGAGGTACCCCCGAAAGACTCATATGTGCCTCCTCCCAAGCTTGTCAATGCGGCAGATGTGTCAAATCGGGATAATCCAAAGCCGAAGAAGGAGCACCGACACTATAGGAAATTCTTGGAAATATTCCGCAAGCTGCATATCAACATTCCGCTGGTGGAGATGATTGAGAAAGTGCCCGCCTACGGGAGGTTCATTAAAGAGATCATCAATAAGAAGAGGCGGATAAATGATGATGAAATGTATTGGTTGAATGAGACGGTGAGCTCGATGATTCATGGGAGTTCACCAAAGAAGAGAAAAGACCCAGGAGGTTTTTACATCCCATGTTCGATAGGTGGTCAACATGTTTCTAAAGCGCAATGTGATTCTGGCGCGAGTATTAATCTTATGCCTTTAGCTACTTTTCAGAAGCTAGGGTTAAAAGAGATCAAGAAGTTGGCTGCGACAATCGAATTGGCAGATGGGTCTACAGTGAGACCTTATGGAGTATGCGAGGATGTTCTAGTTAAAGTTGACAGATTTGTGTTTCCGGTGGATTTTGTCGTCTTGGACATGCCACCACTACAAAATTGCGAAATCCTCCTAGGAAGGCCGTTTCAAGCAACGGCTGACGTCGTGACTGCCTTAGGGAGAGGGACTTTGTCTTTGGGTATTGGAGGAGATCGAGTCGAATTCAAATTACCGAATGATCCTCTAAGCCCAGTTCCCAAGATGAAAAGATGATGATTGTCACACCGTCTAGCCTAAGACGTTAAACAAGGGCGCTTGGTGGGAGGCAACCCAACCATTGGTACATTAGGATGGTTTAGTGTTAGGTATAGTTTGCTTTTATTTTGTTTTGTTTACTTTTTAGTTTAAAAATGATACCTTGATCCGTTTGTTAAATGTGCAGGAACAGGCAGGGTCGATACCATCGACACATCAGTCGATGGTATCGACATGGGTTCAGGTTGACACCAGCAGAAATCGCACTGAGTCGATACCATCGACGGCCCCGTCGATGGCATCGACATGGTCACAGGCAGGTCGCAATAAAAGTGTCGATGGTATCGACAACCCAGTCGATACCATCGAGATCTCTGGAGATTTTCAGACAAATTTTGCTCATTCAACTCGATACCATCGACGGCCTTGTCGATGGTATCGACATCATCACAGGTTGAATGCAATAAACGGAGGTGTCGCAATAAAAGCAAGTCGATACCATCGACACCCGTCGATGGCATCGACGGACATGTCACCGATCCGTATGAAGACATCGACGACGATCACAACAGACACGTCAGCGATCCGGGTGCTGCGTCGATACCATCGACTTATGTCGATGGTATCGACACGTCAGCGATCCGGGTTTCTCGATCCAACCAACGTCAGCCGTCGATACCAGCGACAGATGCGGCTACCCGTGAGACATGTCGATACCATCGACCCGTGTCGATGGTATCGACAGGTCAACAGGGGCGCCGATCAAGTCTATTTAAGGGGACTTGCAACGTCATATGACATCACACCCTCAGAGCAAGTATCTCCTATTGCGCCGAGCACTCCCCCGAGCCCTCTACACCTGCGGAGAAGCGTCATCAAGCGAAGATCTTCACCGAGCGGAGAATTTCTCTCCATCTTCACCGAGCTCTTTTCTCCCAATCTCATTCTTCTCGCAAGCATGGTGCATACGGGCGGAGCATCTTCATCGAGCACACACCCCAGGGAGATCGAGGAGTTTGTTCCTCCTCCAACCGCTTCCATCTCTCGTCCACGCCTCATTCATGCCAACATGGATGTAAGGAAGGTATACGAGGAAATAATGAAGCGGAAGTTCGAGGCCACCCGGTATGTGGACCGGGGAATGATCAGGGACTTGGGATTCGAGGCCAACTTGGCCTATGTGTTGGCCGGGCAAGCGCGGCACACCGGTCGCATATATGAGATGGACTGTCATGCGGATGGGCAGCCGTTCTTTGGCGAATGGCCCACATACAAGGAACTGGTGTCCGAGTTCATGGCGACTCTTGATATCTGCGTTGTACCAAATGACGTGGTGCCATCGGACCAGACGTGGATCCAGGGAAGGGTGTCCTTCAGACTCTTCAACAACAATTACAACATCACGTTGAAGCAGTTCAACGCCATCTTCAACTGGAACCACAGCCGCCACGATCACCGACGCCCCGACGCCCGCACCGACTACGACAAAATCTTCGTCGAGCTAGTTACAGTGCCGGCAGGGAAGACCGTGAGCTACCACAATGCCGCGGTAGCTGATTTTGAGCACCCGTTCGTCCGGGTATTGCATAGGATGCTTAGCTTGACCTTCTTCGGGCGGAGCGATCTTGCTTTGAGCAAGTTTCAGGAGAGCGACTTGTTCTTTCTGTACGCCCTCCTGAAACGTCAAGAGTGCAACTGGGGAGCATTCTGGTTACAGCGCGTCATGGCGGTGAAGCGGAGCACAAGGAAGGCTCCAATACACTTTGGTGGTCTTGTCACCAAGTTGGCGCTTTACTTGGGGCTGAACTTTCAGTCCATGACTCCGATTTCTACGCGGAGTAAGGTGAACGTGCAACACTTGCACCGTTCAAACCTCATTCTTATCCGGGACGGGTTGGCGTACGCTCATTGCCACATCAACCAAGCTTACCAGGAGGCATCCCTGCCGGACGACGTCTTCCACATCGAGGGCAAGCAGCATTTCCGATGGCCCATCATAGCCATCGAGTCCTCGGAAGAAGAAGGCGGAGGTGACGACCAAGAAGGCGAGGCGGAGGAAGACGAGGAGGCTTTCACACCTCTTCGAGCACGCGTGGCACCACGGAAGCGTCCTAGGATGCATCCGGGTGCATCTTCATCATCTCAGCCCCTGCCGCCATCACCACAGCAAGAACAGCCAGCTGCGGATCCCTACTCCATGCAAGGGATGTATACCATGCTGCAGGACATCCAGCAGACGCAGCACCAGCATATGACTTTGTATACCGGCATCCATGAGACAACGGGCCGGTTGCTTGATAATCAAAGGGCTATGTTCGAGAACGAGCGGCTCATCCTCGCCAACCAAGAACAAATGCACAACCGGTTGCAGCGGATAGAGACGCAGCAGGAGCCCTTCTTCGACCACTACTGGAGTCGAGACTACTTTGGAGGTTATCCACAGCCTCCGCCGAGGACCCACTATGATCCAAGCTTCCAGGGGGAGTACCCGTCTTGGGATCCTATGGCACCACATTACCCACCACTGCCTCCACAAGATTGATCAGGGTATCACTGTTCCACCCTTAAGTTGGTTTTTGACTATGAGGCCATAGTCGGATTCAAGCTTAGGGGGGTGGCTGGAACAGCTCTATCTTTTATCTTTTCTTTAGTTGTTTTAGTTTCTGCTTTGTTATTTGTTTTTGCAATTTTAAGTTTTTATTTAGGATCCACATCTATCTAGTGTAACTGTGGATGTCGTAAAAATTGTCATCTTGCTGTTTTCATGGGGAAATTAAAGGGAATTGAAAAAAAATTTCTGTGTCATTTGGATAGCTTTACTTGGTTGTCCTTGGGGAACTTATTCTATGAAAATGATTGATTATGTCAACTTTGAAGCAATATGTCATACCCACACACGCATTGACTCATGAAAAGTGGATAGTAACGGTTGTTTGAGCCTAACCTAATCAAATGGTAATGAGACCTTAATCAGATGTAAGAGAAAGAACCCTTTTAACTACTACACATGTCAATAAGGAGGGACACATAATTTTCTTTTAAGGTTCAGTCACTTAATCTTGTGATCATTCCACCCCATTTCCTATAATCCACCCAAGAATTGGAAGTAAAGTGCAGTTTCAATTTCTTTTGCGTGCATGGCATGTAGATAGGTTTTGCATTGTTATTTTCATGTTTTTGCATAGAATAATAAAAAAAATATATAGTGATACATGCACATTACCCTTAGGTGCATGTCATGTTGTTGCATTCACAATTTCATGATTTTCATGCATAAGCACACCATGTATCTCAGTTTTCCTAAATAGGTGATCTAATTTGTTCCATACCCTCGAAATAAAGCAAAGATCTCCAATTGGAAAGAAAATGGCCTTATACATGTATCTCTAAGCAATTATGGATATATGGGCAAAGAAAAAATTCTGGAAATATGAAAAAATGTTAGAAAAAAAAAGAAGAGAATTTAGAAGGAAATGGAATAAGAGGGAGAAAGGAATGATATCACTTGTATAACAGGGGATTTGAGTACATGATGTGACTTGAGTAGATTTCTATCTCATTTTGAGGTAGAAGGTTAGTGCATGCATCATTCCACTCGCTTTTAGGCAGTAGGGCATTCTTAATGTGCATTTGCATCATGTAGGGCATTTTGTTATATGCATTTTGAAACTGTGTAATACTTCCAAATTCTCCCATGAACCACCCATTCCATCCACCCGTTGCTCGGATTGGTAGGCCACCGTGATTTTCTCCTCACTCATGTTTATCAGGAAAACTGCTTCCATGTAGATGGTAGTTAGGGCGAGCAACGTAGAGTAGGTGATCACAAGATGCACCATGGCTGAATCGGCGAACTTTATTATGATAACTGCCTTATGTGATAGTGTTCATCAGTTTGAAGGATAATTTCTTTTATTGATGGTTATTGTCGCCTTTAGGGTAATTACTGTTCTGTGATTAGGGTAGGCCGGTTTGAGAACGTCCAGTGGGAGTCATTTGTGAGGTGGGTTGGTGTTTTGATTGTTAGTTGACATTCGCAATTCTATTCTAAGGATTAGTTGCTCGAGGGCGAGCAATGTTTAAGCTTAGGGGAGTTTGATGCGATGATTTTGAGTCGCATTTGGAGACCTATTTCATATGTGTTTTGTGCCTTAATTACTCATTTTCATGGATATTATTGCATAATTCAATTTATTTGGTCTTTGCCATCATTTTATATCAAATCCCCTTTATTTCATTATTTTAAGCATTATTGATCATCTTATCATAAATCGTGTGGATTTATTTGGTCTTGTTGTACAATTTCAGGAAAAACAAGTATCTACATCCGTCGATACCATCGACGGATGTCGATACCATCGACCAAGCCACAGGTTGTCAGCCGAGAAGAGCAATACAGAGTCGATACCATCGACGCCCAAGTCGATGGCATCGAGATGTCTCCAGGCTGCTAGCGAGGATTAAGTCGATACCATCGACGGATGTCGATGCCATCGACACAAGGAGAGCTACAGCGTCGCTAAACGACAACAACCGACGCTAAAGGAGTCGATACCATCGACACCCAAGTCGATGGTATCGAGATCACCACAGGCGCTCAGAATAAAAGAAAGGAAAGCTGCCGCTAATCCGCCAGGTCGATACCATCGACCCGCGTCGATGGTATCGACGCCGGCAGATATGTGTTGGATGTGTTTTGATTCCGATCGGACGGCTGTTGTTATTTGACGACCTAATTAGGGACTTATACCTAATGACGGCCGCCCAGACGGAAAGAGATCTCATTTTTGGATTGCACGAGTGCCGAGGAGGAGAGAAAGGAGAACGGAGGCCGAGAAGCTCATCCCGGGTGATTCGGACGCTGCCGAAGACAATTTCCACCACCGACAGGCGGGGAAAGCTTGTGTTCTACGCCAAGGATCCACCGGTTCTTCTCCGTTCAGGGGTTTTCCCATCTATTTCACGTTTTTCTTATGAATCCCCCAATTTCTACCATGTATTTGTGTAAGATGAACATGAGAGGCTAAAACCCTCAATCTTTAGGACCGGGAGTAGCCCGGGGATACATTGTATGATGATTTTATATTGATAATTCATATTTTTCTCTCATATCCGTGGTATAAATTCGTTTTCTCTATTGCTATTGTTATGCTTGATCACCATAATAATAAATTAATGCCCTTAATCACTTCGACAGAAGGATTAACGGTTGAAAAGAAACAAATTCTACATTAATTAATAAAACCCTTGACAAAGGAGTTGTAAAATTAATGGTGGGAACTGAGGGACCGATCTTAATGCGCTTAGTTTAGGGGAATGATTACTATGACGATGGAATCAACCTAAATCTAAGTAGTGGATTACACCACGACAGTGGGTAATTCTCATTTCAGGCCACTACCCGGATAGAGAGAGAAGTGTGAGGAATTATATGAAATCTAAGACAATGTTGACCCGCGGTGAAACCGCCATCCTAAAGATATCCCTTTTAATTGATTAAATTAACCTTTAATCGATTGTTTTCTTTGTTTGATTTTTATTTTCTTTTAATTTGAACAACAAAACCCTACTTTGTTAATCGGTCTAGCTGATTGCGATTAGTTAGTAGAAGTCTCCAATAATTCACGTATCCCTGAGTTCGACTCGGGCCTCACAAGGCCTATATTACTCGACGCGTATACTTGCGTTTAAGCGCGTAGTAAAATACACATCATAATCCATCAGCCAAAATATGAGTAAGACCACGCCCCTACTATCATCTAAGTAGACAACATGGAAAGAAGGAGAAGAAAGAAGGAACATTACTTTGTTTTTGAACACATGTGGGTTAACAAGCCTCAATGTGTAGAAACTATTCAGAGGAGCTGGGAGGAAAGCAGGGGACTCAGTGTGGTAGAAAAAATCAAGGTGTGCAGATAGTTTGAAGAGGTGGTCAAAAAACATTTCAAGAATATCACAAGAAAGGTAAAGGTGACCCAAAAGTCTCTTGATGAATACTTGTAGCTTCCCCCAGATTGTGTGGTGCTTCAAAACTATTTTGACCTGAAAAAATTTACAATATTGGCATAGGAAGAATGAAGCTTACTAGTACCCAAGGTTCTGGGTGAATGAAATGAAAGAAGGGGACAAGAATATGATATACATTCACCAGAAAGCTTCTACAAGGAGGAAAAGAAACAAAATTCCTAGACTAAAGGACAGTGATGACATTTAGAGGGAGGAGAAGGAGAAAATCAAAGGGGTCGTAGTCCAATTTTTTGAGAGCTTGTTTCAAATAAGAAATCCTATGGGTTTTGAGGAGGAAACATCTGGTCTAAAAGTTTGATTTCTAAAACAGTCCAAGAAATACTTGTAGCTAAATTCATAGAGGAGGAAATCCTTTTGGCTCTCAAAGAAATGCACCATAAGAAGGAGCTTGGTTCAGATGGAATGAAATAAATATTCTACCAATAATTCTAGCATGTGGTGGGTAACGATATGACCAACAATATCAAAGGCTGGTGGAGAGATATCATGGATACTAAGGAGGTAAACTCTACTTTGGTCATGATTATTCTAAAAGTATAGAATATAGTAGAACCTGCTCAATACCGACCCATTAGTATTGCAATGTGGTTTACAAAGTGGCACCCAAGGTTGTGGCAAATAGATTAAAACCCCACATCAATGATATTGTATATAAGAATTAAAGGGCCTTCATACTCAAAGGACTGATTATTAACAAAACCCTAATTGGCTATGAACTATTTCATGCTATGATTGGTGGGCAAGAGAAGAAGAAAGGAGACATTGCCCTTAATCTTGACATGTTAAAGAACTATGACTGGTGGAGTGGAATTTCCTCAACCACATAGAACTAGATGGGATTTCCCAATGCATTTAATCAGTGAGTCATGCCTTTTCCATAAATAGAGACAAAATCAAGACAAGCCCACCTGAGGCCTCAAAGAGGGACAACCTCTTTCACCTACCTATTTATCCTTTATGCGGAAGTGTTTCCCATTTCTATTAATTTAGTTGTTGAGAACAATCTCATTCACGGCATGAGAGCAAACAGACATGCTCCTTGCATCTCTCACTTATTTTTTGTACATGATAGAACTCCCTTTATCAAAGCAACTAGTTTTGAATGATTGAAGGTAGTTGAAATCATTAGGCAATATGAATGTGCATCAGATAAAAAACAACCTATCCAAGACTAAAGTGTCGTTTGATAAGGGAGTATGTTATTTTAGTAATGAGGAGATCAAAGCTTTACTAAATGTGACTGAAGTGGTCCAACATGTGAAATAGTTGGGCCTCCCCATAGTGGTGGGATGGTCCGAAAAATAGGTTTTCAATTCATTTAGGAAATGATAGGTAAGAAGTTATAGGGTTGGAAGGAGAAACTCCTCTCAGAAACTATAAAAGAAGCCCTTATCAAGGTAGATGCACAATCAATTTCCACATATATCAAGACTATTTTCCATCTCCATGTATGCATTATTGAGGCTATTAATGATGGAGTAGATAGATTCTAGTGGGGAGCCAAAGAAGGAGAAAGTAAACTCTAATGGATCAACTAGGTTCGACTATGTAAGCCAAAGAGTTAGGGGCATGTACTTTAGAGATGTCAATACCTTCAACCAAGAATTACTTGCCAAACAAATTTGGAGGTTCCATACTATACATGTTAATCTTTCTTATAAGGTCCTCAAATAAAGATATTTTCAAAATTCCATATGGAGGATCATATGCAATTCCATGCCTCTCTTTATGGAGGGACTATAGTGGTCGGTCGAGAATGGATGACATATTGATGCATGGAATGGTGGATGGCTCCTTAATGTCATTGGTCATTTTGCACAATACTGGACATGTGATCATCCCCACATCTAGAATATTAGAAATATCATGCATCCAGTGGATAGGGCTTTGAACATGCCTCTTATCAATTTTGTGTTTCTGCAGCAAGTAGAGTCATCGCTCAAATTTTTGGCATTGGGCCTCCACCCTAGCGAGGATGAACTTTTTTGGTGGCTGATAGCTCGTTTTCATGGGTCAAAAATGTAAACATGATTATCTAGTCAAAGATGTCAGACTTTAATTTTATACCCCCCTAGAAGAGACATCCACAACTCAATATAGAGGCTATTACAGTAGTGCAGGAACACAGGGATAAGGGGAATAACATAATAAAAATGTGAGAACTTAGATTAGTCTAGTCTAATTGAAATAGTAATTTGGTGTTGTTTCAATTAAGGAATCAGTTAACCTAAGAAGCAATAAACCTAAGTTATGAAAGATCAAAGAAGAAATAAAGAAAATTGTGAAATGATAAAAGAGGAAACTTGGATTGGGTTTAACCAATCAAGCCAACCACAACCATGTAAAACCTTTACACCTATTTTATATATATACTCTATTCATTTTGCAAACATCCATAAAAAATTATATGTTCCTTCCTTCTCTCGAGATCCAGATATATTTTTATCTAATAAGGTTTTATCTCTCAAGGTAATAACCAAAAGGCCAAGGAAAACTATATGACTTCTGTTATAGCAACTCCTAACTCTCCTATATCATTACTATCATATACTCCAGATCTAGTTTAATTCATTTCTTTCAAACAATATTCATATCAAACGTCTGAAGAGGGTAGCTAATGATTAATCGACACAATAAATTAAGAGTATAAGAACAAAACATTAAAGAACATATGTCATAAAATAGAAAGATGAACAATTACATGGTTGAGAGGGCTTGCCGTCTACTCCTAACCCAATGATGGACTTTAGCCACGCATGGCTAAAGAAACGAACAAAGTACAACTAGAATAAGTCATGACAAATAAATGAAAGTAAGGGGGTCGATACAAGGGTAGATCGAATGATCGATCTACCAACCTCTTGACTGATCTTCTGGCAGTCGACAACAAGGTCAAAAACTTCCCTCCTCAGTTTGATCTTCTATTAAAGCAAGAAGGTCCTTTGAATCAATGATGATGGTGGAACGGAGTCATAAAGGAGTGAGGTCGACAACTAGATTGATATATATAAACAGGTCTCGTCCATCGGCTTTGGAACTTGGGGGAACTTTGTGGCAGCCTTTTAGCCTTTTATCTCCAAGAATCCAAGATGTCTTGAAGTGATACCCTAGAGGTCATATTATAGTCTTTGATTGGAGGCCTATCGAGGTGACTCATCCAAGTAGGATCATTGCAAATATCAACAATGTCGTCGATAGGGAATTCCTTCGACAGGTCTTTGTCAATCGACAGAGATATCGATCTCTTCTAGGCATCAACCAAGTTGTTCTTTGTTGAGAGGTTGTCGGTGTGATAATGTCAACAAGAGTGTCGATTGGTGTTGTTAGGATGACTCCTCGACATGAATCTTCTTGTCTTTGAGAGTCATCGACATTGTTGTCGATGCAACCTATCATTAGAATGATCGATGGGGATTTCGAGGATCCTTTCTTCAACATAATTTTCGAGGAATGGGCTCGAAAACATTTGACCAACATGAATCCATTGGTGTTGATGGGGTGGATTGTTGGTGTCTCATCAACAAATGTGAGATTTGTACTTTGCTCAACACTCATTATCTGACAGATGGTTGTTGAGGTTTTTTAATTCAACAAGTTGGTTCTCGATGAGTCTATCGAGCTTGATCTGGTAGTCTTTTGTCGACTCTTTAGGTGAAGACTTATGTTGTCGTCTGATTGGTCAACTGTTTGAAACAAAGTCTTTTGAACAACTGCTCAGACTTCATCAATTTCACTGAATTTGCATCCATTTCCCTCAAATTTCAACAGAACTGATTTAGAACCTATCATTAGGAGAATTGCAGTTAAAATGGGTAAAACTAAACATTTAAACTTTATTTCTAATATTTCTTATCATGAAAAAGGATAATAAAAGTCCATCAAAACTGATGTTATCAACTCCCCAAATTTAGAATTTAGCTTGTCCTCAAGCTATTGGAATCATTATTTCTCTGCTCAAATAAAACAAAATCCAAAAATTACTTAAAATATTTTTTATAAAATCCTCTTATTAAAATTGTACATTTATTCATAAAATGACCTAACTTTATACAGAATGTCATTTTGTCAAAAGATTCTTTCTTTATTTGTTTTTGTGCCATATCCTGGTCTCTAGCATATCTTTTGCTTTTAGAAAGTAGCTTTCACCCTCATCAAGGTATTATATAGAACAATTAGTTAGGAAAAAAGTCTTATGCATGTTCGTCTCTTCTTCTTTGGAATTCAAGTACAAGTCCATTTAAATGGTCAAGTGATCCCTACATTCCAAACCAGTTTGTTTTAGAGTAGTGATTGCACATCCTAAGTATCACCACCATGTATTGCAATACTGTAACAAAGTGAAATTTAGCATAACAATTAATTAATTAATCTTTTTCCCTCTGTATGTTCACTTATGAACTCAGATTATTTTTCTTGTTATCTAAATCAATATTTATACTCAAAATTAAAATATTGTAATCAATGTGAACTTTATACAGTTTGTGACACTACATATTTGATAAATTTGTTACTTGATCCAAAGAAGTAAATTTGTCCATCAAACTTCTTCATCTGGTCCTCAAACTTTTACAAAAGATTCTACACTTTATGTGGAAGCTATGGTCCAAATTCATTACAATTGCATGTTCCTACCAATTTTTAATGAAATTTTGAAGTAATCCTCCATTTTCTCTTTATTTTCTCTTTTTCTTATCTTTTTCATTTCAGCTATCTTGGGAAAGTTTTGGCCCTTGGATCTACCTCTCGTAGATCTGAGCCTGATGTGATGGTCGTTGGGTTGTCTCCTACCTCCTACAATCAGTGGGGAGGTGTCATTATGGCCAAGACAAGTGATCTCCCACTTATGGCTGAGATTCAAAATTATGAGCGAGTAGAAACACTCATCTCGTGATCCCAATCAAAGCTAACCCTACTTTGACCATCATTAGTGCTATATCCTACCATCAATATGTTTCCTTCATTTCTCCATCTCTTTCCTACGGCCATGGCTGCTGTGATGATCTCTTTTGGCCCTAAACCTAGCCCATGACACTATAAAAGCACACCCAAGGACGATCATCACTCCACATTGCTAGACAGCTCATCCTTGCTCTCTCTTGTAGAACTGATCTCCACAATTCCTCTCCATTTCTCCTCATGTTTGGATGACGACTGATAACACTCTATTCTACGTACATTTTGTATATATTTTATATCACTTTTAGTATATATTTTGGTAGCTTTTCACATAATTTTACTACCTTTTTCACCAAAGCCTCACTTACATGGTTTCAGGTACATTCACAACCCAGGTGATGGTCTTTACCGTGACCACGACCCACATACACCTCAACTGCGATTGCAGTATCAGATCTCTTTTGAGATCGAGGTCATCAAGCGTTAAAGATGGACCACGACCATAACAAAGTCGTGATCATTGCTTAACCATGACCACGACATTGGTTGCAATCGAAACATGGGCCCCAATTCAGACCAAGGGTCACAGTGTATTCAGAGACCACGATCAACATAGACCGCGATCAAGAAGGACCGTGACCATCTTGAGAGACTGTGGCCGCTGCTGAATCCTTGCAAACCGTGACCGAACAAGAAGACCTCGACCTCAGCCTCTCCAAACACAATGACAAGCTGACCTCGACCGCGATCATCATCGGGCCGTGACTAAGTTCAACCGCAGTGAAAGAAGGAATAAAGAGTAGACCACAACCGCGGTCTAACCGCTCACCCAACCAAGACCACGATCACGGTCTAGGCTTAAGTCGGTGGAATGTGTCTATAAATAGCACACCCACTTGTCTTGTCAAATCATCAGATCATAGATCGTTTTCCGAGGACCACAAAGTGATGGTGCGTTCCACATTCACTCCAGACCATCCCATTCACCAGTCTTGGATCTCCAAAGGTGGAATCTAAGGAGAGAGAAGATTGAAGACTCCTTCTTTAAGATAAGAACATCGTCCACACCCCTGATGTTTTAGATGCAGATCTGAAGAAGTATTGTGTCATATCACATCTCTTCTCTCTAGATATATCACTCCATCTCACTGTGCTTCCCTCCTCTCTTCATGGGACTTCATGTATCCTTTATGTAACACCATTATGCTCTCCGCAAGCATGAGTGGCTAAACACCTTAACTTGGGTTGGGAGTAGCCACTAAGGCTCTCCCAACATGTATATTGTCTCTTTTTGTTGAATATACATATTCTTATCAAGATTATCTCCATGCACCTATTGTAATGCTTTACTTGTATGCTTAGCTACCATCTTGTAATGTTTGAAAGTTGACATCTCAAGAGAGTAATTTCACCTTTTATCACGTGTCATGGAGTAGTATGAATGCATGCGAGTGTTGGAATGCTAAAGCTTTAAAACCATATGTTATGTGATGAGGTTTATGTGTGGTCGTCTTGAGAGAGAGGCTACCCTTAGACCTAGATCTATCCTCATCTTGAGAGAGAGTGGAATAGACATTTGATGGTTGCTTGTAATCTTAGTAAGAGTGTACGAGAGAGAGAGATGATGATGCATGTTGGTGACAAACCTTAGTAGATGAACCCCAACCCGAGTTTCCTCCCATATACTTGTTTCCTCTTGTTTCTTTTGTTTTCTCTTGTCCTTCTTATTCTTTTTTTCTTGACTTGACTTAGTTTGTGTAATATTGTTCCTTAGGGAACACCTCTTATATACCCTCTTCAGTTGGAGTATACAAGTGTAAGATTTTGTACACTTAACACTGCCAAACTTGTCCCTGTGTTCGACCCCTATCACTACATCGGACCCCGTTTATCGTTGTGGGGGCTTGAGAGTCAGGTTATCTCTTTAAAAGTCTGACTACTCTCAATGCACTCCTTTTAGACGTGTGATTTAGGCCGGTGAACTTTTTGGCGTTGCTATCGGGGACAAGGCAAAATGACACTGCTAAGAACTCGAGTCTTCTTACTATACTCCCATGCCTCAAGCTTAGCAATAAGCTTGATAGCACTGTTACTTTAAGTTGCTACCCTGAGTTTGCATAAAATAGTTTGTTTTAAACATGTCTAGTTTGCTATCTTGACTGTACAGTCTATTTAGGCACCCAGGAGAATGCAACTAGTTCGGCTTTACTCCCTTCACCATGACACCTCGCGTGGACCCCTCAGGAGACGAGCAAAACACGGGGATCCAACCCCATCCACTGCCATCGGGCATGGATGAAGACAGAGACGACCGTTACAATGACAATCACCAATATGAAGAATGAGAGGAAGAGCAAGAAGAGCAACACAAAGATGATCGTCGTGAGGATGACCATTACTACGAGGAACGCCGTCATCGTCGCAGGCATAGAAGAAACCATAACCACCATGAGCACGAAGCTGAGAGAAATTGCAACTGCAGGGATAGCGATAGTGAGGACGATGAGGAAGGGAAGACCCTTCGTGAGTTTACAGCAACAAGGGCCAATGAGTCAAGATGTCTGATTGTTGTACCAAACTTCAACGCAGCAAACTTCGAGCTAAAGCTAGCTATCATATCTATGATCCAGAACAAACCTTTTCGAGGGAACTCAAGAGAGAACCCATACCACCATCTCAATGCTTTTAAGAACATTTGTGATACCATTAAGATGAGGGGTGTCCCACAAGAAGTGATTTAATGCAAAGGTTTCAATTTCTCTTTGGAATACAAGGCTCTCTCTTAGAATCTAAATCTCCCCCACCAGTCAATAGATGGGTGGAGACCCCTAGCGGATGCCTTTGTCACTAAGTTTTATCCTACTGAGAGAACAATCTATAACATGGAGAAGATTACATCTTTTGCAGAAAAGCCAGGAGAAAACTTGCACGAGGCATGGGAGCGTTACCAAGAGTACCTTAGGGATTTCCCAAATCATAACTACCGTAAGGGGTTCCTGGTGACCACCTTCTATAATGGGCTGACTCATACGGAGAGGACTTCTCTGAATGCTGCCGTAGGCAGTGAATTTTTGGGGAAAAAGCCAAGCAGGACTATGAAGATTATAGAAAACATGGTTGTGCTCCAAGCAGGAGTAGACTATGAAAGGAATGATAGAGGCCCATCGAAGAAGATAGGATTTGAAGGACCTTCCATGGAAGCCAAGGCGTTAGAAACTATAATAGCCCAAATTCATAAAATAGCAACTGACGTCAAATAATTGAAAGATACGAAGGCAAGGGAAAGAAACACATTGAGAAGGTGATGAAGTGTTTCACCTGCGGTGAAGGAGGGAACAGAGTAGATAACTATATATACACCAGACCTGAAGAGAGTGAACACAGTGAAAGCGAAGAGGAGACTACACAAAATGTTTCCTATGCTAGCTTCAAGAGGCCAGGTCACCCTGGTTTCAGCTATGGGAACAAGGATGCGGCCGAGAATTCACACCAGCTGGGAAATTCACAAAAGTTGCCACCAGAATTCAAAAAGAGGGGCAGACAAGCGTCGTATACTCAAACAACCAATGATCAAATAAACAAGAATAACTACTCAACACAAGGTAGGAACCAGACTCGCCAAGGGGCAGGACCAAGCCAAGGGACAAGTTAAGGTCAAGGTCAACGACAGGGATAAGGAAAAGAAAATAGCCAGCTAGACTTAGTGACTCAATTGTTTGATTTCTCAAAAAGGCAAGGTACTTTGAATGATCAACTGGCACAAAGTGCCCTAGCCAATTCTTGCATCCTAACAACTGTGCAAGTCCAGATGGCAGATATGCAGACACATCAATGCCAAATCGACCAATAGCTCGCGTAGTTGGTTGAGCTAGTAAAGAATCCCTCAGGAAAAATTCTGTCAAATACGGAGACTGTAAAAATGGCTACCCTCTGATCAAGAAGGACGTTGATCAACTCTGGAAAAGGAAACGACAAAGAGGAAGAAAAAGTTAAGGAACCACAACAAGAGAAGGAAGTTTCTTCTGAGAAGTCTACTCATAGAGAGAGGCCTGCTGAAGAAAGCCGTGAGAAAAGTGGAGGAGCTTGGGACCCAGATCCCGTTGAAGAAAACTTTATGAAGAAGAGCCCGTATGCACCAAGAATTCCATTTCCATACATGCTTATCAAGGCCCACCTGAAGAAAAGATATGAAAAGTTCTTGGAGGCAGTAAAGAAACTGCATATAGATGTCTCATTTCTAGATTCTTTGGAGGAGATGCCGACATAAGCTAAGTTTTTCGAGGATCTTATCACGAAGAGAAAGAGAGGGAACCATGTTGAAATGGTGCACTTGGAAAACATGTATAGTGCTTTTGTTCAGGCTAAACTGCCAATCAAGAAGAAAGACCTAGGGGCTTTTAACATCCCCTTTTGTGTTGGAGACAATGTCGAATGGAAGGGACTGATAGATTTGGGAGCCAGCATTGGCCTGATGCCCCTAAGTTTAGCACAAAGATTGGGATTGACCGATATGGTCAAGACGAGTATGAGAATTGAACTGGCAGATCACACTTTTAAGAGACCTGTGGGTATAGTGGAAGATGTCCTGATCCGTGTGGGACAGTTCTTCATACCATGTGATATCATTGTGATAGATACTGTGGAGGACCCGAAGTGTTCAATAATATTTGAATGACCTTTTCTAGCTACTGGAAGAGCCCTGATAGATGTTTCCGAAGGCGTCGTAAACCTTCAGGTTGGAAGTGACCACATTGAATTCAAAGTGAAGGATGCCATGAAGGGATCGTCTCTTTTAGAATCAGTATACTTCATGGACAGCTATAACCAGTATTGTGAATAGATTCAACAGGAAAAGGCCATCGTGGACCCACTTATGAGAGCCCTAAATAACCCGAACCCTTAGACGGAAGACCCTGAAGTGGTTGAGATACTAGAATATCTGAACCAAGGTGAAGAAAGTCTCAGCAATGATGAAGAAGTGATAGAGATAGTGAAGTATGCTTCTTTGGAATAGTCAAATGAAGAGTTAGAAGTTCTGAAGACATTGTCGCAATTAAAGCCACTACCAGAAGGTATAAAGTATGAGTTCCTAGACAATGAGAGGAGGAATCCCATCATCATCAATGCTAACCTCATAGAAGAACAATAGGAAAGACTCCTAGAAGAGTTGAGGGAGCATAAAAGAGCAATCAGATATTCAGTTGAGGACATCAAGGTACTAAACCCAGCCCTGTGTATGCACAGAATAAGCTTAGAAGAATTGGAAAGGCCATTGGTGCAACCTCAAAGAAAATTTAACCAACTATTGAAGGAAGTAGTCAAGAAGGAAATATTGAAGCTATGGGATGCGGGGATCATATACCCAATAAGCGACAGCAACTGGGTGAGCCCCATTCATGTAGTACCCAAAAAGAGTGGAATGACAGTGGTAAGAGGAGATAATGGTGACGCAGTTGCCACAAGAACTGTCATAGGCTGGAGAATGTGCATTGATTATAGAAAGCTAAATTTGGCCACCAAGAAATATCATTTTCCCCTACCATTTATTGACCAAGTCTTAGAAAGACTTTCCCACCATGATTACTTCTTCTTCTTAGATGGATATTCTAGATTCTGTCAAGTTCCGATCCACCCCGATGATCAAGAAAAGACGACATTTATGTGCATCTATGGCACATACACCTTCAGGAGAATGCCTTTCGGCCTATGCAATGCGCCTGTAGCTTTCCAGCGTTGCATAATTTCCATGTTCTTGGACTTCTTATAAGACATAGTTGAAGTGTTTATGGATGACTTCTCTATATTCGAGACAAATTTTGATACTTGCCTAAGAAATTTATCCCTGGTTTTGCAAAGATGCGAAGAAAAACATTTGGTCCTGGACTGGGAAAAATGCCACTTTATGGTTCAGAGTGGCATTGTCCTGGGACACAAAATCTCAAAGAAAGGCATCAAGGTGGATCTGAGCAAGATCAAAGCCATCTCCAAACTCTCACCACCAAGGTCTGTTACTGGGGTCAGACGCTTCCTAGGTCATGCTAGATACTATAGGAGATTCATTAAGAACTTCTTGAAAATTTCAAAGCCCATCTCAAATTTTCTGATCAAAGATGCAGTGTTCAAATTTGACGACGAATGTACCCTGAAGGAGGCTTTAACCTCTGCACCAATCTTGCAAGCTCCAGACTGGGAGCTACCTTTTGAAATAATGTGTGATACAAGTGACTATGCCATATGTGCGTTACTAGGGCATAAGAAAGACCGAAAGCACCATGTCATATGTTACGCCAGTCGTACGCTAGATGAAGCCCAAGTGAACTACACCACCGAGAACGAGATGTTATAAATTGTTTTCCGATTGATAAATTCTGATCATACCTTATAGGAGCCAAGGTTAAGGTTTATACTAACCATGACGCTATACGCTTTCTCATGCAAAAGAAAGACACCAAGCCAAGATTGCTACGGTGGGCCCTGCTATTGTAAGAATTTGATCATGAAATCGTGGATAAGAAAGGAAAAGAAAATGTGGTTGCAGACCACTTGTCTAGAATATTTTTGATGAAGAGAATCGATTACTAGTGAATGACAATTATGATGATGAAGCCCTATTGATGGCTCAGTCTGATGAGTAGAGTTTACCGTGGTTTGCAGACATCTGTAACTATCTGGCTTGTGGCCAGCTGTTGCCAGACATAACATACAACCAGAAGAAGAAGCTTTTCTCCGATGTTAAGAACTATTACTGGGATGACCCACTGTTGTTTAAGAGGTGTTTTGACAGTTTGTATCGAAGGTGTATACTAGAGGAAGAAGTCTCGTCAATCCTAAGAGAATGTCAATCTTCACCATATGGAGGTCATCATAGTGGAAAAAGAACGGCTGCAAAAGTGCTCTAATTTGGGTTTTACTGGCCCACCCTATTCAAGGACGCGATATCCTTTGTCAAGGCTTGCAAGGAATGCCAACTTATGGGAAATATCATTAATAGAACTGAGATTCCTATGGCCAACTGGGTGGAACTAGAAATCTTTGATGTTTGGGGAATAGACTACATGGGTCCTTTCCCGTCATCAAAAGGATATCGGTACATTCTAGTAGTTGTTGACTACGTGTCGAAGTGGGTAGAGGCGGTAGCAACCCAAACTTGCGATTCTAAATTTGTCATCAAGTTTTTCAAGAAAACCATTTTTCCACGCTTTGGAGTGCCTCACACTGTAATAAGAAATGGGGGATCACATTTTGGAGAAAAGCAATTTGAGGTGCTATTAAAGAAGTATGCCCCCTATGGAGGACATTTAGGCACTGAGAAGACATCACTAAATATCATAAATTCCAATTTCTATTGGGCGACCATCTTCAAAGATGCACATGCTTATACCAAATAATGTCATGTCTATTAGGGCACTGGGAACATCCATAAAAGGAACAAAATGTTGATGGTTGAATGGATTGAAGTCAAAATAATTGATGTTACCATTCCCACCATCTTCTGGGAATAAGTATATTTTGGTAGTTGTTGATTACGTTTCCAAATGACCTTCCTTGTAAGGAAAAAAGAAGCTATACCTTCCTCTACATGTGACTCGAAAATAGTCATACACCTTTTCACAAAGTTAATATTTCTTGGGTTTGGAGTTCCCAAAATAGTAATCATTGACGGAGGTTCCTGCTTCATTGAGAAATAGTTTGGGGCACTTTTGAAGCAATATGGAGTAAAACATAAGATATATACCCCTTATTACCCTCAGACTACAGGCCAAGTGGAGGTCTCCAACATGCTGATCAAGAAAATTCTTGATAGGACTATGGGAAAGTCAAGAAAAGATTGGTCATATAAACACAATGATGCCCTCTGGGCATATCGAACTGCTTACAAAGCACCCATATGAACTACCCCATATTGCTTGATCTATGGTAAATCTTGTCATCTCTGGTTGGAACCAGAGCACAAAGCTTATTGGGCAATTAAAACCCTAAATATGGATGTTGGACTTTCCAAGGTGAAGCACTTTTTACAATTACGGGAGTTGGAAGAACTATATTTACACGTTTATGAGAACACCAAAATCTACAAAGAATGCACCAAGATTTGGGATGCCTCTCATATCAAGCATAAGGACATTTTAGAAGGAGACAAGGTTCTCCTGTTCAATTATGCACTTTTTCGCTTTCTACGAACACTTCATTCACGATGGTATAGACATTCATAGTGAGAAATTGGGAACATTTTTAATTAATGGTCACCAATTAAAGAGGAACTATGAAGATGAAGCTATCACCAGAAAGGCAGACCTAGAGCTACTAGACACCCCTAAAGCTTAATAAAGATGTCCAAGAGTCAAGCTAAATAACTATAAACAAAGCTCTACTTGGGAGGCAACCCAAGCATTTACCTTTTCTGTGTTTTAGATTTTGTTTTAATTTTTCCAGTTGATTTTTCGTCAAAATTGTATATGTTTGTCACATCTAAATCAAGATGGACAGTTATTTCCTTTGTAAATGATGATTGGAAGATAATCATTTTACCATGATCTATTGACCTAACTTCGGATTTGACTATTTGAAATTTTGCATAGGAAATTTTTGAACACCTTCTTGATGTCCTTTAGTTTCTACTGACAGATGAATTGCCTCTTTCTTTGAATAGCTAACAACCCTTCCATTGTTTTGATCGATAGTCTTTGGGGTTTCATCTATCAGTTCTGCAATTGACATGGTTGACGGGGCATGTTGTCAAGCAATTGACTTTACAAGTCGACAAGCTTGTCGACTACCATAGAATTTTGTTGATCTAATACATCAACAATCCTTTTGACAGTTCTGAATCCTCTATTTGGATACCCATTTAAAGTTACACCGACCTAAACCTTGGCTATAAATACTAGACCCACAGTAAGATTTTCTTACCGTAATCTTAATCTGAATGAAGCACTGCCTCTTTGTCTGATCGACTATCAATGTCCTTATTGATGGTTTTGATCGACATGATCCTTCTCGATAGCTAGACCTTCGAGCTCTTTTTGACATTTCTTCTTTCACTAAGTCTACATGTATAAGTTTGTGTCTTTCTACACCCCTGACCCTTGAGGTAATACTTGTCAATGTGTTGATTTTGTCGATTATTTCTTTTCCTGACTATGTTGACCTTGTCCAAAATGTAATCGAAGGTCATTAGTGATGTTAATCATCATGGTCTACAGTCTTTTCGACTCACCTATCTTGATTTCTATAGACATCTTAATTTTGATCAACAACCGTATCGACACCCTTCTAATGTTGTCGACATATCCATCAATAGTAATATATCACTTCTAATTGGGTCTTCTTATTCCTATGTGCTACAATGATGGCTCACCAAGGTAGCTCAATCTCAGGAGGACCATCCAAGGAGGGAGAAAAGTGTCCTTCTTCTGAATAATCCTCTAATGAAGGTGATAAGTGAGCAAGGATCACCAAACCTGAATCTAAGATACATCATGGCTCATAGTTGGATCTTCCCTACTGTGGAACCTTCAGGCCCCAGGACAAAGCACATCTGGAGGAAATTAAGGAAATGAAAAAAGTAGCCTTCAAGCCCACCAACTTTGCTTCTGTGACTTCTCTTGAGGATATCAACGTCAAGGCAAGAGTCTAAGATATGCTAGCTCAGTCCAACTTGGCTCACCTCTACATCGCAAAACTAAGAGCTTGTGTAGAACAAATGATGGAATTCATCTCATCTATTCAAGAAGTCTCACCTAGATAGCTAAAAGTTTGCATAAATTATGTTAATCATGTTCTCACTCATCAAATCTTGAGCAAAATATTTTGTAACTCATAAGAAGAGGTTGCAAGAGCTTCTATAGGATTTTTTGAAAAAGAAGATTCTAATTTTAATGCCTCTAAATATAGGGGGTAGTTGACAGGGCAGAGGAAATACCAGTTTGGGTAAACCAAGGCGCCTGTGGTGCATTTTGGATTCTAGAGGATAATGCATAAGATAGTGGCCAATGTTCTCTCCACTAAGTCAGGAATTGGTAGCATTTTTCATGAATAACTTTATGTACTATCTCTTATAATGGAAGGTCGACCTATCAACAATGGCTGCCTTCTAATTGACAAGTGGTTGCTCATGTGCCTCCACAAAGAGAATATTACATGGGTGGCCTCATCAGACTCATATTCCAAGTGTATGGAAACCCACCATGTGTAGCTTACAAGGAAATGCAAAGCGAAAGTTTTATCACCACATGGTACCTAACATCTACTGGTATCTTAGTACGCCATGACAATGTTAGCCACTACAGGTTGACAAGAACTAATATTTCCATTCCACTACCTGAGTTGGCTAATTATGACAAAGAATAGTTATTGTATTCAAAGGAAGACATTACAACACTTCTCAACATATCTCACTAGGTCAAACCAGCTCTTCAGGGCACATCGTCTGGATGAGTCCACCCTAAACCTATCATTCCAAAGAAACCTTTATCTAAGATATATTAGGGAAGTGAACATGAGATAATAGTCGATTATGACTTGGAAGCACTTCAGTCGTCACCCAAGCATAACTCTAACTTTGGGGTTGACCATCCAACCGCCTCTAAGAGCCCCACCTCCATCCCAACTATAGTTTTTGCAATGAGAAACCCTCCTTCTTCATAAAAAAGGAAGACACAAGATGTTGTCAATGATTCGTCTCATCATCCTCACCAAGCATATCACCCTTCTACTTCTCGATGATAAAAAATTAATTATTCATCCCCCTTTGGCCACAATATCTAGATACCATGGGATGAGCCTTCTGACATGCCTTTGACACTATCGGTAAGGTTACAAATGCAACTATGACTATTATTCCTAACCTCTAGAAGGATGTGCAGAACATAGCTAAATATGTCTAGGCTCCAGATCAGCAAGTAAGTGAGCTCGAAAATCTTCCTTTCCATATGGAAACTCTTGAGCACTAGCTTAATGAAATCATGAGGGTACAAACTCATATCTTTATGCATATATTTAGACAAGAAAATCATCAAAATCATAGAGAAGACCAACACGCTCACTGACGTGAACAAAGTCGTAAGTTCATGCTTGTTCTATCGAAGCTTATTCTTCCCAATCTTATACTTCTCAAGTAAATAGTTATATTTTGAGTAGTGTTAATGTAGTTGTTGGCCAGCTAGACCATCCAAATCAATCTATCTCCCATGTCTCAAAATCAATTATGGATACCACTAAAGTTTTTCCATCTGACAACATCCTAACTTTCATTCAGATGCAATTGGGTGGATTACCTCGCACTGACAGTAGATGATATGGCTCCCATCTTCTTGATCATCAAGAATATCCTGTAATACAAAAATATCATGGACAACTAATATTTTCAAGCAATCAGGATCAAGTCCACTCATCTTCACAAAAAATTGTGGTGGAAGTGGCAATAATTGTTCTAGAAAGACAAGATAAGATAATTTGGGTAGCTCTACTAATAGAATGATTGAGATATCCCCCACATCCTCATCAGAAGAAGCATTCTTGATTCTGAAGGACTAGTAGCATCAACCTACAGATCCGTATAAGTAGTGTAGTGGCCAACAGAAACATCTTCTTTTGATGTACGTCGGCTGATGAGGGATCGAATCAGGCTTAGATTGAGCATATCTTCATCCGATGTTAGAATTGGAAGACTCAAGTTTTGTTGGAAGAGTAATTTACTTATAGCTTCTAATCGACTGAATGACCCTCCATTCTCCAGAAACTCCCATCATGAAAATTTGTAGCAAAGGTTTCAAAGAAGTTGAGCAATCATAATTTCATGTAACATCATTCTCTACTACCTATTGAATCAAATACATGGCTATTCCTTTGACTGGGCACTAAGAAATCAAGTAAGCAATTAAAAATTCATCAGATTAATATTCAAAAGGGATATGTCTCATTATGATTGGTTATTTAGAACTTAACTTGAGACTTACCATGACTTTTCATATTCTAGGTAGTCAAACCTATTGTTTCCCATATTTTACTATAAACACAAGCCACCCGCCACATTAGAAAGAGGTTAGACTCCTTGTGATCCACCCCTTGGTTATTTTTGTGACCCAGAGTCAAAAACAATGCATCCACACTTCTCCCCCTTATTATTGTTGTGGTCCACCATATGCAATTGATTACTTTCTATTCTAAAAATCTTTGGAGCAAGGTGTGTAGGGAGACAAGAATGTCATTTTTTGTGCTAATCACCAGACTTGTTGTTGTAGAGGTGTATATCTATTTTCAAAGATAATTGTACTTGATTCTTTCTATCTTCTATGACATGTTGTTTCTTCTTCTCCTTTTATTCAATTTATTTCCTTGAATAAGAGTGAGTATTTTCCTTGTCGAGTCATTGGGAGTAGCAACATCACCCTATTTCATTTTGTTGTATCAAATTTGATCCATTTTGGTTGTTTATTTGCTTTTCAACATGTATGTTCTTGAAATTGTACACTCAAATTGCATGTTTGATAAAATCTTAGATATAGAGATCATGAAATGTCATATTAGATTGTAAATTGAATGTCTTGAACCCCGAGTGAGATCTTGTAATTGGTTTGCTAGGATGATTAGTTCACAATCTGTGGGTAATGATACCTCGGGCCGATGAGGAACTCGACTCATGTTCTATATGTATCCTGGAAGGGCACATATTCATATTGTCTTAGTCAAAAAATCCATATTTGAACTACACTATAATAATTAGATGATTTCATATGCGGAATTGGTAAATTCATATTCCCTAGTGTCTTTGATTCCCATTCCATTCATATTTTTATAGTTTTTTTCTTCATTTTTGTGCATTTAGTTTAATCACCAATCAACCAACCATTTTATAAATATTGATCATGACTTCTTAGATTTTACAACAATTTCTTATTAAAGTTTCCACTTAGGTTGGAGCCTATTCCATATACTGCAATAAGATTAGCATCTCCACGAGTGAGTAGTGTTTCTCGTGAAAATAGGATAAACTCATGGCTAATTTCCATGGGATGATTTCTCACATAGTATATCTTCACATCAAACTTTGACACATTTTTAGAGATAACAAAATAATTTATTAATCAAATAGCTATGACAAAGTTAGGATTTTTTTAGTTCATACTTAGGTTTTATGATTTTAGTGTGGTGTGAAATTTTTAGTTTTGCATTATAATTTCTTAGTTTGTTTTTGTAGTTTTTAGTTTGGATAACTCCTTAGTTTTTTTATGTAGCTTTTAGTTTGTCTTTATATTTTTAATTTTGGTTCCAAAATTAAATTTATTACCAATGTTTTGGTTGAGTCTATCTCATTTTGGTTGAATATAATGATCAATCAATTTTTTATCATACGATAAATAAAATTTAAAACCAATGTTTTGATTGAATATTATGAATACTGAGTCTTTAAAATTTTATCCACTTAACCAAAACATTGTTTGAGTATTCAATGAATTTCATTATATATTCATACAAGATAGATTTTTTATTTTATTTCTATCTTGTATTTTTGTAGTGTTGTGTTTGTATTTTTTGAGAAGATAAAATATATTTGTATCTTTATTCATTGCATAATTTTTCTCTTATGTGTGATTCTTAATCTCTCTATTTTTAGGCACCCTATTAAAATGAAGTGGCCAACATCAAAATTTGTGCAATAAAATTTGTTTGGCTATTAGAAGCATACATCAACAAATTTCCCCGACGTTCCTCCATTGTTTAAGGAAACATTGCAGAAAATCATCACTAACTATAAGTTTATGTATTATCAAGATGGATATATTGCCAAATCCTTTCCACCATATGTTAGTTGATCAACAAGCATGCTAGCTGACCAATATGATGTTCAAGACAATGGAGAATCTTAGGGAAAAATAATGTTGGTTCAACTGACTCATACGAAAAACATTAATCTCCCAACAACTTGGGCCTCCACCACTCTTCCCTATTATAGGCAAAATCCTTATGAATACTACGATCAATCAATGTTTTGGTTGAATCTACCTCGTAACATGAAGAACCAAATTCTATTGCAAGTATAGTTGTTTCAAATGTTGAGGTACCACTCACAATATAAGGTTTGCATGCATCCACCAATTGATTTTATATCTCCTATCTAGTTCTAGGACTAGAGTACCAATGGATGAGTGGGTGTGTTCCATGTGGGGGATCCAAAGTGATAGGTTTATATAGTGAAGGAAACATCTACCTCTATTAATTTTGATGTTGACTAAGAAGAAAACTAGAAGGATGCACAATTGCTAAACACATTTACCAAGTAGATATAACAGATGAAACGATTCCTCCTATGTCACCCACACATCTTCTATATGCAAATCTTGGTGATGAGAAGAAGCCAGAGCCAGATCCTCCATTTCGTTTAACTTAGTTGAAGAAACCCATTTTATATTTATTGCATATTAACTTGTCCACAAAAGAGGGTAGTCTTCCTCTAGTCTTCACATCTGATTTTGAGGCTACCAGAGATGCAACATTCCTAAAATATGGCACTTCATCCCGATCCACAACAACTACTACACTACATCATAAACGGAGGAGTATCAGTGAATTATACTAGATGGATTGTGGGGTAAAAGATAAAAATAATTCATGCATATACAATACATTTGAGCATCCATGACCACCTTTGTCACATTTTGCACCCTAGAGATCTCATGAACAAGGTGCTAGCTCTTATTCATATTCCTTTCAACTAAACATTTTTGAGTTCCTGGGTCATCTAGATGATCCTGGAGAGTTTCTTCTCCTCAATCTTTGGTTTAGTATTTTCTCAGGGACAAGAAAATTTCTTAGCTCGGGGTGGAGGTTGGGTGGTACATGCTCCTTTCCACACAAGACTATATGTTTTTTATTCTTATTTATTTTAGCATGTTATATTTATATACTCATTTGGAATTAGATTACTTTCATTGCATGTAGGTTTAAACAATTCTTACTTCAATTTTTAGTTATTACAATATTATTTGAATCCATTATCTTATCAAACTAGATTACATTTTTGTTGTACTTTATATAGAATTTTCATTCAATCCCTTTTGTTCAAAGTAAATCCCTGATCTTAAACATATTTTAAATATATGTATCAATGATTAGATATTACACTTAGTAGACAATGAACATTAACAACATGCTCCCCAAAAAGAATGGTAGCTGTTAGAGGGACCAATAGAGATCAAACATGACATTGCTCCTACAATTAGTGAATCATATATTTCAACTTTACACGCATCCCCATATCATGCCATTTTTTGGGTACATTGAATTAGGGGAATAACTTGATGTACTTAATCGTAAAAGCATGATTTGCACATGATTTAAATCATCTTATGCACTCCTTCCATTTTCTAACATTCCATCCATAAAAAAATATCCATGAAGTGTTCCAAACACTATGCTCGGGGTGTCACACCACCCCTGCCCTCTATAATTGCTTCCTTCACACCCTCTCTAAGTATCACAAAAGAGAAGATGTCAATCTGCAAAAAAGAAAACCTTACAACATAAGTATTTGCAATAAAAATATGATCCCATGTAGAATAGAGGAGAAATGTAGATTCTTCCTTACATATCTTCATTCTCTCTACTTTTCACATAGGGGCACACTACATACTGCATTGATACCCATTTGATAAACCACAATGTTGGATTATGTGCATAATTGTGATATTGTGGCATTCTTCAATCATGAAATCCTTATACATGTGCAGTATTGGGGATGGTAGTGAGGAAGTGGTGTTGTAAAGCATAGAGGGGACAAGGATCTAGAAAGTTGTGTTCCCTAATCTGATGAAGTTGGGTTGCTTGGCATATTGGTGGGAGGCATTCAAGCATTATGTAAGTATGAGTCATGTACATTTGTTCTCATTACTTACTTGGAGTGAATTTTGGATTTTGTGTTACTAAAGTATGAGGAATATTAAATCTTAGGATTGTGATAAATTCTATTCATCATGTTTATTTTATAATTAGTTTTACATTTTGCTATTGTATTTAACCACATATTTCAGTTGTTTTAGGTTTTTAATATTTTATCTAATTAATTTGGTAATTAATAATTTTTTTTGTTTTATTTATAGATTTATAAAAGAGAAGAGAAGAAATTATTCATCCATATAAATACCATAGAAAATGACCAAATATTACATATCCTCACTCCCAAACTCTGACATTTGGAGTTAGGATCATCACAATATAAATGGATAATAAAATGACTCAAACATTTGCATCCAAACTTAGAGTTGAGCAATTCAAAAGACATTGGATGTAAAATTAAATTATATATAAAATAATATATAAGATGATAATTGGCAGTGTAGTGACCCACCTTTGACTCGCATTCAACTCAATAGAGCAGTTCGAGAAAAACATCATAGGGATATCTATGAACGAGAGATACAACAACAGCAAAACAATTTTAGATTCCACATATGATGTTGAAATTGGAAGATTCAAGATGTTTGGGAAGAATATTTCAATTATTTACACAACAAGTACATTTACTTAGATTTTACATTTATGTCGTTGGATCTGCAGTCACCTAGAACTTCTATTATAGAAATTTATATTAAAGAAGTCAAATAACTTCAACATTCATAATACATATTTATTAAATTAAAGTCAATGCAACACTGTCATCTACTTCTTGTTGTTTAAATCACATGGCAATTAATGTTTTCAAGGATATCCTTTGATTGAGTATAAAGAAATAAAGGAAAGAATTATAAATCCATCCAAGCAAGGCATTTAATATTTGAAAGGGACCTGACCCATTATGATTGGATATTGAGAATTCAAGGCTTGACTTAAGTGGCTTTTCATATTCTAGGAAAACCTAATTCTTACCATGTTTTGTTGAAAATACAAGCCAACCACCACTTAGAAAAGGGGCCAGGCTCCTTGTGATCACCCTTGGTAATATGTGCAACCCAAACCTTAAAGCGAGGCAACCGCACTTCTCCTCCATAACATTATTGTTGTCCTTATCACACTCTATCTTAAAGGATGTCCATAAAGATGTCAAGTCATGCAAACAATGTAAGAGATCCGGTAACACCACCAAAAGGGATGAGATTCCCCTTATTATTTGGCAAGAAGTTTAAATCTTTGACATTTCGGTGTGGACTACATTGGTCTGATCCCCTCCTTGTATGACTTATTGTACAATGTTTTTGTTGTTGACTATGTTTCTAAGTGTTTAGAATCCAACCCCACAATTTCTAATGACTCAAGCCCGATAATGAATTTCTTCAAAGATATTATCTTTCCAAATTTTAGAATCCCTTTCACCATCATTTCTTATGGTAATCACACTTTCTTGAACACATCTTTGAAGCACTCCTTCACAAGTTTGGTGTATCTCTTTGTGTGACTACTCCATATAATACTCAAACAAGTGGTCAATTGGAGATCACCAATTGCCAAATCAATTCTATTTTGGGGAATATAGTTGGAAGGATGCAAGAAGATTGCGATCCGAAGATGAATGATGCTCTCTACGCTTTCAAAGCTACTTACAAGACTCCTCCCAAGCACTACACCTTTCAAACTCATTTATGGTAAGTTGTATCACCTATGAGAGGATCTTGAACACAAGGCTCAATGGGCAATCAAAGAACTCTACTTTTATTTTTTTGTGATAAAAGGCAACCATTTTATTCAACAATGAAAACTTGAAGAACTACATATGATAACATATAAGAATGCATGAAATTACAAATAGTGCGCTAAGATGTGTCACAATGTCCATTTGAAGAGGAAACATCTGTAGGGTAGAGATCAAGTAATTTTTCACAACTGCATCTCTATACCTTTCTAGGAACGTTGATGAATTCATGGTCAAGACCATTAATCATCAAGCACATCTTTAATCATTGAGATGTTACAACTTGGAGTGAGAAGATTGGATAATTCAAAGTCAATGGCATGTCTGAAATGCTATTCCACAATGGAGGATATATTGAACAACCATAACCTTGCATACGTTTGCTTGTCATAACCTTGCATACGTTCTTGGTAGGCAACCAATGTTCCATTTTTATGTATTTTTTCATTTTACTTAATATTTGCATTTTGGTAGGTAGTGCATCTCATGACAAGATCATATGTTCCAACAATTTAAATTATACGTGAATAACTTACTATTGAACTAAGAGAAACCATGGCTCATGGTCCAAACAACAAATTTCTTCCCCACCATCTTAAATTTAGTGGTTTCTCGAGGATGAGAAAATATCTATGTTTGGGGTGGAGGGTGGATGGTACATATTCTACTCTCTACCCACAGCTACCTATTTATAACTTATGATCTCACCACTACATTTATGCATTACTTTTGCATATAATATTTATAAAAAAATAGAATAATCAAAGACATTGTTCTCCTTACTGACTAGTAAAATTATTACATGGAATCATCACTTTTTTCTTATAATGTCACTAATTGATCATAAAACAATTAGGACAAAAACTCAATGTACTGAACAATAAATCAAGTTTCATGTTGATCTAAATCCTCTATTACAATTCTTCTTCGATATTCTTATGTGACATCCATCAAAAAGAAAATAAAAATACATAAAAGTGATAAATTCCATGTTCAAGATGGCACATCCCTCCTTGATCTATCTACTTCTTCCATTCTTCTCTCTATTTAATAGGGGCAAATGACAAGAAAGAAAAGATTCCAATGTGAATACATAAATTCTATCTCAAGTGAAATATAGGAGAAACCACAACTTCCTTCCTCTCCCCTTTTCTCCATTTTATATGCATGGACATATAATTAATGTCTCATCTTGATATAATTTTCACACACCCTAGTATCATATCATATGCATATTTGTTGTTCTACAAGATTCTCTAAACATTAATGAAAAATATTAGATGTGTTTGGTATTAGGGATAGTGGTGAGGAGGTGTTTTTGGGAAGGGATTTTTGGAAACAAAGACATGGATAGATGTGTTTTGTGATCTCAAGAAGTTGGGTAGCTTGACGATATTAGGTGGGAGGGAAATAAGCATGATTCGAAGGTTAGATGATTGCATGGATTCAAACTATTCATTTTAGTGAATGCTTTAGATTTTGTGTTACTCAAGGATGAGGAACATTCAGGTTCATATGAATTCATATTCATACTACTTTGAATGCATTTCTGGATTAGTTTGGTATTCATTTCCATGATTTTACTTTAGAACTGGCTTACATTTAAGTTTTTTTAGTTTTATGTTAATTTGTAGGATTTTATATAAATCCCTAGTTTTCATGGCAAGCTTGAACTTCATACGTCACACACCAGCATAGAAGATGGTGGTCCCACTAACCCAATAGTGGGGACAATAAATGTTCAAATAAATGGACTATATTTTTGTTTATTCTCCCTTCATTAGTTGATGATATGGGTGCAAACCAAACAACACACACAATTTCCCTCCCCCTGGGAGGTGGGTTTGCATCACTCAACCATTCCATTGATTAACAATTGATGGAAGTTGAATCATTAATTTTCATAACTCAACCAAACCATCAATTTGTTTACTCTAACCTTCCATCAGTCAACAACTAAAGGAAGCCTGACACTTTCCTTCTGATGGAAATCCTACACTTTCTTCTAATGGAAGTCCAACACAGTTGCCTACCAATGGCTGACAACTAATGGTTGTTCTTTGTCGACCTTATGATGGTTCTCCTGCATATACCATCCTATGTAAGTTAGCTACCCCACAACTAATATCTGACCCACATTCAACAAGTGATCAAACTCCAAAAAAATTTCTTCCAATGTCGTTCGTTTTCTTAGCAATAGTCCTCCTAACCCTTCACCTACCAATGGAAGTTTTATGGGCTGCAAGAAAATTTATTTACCTCTCATCGATGCCCCTTTTCATCCATGCAATTTGAAGGTTTAAATGCAAGGCAACTGGGAGGGTTTAAAATCCTAACTTCCAGAAAAGGGAATCCACAATTGATGCTTTTGGGTTGCCACATGCTAAACTATACCACCATTTCCTTCGATTGTTTCCTTCGATTCATGACCTATCAACTGATGAAGCTTCCACCTCTACCAAGTCTTGAAGGTTCTAACAATAAAACAAGCTCTAGGAATGATGTCTTCATTCCATTGGTCTATGATTATCTCCTACCCATTGTAGGCCTACTCTCTCGTGTTTAGTGATAATGGGCCCCACTCTTAAAGGAGGAGGAATGATGCTCCAAGCACACCTCTAATGAGCATCTAGGGGTAGATTTTCTACTGTGTTGACCACCATAAATCTTTAGCATGATCATAAGATTCCACACACTATGGGTCTAATTTTAAATTTACTACAATTATGACTTTCTTCTGCTCTTTTTTCCACCGATGAGTGAGAAATCCTCTCTCTAGGGTGTGAGGCTGGTCATGCTAAACATTTTTGTTCTCTTTATCTATTATTGTATGAACCATTATATGTTTGGAATCAATCATTTTTGTGTTTGTTTTCTTTCCTAATCATCACGATTACATGTTTATTAGACCTGGGAGTAGAGAACTTTGAAGCCAATATCTAGGATATTGAATCTTTCTTATTAAATTCTTGATGAGAACTTTAGATAGGTGTTTTTTTAGGTGATATACATATGGTCACTAGGTAATGTGAAAATGATCTTGGAGAGGTATCTATCCGGGTTTTAATCCTAATGTCGAAAGAGGGATTAAATGGCCTCAACATATATCTTCATGCTTAATGTGATGTGATGCATTTATTTTTAGTTGTTCATCATAGGATATATTCCATGCATTTATTGCATATTTGTTCATTTAGAGATCTATTTATGCATTGGTTCTCATTATTAACATGTGAAACACTATTGCATCAATTATTATGTCTTTATACCAACTCAGGCTAAATTATCACTCATAATTCAGACTTATGTTATTTTTCCCTTGTTCCAGGTAAACTGAGAACTTATTTGAGAACTCAATGCAACTAACATGTGTTTCACTATTACCAATATGACACAAAGTTCAACTGGGAAATTCAAAAAGCTCTGCTATCGAGACAATTGTCTGTGATATCGAGCATGAAATCGATGCTATCCAAGCTAGGAGTTGTTCTATCAAATCACCATTAGAGAGCATCAGGAATCAAGTTTGATTGACTTGATGCCACTGAATTACCAGCTGTTGGTACCGATTTCAACACTCAAATCACATTAGAGCTCACAGAAAGCAACTTGGTGCTAACGACACGCATGTCGGTAGTACCAACACAGTTCAAGGGTTTCAAGTCAACCACCAACTCCGTGTCACTGACACCTTGTTGGTGGTACAAACATTACACGATTAATACATATTGATAATCATGCCAGGTCCAATAGTTGTGACTTAATGACAAAAAAACCCCAGTTATGATCTAAGGGGAGTGAAGACAAAAGAGTGGATTGCATCCTATCATGTTGCAACAAAGGACAAAGTTGAGAGAGCAAGAGATGAAGGAGGTAGCAACAAAGTGCACACTCTGGGCACTTCTAGAATGTAGATTTATAGTTAGAACACTACAAATCAAGGTGTCCACTAGAGGGGACCGCCTAAATGAGTTCTTTAGGGGTTCTTACATTGGTTTTCTAATGTTTATTCTATTTTCTCCCACATGCTCTCTTTTTCTGATGATAGAAATTCTGCATGGCTAAACCCTACATTCCATGAGACATGGGAGTAGCCCAATATTGCTTTGTATTTGAATTTAATGATTTAATAATCATTTCTTCATTCTAGATGTGAATCTTTGATCTCTTATCAGGTTGTCTATTCTTGATCACCATAATGAATATAATATACTTTTAATTTCTTTGGGAGAGGGATTAGGGGTTGGAAAAATCATAAGCTCACATATCCTACATCACACCACGAAGGAGGGATTATGTATATGAAAGAGCAACACAGAGACATCGATGAAAACCTAGCTAATTCCTAAACCACTATGGGAGTGGGGTTTGTTTTAGTCTAGGTAGTGTATTATGATACATGAGTGCGTAATACTTGCTATAGACATAATCTCATTAGTCATGATATGTGATATCAAACCAAACACATAGGCACTTATTAGAGAACATTGTATCAGATAGACCCACCTTGAGAGTGATACATAGAAACCACTGAATGGTAGTAAGAATCATCTCTCATAGTGATAGTGGTGATTTTAGTTCATGGACCTGAAATCACTACATTGATCACATGTCCTTCGATCTATTTTGACACCATCCAAACATGACCTTGAATACGGTTGACCATTAAGGTGATGCTCAAATACATTGTAACACATGTGGAATGACTGTGAGTGATCTAGATGGGATTAGTCCCTCCTACTAGAGTTGATATACTGACCACTTCATAAGAGAGACTGAGAAACTTATGGAGATACTCATGTGAATAAATATATGACATGTGAGCTCACATGCATCTCAGACAGTCTTCTCTAGTTCAAGGAACATGGATTAAATGTTAAGAGGATGATGATTCCATGCCTTGAATTTAATCTAGATGTCAGAGACAAAGGAACTATATGATCATTATATCACTAATCATAGATTGTAGGTTGAAGTTGTTCACCAACGTTTCAATTACTTGGCTAGCAATAATGTGTTGCTTGATATCACTCATTGCTCCTGATGTCAAAAATTAGTTATGAACATTCACTACCAACATAATTTTGGACCCATAGGGTCACACACATAGGTTACACCTGGAATAGGAGTTAATCATTATTAAGGTTTAACTTGATTTCTAAAGTGCTTAGGTATTCAATTTAAATAAGATTGGCTAAAAAATGGCTGGATTGAAAAAAAGAATTGACCGGTTTAGATTATGAAATGACCACTTTAGATTGTGAACCACCTGATTCAATGATCACGAAGATTGGATCAAGGATCAATACTGACATCATGTTGTGCATTAATCATCACATTAAAGCCAATATGTTTACAAATAGGAAATAATATGAATTGACCAATTCAAGTGTTGAACTGATCGTTTCACACGTGAACCGACCGCAAGTGTTGGAACAACCATTTCACATATGATGCAACCGTTCATGGTTCACAACTTCTAGAAAATTCATGAAATTATGTCTCTTTGACTCCGAGTTTGGAAAACCTAACCCTGGTCCTCATATAAATAGAGGGGCGCAATAGGCTTTCAGGAGATACAAGAACAAACTCTAAAAAAATTTGTCCTCTCACAGTTGTGGAAACATAAGAGCCCGATCAATTCTTACTCATGAAAGGAAGATTCAACAAGGGAGAGCAGTCAGTGCTAGCACATTGACATCGAAGGTACAACTCCTACCTATCAGTTCCAAAAGAACGACAAGATTTCATGGTGGTCCACATTGACTATGTAGAGGCATGGAGGCCAATCCCACCCGCTAGGAGGACGTCGTCAACTGTCGTTTGTGGTGATAGACCAAGAGGTCGCCGCTGAAGGTCGTTCGAGCATTGCTTGCAAAAGAAGCCGACCACTATAGGGGTAGTCGCTGGACTTGCTCAAGAACCAAGTATATGCTTCACAACCTTCCTTCCCAATCCATAGTTCTTGACGTGATCCAATTGTCATGGGGAATATGGAAAGAAAATTGTTTCCACGGCCACTCCATCATAATATTTACCTACAGACACCACATTCCAAATCAACATGTGTACTCTACTAGGTATTCTTAAGTTGAGCACCCCATAGGTGAGTTGCAATAGACACACAAAGTCATAATATCTCATAAATAAATTTATTGGTCATTCCCTACATGATCTTAAATGTTTAAATGTGACAGCAACCCTTCTCACACTACCTGAAAAAGACATGCGGACTAGATGATAAGGATATTTGGATCCCTTGCATCATTGTCCATGTCTAACCATTTTCCATTATGATCTAGTATGGGGACCACAAATGGGGAACCTTTTCTAGGAAACTCCCTTTAATTCGCAATTCAAATTCCCATCATAGGACTGAGCATCAATGTTCACAATATCAAAGAATTAACCGAACATACATCAACTATTAAGCCCGAAGGGAACTCAAACTTGTCCATATGCTTGCGGTTAACAGCTTATTAAACTTGACATACAAGACCAACTAAGAATCAAAACTCTCTTTTGGGATTTGAGTACTCCCATCCTAAGATTTTGAGCATCAGTGCCCATGGTCTTAAATACAAAAGGATCAAAATGGTGAATAACTAAGTTCAAAGGACACCAGAAAATGTGGATACATGCTTGTGACACACGTCATACACCAAGAAGTGTCGGGAATAGAGCTTGTATGGGTGTCTCTCACATTTTGCACCTTAACCCAACTGGCGAGGGAATTGTCACTCGTATACTCTCTACATGGCACAACTTGAGTCATATAAGAGTGAAATCAAGAGCCAGTGGAGAATCAAATCCACCCTGAATGAACCTTTCTGTAGTGGTACATTTGGATATGATCATCTTGAGGGGAGAACCAACAAATTCATAGTTAACTTTGTGCAAGCTTAAACATGATTGGGGCCTCAAATTAACTTAAACTCCAATATTAGAAAGTGGAAAGTCAAGTGGCATGGAAGTTGTTATTTTACATCATATGGGATACAATCATTACATGTCCACCCCTCATATCTCATGATAGGCCTCTTGAATAACATGGGTTACCATCAACTCATGGAAGGGATCTAAATCCAAAAAACCTAAATGTTGACGGCTTACCTAAGCCAAAAAAAAACCTCCAAGCGTCGGATCCTAATATATTCCATGGTAAATAGAAACAAAAGAATACACAACCCATGGCATGCTAAATCAAAAGTTGAATAACAAATTGACCTCAAAACAACTTTTGACCCACTAACATGATCACATAAATGTCAAAAGAAGAATTCAGAAATTTTGAAACAAAATTATTACACCCTGGTCTCACAATTACCACTAATCATGAGATTAGGGCATAAATGAGGATTTAACGTAATACAAAGGTCACCCTTAACTTTTTCTTCTTTTTCAAACTCTTTGTTTTCTCGCATTGAATCACATAAACTAACTTTACAAGAGAATCTAACCTTGATTATTGTAATATGATCTAAATATTAATGATATACATCCATACATTCATTTTGTTTCTCACACTTCAATGTACATACGACATGATAATCAAATACATTCTTTGTTATTAAGGAAAAAAAGATAAAAACGTCATTTACAACTCTCTCACATCTATACAAGGACCAAGAGTGACAGAGACCAACTGAACTTAACTATACTCATACTTAACTCTTTTGATAGATCTACTCTGATACAATGATATCTTCTTCAAGTCCATGTGATTTCCCTAAAAATTGTGAGTAGAGGGGGGAGCCTACTCGCTCAGTGAATGAGTACTTCAAAGAAACAGTCTAAAGCACTGATATAATTACAGATATACTTTTGAGATATTGATATCAATTATAACAGCAGTAAGCTTTAAAGAGTCTAATAATTGACAATCATAAATATGGTAGGATACTCTATATATCTATAAGAGTGAATCAATATATGTAATGCTTGATTGATCATAAAGAGAACTAATAACTTAGAAACATACAAAGAATAATTGAATAATTATACACACTTGTTTGACCTCTCATTTATTTTATTATGCCCTGATCATATGCAGTGTACTCTACATATGAAGACTCGTAGTACACTACGATCACATTGTACAAGACGTAGCGGACACACCCGAGAAATGCTAAGTCTGACTACTGTCTTGGTCTGCAATAGGGAAATGGCTCTCTGGCCTAAACTGGACTCCTCCTCTAACCTGAGCACACAGGCAGAGAGTCAAGCCACCTCTTGGCTTTTCTGTACTCTAGTGCCACCATGACTTCTGGTTGATGTTGGAGACTGCAAACTATAATTTAAGGAGACTTCCACTAGGGCTTTGTCCCCCGTGCCACCTGATAGCACGTTCCGACCCCCGTATACTGGACGCTTCCAGGGTTAGGTCTTTCACCCCTAAGGCGCAGACCTTACACAGGGGTTTTATAGTGTTCAGGGCTTCTAAATCTATTATTTTATTATTCCTAGAAAGTTGTTTTCTACAATGAACCCTTTTCTTACTTATACTTGAGTCTGGTATCTCGATGGTGTCGTGTCTACTTATTTGAAGTTATAATAGAACATATATGTCATTCTAAACTTGGCAGAGCAGTATACTCAAAACACTATAATATACTGAATAATCAACATACTATACATGCAGGCAGACTAAAATTCTTAAATAAACATATTACATGTCCACTTGGCACATACACACTAGAATCGTGCAATTTATCATCTTATTACACTGATAAGAGTTAATTACTTGACATATGAGTAATCGTCAATAGCATCTGCAACTTATCTGTAATTTCTCAAAGAACGTACATATCAACCCAAATCTTCAGTTGTGCATCTCATAACTCAATTAAGAGTTAATTACTTATCATGAAAAAAATTATTAATAATAACTAAGAAAATTGATATCACAATACTTGATTCATTTAACACCCTACCCATAGGGTTTCATTTAATCACAACAAATGCTACAAAGAAAGGTGTAATACATCTATCACGTACTTTTCAAGTCTTTACAGCACATGATACCTGGGATCTCAATCCCTTATCACATTAGTGGGAATTCTCATCCCTTCACATCATTATCATAATTACTAGGTCTAGGTATTCAAACCCTTCGATCATCACATAGCATTGTTACCTCTGTAACAGGTAACCATTATCTCTAGGTCCTTAGACCAAGGTATTCATTTCACTGGTTGTACAAGTATTCTCATGGCTCACAAGGCCATCACACATCTTGTCACCTCTCACTAGGCAACAACTCATTCCCATGGCTCCCATAAAGATTTTATGCAACATAAACATTCACAAAATAAAGACTACTATCAACACATCATATAAAATCAATATATGTATGAAACCTTAGAACTGAGCTGAATTTGGGTCTCCATACCATTCACTGGAATATCATGCATCAATAATATCATTGAAGAAATAAAGTCTATCATGTCAAGAAAACTCATTCAACTGGATTTCACAATATCTATTTGCAAATATCCAACTTTCCTAGCATCTAGGGTTTCACACTCTTCACTGATATACCAAACAAACACTACTCACTTTAAACCAAATCCAAGATAGTATCTAAGATCTATGTACTATCAATTCAGATAAACAATCTTTCAAAACCAAGGGGATCTAGATAAGCAACTTTCTCTATTTACTTATACAGCAAATTCCAGTCATAGACAAATTCCCTATATTTCAGTTTACTCTTATAACCTCTGTGAATACTTAGGGAATTCTCAGTAGAATGCATTGTATACATTTCTAATATCATCTAAAATCATTCAAACAAAGGAAGAATCCATTTCATATCATTTTGCAACAACTTAGAACAAATAGACAATTTAGGGTTTGTAGTCGCATACTAAGCAATTAAAGATTATGGTGGATTTAACCAATTGTCATGCAATATATTGTTTAAAGGAAGTTCCCACTCACCCTAAGGTGTAAAAACACCTTACAAACGTAGCTCATCCCTGAAAATATGGATCTCATATCAAATCCCTAGCAATTCACCCGATTCTTCTTCCTTTCAACTCAGAAACCCTAAAAATGAGGGATTATGAAGAAAGAGTGAGAAAAGGGGAAGTTTTGATACCATTTCAGATCAAATCAGATGAGGGATGGAATCTTCACATGTGATAGAAGATTCATCGTGAAACTATATCCAAAGAAGCTAAACTTACATGATTTCATCATTTCTCAGACCGCAAAACCCTAGGTCAGCATCTCCATCAATTTCTCCTCTCATACCCTAACTCTCCCTCTCTCTCTCTCTAGGATTTCAATTCTCTAGTTTGAATCACGAATTATGAGAGCTCCTTGTGTGTTAGGTTGACCATATATAGCAATTGAGTTGTTTGGGTCAATTGCACATTGACCCCTCACTATATTTTCTCTTATTTCAGCTGAATTTTCTGTCATACAAATATTACTATAATTCGTCTACTGATAAGGTCTAAACGCATCCAAATGAACATTTTACATCTTATTTATTATTGAGTTTTAGATCCGTAGTTAAAATTCTAGATCATTTGGAGTTACCAATAAATAACTAAAAATAAAACGCTACACTGCTAAAAATCACTCTGTCAGCATTTTGGTCGAAGTATAGTTCGACCAAGAACCACATTCAAAGAACACTAAAAAATTCTGAAAGTTTTCTCCAATATGCATGATTGATTTATCTGTATCGTATCCTAAATTCAATTAAATTAAAAATTTGTAGAAAATATGAAAAATCATTTACCACACTGTTATCCTGATAAAATTCCATATTCATGTACTATCAAAACCCTAATTTTTTTCCGATTAGGGTTTACATTTCTCAAACCCTAATTCTTCAAACTAAAATCATAGTTAAAGTTTCTTCTTAGTTTTATAACATCACAATTGATCTACTATCATTAATCAAGTCTAAACGATGTTCAATCTAATCAAGCATGTAATCATTCAGGTAAACCCTAGTTTACCAATTAAGCTCAGATGCAGTCATAACAATTCTCCCCCCCTTAAAATGGTTTCGTCCCCTAAACATAAATATGCAAGTAAAGTACATTCAAGGTTTATTTTAAGCTTCTGAAATCTTACATGTCATTATATTCTTGTATTTCATACTTGAATGCACTTTTCAACATTAAGTCCTTTGTTTCTTTTATAATCACAACATGTCTGAAATGGTTCCCAATGATATCCAATGAATTCTCTATGCCACAATCAATCATAGAATAGAGAGAGAAACAACAATTTAAATATTTACATACTCTTGAGGTGTTACCTCAACATTGATAATCCGATCCAACTATCTCAATTCATACGGCTCAATATGTAAAAAGAGAGTGTACCATGTTCTTTTGAATTATACTATTGTGCTACTCAAATAGAAAAACAGTCTTGAATTAAAAGACTAGATTCAACAAAAATTGTACATTACTACTCAAGGCATCCCCATTGGATCATGGATGCATAAGGTGAAGCATTACCATCACATTCCATACTATTCTCAAGTATGAACCCACACAATTCAAGGTGTAACCATCAGGTTATAGCATACTAGGGTTTTAACAATAGTTTCAGAGTACTCCATAATTGTATTAGTCATTCAAGGACTATTCATACCCAATTACCATCACTTAATTATATTAAAGCTAGGTATAACAACCTATACCTCATTAGGGTTACATATCAATACAATATGGTTATCATCCCTTCTATTCATATGAGTGAATAGGTAAGACTACCTTATTCAGGGTAACCCTCCATTTTTTTATTATCATTTGAACCATATTACCATACAACAATTGTACAATACTAAGATGGATTACTGGTATGAATGACTACAACTATCAGACACCTGAAATTAACATATTTCTTGTACATGTACAATGAAATCATACGTAGAACCAATTTACATCCCTTAATATACCTTCAATAAATTATACTTCTAAAAAAAATTCACATATTACTAAAATCCATTATTTTCTCTTATCTCTCTTCTCATTCATTACTACTTACTTTTTGCTACTTATACTTCTCATTTTAATCATGTAGATTAAACATCTCCTAAAATTGAAACATACAAGGTATGAATATATTATTCATTATTCTTGTTATCACTATAAGAATATATTTCATATCACACTTCACTCATATTGTATTTCTCCTTTTGTTCAAAACACACTTGTTACATTTCAAATTTATATCTTACTCTTTGCTCTGAATCATTTTCATATTGTTCATCAACCTTTCAGATTGTCTAGGATTACTATCAGTGCTAGTTTATTTCTCATAGTACAAATCACATGATCTTGTTTTATAGAGATGCTAGTATTCAAGGTACCCTTGAACTACTACAACTCTA
Organism: Alisma plantago-aquatica; assembly: GCA_963693085.1. Taxonomy (NCBI): domain Eukaryota; kingdom Viridiplantae; phylum Streptophyta; class Magnoliopsida; order Alismatales; family Alismataceae; genus Alisma; species Alisma plantago-aquatica. The sequence goes on from OY856411.1 coordinate 640,102,080, forward strand.
AATAATCTAGGTTTTGGTCCTGATCAGTAGCACGATGTTATTGTATGTGACTTTTCTCCCTTAACTTGAAAGTCAAACTTTGGATCTCACAAGTTTTACTAAAGTCTTCCTTATCATATCAGTTGAATTTCCTTTCTCTTACTTAGCCATTCAGATAGATTACATTCTCAATTTACCTTGTAAGGGTTTCATCATCATATATTATGTCATTATTACATTCACTAGATGCCTCTACCATGGTGGTTATGCATCATATATGATTCATTTTCTTATCACTTCATTCCCACATTGCTCTAATTAAGGAAGATATGAAAGAGAAGATGATTCTAAGACTTAGAATTCTTATATTCAAACATTCATTAATACATTTCTCGTATGTAGGTTTCATTAGTTATCAACAAGGATACTTGACTAATTAGCACTTTCTTGAATCTCACAATCTCTTTCTTTTATAATCTTTATTACTTCATTATGTTTCAAACCCTTCCTTACTTTCCATAATCCCCTTACCATATACTGCTATTCCACATGTCATCTTTAACTTCTAGTTTTCTCTTATGATCATGTTGCTTCTTTTCAGTGTATGATCATGTATACCATGTTGCATATATTTCTTTTTATCCTTCTATTAATGTGAAGTTGAAATTCTAAATCAATAATCTCTCTACTAGTTTCAACTCTTATTTAGTACATTACATATCCTTCATTTTAAATCAAATGGCTCATGCATGGGTGAAACATAATTTCTCTTATATCAAGTTTTTCCTTCCTGAATATAGTCTACCTTTGTATGATTCATTCATTTATTTAGCTACACTTCTGTTCTTCTATTAGAAATTAGTTTGTTGTTCTATAGAGACTTAGAATCCAAAGGCAGTAAGGATGAATGTATTAACTGAAAAACACTAAGGGGGGGTGAATAGAGTTTTTAAATAATTTTAACAATTTATTGAACTCAAACAACCACAATTGAAAATTGGAAGAAGGAGACATGTGTTTAGAGTGGTTCCAACTTTAGCGACTACTAAAGTTGTCAATCCACTACCTGGTTGCTTACCCAACCGGGATTTTGAAAGTATTTATTTTATTACCTCCTCAAGGATTTATACAAAATACAATACTTTCCTTTACACCCTTTGAGCAGCCTTCACTTGAAGTAGGTGCACCAACTTTGAGGTAGCCTTCTTGAAGTAACTCCAAGCTCCCCCTTGAAGTAGCCTTCCTCTCTAGAAGTAACCTCCCGTTGCACCAGCCTTCTGAAGTAGCTCAAAGTCACCTTCTTTGCCAAGAAGAACTCCACCCTCTCCAATCAGCAGCCTCCAACCTAGGAGTAGCAAGGAGAGTACAAACGGTAATAGAGAACAAGAAAGGAAAAAGGAAATTACAACTTATCCTTTGTAGACCAAGAGGCTTGATTTGCCTAGATCAAGCGTATATATCTCCTAACCAAGTGTGTGGACTTGTGATTGCAGTGGGTAGGAGATACTAGCCTATAGGACACGAATTATGAGCTAAGGAAGGAAGTAGCCAATTGTCACAAAGCTCAAATTGCTCACAAACAGATTGCTCAAAGTATGCTCAAGGATTTCTCAAGTGTAACAAGTGTGTTTGAGTGTCCTATGGCTTGTCCTATTTATAGGAATGGCCTAAGGATGCTTAAGGACGTTCTAGACAACTTCTAGGGGTTTCTAAGTGCTTAACTATCCGTTAGGTACAAAGTTGTTGCTTTAACAACAGCTAATTAATTAATTCTGCAGTTGCTGTCAGAGACAATCTCGGTCGAGGAATGGTCGACCGAGACACCTACTCGGTCGAACTTTTGTCGACCGACAGGCACTCTGGAACAAGTGATTTGCAACGTCTTTCTCCAACTGCCAACTAACTTGTCTGTTGTGTCTAACGGCTACTTTGGATCTTTCTCAGTCGAGAAGATTGTCGACCGAGAGTGTCTCGGTCGAGGAGTTTGTCGACCGAGATTGATCCTGTTTCAATGTTGCAATTTAGGCACTAATTATATGTATGAGTGTGCATATGTGATCCTATTTGAAGGGAATGACTTATCTAAATGTGGTGTTTAGCTAGGGAGAATCTAACGCTTGATTTACATGCAATCTAAGTACTTGTACATTATATTTTTGTACAAGTTTTTACAAAGTGATTACAATGCATGAAAACATAAACATGTAAGCATATGGATTTCCCTAGTTGCTTTGTCATCCACCTTAATCCTGCACACTCAAGTAGCTCGTTCGATTAATAAGAATGAAATGTTTGTCATAATCAAAACAAAAGGATTTATAGATGTCCATTTAGCCAACAATCTCCCCCTTTTTGAAGATGACAAACATTTCCAAAAATATAAATAAAGGAAATATAAACCATATGAGTTTCGTACCTTTAGATTACCTTTTGTAGCTTTTCCTCTTGGTTATAAAAGTGTGCTTATTATTCCCCTTGAATTTTGGAACATGAAATCCAATTCACTAGGGAATATAGCAACTTTCAATGTAAAGCCAAGAGTTTATTTATGAAACTCATTGATTGAGTGTTTCTAAGTTTTAGTTTTATATTTATTTCTCTCCCTTTGTCATTTCAAAACGATATCCGTTTAGAAATAAAAACTCCCCCTTAATTAGATGTCCCATCAAATCTAATGAAAAAGATGTCCATTTAAAAGCCAAAATATCATGATGCAAATAAGAGTTTTTGTTTAAGTAGCACAAATATCAAAGAAAACATCTTCCAAAGGAGTGATAAGCAGTTGCTTCCTAATTTTGTTAAATTGATCTAGTGGAAGCGGTTTTGTAAAAATATCAGCCAATTGATCTTCCGTATCAACATGATGAAGGGAAACATGATTCTTGGAGATATGATCCCTTAAAAAGTGATGACGGATTTCAATATGTTTAGCTCGGCTGTGTAAAATAGGATTGTGTGCTAAGTTTATGGCGCTCGTGTTGTCACAAAAAATAGGCGTAGATGAAAGAGTAAAACCATAATCGTTTAATACTTGTTGCATATAAAGCACTTGAGCACAACAAGACCCAGCTGCCATATATTCAGCTTCAGTTGTAGATAGGGCAACCGTATTTTGTTTCTTGCTAAACCAAGATACTAAAGCTCTCCCTAACAAGAAACAACCACCACTAGTACTCTTGTGATCAAGGCGACAACCAGCATAATCCGCATCTGTATAAGCTTTAAAATCCAAGGATTGTCCTTTTGGATACCATAAACCAAAACAAGTAGTGTCGGCTAGGTAACGAAGAATTCGTTTAACTGCTAGAAAATGAGAGTGCATAGGTTGTGATTGAAATCGAGCACAAATACCAACGGGAAACATAATGTCCGGTCTAGAAGCAGTTAAGTAAAGCAAACTACCAATCATGGCTCTATATAAAGAATCATCAATAGGTTCCCCATTTTCATCCTTATCAATTTTAATAGAAGTAGCCATAGGAGTAGTAGCATGTTTGCACTGATCCATCCCAAAACGTTTTAAGAGTTCTTTAGTATTTTTTTCTTGGCTTATGAATATTCCGGCAGGTGTTTGCTTAATTTGAAAACCAAGAAAGAAAGTTAGTTCACCCATGAGGCTCATTTCAAATTCTTTTTGCATAATGTCACTAAATTGTGTGCACAATGAATCATTAGAAGCTCCAAAAATAATGTCATCAACATATATTTGCAAAACTAGGAAAACAGATGTATATGTTTTGAAAAATAAAGTAGAATCTGAATTTCCAATAGAAAAACCATTATCAAAAAGATATGTCTTGAGCCTTTCATACCAATTTCTAGGTGCTTGTTTTAAACCATAAAGTGCTTTCTTAAGTTTATAAACATAGTCACCTTTTTCCGGTATTTCAAAACCAGGTGGTTGGGAAACATATACTTCTTCTTGAATGATGCCATTTAGAAATGCACTTTTTACATCCATTTGGTAGAGTTTGATGTTTTTATGTGCAGCAATAGCTAGTAACATTCTAATAGCTTCAAGTCTAGCTACCGGTGCATATGTTTCATCAAAATCTATTCCTTCTTGTTGATTATATCCTTGTGCTACTAACCGAGCTTTATTCCTTATTACTTCTCTTGCCTCATTTAGCTTGTTCCTAAAAACCCATTTAGTTCCTATTATGGTTTTATCTTGTGGTTTAGGAACTAAATCCCATACATCATTTTTAGTAAATTGATTCAACTCTTCTTGCATGGCTATTATCCAATAGTCATCTTTAAGAGCTTCAGATATCTTTTTAGGTTCAATGTTAGAAACAAAAGCCATGTTTGCAACATCATTAAAGGAAGACCGAGTTTTGACTTTATCATTAGGATCTCCAATAATTAATTCTTGAGGATGATCTTTTATAAGCCTAGGTGTAGGTTGTGGTTCAGCTTGGTGATTATTTGTAGTACCTTTCTCACTATCATTTGGTATGTTTAAATTTTCGAATTGATTAGTGAGATCTATGATTTCTAGATTTTCAGATTTGGACTCTTCATGAAAAGAAACATGAATAGATTCCTCAACTTTTCTAGATATAGTGTTATATACTCTAAAAGCTTTGCTAGAAGTGGAATATCCCAAAAAGAATGCTTTGTGTGATTTTGAGTCAAACTTATCTCTATCATCTTTGGTAATTAAAATGTAGCATGTAGAGCCAAAGGTATGAAAATAGTCAACTCTAGGTTTCTTAGAATGTATTATTTCATATGGAGTTTTCTTTAAATGAGAGTGAACAATTACTCTATTTAGCACATAGCATGCAGTGTTTACAGCTTCAGCCCAAAAGGTTTTGGGTGTGTTGTGTTCAAGCATCATAGTTCTATCCATTTCTTGTAGTGATTGATTTTTCCTTTCAACTATACCATTTTGTTGTGGGGTGCGTGGAGCAGAAAAATTATGAGTGTACCCTTGAGATGTACAAAATTTTTCAAATGTATGATTTTCAAATTCTCCACCATGATCACTTCTAATGGTACATATTTTGCTTTGTAATAGATTTTCAATCTTGGAACAAAATTGTATAAAAACATTAATAGTATCATCTTTAGTTGCAATAAAGTGTACCCATGTGTATCTACTATAATCATCAACAATAACAAAACAGTATCTTTTACCACCAATAGATTGTGTCCTCATGGGTCCAAATAAATCCATATGAATTAATTCTAAGGACCTACTGGTGCTAAGTACATGTTTTGGTTTAAAAGAGGTTTTGGTTTGCTTTCCCATTGTGCATGGTTCACAGTTTTCAACTTGATCAAAAGATAAAGTAGGCAATCCACGAACAAGATCATATTTCACTAACTTTTTAATAATATGTGAACTAGCATGTCCTAGCTTTTTATGCCATACTTGTAAGGTATTTTCATTTGCAAGCAAGCATTTTCCCACTAATGATTTCATAGAATTAGGTTTAAGGATATAAAGATTTCCAACTCTATTTCCTTCATAAACAACATTTGTAGTGTTTTCTATCAATAACTTGCAGCAAGTTTTGTTAAATAACACATCATAACCACTATCACATAATTGACTAACGCTTATCAAATTATGGTGCAAACCATCAACGAGTAGAACATTCTTTATTTCGAGGTTTGTACCGACATTACCTATTCCAACGATTTTGCCCTTACCATTGTCTCCAAAGGTGACTGTTCCACTTTTCTTTTCTTCAAAGGTTTGGAATGCATCCTTGTTCCTGGTCATATGTTTGGAACATCCACTGTCAACCACCCATTCCTGCATTAAAATGTAGATTTTGGTACCCATGTGATGGTCTGATATGGTTAGAATCATTTAAGTATAGATTTGTATAAGAGTTCTGAATCAGAAGTCCAGTCGGTCGACAAATTGTCGATCGAGAAGATTACTGTATAACAAACCAGGAAACACAGAAATGTAGCTCGGTTGACCAATTTTCGACCGAAATCTTGCTGTAAATTTTGATATGTTACAGACATTCGGTCGGTCGACAATACTTCGACCGATTAATGGTTCGGTCGACAATACTTTGACCGACTAAGTTTCTGTTTCAGTACAACAATGCAGAAAATTAACAATAAGCATGAAATCTTTTGTTTAGTTGAGATAAGACAATATAAATAGCAAGATGGAGCTTTTTGGTCATATCTCAACTAAATTCCATTTGACTCTACTAAGTTTGAGGTTTTGGGACCCAAACTAATTCGGAATCCTTAGTTTTATAAGGACATGAAAAGGAATAGTGTCCAAGGCGTAAACAAAAATGGCAAGTAATAGAGTCAACTTCATTTCTCTTTCTAGCCATTGTGGTTTTGGGTACAAACATAGTTTGAGTTCTTTTGGGTTGATTTTTCTTTGGAGCATATCCCAAACCTTTTCTTCCGTTGAAAACAGTACCAATGCTTAGAATGTTATCAAGTATATTTTTTCTTCTTAACTCATAAAGTTCTCTTTACAGCTAAGCAATATCATTCATTTTCTTGTGTAGATCATTTCTTGCGTGATCTAAATCAGATAACAATGAATCTCTTTCTTTTATAACATTATCATAGCCTAGATGGTAACACAAAATAGGTTGAGTCTGAAAATCTTTTAGTTTAGCTAACAAGTCAGTCTTTTCTTTAGAAAGAAGATCAACATTTGTTTCTAAAGTGAGTAGCTTTCTAGTGCAATCATCTAAAGATGTTTTTAAAGACAAATTTTGAAGATCAATGTTATTCTTTTCAGAAGAAAGATTATCTAATTTAGCAATTTTCTCATCATTTGATTTGATAACCTTCTTTAGTTTCTTCTTGACATCAACATACTTATCATGAATTTCTTGTAGATTTGTGACTAACTCTTCTTTAGAAAGATCAAGTAGGCTTACCTCTTGAGAGTTTTCATCATCTTCTCTTACCATTAGACAATCCACGGTTTCTTCTCCGCTTTCACTGTCACTTGACTCGTCCCATGCAGCTTTATAGGCTTTTTCTCCCTTCTTCTTGTGTGAGCTTTTCTTTCCTTTCTTTGCTTTAGGACATTCATTTTTGAAATGCCCTTTCTTCCCACATTCAAAGCACCTAGGAGGGGTAGAAGAAGAGCTGGAAATTTTGTTAGATTTAAATCTTTTGTATTTCTTACCATTTACTATCAAGGCTTCTTCTCCCTCTTCTTCACTTGACTCCTCACTTTCTTGTGTGACAGCCTTTGAAGCTTTTAGAGCCACATCCTTCTTCTTTCCTTGTTGAAGTTCACGTGCTCTTCTTTCTTCCTCTTCTAGGGTTGCTTCATGAGCTTCTAAGTTGCCAATAAGTTGCTCCATTTTCAGTCGAGTGAGGTCGTTTGCTTCTTCAATGGCTGTCACCTTTGGCTTATATTTTGGAGGAAGTGAACGAAGGATCTTTGATACCTGATCTTCTTCAGGGATAGGTTTTCCTAGAGCACTTAAACCATTAACAATAGTAGAGAATTTTGCAAACATTTCACTAATTGATTCATTAGAATCCATACGAAAGTGTTCAAATTTTTGTTGAAACATGCTAATTTTGGAATTTTTGACTTGGACTGTACCTTCATAGGTTATGGACAGTCTATGCCAAATATCATAGGCTGTGTCACAATTAGATATTCTATTAAATTCTCCTACCGAAATAGAACAATATAAAATGCTTACAGCTTTTGCATTCATTTGGGCCAGCTTTACCGTATTTGCATCCCATTCTGCAAATTGAGTTTGAGGGAGCTCATATGGGGTTGACACCATTCTACATAAGTCCCAATTGATGCCTTGGAAGTAGAACTGCATCCTTCTCTTCCAATATTGGTAGTTTGTTCCATCGAATGCTGGAGGCCTAGCAACAAGTGTTCCTTCAAGGTTAAGGTTGTTGAGCACTCCATCCCCCATTTCTTCAAGACCTTATTAGGGTTCCTTGAAGCCTGCTCTGATACCAATTGAAAAACACTAAAGGGGGGGTGAATAGAGTTTTTAAATAATTTTAACAATTTATTGAACTCAAACAACCACAATTGAAAATTGGAAGAAGGAGACAGGTGTTTAGAGTGGTTCCAACTTTAGCAACTACTAAAGTTGTCAGTCCACTACCCGGTTGCTTACCCAACTAGGATTTTGAAAGTATTTATTTTATTACCTCCTCAAGGATTTATACAAAATACAATACTTTCCTTTACACCCTTTGAGCAGCCTTCACTTGAAGTAGGTGCACCAACTTTAAGGTAGCCTTCTTGAAGTAACTCCAAGCTCCCCCTTGAAGTAGCCTTCCTCTCTAGAAGTAACCTCCCGTTGCACCAGCCTTTTGAAGTAGCTCAAAGTCACCTTCTTCTCCAAGAAGAACTCCACCCTCTCCAATCAGCATCCTCCAACCTAGGAGTAGCAAGGAGAGTACAAACGGTAATAGAGAACAAGAAAGGAAAAAGGAAATTACAACTTATCCTTTGTAGCCCAAGGCTTGATTTGCCTAGATCAAGCGTATAGATCTCCTAACCAAGTGTGTGGACTTGTGATTGCAGTGGGTAGGAGATACTAGCCTATAGGACACGAATTATGAGCTAAGGAAGGAAGTAGCCAATTGTCACAAAGCTCAAATTGCTCACAAACAGATTGCTCAAAGTATGCTCAAGGATTTCTCAAGTGTAACAAGTGTGTTTGAGTGTCCTATGGCTTGTCCTATTTATAGGAATGGCCTAAGGATGCTTAAGGACGTTCTAGACAACTTCTAGGGGTTTCTAAGTGCTTAACTAGCCGTTAGGTACAAAGTTGTTGCTTTAACAACGGCTAATTAATTAATTCTGCAGTTGCTGTCAGAGACAATCTCAGTCGAGGAATGGTCGACCGAGACACCTACTCGGTCGAACTTTTGTCGACCGACAGGCACTCTGGAACAAGTGATTTGCAACGTCTTTCTCCAACTGCCAACTAACTTGTCTGTTGTGTCTAACGGCTACTTTGGATCTTTCTCGGTCGAGAAGATTGCCGACCGAGAGTGTCTCGGTCGAGGAGTTTGTCGACCGAGATTGATCCTGTTTCAATGTTGCAATTTAGGCACTAATTATATGTATGAGTGTGCATATGTGATCCTATTTGAAGGGAATGACTTATCTAAATGTGGTGTTTAGCTAGGGAGAATCTAACGCTTGATTTACATGCAATCTAAGTACTTGTACATTATATTTTTGTACAAGTTTTTACAAAGTGATTACATTTCATGAAAACATAAACATGTAAGCATATGGATTTCCCTAGTTGCTTTATCATCCACCTGAATCCTGCACACTCAAGTAGCTCGTTAGATTAATAAGAATGAAATGTTTGTCATAATCAAAACAAAAGGATTTATATATGTCCATTTAGCCAACATTAACTTCACAATAAAATTATACATTCCATGCTCTCAATTATATCATAACCCTCATTCCGTAATCAAGCTCATTATTTCCAACATTTCTCTTTGTTTCAACTAAGTTTCTTTTTTTTTAAACTTAATCTGAACCTTACATCGTGTTCCTTTATTCCCAATTAAGGATTTCTCATATGAGACCCTAAAGTTGGGTCTCAGATATTAGTTCCAGTAGATTCTTATCTATTCTAATCTTTCCCACATGTTTCAACATCTTAGTGTATGTACATTCTCACTATGATGAGGGTCTAATTTATCCAGAGTCTACTCTTATCATATTGTTAATAGGAGTCATTAGATCCCAGTAATGCATCCTTCCAATCAGACTAGGCCGAACCTACAGTCTTGAAGCCAAGAGCTACTCAGGATTAACTAACTCCTATTAATCTCAAACATGTGGAAAGAATATCCACTTAGGGCAAACTCATTTAAAGATCATTTCTAGTCTACTTGATACAAAGAGTGTAATCAATAAATGCTACAACTTCATAGTGTACAACAAATCTTAAAGACCCATATATATTTCAAAATATTGAATATCTGAATTCAAACATATAAGAGCATTTCTATTCATCTCCAACAAAACAACAATATGAAATGAAAGTTCTATCACATTTTATATTTATGCTCTTAATTCATGTTACTTATCATATTTCTAACCCTAATATTTCTAGGGTTCCTCTCTAGCCCATCCTTCCACTGTATACCTGGACAGGGTATACATGAAAGAATAGACAGAGTAGCTTGATACCGATTGACTCCAATACTCAGATATTGGGCCAAGATATCCAATTACTCAAATCCCTAGAGCTAACATCATAACATCTCCTATCTTCCACACTTATGACTCTAGCTTACTAACTTAATGGTCCCTAACAACTCATCCTAAGCTCTGATACCAAGTTGTTACACCCTGATCTCACAATTACCACTAATCATGATATTAGGGCATAAATAAGGATTTAACGTAATACAAAGATCACCCTTAACTTTTTCTTCTTTTTCAAACTCTTTGTTTTCTCGCATTGAATCACATAAACTAACTTTACAAGAGAATCTAACCTTGATTACTCTAATATGATCTCAATATTAATGATATACATCCATACATTCATTTTGTTTCTCACACTTCCATGTACATACAACATGATAATCAAATGCATTCTCTCTTATTAAGGAAACAAAGATACAAACATCATTTACAACTCTCTCACATCTATACAAGGACCTAGAGTGACAGGGACCGAATGAACTTAACTATACCCAGACTTAACTCTTGTGGCAGATCTACTCTGATGCAATGATATCTTCTTCAAGTCCATGAGATTTCCCTAAAAATTGTGAGTAGAGGGGTGAGCCTACTCGCTAAGTGAATGAGTACTTCAAAGAAACAGTCTAAAGCACTGATATAATTACAGATGTACTTTTGTGCAATTGATATCAATTATAACAGCAGTAATCTTTAAAGAGTCTAATAATTGGCAATCATAAAAATGATAGGATACTCTAAATATCTATAAGAGTGAATCAATATATGAAATGCTTGATTGATCATAAAGAGAACTAATAGATCAGAAACATACAAAGAATAATTGAATATTTGTACACACCTCTTTGACCTCTCATTCATTTTATTATGCCTTGATCATATGCAGTGTACTCTACATATGAAGACTCGTAGTGCACTATGATCACACTGTTTAATACTTAGCAGACACACCTGGGAAATGCTAAGTCTGACTACTCTCCTGGTCTGCAATAGGAAAATGGCCTTGTGGCCTAAACTGGACTCCTCCTCTAACCTGAGCACACAGGCGGAGAGTCAAGCCACCTCTTAGCTTTTCTGTACTCTTGTGCAAACAAGGCTTTTGGTTGATGTTGGACAGTGCAAACTATAATTTAAGGAGGCTTCCACTAGGGCTTCATCCCCTGTACCACCTGATAGCACGTTCCGACCCCCGTATGCTAAACGTTGCCAGGGTTAGGTCATTTCACCCCTAAGGCACAGACCTCATATAGCGGTTCTACAGTGTTCAAGGCTTCCAAGTCTATTATTTTATTATTCCTAGAAAGCTATTTTCAACATTGTACCCTTCTCTTACTTATACTTGACTCTGGTATCTCTATGGTGTCGCGTCTACTTATTTGAAGTTATAATACAACATGTATATCATTCTAAACTTGCCAGAGCAGTATATTCAAAACACTATAATATACTGAATAATCAACATACTATACATGCAAGCAGACTGAAATTCTTAAATAAATAGATTACATGTCCACTTGGCACAAACACACTAGAATCATGCAATTTATCATCTTATTACACTGATAAGAGTTAATTACTTGACATATGAGTAATCGTCAATATCACTTGCAACTTATCTATAATTTCTCAAAGAAAGTGCATATCAACCCAAATCTTGAGTTGTGCATCTCATAACTCAATTAAGAGTTAATTACTTGTCATGACAATAATTATTAATAATAACTGAGAACACTGATATCACAATACTTGATTCATTGAACACCCTACCATTAGGGTTTCATATAATCACAACAAATGCTACAAAGAAAGGTGTAATACATCTATCACGTACTTTTCAAATCTTTACAACACATGATACCTAGGATCTCAATCCCTTCACATCATTATCATAATTACTGGATCTGGGTATTCAAACCCTTAGATAGTCACATAGCATTATTACCTCTGTAATAGGTAACCATTACCTCTAGGTCCTTAGACCAAGGTATTCATTTCATTGGTTGTACAAGTATTCTCATGGCTCACCAGGCCATCACACATCTTGTCACCTCTCACTAGACAACAACTCATTCCCATGGCTCCCATAAATATTTCATGCGACATAAACATTCACTGAATAAAGACTACTATCAACAAATCATATAAAATCAATATATGTATGAAACCTTGGAACTGAGATGAATTTGGGTTTCCATTCCATTCACTAGAATATCATGCATAAATAATAACATTTAATAAATAAAGTCTATCATGTCAAGAAAATCCCTTCAAATGGATTTCACGATATCTATTTGCAAATATCCAACTTTCCTCACATCTAGGGTTTCACCCTCTTCACTGAGATACCAAACAAAAACTGCTCACTTTAAACCAAATCCAAGATAGTATCTTACATATATGTACTATGAATTTAGATAAACAATCATCAAAACTAAGGGGATCTAGATAAGCAACTTTCTCTATTTACTTATATAGAAAATTTCAGTCATAGGCGAATTCCCTATATTTCAGTTTACTCTTATAACCTCTGTGAATACTTAGGGAAATCTCATTAGAATGCATTGTATAAATTTCTAATATGATTTTATCATCTGAAATTCATTCAAACAAAGGAAGAATCCATTTCATATCATTTTGCAACAACTTAGAACAAATAGACAATTCAGGGTTTGTAGTCGCATACTAAGTAATTAAAAATTATGGTTGATTTAACCAATTTTCATGAAATATACTATTTAAAGGAAGTTACCACTCACCCTAAGGTGTGAAAATACCTTAAAAATGCATCTCATCCCTAAAAATCTCAATCTCATATCAAATCCCTAGCAATTCACTCAATTCTTCTTCCTTTCAACTCGGAAATCCTAAAAATGAGGGATTATAAAGAAAGTGTAAGAAAAGGGGAAGTTTTGATACCATTTCAGATCAAATCATAGGAGGGATGGAATCTTGACATGTGAGAGAAGATTCACCATGCAACTATATCCAAAGAAGCTAAACTTACATGATTTCATCATTCCTCGGACCGCAAAACCCTAGGTCAACATCTCCATCAATTTCTCCTCTCAAACCCTAACTCTCCGTCTCTCTCTATCTCTAGGATGTAGTTTCTCTGGTTTGAATCAATAATTATGAGATCTCCTTGTGTGTTAGGTTGACCATATAGAGCAATTGAGTTGCTTGGGTCAATTGCACATTGACCCCGCACTATAGTTTCTCTTATTTCAGCTGAATTTTCTGTCATAAAAATATTACTGTAATTCGTCTACTGATAAGGTCTAAACGCATCCAAAATTATCAAAATTTTACATAGTGTTTATGATTGATTTTTAGATCTCTGGTTAAAATTTATGATCATTCGGTGTTACCAATAAATAAATAAAAATAAAACACTACACTGCTGAAAAGCACTCTGTCAACATTTTGGTTGAAGTATAGTTCGACCGAGAACCACATTCAAAGAACACTCAAAAATTCTGAAATTTTTCTCCAATATGCATGACTGAGTTATCCATATCATATCCAAAATTGAATTAAATACAAAATTTATGAAACTATGAAAAATCATTTACCACACTACTATCGTGATCAAATTCCATATTCATGTACTATCAAAACCCTAATTTTTTGCCTATTAGGGTTTACATTTCTCAAACCCTAATTCTTCAAACTAAAATCATAGTTAAAGTTTCTTCTTAGGTTTGAAACATTACAATTGATCTACTATAATTAATCAAGTCTAAACAGTGTTCAATCTAATCAAGCATGTAATCATTCAGGTAAACCCTAGTTTACCAATTAAGCTCAGATGCGGTCATAACAAAAATCATGGGTCAAAAGGTATATTTTGAATTGATAAAGATAAATAAAGAAGGTAAATCTTATGTGATAGTGTCCCACTATGCATTAGTATCATAGATCACTCAAATAGTAAGAAGGTATTCTTCGACAATCATGATATATCTCCACTAGCAAAGTCCGTCAGGGAACCATTGGAAGAAGATTGTAGACGTCAAATACATGATGAATAGTTAACTATAGAGACAATGACTGACTCAAATCTATCTCCAACAATGCTTGCATACATCTTTAGAGGAAGGTTCATAAAAGGCACATCATCTCCCAAGATACTGAAAACATTACCTACTCTCCAAGACAGACCTAGAACCCATGAATGAGGGTGACCTCTTATTAGTTAGCATGGCCTCACATGGCATGATCATTGCACAACAACAACTCAATAGGTGCTCTGATGACATCCACATAGTAGCTTCAATCCTTTACCTTTAGAGAAAGATGAACAAATTCGTTTGCATAGACCCACCAGAGACCTATTAGAAATACGACATCAGGGGTGGATCCCCAAAGCATAGTGAATGACATGTTAGGCCTTGATTCCACACCATTACCATTATCAAATATTTTAAAATGTTATTCCTTTACAACAAGAAATTTGAATATCAGGGTTTTAAATGTCAATAAAACATGCATCATACTTCACAAATAAAGCATGAACCAGAGTCATCAACCATGTGGTTGGTGGAAGCATACCTACTTGAGATTTTTCTTGATGTAAAAGGCCTACACTCTTCTAGGCATCCTCATCCATGATCACTTCTATTTATGGTCGTTTCCAATCTATGGGTCTTGGACTATGACCTAAAACTAGACCAATCACATATCCTCCAATCCTTTTAGATCATGGACCATAACCAAAAATAGACCAACAAGGAAATTTACTTTTCAAAATCCTTTTTGGTCATGGATTATGACCTAAAATTGAACCAAACCCACAATGATATTTTAAAATCCTTTAATGATCCTAGATCACAACCTGAAACTAAACCAAACCAACAAAATAGAATCCTTTTATGGTTCTTGATCTTAACATAAAACTGAACCAAAACCACAATCACCTTTCCAAACCTTTTTTTGGGGTCCTGGACCATGACCTAAAACTAAAAAAATCATGTGCTTTTTCTACCAATCTCATTTAGGTCCTAGAGAAAGACCTTACTCTAGACCACAAGTCCTATCCTAGATAGGCACTTTTCCTTCTAATAAAAAGCCCTACACTCAGGTAGGCACCTACCCTTAAGACTTATTATTAGCATGCACCCCTACTCTCAAGCACTGTCAAGAATAGGCATTTAATTTCTCAAAGACATATGTTTAGGTAGGCATCTACACAATCTAATATAAACCATGTAGGCACTCCCAAATTAATCTCTTGATCACCCATGAGGCCTAACTATCATCTAGATCCTAAATCCTTAATTGTGGTCCATACTACTCAAATTTGAAAGTTCATAATCAGATTTTACCCTAGTACATCCTTGCTTTCAAGACCAATCCTAAATAGGCATCTCTTATTCTGAAAGCATTATCTTGAATAGGCAATTCCTCTTCTAAAATACCTATCACGCATTTATACTTCTTAAACCATATCTTGAGTAGGCAACTCCCTTTAAGAAAGTGCTACATTTGTGTAGGCATCATCTCGATTCCTATTATATATAGGCACTCCTAACAAATCACTATAACATGGTAGGCCTCCGTTTAAAACCCAAATGTTCAACTAGGCATCTCCCCATGCCCTATCATGAATAGGCACTCCCTCTTGTTTAAGCTCTACCTTAGGTAGGCCCTTGAATTTAATCCATATCATGAATAGGAATTCCTCTTGAACAAACACCCTACATTCATGTAGGTATTCAGACTGAAGACCTATACTCATATAGGCACCTACACCAAAGCCCTATATAGAATAGGCATACATCGATTGATCTTGATAAATTTGATGTGTCCTATGTCGAATAGGCATTGTTCATGAATCAAGTCCTATCCAAAATAGGCATCCACATTCAATCCCTATATTGAATAGGAGTTTCCTTGAACTCAAGCCCTACATTCAAGTAGGAATACTTGTCAGATCCCTATAGTTGAGCATTCACTCCTTGATAAAGCTCTATCAATAGATAGACACCTTGATAAAAGCCCTAAATATAATAGGGAAATCCCACTCTTATCAATTCAAACCATATTGTATTCATGAAATTCTCTAGCAAGTAGAAAATTGTCAAATACACTCACTGGTCATGAATACCACCATAAATTTGAAGACTTGTCTGGTGCCCAAATTTATTTATCTTGAGCACTTTTTAAAAATAAGAAAGGATTTGAGGAATATACAATTGATTGGTGCAGTCACTGGTTATGAAGGCCACCTCAAATTAAGATACTTATCTGATACCCACCATTTCCATGTTGAGCAGTCTTGTAGAGTAGATGAGTCTATGATTTTTAAAGTCCTAACCAACAACCTAGAGCTCTACAAATGCCATGCTAATACTCTGTTGATTCCTGCATGCTAATACTCTATTGATTCCTTCATTGAGCAAGAGCTTCTAAATGATAATATCCTTCCATTGCCATATCTACTACTCATTCTTTTAAAACTTCAACAAGAGACTTATATCTTCAAATCTAATCAGAATTTATATCATATTTGGAATGAACCATTCCTAGTCAGGATGTAGTTCAAAGTAAGTTTGATAAAATTAAGTTAGAACTCGAAAGTCAGGAAAAATCATTTGTTGACCAACTAGGAGACATATGATAGACTAGTGGGGGAATATATCATGGAGGCCCCCTTAAAGTTGGATAATCACATGATGCTAATCTTAACTTTTTTAACTATATACCCACAAACTTTGTCCTATAGGGACCGTAAATGCTTTGAGGAATAGATGATTAACATTCTATAGTCACTGGTTGTGAAGGCCACGTAAACCCTCTGGTATATGTTTGGTTCCCCACCTTACTCATCTTAATCACGTTGAAAGAACTATTAAAATTGAGATGATTTTTTAGACATCCTACCAAGCAACATTGAACTCTTTGATGCTCTAAGGGTAAGAAAACTATCAGATACAATCACTGGTTGTAAAGGCCACCTTAAATCTGGAAATTTGTCTAATGCCCAAATTTACATATCCTAAGAACTTTTGAAAACTAGAAACACTCTAAATCTAGATATTTTTCGATACCTCATTACTTTCCCTAGATCATGACATAAAATTGAACTAATATTTGCTTCATTTCAAAACCAATATATGGTCCCTAATAATGGTTTAAAACTAAATCAATCTTATGCTCATATTTCCAAAATTACATGGGTCATAAACTAATGATGTTCTTGTATTTTCAAATCTTTCAAGATCTAAGATCATGACTTAAGATTATACAAATCATATCTTGAACATATCAATATTTCCAACACTGATATCTAGTATTAACTTTCACATAATCACATATGCTATCATTTACATATATGACGATCCTTTCTTATTGGGGAGGTAGTCCAAAAAAGGTGAATCAAATCAAGTGAGAACTACAGAGTCAGGGATAATCATTTGTGCATAAAATAGGGGAACAAATTATGGACTAGTGGAGGAACATGTCATGGAATATTTCTTAATGTTGAAGGATCACTTGATACCTGATCTCTTCGAATGAACTTTATCCCATGAGATCACATATGATCTAAATAAAAGATAATTGAATAACATGATCACTATCCATAAAGGTCACCTTAATTGGGAATTTATCTGCAACATTAATGTATGAATATCGAGCACTCAATTCCCTACCTTCGATAGCCAAACTCATATGATTTTACCCTTTTCAGGTATTAGTATATATGCTTTATGCATGATCTTGTTATGTGATTTTGTTAGTGCTAAAGACTTGTCTTATATTTAGCTTTTCTTTTATCCCATATTGCCTAGTTTTGATTATCCCTTTCTCTCTTTTCCTATAAAAGAATGTGCATCATAACTTTTTCCAATATATTCAATAAATACTTTCCCCTTTATATATGGTATTATACGTGTTTGATCCTCCCTGAGCTAATGCATCGACCCCCTCCCCTACCATTGACCCCCCCACTAACTCCACCATTTCCACCATTCCCACCACCTAGTCACCCTCTACCTTCATCATCACCATCCTCCACCCATCGACCAACCCTTCCACTTCCACCAATTGACCTCACCCATAGGACAACCTTTCATCTTCCACCCATCGACCACCACCCATCGACCAACCCTTCATCTTCCACACATCGACCTCCACCCATTGAAAAACTCTTCTCTTCCACCCATTGACCTCCACCCATCAACCAACCTTTCCTCTTCCACCCATCAAACTCCACCCATTGACCAACCCTTCATCTTTCACCATCGACCTTCCACCCTTCGACCTATCAACCCATCGACCTACCATCAAAACTTCACCTTCCATCACTACCATCAACCTATAATTTATCGACCTCTACCCACATCAAATTCCACACCATTGACTTGTAACCCACAAACCTCCACCCCATAGAACTACATTCCATCTTTACTCTTCTAGTTAGTTCCAAAATATCACTTTGAAAACCTAACAGGGTTCACCTCTTTTCAATTCCTACCTACAACACATGGTGGAGTGAATGTCACATAGTGGTGGTGTAGGTCTTTTCGTATCACCTCCCATAGACGTCCACCCATCAAACTCCACCCATAGACCTCCACCCCATCGACCTACATTCCATGTTTACAGTTCTAGTTAGTGCAAGAATAGCACTTCGAAAACCTAATAGGGTTCATCTCTTTTCCTACCTACACCACATGGTGGAGTGAATGTCACACTATGGTGGCGTAGGTCTTTTCTTATCTCGGCTTCCCCTATGAGGGTTTCTCAAATATGTTGCTTCTATCTAGTGCACCTATGCATGTTTCTTGGATCTATTGATCCATATCTATTGTTTCTTCTATTAACTGCCCCTATGTGGGTTTCTCAAATTTGTTGATCAAGATCTATTGTTTCTATCTTCTTCTCCTATGTGGGTTCCTTGTATCTAATTGGATCTAGCTACTGCTGCATATGCCCCTATGAGGATTGTTAAGATGCACACTTTTGTGTTGCTCTTGTCCTATTGGTTATGTTCCACTTTGAGTTTCTCAGATCTTGTCATCTAGATCTACACTTTTTGTACCACTTCGACATCATCTTTGTGACTACCATCTCTCTAGATTCCATGGAAACTACATATCCTTCATGGAACTTGTGTGTTACAACTGTGAAACTTGATGGATCAAATTACCATCTTTAGGTGGAATCATTCAAACTCTATGTCAAAGCCCAAGGATGTTAGTCTCATATCTCTTCTACTGCTAAGGATCCTTATGATGTCTCGGTGGACGACAAAGACAAAGAGTCCTATGACCAATGGTCCAAAGACGATTCGGGCGTCATGACGTAGATATTGAACATTGCAGAACCAAAGTTCATCTAGCCTCTTCTTTTCCTATAAAATTAAAGCCATTTGGGATAAACTATCCCATGTATATTCACATCAACAAAACCCAAAGAAGGTCTTTGAGATGTTTAAGAACTTGGATAAAATGGAGTATTCCATTGATGACTCTAGAGAAGACTATTACAACCAGTGTTTGTGTAATGTATGTGTCCACTTCCCAAGGCTGTAGCAGAGTTTTAGGAATGATGAATGGCCCCACAAATTACCAGTAGCCTTAACTACGTGCTTTTCCCTCACTCACATGCAAGCCAGGATCAACTTCCCGACTGGTCACCCATCCTAGTACTACTCCAAGCTGAGCACGTTTTACTATGGAGTTCTTTAGTGATGGGCTCTCGGAAAATGAGGTGCACCATGGTGATATGGATAGTCCAATCATTCCTTTTAAGATCATTTTATCTGAGGCCTCAAATCTTGGGATGTTACAATCTCCCCCACTTAGACTCTTGACGTCCTCGTCAAGGCTCAACTATATGACCTCATAATATTTCCCCATTTCAGTGCAGACCCAACATGGCCCATGGACACACAACTCCTGATTACAGAATACCGATGCAAGGGTGGCAACATCACCATAGATAGCCATTTCCTACATGCCTGGACCATAGGCCTCAAGACTAGCATGCCACATGCCCATGTGGGCCCTACCTACTGGAGGGGAACTGGCTCTGATACCATTTGTAATGCCTGGTTCTACTGCTCAAGGCTCTAGCAGAGTTTCAAAAATGAGAAATGGCCCCACAGACCACCACTAGCCTTAACTGCGTGCTTTTCCCTCACTCATGCACAAGCCAGGATCAACTTCCCGACTGGTCACCCATCCTAGTACTACTCCAAGCTGAGCACGCTTAACTATGGAGTTCTTTAGTGATGGGCTCCCAGAAAAGGAGGTGCACCTTGGTGATATGGGTAGTCAATTTAAGATCATTTTATCCGAGGTCTCAAATCTTGAGACGCTACAGTTTGGCACTTTGGACTAAATTTGAAGTATATCATCCACTCAATGCTGATATCAAAGAAGTTCACTGGAAACCCAATGAATTTCAGTTTATCCACTTTCTGGCTAGTTTTCCTCATTCCTTTGTAGGCGTGGTAGACCAAATCTTATCCAGAGATCCCTTACCTACACTAAGGGATGCTCTCAAGCGCATTCAAAGCCTTCCTTCTGTGGCCTATCTGCCTACTATTTCATCCGATCACACATTCCTTGTAGTTCTCTCCCCTGATTCTAGTCCTGGAAGTGGATGTGGTCGTGGTCAAGGATGTGGTGGATGAGCTCCTGGAAGAGGTCCTCCTAGCCCCAGATGATGTCAACATCAACCACCTCCTGTCAATCTCTTATAAAACTTCTATGGACACAAAAACCATGATGAGGACCGTTTTTGCAAAAAGCATAGTCAACCTGCTTAGGCGAATCATGTCCCCTCTAATGTTTGTGAAGACTCAACTACTACTACATAAAGTTCTACTCATCCCACTATTGAGTTGATTTGCTCGGAGTTTGAAAAACTCCTCCAAGTGAGTCTATGCTAGGCCACAACTACTATAGAAGGAGGTTCCTCTGCCTTACTTGCATCTCTTTCTACTACCAGTAAAAACAAATAGGTCATCAACTCTGACACATCTACACATAATTTTGGTTGTTCCAAACTTTCACTACCTTATTTAAGATGACAAAAGTTCCTCATATGACTATCGTGGATGGGACTCAATATGTTGTCCATGGTGTTGGAACTATATATCTACCTAAAAATATGCCCTTGACAATTTTCTTATATGTTCCACACTTTCCTATTAATCTACTATCTGTTAGTAAAACATTTATGAGACTTTAGTTCTCAATTACTTTTTACCCTGAGGGTTGCGTGTTTCAGGATCTCCGTATGAGGAAGATGATTGGTTTTTTCCATGAGGGACTAGATGGATTGTACTACCTGGATGTGCCACAATCTATTGTCACTCTGCTATCTGCTTCAGTGTCTAGTTGACAATGGCATTATCGCTTGGGGCATCCTTCTACTGCTACACTTTGTTGTTTATTTGTAAATATTTCTGAGAAACAATTTTTGTGTGAATCATGCAAGATTGGCAAACAAACTCAGGTTGTTTTTCATAACATTCAAAAATTAGTTCCAAAAATATGGTTAATATTGTTCATGTAGATATTTGAGGTCCATGTACTATTTCTAGCTTGTCTAGATATCGCTATTTTATGACCTATATTAACAATTATTCTAGGGAAACTTGGTGGTTCTACTAGAGGACCATAGTATCATTTGGCAAACTATCACCATCTTTTTTACTGAGATACAAACCTCATTCAAAGTTGATGTCAAAATCTTACAAATTGATAATGCCTTGGAGTTTATGCAAAAATATGTTGATAATCTTTATATGTATCAGGGTACCATTCATCAAACTTTGTGCTCTTACACACTACAACAAAATGGTGTCATAGAAAGGAAGAATCATCATTTACTTGACATAGCGCGTACTCTTCTTCTTCACTTCCATGTTCCTAAACATTTTTGGTCAGAAGTTGTTTCTACAATGTGCTACTTAATCAACTATATGTCCTCTTGTGTGTTACATAATAAGGTCCATGTCTCTCTTCTTTACCCTGATGTGCCTTTGTTTTCTGTTCTACCTTGTATCTTTGGCAACACCTATTTTGTTAAGAATATCCACCCTGGGATATCAAAAATTAACCCCCTCTCCATAAAGTGTCTTTGTAGGATATTCTTAAACTCCGAAAGGATATCTGTGTTATGATCCTTTCAATAAAAAATGGTTTGTGAGTGTGAATGTGGTTTTCTTTGAAAACACATCATACAACTCTGACGAAGGGTCTACTTTATCTAGTGATCTCATGGTTCCTACTCCTCTTCTTGAGGTAGTAGGACATGGTCACACTGATGAAACTAAAGAGGAGTATATGAGAAGATGCTTAGTTACAAATCCCCCTTTGTCTCATAAACAACCAATTTCTCCCTCATTGGTAGGTCACAACACCCCCAAGTATTTTCTAACCTATATCTTCCTATCAGTCTAAGCAAAGTTGTTTGATCCCACACTTAGCATCTAATTAATAATTTCTAATCTACCACTAATATTGGTGCTAGATTTACATGTTTTACTAATGATCTTTCTATGCTTCATGTGCCAATGAATGCTACACAAGCTCTTCATCATCCTTCTTGGCGTCAAGCTATGGAAATAAAAATGTCTTTACTACAAGATCACAAGACCTAGGATCATGTTGATCATATCCTGAAAGTTATCCAACAGTTGGATGTCATTGGATCTTTACTATTAAATATCAATTAGATGGTTATATTGAATGGTTGAAAGCTCCCATTGTAGAAAAAGGCTACACTTAGATCTATGAAGTGGACTACTTTGAAACTTCCTGTCTTGTGGCCTACCTCAACTCTGTGAGAGTATTATAATTGTACATGTCAATAATGATTGATGTTACACCCCGATCTCACAATTTCCTCAAATCATGAGATTAGGGCATAAGATAGGATTTATATGTAAAACAAAGAACACCCTTAACCTTTTCTATTTTCTTCTTTCTTTAAAACTCTTGTTTCTTCGCATTGAACCACATAACATCTTAAAAAAGGAATCTGAACATTTCTTTTACTAATCAGACTTCAATAGTAAAGGTACATGTATAAACATTCATGATGTCTCTCACACCTTATGCACATAAAACTTGCTAATTAGCATACATATCAAAAGAGGAACAATATTACACATCGTAATTACAACTCTCTCTCTTATCTCTTACTGAGGACCTAGAGTGACAAGGACCGACTGACTCAACTAATCTTGTACTTAACTCTTGTAGCATATCTACACTGATGCTCTGATCATCTTCAAGTCCACGTGGTTAACCCTAAAATGTTTGAGTAGAGGGGTGAGCCTACTCGCTCAGTGAATGAGTACTTCAAAGAAACAGTGTAAGGCACTAATGTGATTACATATATAACTTTGAGTAAACAATATGAAATTTAACAACAATAAATACTACATTGAGCAGTTCTAAAACAATATAATTGAAATAACAAGGAATGTAAATATTGCATCCAAAGAATAACTACTAGAAGACTATGCTCTAGTCTTCCTTAGCTCATTCATTCATAAGGAACTCTGTGAACCTATATGATCATATTTTAACTTATGCCCTGATCTATGCAGTGTACTCTGCATAGAGACTCGCAGTACACTACGGCCACACCGTACAAGACTTAGCGACACACCCGGGAAATGCTAAGTCTGACGCCAGCCCTGTTCTGCCACAGGACCACAGGCTCTCCGGCCTCAATGCACTACTCCGAGTGCTCTAGACTCCTCCTCTAACCTGAGAACACAGGCGGAGAGTCTCACGGGGTTACCTCCATGACTCCGCCCGGATCTTGTTGCAATAACCCCTATTTTATCCAGTGCCACCGTGACTCCGCACGGATTATTATTGAACACTGCCTCTCTATCCTCGTGCCACCATGACTCTGCACGGTTAATGTTGCAACACGAGTTTCACCCCTAAGAAGCAGATCTCTCGAAGGGGTTCTACGGTGTTCAGGGCACCTAAGTCTAACAATAATATTATAGATACATGTAAAACATAAATCATAACTCATTTTACATTTCTCACAAGGCTCACACGGCCTGCCATATCATATCATATAAAACATCATAGCTCATGTATTCAACATATACCATGTCTCAGTAACATCCCTTTCTAGGGCATGTCATATCTCATCACCTGCAATTTACGAGATATGTATTGAAATATAAGAAGCCCTGCAGTATGTAGATATCAACTTAGAGAGAACAAGCATATAAAGTTAAATGCACTAGAAACATACAATTCAACAGTTAAGTATCACCACATCTCATATGGAGACCTTTCATGTCACCATAACATGATTCATTGAAAACCCTATCCTTAGGGTTTCATTTTCCTCATTCACCTTTTCATTTACCTCATTCACTTGTCACATGGCTCTCATAAGGATTTCATAGGATATAAGCATTCACTAAATAAAGATTGTTTTCAACAAATCATATACAATCGATATATGTATGAAACCATGGAAATTGAACTAAATTTAGGTTTCCATGCTATTCACTGAGATATCATGCACCAAGGATAAAATTCAAATAAGGTAATCCATGAGGTACATCCTAACCACTTATAAGTTTACTAGTCCTTTTCAATAAGGTTGAAACTCTAGAGATATTTCAATTAGGTTAAACCCTAATTACATCATATGGTATAAATCTGAAAAGCATTCCTTCTAGGATGTGTTGTATACATTTCTGATGTGAATCTACCATCAAGGAGTCATTCAAATAGAGAAGGAATCCATATCATATCAAATTGCAACAACTTAAATTAAACAGACATTTCAGGGTTTAGAATCACATACCAAGCAATTAGGGATTTGGATGCTATAATCAAATTTCGTGCATTATACTATTTAAAGGAAGAACCCACTCACCCCAAGGTGTGAAAACACCTCAAAACTATAGCTCAACTCAGGGAATCTCGAACTCATATTAAGTCCCTAGCAAATCTCCCAATTCTTCTTCCATTCAACTCGGAAACCTTGAAAATGAGGGATTATGAAGAAAGGGTGAGAAAAGAGGGAATTTCGACATCATCTTGGATCAAATCAGAGCATGGACGGAATCTTGACATGAGAGAGAAGATTCACCATAAAAGTCTATGCAAAGGATCTAAACTTACTTGATTTCACCATTCCTCGGACCGCAAAACCCTAGGTCAGCAATTCCTCCTCTTTCTCCACTCAAGCCCTAACTCTCCCTCTCTCTCTAGATTTTCGTTTCTCTAGGATGGATGACGAACAATGAGAGCTGTGTGTGTGTTTGGTCGATCATATAAGTCAATTTGAGCTGCTTGGGTCAATTGCATATTGACCCAACACTCAACTTTAATTATATTGGCTGAATATTCAGTTATACAAAGTTACTGTAATTAATTTATTTCAGAGATCAAACCTTTCCCAACAATTATGGGAATTTAACAAGTAGTTTATAATTGATTTATAAAGCTTCAGTTAAAATTTGAGATCATTTGTAGTTACCAATAAATAATTAAAAATAGAACAGTGCACTGCTATATTGCAGTCTGCAGCAGATTCGGTCAAGTTTGTCCTGCACAGAACTCGACCGACACCCTCACTGTAGAGATCAAAAGTCATCCAAAAATTATGCCAATTTAACAGAGTGTCTAAAACTGTGTTTTTCAAGCACAGTTAAAATTTGAAATCAATTGGATATACCAATAAAAAGATACAATTCAATTACCACACTGCTATATAAATCTGGAAATATGATCGGTCGAGTTTGAAACTCGACCGATAAACAGGTCAGAACATTCTTCAAAAATTCTGATATTTTCCAATGTTGTTCACATTTTATATATCCAAATCATATCCAAATTTGAAGTAAATCAGAGTTACACATAAAATAATAAAAATCATTTAGTGAGACATTCTACTTATCAAATTCTGTATTCATATGTCATTAAAACTCTATTTTGGGCCGATTAGGGTCTATGCTTCTCAAACTCTAATTCTCAAGACAAAAGAACATTTAGACTTCTTATCATAGTTAAAACATCCTAATTATGTTATCGTCATTAATTAGATTTCAAGAATGATTATTCCAATTAATCTTTGCAATTGTCTAGGTAAACCCTAGTTTACCAATTAAGCTCGGATGGGGTCGTAACAACTCTCCCCCCCTTAGAATGTTTCATCCTCGAAACATAAACCTACAAGAAAGATACATTCAAGGTTATTCTAAGCTTCTAAAACCTTCAATGTCATTATATTCTTGTATTTCATACCTGAATGTAGTTTTCAACATTAGATCTTTTAATTCTTTACTAAATCACAACATATTTCAAATAGTTCTCAATGATATCAAGCAAATTCTTTATACCACAGTCAAACATAGAATGAAAAGATAAACCACCACGCTTTCGCTGCGCCACTCTGATACTCTGATACAACTATTTCAACTTATGCGGCTCAGAAAGTTCTATTGTTCTGTATCACCTTTAAGTGACAAAAGCGAGTTCACTATGCTATTTTAAACTTTAATAAAGTGCTATTCAAATAGCAAAACAGTCTTGAATTAAAAGACTAGATTCAACAATCAATTGTACAATACTACTCTTGGCATCCCTATTGGGTCATGGATGCATGAGGTGAAGCATTACCACCTCATTCCATACTATCCTGTTTCGATCCTGGGACCTGTGGGTTATGGGCCCACACACAATTCAAAGTGTAACCATCGTATTATATCATTTTAGGGTTTCAACCATAGTAATAAAGTAATCCACAATTATATCAGTCATTCAAGCATTAATCATACTCAATTACCATTACTCAGTTATATTAGAGCTAGGTATAACAAGCTACACCTCATTAGGGTTATTTGTCCAGACAATCTGATTATCATCCCTTTCTATTAATATGAGTGGATAAGTATGACTACCTTGTTCAGGGTATCTCTCCATGTGTTCTGACATCATCCAAACCGTATCACCATATCACAAATACACAATAGTAAAATGCATATCAGGTATGAATTACTATAACTATCATACGCCTTTAATTTAACATATAGCTTGCACAAATACCCTGAAATCATATGTAGAACCAACTTTCATACCTTAATATGCCTTCAACAAATCATACATGTAAAAACAAATTCACATATTACACAAAGCTAGGGTTTTCCCATATCTCTCTGCTCATTCATTACTTCTTTACTTTTTGCTACCTATCCTTTTCATATGATTATATACAATAAACATCATTAACATTGAAGTATTTAAGATAGGAATAGATTATTCATCATTCTTGCTATCACACAAGAATTTTATTTCTTATCGCACTTCATCATATAGTATGTCACTATTACATTCACTAGATGACCCCACCAAGGTAGTTATGCACCATATATGATTCATTTTCTCTTATCATTTCATTCCCACCTTGCTCTCAATAAGGAATATATGAAAGAGAAGATGATTTTTAGACTTGGAATACTTGTATTCAAACATTCCCTTAATACATTCTCATATGTAGATTTACTTAGTTATCAACAGAGATATTTGATTAATTAGCACTTGCTTGAATCTCACAACCTCTTTATTTTATAACTTCTCCATCATATTTCAAACCCTATCTTACATTTCATAGTTCTCCTACCATATACTACTCTTTAACCCGTCATCTTTAATTCTAAATTTTTCTCTTATGTCCATGTTGCTTATTCATATGTATGGTCATGTATACCATGTTGCACATATTTCCTCCTTTATCTTTATACTATTGTGAGGTTAACGTTCTAAATTAATAGTCTCTCTATTAGTTTTTCCTCATGTTGAATACATTACATATTCTTCATTTTTAAATCAAGTGGATCATGCATGGGTCAAACATAGTTTCTCTTTCAATCAAGTTCTTCTTTCCTGAATACAGTCTACCTTTATATGACTTATTCATTCGTTAAACTACACCTATGTTCTTTGCTTTGAAACTAGTTTGTTGTTCTAGTCTTATGAATTACACGTTCATACGATTCTCTTTACTTTTACTCTTTTGAAGACTCTTTACTTCTATGGACCTATTGAATGCTCAACCCTATTCTCTACTTAGCCTTTGCTTTAGAGTTCAATAAAGCATTATACTCAATTATATGATTCATTCTTCATGATTGATTCTTGCTATCTTGAATCATACATATATTTCACATATCTTTTCTATATTTCATATGTATAGTTCATATAATATTAATCAATAAACTTATTATGAATCTTATATCATGTTCCTTTATTCCCAATTAAGGGTTTCTCATATGAGGCCCCAAAATTGAACCTCAGATACCAGTTTCAACTGATTCTTATTTTTCTGATCTTGCCCATATGTTTCAACATCTTATTGTATGTACATTCTCACTCTAATGTGGGTCTAATTATCCAGAGTCTATTCTTATTATACTATTAATAGGAGTCATTAGATCCCAGTAACGCATCCTGCCAGCCAGACCAGGCCAAACCTGAAGTCCTGAAGCCAAGAACTACAAAGGATTACTCAACTCCTATTCATCTCAGAAGTGTGGAAGAAAACTTATCCACCAACAAAAGCTCATTCAAAGGTCAATTCTAGTCTACTTGTTACAAAGAATGAAATCAATAAATGCTACAACTGCATAGTGTGCAACAATTCTTAAAGACCTATATATATTTCAAAGTACTGAATATTTCAATTCAAATATATAAGAGCATTTCTATACATTTCCAACAAAAACAACATTATGAAATGTAAGTTCTATCTCCTTTTACATTTATGCTCTTAATTTTTGTTTTTTTTCTCGTTTTCTAACCCTAACATTTCTAGGGTTCCTCTCTAGCCCATTCTTCCACTGTATACCTGGCCAGGGTATACGTGAAAGAATAGACAGAGTAGCTTGTACTGGTTGATCCAAGTACTCAGATATCGGGCCAGGATATCCAAATACTCAAATCCCCAAAGCTAACATCAAACATCTCCTATCTGCCACACATAGGACTCTAACTTACTAACTTAATGGTCCTTGACAACTCACCCTAAGCTCTGATACCAAGCTGTTACACCCCGATCTCACAATTTCCTCAAATCATGAGATTAGGGCATTAGATAGGATTTATATGTAAAACAAAGAACACCCTTAACCTTTTCTATTTTCTTCTTTCTTTAAAACTCTTGTTTCTTCGCATTGAACCACATAACATCTTAACAAAGGAATCTGAACATTTCTTTTACTAATCAGACTTCAATAGTAAAGGTACATGTATAAACATTCATGATGTCTCTCACACCTTATGCACATAAAACTTGCTAATTAGCATACATATCAAAAGAGGAACAATATTACACATCGTAATTACAACTCTCTCTCTTATCTCTTACTGAGGACCTAGAGTGACAAGGACCGACTGACTCAACTAATCTTGTACTTAACTCTTGTAGCAGATCTACACTGATGCTCTGATCATCTTCAAGTCCATGTGGTTAACCCTAAAATGTTTGAGTAGAGGGGTGAGCCTACTCGCTCAGTGAATGAGTACTTCAAAGAAATAGTCTAAGGCACTAATGTGATTACAGATATAACTTTAAGTAAACAATATGAAATTTAACAGCAATAAATACTACACTGAGTAGTTCTAAAACAATATAATTGAAATAACAAGGAATGTAAATATTGCATCCAAAGAATAACTACTAGAAGACTATGCTCTAGTCTTCCTTAGCTCATTCATTCATAAGGAACTCTGTGAACCTATATGATCATATTTTAACTTATGCCCTGATCTATGCAGTGTACTCTGCATAGAGACTCGCAGTGCACTACGGCCACACCGTACAAGACTTAGCGACACACCCGGGAAATGCTAAGTCTGACGCCAGCCCTGTTCTGCCACAGGACCACAGGCTCTCCGGCCTCAATGCAATACTCCGAGTGCTCTAGACTCCTCCTCTAACCTGAGCACACAGGCGGAGAGTCTCACGGGGTTACCTCCATGACTCCGCCCGGATCTTGTTGCAATAACCCCTATTTTCTCCAGTGCCACCGTGACTCCGCACGGATTATTATTGAACACTGCCTCTCTATCCTCGTGCCACCATGACTCGGCACGGTTAATGTTGCAACACGAGTTTCACCCCTAAGAAGAAGATCTCTCGAAGGGGTTCTACGGTGTTCAGGGCACCTAAGTCTAACATTAATATTATAGATACATGTAAAATAGAAATCATAACTCATTTTACATTTCTCACAAGGCTCACACGGCCTGCCATATCATATCATATAAAACATCATAGCTCATGTATTCAACATATATCATGTCTCAGTAACATCCCTTTCTAGGGCATGTCATATCTCATCACCTGCAATTTACGAGATATGTATTGAAATATAAGAAGCCCTGCAGTATGTAGATATCAACTTAGAGAGAACAAGCATATAAAGTTAAATGCACTAGAAACATACAATTCAACAGTTAAGTATTACCACATCTCATATCGAGACCTTTCATGTCACCATAACATGATTCATTGAACACCCTATCCTTAGGGTTTCATTTGCCTCATTCACCTTTTCATTTACCTCATTCACTTGTCACATGGCTCTCATAAGGATTTCATAGGATATAAGCATTCACTAAATAAAGATTGTTTTCAACAAATCATATACAATCGATATATGTATGAAACCATGGAAATTGAACTAAATTTAGGTTTCCATGCTATTCACTGAGATATCATGCACCAAGGATAAAATTCAAATAAGGTAATCCATGAGGTACATCCTAACCACTTATAAGTTTACTAGTCCTTTTCAATAAGGTTGAAACTCTAGAGATATCTCAATTAGGTTAAACCCTAATTACATCATATGGTATAAATCTGAAAAGCATTCCTTCTAGGATGTGTTGTATACGTTTCTGATGTGAATCTACCATCAAGGAGTCATTCAAACAGAGAAGGAATCCATATCATATCAAATTGCAACAACTTAAATTAAACAGACATTTCAGGGTTTGGAATCACATACCAAGCAATTAGGGATTTGGATGCTATAATCAAATTTCGTGCATTATACTGTTTAAAGGAAGAACCCACTCACCCCAAGGTGTGAAAACACCTCAAAACGGTAGCTCAACTCAGGGAATCTCGAACTCATATCAAGTCCCTAGCAAATCTCCCAATTCTTCTTCCATTCAACTCGGAAACCTTGAAAATGAGGGATTATGAAGAAAGGGTGAGAAAAGAGGGAATTTCAACATCATCTTGGATCAAATCAGAGCATGGATGGAATCTTGACATGATAGAGAAGATTCACCATAAAAGTCTATGCAAAGGATCTAAACTTACTTGATTTCACCATTCCTTCGACCGCAAAACCCTAGGTCAGCAATTCCTCCTCTTTCTCCACTCAAGCCCTAACTCTCCCTCTCTCTCTAGATTTTCATTTCTCTGGGATGGATGATGAAGAATGAGAGCTGTGTGTGTGTGTGGTCGATCATATAAGTCAATTTGAGCTGCTTGGGTCAATTGCATATTGACCCAACACTCAACTTTAATTATATTGGCTGAATATTCAGTTATACAAAGTTACTGTAATTCGTTTATTTCAGAGATCAAACCTTCTCCAACAATTATGGGAATTTATCAAGTTGTTTATAATTGATTTATAAAGCTTCAGTTAAAATTTTAGATCATTTGGAGTTACCAATAAATAATTAAAAATAGAACAGTGCACTGCTATATTGCAGTCTGCAGCAGATTCGGTCGAGTTTGTTCTGCACAGAACTCGACCGACACCCTCACTGTAGAGATCAAAAGTCATCCAAAAATTATGCCAATTTAACATAGTGTCTAAAACTGTGTTTTTAAATCACAGTTAAAATTTTAGATCATTTGGATATACCAATAAAAAGATAAAATTCGATTACCACACTGCTATATAAATCTGGAAATATGATCGGTCGAGTTTGAAACTCGACCGATAAACAGGTCAGAACATTCTTCAAAAACTCTGATATTTTTCAATGTTGTTCACATTTTATATATCCAAATCATATCCAAATTTGAAGTAAATCATAGTTACACATAAAATAATATAAATCATTTAGTGAGACATTCTAATTATCAAATTCTGTATTCATATGTCATTAAAACCCTATTTTGGGCTGATTAGGGTCTATGCTTCTCAAACCCTAATTCTCAAGACAAAAGAACATTTAGACTTCTTATCATAGTTAAAACATCCTAATTGTGTTATCGTCATTAATTAGATTTCAAGAATGATTATTCCAATTAATCTTTGCAATTGTCTAGGTAAACCCTAGTTTACCAATTAAGCTCAGATGGGGTCGTAACAATTGACCTCTTTATCAACTTGTGTCAATAACATCTTTCTGTATGGTGATCTAGATGAGGAAGTTTATATGGAGAAACAACTTGGTTTTGTTGGTCAGGAGGAGTGTTCAAAAGTCTACAAATCTAGGAAGGCGATATATGGCCTAAATTAAATCGCACAAACTAGCTTGATAAATTAAGTCATATATTGCTCAAGTTTCAAGTTTTACAATCACATTCAATTCATTATATTTTTATTAAAAAACATATCTTGACTTGTTATTCTTATTGTTTATGTGGACGATATCATTTTGTTCTGGTGATGATTCTCATGGTATTGCAGCAACCAAATGATATCTCAAACAACATTTTATTACTAAAGATCTGGGTAAATTTAGATGCTTCTTGGAAATTTAAGTTTGTCTACTGGCGTCCGCATTTTATAGTGTAAATAGGTGTTAGATCTTGTAGCAAAAGTAGGTATCTTGGGTCTAAACTTGCTAGTACTCCTCTAGATCCCATTATCAATTTGGATGATTAATATTCATCTACCTTGATAATCATCAATGCCGACAAATGGTTGGTAAGCTTATCTACCACATTGTGACAAGAGTTTATATCACTTCTAACTGATGGACTTGTTAGTAGGTATTTGGACAAAAATCAATAATGTGATTGGAGTATGTTTGTCAAATTCTTAAATATCTGAAATTTTCTCCTAGAAAAGGTTTACTATATCACTAATATGGCCACTGCAAATGTATTGGGTTTTGATTCTGATTATGCCCTTAGTCGATGAGACCAAAAATCTATTTCTAGATATTGTTCCTTTGTCAACAGGAACCTGGTGGGTGTAGTAAAAAGAAAACAGTGGTTTCTAGGTCAAGTGCCGAAGTAGAATATAGGGTTGTGGCTCATACTACTTGTGAACTAATGTGGGTCCAAGAATTCATCAAGAAATTTATATTTCTGACACAAACCTATTCCTATGTACTATGATAATTAAGTTGCCACCTTTTTCTAGAAATCCCACTTTACATGAGCATACAAAGCACAATGAAGTGGATTGCCACTTTGTGTAAGAAGTAATTCTTTCTGGATGTATTTGTATTCCGTATCTCTGAACAGATGATAAGGTTGTTGATAACTTTACCAAGATATTTCCCAAGACTTGCTATTTCACACTAATAGACCAACTGGACATGTTTGACATCTATGCTCCAACTTGAGGGGGGTATTAGTATAAATGCATTATGTGTTATCTTGTGTTGTGGTTTTGTTATGTGCTTAAGATCTATCTTGTCTTAGCTTTTCTTGTAACCCATATTGTCTAGTTTTGGTTTTCCCATTCTCTCTTTTCCTATAAAAGAGAGTGCATTGTAAATTTTTCCAATATATCAAATAAATATGTTCCCATTGATCTTAATATCTCTAACACATCACAAACACCATCCACTTTTCATATCCACATTTTTCTCACTAAGGAAGTTAGGGGGAGAATGACGTGGGATTTTATCGCACTAACAAACTCACTCAAGGTTGAAATCCTCGATCTTTTACCGAAACCAAAGTGCAATAATACCACCTGCAAGAAGACCGGTCTTATCACAGTATAGTTAAGGATCGAACCCAAAGGACAACATTTTTAAGAATCCTTGTCAGTCGAATCTAGCTCTTAGTGAGACTAATATTTAATACGATTGATTTGGTTGAGGTTATTAAACTAAATGCAAGAAAGTAAAAGAGAATAATTAAAGTAGGATTTAGATCAATGATATGGAATCGATGGGATGGTATCGGGTTTCAACACAGGTACACGTGCAAACACATTCAATCGCAAACAATCCAGGCAAGATATAACAATCCAAATAGAGCTGTTGTAAAACCCCCATACGGGCATTAGGTTCGCATAAGAAACACCTTAGGCATCAGATGTCTCGTCACCATCTGGATCACTTACTTACGTCTCTGAAAATACAGAAATCCAACAAAGGTTGTGGGCCCCCTATACAGGCGTTAGGAAAACAGAAGTGTCACCAAAGGCTAGATGGCTCGTCCCCTCGCGGATCATACACTTATGACCTCGAAGAAATCCCATTCTATTTCTAGTTTGGGAGTCAACCGCATTAATCGATAAGCAAGCAGGCGATTAATATACGAGCAAATATTGACGATTAACAAGATGATACAAAATCCAACTAAGGTTGTGAACCCCCTATACATGTGTTAGGTACACAAAAGTGTCACTGAAGGCTAGATGGCTCATCCCCTCATAGATCATACACTTGCGACCTTAAGGAATCTCATTATATTTCTAGTTTGGGAGTCAACCAGTTAAACATCATTCAATCCTACATATAGAAGTTCTCACAACGTAGGAAGAACAAAGATGAAAGCAAGCAATTAATCAAACTATGAACATAATGATTAACAATGAAATGAAAAGTTATATACATTGCCATGGAAAGTTTAACAAAAGAACATGATTGCATGGATAGCGGGGCTAGTCCCCGCACCCTAGCGAAAATGTACTACTCACTCATGATGCGAAAAACAAGAAGAATAAGAGAGAGAGAGATCTGTCATGAACTCGATGCAGAAGGTAGTCGTAGCTCGGTGAAGATGATATGGCCTTTTACGTTGTGTCGGAGCAGATCTGGACGCAGAACGGGAAATGTCAAGACAGACCGGACAGTCTCCCTTGCTCTGTCTTCCTTCTCTTCTCAGTCTCCTTGGTTGCAATACAGGCAGTAGGTGGAACCAAACTGGCGTGGACTACACTGGATCTAGATCAGACCTGTGTATAGGCAGCGTGTCGGTGTCCCGGAACTGATGCCCAAAATGGGGACCCTACTGGTCCTATTTATAGGCACAAGACTGGCCCTCACATTTTTGGTGTGATTCCAGTCCAAACGGTCCTGTGGATATTTTTTGCTTCAAACGGTATGGTAAAATATCTTCTTTAAATGGTTTGGATACTGCTTATTTCGCAAACGGTTTGTAGCCAACTGCTCAAATGGTCTGCTATTTCGGTCTTGGATTATTACCCAAATGGTTTTGCAATTGTGCTGCTTTTTCATTTGATCTACTCATTTCATATTAGCAAATGGTCTTCAAATCATCTTCATTCGGTCTTCGATCATGCCCTTCATTCACTTTTGTGCATGCATGTGATCGTTTCGAGCAAACGGTCTCGCGTGGGGTAGCAAACGATCTTCATGCATCAGGCCATTCGGTCTTGCTACTGCTATTTATTCAAGTGAATCTAC
Organism: Alisma plantago-aquatica; assembly: GCA_963693085.1. Classification (NCBI taxonomy): domain Eukaryota; kingdom Viridiplantae; phylum Streptophyta; class Magnoliopsida; order Alismatales; family Alismataceae; genus Alisma; species Alisma plantago-aquatica. Next base: position 640,137,825 of record OY856411.1, read on the forward strand.
AAACGGTCTTAATTGCTTAATGATCAAATCGGTCTTCATGTGGACAACAACAGTAAACGATCTTGCTCATTCAGTTTTGCTAAAAGCTTATCAATCGGTCTTCATTTGCATGTGCTAACGGTCTTCACGCTGGAAAAAGCAAATAGTCTACATTCAGCTTTCCACTAAACGGTTTCATGCATGTGTGCTATTCACGTGAATTGTGCAGCACCTTCATTCGGTTTTCATGCTACTAAACCAAACGTTTTTGATACGCATGCATGCAAATGGTCTTCGCAGCTGTGATTATTCGGTCCTCATGCAGGCCATTCCAAACGGTCTTCACGTAGCCTTGTATATCAAACGGTCTTCGTACATGCATGCATGTGCAAACAGTCTTCAGCTTCATTCGGTTTGGTAATCCATTCAATTTGCATGCAGCAAACGGTCTTCATCGCTCGGTTGTACAAACAGTCTGAGACCGTGACCTTTCCAAATGATCTCGCTGACCCAGCTCTAAACGGTCTCACAGACCGGTTCCAAATGGTCTGAGAGTATTGTGGCCATACGGTCTTTGTGACTGAACAGTCTCTGCTGGTTTATCGGTCTTGAGACCGAATGGGCTCAATCGGTCTTAAGACCGAATCGGCTCAAACGTTCTTGAGACCGAATGGGAGAAATTGCTTGGTTAGATCGATTGGTCAGAACCAAGGGTGAGTGAAGGTGGGCCCCAGCTGATTGTTCAGCTTTATCAAGACATGCATCAAAACAACATAATTTTAGTTAAAATCATGATAATTGGACGTATTAAGTAATTTTACACATTGTGTTATTTAGTAAGTGAAATTGGATGTATTGAATCGAATTTGACCCAATATGGTAATTGAATTCCATGATGAATATGCATTCATAAAAATACCCCAAACTTAAACGTTGCTCGTCCTCGAGTAACACAAAATCTGAAATGGTCGCCAAATGAATATTTTCAATTCGTGCGATGGCCTCATCTTCACATCACGATTGTTTTCCTTCTTCTTAGTATTACTCAGTATCTCAACTTCCTGAGACCACTGAACACATCTTACCATATCTTCGTTCTTGAGTTTGCTTTCCAATGTCACTTCCTCCTCACTTTCTCCAACAACAAGCATGTCAAAGAGTTTTGTAAGAGTCCAAAATCGCACACAGAACAACAAGTGTGCATCCGGTCTGACACTGGTGTATTTTAGGGTAGTGGAGGCTTTTATGTGCCTTTAGGTAGAAAAGGGAGTGAAGGGTGGTATGGAAGGAAGAAGTAGATCTCTCCTCTATTTGACTCAAGATTTTTATTATTTTGCAATTTCATTTAATGCATTTTTTTGTGTGAATCTCTCCTCTATTCGACTCGAGATTGCATTTCTTTTTGTGTGCACTTTGGCATCTTTTTGTTTGCAAATCTCTTCTCTATTCGACTCAAGATTGCATTTTTGGTGGTACGCCCCTATAAATTTGTGAGGGGTATGGAAGAAGCGGATATAGAGGGAAGTAGCGTGCCACCCCAAACTTAGGGTTTGACACTATATTGGATATTTGTTTTTCTTTTTTATGGATGGAGGGTACGAAGATGATAGAAGAAGTGTAGAAGAGAGTTCATATCAGAATGCAACTTGATTTACAATTCTATGCATCGAGTCGTTCTTGTTATCATACTCTGCTCAGATAATGACTTGATGAGGATCCAGTGGGGATTCCATGTTATTGATCCACTAGTCAGTTAGGAAGCACGACGTGTTTGATCCCTATCCGTCTGACAGACACTTGTCATTTTTTCATAAGTATCATGATGTTAGGATTCATAAGCTTCACAAGATGATTTCAATCAAAAGGCTAGTTTTCAGAATAAGGTCCTTTTGAGGATCTGCTTCGGATAAGGAGGGTATAATGATAAAGGCATAGAAATTGAAAACATGTCAAAATTTCATTAAATATTTGTTCAAATTTCTTTTGAAAAACATTAAAAATTTGAAAAAATTGAAAATTTTTATTAGTGAAAGCTTAAGTATGAAAAGGATGGGTGTAGGTGGAAAGTGAAGTACGTACCACCCACCCTCCACCCCGAACTTAGAAATTTGCTCATCCCGAGCAAATCCGAAATCGAAGATGGAGGGGAAAAGTCATGCCGGATTGACCACCAGATGTGGTAGCGTTTCAGTTAGCGCACATCCTCTTATCTGAAAATCTAAAGAAAGGTCAATCAGAACTCAAGATATTATCTCGCGATGTGAATATTATTTGGTGCAAAATTATCTAAAAGTTGAAAACAAAATTCAGGAAAAAATTCTAATTCAAAATTAAAACTAAATATGAAATTATTGATCGGGTTGCCTCCCGACAAGCGCCTTTGTTTTACGTCGATGGCTCGACTTGATATCTTCAACTTCACGGTGGTTTCTTTGGATTGGAAAGATCTATTGTTGCTTTGGTGCTTATGTCGGCTGTCGTGAAATATCTTTTCAAACGTTGACCATTTGCCATGAATTCACCCAACTTTTCACTCCATAAAGAGAAATCACCATGTGGGGAGATGCTTTTGAAAATGTATGGACCAGACCAGTGAGAGCGGAGTTTCCCTGGGAATAACTTCAACCTGGAGTTTAATAGAAGAACTTGGTCTCCCACTTGTATGTCTTTTCTTTTCAAATGACCATCATGCCAGAGTTTGGTGTGTTCTTTGTAGATTCGTGCATTCTCATAAGCTGTCATCCTGAGTTTGTCCAGCTCTTGGAGTTGTAGAATCCTGGCTTGGTTTGTTTCTTTCATATCAAAATTTAGTTGTTTTATTTCCCACCATGCCTTGTGTTCCAGTTCGACTGGTAGGTGGCAAGCCTTTCCATATATTAATAGAAAATGTGTAGTCCCGAGGGGAGTTTTATAAGAAGTTCGATAGGCCCATAATGCTTCGTTGATTTTCACCGACCAATCTTTCCAATTGCGGCCTACTGTCTTTTCCAAGATACTCTTGAGTTGACGATTAAAACCATCCACTTGTCCTCTTGTCTGTGGATGGTAAGGTGAGGCTACCTTGTGAGTAACACCATACTTTCTTAGCAATGCTTCAAAGATTATTTCAAGAAATGGGAACCTCCGTCGGATATCACCGTGCGTGGGACACCAAAATGGGGGAAAATAATATCCTTGAATAATTTGATGACTGGTTTGGAATCACTAGTGACGGTTGGTATGGCTTCAACCCATTTTGATACGTAGTCCACCGCAACTAGGATGTATAATAATCCATGAGAAGATGGGAATGAACCCATGTAGTCCACCCCCCCAAACATCAAATATCTATACTTCTTGCCATAGATTCAGTGACATTTCATCTCTCTTTGTTATATTGCCAGATCTTTGACATTTGTCACATGATAGGACAAAATTGTAGGAATCTTTGGATATGGTTGGCCAGAAGAATCCACATTGCAAAACCTTCAAGGCAGTCTTTTTAGAGCTCATATGTCCTCCCACTGGTCCTGAGTGACATTGTTCCAAAATAAGTTGAGCTTCTTCTTTGGTGATACATCATCTATATAGACCATCAGCACATAGTTTGAAAAGGTACGGCTCATCCCAGTAGTATTGTTTCACATCATGCATAAATTTCTTCAGTGCATTTCCGGTGCATTGAGGATGAATAACCCCAGCAGCGAGGTAGTTCACAAAATCTGAGTACCATGGTATAGCTTCTGAGACCTTCATTAGTTGATCATCCAGAAGGGAATCATTAATCGGAATCTTCTCGGTATCCAGAGTGTGGATGTGACTAAGGTGATCTGCTCCACATTTTCTGTACCCTTTTTATCTCTTATCTCCAAATCAAATTCTTATAATAGGAGAATCCATCTAATTAGCCTAGGTTTTACATCTTTCTTTGCCAAAAGGTAACAAATGGCAGTGTGATCTGTGTAGGCAATGACCTTTGAACCAATTAGGTAGGATCTGAACTTGTCAAAGGCATACACGACTGTTAGAAGTTCTTTCTCAGTAGTAGTGTAATTCCTCTAAGCTTCATCGAGGGTCTTTGATGCATAATAGATCACATAATGTTTCTTTTCTATATATTGGCCCAAGACAGCACCTACATCATAATCACTTGCATCACACATGATTTCAAAAGGGTGGTCCCAATCGGGAGCTCTAATGATGGGTGTGGTTATAAGGGCATGCTTCAGTGTGTTGAAGCTTTTAACACATTCTTCATCAAAATTGAATTCAACATCCTTTAGTAACAAATTTGTCATTGGCTTGGTTATTTTTGAGAAGTCCTTTATAAACCGTCTATAGAATCCTGTATGACCTAGGAATGCTCGAACTTCGTTTACATTGATAGGGATAGAGAGCTTGGAAATCACTTCAATCTTGGCCTTATCTACTTCAATTCCTCGATTACTAACCCTATGGCCCAGGACAATGCCTTCCTTTACCATGAAATGACACTTCTCCCAATTCAGTACTAGATGTACTTCTTCACATCATTTGAGGACCAGGGAGAGGTGTTTTAGACATGAATCGAATGAATCTCCGTATACAGAAAAATCTTCCATGAAAACTTCCATAATTGTTTCAGTAAGACCAGTGAATATGGCAGCCATGCAACGCTGGAAAGTTGCAGGTGCATTTTCAGAGGCCGAACGACATTCTTCTAAATGTGTATGTTTTGAAGGGGTAGGTGAAAGTGGTTTTCTCCTGGTCATTTGGATGTATAGGTATTTGGTAGAATCCAGAGTAACCATCGAGATAACAGAAGTATTCTTGATGAGACAGCCGCTCTAATACTTGATCAAGTAAGGGCATTGGAAAATGATCTTTTTGAGTTGCCTTGTTTAACTTCCTATAATATATGCACATCCTCCACCCAGTGACTGTTCGAGTGGGGATGAGTTCATTGTTTTCATTTCATATAACAGTTGTTCTACCTTTCTTCGAGACTACATGCACTGGGCTCACCCATGGCGAGTCTGATATCGGAAAGATTATTCCATCTGTGAGCAGTTTAATGACCTCGCGACAGACTACTTCCTTCATATTTGGATTCAATTTCCATTGATGCTCAATAGTTGGCATGTGATCTTCCATCATAGGGATCTTGTACATACACATCGCTTGACTAACCCCAGTTCGGTCATTCATTTTGTAGCCAATCACTTTCTTCCTTTCCTTCAATTCTTTTAGGAGTTTATCTTCTTGTTCGGTTGTAAGATCAGAATTTATTATTACTGGACAAACCTTGATATCATCCAAAAACACATACTTCAGTCCCTCAGGCAAGGGCTTCATTTCGGGGGCCTCTAGTTTTTCACATGTTTCTTCAGTAGCTTCCACAACCTTGAGTCCTTCAAATGTAGCTTCGAGATCTTCTTCGGTAGTGTCAAGGTCAAGAACACACTCTTGAACTCATTCACTGATGGAATTATCAGTAGAGGGGTTTGTTAGAGTCACTTCTAAAGGATCGTCTTGTTCATATCCCTCTTGTGTGAGGAGTGATATTTGTTCAATGCAGTCAATCAGATAAACTTCTTCTTGCATACTTGGTCTTCTCATGCTTTCAAAAACCTTGAATTTGAGAGTTTCTTTACCAAGTCTGAGAAGCAAAGTTACTGCTTCAACATCAATTAGAACTCTTGTAGTGGCGAGGAATGGACGTCCAAAGATGAGAGGATATCTGGCGTCCTCTTTTATGTCCATGATGACAAAGTCACACGAAACATAAGAATCTTTTCCTACCTTGACAGGTACATCCTCAATAATTCCTAACGGGCGTTTTATCGAATTGTCTGCGAGTTGTATGGTCATGCCAGTTGGAAGAAGTTCAGCAAACCCTAGCCTTTTGCAAAGGCTGAGTGGCATGATGGAGATGCTAGCACCAAGATCTGCTAGTTCTTTCTTGCATGAAGAATCACCGATATGGCAGGAAATCCCAAAAGATCCTGGATATTTCTGTTTCTTTGGCATCTTACTCTGGATGATATCCAAAGTGGTTTTAGCTAAATTGACTATCTCATATTCTTCAGTTATATATTTCCTGGTGAGGAGTGACTTTAAGTATTTTGTCCAAGCTGGAATCTCAGTCAGCGCATCCAAAAAGGGTATATCAACATGAAGTTTCTTCATAGCTTCTTTAAACTTCTTGAACTGAGTATCAAGCTTGGTTTTCCTTAAACGAGTAGGGAAAGGAATATGAGGCTTGTATACCAGGATATCAGGTTCTGGTGTTTCAGTTTCTTCATCAATAGGTTTCTCAGGACTTTTCTCGTCTGTCTTATCAACAGTTACTGGTTTTTTCGGTTGAGACTCTGGTGTTGTTGAGTCTTGGACAATCACAGGTCCATCTTCTTCTGTAACAACCACATGTGTCTTGATAAGGGGATCATAATAGTCTTTTCCTGAAGTGGTGGTGACTACCTTCAATTGTTCAGGATGCTTAGGATTATTCTCGGGTTGTCCAGAAAAAACTCCAGCAGGTGGCTTTATGCTAGCTGTGAGTTGAGCTAGTTGAGATTCAATAGCCTTCTGTTGTGCTTGTTGGTTAGCTATCATAGTTTTCTGAGTTTGCAACATCTTTTCAATGGCTGTTAACTTGTGATCATGTGATATGGGACTTGCTCGTTGTCCTTTGTTCTTGATAAGGAACTTGGTTAAGACTCTGGTACTGGGAATTGTTTTGATAATTATTGAAGTTCCTATTCTGAAAGTTTCCCTTAAAATTTCCTTGATTTCTAAAATTCTATTGTTGATTGTACAAGAACCCTGGTGGGCCTCGTGGCTGATTGTTCAAACCAAATTGATGTGAGTTTACTGCTCCAGAGGGGTTTCCATATTGAAATCCTGGATGATTCTTATTCTGATTCAGATTGTAATAACCTTGACTAGGGATGGTATTAACAACATTCAGGTTCTCCATTTGATTATTATCTCCTTGGCCACATACATTGCTTAGAACAACATCATAGAGGACATTGCATGCCAAAGTGGAGTGATATGTGCCCTTACATGCTTCACAAAATATTGTGGCAGACCTGGCCTGTTCTTGTTGTCGAGTGGGCGAATGTCCTCTTCCAATCCCAGCAAGAGATGATTCAATATGGTCTTTCTTGGCAACTAAGAGTTTTAAGGTTTCAGCGATAGACTTGTACTCAGGAGTATCTTCAGCCATAGCTACTTTTAAGACTCCCTTACCTACAGATCTACCCCAATTGGCTTGATTTTCTACTCCAAGGGTGACGACCCTCCATGCACTGTCATAACTTTGACGCATGAATTTTCCTCCAGATGAGGAGTCTAAGAATCTCTTGATATCATCATCCACACCCCTATAGAAAATTTCGATGAGTTGATTCTTAGGAATTCCATGGTGTGGACACTTGCGTAGAAGCTCTTTGTATCTATCCCAAGCTTCAACAAGGGTTTCTCTAGGAACTTGAGTGAAATTTGTTATTCTCCCTCTAATTTCATAGGTGAGAGATGGAGGGTAGAACTTCTCTAGAAGCACATTTTGGAGTTGTTGCCAGGTGGTAATGGGTATTTCAATTTGCAACGAATTGTACCAACTTATGGCTCTATCAGCAAGGGAATATTTGAAGAGGTGGAGTCTAATGGCAGCATCAGACACTCCATTTTGCTTTGTCATAGCAAAAAGATCAATAAACCTTAGAAGATGTTCTTAACTATCTTCACCTTGTTTTCAATAGAAAGGGTTGTTCTGAAGTAGGGTGATCCAATGCACTCTTATCTCGAAATTAGGAGCATTGATGGGAAGAGGTTGTACTGGATGATGAACATTTGTAGCTTTCAGGATTGAGAACTCTCTAAGATCCTTTTATAGTTCAGTTGCTTGTGCTGCTAGAATTTCCTCTTGGACTGCAGCTCTGGTTTCTTGCATGAGCCTCTCTCTCTCTCTGCGCATTAATGGCTTGAGCCACCCTTCGGGCTACTTCTTCTTCTTGAGCCATCCTTTCTTGATTTTCTTTGATCTGATGATGAAAAGTTCTGTCTATCTCGGGATCAAAGCTCGTTGTTAGTCCGGGACTGTCCGAACGGTGCATGCACTATGCTTTGGGTTGTACCTGTAATATGAAGATTTCGAAATTGAGAACCACGGAGTAGAGTCAAATTCAAGTAGATGGTCGATTGTTTCAAAAAGAAAAAGTAAATCCTAGATTAGCCTTAAAAGAACTAGATTTAACTAACTGATTCTGTTGTCCCCAGCAACGGCGCCAAAATTTGACGTGGGATTTTATCGCACTAACAAACTCACTCGATGTTGAAATCCTCGAGTTGTTACCAAAACCAAAGTGCAATAATACCACCCGCAAGTGGACGAGTCTTATCACATTATAGTTAAGGATCGAACCCAAAGGACAACATTTTTAAGAATCCTTGTCAATCGAATCTAGCTCTTAGTAAGACTAATATTTAAAACGATTGATTTGGTTGAGGTTAATTAAACTAAATGCAAGAAAGTAAAAGAGCAGAATTAAAGTAGGATTTAGATCAATGATATGGAATCGCTGGGATGGTACCGGGTTTCACCACCGTTACACGTGCAAACACATTCAATCGCAAACAATCCACGAAAGATATAACAATCCAAATAGTGCTGCTGCAAAACCCCTCATACGGGCGTTAGGTTTGCGTAAGCATCACCTTAGGCATCAGATGTCTCGTCACTATCTGGATCACTTAATTACGACTCTGAAGATACATAAATCCAACAAAGGTTGTGGGCACCCTATACAGGAGTTAGGCACACATAAGTGTCACCGAAGGCTAGATGGCTCATCTCCTCACAGATCATACACTTACGACCTCAAAGAAATCTCATTCTATTTCTAGTTTGGGAGTCAACCACAATAATCGATAAGCAAGAAGACGATTAATATACGAGAAAACATCGACGATTAATAAGTTGATACAAAATCCAACTAAGGTTGTGAACCCCCTATACACGCGTTAGGTACATAGAAGCATCACCGAAGGCTAGATGGCTCGTCCCCTCGCGGATCATACACTTACGACCTTAAGGAATCCCATTTTATTTCTAGTTTGGGAGTCAACCAGTTAAAGGTCATTCAATCCTACATATAGAAGTTCTCACATTGTAGGAAGAACAAAGATGAAACCAATCAATTAATCAAACTACGAACATAATGATTAACAACGAAATGAAAAGTTATATACATTACCATGGAAAGTTTAACAAAAGAACATGATTGCATGGGTAGCGGGGCTAGTCCCCGCACCCCAGCGAAAAGGTACTACTCGCTCATGATGCGAGAAACAAGAAGAATAAGAAAGAGAGAGAGATCTACCATGAACTTGGTGCAGAAGGTAGTCAAAGCTCGGTGAAGATGATACAACATTCTATGTCGTGTCGGAGCAGATCTGGACGCAGAACGGGAAATGCCAAGACAGACCAGACAGTCTCCCTCGCTTCGTCTTCCTTCTCTTCTCAGTCTCCTTGGTGGCAACACGTGCAGTAGGTGGAACGAAACTGGCATGGACCGCACTGGATCTGGATCGGACATGTATACAGGCAGCCTATCGGCATCCCAGAACCGATGCCCAAAATGGGGACCCTGCTGGTACTATTTATAGGCACAGGATTGGCTCTCACATTTTTGGTGTGATTCCAGTCCAAACGGTCTTGTAGATATTTTTTCTTCAAATGGTTTGGTAAAATATCTTCTTTAAACGGTTTGGATACTGCTACTTTAGCAAACGGTTTGCAGCCAACTGTTCAAACGGTCTGTTATTTCAATCTTGGATTATTACCCAAACAGTTTTGTAATTGTGTTGCTTTTTCATTCGGTCTACTCATTTCATATTAGCAAACGGTCTTCAAATCATCTTCATTTGGTCTTCGATCATGCCCTTCATTCGGTTTTGCGCATGCATGTGATCGTTTCGAGAAAACAGTCTCACGTGGGGTAGCAAATGGTCTTCATGCATGAGGCCATTCGGTCTTACTGCTGCTATTTATTCACAAGAAATCTGCAAACGGTCTTCATTGCTTCATGATCCATTCGGTCTTCACGTGGACAACAACAATAAATGATCTTGCTCATTCGGTTTTGCTAAAAGCTTATCAATCAGTCTTCATTTGCATGTACTAACGATCTTCACGCTGGGAAAAGCAAACAGTCTACGTTCAGCTTTCCACCAAACGATTTAATGCATGCGTGCTATTCACGTGAATTGTGCAGCACCTTCATTCGATTTCCATGCTACTAAACCAAACGATTTTGATATGCATGCATGCAAACGGTCTTCGCAGTTGTGATTATTCGGTCCTCATGCAGGCCATTCCAAACGGTCTTCACGTAGCCTTGTATAGAAAACGGTCTTCGTACATGCATGCATGTGCAGACGGTCTCCAACTTCATTTGGTTTGGTAATCCATTCGGTTTGCATGCAGCAAACAGTCTTCATCGCTCGACCGTTCAAATGGTTCGAGACCGTGACCTTTCCAAACAGTCTCACTGACCCAGCTCTAAACGGTCTCGCAGACCGGTTCCAAATGGTCTGAGAGTATTATAGCCATACGGTCTTCACGGCTGAACGGTCTCTACTGGTCTATCGGTCTTGAGACCGAATGGGCTCAAACGGTCTTGAGACCGAATGGAAGAAATCGCTTGGTTAGATCGGTTGGTTAGAACCAAGGGTGAGTGAAGGTGGCCCCCAGCTGATTGTTCAGCTTTATCAAGACCTGCATCAAATCAACATAATTTCAGTTAAAATCATGATAATTGGACCTATTAAGTAATTTTGCACATTTTGTTATTTAGTAAGTGAAATTGGATGTATTGAATCGAATTTGACCCAATATGGTAATTGAATTCCATGATGAATATGCATTCATCAGAGAATCATACATGCACTGGTTTAAGAACTAAAACAATGATGAGAGTCACTTTTTTGGCTTATAACCTCTTAAGGCTCATTAGAACTCCATGGGAATGAATGATTGGTAAGGTATAGGAAATTTCCTAAGTCATAGGCTGCCCTTGCTCTCTAGAAACTATCTCTGTCCAATATTTTCCTCGTTCATTCATTCTTAGAAGGAAAAATTGTTACCTCTGCTTTCCACTCTTCACAAGGTTTGTCAGAATATCTTTTATGACGCCAACCTTTTTACTTTCCATGACCAAAAGTGGAGGTCACACTTTACTCAAGCCTACGGTTCTCACACTTATTGACACCACATTTTTTCTTACTCAGAAGAAAATCATGCTTAAATATTTATTCTCTAAATAATGATAAAGTTCACTCCACTTTCCACATTTTTCCCCTTTTCACCTTTACAACATTTATTCCTTTATTTCCATATAAGTCCACACTTTCTGCCCATTTAATCTACCATATTTTACCCACTTTAACCTAATTCATGAGTTTTTACAATTAAAATATTTTTTCTCGACTGAAGTACAATTTTCTTATTATTTTCACTTTCTATAAGCCTTTTTTCTAATAGATTTCCCATTGAATTATCTTAAACTAAATATTCTCCTATTTTCTCATAGATATTTTAGTTGCCTTTTTCTATGCAGAAATATATATCTTTTGGATAATAATGACATATAACTCAAAATTTATGCCTTTTCTCTCTCTTTCATTATTTTATTCTGCTTTTATTTCAAATTTTCTTTTTCCACAATTTTTCTATAATATTCCTAAAATATATAGAAAATAAAAAAAATCAACATTATCAAACATGGGCCACCCAACGGATCTGAACCATTAGTCGTGTGCCACACAGTAGATGCCATCAATCCGCAGGCCATGCCTCGTGGCACATCAGTTTATCCACCCCCTTTTCTAGAATTATCCAATTGGGAAACCAAATAATGCAATCCACCTATATAAAGACCCCACATCCAATGTATTCCAAGCCCATTTTCTCTAACATGAAGCTATATAAATAATTATCTCACTATTTTATTTGATGCATGTAATCAGAGGACCATTCCTTAAACACCAAAATCTCATATTAAATCCAGTAGTCTACTCAATAGTAATTGTTACTTTTTTTGTTATATATGTTTTAGTAAATGTTTCTTTCTCTAATCAATTCATAATTTTACATATTTGCACACTTTTTCTCAAAGATCTAATCTTACTATATTGAATCTCTCTCTTCATATGCATGCATCAGTCCTATCCACCAATGATAGATCTTTGATGTGGGAGGTCTTGAGGCAATTGGGACCATAACACACCTAAGAGCCTAGGATCTATAGGGATATGATGACAAAATCAAGACCGTATCCAACCCAAAAGGCCCACCAACATAAAAGTCACTTTTTTCTTATTTTCCTCTATTTTCTTTAACAACAACCTTGATCATCGCTATTTTATTTGAGATGGGTAAAAATGATGCAATACCATTATCGGGCGAGATGACAGTGCTTACACCTTCTCCACTCATAATAGGATCACCAAATCTAAAATTCTAAATTAATGCATACATTTCTTATCTGTCCTGGGGTGCAGTCAAAATCATATTTTTATTTGTTTTTTCACCGATTTAAATACCAACTTTTTCTTTCTTTATTTTACATATAAAACTGGGTGGTGACTCTGAGATTTATCAATTTAATATTTTCTTCTCACGTTTTCATTGTTTCCACGATCGTAGCATCCATTAAATTTTTCAAGCTGGGTACAACAAGAGAATATTCCCTTTTATTAGATGATGATAGTCAGTCAGTGCAATTATCATTAGCTGGCTACCCTCCATTTTTTTCAATATGAGCTTATATGATATACATCAAATTTGGGCCTAAGTTAGACTGATGGTACATATCCATACTAGCAATACACATAATGTTAAATAAATAATATACACTTGAGTTTTAATAACTAAACTAGTTGTCGATACATGGAGTAGTAACAATAAGGATATAGAAACAAAAAGATAACATGAATAATGTAGATAACTTCATGGAGTGGAAAAATTTTAAATGAAAAAGAGACTAACAAATGTTGAATCAACCCTTTTAACTTTAGTTAGGACTGCCAAAGACAAGTGAGGGTTTCAAAATTGGTTTAATATGTTGATTATGAAAATTTTAATAAAACAAGATCTATAAGCAAATTATTTTATCAGGCCCTAGGCCAAATGTAAATGAATATGATAAACCAAATAGTTTTGGACTTCAAAACTTGACCATTCTGTTAACAAAAAAATAGAAGTCAAAAGTGAGTGAAATAAGCATACATATAGACAATTTGGGGAAGGTATTGTCTTCGAGAAATATAGTAAAATAAAAAGAACATGAATCAACATTCATTATATAGGTTGCTCATGTAATGGGTATGTTTTTAAATTTGTTGCAGAATGTGGTTTATGGAATTAATGAAAAAATACAAGAGGGATGCAAGAAAAACTCATAATCTTTTCGCTTCATATGGAGCATGTTCACTACATCTCAACCAACAATAATTATGTGCTAACAATCCCTATTGGAAGGATGTGATGAATGTGGTCCTAGCCACATATAAAGAATCTCTTGCCAACTTTTAATAGATTTTAATATCTAGGGCCTCGATTGTGTGGGATTGTTTCTAAATGTCTAGTTGTGTGTTCTTTTCTTATCCAGAGCAACTACACTCTCTTAGAACATGAACAATGAAGCAGATACACAAACAATAGAGTAGTTACACTTGAATACTTGAGTAGATGTAATCAGATAGATATGAATTTTCTCCCAAGCATGAATTAAACTGCTCCTAAAACTGGTGCACCTAAGCACAAACATTGATGCTCTTACACATGAATATTGGAGTACCTCCACAACAACTATGGACCAACTCCTCCCAAGAAATGGATGAACTTCTCTCAAGTACTAGTGAACAATTCTTGTAAGATAGAGCATCATTTCCCAAACACTAGAGTGGTTGCACGTGAATAATGGATCTACTCCACTTTGAAATTAGGGTAGCTCCTATCAAATAATGGAATAGATACACATGTGCAATGGAGCCCCTCCACATTAAAATAGGACCAACTCTTTTGGAATGGAGCAAGTTAGCTTGAATATTAGTACACTTCCTCCTCAACACCCAGAGAAGATTATATAGGAAAAATAGTTTCTCTTGCATAATAGAGAACCTCTACTTAAACACTAGAACATCAACTCTAAAACAACAAAGTAAATTATTTCAAATAGAGGAGCACGTCTACTTCAACATTACAATATCTCCTATGGAATTGTGGGCCATCTCCAAATGATGTAGCAGGGTCAAAAATAGAAATTAATGTATAGGTTTGAACACAAAACATGTTGGGTAGAGAAACAACACCCTTACAAGTGTGCATCCAATACATCCCTTCTCTTAAACAATGGAGTACTTCCATCGACATAATACCTTATCTAAATACTAGAGAACTTATTCTTCAATACTAGAGCATCTTATTAAACATATGAACTCTTGAATAATGGAACACATCCACTTTAATGGAGCAGATTTTCCCAAACAACTAAGCTTCCATTGGATACTGGAGCACCTCGACTTCATCTCTTGTCAACTACTCTATAACGGTGGAGCAACATCACTTTGACACTAGAGAAGTTTCTCATAAAAATTGAGCATAACTTATCAAATAGTGGTGCAACTCCATTTCAACATTAGAGAAACCCTTGTCAACACTAGGGTACTTGCACATGAACGTGCCATGGTAAAAAATCAAATCGAAAATTGTCTAATGTAGCATTCAAACCTTACACTTGTTGGAATAAGATGCTTACCACTATACTACTGGTGCATCCTTTCTTTTGAACACTGGAGTACCTCTGCCCAAACAATAGAGAAACTTCTCTTGAATATTGGACCACCTCTACAACAACACTATAGCAACTTTTCTTGAGTACAACATATCTACTCTTGAATAGTGAAGAAAATACACTTCAACACTAGAGCAACTCCTTTCCAATTATGAAGATGCCACATTCTAGTAGTAGAGAACTTTTTGTTGAACATCTTCAACATAACAGTGGAGAAGTTTCTCTTGAATCATGGAACTCCTCAACTTTGACACTAGAGTAAAACAACATACTTACCACTACACTACATGTACCACCCTTCTCATGTGCACTGGAGAATCTTCAACCAAATAATGGAGCAGTTTCTTTTAAATAGTGAAATACCTCACTTTAAGTCTGTAGAAGATCATCTAAAAATGGAGCCTCTGTTGAATAATAGAGCACCTCCTTGTCAGCACTAGATAAACTACTTTGAAATTGAGAAATTGATCTTGAATAGTTGAGCACCTCCACTTCTACACCAGACAAGATTATCTATAAAATTGGAGCAATTCTCTCATAAATCCTTTAATTCAATGCTGGAGTAGATACACTTGAATACATTGTGGCAAGAAATCAATATTCATATTATCTATTGTATGATTCAAACCTAAGACCTTTGGATAGATTAGGAATGTGCCACTACACTTGCAACCATATCTCTTCTCTTAAACACTAGAATCCCCACGAATAATGGATCAACTTCTTTTGAATAGTGTAAAACATTTACTTCAATATTGGAGAAACGCTTCCTAAAAAATAGAGCAAATGATCTACAATAGTTACTCACACCATAACTAGAGAAATCTATCCATAACAATTGTGCAGCTGCTCTAGTAGAGCAACTCCACTTCAACATTGGAAAAGATCCCCCCAAATAGTGGTGAACCCAAGACATGTTGCTAGAGGAACAACATGATTACCACTGCACTTCCAGTAAAATCATTCTCCTGAACACCGAAGAACCTTTGCTCGAGTAATGGAGAAGATGTTATTGGATAATGGAGTACCTACACTTCAACACCTAAACAACTCCTCCTAGACAATAGAGAATCTCTTGAATAGTGAAGCACTTCCATGAGAAAATTGGAGCAACATCTCCTGAATGATAGAGAAACTACTATTTAAGAGTGGATCGCCTTCAATTTCGTACTAAAACATTGTCTCGTGATAACTAAAATGATGACCTCAATAAGTTAAGCACCTCCACTTCACACTAGACAAGCCCCCTAAATAATAGAGGATCTGCACATGAACCTACCATGATATAAAAATTATTATTAATATTGCCTACTATAGGATTGAAACTTAAATTTAGTTGTCTAGAGGAACACCACACTCACTATTGTAATACCGTATATCCATTTTGCACTATGTGCTAGAAAATATTTATAGTAACCACATACTACAACTGTCTAGGTACCATATAGTTGTAGCAAACTTCCCCATAGTGCACTCTAGTAGGAATCCATTTTATAATTCTAAGATAGCCCACACAAATCCATATCACACATTGCAAGCTGCCTCAAGTGTATCACAAAAATATATTATTGTATTATCCATATTTCATGAAGTGCATGTTGACATAATAGAACACCATCATTGTAATTTTTGCATGCTCAATCAAATGTACCACATCGTTATTCAAATTTTTTACTTTTGACATTATGTTGATTTTTCTTGAGGAAAACGAAGGAAAAAAATCAAAACTTATAAGATGGTAACTATCAATACGACTTTCCTATGTGGTCTAAAAAGAAAATTCCTAATGTCACCCATCATGGTTATCCCCCTTATTTGTAATTTATACAAGTTGTTTTTCTTATCTCAAATTATTATTTTGGGTAAAAGTCGATATAGAAGGCTTAGACAAAAAAAATATTAGTTTCCTACCAGTTATGGATTATTTCTCAAAACCAACATACTTTGTTAGGAAACATCAAGTGACATTCTTTGCATTTGAAAAAAAAAAGACATTGACATTTCCATTTTATATCTTTCCGAAAAAAAATATTAAAGATGCCAGTTAGAGTGGCGTCTTCAACTGATCACAGACAGATAAAGTAACACTAAATGTGATAGGTGATAAGGAATAGTATAGTAGGTAACTTCTGATGGTCCTCAATGAAGATACCTGGCCTTAGACAACACAGACAAGCAATTATTGATTTACCACAGTCTACGGGGGAGAAGGGAAAAAACTTTCTCTCGATCCCACTAGTAAAAATGACCAGTAGCGGATCCAGATAATTGCACAAGGGGGGGGGGCGAATTAACTATATAGGGTGTTTTATTTTTATATGGAGTTGAGCTACAAAAAGATATGTTGGGAGTGAAATCTGAACTAGAGACTCTATCTAGAGAAAAGTCTATAATACCAACTTGCTTTATAACATATTTAGACTAAAACGACAATTTTAGACTATTTAAAAAAATTAGGAGTGCTTTCACGTAATTATTTTAGTCAAAGTCAAATTATTGTTTTTTCTTTATTAATTTGGTATTTCTTTTCTGCTTTTCGAAGAGAGGGGCAAGCACCTGAATTGAGTTCTTGCTCCGTTGACAAGCAACATGTTATTGGATGAAGGATTCATGAACAGGGTTGCGTATATGACAAACAAGTGCTGCTCGTTAATTATTGTTCTTCTGCCTGAGTCTTTGATACCGAATACGTGATCAATGGGTACTGTTCTCAATAAGGTTATCTTTGCTTCTCCCATGTTAGTTCGAGCTATTCGGCACAATCAACCACCACTTGCGGACGTTTCATGGGTACAGTGAAATGAAAGTGAGCTAACAAAATTGTCTTCGATTGGAAAAGTACAGTGAATGTTAGCAGCTAGACGAACGGGACATTACATTGAGTCGTCTCCAAGCAACAACTTGTAAGGATTAAAATCAGACGCTGCAGCCTGCGGGGCGCTTTAATCGAAGCATGCTTATCTTGTAAGACAGGCATGTAACGACATCTCAACTTCAAATATCTCCGAGTTTTCAGTTTCCCCTTGCCGTGCAGCGAGGTGTCTGAACCCAGTTCATGTATTTTATCGGCGTTTTCTCGATTCAAGATGAACAATGAGGAGTAAGCCACGCAAGTAGAGACATATCTCAACTTCAAGTGTTTACTTCACTGAACATTTAACTGGAAGCTCCAGCCCTTGGTTTTAAAATTTATCACTATCCCGACACAGGCGTGGACTTGACGGTGCGTCTATCATGTAGTCCAACTGTTACAGGACGCGAGTATTCGTATTTAGCCGATGGCAGCTGGTGCGTGATCGATGTGTATACTACTTCGGGGTCTCGTCCATCTCCCTAATATTTGCTTGCGGCCTCGAGCTTTCTTCATGGTCTTTTGGTGCAACAAACATCGAACATGAAAGGAGTAATATATGGTTTGACAATCCACTATATGAACATGTCGCTAATTTTAATTGCGTCCTTATATGCAGCAGAAATATAAGCAATTAGGTTAACAGTAAAATAAACCAATACGGGAGAACATAAAACAAAGGCTACAAACGCAAACCGGATCGTTCTTTGAGAAACGAACATGTTATACTTAAAGAAATCAGCGACATGCAACTCTTAAGGATAGACGTCGTTCTCCTAGTCGACCCAGTCACAAACCTAGAGAAGAGGTCGACTCGCTCATTTTGACGATGAACAATGCAGACGAACGACTTGTACTACTAGTGCAGTCAAACGACAGTAGGAACAACCGTTTGACAGATCGCGTATCAGGAGGAAGAGGATGAACAAACTCACTACGTCCAAAAGAAAATCTCCACACAGCAACACGAAGGCGACGACTGGAGAAGACATCAACGGTAATAGTTCGCAAACACACACTCGAACGTTGACGGTTGTATGTTCGAAATATGTGTTTATCCCTAATGAATAGGGGCTTATTTATAGCCTTACACGCCCCGTAATCATATTCTCATTAAGACGTGACCACTCGGTTTTGTACACATTTAAGAAAAATCCGCGAAGAGACATTTTTTAGTTAGGATTAATAAATCTGGTTCGAAAAGAAATAATTAATTAAATTAATAATTAATTATGTAGTTGTATCCTAGTGCAAATAGAAAACGAAAGACGGAAGACATTCTTCACAATCCACAAGCCACAAGCCCGACCCCGTGCCCGGTCCGGCCAGGCCAGGCGCGGGGTGGCGCATGTGTGTGCGTGCATGTGTATTGTGGCCACCATACCCATCATAGAGGTGAGCATACCCTCTCCTAGGACCCTTGGACATTAGTGTCACATGTGATCCTACATATAAGAACCATAAAAGTTTTAGGAGTGAGCAATGTGGGATAAAACTTCTTCCTCATTTGCACTAGACACAAAACTACTTTTCTCCCATGTACTAGTTGCACTACATTGGGCTTAACCTATGCTATATATACATGGCTAACAACTATATATCTAACAATCCTCCATAAAGTCTAATGTATAGTGTGTTTTACCATTCAGTCCTCCATATTGTCCTTTCAACAGATACCTTTCAGTTTGAATCTAGCTGAGTAATCCAACTGTAACTCCTCCAGGAACTAGGTGAACAAAAGCCTTGAACCTGAACTTTTGGGTGCAAGAGTATAGGTTGGTAATAACACAATAAAGACATGGTAGAAGAAAAAAAACAATGCATTCAGTTCATGCATACAAAATTTTATGTCATGATTGATATCAGAGATCAACCCAATTCTTCTGTTGCAGCCTACACAACATCAATCATCTAGTTGGAGTCTTCAAGAATGTACTGCTAACATCCTGTCTTAAGACTTGACACCATTTAGAGACTAATCTCTTACTAACTTGTAGTCATGACACTAACAAGTTTCTCAGGAGATAGACACACAGATGCATGAAGCATCAAAGTAATTATATAGTATCATCCAATTCACCCGACAACTTGTTATTACCACATTGAACCCAATTTGTGGGATTTCCACTCTGTTGGGTTGGGTTGCTAATGCTTATGAATATTGAGGGGTTTCAATCCCACCTCTAACTTGGATTTTTCCACTAAGTCTAGGTAAGACCTTTAGTGAAAGGATCATTGTATTTTCTTTAGTACTGATGTAGTCCACAACCACAAACCCAATATACACTAACTCCCTTACAGACTTGAGTTTGATTTGGATGTGTCTACGCTATTTTTTATTGTACTTATGACTCTTTATCATAGCAATAGTTGTAGTGTTATTACATTGAACTAAAATTGTAAGAAGCAACTTCTTTACCATAGCTAAACTGGACATGAGACCATGTAGCCATTCAATATCCAATCCAGTTTCATCTAAAGCACACAACTCTGCCTCAAAAGTAGACCGAGACGATATGGTCTATTTCTTAGACTTCCAGGAAACAACTCCTCCTCCCAACATGAATAGATATCCTGAGACACCATTACTCCTAAAGTTGATGACATACCAACTTGCTTCATTATATCCTTCGACTACAGAAGGATATTTGCCATAATGCATCCCAAGGGAACAAGTTCCCTTGATATGCCTCAAAACTCTATAAGAGCTTCCCAATAGGTCTTTTCGGGACAACTAGTGTATCTACTTAACTTGCTCACGTCAGACGTAAGTCTGGACGTGTGCAGTTCATAAGATACATCAAACTTTTGATAATTTGAGAGTATTGTAATTGAGACACTAGAACTCCAGTCTCATTCTTGAGCAAGGCCTTGGACGAATCATATGGAGTCTTAACAAGTTTACATGATGTGTACTCAAACCTCTCCTATAACACCCCTGACCTGGGTTTTGGGATAACCCTAGAAGCTTTTCTTATGTCAGTTGCTTAAAACCTTGTATTAATATTTTGAAAAGTAATTAAGACTTGAGAAGACTTTATTTCTCAATTTTAAACTTATTTGCAAATTGTTTGTGACTTATATGATAACTTTGGTAAGAATTGCAATTCACCCAAATGAAGGGTTTAGGAGAAAATTATCATCTCTAGAATGTCTCTTCTCTCTCTCTTAGTATCAACTAAAGGAAACATAAATAAGGGGGGAGATGTTGGTATGTATGCCCATAGAGCAAGTCATGTGATGATTATAATGGGATACTTTGTAAATGATTTGAATAATAATAAAGGCAGTTTTTGATCTATATGTTTTAACTGTTTCTGAGATGATAGTGTAACATAATAGATGTCTAAAGAATTTCTTTACTCAATAACGTATGCTTTTAGGTTCAGGACCTAAACGATGAGATCATACGGATGTTAAGAGTATACATTCTGGTTTTGTCCCTAGTCGGTTGTTATTGTGGTAATAACCATAAGACATCAATAACACTAAAGACTAGATTGTGTGTTGGTTGATGACAGAATCTCATTAGTCATGATATAGTGATATCAAACCAAGCACATAGGTACTTGTTAGAGAACAAGTGTACCAGACAGACCCACCGTGAGAGTGACACATGGAACCATGATTTGGTAGTCACAGTCAGCTCTCACAGTGATGGTGGTGAGTGTGATTCTTTGACCTGAAATCACTACACTCAACACATATCGTTGGGTACACTTTGACATCATCAAATGCAGTCCTGAAACATGGGTTGTTATAAAGGTGATGATTGGGTGACTTTGACACATGGGGTTTTTGAGGGGTGAGTGATATATATGCGATTTGTCCCTCCTAATGGAGTTTGATGTCCATGGCCACTTGATGAGTAGAATTGAGAAAGGCATGCGCATGCATGTGTGAATCAATATTTGATATTGGTGTCAGACACATCTCACCCAGTCTGCTTTGACATCAAGGAAATGGATGAACGTTGAAAGGATGATTGTACCATGCCTTGAGTTCATTCAGGACATTAGTGACAAAGGAATTATACCTTCACTGTAACACCATTCACAGATTGTACGATTGAAAGTTGTTCTCCAACTTTCTATTTCACTTGGGTAGCACTGATGTGTGACTAGGCACCGCTCTTTGCTTATGAAGTCATAAGTGTTATGGACTTTCACTGTCAATGTGAAATGGACCTGCAGGGTCACACACACTAGGACATGTTCCTGGAAGAGGAGTTTCTCCATAAATCTTGTTTGGATTGATTACTAAAGGAGTTTAGTAGTTCAATTAAACACCCAATCGATTGATAGCTCAAAATCATAGTGTTCAAGGTGTTGGATTAGATGATTAGAGTATCAGATTGATTGAAACTGCAATTGACTGATCTGCTGCCCCAACCGATCGGCTCATAGAGATGAACTGATCGGCTGAAGCTGGTGAGCTGACCAGCTCAGGTCAATGAACCGATCGGTTCACATTGTTGAACTAGTCTTGTGACCAACCGAGTTCGTTTCACTTGTCAAATTTGATTTGGATAAGGACTAATATATGATTAGTTAGAAATGAACATGAAAGTCAATTTGAGTTAGACCAGGAGTATGAACCAATCGGCTCAAGCATGAACCAATCGGCCCAGATGCCCCAAACGATTAGTTCAGGTGTGAACCGATCAGCTCAGGTCACCAACTGACCGTTTTGTGCTTGAAACGATCGGTTCAACTGGTATAGTTTGTCAGATTTTTTAGAAAATCCCAAACCCTTCTACTCCTGCTTTAATCTCACATTGCCCGGGATAGAGAACCATGTCCCATGACCCTCCTATATATAGGGGTATTGGGGGCTTCTCAGACAGTACAACTCAGAACACTAGTTGCTCTGTAAAGTTGTCATTCTCTCTGGTTGTGGTAGTCAGGAGAGCCCGATCAAGTGATACCTAATAAGGGAGGCACAGCAAGGGAAAGACAACTGCAGAAAGGTGACTGGTGGCAGGAGAGTGTGTCGGTGACTAGTACGCCGACAGGAGGGTAAACTCCTTCTGGTGCCTTATGGGACAAGGCGATCGGAGTTCCATGAAGTTCGTGTGGACGACTGAGAGGTGGGAGATTTCTTCTACTCGGAGGACAGCTGTCAATCCCGACAGTCTCGGTGAGACCAGGAGCTGCACAGACACCGTCCAAGACCGGAGGTGAAGATCGTGCAAGCCGTGAGGTAACGTCGTCGAGAAAGTCTCGAGACAAGGTATATATCTACAAACCATCCTTCCTATTGTATAGACGTTGACGCGATTCCTTTATACTGGGTTTGGGGAGAAAATTTTTATTTCCGCTGCCTTCTCTGCCTCCCCTAAAACCTAACAGTGGTATCAGAGCCAGGTCAACTGCTCTATACATTAGGATTATCGATGTGATCGGTTTTTGGTTTGTCGCCTTTATTTATTGCATACGATACAGATAAAATTGGCTTTATGCATGTCCAATACTAAATCCACAAATCCCAATATACATATATGATATTTAATATGAATACACTCGATACACGTCGTCCTTAAATGATTTTTGTGGTGGATGTATAGGGTGGTCATGGCCAATAAACCCTATGTATCTGTGCTTGGTTGAATGTGGTTTCTTGCATCTCGGTCTGCGCACCGATTTCCCTTCTCTTATTCCTGATGTAACTTGAGATAACTCAAGATTTCCTTCCTACCTTTGCTCCCCCCGAATGTAACTCAGAGTTTCTCAATTCAAATGTAAATAGGATAGAGCTTTTACTTTTTGTTATGTCATAGAACGGCGGATAACCTAACAACAATTGAGACGATCGGTTCAAGGCGTGAACTGATCGGTTGGCATTCTAGACTACCGATTCGAGGAACGAGACGAGCGGGTGGCGGCCCTGAGGAGATGCACGACGACTAGTGATCCGATCAGCTGGAGGCGCCAATCGATCGGCTGGTGGCACCCAACCGACCGGCCTGACGGCGAGTCGATCAATCATGGAGATGAGTTGATCAAACCCAGAATGACGAAGCTCAGAGTTCATCTTGTACAGGTTGCATGTGATGTAGACCTAGATGATTGTGATTCCTCTTGGCTCGAGGAATCACATTAGGATGGCCATAATCATCGCTTTTATCATTTTGCATGTTTTCTGTGGGATATAGCATGTATATGATACGTACTATATATTGTGGTGATTGGATATGTATATGTACCTATAAAAAAACCAAATCCCTCATTAAATATTAAGTCTTATACGCCTTCCATTAGTGACACACATGAAAAACTCGATCGACCAAGCGTAGGTTACGCCAAAGCGTGGTGTGCCATCCATCTTGCGGAAGTGTGAAGGGTAGACATGTAGGATCTGCCAAAGTAGGATGCATGTTTATCGTGTCAGATTTTGGGATAGACTTAACTGGTGATTCTTAGAGCATCTAAGCCCATAGACATGGGATGAATGGCAAGGAGTTGCGCATTTCATCCATCTAAGAGTTGCATAGGATGCAATTGTCAAGTTTTGCCTTCCTAAATAATCTATATTATGGGCGATCAGCCAAAGCTGACTCATGATTGGATGAAATATGGATCTTGGACCCACTAGAAGATTGTATGATGTAATCTTCCAAATTGATGGTGAGGGCTATCAATTTGAACAAAATAGTGGGAGAGGTAATTATTTAAAGGCCTAATTAACTATCGTCAAATTTTATTCAAATCAAATCAAATCAAAAGGAGTTTTGACAAATGTAATTTTCTCTTGTAGAATGGCAAAAGAATCATCTTTTAAAATGGGAAAATTAATTAATAATAAATTCCACAACTATTTAGGGATTGTGAGAAGTGTTCTACACAATCCAGATATACTAGTAGTCTTTGAATCCACTCTATGTACGCTTAATGTGTTGTTTGAGAAGAAGGATAATTCATTGATAAAGATCAATGGAACAAAGTCCAAGGATAAAAATGAGGGAGAGAAGGGTTCTCTTGCCAAACCAACATCAAAGTCTTCTGCACTCAAAACATGGAGAGGATGGAAGGAACGATGGAAGAAGAAGTGAGAGATAGAGATCTCTACTTCTGGTGTATACGTAATAGAGATTAACTTTACTACTTCTTTGTCATGGGTACTTGATACCGGATGTGGATCTCACATTTGTTCAAATGTGAAGGATCTTAAGAGAAGTAGGCCTTTGGAGAAAGGCGAGGTTGAACTACGTGTTGCCAATGGGGCAAGGGTTGCCACCAGTGATGTAGGAACCTATGAGTTAACTCTGCCTAGTGCGTTAATAATAGAGTTGGAGAACTGCTATTATGTACCTGCCATAAATAGGAATATCATTTCCGTTTCTTGTTTAGACAAGGATGGTTTTGAATTTCTCATTAAGAATGGAAAATGTTCCATTTCAAAAGATGGGATCTTTTATGGCAGGTCTCTAATGACTTATGGTCTATACCTAATAGATCTAGAGACAAGTATATACAACATAAATACCAAAAGGCAAAAACTCAACAACTCAAACAAAACATATCTTTGGTATTGTCGTCTAGGGCACATAAATGAGAAGCGCATTTCTAGACTCCATAAAGATGGTTATCTAGAATCTTTTGATTATGAATCAATAGAGACATGTGAATCCTGTTTGTTGGGCAAGATGACCAAGACTCCCTTTTTAGGTAAAGGTGAGAGAGCTAGTGATCTATTAGGACTCATACATACTGATGTATGTTGGCCTTTTAGAACTAATTCCAGAAATGGGTGTCAGTACTTCATTACCTTCACTGATGACTTTAGTAGGTATGTCTATGTATACCTGATGAAACATAAGTCAGAAACCCTTGAAAGGTTCAAGGATTTCATGAATGAAGTACAGAATCAACTTGGTAAAAGTATCAAAGAACTTCGATCTGATCGAGGGGGCGAATACTTAAGCCAAGGGTTTGAGGACCTTCTGTAGCCCGTGGTATCGTATCACAATGGACTCCGCCTGGAACACCACATCATAATGGTGTGTCTAAAAGAAGGAATCACACGTTACTTGATATGGTGTGATCAATGATGAGTTTTGTTGATCTTCCGATTTCCTTCTGGGGTCATGCTCTTGAAACCACTGTGTTTACACTTAATCGAGTACCATCTAAATCAGTTCAAAAGACACCATATGAGATATGGACTGGGAAGCGTCCCAATATGTCTTTTATGAGGATCTGGGGATGTGAGGCATATGTCAAGAAAATGTTTCCTGACAAGCTAGGCCCTAGATCTGATAAATGTTATTTTGTAGGATATCCTAAGGAGACCAAGGGATATTACTTATTCCACCCAACTGACAACAAAGTGTTTGTTGTCAGAAATGTTGTGTTCCTAGAAAAGGAATTTATTTCCAAAGGAAACAGTGGGAGGAAAATAGAGCTTGAAGAGGTTCAAGCCCAACAAGAAAACATTGAACCAGTAGATGTATAAGAGGAACATAGAGGTTCACGAAGTGTTGTGGAATCTCAGTCTCCTCAAGTAACACAAGAACCTCATAGATCTAGTAGAACACGCCTTGAACCTGAAAGGTTTGGATACCTTGTGACTCAGGAAGGCAGTGAGTTGATCATAGATGATGATCCTACTACTTATCTAGAGGCTATGGAGGGACCAGATTCTAAGAAATGGCTTGAGCCCATGAAATCTGAGATGAAATCCATGTATTCCAACAAAGTATGGACTTTGGTGGAACCACCCGAAGGGGTAAAACCCATAGGGTGCAAGTGGGTCTTCAAGAAGAAGACCGACATGGATGACAATGTGCAAACTTATAAAGACAGATTGGTTGCAAAGGGTTTCCGACAAGTTCAAGGTGTTGACTATGACAAAATTTTTCTCCAGTTGCCATGATTAATTCCATCAAGATCATGCTTGCTATTGCGGCTTACTATGACTATGAGATTTGGAAAATGGATGTTAAAACTGCATTCCATAATGGGAATATTCATGAGGATGTATACATGAAACAACCTGAAGGTTTTGTAGATCCAAAGAATGCCAATAAAGCCTGTAAGCTGCAAAAGTCAATCTATGGATTGAAGCAAGTGTCTCAGAGTTGGAATCTTCGATTTGATGAGGAAGTCAAAATGTTTGGCTTTATTCAAAATGAAGATGAACCTTGTGTGTACAAGAAGGTTAGTGGGAGCACGATCACATTCCTCATATTGTATGTAGATGACATACTATTGATGGGGAATGATGTCTCAGCCTTAGAGAAGGTAAAGACTTAGCTTGGGAATACTTTCTCAATGAAGGACTTAGGAGAAGCATCCTACATTCTAGGTATTAAGATCTATAGAGATAGATCTAAAAGGCTTCTCAGACTAACTCAGAGCACGTACATTTACAACGTGATGAAGCGGTTCAGCATGGAGAACTCAAAGAGAGGCAACATCCCCATGCTACATGGAGTCACCATCTCTAGAGTTGAATGTCCCCAATCTTGTGAAGAGAGGGAGTGTATGAATGGGATCCCATATGCATCAACCATCGGATCCATCATGTACGCTATGTTTTGCACACGCCTGGATGTCTCATATGCCCTTAGCATGACGAGCAGGTACCAGTCAGATCCCGGGGATGCTCACTGGATAGTTGTACAGAATATCCTCAAGTACTTGCGGAGGACTAAGGATCAGTTCCTTGTATACGGTGGCGAGGAAGAACTGGTAGTAAGGGGTTACACCGATGCAAGCTTCCAAATAGACAAAGATGATTACAGATCGCAATCAGGATTTGTATTTTTCCTAAACAATGGAGTTGTGAGCTGGAAGAGTTCCAACCAAGAGACAGTTGTCGATTCTACTACAGAGGCCGAGTATATTGCTGCTTCACATGTAGCAAAGGAGGCTTTGTGGATCAGGAAGTTCATTACTGAACTTGGTGTAGTTCCCAGTAGCTGTGATGCAATTGAGCTTTATTGTGACAATAATGGAGCTATTGCTCAAGCTAAGGAGCCCAAATCACATCCGCGGTCCAAGCACATATTGTGGTGCTTCCATCTCATATGAGAGATCGTATAGCGAGGAGATGTGAAGATTTGCAAAGTACCAATTGAAGACAACATAGTTGATCCACTGACTAAGGCCCTTTCTCAACAGAAGCATGATGGTCATGCTAGGTCACAAGGACTGAGGTTCCTAGGTGACTGGCTCTAAGTGCAAGTGGGAGTCTGTTGGTATGTATGCCCATAGAGCAAGTCATGTGATGATTATAATGGGATACTTTGTAAATGATTTGAATAATAATAAAGGCAATTTCTGATCTATATGTTTTAACTGTTTCTAAGATGATAGTGTAACATGATAGATGTCTAAAGAATTATTTTACTCAATAACGTATGCTTTTAGGTTCAGGACCTAAACGATGAGATCATAAGAATGTTAAGAGTATACATTCTTGTTTTGTCCCTAGTCAGTTGTTATTGTGGAAATAACCATAAGACATCAATAACACTAAAGACTAGATTGTGTGTTGGTTAAAGAAAAAATCTCATTAGTCATGATATAGTGATATCAAACCAAGCACATAGGTACTTGTTAGAGAACAAGTGTGCCGGACAGACCCACCGTGAGAGTGACACATGGAACCATGATTTGGTAGTCACAGTCATCTCTCACAGTGATGGTGGTGAGTGTGATTCTTTGACCTGAAATCACTACACTCAACACATGTCGTTGGGTACACTTTGACATCATCAAATGCAGTCCTGAAACATGGGTTGTTATAAAGGTGATGATTGGGTGACTTTGACACATGGGGTTTTTGAGGGGTGAGTGATAGATATGGGATTTGTCCCTCCTGAGGGAGTTTGATGTCCATGGACACTTGATGAGTATGATTGAGAAAGGCATGCGCGTGCATGTGTGAATCAATATGTGATATTGATGTCACACACATCTCACCCAGTTTGCTCTGACATCAAGGAAATGGATGAATGTTGAAAGGATGATTGTACCATGCCTTGAGTTCATTCAGGACATTAGTGATAAAGGAATTATACATTCACTTTAACACCATTCATGGATTGTAGGATTGAAAGTTGTTCTCCAACTTTCTATTTCACTTGGGTAGCACTGATGTGTGACTAGGCACCGCTCTTTGCTTGTGAAGTCATAAGTGTTATGGACTTTCACTGCCAACGTGAAATGGTCCTGTAGGGTCACACACACTAGGACATGTTCCTGGAAGAGGAGTTTCTCCATAAATCTTGTTTGGATTGATTACTAAAGGAGTTTAGTAGTTCAATTAAACACCCAATCAATTGATAGCTCAAAATCATAGTGTTCAAGGTGTTGGATCAGATGATTAGAGTATCGGATTGATTGAAACTGCAATTGACTGATCTGCTGCCCCAACTAATCGGCTCATAGAGATGAACCGATCGGCTTAGGTTGGTGAGTCGACCAGCTCAGGTCAATGAACTGATCGGTTCACATTGTTGAACTGGTCGGGTGACCAACCACGTTCGTTTTACTAGTCAAATTTGATTTGGACAAGGACTAATATATTATTAGTTAGAAACGAACATGAAATTCAATTCGATTTGGACCAGGAGCATTAACTGATCAGCTCAACCATGAACCAAATGGCTCAGATGCCCCAAACAATCAGTTTAGGTGTGAACCGATCAGCTCAGGTCACCAACCGACCATTTCGTGCTTGAAACGATTGGTTCAACTTGCGCAGTTTGTCAGATTTTGTGGAAAATCTTAAACCCTTCTACTCCTGCTTTAATCCTGCATTGACTGGGGTAGAGAACCATGTCCCATGACCCTCCTATATATAGGGGTATTGGGGGCTTCTCAGACAGTACAACTGAAAACACCAGTTGCTATGTAAAGTTACCGTTCTCTCTGGTTGTGGTAACCAGGAGAGCCTGAGCAAGTGCTACCCGATAAGGGAGGCACAACAAGGGAAAGACAACTGCAAAAAGGCGACTGGTGGCAGGAGAGTGTGTCGGTGACTAGTACACCAACATGAGGGTATGACTCCTTCTGATGCCTTGTGGGACAAGGCGATCGGAGTTCCAGGTAGTCCATGTGGACGACAGCAGAGGCGGGAGATTTCTGCCGCTCGGAGGACATCTTTCAATCCCGACAGTCTCGGTGAGACCAGGAGCTGCACAGACACCGTCCAAGACCAGAAGTGAAGACCGCGCAAGCCGTGAGGTAACGTTGCCGAGCAAGCCTCGGGACAAGGTATATCTCTACAAACCATCCTTCCTATTGTATAGACGTTGATGCAATTCCTTTATACTGGGTTTGGGGATAAAATTTTTGTTTCCGCTGCCTTCTCTGCCTCCCCTAAAACCCAACAGCCGCCTTGTTTGACTCTTGGTTGAATGATAACACTCTTTGTGGTGAAAAACCAAAGAAGTGTTGAGAATCTTGAAGCCTAGATGAGGTCGTATCGAGTTTTGAAGTGTATATGGTAGTGCCTATCGGCTTGGAATCCATCGAGGAGGTCCCATATAGTTTTTTAACCTTTGAAGGTGATCATGACGGGCTAAGCACCATAAGTAGGTGAAGCCTATCAATTTCCATGTTCCTTGCAAAAGTGGTATTGGTTTGCACATAAAGCAAGATTGGGTGATTATATCTTGTCAAGCAAGATACTCAAATGGCCAAGATATTATCCATGAATTATCTCAATAGTTTTGCATGGCAATATAATTATGGTTTCATGAAGTTACCATGCATGGACATGTGTCACTTGAGTGTACATAGTGATGACACCTTATACACACTCTCTTTCATGAACCTCAACTATATATACATCTCTTTTCACTTCCTAGTAAACCTTTTGATTCCTTTACCATCTCTTGCATGGAGGATGATCCTAAGATCTCAAGGAACAAAGAGAAGGTTGAGCATCTTTCCTAAGGTGAATCCATAATCGTATTCAACCTTGGAAAGACTATGCTTCTTGGATCATGATTCTTTCCTTCTCTTCTTTCTTCAACAAATTTCTAACTATGGTATCTTCTTCCAAGAGAAGTGTCATGATCGAGTCTTGGACTTATGATAAGTCATCTTCAACCTTGTAACGTAGATATTTGAAGCTTGTAACTTTTGAGTTGTTCTTGAGGTGGGTTATATAACTTGAACTCAACTTTATTATTATGCATCTTTTATCATGTAGTACTTGGTGGTTCCTTCTTTACTTCAACTTTTCTTGTTTGGATGATGGTTCTATGAGCTCTATGGAATATATAGGACTATTGTACATGAATTAGAGTAGTTATGGATGAACAGCTTGAGCTTGAAGATGATAAAACCGATACTGGTTTGTGGGAAACCCTAACCCGATACAAGGGTATAAGTATGGAAACTGATACATATCAACTCCTATTCCTTTGGGTTGATTTCTTGAGTAGGAATATTGTTCTCTTAAGTGTTTTATTTTCCATCGAAATTCTAAAAATATGGCTGGATGATATCTATAAGATTTCCAAAGTTAACACCTATGTTTGCTCCATAATATGGATGGTGGTCATGACTTGAGATGTTCTAAATGATATGTTGCTAATCTTATATGACCAAGAGGGAGCTAGGCCGATATGTTGGACTCTATAAACTAATATGCCTTTAATGATATTGTCTTGTAATAATCTAGAGATGTCGAGTTAAGGAAGTGTATGAAATCATGTTTAGTTGGTTGAGTGTGGTGGCCGATATGACTAACCCTAAACTGATACAACTCAGACCCTAGTTAATTGAGAGGCTGGTACACTAATTGATAGTGTGGCTGATATTCTAAGTTGAAGGGGTCGCTGATACCTTAGTTGATGTTGAGTGGTTGATACCCCAAGTTGAATGAAGAAGCCAATACCCTTATTTGATGTTGGGTGGCTGATACCCAAGTTGATTTTGGGTTGCCAATACATAATATGATAGTATGGCCGACACACACAAGTATGTGCTATAGCTGATATACCTCAAGAACCATGCAAACGATACCACTCTTAAGCATCTCTAAAACGATAGCATTTGATATGCTTTGGCCAACACAAGTGTATGTGTTAGGTCAACACAACTCGATGTGTCTGGGTCAATACAAAGATTGGAGTGAAGGATGATACACCTTGTAGTGTGTAGGACGATACACCTTAGAGAGTGTAGGCATATACAATTTGTAGAGTGGAGACTGATACACCTTGTAGAGTGTAGGTTGATACACCTTGAAGAGTGTAGGCCGATACACCTTGTAGAGTGTAGGTCGATACACCCTGAAGAGTGTAGGCCGATACAACTTGAATATAATTAATGAATGCATCATGAAAGTAATTAGATGAATACACTTTAATAAGTGTAGGTTGATAACCCTAAAGAAGGGTAAATCAATGTAATAAGTATGTTGAAATCAATATCCTAGTAAGGATGAGAGAGAAATTGGTACTACTCACATAAGAAGGGTAATTTCTCATGTTGATAATCAGTTGATGATACTTGATGTATTATGTTTGAAAACTTATGTCAGTAATATATCCTATTATAATGTGAAATAGGGTTGGTTGATAATTGTGAACTTGAAAACCCTAAATCAGTTATAATAGGTAAATTTTACCTTAATCATGAGAGGGTTGTAATTTGAATGATTCTCTTTATGGAGTGGTCATGATATTTTCTTGATATTGCATTTTCTATGAAATCCTAACCATGCAAGTGTTATTAGATGATGAACATAGCCATGTATGAGCTATGATGATTTAGTATAATACAGATTATATAAGGCCTTGTGAGCCATGAGATATACTTGTACAACAAGTATGATTTGGATATGGGACTGATGACCTAGAGTTGGTTATTTCCTAATGAGAGGTGATATTGTTCAATAATGGACTAAGGGTTTGATACATAAGCATATGATAATGACAATGATAATGGTGAAGGGATGAGATTCCCCATAAAGTATTCAGGGGACTGAGATCCCATCATAAGTGTAACAAGATATGTACTGATTGATACAAGATCTCTTGAAATTATGTTACACCTTTATGTATTGCATTTATCTATAATTCATGCTTGTAACTTGATTGATGCTAAAGGATGTTATAAAGCACTTCATCTATCAAGTGAACTAAAAATGTAGTTTCTCTGACCATAGAATCATTCTGTGTCAGCATCTGCTGAATGATGAAATGAGTTTTACTCGGAGTGCATATTCTTGAATATGTGAGGGTGCAAGATGAGTATTAGCTTGCTTCCTTCAAACCCCATGATTTGGCCTTGAGCTATATTCCTAAAAAGAGTGTGGTTGTAGACCATAGCTCTATTGCAACATCAGGATTGGTGGTAAAGCCATATCCCTAGAAGATAATAGTTGTAGGATATGACTCAATATATATAAGTAGGATTGAGTGTAGGTCATACCCTGGACAGAGAACATGCTACGTGCTGTATCGCTATAGCAAAGAGCCTCTATACGTCAGGCTAGCTAAAATGCCGAATGACTCATAATGTCACAGCCACTCTCGTACTGACTGAGAAAGGAGAGGTCGTGGATTCCAGCTCTTCCATAGACCTATATGGTACTGATACTAACATCATAGTGGTCAGTTGGAGATTAAAAGTATATTCCCATCTCCACATGTCATAATAAGATGGAATGTTTAAAGATGTAATCGGACGTGTAGTATATTTGTTTAAGGACCAAATATGGAAACTTTGGTTGGTGCCTTGCTTTGGTTTTTTACTGTATAGTTTATACTAATTATACATGTTCTTTATATTCCTTTTAAAAGTGATTAAATGATCTATCACTCAGTTGTAGATATCTGAACTAATAAGATGATAAGACTGCTCTACTCTACATATAATCAGTAGTTGTATTTATTTAATTCAGTATAGATTTCTTATGCTCTCATTTATAAAAGTTTAATTGTGATAATAGTATTGTTGATAGAGAGTTATATCTCTCGCTGGGACAAGTTGTCTCACCCTGTGGGTTCCAAAAATTTTTAGGTGGACGTGCACGAGGAGGTAGAGACCGCGGAGCATAGAGAGGACAACAACAACAAGGACAGTAGTTATAACTCGGGTTGAGTGTGTTGTCTTGTAGATATAGAGTCCTAAGTGTCATCCATGTACTCTCAAGTCCTTTGAGAGAGAGTGTGTAAATAGTTTTATTATCGATCTGAGATTTTGACTAGTACACCTTGATACATGACGTCACTTTTGTGTATGTTTTGATAAAGCAACTGTTATCTCAAATCCTTACAAGATCATGAAACAATGTATGTAAAAGTGAACCATGATGTAAATATATGGTTTGGTTCTTTTTGAAAAGATTTTCCTAGTAATGGATATCTTGGCAAAAAGGTTTTAATTTTTAACGATTTTCGGTAATCCGTTGTTAATGATTAATTCCACATAGTTTTGTGTGATTAAGTTGTCAGTGTGATAGCGGTTGTCACAATTTTTGGTATCAGAGCCTTAGGTTTGCTGAGTCTACAGGGACATAGGATTAAGGCCATTGAGTTTGTTCTAGTGTCCTCCAATTTATCTTATAGTGACTTCTTCTTATGTAGAAGAAGAAGAAGTAAAGCTCAAAGATGTCTGGAGAACACAAAGAACATGTTGCTGAGAACAACATTGCTACACTAGGAAGGGGTACAAGGGAACATGCAAGAGAAGAACATGTGCCTGAGAATCCCCAGGTGGATCAGACTATGCTGGCAAACCCTACTTTCCATGCTCTGTTTGGGCAGTTCATGACAATAGTAACACATATGGTGGGCCAGATACTAGTGCCACGTCCTAGGGCACCAATTCCTAATTAAGCTTCAAGCTCTAATAAGACTTTTGAATGACTACGCCGTGTGGGAGCCCTAGAATATGTTGGAACAGCTGACCCAATAGATGCAAATATGTGGCTCATTGAGTTAGAAAAAGCTTTTAAGATACTCAACATCCCAGAAATGGATAAAGTTATGCATGCCATGTACATGTTAAAGGGAAGTATTGTCCATTGGTGGGCCATCGAAGAAGAGAAAAGGCCTAATGTTGAGGTCAGATGGGAGGAATTCTAACATGACTTCACCAATAGGTGCTTTCCTTGTACGTACCTAGATGAGAAAATACCAGAGTTTGAACATATTAGGCAAGGGTGTATGAAGATTAATGAGTATGAGGCTAAGTTCATGGAGCTTTGGCGGTTTTGTCTGCACATGGCTACTACAGACTAGGAGAGGACTCGGTGTTTTGAAAAGGGTTTGAATGCTGAATTGACTACACCTACAACTGCTCTAAAGAATAGAGAGGGCTTTGCTATGTTTGTGGAATCAATTAGCAAGATAGAAAGGTCAGTAACCGATAAATGTGAGGCCAATTATAGGAAAGGACCTACCCAGTTCCAAGGATAGAGGTCCAGAAGCTACAAGAAACTAAGGTTTTCTGTGTCATCAGCACCACAAAGGTTCAGTACTCAAACACAGTGGACATCAAGTAAGGGTAGAGGCCGTAATTTTCCACCTTCTAGAGCCCAAAGTATGGCATCAATGTTAGTGACATGGCCATCTAGGCCACATCAGGAGACTAGAATTTGCTACAAGTGTGGGCACACAGGACATCTGAAGTAAGAGCATCCAGTAAGAGATACTGAGGTAACTCAACAATCAAGGTAGATCCAGCAAGTCTATCAGAGGCAACATTTCATTAGAGGTGTAGGAGGATAAGGGTGTTGACAGGCATTTCAAGCAGATTCATCTACCCAAGGTAACAGAGGACATGGTCGTCAGCAAGTAATGGCGAGATTCTATGCTATGAGTCATTCAGAAGAAGCAGTAGTAAACCCATGACTCGTGACAGGTCAGATGGAATTATTTGATTCTGATATGTCTCCATCTTGCTTCACATCTATTTTGATTGATCCAGGTGCTACACACTCCTTTATCACTCGAGAAGTGATTCATAATTGTCTTTTACATGTTAGTCATAGAATAAATAACTTGTTATTACAAACTGTGTAAGTTGTTTCCATAGTATTACAAGAGGTATGTTCCCCTTGTGTTTTTCTTTCTCAGAGCACAACATTCAAGTGGATGTTATACCATTTGAGATGCATGGATTTGATGTAATCCTTTGGATGGACACCTTGGAAAAGTATAAGGTAGTCTTAGATTGTGGTTCTAAGCAAGCTATGTTCACATAGGGTGGTAAGACATGGACCTTTTAGGGAGACATGAAGATTCTTCCAACATGTCTAGTATCAACAATGGTAGCTGAGAGATTGTTACGAAATGGGTGTGAAACATTCTTAGCACATGTGGTGGATACCAAGGTTGAAAGTCCTAGTATTCTAGAAGTGCCAGTTGTTAGGGAGTTTAAAGATGTGTTTCCTAAGGAGTTTCCTGGTGTTCCTCCACCTCGAGAGATTGATTTAGAGATCAATCTATTTCTTGGTATGAAACTGATAGATCAAACCCCTTATAGAATGGCACCTACTGAGATGGAAGAATTAAAGAGAGAGTTGCAAGAGTTACTTGAAAAAGGTTTTATATGTCCAAGTACATCATCGTGAGGTGCTCTAGTACTTTTTTGTAAAGAAAAGGATGGGTCTATGAGATTATGTATAGACTATAGACAGTTGAATAAGGTGACAATAAAGAACAAATACCCTCTGTCAAGGATAGATGATTTGTTTGACAGTTACAAGGTGCAACAGTATTTTCTAAAATATACCTGAGGTCTGGACATCATCAGTTACGGACTAAGGAGGATGATATACCCAAGTCAGCATTTAGGATAAGGTATGGTGATTATGAGTTTATGGTTATGTCATTTGGACTAACTAATGCACCAACAGAATTTATGGATATTATGAATAGAGTGTTTCGGTCATTCCTTGATCAATTCATAGTGGTCTTTATAGATGACATTCTAATATACTATCGAGATAGCCAACAAAATGAACAACATCTTCAATAAGCATTGAATTTGTTAAGACAACACAAGTTATATGCTAAGTTTAGCAAGTGTGAGTTTTGGATGTCCAAAGTATCTTTTCAGGGACACATTATATCTACTAAAGATATTTATGTTGATCCTAAAAAGGTAGAGTCTGTTCTAGAATGGGAACAACCCAAGACACCAATAGATATTTGCAGATTCCTAGGTTTGGCAGGATACTACAGAAGATTTATCAAAGACTTTAGTTATGTATCATTACCCCTAATTGTCTGGAATGACAAGTTTCAACGCTCTTTCTTATTGATGGAAAATTTGACCAGTGCACCAGTGTTAGTGTTACTTGAGCAAGGGAAAGGATGCATTGTCTTTTGTGATTCTTCAAAGAATGATTTGGGATGTGTATTGATGTAGGATACACAAGTGATTTCTTTTGCCTCTTGACAGCTTAAGAAACATGAGGAGAAATATCCTACACACAATTTTGAATTAGCTACAGTAATATATGCCTTGAAAATCTGGAGACATTACATGTATGGGGAGAGCGTCAGATTTCACATACCATAAGAATCTAAAGTACATATTTTCACAGCAAGAATTAAACATGAGACATCATCGTTGGATGGAACTAATCAAAGATTATGATTGTATGATTGATTACCATCCAGGAAAGGCTAATGTGGTGGCAGATGTGCTAAGAAGGAAGTTGTCATCTTCATTAATAGATAAAGCACAGTTGAACTCTTTGGTATGTCATAAGAGGGACATGCTAGTTTCCTTAAGACAGATGAATGTATAGTTGGAAGTATCTTTGCTAGCTGGATTGTTGGCACATATGCAAGTTAAACCTACATTGAGACAATAGATTAAAGAAGCACAACATGTTGTTATTGTGGTTTAGCATATCAGATCAAAATATGGTAGTGAAAAATGGGATGGCTTTCATCAGTCAGAAGATGGAACAGTTTGTTACCATAGCAAAATCATGGTACCTGATATTAATGACTTAAGGAAGATAGTTATGGAAGAATCTCACTCATCTATGTATTCTATGCATCCAGGAAGTACCAAGATGTATCACAAACTCAAGGATATGTATTGGTGGCCTAGTTTGAAAAAGGATGTTGAATTTTCTATGTGGTGTCCAATGTGTCAATAAGTTAAGGTTGAGCACCAGAAAACAGTAGGAACATTACAACCATTACCTATACCACAGTGGAAGTGTGATCACATGATAATGGATTTTGTAGTTGGTTTGCCTCGAACAGCCAAGGGTTACGATTCCATTTGGGTGATTGTAGATAGGTTGACAAAATTGGCACATTTTATTCCTATTAAGACAACATACATTGTTGAGAAACTTGCACAAGTTTTTGTGGATGAGATAGTGTGGTTGCGCGGAGTCCCGTCAACAATTGTGTGAGACAGGGGTCCTTAGTTTACAAGTCACTTTTGGGAGTGATTACATACAACTTTAAGTACACAGTTGATGTTTAGTACTGCTTTCCACCCTCATACAGATGGACAATTTGAAATGACTATACAAACCTTGGATAACTTGCTTAAGGCATGCGTTCTTTAGTTTGTAGATAGTTGGGATATACAATTGAGCTTGATAGAGTTTGCTTATAATAACAGTTATCATAATAACATTGATATGGCACCTTACAAAGCATTATATTGTAGATGTTATAGATATCCATTATGCTAGTATGAAATAGGAGAATATCAAATTCTCGGTCCTGATCTTATTGAATAGACAACAGAAAAGATTAAAGTAATACAACAACAATTGAAAGTTGTACATGACCGATAGAAATCATATGTTGATAATCGTCATAGAGCTTTAGAATTCCAAGTTGGAGACAGAGCGTATCTCGAGGTATCTCCTTGGAAAGATGTTCTCATATTTGGGAAAAAGGGTAAGTTGGCTCCTAGATTTATGGGACCTTATCCGGTGATAACATGTGTTGGAAAGGTAGCCTATAAGTTGGAAATTCCACCTGAGTTGCATAGACTACATCTAGTACTTCATGTATCTATGTTGAGAAAATGTCACCCAGAAAGCTTGTATTACAACTAGTAGAGGTAGAATTAGATGTGGATATATCCTACGTGGAAGGTCCAGTGTTGATTCTTGACAAAAGAATCTAGAATTTGAAAAAGAAAAACATAGTGCTTGTAAAAGTTCTTTGGCATCATTGTGGCATTGAGGAAGCCACATGGGAGTTGGAGGAAGAGATGAGGAGGAAGTACCCTCATCTTTTCTCTTGAAATTTTGGGGACGATATCCTTGTTAGGGGTTGATAACTTATAACACCCCTGACCAAGTTTTGGGATAACCCTATAAGCTTTGTTTTAGTAAGTTTCTTAGAACCTTGTCTTAATCTTTTGAAAAGTACATGAGAAGACTTTTTTTCTCAATTTTGAACTTATTTGTAAATTGTTTGTCCCTTACATGATAACTTTGGTAAGAATAGAAATTCACCCAGATGAAGGGTTTATGAGAAAATTATCAGCTCTAGAATGTCTCTTCTCTCTCTTAGTATCAACTAGAGGAAAGAGAAAGAAGGAGGTGCCTTGTTTGAGTCTTGGTTGAATGATAACACTCTTTCTGGTGCAAAAACCAAAGAAGTGGTGAGTACCTTAAACCCTAGATGAGGTTGTATCGAGTTCTGAAGTGTATATGGGAATGCCTACTGGCTTGGAATCCATAGAGGAGGTCCCATATCAAGTTGTTAACCTTTGAAGATGATCATGATGGGCTAAGAACCTCAAGTAGGTGAAGTCTGTCGGTTTTCAAGTCCCTTGCAAAAGCAGTATCAGTTTGCACATAAAGCAATATTTGGTGATTATATCTTGTCAAGCAACATACTGAAATGGATGAGATCTTATCCATGAATTATCCTCAAGAGTTTTGCATGTCAAGATAATTATGGTTGCATGAAGTTACCATGCATGGACATGTGCCACTTGAGTGCACATAGTGATGACACCTTATACACACTCTCTTTCATGAACCTCAACTATATATACCTCTCTTTTCACTTCCTAGTAAATATTTCGATTCCTTTACCATCTCTTGCTTGAAGGACGATCCTAGGAGATCAAAGAACAAAGAGAAATCTGAGCATCTTTCCTA
Organism: Alisma plantago-aquatica; assembly: GCA_963693085.1. NCBI lineage: Eukaryota > Viridiplantae > Streptophyta > Magnoliopsida > Alismatales > Alismataceae > Alisma > Alisma plantago-aquatica. Next base: position 640,177,548 of record OY856411.1, read on the forward strand.
AAGTGAATCCATGATATTCTTCAACCTTGGAAAGACTATGCTTCTTGGATCACGATTCTTTCCTTCTCTTCTTTCTTCAACACATTTCTAACTATGGTATCTTCTTCCTTAGAGAATTATTGTGATTGAGTCTTGGACTTTTGATAAGTCATATTCAACCTTGGAACATGGAGTTTTGAAGTTTGGAGATTTTGAGTTGTTCTTGAGGCAGGTTATATAACTTGAACTCAACTTTATTATTATGCATATTTTATCATGTTATACTTGGTGGTTCCTTCTTTACTTCGACTTTTCTTGTTTGGATTATGGTTCTATGAGCTCTATTGAATATATAGGATTGTTGTCCATGAGTTAGAGTAGTTATGGACAGAGCTTGAGCTTGAAGATGATAAAAATGATTTGCATAAATCGATATTGGTTTGTGGGAAACCCTAACCCGATACAAGGGTATAATTATGGAAACCGATACATATGAACTCCTATTCCTTTGGGTTGATTTCTTGAGTAGGACTATTGTTCTCTTAAGTGTTTTATTCTCCATCTAAATTCTAAAAATATGGTAGGCCGATAACTATAAGATATCCAAGTTAACACCTATGTTTGCTCCATAATATGGATGGTCGTCATGACTTGAGATGTTCTAAACAATATGTTTCTAATATGATATGACCAAGAGGGTGCTAGTCCAATATGCTAGACTCTATAAACTGATATTCCTTTAATAATATTGGCTTGTAATAATCTCGAGATGTCTACTGAAGGAAGAGTATGAAATCATGTTTAGTTAGTTGAGTGTGTTGGTCGATATGACTAACCCTGAACCGATACAACTCAAACCCTAGTTGGTTGAGAGGTCGATACACTAATTGATATTCTGGTCGATACTCTAAGTTGAAGGGGTGGCTGATACCTTAGTTGGTGTTGATTGGCTGATACCCTAAGTTGAATGAAGAGGTCGATACCCTAAGTGATGTTGGGTGGTCGATACCCAAGTTGATCTTGGGTGGCCAATACATAAGATGATAGTATGGCTGACACACACAAGTATGTGCTATGGCCGATATACCTCAAGCACCATACAAATGATACAACTCTTAAGTATCTCTAAAACGATAACATTTGATATGCTTTGGCGAACACAAGTATATGTCTTTCGGTCGACACAAGTATATGTGTCTAGGCTGATACAAAGATTGGAGTGAAGGTTGATACACCTTGTAGAGTGTAAGTCGATACACCTTATATAGTGTAGGTCGATACACCTTGTAGAGTGTAGGACGATACATCTTGAAGAGTTTAGGCTGATACACCTTGTAGAGTGTAGGCCGATACACCTTGAAGAGTGTCGGCTGATACAACTTGAATCTAATAAATGAACGCATCATGAAAGTAATGAGATGAATACACTCTATAAGTGTTGGTTGATAACCCTAAAGAAGAATACATCAATGTAATAAGTATGTTGAAATCAATATTCTAGTAATGATGAGAGATAAATCGGTACTACTCACATAAGAGGGGTAATATATCATGTTTATAATCAGTTGATGATACTTGATGTAGTATGCTTGAAAACTTATGCCAGTAATATAGACTCTAATAATGTGAAATAGGGTTGTTTGATAATTATGAACTTGTAAAATTCTAAATCAATTATAAGATGTAACCTTAACCCTAATCATGAGAGAGTTGTAATTTGAATGATTCTCTTTGTGGCAAGGTCATGATATTTTCTTGATATTGTGTTTGCTATGAAATCCTAACCATGTAAGTGTTATGAGATGATGAACATAGGCATGTATGGGCTATGATGATTTTATATAATACAAATTTTATAAGTCCTTGTGAGCCATGTAATATACTTGTACAAAAAGTATGGTTTGTATATGGGTCTGATGACCTAGAGTTGGTTATTGCCTAATGAGAGATGATATTGTTCAATAACGGACTAAGGGTTTGATACCCAAGCATATGATCATGATAATGATAATGGTCAAGGGATGAGATTCCCGATAAAGTATTCAGGGACTGAGATCCTAGGATAAGTGTAACAAGATATGTACCAATTGATACATGATTTCTTGAAAATATGTTACACCTTTCTGTATAGCATTTATCTATAATTCATGCTTGTAACTTGATTGATACTAAAAGATGATGTAATGCACTTAATCTATCAAGTGAACAAAAAATGCAGTTGCCCTGATCATAGAATCATTCAGTGTTAGGATCTACTGAATGATAAAATAAGTTTTACTCGAAGCTCATATTCTTGAATATGTGAGGGTGCAAGATGGGTATTACCTTGCTTCCTTCAAACCCCAAGATTTTTCCTTGAGCCATTTTCCTAAAAAGAGTTAGGTTGTAGGCCATAGCTCTAACGCAACATATGGATTGGCAGTAAAGCCATATCCCCATAAGAGTATGGTTGTAGTCTATGACTCAATATATACAAGCCGGATTGACTGTAGGTCATATCCTGGACAGAGAACATGCTATACGTTGTATCTCTATAGGAAAGTGCCTCTATACTCCAGCCTAGCTAAAATGCAGAATGATTCATAATGTCACTGCCACTCTCGTACTGACCGAGAAAGGAGAGATTGTAGATTTTGGCTCTTCCATAGACCTATATGGTACTGATGCTATATTCACAGTGGTCAGTTGGAGATGGAAGGTATATTCCCATCTCCACAGGGCAAAATAAGATGGAATGTATAAAGATGTAATCAGCTGTGTAGCGTATTTATTTAAGGACCAAATACAAAAGCATTGGTTGATGCCTTGCTTTGGTTTTATACTGTTTAGTTTATAATAGTTATACATGTTCTACATAATCCTTTTAAAAGTGATTAAATGATCTATCACTCAATTGTAGATATCTGAACTAATAAGATGATGACACTGCTCTACTCTGCGTATAATCAACAGTTGAATTTATTTAATTCAGTATAGATTTCTTTAGCTCTCATTTATAAAAGTTTAACTGTGACCATAATACTATTGGAGGAGCATTTTAACTCTCATTGGGACAAGTTGTCTCACCATATGGGTTCTACAACTTTTGAGGTGGACGTACACAAGGAGGTAGAGATCGTATAGTAGAGAGAGGACAGTAGCAACAAGGGCGGAAGTAATAGCTTAGGTTGAGTGTGTTGTTATGTGTCTTGTAGATAAAGAGTCCTATGTGTTGTCCCTGTACTTTGAGGTCCTTTGGGAGATAGTGCTTAAAGAGTTTTATAATCGATCTAAGATTTTGGCTAGTATTCCTCAATACATGATGTTGCTTTTTTGTATGTTTTAATAAAGCAACTTTTATCTCAAATCCTTGCAAGATGATGAAACAATGTATCTACAAGTGAACCATGATTTAAATATATAGTTTGGTTCTTTCTGAAAAGAGTTTCTTGGTAATATATCTCTTGGCAAAAAGGTTATAATTTTTAGAGATATTTGGTAATCTGTTGTTAATGATTAATTCTGCATAGTTTTGTGTGATTAAGCTCTCAGTGTGATAGCAGTCGTCACATCTCTAGTATCTTCTCAACATAGTGAGACTGAGAGAGAGTTATATCATCAGTAGACCTTATGATTTTAAGTCCTGAAATCGCATCAGTGACACCCATATCCTTAATGTCAAACATGTCACACAAGAATGTCTTTGCCTCATTTACTACTTTCATATCAGAACCAAAAAGATGAATATCATCGACATTTAAGAATAACAAATCAATCCATCATTAACAATTTTAAAGTAGAGACATTTATCATATTCATTAGAAATAAAGTCAAATGATGATTCAAAGAATCAAACTATTCATGTCATTTCATAGGGGCTTGTTTCAATCCATATACTAAATTAACAAGTTTACACACTTTGGACTCATTCCCACGACCCACAAATCCCTATAGTTGTTCCATATATATGAATATCACCGTGTAAGAATGTGATCTTCACATCCATTTGATAGATATAGAGATTATAAATGGAAGCCAATGCTATAAATACCTGGATTGTGGTCATACGGGAAATAAAAGAATATATATCAAAATAAAATATTCCTTCTCTCTATGTGTAACCCTTAGCAACTAACCAAGCCTTATACTTATTGATTGTCCCTTCTGCATTAATTTTCTTCTTAAACCAAGAGGCAAATCCACCAATTCCCAAGTTCCATTTGAGAGAATTGATTGGATTTCATTCGTAATGACTTCTTTCCAAAACTTAGCTTCTAGAGATTTCATAGCTTGTTAGAAAGTTACAAGATCATCCTCAACATTGTATGTGAGAAACTCACTTCCAAAGTCCTTGGATGTCCTAGGTGGTTTACTTCTCCTTGGTTCAACCATTTCTTTAGAATCATTAGATTCATAAATAGCTTATTTTTAGTCGCCCCCCACATTTTTCATCCTTTCCACGTTCTCGGGAATGGAACATGTTGTGAATGAATCCTCTTGAGATAATTCATTGGGCACACCAGGTTTCATGGGAAAGACATCCTCAAAGAATGTAGCATCACATAATTCCACAATTATATTGACCTCAATGCCTTAGATATCAAATTTTATAATCAAGAATATATAGGCATAACTTGTCTCTACATACCCCAAGAATATGGCATCAACCATTTCTGATCCCAATTTCTTCCTTTTGTATTTAAGGACAAGTACCTTAGCAAGGCATCCCCACACTTGAAGATATTTGACACTCAATTTTCTTCCTCTTCATAACTCAAATAGATTACTTTCTACATGTTTATGGGGAACTCCACTCAGAAAATCACAAGATGTATTCAAAGTTTCCCCCCACATAAATTTTGGTATGTAGACTTGAGGTTTGGAGTAAATAATTAACCATATCTATAAGGGTTCGGTTTTTACATTCATCTATCCCATCAGAATGTGGTGAATGCGGAGCGGTAACCTCGTGAATGATACCATGCAATTGGATAAATTTAAAAACAAATTCGAGGTATAATCTCCTCCCATATCAAACCTTAATCACTTAAGAACTTTGTCAGTTTGAGTTTAGCTTCTTTCTTATAAATTTTAAATTTATCCAATGCCTCATCTTTACTTCTAAGTAAAAAAACATAACAATATCTGCTCGCATCATCAATAAAATTTATACAATAACACTTTTGATTTCTAGTAGAAATCCCATTAAATGCACAGATGTCAATATACACTAAATCCAATATTTTCACATTCCTATTCACAAAATGAAAAGGTTTCCTAGGTAATTTAACTTGCACACATATTTCACATTTATTATTGCTAATTTCATATTTAGGGATTAAATTTATATCCATCATATGTTTTATTGAGCCAACATTTGCATGTCCTAAACGTGTATGTCAAACATCAGACGATACAACATTCATGCATAAAGAACTATTATTATTCAAATTTAAAACAGAATTTGAAATACGTTCAATAAGAATATTATATAAGTTCTCCATATCACATAGATACCCCTTGCCAAAAAATAAAGAATCATGAATGTAGGTAATAATTGCCTTATTACACTTGCAATCTATTCTAAAACCATCTCTAAATAAAATTGTGCCACTAAGAATGTTGCATCGTATTGATGAAAAATGTCTGATTCTATGAAGCGTCAAAACCTTTCTTTAAGGAAACTTACAATCCACACATCATTTTTCTTGGACTTCAACAATGCTAGAATCGCCCAAAGTCATGGATTGACCTTTAGAGACTTGGTAAGACACAAACATGTTCTTGTCCGTACACACATGCACATTAGTCCCAATGTCTATTATCCAATATAGTGGCTAAAAAATAGAAAGAACTTTAGGTTTTATAGATGCATACCCATCATTGAGTTTAAGGATGCAGTCATCATGTTTACCAAAGCCTCCTCAGTTGTAGATGGTGCAACGTTCTTTGCCTTCTTAGAAGGACAATCCTTGTTCTAGTGGCCAACCTGTCAACAAATCGAACAAGATTTGTTTTTCAATTTCTTCTAGATCTTGGCCTTGGGTTTAAGTGAATGCTTAGATTTTTTATCCTTGTTTGTAGCAGTAGTTAAATTGAAAAATAAATTAACATCAGTAGGTACTTTGACATTATTATCTTTCAGATGACCTTCCTGAATATTGATGTCCATCATGAGATCATTCATTGACATGTCTCCTTTGTGATGCTCAAGATTCATGCCAAATGACTCCCAAGATTTTGGGAATTTCTCAAAGATTGACATCGCAACTAACTTTTCAGTGAGCTCTTGTACTAAAAGTTGAAAATCGTGTGTTTGATAAAAAATAGATTTACCCTCATACTTATGAAACTTTAAAAATTTCGAGACACAATATTTTTAGTTCCCAAATTCTCAGTATTATATTTATTTTCTAATGCCCCCTACAAAATCTTTAATGTAGTAATAGGCGCCACTTCATATAACTCATATAGTTTGTTGTTTCATGCAAATAAAATCAACCCTCGACACTTCTTATTATCCTTCTTCTAGGTTTCAATCAAATTAACATTTTCGGGTACAATTTCATCAACTTTGGGTTCATCTTCTTCTAGATATTGATCATACCCTACCATGTTAAGCCATATTTGCATCCTACTTTGCAAACAAGAAAAATTAGTTCCAGTAAACTTTTTAAGCATACTAGACATATCAATTTTTATGCCAGAACCTTGAGCAGCTATAGTTAACGAACGACATACAATTATCTCTTTAAGACTATTGTTAATTTTAATTACGTTGTTACATGTAGCAGTGACATGTGTAATTAGGTTAACAGTTCAAGCCGATCTAGATAAGAAAGCATAGAATAATCCAATGCAGGAGAATAAAAAAAAGGTTAGGAATGTGAACAAGCACGTTTGTTGAGAAAAGAACGTATTATACCCTAAACCCTTAAGGATAGGCGTCATTCTCCTAGTCGACCCAGTCATGAACCTGGAGAAGAGATTGTCTCACTCATTTTGATGATGAAAGATGCAGACGAACGACTTGCACTACCAGTGCTGCCCTGGGAGCGTAAGAAACACCGCCGGGAAGATTGCGTCTCCGAAAGGAGAGGATTGGACGAACTGGCTACGTCCAGGAGCAGATCTCTACGCAGCAACATGAAGGCGATGACTGGAGAAGACATTGGTGGTTAAGGTTCGCAAACACACACTCGAACACTAACAGTTGTATGCTCGAAAGATGTGTTTAACCCTAATGACGGAAGTCGTATTTATAGACTTGCACGTCCCGTAATCATATCTCTGTTAAGACGCGACCACTCGGTCGCTCTTGTACACATTGTGGAAAAATCCGTGAAGAGATACATTTCAGTTAGGATTAATAATCTGGTTCGGAAAGAGATAATTAATTAAATTTATAATTAATTATGTAGTTGTATCCTAGTGTAAAAAAAAGACAGAAGACATTGTTCACAATTCGCAATCCACAAGCCCAAGCTCGGCCAGGCCGAGCGAGGCATGGCGTGGAGTGGTGTGGCACGCGCACGTGCGTGTTGTGGCCATCATACCCACTAAGGAGGTGAGCATATCTTCTCATAGGATCCTTGGACACTAGTTTCACATGTGATCCTACATATAAAGACCACAAAAGTTATAGGAGTGAGCAATGTGGGATAAAACTTTTTCACCATTTGCTCTAGACACAAAACTACTTTCTCCCATGTAAGTTACACTATATTAGGTTTAACCCATGCTATATACGTGGCTAGCAGCCATATATCTAACAGAACACTGGTTTCAATGGAAAGTAATGTACTACCAGTCCCACTCGGATTATAATAGTCATCACCTAGCAGATTAAGTACTTATATAGATAACGGAAAAGGAATCACTATGGGCAGATTTCTGTACACTGTCTTACAATTAACAATTTCTCACCTTTGTTGAGATGTCATGACTAATAGTACGGAAAGCTTTACGTTTTCAGTTAAATAAACAAATCCCGCCTTTTGGAAATAAGAGGTAGGGTTTTCTTATATATGAGAAAAGAAAAAGACGACAGTGTCGATTTTATGGATCAGAACTAGCCAATCTTTCCACCAAAGCCCACTTATACTTACATTGTCTGCGATCCACCAAAATTTGCGTATAGGTGTCAAGCATATGCACATAACATTGCAGCAGTAGATACAAAAGACATCTTAATGCTAGACTTAAGATATGACGTAAGGAACTAACCTATGATTGGCAATCAGGTAGAGGTTGACCGGGTTTCATTATGGATTAACACTTCTTGTCCAGATTCTAAATTTGTAGAAGATGAATTTTTGTATCAAAACTCTTGACTCTAATCCGACCCACAAATATTTTTAGGTCCATCAAGTCTTACCTGTAAATCCAAATACCAAGAGAACAATTTGAAAAAAAATATGCTATGATTGGTCTTGTCCTTGATAATTACCAAGCTTGAACAACAATATCATAGTAAACAAACTTACTATGTGATTTGAGAAACACATATAAAGTTTATTCTAGTTTGTTCGAAAGTTTTAAACACCAATTCACAAAACAATTACCATACTAAATTGTAAAAACCAATACAAAATTATATACAATTGTCAAAATAAACTTCATGAGTGTTGCTTAATAAATTACTAGGCCATTGGGTGTCTCAACATTAGTGTTTGTAATTTTATTTGAATATACAATTGTAAATTTGGGCCATTTGAGTCAATTCTGGTCCAAAGTTCAAACCCAGATCCGAACCTCAACAAATTTTAGATTCTTTGAGTTCGGGACAATTTTGGGTCGGCTCAAAAAATCTTTGACACTAACCTGCTTAAAATTTTCAGATTCTGGTCGGGTCTTGTTTTTCCAGCCCTAAACTAACCTACATTCAATGTGTTTGGGATGAGTATCATTATTGGATCTCCATCTGTCTAGTCGATACTACTATAAGAATGACAATTTTGTTCAAGTAATTCTCATATCGCTATTTATACATTTTTAAACATGATAGAAAATAGGATAATAATAGTTCAAGTTGTCTGCGTATTTTCTCACTATAGTAAAATACAAGATCATTAAGCATCTTCTCTGATAATGAAAAAGTCTCATTAACACTTCTCATTCAAATAACACTTTTAATTAGTTGCATCATATCATATTTTCATTTCTAGATTTTACACTTATTTTCATTTTGAAATTATATTTATTGTTATTTTTGTATTTTTCCCATCAATTAAAGTCCACTAATATTTTTATGGTTGACATTCCGTTTTGATAATTTTGTTCTCTTGTAACAATACCAACCGTTAGAAACTTGACCCCTCCCTATCTCTCTTTATAGACTATATATGTACACTATACCACTATAAAAAAGTAGTTATGTACGACTACCTATGTATTTTATTTCATTCTAAAACATGTGTTCAACTTTTCTTTAAAACATCTTCTACCCAAAAAAACATATGATTTCAAACTATTTTATTCAAACTCCCATGTCACATCTTGTCTAGCATTTCTATCTACACAAAGTATTGCATTTTGCTTAATTCTCTCTCTTCTCCCCTTTTTCATCAACTTTTTGTATTACTTTATCTTTATCAAATTTTACACACGCACACACACACACACTCACAGACACACACATATATATACATACATACATACATACATACATACATATACATACATACATATATATGTATGTATGTATGTATCTATATATATATATTTTTTATATATATATGCATAAATACATATATATATGTATGTATATGTATATATATATATATATATATATAGAGAGAGAGAGAGAGAGATTAGAAAGTGTGTATCGATCATACCTATAACTTATATCTATTGACAATAAATATAAATTTCTAGAATATGTTAATTGAATTCATATAAATTGAATCAATATTGTTTGGATTAGATACATTTGAGAAATCATGATTACAAATAATAGTCGATCAGTCCTTGACCTCCGCTTCACAGTGGGATAAGAATTGATCAGAGTTGGGATGCTAGTGAAAAAAAGTACTGATGGACTTATATTTTCCCTAGCACCTCATCTTTGAGACCAAGTTGACCCGCTTCGGGGGCTACTCAAAAGACAAGATTATTAACTTCAAGTAGCCACCAAGATCGCCGACCATACTAGAAATATGCTTCAAACTGTTGAACACGGACCTATCTGAGTACATCATTTGATACCATGGATTTCCAACAACAGTGCATGGTGGAATTGGGGAATCTTATATGTATTTCTACCCATGTCCAACAACTTCATCAAGAAGATATTGCACAAGGTAAGAGAGATCAAGAACTCATCAATTTAGTTATCTTATCTCACCATCCTATTCGGGCTATCAACTGGATTCATCAAGATTTTTCCAATGAAGACTCCCCCATCCAGGGAAGCTCTTCATTTCATCCAAATGATTCATCTACGCAACCAATGGGGGTTACACATATTCTACATGAATGGTTTGATGACAATGACTTCCACCCTTCTCAAGGCAGCCAAATAACTTTACAACTGGTGGTTCAGTTTAAACAGCCTGATTCAACTTCAACTCCATACCAGGGTGATACCTCTCAAATTGAGACTTGTCACTTTTTTTTCAAGGAACATGGTTACTATGGTTTGGAATAACTTGTTTGAGGAGGTAGAAGATAGCTACTCAAATTTGGAAAGTGAGTACACTGATAATGACGTGGTACAACAATGTGAGCTAAAATTCACTACCATTCTGTTACAAAGACTGGTGAACATTGAAGGAGCGGGATAGACAATTTACTACAACATGTCTATTGAGTATGAAGATGACCTAAACCGCATAGAAAATGATAGGCGTGGGGTAGCAGAATTAAAATGATCCTACATAGTGTCAATTAATGCTCAAACTTAGATTGAGGGATTCTGATTTTCAAAAATGAATTTCCAGATTGTCAACACTCAATTTTAGAGGTGGAAGAAATCATCTCACCTTGTGCAGATACTTTTGGGCATACACATCCAGATACTCACATATGAGAGAGACCAATATTTTCAATACCAAGGATTTCACCCTCATGTAGTTGAATATCATTTTAGCACCACGAGGAGTACACTGAGTTAAGGTACAATACCTCACAACCTTAGACTTGTAATGTAAAATTGTTTATTTTTTGAAGACAGTCACCATTGACAATACATAGGTAAATCAGAACCCAACACTATGGATTTTGAATCCGAGTGTGGGAATTGTTGGGCAGCCACCCCCTTTTCCCTGCATATTTTTTCTTTCTTAATTTTGCACAAGAAGGTCATTTAAAATTCTTTAGAATTAGATTCACCTTTCCTCTAACTGTTTAGACTTAGTTTTTCTTCCTTGCATCAATTAGATATTGCATACTTGCATTTTTACCACTTCAACAGCACTATTTTTGTGACACAACCTCTTTGAATGGGAAAGAACTTTACATATCTCTTTGAATTGGTTAAAATAAATTTTTTTTTGCGTTCCTAATTATTTAAGATTTTTTAACGTTGGACCTGACCACCTAGGGGCAGATCCCGACCAATTTATGACCGAACATGACCTCTCTGTGATCGGATTCAACAGAATTCTTCCAACCGCCTCTCACTATTCTGATAAAAGTATCCATTTCTTTTCCTCTTGACCCTTTTTCCTTGGTTTCCATGAAGTACCTTCTCCATTATCTCTCTTTTCTATAGTATAAAGCCATATTTTTGGGGATGAATCCAACCGAGTTCAATTGAAATTGGACATTTTCACCCTCTATTTTTTTTCAAGCTTTCACTGACTAGTCAACGGTCAAAAGATAACAAATTGAGTGACTGACAAACTATCTAATCGACAAGTTTCAGTCAAAGGAACTTTTGACCAAAGATGAAATCTTGTCATATGGCCTTATGTCAGGTGGACCTGATTGGGTTCACATATACCCACCCGGGTTCGTACCCCCACTTTAGACCATTTCTTTTTGCACACATTCTATGGTCAAAAGGGAAAAAGTGGGTCAAAACGATAGATCTATCAGTCTAATAGACTGGCATGTTAGTTAATTGATGACAGGTGTCAGTCTGACCAGCCAGATGATTAGCTTTTGACCATTTTTCCCGTCGAATGATTTGCTATTGAACCCTCCCAGGTTCATCCCAAAATGGTCAGGTTCAATTAGATTTGGTGTGCTCCGTGCCTATAAATACGATTGGGGCGAGCCTTAACTCATGGCAACATTCTCTTCCCCCGCTCCTGTAACCCTAGAAAACCCTAGCATCCATCACCCACTAACAACAAACCTATCGGCCACCAAAACCACCATCAAAAGTCATGTTTCTGATACTAGAAATACTAGTGCTTCTCAGCCACCACCAATGGACGTCAACACTAGTAGCGATCGCGTTGACCACATTCACCGCTAATGACATATCTGCTCGCAATCAGCCAACAAATGGGGCACCAATATAGGGCCAACCAGACGAATGCCTCCACCACATTCCTATTGACTAAACATTGACTCAACACAATTCCATCCTCTCTACTACAACCACATCAACTGTGGAGAACACCAACACCCCTACAACGACTCCACCAATAGTGTGCCACTATGTACTACTAAACACCCTGCAACTCAACGTAACACGGCCTCGCCTAGCATCGATGACATGATTTGAACCAGCTAACCACAATGCCACCATACAACGAACATCTAGCATGCCACTACAACATTCTCTCATCTCTGAGAACCCAACCATTTTCAAACGAACTCGATCAGGTCCAACCATGATAGAGGCTGCAACACCACAACCAACCTGACTAGTTTCAGTCCAAAATGATCAGTCCCATTCCAATGAAAGCAACAACAAACACCACCATCCCGACCATTTCCAATCCAAAGTGGTCACGTTTGTTCCTATCATTTCCCACAGTTCACTTCACTCATCATCTACATCATGGAAGTGATGAAAAATGGTCTGAAAAGGTTTGAAAAGGACAGTGATAAGGAGGGGAGAAGGGAACTCATCTTCACTATTAAGACATGATGGGAGATACCCTCTATGTGCCACACAACCATGAACCCGACATAGAAAGGGGAATCCCTTCATTCAGCCTCAGTAAGTTTCAAGTTAGGACAATCCGACCCAGAATATAGGCACTTTTCTGCCACATCAATGGACACATTCATTGCGAATCAAATGGCATGGAGGAGGTTTCCAGTGAGATGTGGTCACAGTGTCACCATAACTCTAGATTGCATACCACTATAGGAAACCATGTAGATCCATCATGAGGGATAGCACGTCAAACCTCTTCACCAGAGGATCAACACTGGGATTTTACAAAGAGGTCAGTGTCTTTACGACGATGAATGTTGTCGCAAGACTCAGCTCATATCGATGGGCCCAGACCAACCCATACAGATGTTTCCCAAAGCATTCTTCCTACTCCCTAATTCCACTTTATTAAACAAAACTAGCAATATGAAGCAATGATCAAGGTTAAACAGAAGCTCACAGGCCCAAAATAGGTTGTCTCTATCACCTTAGTACGACCGAGCATCTAGGAACAGTTTAATTCATATCTTGCAACCATCAACGTCGGCATCCTCACATACTCAGAATGCAATGCATATCATAGACTCACCTATTTGATCTACACTACACCTGAGAATCTTGAGGATGCACATCACAAGGTCCTTTCTTTTTGCTTATTGAACCAAAATGGACAGGTCACTGAAGATCAGCTGAAGGGATGGTTGTAATGCTCTATAGTAGACTACATAGATATGTCCAAGGGGCAACTAGAGATGGGAGACAACGACTACAACCCTCCTCAAGTCTGGAATATTATTACTGGGGAAGATACATATGTTGCTAACTCAGTCAAAGCCTCACACATCCACAACCTGACACTTTGCTATCTGCATTAGGTGATCATGAATTATGGGTTGGAGAAGTATGATATTCATGGGACAGTCATCATGGATTACATGTACATTATGTGGTGTGTAGTGATAGGAAGAAAGGTGAATGTGGAGACTGTTACAATTTTCCAATTTCACAACTCCTTTAACAGACATCACAACTTCATGCCCATCAGCGGCATGATCACATTTATGGCGCATCATCTAGGGGTCAAAAATGACAAATTCATGATCATGAAATATATAGCCATGTGGTCCAAGTTAGATTTGGACTACTTGATGCATGCAACGGTGATGAAGGATCGCAACAAAGGGTTTTTGTATATATTCAGTTAGAATAGGCATAAGTTTTTACTTCTAGTAAATGCAGGGTTCATATGTCAGATGTTGGCCATGGATGTTTCTCTCCTAGATGCTCAAGGCAATGTACACCAGGAAGGTGAAACTAAAGGACCTCTTCTTCGACACCGCATGTACCAGGATTCCATGAGGTAGAGAAATACGCCAGAGCAACCTACTACGACACTACACATCAGGATGTACCCCACACCAACGTGCCTTCTTTTTCTTATCAGCACAACTTGAGCAACACACCCCAAACATTGACATTGGGAACCACTATGAGGTTTTGATGAGCTTCCAGGAAGATTTAGGTCGATGATTCAATGCATTGGAGCAAGATGGGAAGTACTGCAAATAGAGGTTTGACACAATCTTCCCACCACCACCTCTAACCTTCCATCATCCATTTCAGCAACCACCCAAGACTTTGACCAGTCATTTTAGCACTAGCAGGGGATTTACCTCGAATACAAGCACCACCAGACAACAATAAAGATTTCAACTAGTACTTCAACAATGATCACCAAGAGTAGTCATATTCTTCACCATCAATAGTTTCTTATTTACTCAAGGATGAGAAAAATTTTAAGCTTGGGGTGATAGGGTGTACCACCATCTATCTTTCTAGGTTTCCACTTCCCTTTTATATTTCCTTATGCATTGATGTTTATCATTCATATCCCTTTCATCTAGAGTAAAATTAGAATAAAATTTTCATTTATGTAAAACTTTGTTTCGTAATTTGTAGCTTTTCAATTAAGACTATTCGGTGTGAGCCCTATAGTTAAATGATTATCCAAGCACTTAAATGCCCAAATTTTCATGTTAAGCTGCTTAATCTCCTGCTTGACTAGCTCTTTGACTCTTTCCTTAAGATTGGCAATCAATCTACAATTATTCATAGTTTATGGTTTTTGTTGTGAATGACAAGCCCAAGATATGGAACAATTGGAAAGAGCTAGTCCAAGCCACATTATTCACAAACTCGCCTCTATTCTAAAGATCCTTGAATCATAATTTTTATCTTCACATAGGTATTTAGTGGACAATGATGATTTTTTGAGTTATAATCAAGTTGGAATGTTTTCTCTGATGGTCAATGCACCCTCTCACCTTATATCGAGTTAAAAAGATGAAAAAAAAATTGTGCAAAAGGAGTTCGACCACCCATAAATCCCAAAAATAATCAAAATAGTTCTCACTCAAGCCTATAAATTAGAATGCAGAGAATAAAAGTCTCAGTATGAATAAAAATATGATTGTTTGTTTCCTCTTCCAAAAGAGTTGAGGATGGTGCCCAATGGGTGTATGACTACACTCATGAATGTGAGTATTTGTTCCTGGTAGTGCCACCCTGAAAGCTCATTAGAGAGTCATTAAGAACCCCAAGGAGACCTCTGAGATCATCCCAATTGTAGGGTTGGTTTGAGCAGAGTACGAGGAGTTCATCACACTGCTTTGGTTCGACTATCTTCGATTGTCGACATTGTTACTCATTACATGGACCAACCTGATGGCGTTTGGGATCCTCAAAAGTTATTATAGTTTTTTCCTTTTTGTTTTTCCTTAGTACCTGAATAAGAGGGAGGTTCCTTGTTCCTAATTGGTCTACATGAATACATGATAAAAAAATCATTACTTACCTTCATCACCCACCCGATTACCTCTGTAACAATATTCTAATGTTGAATTATTTTTATTCAAACCTATTGATAGATTGTGTAGAATTCACTTAATCTAGCATGGATTCTCTTTGATCTTACTTTAATAGGTTTTTGTCAAATGGTGGGGGTTTGTTATGATATAACATGGGAGAACTAAATTTTGAACTATAATTATAAATAAGGGGGATAACCAAGATCGATGACATTACAAATCTTTTTGACTATAGAGGAAAGTCGTGTTGACAATTTCCATCTTATAAGTTTTGAATTGTTCCCTTGTTTTTTTTGATGCAAAATTTAGATAATGCAAAAAATTAAAATTTTCATACAATGATGTAGTACATTTAACTAAGCATGAAAAATTACAATAATGTTGTTATGTTATGTCAACATGCACTTAATGAAATATGGACAATACAATAATATATTTTTGTGATACACTTGATGCATCTTGCAATGTGTGATTTGGATTTGTGTGGGCTATCTTAATAACTAGAAAATGGATTACAACTAGAGAGCACTATGAGGAAGTTTTCTAGAACTGTATGGCACCTAAACGTCTATACTATGTGGTTACTATAAATATTTTTTTACACATAGTACAACATCATTGTATGAAATTGCAGTGGTGAGCGTGGGCATTCCTATAGACAATAAAATTTGAGTTTCAATCCTATACTAGGCAATATTAAGAATTATTTTTTTATCAAGGTAGGTTCATGTGCAATTCCTCTACTATTTAGGGGGCTTGTCTAGTGTGATGTAAAGAGCTCCACTTATTTTGGTCATCATTTTAATTATCATGAGATGCTGATTTGGTATTGAATTGGAGGTGATCCTATTTTAAAGAGTAGTTTCTTTATCGATCAGGAGGAGATGCTCTAATTTTCCCCTGGAGGTGCTTCACTAATTAAGAGAAGCTCTGTTGTCTAGGAGGAGTTGTTCAAGTGCAAAAAGTTGATTGGCCCTAAGAGCATGTGTGTAAAGTTGATGCGTGATCTCAAAAGTGAACCTGACTTTTAAATTTATAACCTCAACTTTCAAGGACCCCCACAATTCAATATGGAGTAGAAATAGATATACGAGGTTGAACACAGGGATTAAAATGCTTAAGATCCCACTTTTGTGTAAGTTAAGAAAAATCATTAGTTGATTATGTAAGCAAATAGAACAAGTATAGAAAAATGATGCGGAAGAAAACAAAACAATGTAAAGAAAATAGAGTCTGTCGAATCGTAGTAATCAAGAGAAGGAGTCCCTGGCTATGTAACCATAAGTTGGGCAGTCTATGCACCCATTCTTGGGCATAGACAACCGTCGAATACCCTAGCAAGAGTCTACCTCCAAACGTACTATGTATTGTGGTAAATGCCCCTATGGAGCTCATCCCACTCACTCTCGCGTAACGTGACTAAAAACTCATCAAAGATCTAAAACCTCTATCAGGGGTAACGAGTCAACACCCCTAAATATTCCACATACCCTCTCAGGTCCCAAAAATTCAAAGATGTTAGGAAGAGTGGAGAATCTATGTAGAACACAGACTGTGAACCCAAACGGTTAAAGGTGAACCTGACCAGTTTTGTTTAAGCCCATTTGTTTCCAACTGAGCCCAATCACATCTAAGGTCCTTGTAAGATCTCTCCTATATGTGTTCTCGATAGATCCTCCCTTGGATGTCATCTTTTTTTATTTCGTTCCAAACTACCTTCTCTTATCCATTTCTACAAATAATCTCTCTATGTTGGTAGAAATGAAATTCCAAGAAACAAGGAGACCAACCAAACCAACAATTATGACTAAAAAGACAATATAGAATGGAAACATACTAGATCTGGAATAAAACTACTTGCTAAGGTACAAATACATAAACCTTTCCAAAATAGGCTATATATCCAAGAAGGAGTTTGAAGAAGAGATTTATCCCATGGATGTGAGGTTTCTCTCACTCCTTAGCATCTAGGAAGGCTAGATCTCATCCTTGCAGTCATCCTCCTTGATCTTCTATACTCCTTGGCCTCATTTCTCCTTGATTCTGCCCCAAGCAACAACTTTAACAAATGTATGGGGTGGAAGATGGCTAGAATTGTTGGAAAGTGGATTAATGATTGTGGATGTGGTTGGATAGAGGTGGAAGTTGATGAAAATGATGGTGGATGGAGGTAAATTGAAGGGGTGGAAGTCATGTGCCTTCTTCAGTCCTTCCACACCTTGGAGATCTCCCACGAAGCTCTGGGAATCGATGATTGGAACTACTCAAGTGTGCAGAACCTTTGAGGATGAAACCTCCAAAACAGAACCCAAAAATTTTAACTCTTTTATAGGTATAAAGGGGAGGGTATTTATGGGAATAGGTGGAGTGTGTGTGATAAGTGGGGTTGAACTTGATTGGGTTCAAGTGAACCTGATCAGGTTCAATCCATCAAAAGGTGGTCATTGATGTACGATGTATCTTGGCGGTCACTGACATCTCATTGATCAATGGAGTCTCAACGGCCACTGATGATCTAGATTCTCTACAGTCACTGGTGTCTTAGCAGCCGCCAAATTCACATTTGCATGATTCATTGGTGAACCCTATCAGGTTCATACCAACCTGACCCGATTGAGTCTTTAGTTTCAGCGATTGTAGGGCTTTCCTCGTCGACGATTGGGTCTTTGCCTTCGACTATCGTTGGGTTTGGATCTTTGATGATCATTGGGGTTTCCTTGGATATTTTTTTTATCTTTGACGGTTATTGATGGCGATGAGGCTCGGTTGTCGCTGTTGATGAAGAGGTCCAACGGTCGCTAATGTGTAATGTTATAAAAGTCATGGTTGAATCAACCTAGTTTAGGTGAACTTGATCGGGTTCATGGGGGCAAAATCTAGAGAATTTTTGTCTTCCTGAGTTCGGCACCTGCAAGTGCCAAAATTGGCTAGTTGAGCATTTTTACCTTCAAAAAGATATAATTACAAAAAGATAAGAATCTAGAGTATTTTGGGCATATTGAGGTTATAATGGCACGATGTTATACATAAATACTTAGCATAAATGCCTAAATTTGGGTGTTATCAACCACCCAAGCTTAAACTTTGCTTGTCCTCAAGCAACTTTGTGCTCAAAGAACAAAAAGATAACATCCAAATTAAGCTTGGCAATAAATTCTAGATAGTTACACAGCTATATGATCCGACTGAAAAAGGAAAGGGAAAAAAGAGATGTGCATGACAACGGAAATCAATGGAACATTACTCAAATAAATTGAATGTTTATTGCTTTAGGTTTAGAACTTTATAAAAACTTCTCAAAATTATTTTACGGGTCAATAAAAGTCAAGTTCATTTCAAATTTTAACCACAAGTGTGTTTTAGAGTCTAGAACAATTTTAGACTATTACTTTCTGAATTTAATGATCAATTAATGGGTGGTAACTTTATTTTACATAAATTATACCTTCAATTAGATTATAGGGTTTCCAATTAACTAATGACCAACAAAGCTTATCCATAATTCATATTTTGGAGCAAAACTCAGTTAGTTAGGTTTTCCTTTATGGGTGAGGATTGTGGAGTTATCGAGGAGAGAGAAAAGTGAAAGTAATATATTGAATTCATTCAATTGCAAGGAAAATAAAATAGGGAAATATTTTGTTTTCTTTCATATAAGGTGTTAAATCTTCGAATAAATTGAACCAATGTCTAGGTCTTGAAATGAAAATTTGAAAATTTGTAACAAAGACTCCAATTTTATTTTATTTAAAATTTTGGGATGTTACAATTCTTCCCACCTTAAATAAACTTTGTCCTTAAAAAATTCTTATACTACTACTCACATTAGGGCCTCCCTTTCCCTTTAATTAAGTTTCATAGTTTTTGTAATGGCACATATGAAATACCCAAATTAATTATCACCTTGATCATCGTCTTCTAAGTCCATGAAAAAAATCCTTGCTTGCCTCCTAGGTGGAGGATCTTGGTTCCTATTCTTATTTTGGGGAATATTTTGATTTGGATTTGAAGCCTTCTTCATCTTTGGATTGTTTGATCTAAGGTGTCCAGTTTCTCCATAGTAGTAGCATGCTCTGTTCCATACCTACAGGGGCTTGCTTGGTTCTTCTTACATGTTGGACATTGGGGCTTCTCAAATTCTACAACTGGCTCATGTGCCTTGCTCTTGTGGTTGTTGGGAGGTTGTTGTTGATAGAGGTTATTCTTTTGAGGAGCTTCCTCCTTATAGGACCTTCTGGGGTGGTTTTCTAGCTCTAAGGCAACATCTAGGGCAACTTGAAGGGTCATGTATCCGCTTCATGATGAAGCAAAGCTTTGGTTGGGATTGAGTCCTCCCACTTCATGATGAAGCAAAGCTTTGGTCGGGATTGAGTCCTCGAATGGACTTCTTTGTTCTATGTAGCTCATCATCATCATAACCATACTTCTATATGATCTTGAACTTCATGGCATATTGGGTCACAATCATGTCACCCACCAGATCTAGATAGGAAAATTCCAGCCCCTTCTTCTCTATCATGTCTTTAGACACATAGTACTCTTGGAAGGCTTCAATACACTCTCCCATGTAAGTAAACATATAAACAGATTGAATATGGAGTGGATACTTCTACATCTGATATCCGAATTGAAAAAATAGTTCGATCTGATATCTGATATGATATTTGACATATATCATATGCTAACATCTAAATCCGATTCAAACGGATAATATCAAAACTCAAATAAAATTTGATCTGAACTTGAAATCATACATTTAATTTTAATAAATATATTATATATTGGAAAATATTGATAATACATTATATATGATAAAGTTTCTATATTTTCATATTTCTATACATAAATGATATAATTTAATAATACATATGTGTATTTGTCAAATTTGGATTATTTTTCAGAGCAAATACAACAATAAATGATCCAAAAAATTTGGATTCAATACTCGATATTCAAAATCCAATCGAAATTTTGTTGATGTCATTTTTTTTCAAAATTTTGGATTCAGATCTAGATCAAATATGTAGATTCTAGATATCCATTTATAGCTCTACTTGTGAGTGCAGGTGCATCGAGTTCTTTTGAATTGAGAAAATTTTCCATCCTTGTATGGGGTGCTCCCTTCCGTATATGAGTCACAAACCAAACCCTATAATGTTGGGAGCATTCCAGGTCATAAAAGCAATGTTCCATGCTCCTAATCCATTCTTCTTCCTTTGTGACAAAATCAACTTCTCCTTCTCTAGCAAAGGAGCCAAGCCTTATCTTTAACAGGTCCACTAAAGTCATCTCACAGTGTCTAGGTTGATATTGTCCTTGTGTTAGGGCATTGGTGAGTGCTTGAACTAAGTCCACCAAGGTTGCCTTAGGGTTCTTTCCTGGTTCACTTCCCTCACTAGCAAAGCTAGCACCACGATCCTTATCCTAACCTTGTCAAATATTTTAGACTTATCTTAAAAAGGTCACATATACCTAGAGTTAGAACATATGAATCAGATTATTGCTTGGTGGCCAGCTACTTATTTGCTTTGATACCATTAATGTAACGCCATAATTTTTTAATATGTAATATATTTGAGAGGAAGCATTTATCTTGATAGGGGAATGTCACACTACGATAGTCATTGCAAATAAATAAATAAATCACCACTCATTGTCATAAAACATTCATACATTGTTCTTTGAATAGGAAAACTACAACTGACTTCTTTATCAAGTATAAGATTCTAACATTCTAAACATGGAAAACTAAACATGATAGGAAATATAAATATTAAAATCCCATAAGGAAGATGGCACCCCACATGGTTTCACTTGAAGGTCTTCTAATCCTGGCTGATCCTCTTTAGTCATTATTTGCTCCAATTCCTAGGGACATCACGTTCCCAACCATGAAAAAGGAAAAAATAACACATTAGTAAATGGTACTAGAAATTTATAACATAATCAAAATAAGTATACTTGACATGAAAGAAAAGTTGAGAATAATTAACTATAACCATTCTTTAGTAATTAATAACATGGAGAATTGAGCAGTAAATATATACATCTCTCTATGATGCCCACTTAAGAGCACATGATTGCTAGGAAAGCCCTTGACAACCTCTTGAGGTCCATGATTTGAGAATCATATAAGAACTGATTCAATTTCAATTATCTTAACATTACATTAACATTAAAGTAATCTTTGAACTTTAAAATGATGGGATTTCTCCCTGTTGAAAACTTGAAATTTAAATTCATGAATCATTAATCATAATCTATAATATTCATGATCATGGTAACCACAAGACATAACATATAGAAATCATCAAGCAATTGATATAAGACATTGATATAATTAACATGATTCAGAATATTAACTTGAAATCATATTTTCTACTTTATACATAACATCCAATCAACCGTAAATAATTGTTCTCAATAGCATGACCCATTTACCTTGGAGCAAACAAGATCCTAAGTTAGTGTCTCTAATCTTGAGTCAACTCCTATGTTCCTGAAATTAACATGATTCATATTAATTATCACTTTAATTAACATCCTAAACCCTAAATTGGTCTTTCAGAAAACATGCTCTTAAAGTACCAAATTAGGGTTAGGGTTAATGATTAGATCATTCAATTTGGAAAACTCAATTTTAATATGATTGAATTAATTATCATATTTTTAAAATTTAGGATTTTAAGGTTCCCTATGAAAGCATCAAAACGGATAGGAAAAACATGGATTCAAAATCATAGAATCGTGTTCTAGTATGAAAATCCTTGTAGTGACTATTTATTTATAATTTCCCAAAAAATCATTGATTTACTATGAATTTCAGAAGGACTGACCAATTACATAAATCCACAAATCCATGCAATCTTCATTATCAACTGGGATAGTGGAACTTTGTTGAGATGGACCAATTGGAGGTGGCCACCTCACCCATGCCTATACAAAGAAGATTTGCAGCTTAAAAAATGTGCATTGAAAACCTAGAAACACCCTTGTCAAAGAAATAAATTGATTTAGGCCGCAGGGCTAGTCGGGGATTCTTACCCCCATGTTTCTTTGACTTTAGAACTTGGAAAATGATGAACTCAGGTAGGAAACTCAAATCAAGATTCAGGATTCTAAGGGTGATGTTACAACCCCAATTTTTTGGTTTATATTAATTAAAATGTGATTTCTCAAATAACATGTACATGTATGAAAATTATATGATATATGTTCAAGAATGAGTTTCTTTTTCTATATTTCCTTTAAATGAGTAATTTCATGGGTCCTAATAATTTATTGAGTCCAATGTGATAAAAAGGGAAGAAAAAACAAAAGAAATCTCACAATATAAAAAGGTAAAAGAAATAAGGATAATGGAGAGAATTATGTGGAATTCTCGAAAAAGTGGTATGGATGACCTTTATTGATTAGGTTTCAAATCCACATGGTTTCTAATGGTAAAACCATACAAAGGTAGGCTGATTTCTCCATAAGCGATTAAAAGATTGAGACATATGTATATTGTAGTTTTTCTTTAGTATAAGTATCCAAAACTAGCATAACATCACTAGAAGTGCCTCCCACTTGATTTTTCAGACTCCAATCATGTCAAAGATGACCTTTATCATGTGTGGATATGTGTCACTATAAGGAGAGGGAACTGCATTTGAATGAGATACACCCACATTTCTATCATAGTCACTAACAGAGCCAGAGGCATGCCTTGATTTTTCTACCAAGTGTTGAAATAATGGTTCTGATTACGCAAGAGGTTTTTTCATGAAAGCTACACCAAAATTTTATTAAATTGAGATAGTTTGACATATGGTTAGTAAAAAAAAATATACTGGTATGTGGGGGAACCAAAAGCTTGCACATACTGTAACAACATATATGCAATCAAATTATTGCTTAACAGATCAAACTTTACATCTTAAACATAACTACTCTATCCTAACATATCCTTGTCTCTGTGTTGCCCTGTAGTGGAAATGGATATTACCTTTCTCATATGGTAGATCCCAAATAGCCTCTTTTGATCCTACCCTATAGGTAGGCCAAGACATAGAGTTGTATAGTCGTATGATCCTACCCAAAGGTAGACCAAACATCGACCCATGATAACTTGATGATCCTACCCCAAGGGTAGACTAATAACTAGGTCATCCATCTCTCACAAGTATTGAAAGCTATAGAGGAGGACTAGGATATGAGCTAGTCATGCACATATATTTATGGTGATAGCCATAGTCACTTTATAATTACATGAAATAAAAGTCAACCAAGCAGTTAATTGCAAATGGTAAAACCTCAGAAATCACTGTGAAAGTAGAGTGAATAGCCATAAGCATAACCACATACCTGATTTGAAGTCTCAAATATAAGCAAGATATCCAATCCAATCAAGAAGTCAAATCAGCAAGTCAAGCAATCAATCAAGCAAATCTTGATCCTGTAAAGCATGTATAATGCCTAATCGTCACAATCACATCCTGAACAACTCCTTATTGACTTGAAACACCTTTCTAAGGTTTCTAAGCTTTATTAGGATTCATTAGGGTTTGTTAGATATATTTCTCATCTTTTATCCTTTTTAGGTCAAAAAACCCCTAAAACATCTGTTCTACTCATAAAAACCCTAATTACACAAATTATCCATATTAAGGGTCTTTATCCACAAATTTTCTCATAATATCCAGGGAACGTCATTGGATCCTTTAATCTTCAAAACTTATATTTTCAAATTAATTGAAATCATTAAGATAGCATCTTTATGCACTTTTCAAACTAGAAGTCAAACTAGGCTATGATTATGTTTTTATTGGATTTTATGTATTTTTTAGAACAAAAATCATAAATGACTTGTTAGATTTGGACTTACTAATTAATAGTTATGATTTTTGCAATTTTAATTATTTGGACAACAAAGGAAAATATAAATGTTGGGCCACGATGGACTCATCCGGACAATGGCCTGCGACCATCCCGACCGATCTCTTCGAGCGGACAGCGTATAATGACAGACCAAAAGGACAAAAAAACCCTTACCCTTTCTGTGTCCAACTTAGGGCAGAGATGTAACCTCCATGGGTTTCATCTCTTTCCTTTGCCCATCTTCTCTCCCAAACCCATCCACGTCTAGTCAACTGGTGAGTTGACTTCAGTCTGTAGTGCCCACAACACCCCAGTGGTGGTCCCATCCGCTTCGTCGACTAGGGGTGAACCTGCCCATCACCTCGCCATCGCCTCCAATGGTCGAGATCCCCATCCGTGAGTGGGCCTCATGTCAGAAATAGGGCAATGGAGAATAGGATGAATAGTCCTCCAGTGGTAGAAGATAGAGAACTATGCTGACCTCAAACATGGATAGGAGGGGTGATTCCTCATGTCCTATAATGACAAAAGGGTCTAACCCTTTTATAGCCAGCAATATCAAGATCAACGAGGATTTCTCCCTATCTCAAGGACCCAGTTAGACCCACATTTAGGAATTTTATATAATGATGGTGACAATAATAAATTTGGGGCTAGAAAGATTTGTTTCCTTCACCCGAATCCAATGGGGAAAGGAATCAATGGAAAAGGGGAAATGGAGAGCGAGAACGGACTTGAGGAAAATTATAGTTATTGTAGACTTATTTCCTTATGTGACTAAATGAAGGAGATGACCATGCACTGTTGGATCTCAAATCCAATGGTCCACATCACGCACACCCAAAATAAAAGGAAATTCTAATTCGATTAAAATTGTAGCATATATGAGACTCCTCTCACTTTAGGGATTTGTCAAGAATCCATATCTCCTAAACCATGCATCCTTTTAATCCCAAAATTTGAAGGAAAGTTTATAATGACTTAAACTACATGTGTGCAAAGTTTGAGACTCAAATTTAAATGTATGAGAAACTTTTATTCATAAGAAAATTATCACCTAAGAAGGATATTTTATTCATATTTTCTCTCTCTTTCTTTTCTATTTCCTTTATTTGGATTCACGATTTGTTTGTCAGCATTTAAGTAATACATGAAAGTGGGAAAATATTTTAAGTGATATTGAAATAATAAAGATAAATAAAGATTGGAGGATTCAGATAGATAGAACTCTACTTTGGGTAAAGTTCTAAACTCCTATTTTTGAAAGGTATGTGAAAAGGAAATTTTTTTATCCTGCTTTAAGTTTAGTGTGGTAGAATTTAATTATTATTTTTTTATTATTTGCAAAACCAGTTGATCCTATTTTGGGATAACGACACCAGATTCTTATCTTTCCTTAAATGGGGGTTGTTGAGGGGTGCACTCGTTACATTTGGTATCAGAGCCTAGTTTTCCATCTAATCTATAATAATTATTAAATTTTACAAAATTTTTAGAGCCCAAGGGAGCTATTAGAGGATTTTATAAAGATTAAAGTGTTGAAAAAAGGATCACGATCTAGGGGTTGGCAAGATTTTCCTTTGCCCCACTAGTCAGTTTATAAGGACTCTCAGAATCTGTGTGACTGCCTGGCCAAAATCTAAGGATTTGACTCAAAATAAGATACCTCTAGGTCTTCTCATATGTTTTCATCCCTTCTCTACCCTTTTCATAGAGAAATTGTAAGATCTTAAGGTTTTCTCTCTCTTCACCTCCTCATGAGTTTGAGGGTTAAAGTATTAAGGAATAAGGAATCCTCCATCAAATAATAAAATGTATGTAAGAAATATGTCATGGACATAAGTTTAAATGATGAAACTTATACCGAGATTAGTTACATGCTTAAGTTGCATGGTCATGTTGTTGTGCCCTTGGATACCCCTCAGGAGAACGTTGAGGTTAGACCATCTCGTAGGAAGAAAAGGAGAGGGATAGCCTTGGAGGAAGAAGCCTCCAGTTAGAGGAAGTGACTTGATGCATCCTTAGAGGACAATGCTCAACCCAAAACCTTAAGCAGTGGATAGTGAAAGAGAGGACATGATGAGTTAGATACCTTAGTTGTCCATGCATGCAAGTATGTGGGTTATACATGCATGCTTTTCATAGAGGTGTTGAGTACACTTGAGAAGCATAAACTATGAGTGGTTGCATGACCCCTAGTGCCTTTTGGTGACCTGACCTTAGGTAAGTTGTGCCTGATAGGAGAACAGATCTAGGAGTGAGGTATAGCACCCTCATTAAAAAGGTTAGTGGTGACTGAATAGGAACGCTAACAGGCATATATGAGCAGGAAAGAGGCATGCACCTACATAGAAGTGAGTGACATCAAGGCTGGAAACAGATTTTAGTCCTAAGACATAGGGGTTATGTCTGTTAGTTTATGAGATTGGCATACTGAAAGATATAAACAAGGAACTTTGTGTTGATCTTGGTCGGACATAATATTTGATAGTACATTTCATCTAGGTAAGGATAGATGTGTATCTTAGGGTCATTTAGTTTTAGGCCAGTTATAGGGTTAGCCCAGGAGAGAGGGAGACCCATACGAAGAAGTTTGGAGACCTAAACTCTGAGATATGAAGAACCATGAGGAGGTTTGGTATGATATGGCCTATAATAGATGACCCTAAGTGGGTGTATGGAGTTGCTTCATGCATGACCTATAGAGGTTGTCGTACCTTAGGTACCTTTAGAGGAACCAAACCCTAGAAAAGAGAAAGAGGATTCTTGAACTGATGTACAGATGATATGAGTGCTTATCTTTTAGGTGTAGGAAGGAGAGTTCCAAAGATCCTGGAGAGGTATGGTATGGTAACAAGTGCTGAGGCCTCACACCCAGTTGGTTGTCCTTGTGTAGGACTCTAAGGGTTCTTCACATGGAAGAATGTTAGGAAGTATATGCACTATCATGTATCAGTTTGGTACATGTGTGAGAAGTTGAGCATGTTGTTTAGACAGTTGAGGTATAAGGGGTGAACCTGGGGTTTCTAGACCAAAGAGGGGAACTAGTAGTACCTTGGGCACATAATGCTCACAAGGCTGAGTGGGCTCATAGGATTTAAGCATGGCCCCCATGTGTTGGAATGAAGAGGAAACCCCACTTGAACAAAGATATATGATTGACGAGCCACTTATACAATTTGGTGACATATGTATTGATGATATTGGTCCCATCTTGAGGTATGATGAACAAGTATGACATACCAAGGAACTTAAAAATGGTTTAATAAGTTGTCTACTCAGTAGCCACGTGCATAGGTAGCATGATACACTACTACATTTTTGGCCAATAACGTCGCTTCATGTAGGGTCAGTTTTTCCAAATAACCAACCTTATATGTCTACAAAAAATGTGGGCACCACTTAAGACCTCTTGGGTCAGTTTTCTTAAAATAACCAACCTTGTAGTGTAACTCTATAGGGTTGGTTTTCCAAATAACCGACCTTATATGTCTATAAAAAATGCGGGAACCACTTAAGACCACTTGGGTCAGTTTTCTTAAAATAACCGACCTTGTAGTGTATATCTATAGGGTCGGTTTTCATAAAATAAGAGACCTTTTAGACAATGGGATTAGAAAGCCCATTAAAGTTTCCCGCGGAAAAAATTTGCTCGATTTTGGCTTCGTGCCTCGATCTATAGGGTCAGTTTTTCCAAATAACTGACCTTATATGTGTAAAAAAAATGCAGGCACCATTTAAGACCTCTTGGGTCGGTTTTCTTAAAAAAACAACCTTATAGGGCATTTCGGTCGAAAAAATTCTTGACCGAGTTGAATTTTGAATCCATTTTCCCTTCGTTCATGTATAAGTACCTCTAGGCTCGGTTTTTTCCTTTTAACTGACCTTGTGGGTCTCCTCGGTCGAAAAAATCATTGACCGAGTTGAATTTTGGGTCCAGTTTGCCTTCGCGCGTGTATAAGTACCTCTAGGGTTGTTTTCCTTTTAACCGACCTTGTAGGTCCCCTCGGTCGACCAAATTGTCGATCGAGTTAAATTTTGGATCCATTTTGCCTTCACACGTGTATAAGTACCTCTAGGGTCAGTTTTACCCTTTTAACCGACCTTGTAGGTCCTCTCAATCGATGAAATTCTCGACCAAGGTCACCTCAATTGAAAAAATCATCGACCGAGTTAAACTTTGGATCCAGTTTTCCTTTATGCGTGTATATGTACCTCTAGGGTTGTTTTTCCCTTTTAACTGACCTTGTAGGTCTTCTCGGTCAACGAAATTCTCGACCGAGGTCACCTCGATCAAAAAATTGTCTACCGAGTTGAATTTTGGATCCCGTTTTCCTTCGTACATGTATAAGTACCTATAGGGTCAGTTTTTTCCTTTTAACCGAACTTCTAGGTCCCCTCGGTCGACCAAATTGTCGAACGAGTTGAATTTTGGATCCAGTTTGCCTTCACACGTGTATAAGTACCTCTAGGGTCGATTTTTTCCTTTTAACTGACTTGTAGGTCCTCTCGGTCAATGATATTCTTGACTGAGGTCACCTTGGTCAAAAACATCATCGTCCGAGTTAAATTTTGGATCCAGTTTGCATTTGCACGTGGATAAGTACCTCTAGCATCGGTTTTTTCATTTTAACCGACCTTGTAGGTCCCCTCGGTCGAAGAATATCTCGACCAAGGTTTGCTCGGTTGATGAAATTCTTGACCGAGTTGAAGTTTGGGTGTTTTTTATTTACCCGACACGTGCACCGCTTATCTCTTGGGTCATATTTTTGTTTTAACCGACCCTACAGGTCAGGCCCGGGGCTTGAAGTGGTCGAGGCCTACTTCTTTCTCTCCCACGAGACCTAGTTTTCTTTCTCTCCCGTGCCGTTGAGACCTACTGCTTCTTTCTCTCCCATGTCAAGACCTACTTCTTTTCTCCTGCGAGACCTACTTCTTCTTTCTCTCCCGCACCGTCGAGACCTACTTCTTCTTTCTCTCCCATGTCGTCGGGACCTACTTCTTCTTTCTCTCCTGTGCTGCCAAAACTTTCTTTCCCATTACAATTGTCATCGTCCGAGAGAAGAGGAGCTCAGAGTGGAGCTTGAAGTGGCCGACACCGAAGTGGAGCTCGAAGTTACCGCCGCCACGGTCACAGAGGTAAGACTTTCTGTTTATATAGGTCTATCTATGCCCATCGTGGTACTGCCGCCATGACCACAGAAGCGTCTAGGTACACTCTCGGTCGACAATTCGTTGACCGAGAGTGGACCTGGACGTCGCGCGCAGGTGGACTCTCAGTCGACGAATTGTCGACCGAGAGAGGACTTGCATGCCTTTAACTAGACAGTTATATTGTTTTTCCATTTTATATGATTGATAACCCAACCAATGATAAAAACATGTTTTTTTTCATATGTAATCATTATATAAATTCTAGAAATTAATATGAGATTAGACATGTGTACTCCCAGATTGACACTTTAGGGTTTATAGATGAGAATCATCGATGCATGATGTTTAACTTAATATATAAATATGAAAATAATACATTTATATATTAACTTAAAAACTCATTCAAAATTTACTCATTAGGAGCAAACTTTGGATGGTCCCCAATTTGGGACTGTTTTTGGATATTTAATCTCACTTAGGATGTAACTGTATAATGTATGTTTAGTTTTGAAGAAAATTTAAGTAGGATTTCCTCATTTGTTCTCTGGGTACATACGTGAGTGGCTATTTTCCATTTACATTAGTGTACTTGGAGAACTTAGGGGAAATGCTACTGAAATTTTCTTCAAAATTAAATATACATTATACAGTTACTAGTGAGATTAAATATTCCAAAATAGGATAGGTGGTACACTTTAGTATAAAAGTAATTAACTTCCTATTAATATAAACTTACAACTTATAGTATCAATATAAAATGCTCAATTTTATAATTAACTTTAATGTGATCTAGAAAATGGATCGAAGTTAGATGTCTATCAAGAACCATTATAATCCAGAGTTTGCCAAAGGCCTTGATGAATTTATCAGATTTGTTGAGGAACACAGGAAACTACCTACAAATAGGTTCTATTATCCATGTAGAAATTGTGGTAACAATTTGAAAGTTGATATTGTTGAGGAAATTAAGAATCATGTCATATGTAATGGGATAATACAAGGTTATAATGAATGGTATTGGCATGGAGAGAAATTTAATTATGGATCAGAAAATGTCGATACTAATAGTTGTGGCATAGAAGATATAGATAATGATGATAATGTCAATGATGAATCGATTTAGGATGACCCAATTTAGGATGATATGGTTGATGAGATGCTACGTAGTTGTCGGGACAATGTCATTGATCCACCTTCTTTATTTACAAATATTGTCCATGATGCTAAAAGAATGTTATATAAGGGTTGTACTAAGTTCACGAGGTTGGGTGTTGTGATGTGATTATATACTCTTAAAGCTCAAAACCAGTGGAGCAATAAGAGTTTCACTTCACTGTTGTCTTTGTTAAAGGAAATTCTTCCTGAAGGCAATGAGCTTCCAATTTCAACATATCAAGCAAAGAAAATAATGTGCCCAATGGGAATGGAGGCTAATAAGATTCATGCATGTCCAAATGAATGTGTGTTATTTCCAAAGGACTACGGTAATTTGATAAATTGTCCAAAATGTGGTGCGTCAAGGTATAAGACCACAAATTCAGCTAAGGCTAAAAATGGCTCTCCTGCCAAGGTGATGTTGTATCTACCAATAATACCACGATTTCAATGCTTATTTGCTAGCACAGAAGATGCACAAAATTTGTCTTGGCATGGGGAGTTAAAGGCCAATGATGATGGTGTCCTACGACATGCATCTGATTCACCACAATGGAAGAAAATTTATTTATTATACCCTCAATTTGGTAAAGAACCAAGAAACTTAAGACTTGGACTCTGTATAGATGGAATGAATCCCTATAGTACATTAAGCAGCCAACATAGCATGTGGCTTGTTATGATTGTTATATACAATCTTCCTCCTTGGTTGTGTATGAAAAATAAGTATGTCATGTTGTCAATATGGATATCAAGGCCCAAGCAACCTAGAAATGATATTGATTTTTATCTTCAACCTCTAATTGATGACCTAATGAAACTATGGGAAGAAGGTGTTATGACATATGATGCTTCACGTAAAGAGATCTTTAGTTTGCGTGCTATGTTGTTTTGCACAATTAATGACTTTCTAGCTTATGGAAATTTGTCTGTATATATCATAAAAGGATACAAAGCATATCCTATTTGTGAGGAAAATATTGATTCAATCTGACTAAAACATGGTGGTAAAATCATATATCTTGGCCATCGAAGATTTCTCCCACAAGTACATCCTTATCAAAGGCAACACAAAACCTTTAATGGATCAACTGAGGAACGAATTGCTCCTAAACCTATACCAGGAAATGATGTATATGACAGGGTGAAAGATATTGTTAATGAATTTGGAAAGGGTTCAAGTAGTCATACTCTCAAATGTGACAAATCTCTATACAAAAAGAGGTCAATATTCTGGGATCTTCCTTATTGGAGATTCTTGTCAATTATACATTGCACTGACGTTATGTATGTTGAAAAAAATGTTTGTGATAGCATCATTGGTACACTATTGAATATACCGAGAAAGACTAAAGATGGCATTAAATCTAGAAAAGATTTAGAATTAATGGGTATAAGAAAAGAATTATCAGTGGAGATCAGGGGTCGTCACACATGTTTACCACCAGCTTGTTACACTTTGTCAAAGGAGGAGAAAAAGACTTTCTGTGAGTGCTTGTATAATATTAAGGTTCCACAAAGATACTCTTCAAATATTCATATATTGGTATCAATGAAGGATCTAAAGTTGATAGGTCTCAAATATCACGATTGTCACACCTTAATGCAACAAATTTTACCTGTGGCTATTCGATCTATATTGCCGAAGCATGTAAGGTTTGCAATCACAAGACTTTGATTCTTCTTCAATGAAATATGCAACAAAGTGATACATCTTGATACTCTCGATAAATTACAGAAAGAAGTAATTGTTACCATGTGTCAGCTTGAAATATACTTTCCGCCATTTTTTGATATAATGGTTCATCTTGTAGTACATATTACAAGGGAGGTGAAGATGTTGGGTCCAATTTTCTTACACTAGATGTATCCCTTTGAACGCTACATGAGTGTTTTTAAAGGTGATGTTCGGAATCATTATCGTCCTGAAGGTAGTATTATTGAGGGTTATGTGGCTAGGGAGGTGATGGACTTTTGCAATAATTTTATGAATTGCAATGAAACTTCTAGCGATCTAAAAAATTCCCATCACACTGAATCTTATTGTGGAAAAGGAACTCTAGGAGGATGAGTGAAAGGAATCAGTCGTGAGTTGTGGGAACAAGCACATTTGTATAGTTTATACAACATCGATGAAGTTAGTAGCTACATCACAGAACACAATGATCTTATCAAGAGAAATCATCCACGATCTAGTTCAATGTGGCTTGCAAGAGAGCATAATTGAACATTTATTAGGTGGTTTGAAGAGAAAGTCTTTAATCAACTATCTGAATCACCAAATAATGTTGTTGAGAACATAAAATGGCTCGCCTTCAAGCCAAAAATGGATGTCATGTCATATGAAGGTTATGACATAAACGGATTTTCATACTACACAAAGCGTCAAGATGAAAGTAGAGTAGTTCAAAATAGTGGGGTCACTGTTCAAGCTTGTTCGTTGTATTTTGCTAGTGCCAAAGATAAAAGACCACGCGAAGCTGAGATGTCATATTACAGTGTCATTGAGGACATATGGGAATTGGACTATACAAATTCCAGAGTTCCTATCTTTAGGTGTAATTGGGTTGACAACAACAAAGGAGTTTTAGTGGATGAATTGGGTTTCAAATTGGTGTATTTTGAAAAGATTTGTGAGAAAGATGAGCCATTCATCATGGTAGACCAAGAAAAACAAGTATTCTATTTTGATGACCCGGAAAATAAAAAATGGCCTGTCGTTCTTCATGGAAAAAGACAATTTACTGTAGATCCTATAAATGAAGAAGAATACTATGAAAAGTATGATGATTCCGGCTCATTCTCAGTTGGTTTGCCAAGTGTAAATGTTTATGATAACACCGATGAATACTATAAACATCAAGACCGTGCTGAAGGAATTTTACTTGACTAACAACTCAACCAATACTAGAGGCATGCATTCTTTGAATTATTCATTTTATTATCATTCAAGCACGTAATCTTTGAAATATACATCATATATCATTCAACCATTTGTGCTTTTATTATCACTTATGTTTCTTTTATCATGTACACTTGAAGGTTCTAAAATGGCAAGTGAAGATGAACATTCTGAGCATGAGCACCATGATGATGGTAGTGGTGATGCTAAGAAAAGTAGAGGTCTGACACTAATGTGTAGGTTGCAGGAGCTCAGGGCCAAAGCGGAGAAATTGGCAGTCTAGTTTGATGTCACAGGAGCACCTATTGGGGAACATGCTAGTGCTTTCAAGCATTACGTAGGGGCGACCGCACACAGTAAGGTGCCAATAGATATAGAAAATTGGCATGATGTTTCTAATGCCTTAAAAGACCTCCTATGGAAAGATATATATGTCAGTGGAAGTGATATTATTTTAATATGTTTTTGTTTATTGATTCTAATTTAGTTTGCTTGGAAAGACATATCCTTTTTAAGACAACATTATTTCTTCTTTTGCACGTATAGGGTGTTTTTCATCTAAATGAAAAAGATCACAAGAAAAAAGTGCTACAACGTTGTGGTGTACGATGGAGGGCTTTTAAGACATCTCAAAAGAGAATTTATAGATAATCCTAAACAAAAGAATAAAACAACATATATGTATATTTTTATAGATCCTGAGGTGTGGGAAAGATTTTTTGTAGCTAGGAACACAGAAGAGTTTCAAGTAATAAAGATTGTGATGTATTGTATGAATCTTTAATTTTACACAATTAAGGAGGTGAATCTTTTTATATATGTTTGCCAAGTCTAAAATGCAATACCTCATTTTAAATGATCAGGTTATTCATGAGGCCCAAAAGGAAATATGGGCCAAAAATGTGCATGACCATCGCTTGGGGCCCAGTGGTTATGCCTTCGGCCGTCAACTATAAGAGAAACAACTCTCTTATGGAGAAGAGTCTAGTACAACTCATGCTGAGCGTCCACCCCGACACTTGCAGTGGATTGATGCTAGAAAGAATCGAGCAGGTGAAATTGTCAACCCTGCAACTAAGGAGGTGGCACAAAAGATGGTAGGTTTATCCCAACTAAGTAAAGAGTAACTCCCACAAACTTAGATTTATTTGTATCTAATTGATATTGTGATTTAATATTTTTATTAACTATGAATAGATTGATCCCCATGAGCAAAGGAAGGAAGGAAAGTTCATCCCAACTAGCAACATGGATGAACTATCAGTTGCTCTCAGTACGAAGGAGCATCCCGACAGTGTTAGGTGATTAGGAGATGGCATATGATTCAAGTCTTATTTTGGCCCTTCGCAAGCTAAAAGAGGTCGTACAGGAGGTCTTACACAAGAGGAGGTTGAAACATTAGTAGTACATAAAGTAAAAGAAATAATGTCTTTATTTCAGCCTACTCAAACTTCTCAACCTATTCATACTATGTCTCTCTCAAGTGATGAGGTATAAGCCCATGCTCTAGTTGTAGAAGGTCATGGGAGCACTCCCATTGACCCATCACAACAATCTATAGTATGTTTTTGTTCTATATGTTGTGTTATTAGTATGATATATATATGATATATATATATAGAGTTAGGCTAGGATACACTTATGTGTATTGGGGCTGTGATACAATCAACTTTTAAGCCCTTAGATTTCCACCGATTTTCATCAGCGGTTGGCAAAAATTCCACCCACTAACGCATATCATAGGCACTGGGTCCACAGCCAGTGTCACCCAGTCCTCTCTCTCCCCGCTATCTCTCCCTCTCTCTGCCTCGTCCTTCCTCTTTCCTCCGTCCGCCCTTTCTCTCCCTCCTTCCATTTTCCTCTGACCAGGTCGACGACGGAGGGCCCGTGCGATCTCGCTCCTTCCCCCATCTCTCTCTCCACCGCAACTCCCGCCTGCTCTCTCTCTCTCTGGAATGAACACCGACCGAAGATGCAGGGACCGGGTCGACGACGGCCGACCAGAGTCCACTGGCTGGTGCCCGATCTGTCTCTGCCCTCTGCTGATTTTTTGATTTGGGCAGAATCCACTGGCTGGTGCCCGATCTGTCTCCACCCTCCGCCCGTTGTCTAGCTCCCCCACCGGCTGTGTCTCTCTCAGAGCAGCAGAGCAGCGGCAATCAAGTCCAACAGAGCAGCGGCGATCTTGGTGGCATCACCAGCACAAGTCCACCCCCAAACCAATAAGCCGCCTGCTCTCTCTCCGGCTCGACGATGCCTGACCGGACAAGGCGGCCGGCGACCGGCGACCAGCAACTCCGGTGACCAGCTACTCCGCACAGAGGTGACGGCCAAGGAGGGATCTCCTTGCGACCAGGATCTCCGCCGACGCCGAGCCACTTCCCTGTGGCAGCCGGAGATAGGTTCCTACGGCGGTCCAGCTACCGGAGAAGAAGACAGAGCTTCGTTCAACGACCTTGCCATCCAAACCCCTCCGTTTAGGTCTCTTCCCGACGACAGATGACCAAATTTTGGCGAATTTGTGAGGTTTGTTTTTCTTTTCACCTCTACTAAGGGCCAATTTGGTTCCGTGCAGTTCTGCTACGGCTCCAGAGTTTGAAAATTGGAAATGAAAAACATGAAATTAAATTGTATTGGTTGTGCAATTATTTAGTTATGCGTGTTTCAAGGTTAGAAGTACAACTGCATCAAACCAAACTTGCAGAATTGCAAACCATTTTGCAGTTGCAATTCTCATTTTCCAATTCGGTCCAACCAAATTAGCCCTAATAGATTAAAACAGCCGAGTTTTTTCATTCCTCCTTCGACATAGTATTTGCTCCTCCACTTAGTATTTTTTTTGCCTTAAAAATCGTATTTAGTTTATCATAATAATCATTTTTTGCCCTTAATAGATATGGACAGTTACATCCCAGTTTGGTTGGATATGGAAGGCACTAGCACCACGCAACAATCTGTACATGGTTAGATTTTGTTTTAATTTATCAATATGGTCTCGTTTTCCTAAATGCAAACAAGTGGTGATTATGTCTTTTATGTGTAGATATGGATTTTTCTCATGATGTTGATGGTATGGTGGGAATAGATTGGTTAGATGATGACCATGCAGTGGATGCAAATGAAAACTTTGGTGAAGAAAATGAGAGGGTGGAAGTACAATCTAAACTAGAACCTTTCATAGGTTTGCAATTTGATAGTCTTGATAAGACAAAGGAGTTTTATAATCAATATGCATATCATATGGGATTTAGCATAAGGAAGGGGAATCATTATGTCTCAGCTAAAACCAAAAAAGTCACAAATAGGGTATTCATGTGTTCCAAGGAAGGGTTATATAGACCAAAAAAGAAGGAAGAAAATGGTGATAAGGGTACCCCAAAAAAAGATGTCATTTCTAATCGAACAGGATGTAAGGCTCAAATGCGAGTCAAGCTAGAAGAAGATACAAAGTGGGTGGTTGTGAGCTTTGACGAAGAGCACAACCATGATCTCACCAATAGTCCATCTAAAAAGAGGTTTCACCGGTCACACCGTCATATGTCTTCTGAGGTTCATGATTTGATTCAGGCAATGCATGATCAAAATATTTCTAGTGCACAAATAATGTCACTTATTTCTAGCCAACAAGGTGGAATTCATAATGTCACATTCTTAAGAAAAGATTTAAGCAAAAAACTTGTTTCTTTGATGAGGAGATACATAGGTGTTGATGTAGCCTCCACATTAGAGCATTTCAGAAAGAAGCAAGCAACAAACCCTGCATTCTTCTATTCTGTACTATTTGATGATGAGGGTTGTGCACGCAATATCTTTTGGGTAGATGCAAGATCAAGAATGGCATATCAAACATTTGGAGATGTGATTACATTTGACACAACTTACATGACTAATAGATACAATATGTCATTCGCACCTTTTATTGGGGTGAATCATCACAAGAAATCTACTTTGTTTGGTTGTGCTTTATTACGAGATGAGACCGCTGACTCCTTTGTATGGGTTTTTTGGACATT
Organism: Alisma plantago-aquatica; assembly: GCA_963693085.1. Classification (NCBI taxonomy): domain Eukaryota; kingdom Viridiplantae; phylum Streptophyta; class Magnoliopsida; order Alismatales; family Alismataceae; genus Alisma; species Alisma plantago-aquatica. The sequence goes on from OY856411.1 coordinate 640,215,513, forward strand.
TCTAGAAGCTATGTATGAAAAGCACCCGAAGGCAATCTTAACTGATCAAGATCTTACAATGAAGAAGGCAATTCGTATTGTATTTCGTAATGCAGTACACCGTTGTTGTCAATGGCACATAATGAGAAAAGCACGTGAACATCTGGGTGTGATTTATGGTACTATTCCCAGGTTCTGTGAAGAGTTCCAATCTTGCATCAATCAACCCATCACCGTTCATGAGTTTGAAGAAAGATGGAAGAAGTTGATTACATCATACAATTTGGGTGACAACTCATATCTAACCTTGTTATGTAATATCAAAGAGCAATGGATACCTGTATACTTTAGAGATACATTTTTTGCCAACATGTCTACAACACAACAGAGTGAGAGCATGAATGCAATATTCAAAGATCATGTAAACAATCATTTGCCCTTGTTTAAATTTGTCCAAGCATTTGAGAAGGTGGTTGAGAACCATTATGACAAAGAGGATGAAGAAGACTATAGAACTAAGGATGGCGAACCAACATTATGGTCTTTTGCTCCCATTGAGAAACATGCAAGGGATGTCTACACAAGATTAGTTTTTAAATTTTTTAAAGGACAAATGAAATTGACCTCATGCTATGATTTAGAGGAGGTTCGTAAAGATTCAATATATCAAATTTCATGTGTTGGTGGTGAGTCACTTGCATTTGTATCAAAGAATAGCTACGAAGTACATGTTAATCAAAATAATGAAGAATTCTTTTGTGAATGCAAGCTATTTCAGTTTTTTGGCATCTTATGTGGTCATATTCTAAAAGTGATGCTTTATCTTAAAGTTCATAAGATACCACCTCAATATGTGCTGAATAGATGGACTAGGGATGCAAAAACTACAACTATAGATCATTATGTCAAAGAGACTTGTGAAGAAGTTGATGGTAGTACCCCTTTGGGAAGGTACAACTCACTTTGTAGATCGGCAATGAAGTTAGTTGGTATAGCTTCTAAGCACAAAGACAGTTACCTTGAGGTGCACAAGATTTTTGAAAAAACCTATGACAACATCATGTCCTTGCAAAAAGATATGGGAATGGTTTCTTGTGAAGAAGGCTTGCCATCATCTCAAACTCACATTCCAACACAAGGTAGTCAATGTGTGCTCCAGATTCAAGATGTGGAAGATGGAATGGAAGTAAGAGATCCACCTCCATCACATTTTAAAGGAAACAGGAAGCCATAAAGGTTTAAGCCACGAGCCGTGTTAAAGGCAAAAAGACAAAGGACATGCAGTACATGTAACGGAAAAGGGCACAATAGTCGTACATGCAAATCTGGGGTTAGTTGATTTATTTCATTTTTGTTCTACTTGTTTTATTATATTTTCATTTTCCTGGTCACTCATGCTGTGAAAATTTATTCAGGTTGGCAAGGATACATCTGATTCTCATGATCTTCACCAAGTTTACGAGACTGAAGAAGAATAAGATGCAGTTTGCCTAGGGGACTTGTAACCATTTATGTGCTACAACTATGTATTCATGTATGCACACTCACTGTAATGTATTCATGTATGCACGTTCAGTGTTGATGTATTAATGTATGCACGCTCAGTGATGAAATGGAAAATTATGTTCTTACTGGATCTTTTCTGTAATGCTTATCCAAAATTCTGAAATGAATGGACTTGTTGCTGGATTTAGTTCAGTTCATGTTTGGCTCGAATGTTGTTGGATTTCTGCAATTTTTCAAGACTGTTATCTACTTCATGATGTGGTGTCTTTATGTAATTGAGTCTTTGGTGAAAACCAGTACAATAGTCTTTATTGAATTGTCATTACAGTACAATCTGTACATAAATAAACTGACCACACCAACTGATGATGCGTTGGAACTGATGTATGCTTTTGGTTTGCAAACAGAGCCAAAAGGCAACTGATGTATGCTTTTGGTTTCACTAAATCAGACCTAAGATAAGGTTTGGTTATAGATCTCAATAATTCTGTTTCTTCAAAGTCCAAAGTAGTCGGTGTCAGTTACTCAATCAGTTTTCCTACCTTCAACATGGTTCATATATCCATGAATTTTATTTTATGCAGAAGGTTTGGTTTGAAAGTCTAGAAATGTTTTAACAAGATCTCTTGTTATTAGGGAATGCAAAAGAAACTGACCACACCAACTGATGATGCGTTGGAAATCAACTTCATATAATCTGAACAGAAATAAATAGCCAGTATGGTGGCAAACAGAGCCAAAAGGCAAGTGGTTACAAAAGCTAGCATGTTGGCTTACTGCTGCTCGGGAGTATGCAATAGCTCTTGTTGCTACCTAGCTGTGTGTGTAAATCCAATTCATACTTTAGTTCTTTTTAGATTAAATCCAATTCACTTTGGTGGTGTATGTAATTGAGTCTTCAGTGAAAACCAATACAATAGTCTATTGGATTGTCATTACAGTAAAATAATGTGATATGTGGTGTATGTCCAACAAGTACAGGATTAATCCATTAATTTTCTTCAAGGTCAGTGCTCAATTCTCCTTCTTATCAAACTGCAACAATCATTTATTTATATACCTTGAAGGATGTCTTGGTTCTCAAAATTCCAAAGCTAAAATGATTATCAATCTTTGATCTAAACTGGGTCTGGTCTGGGTTATAAATCTGGATCCTAGATTTGTATTGATTACATGACTATTTAATATAATTTACATGCCCCCACTAATAGGACACAATAATTTACGCATGGTTGTTGTGATTCTCTACTAATTGAAGCAATAAAATCTGCTAGTCAATTATCAGTATACAAGAATAAAATGGTTGATACTATGCATAGCATGCAATTCAGTTGGTAATATAGAAAGTCAGAATTCAATTGCAAGGAAAGAGAAAAGTAAATAGGAACTATCTGCAGGTAAAGGAACTATCTGCAGGAATTAAATTTAGATTCAAGTGTATTGCAATTGATCTATTAGGAAGACATCAAATTCACCATATGGCCATAGCTTTGTCTAACGATTCCTTCTGTATTCATGATGATGCATCAACTAAGTATCCTAGCAGCATTTGTTTGCTTGGTAACTTGCTTAAGACTGCAACTGATCTACTTTTGAGTGGTATTACAACAATTATTGATCGGCTTCTTTTTCTAAGCTTCCCACATTGTCTTGGTGTTCAACAGTTATTGATCGGCTTCTGACATATACTTGCTGGTCAATGCTGATTGGGCAATCTGTTGTGGTTGTAGTTTTACAAGTCTATTCAGCTCATTATACTGAATCACAAGCAGTAGCATTCTGTAGTTGCAATTGATCTATTAGGAAGTCAATTTAGTTCATTATAATGAATCACGAGCAGTGAATTGAGCCACCAATCTATTGCTTACAAGCCACACATATTCAAATATTTGGAACATTCATTCATTTAGAACACAAAGAGTGAAACAAAACTCATTTCATTGAAAGATTCAGGATTACAAAGACATTCACATGTGGACACATATTCATTCATTCAGTCATGATACACATTAATTCATTGACAAACAATACAACAAATCATGATACACAATGCTCGTGTGCTTCACTAACATGATTTTGTATACATGACAGCAAACACGACCCATGAAGCCACCAATACAGCCACACACAACCTATACTTGACCACAACTCTTTCTTCTTTGCTGACAGACTGCTTCACTATGACTTCGATGTGAAGGATCAAGTCGATGTGAAGGATCAAGTCGATGACCCTGCTGTTGTAACCCCATCCATTGTCGTACCAGGACACCAGCTTGACGAAGTTCTTGCTCAGTGCAATCTCGGCCTTGGCGTCGAAGATGCTAGACCTGGAGATAAACCAGAATTTTATTAGTAGAGCTGATGAGCAGAGAATAGAGTAAGACGAGCAATATATTTTCAAAAAGGAAAACACGACTCCTTTATGTACCTGCTGTCGCCAATGAAGTCAGCGGACACCACATCTTCATCCACGTATCCCAAGATTCCTTTCAGGTTGCCCTCAGATTCCTCCCTGAAACAAAAGATTTGGTATGAGATAAGTCAACCATCACGAGATAAAAGTGAAAGGGTAAGAACGCCAAAGCAAAGGTATGGATATGAGGAAACTCTTGATTCATACTTGATGGCCTCCTTAATCTCATCATAGTTGGCTTCCTTCTCGAGCCTAACAGTAAGATCCACAACGGAGACGTCAGCGGTGGGCACACGGAAAGCCATACCGGTGAGCTTTCCATTCAAAGCTCGCACCTCGTCCACCTCTCCAGTCCTTGCTGGATGGTCCATCGACGGTCTTCTGGGTGGCTGGAGAAAATACAGGAGGATGAGATTGGGCAAAGCAGGGTTCCTGGTCGTTGCAGAGATTTTCATTGTTGCGGAGATCGTCATCACACAACCTCGTCTACAGCTTGTCCGTCCTGTCTGGAGCTCCTGGCCGTCGTCGATCCAGAGAGTTGTGGCGGAGAGAATGAGGAAGGAGAGATGCACGGGTGGGAGTTGTGGTGGAGAGAGAGACGGGAGAAGGAGCAAGATCGCACGGGCCCTCTGTCGTCGACCTGGTCAGAGGAAAATGGAAGGAGGGAGGGAAAGGGTGGACGGAGGAAAGTGGAAGGATGGGGCAGAGAGAGGGAGAGATAGCGGGGAGAGAGAGGACCCCGTGACAGTGGCAGAGGGTGGACCCAGCGCCTGTGATATGCGTTAGTGGGTGGAATTTTTGCCAGCCGCTGATGAAAATCGGTGGAAATCTAGTCTTAAAAGTTGATTGTATCACAGCCCCAATACACTTAAGTGTATCCTAGCCTAACTCTATCTATATATATATATATATATATAGTTGTAATAGGTATTTGGTTTACCGCTTCGTATATAACTTATATTATTTCAATTCTAGGTTGGTATGAATTGTAGACTTGTAGTGGAGGTTCCAGAATATAATGTTGTGGCAGCAGGCAAGGTATACAACCTTGGTGGTACATTGCATTTCCAACAAATTACTGATGACATTTGTCATGTGTCCATCCATCTTGTGTATGACAGAATGGGGGACAAACCACTACCCATACCTAATCCTGAATATAATATAGTTGAAGAAGCTGATGGTGCTATGGTGGGTTGGCCTAGACACTTGGTTATCAATGACAAGGTATACCTTAATTCTACCATATTTTTCATATTTGATTGCATATATGAACTCATGTAATATAAGTATGTAATTTAATCAACAGGTTTGCAAACCAAAAAGTAAAAATTATACTAGTCGTCCTCCTATGCCCAAGCCATCTTTTATTCCAGAATCCACTTTCGATGAGTTGGGAAGTAAATGTAAATGTTTATGTCGATACTTAGCCAACCAAAGCTCTAGATTACAAATGTTGATCAATTTAATAGAAGATGCAACTGGGAGGGACTTTGACAGTTATATTTTTCTTGATGATATTATAGAGTTGTTCCGGTATGATAGGTTGAATACTTTGATAATAGAAGTATGGATAAGGTAAGGATCTATCAATATAGAAAATTCCAATACACATTTTTAGCTTATTTCTATATATGGAAATAATTACAAATGTTTTATATCCATTTATATACCGAGACCACAAACTTTGATATAAGAAATGTTGGATTCTTAGTTCCTTTAATCACTAGTCAAGTGGAGACACATATTGAGGATGTGAATGAGTACTTCTCTATTGCGTTCAAATATTTTGCTAGTGGGGGGAAGGAAATTATCCTAATTCCTTTTAACGTCCAGTAAGTATTATTATTCAATATAATTTTAATAATGAATAAAATTATTTATTTTAATGTTTGTTTTATTCTTACTCTGAGATAGACATTGGGAATTAGTGGTGATTGTCCCAAAATTGATGACTCTTTATTATCTTGACCCAATGGGTAAAACAACAAGGGGTCACAAACTGAAATTGTTAGCTATGAAGTAAGTATAAATTTATTCAATGCTTTAACATGATATTTCTATTTATAATTTCTATTTTACCAACTATCGTTTAATTGATAGGGGTATAAAGGCTTTTCGTGAAGCTGGAGGACAAATACCCACAAAATCAAAGACATTGACTTTGAAAAATGTCAAGGTAGCTACTTTGACAACTACTTAGCCTTATATGTATTAATTTTCAACTCTTATATGTCAACTCTTATAGTATTATCTCAACTCTTGTTTATAGTAGTTTACTAACATCAAGTATAATTCGTTATTTGTAGTGTCCTATACAAAATAATGATTGGGCTTGTGGCTACTATGTAATGAAATATATGCAAGCTATTATCAAACAAGCATCACATGACATTCAGACTATAGATTAGGCAATAAAGAATAACATCATAAATTTATAAGTGATTGTAGTCATTTTATAAAATATTAGCATGTGCATTTTCTATTACAGATCTTTACAACTCATCCTTACACACATGTGGACTTAAATGAATTTTGAGAAGAGTGGTCAGATGCTTTTCTAAATGAAGTCAATATAGCATTGGATTAAATATGTCAGCTCCATTTATATATGTGGTATTAGTACTCTTTCATATTTACTTTGGTATCTGACATTTAATATCATCTCAGACTTGCAATCTATCATTTTGTAAATTATGATGTGATTATGTGTAACACAACTGAATATATGAATCATTTTTGTTATGACTGTGTGGTTTGGAATGGTGACGGTTGAGCATCAATGCTCCCCTCTCCCAGAATATATGAATCATCTTGTTCTTCTATTTTGTTTTTGTTTCTGTAGAAATTGTAACTTCTAGCGTCGGTTTTCTTAAATAACCGACCCTTAGCCTTCTAGTGTTGGTTTTATTTAATAACGGACCTAACAGGTCCTCTATGATGTCAGTTATTTATAAAAAAAAACCGACCCTAAAGATTGAATAACCACTTCAGTGGACACTTCTCGGTCGATCGACAATTTTCTCAACCGAAGGTCTATCATTCGACAATTTTCTCGACCGAATAAATATTTGATGCTTCAGACAATACTTTCTTGGTCGATAATTTTCTCGATCGAAATAATCTCGATCAAAATATTTCTCGACCAAGACAGTTTACAAGGTCGGTTTTTTGGAATAACTGACCTTACATGCTCTTCTTTCTCGCTTGAAATAATCTCGGTCGAAATATTTCTCGACTAAGACAGTTTACAAGGTCGGCTTTTTTGGAATAACTGACCTTACAGGCTCTTCTTTTTCATTTGAAATAATCTCGGCTGAAATATTTCTCGACCAAGACAGTTTATAGTGTCGGCTTTTTTGGAATAACCGACCTTACATGCTCTTCTTTTTCGCTTGGTTCAGATTTTTTACAACCTCTTGCGTCGGTGTTTACTCTGTAAGGTCAGTTTTCTTCGGTCAAGAAAATCGACGCTATAGAGAAAATTCTATAGAGACGGCCACTTAGGAGTCAATTATAAGGTGATGCTACAGGCTTAAAAAAACTGACGCTACAGACCATTCCTGTACTAGTGATAGGGGCCATTCTTACACATGACGATATGAATCTTGGATGCATAAAAGTTTTGTGACCTTTGTTACTATCAAGTGATAGTTTTCTCCTATCCTGGAAAAGGACCCTTCATGTAGAAGTGAGTACCAACTCTTGTTTAGGTTTGAGGTAACCTTAATAGGTCACTTATAAGAGCTTGAGAGAGAACATAGTTGAGTATGAATCTATACACCCATAAACGACCATCTCTAAGGGACATAAGGATATGTTACTATGGAGGTAACCTATAGTATGGGGCCAAACCAAGATAGGTAGATCACCATGTTTCTCGTGAAGGGATGTAAGGTTAACCATGAGTGCCCAAAGAGATGATGGAGTTTTGGGTGAGGATTCTAAGGATGAATCAAAGGAACCACCAGCTATGATAGAATCCTAAGTCAATGTTAAGGTTAAGGAGGGATAAGACCGATGGAAGTAGGATTTGATGGTTCCCTGAATGCACCAAACCATAGGGTCAAGAGGTAACAGCTACCATTTCCTGAGGCCCATGGGTTAGGAGACTGGCCACCTTCATAATGAGGATACAAATGATATGAGAGATAAATTTCTTGAGTTGAAAACCTTTTTATGATAATTGAGGATTGGAGGAAGTACCACACCCTTTTAAGAGTATTTTGGACAGATGGTTTGAAAGTATAGATGAGCAAAGGTAATATGAGGACATAACTATCTAGAGTAGTTTGGATTCTATGAGTTACAAATCTGGGTTTGGTATCTGAGATGATGGAAGTAAGAGATCGAAGTTTTCCTGACTGAGCTAGACCTAAATCTAAAGACAAGACAATGAGTACAGTATATGAAGGTTTATGACTTCACCATCACCTAGCACCCAGGGAAGCTAATGTTATAGTAGATGCTCTTAGATGGATACAAATTGGGTGTGCATATATCTTGCCTAGCCAATGGAGAAGGCTAGAAAAGATTGCTAGGTGACCCTGCGACCATTGGAAGACTAGACCTGTGTGGATAATATTCAGATACAACCAGACCGAGTTGGTGGTTTCCTGATTAGCCAGCCTAGAGCTTGATGAGATGAAAGGTTTGTTAGAGAAACATTCGATGCACCTCTTAGGAGGAGTAGGTGGTGAAATCCACTACTAGAGTGTTTTAGGGTTTCTGAGGATTCGCCCTGGAAGAATCATGTTGTGTAAGAAGCTCATACTTCTAAGTACACCATACACCCTGATACTACCAAGATGGTTAAGGTTTATAATAGTATCTTAGAGGCCTGGAATGAAGAAGGATATAGATGTGCATGTGGCCAATGGCCATACATGCTAGCGGGTGAAGGATGAACACTAGTGACCCAGTGGATTGCTATAGAGAATTGGCAATTCTCGAGTGGAATGGGAGCAGATCACCATAGACATTGTGGTGAGTCTCTCTGAGACTAAGAGAGGTCATGATGCAATATGGGTTATTGTAGATCACCTTACCAAGTCAGTACATTTCCTTTCCTTAGAGACCACTACCAATGTGACAGATCTATTTGAGCTACATATTTGAGAGATAGTTTGACTGCACAGTGATCCGAGATCAAATATTCTTGAGCATGGTTTGAAGTTCACTCCCAGGTTGTGGAAGCAGGTACATGAAGAACTCAATACTAGATTGACGTTTATCACAACATATTGCCCCCTGACTTATGGATGATCAATAGAGTATGATCTAGACTTTAGAAGGTCTGATTAGAGAATATGTGCTTGTTTTGGGTGGATCACGGGAGAAGTACCCTCCCTAACTGAGTTTGTTTGTTATAAAAGCTACCAAAGCTAGTATCGGGATGTATGAAGCTCTTTATGGGAGGTCATGTTGGTCACTGATTCACTAAGGTAATGTCGGTGAGTGGTCCTTCTAGAGGTCAGAGAAATCACAATGTATGTTGGTGAAGTCACTTTGATAGAGCATTGGATGAAGAATGCCCAGGATCGACAAGAATCACGTGTTGATGTGAAGTGGACTAACACACACTTTATGAGTGAACGTATGTTTTTGAAATTCCGACCCCTCCAAGCTATGGCTAAGAATAAAGGAAAGATGAGTCCCTAATATATGGATTCGTTAGAGATTTTGGAACGGATTGGTGAAGTTGATTCTTGTTTAACCTTACCCCCTTAGGATAATATGATGCATGATATGTTCCATGTACCCCATATAGAGCACTATGTGAGGTACCCGAGCCATGTGTTGGGCATGGAACCTATTGAACTCCAACGGAGGCTGACTTGCCCTGAGTCACCTATGATGGTACGAGATACCAAGGTGAGAGAGCTTAGGTGTAAAGGATAGAGATGGTAAAGGTTCTTTGGAAGCACCATGGACAGGATGAAGCCACATGAGAGCTAAAGATGGACATGGAAAAGTTTTATCCTGAATTGTTTGGATGTTTGGTGGAATTTGGAGGGAAAAATTCCTATAAGAGGGGAAGGATGCAAACCCAAATTTAGTTTTTTTATTGAAATGCAATTTCTCAAATAAAATGTACATGTATGAAAATTGTATGATATGTGTTCAATGAATGAGTTTCTTTTGCAATATTTCCTTTAAATGAGTATTTCGTGGATCCTAATAAGTTAGTGAGTCCAATTTGATAAAAAGGGAAGAAAAGACAACAGAAATCCCATAATATTAAAAAGGTAAAAGAAATAAGGATAATGGTGATCACTATGGGGAATTCTCTAGAAAATGGTATGGATGACCTTTATTGATTAGTTTCGAATCCACATGGTTTATAATGGTAAAAGGAATTCAAATAAAGGAAATAGAAAAGAAAAAGAGAGAAAATATGAACAAAATATGCTTTATTAGGTGATAATTTGATTATGAAGAAAAGTCTCTCATTCTTTTTAATTTGAGTCTAAAACTTTGCACACATGTCATTTAAGTCATTATAGACATTCCTTCAAATTTGGGAATTAAAAAGATGCATGGTTTAGAGATATGGATGTTTGAAAAATCCCTAAAGTGAGAGGAGTCTCATTAAATGTCACACTTTTAATCAAATTAGAATTTTATTTCATTTGGACGTGTGTGATGCGAACTGTTGGATCTGAGATCCAATAGTGCACAATCATCTCCTTCCTTCAGTCACATAAGGAAATAAGTCTACAGTAACTAGAATTTTCCTCAACTCCATTCTCACTCTCTGTTTCCCCTTTCCATTAATTCCTTTCCCATTGATTTGGGGGAAAGAAATGAATCTTTCTATCCCCAAATTCATTGTTGTCATGATCGTTATAGAAAACACCTAAATCTGGGTCTAACTAGGTCCTTGAGACAGGGAGCATCCATTAATGATCTTGATGTCATTGGCTATAAAAGGGTTAGACCCTTTTGTGATTGAAGAACATGAGGAACCACCCCTCTGATCCATGTTTGAGGCCACCATAGTCCTCTGTCTTCTGCCATCGGAGGACTTTTCCTCATGTTCTCCTTTTCCCTATTCTGACAATAGGGTCGCTCACATATGGGAATCTCGACCATTGGAGGCGATGGCGAGGTGTTGGGCAAGTTTGCCCCTAGTTGAGGAAGCTGATGGGACCACCTTCGGGGTGTTGTGGGCACTATAGACCAAAGTCAACTCACTAGTTGACTAGCCATGGACGGGTTCAGGAGAGAAAGATGGGCGGAGGAAGGAGATGAAGCCCAGGGACGTTACATCTCTGTCCTTGAGTTGGACACAGAAAGGATAAGGGTGTTTTGTCCTTTTGGTCTGTCATTAGATGTTGACCGATTTGAGAGATCAACCGGGATGGCCGCAGGCCATTGGCTGGGCGAGTCCAGCGTGGCCCAACAATTATATTCTCCTTTGTTGACATGTCAATCAATTATTGGTTGTGAATAATTAAAATTGCAAAAATCATAACTATTAATTGGTAAGTCCAAATATAATAAGTAATATATGAATTTTTCTCATAAAAATACATAAAATCCAATAAAAATATAATCCTAGCCTAGTTTGGCTTCTAGTTTGAAAAGTGCATAAAGATGTTATCTTTAATTATTTTAATTTATTTGAAATCTAAGTTTTGAAGATTAAAGGATCTAATGACGTTCCTTGGATATTATGAGCAAAGTTTAACCTTTTGACATGAAAAGGATAGATTAGATCTAATGGGATGCTAATTGTTCATAACTTGCGTAATTAGGGTTCCATAATGATATAAGTGCATTATTGGGCTTAGAAACCCTAATTTTGCTAATTATGAGGTTTAATGGATTTAAATTTGGAAATCGATCAAGAAGGCATGAAGATGATGTTCGTGAAATAATTTGTGGATAAAGACCCTTAATATGGATAATTTGTGTAATTAGGGTTTTTATGAGTAAAAAAGATGCTTTATGGTTTTTTGACCTAAAAATGATAAAAGCTAATAAATAGATCTAAGAAACCCTAATGAATCCTAATAAGGCTTAGAAACCATAGACAGGAGTCCCAAGTCAAAAAGGAGTTGTTTGGGATGTGATTGTGACGATTAGGCATTATACATGCTTTTTAGGATCACGATTTGCTTGATTGATTGCTTGACTTGCTGATTTGGCTTCTTATTTGGATTGGATATCCTACTTATATTTGAGACTTCAAATCATGTATGTGGTTACGCTTATGGATAATTGCTCTAGTTTCATGGTTATTTCTGAGGCTTTACCAGTTGCTTGAAATTAACTGCTTGGTTGACTTTTATTTCATGCAACTATAAAGTGACTATGGTTGTCACCATATATATATATATATATATATATATATATATATATATATATATATATATATATATATATATATATATATATATATATATATATATGACTAGCTCAGATTCTAGTCCTCCTCTGTAGCTTTGAGTACTTGTGAGAGATGGATGACCTAGTTTTTGTCCTATCCTTGGGGCAGGATCATCAGGTTATCATGAGTCGATGTTTGGTCTACCTTTGGGTAGGATCATACGACTATACAACTCTATGTCTTGGTCTACCTGTAGGGTAGGATCAAAAGGGGCTATTTGGGATCTACCGTTTGAGAAAGGTAGGATCCATGTCCATTGTAGGGACAACAAAAATGAAAGGATATGTTAGGATTGAGTAGTTATGTTTAAGACATAAAGTTTGATTTTAAGAAATAATTTGATTGTAAATATGTTGTTACAAATGTGCAAGCTTTTGGTTCACCCACATACTAGTATAATTCATTATACTGATCGACGTTTTGTTTGTCGACGTTTTAGGAATACATGAAAGTGGATGAATATTTTAAGTGACATTGTAAGAATAAAGCTAAATAAAGATTGGAGGATTTAGTTACAAACTTCTATTTTTGAAAGGTATGTGAAAAGGAAAAAAAATTATCCTATTTTAAGTTTAGTGTGGTAGAATTTATTAAATATTTTTTATTATTTGCAAAACCTATTGATCCTATTTTGGGATAGCAACACCGGCTTCTTAGCCTTCCTTAAATGGGGGTTGCTAAGGGGTGGGGTCATTATAGCTGATCTCAAGTAGTCGACCCTGCATACAACATCCCAAGGTTCACACAATCTCAATGAGCCAATAATTTTGCTTTCACGGTGGTAACAACTCCAATGGTGACTTCTGCCATTGCTGACTAGAAACAAGGTTGGAAACACCACTAGGGAAAGATGTGATGAAAACTAAGTGCATAGGTAGATCACTGGTACCATCCAGAATTTATCAAAGCAACAAGATTCAAAAAATAAAGGTTATGAAGAGGCAATTGCCCAGGGACGAGAAACAATAAAACGAACCAAAAAGGGAAAACATGGATACTTGTGAATCTAGGGAAATTGAGCACTAATGAAGCATCGTGTGGACTATGGAAACCAAATGGTAGCCTCACCTAGAGTTTCAATGGTCGTAGGTGTTGGGTCAACGAGCCTACTTTGGTTGTGGTATGCAAATCTCATGGGTACAAAGAGAAGGAATATCATAGAGCAATGTGAGGGTGGAGACAAGTTTCTAGATGTTCACTTATCATTTGATACTTGTCCTTTATATAGATGATGGTTGAATGCGGTGTGAGTTCCCATCGTTGGTCCAGTTCAAATGAAATTGGGATTGGTCTCGTCATTTGGGTATTCTAGTGGATGTAACCTATTGAAATTAGGGTTGAGTAGGACTGGAAGAGAGCAAGGGTTGTGGGGGAAGAGATTCACTTGTATTGGGAAAGCGAAGAGAGAGAGAGAGGTCATGACAAATAAAATTTTGCACCACTATACAGTCCCAGTGCGTCTGGGACTCAAGTTGGGAAGATGCGTCCCAAACTTCAAATGAATCCACACTCATCGAGACACTTACACAGTCGTCTGATCTAGCCAAAAAAAGGAAAGGGAAAAAGAGATTCGTGTGACTACGCAACAAAATGGAACATTACTCAAATAAATCAATAAAATACTTCTCAATTTTTTAGGGGTCAAGAAAACTCAAATTGAATTCAAATTTTGAACACAAGTGTCTTATAGAGTCTAGAACTGTTTTAGAAAATTACTTTCCCAATTTAAGGATCAATTAAGGGTGGTCACTTTAATATACATATAGTATACCTTAAATTAGATAATAGATTTTCTAATTGTTTAATGACCAACGAAGCTTATCTCTAATTCATATTTTGGAGCAACACTTTGTTAGTTAAGTTTTCCTTTATGGGTGAGGATTGTGAAGTTATTGAGGAGAGAGAATAGTGAAAGCAATATATTGAATTCATTTAATTGTATGGAAGAGAGAAGAGGGAACTATTTTGTTTTATTTCATAAAAGGTATTACTTCTTTGAATAAATTGCACCAATGTTTATGTTTTAAAATTAAAGTTGGAAATTTGTAATAAAGACCCCAGATTTATTTCATTTTAATTTTTGGGATGTTATAATTTTACCAACCTTAAATAAATGTTGTCCTCAAAATTTTCTTAGACTACTACCAATCTTAGGGCTTCACTTACCCTTTAATTAGGTTCCACAATTTTTGTAATTCCATATATGAAATAGATGAATTAATTGTTACCTTGATCATCATCTTCTAAGACCTTGGCAAAAATCCTAGCTTGCCTCCTAGGTAGAGGATCTTTTTCCTATTATGATTCTAGGGTGGATTTTGATTTGAATTTGGAGCCTTATTCATCTTTGGACAGTTTGATCTAAGGTGTTTAGTCTCTCTATAATAGTAGCATGCTCCCATACCATACATGCATGGGCTTTCTTGGCTCTTCTTATAGGTTAGACAGTGGGACTTCTCAATATATGCAACAGGCTCAGGTGCCTTCCTATAATGGTTTTTGGGAGGTTGTTGTTGATATTGGTTGTTCTTTTGAGGAGCTTCCTTCTTGTAGGACCTTCCGGGGTGGTCTTCTAGATCTAGTGTTGCATGTAGGGTATCCTAAAGGAACCTATGGCCTCTTCCTGACAAGGCAAAGCTTAGGTTGGGCATGAGTCCTTGAATGAACTTCTTTGTTCTACGTCTCTATCATCATTGTAATAACCATACTTCTATAGGATCCTGAACTTCATGGAATATTGGGTCATAGTCATGTCACCCAGCTAAGCTAGATTGGCAAAGTCCAGCTCATTCTTCTCTATCATGGCTTCAGGCACATAGTGTTCCTGGAAGGCTTCAATAAACTCTTTCTATGTGAGTGCAGGTGCCTCGTCTGCTCTTGAATTGAGAAAATTTTCCACCATGTACAAGCATCTCCCTTCATCATATGAGTCACAAATCGAACCCTAGAATGTTGGGAGTATTCTAGGTTATGAAAGGGATGTTCTGTGCTCCTAATCCATTCTTCTCCCTTGGTGATGACATCAACTTCTCCTTATCCAACAAAGGAGTCAAGCCTTATCTTTATGAAGTCCACTAAAGGCATCTCGTGGTGTTTGGGTTTATGTTGTCCTTGTTCTAGGGCATTGGTGAGCGCCTAAATTAAGTCCTCCAAGGTTTCCTTTGGGTTCCTTCCTGATTCACTTCCCTTCCTAGAAGAGCTAGCACCATCATCCTTATCCTTACCCTTCTCATATCTCGTAGGGTCATCTAAAAAGATCACATATACCTAGGGTTAGAACATATGAATCAGATTATTGTCTGGTGGCCATCTACTTATTTTCTTTTATGACATTAATGTAACACCCCACTTTTTGAAAATGTAATATAACTGAGCAGAAGCATTTACCTTGAATGTGGATGCCACTTTACGATTTTCATTACAAATAAATAATTAAATCACCATTGGTTGTCTTAAAAGATTCATATATTGTTCTTTGTATAGGAAAACTACAACTGACTTCTTTATCAAGTCTAAGATTCTACCATTCTAAACATGGAAAATAAAACATGAAAGGAATTATGTAAACATTAAGATCCTCCAAGGTAGATTGCACCCCACCATGTTGCACTTAAAGGTTTTCTAATCCTTGGTCGCTCCTCTTTAGTCCTTATTTGCTCCAACTCCTGGGGACATCGCTTCCCCAGCCATGCAAAGGGGAAAAACAACACATCAATAAATGGTATTGCAATTTATAACATAATCAAAATAAGTATAATTGACATGAAAGAAAAGTTCACATGAATTAACTATAAGTATTCTTGAGTCATTAATAACAAGACAAATTGAGCAATAAATATACGCATCTCTCTATGATGCCAACTTAAGAGTACATGATTGCTAGGAAATCCCTTGACGACCTCTTGAGGTCCATGATTAAAAAAGCATATAAGATGTGATTCAATTCCATTTATCTTAACATTACATTAATAGTAACATGATCTTTGAACTTTAACATTATGTGATTTCTCCCTATTGAAAACTTGAACTTTAAAATCATGAATCATTAATGATAATGTATCATATTAGTGATCACTGTGACCATAAGATGTAATTTATAGCAATCATCAAGCAATTGATATGCTGACATGATTTAGAACATTAACTTGAAATTGTAATTTATACTTTATACATAACCAGCTCCATCTCGGCCAAAATCCTTCTCTCGAGAGGGTGGGGTCCATCGAGTGAACTACTCATATGTTGTGTTGTGAGTATCCCCCAGTGGTTGACAAGCCACCGATCAGGGGCAATTGGACCAAATTCATCAAATGATCATGTGTGCTAACCCATTCCCATCCTGACGTAGTGGCCCCATTCGGTCGAGAAGAGATGTCAGAATAGAGAACTTGTCATGGGTGGGTTTCCTCTGGGGGGGGCGCTGTGACCTATGACAGTTTGTCCCCTCGCATCTTTCTTTGTCTATACTTGGGAACAACCATTTCCGCTCTAAATGTAACCCTTTTTCCATTTCATAACTCATCCTCCCCAGTCTATGGCTTGATTCATAAAACAACCACAAGCTGTAATGAAGTCAGTCCCCTCAATTATTATTCAAGAAGTGATGAAAGTTTTCATTCATAATACATCCTTGGTCTGGAAGGTTTGATCACCATTCCCTCCAATATCAGTAGACTTGATCATCACAGGTGCATGGTATAAGCCCACCCTCACTATATGTTCCAAAATCAGATGATGAGGGACATCACACCAATCTTGATTGGCTACAACTCGATCATTCTTGTAGATTACCTCGCTTGAACGTGAATGCCTGGCCACAGAAACCTACATCCATGTACCTCTTCTAGAGATGTTTTGAATTCATTACCCATAGTTGAAACGCCCCACTCTTCTCATTAGGAGAAAAGAGGGCATTAACCCATCACGGCCCAAGGCCCATTGACACTACTCGCCAGCTCAATCAATTCATAGAACTCATCATCAGATGCAGGCTGCCATAGACAAAGGTTAGATGCCAGGAAGCATGAATCAAGCAATGAACCAATTTTGGGAATAGTGGCTTCCAAGCAACCATAAATAATTGTGCTCAACAACATGACATGTTTACCTTAGAGCAAAGAAGATCCTAAGTCCGTGTCTCTAATCTTGATTCAACTCCTAATTTCCTAAAATTAACATTATTCCTATTAATTAACACTTTAATTGACATCCTAAATCCTAAATTAGTCTTTAGGAAAGCATGGTCCTACTGTATTGAATTAGGGTTAGGGTTACTGAGTAGATCATTCAATTTGGAAAACTCAATTTAAATATGACTGAATTAATTATCATAATATTCAAAAATTAGGAGGTTATGATTCCCTGTGAAAACATCAAAACAGATAGGCAAAACATGGCTTGCAAATCATGTACTACACAAAAAATCCTTTCCAATGACTATTTACTCATAATTTTTTGAAAAACATTGATTTACTATGAATTTTGGAAGGACTAACCAATTAAATAAATACATAAAGCCACATAATCTTCATTATCCACTAGGACAGTGTGCTTTACTAAGATGGATCAATCTGAGGTGGCCACCTGTCCCATTCCTGAACAAAGGAGATGTGCTACTTAAAAAAATGTTTGTTGAAAAACCAAAGACACCCTTGTCAAATAAATAAACTGATTTAGACTACAAGGGCAGTCGAGGACTCTTACCCCAAGGTTTCTTATACTCCGGGATTTATAAAATGATGAACTCAGTTATAAAACTCGAATCAAAACTCAAGATTCCAAGGGTGATCTCAAGCAACCAACCCTGCATATGAGATTCCAAGGTCCATGTGTTGGTAGGTATGCCTAGAGAGCCAATCATATGATGATTGTGATGGCATATTACATAAAGGATTTGATTAATAATAGTAAATGCAAGCTTCCAATTCATTTTATTTCACTGAATTGTGAGATAATGAGGAAACATAATGAATGTCTAAAGAATGATATCACTCAAGGACGTATGTCTTCAAGTATGTGACTTGAACAATGAGATCATATGAATGTTAAGAGTATTCAAATTCTTATCATGTGCATAGTCGGGTGTTATTGTGGGAGGTAGATGGACAGAAGTAACACTAAAGACTAGAGTGTGAGTTGGTTTATGACAGAATCTCATTAGTCATGATATGTGATATCAAACCAAAGAAATAGATACTTGTTGGAGAACAGTGTATCGGACAGACCCACCTTGAGAGTGACACATGGAAACCATACTTGGTGGTCATAGTCATATCTCATATTGAAGGTGGTGATTGTGTTTCTTAGACCTAAAGTCACAACACTCATCACATGTCGTTCAGTGTGCTTTGACATCATCCACTGTGATCCTAAATAAGGGTAACCATAAAGGTGATGATCATATGGACTGTGACACATGAGGATGATTGTGAGTGATGTAGATGAGATTTGTCCCTCCTAGTGAGTATGATATCCTAGCCACTTGATAAGTGAGACTACGAAATGCATGCACATGTGTGAATCAATATATGATATTAAGGTCACATATATCTCAGACAATCTGCTCTGGTTCAAGGAACATGGATTGAACATTGAAAGTATGATGATTCCATGCCTTGGGTTCATTCGGGATATCATAGACAAAGGAATTGGACAATCACTGTAACACCTTGCATAGATCGTAGGTTGAAGTTGATCTCCAACTTTCCTAGTTATTTGGGTAGCAATGATGTGTGACTAGGCACCGCTCTTTGCTTGTGATGTCATAAATCAGTTATGGACATTCATTGCCAACATAACATGGAACCTACGGGGTCACACACATAGGAATTCACCTAGAAGAGGAGTTTAATCATGAATGATAATTGAATTGATTACTAATGTTTTTAGGTATTCAATTTGAGTGACAAATCAGCTGACTAGACTACCAACCAATCGAATCATGTGATGAAATGATCAATTGAAGTGTCAGGTTGATTAGAAATTGAATTGGTCGAGTTCTGCCTAAACCAAGGGTGTGAGCCGACCGGTTCACCTTATGAATCGGTCGGTTCAGGTCATGAGATGCCTGACTCATGAGAGTGAGATGTCTGGTTAGTGGCAAAATTTGATTGCATCAAGGATTAGTGTTGATGTCATGTTGTGCATTAATTGGATTTGCATTTCCTATTCATATGTGATTGGTAAATATGACTAAATGACATGTTAGCTAAGCAAACCGACCAGTTCTCCAATTGCAGGTTGCAAATTTTGTGATGTTCCGGTCCCTTCCACTTCCACACAGATTGGGAACCTTAACCCTAACCCTTACTATAAATAGAGGGGTATTGGGGCCTTCTCAGACACAACTCAATTGCCTCTAACAATTATTTTCCTCTCTGGTTGTGGTAACCAATAGAGAGCTTGAGCAAGTCCTACCTGCTAAAGGGAGGTATATCAAGGGAGAACAATTGTGGGAGAGATAATTGATGACTAGTACACCAATGGTAGGGACAAGTCATTCATGTATGTTCTAGTAGAACAATAGGAGTTCTAGGTGGTCTATGTGGACTACTATAGAGGCGTGGATACTTATCCCGCTACGAGGACAATGTCATCCTGTAGTCCATGGAGGAGTTTTCACAAATGCCCGAGTTTCTACAGATGAGTCCCAGTGCAACTAGGAGTGTTACACTACTGCAACGAGTTATAGTCGGTGGACTTGGTCCAGGACTAGGTATTAACTTGTTTAACCATCATTCTCATTACATAGTTCTTGATGTGATCTTGTTGTTTTGGGGAATATGGATAGATAATTTTTTTCCGCTGCCTACTCTGTGCCTGTATTTCCCAACACCAGGCAATCTCAACAAGCCAAGAATCTAGCTTTCACGGTAGCAACAACTCCAATGGTGACTTCCAACATTGCTGACCAGAAATAAGGTGAGAAACACCACTAGGGGAAGATGCGATGAAAACTAAATGCATAGGCAGATACCTGGTACCATGGAGAATTTGTCGAAGCACTGGGATTCAGTAAATGAAGGTTATGAAGCAATGATTGCCTAGGGACGAGAAACAATAAAAGTGAACCAAAAAGGGGAAAACATGGATACTGGTGAATTTGGTGAATGAAGGGCTAACGAAGCTTCGTGGGGACTACATGAACCAATTGGCGGCCTCACATGGAGTTTCTATGACCGAAGGTGTTGGGTGGACGAGCCCGCTCTGGCTGTGGTACACGCTCTCATGAGTATGAAGAGAAGGGGTATTAGATAGCGATGTGAGGGTGGAGACAAGTTTCGGGATGTTCACATATCATTTTAGACTGCTCCTTTATAAAGATGATGGTTGAATGTGGCATAAGTTCCCATTAGTGGCCCAGGTCAGGTGTAACTGGGAATGGTCTCGTCGGTTGGGTATTCTAGTGGATGCAATCTATTGAAATTAGGGTTAAATAGGATCAAAAGGGAGTGAGGATTGTGGGGAACAGATGCACTTGCACAGGGAAAGCAGAGAGAGAGAGAGAATTTGGGACAAAGAAAAATCTCCCGCCTCTGTAGAGTCCCAGTGCAACTGGAACTCGGGCGGAGGAGACATGTCCCAAGCATCAGATGAGTCTGCGCTCATCGAGACACTTATACATCCATAAGGGAAAAGAGATGTGTGTGACAGTGCAATAAAACAAATAATTACTCAAATGAATTGAATGTTAATTTCTTTAGGGTTAGAACTTTATAAAAACTTGCCAAAATTATTTTTGGGGTCAAGAGAAGTCAAATTGATCTCAAATTTTAAGCATAGGTGTGTTTTGGAGTCTACAACAGTTTTAAACAATTAGTTTCCCAGTTTAATAATCAAATAATGGGTGGTCAATTTAATATGCATATAGTATACCTTGAATTAGATAATAGGTTTTCTAATTAATTAATGACCAACAAAGCTTATCTCTAATTCATATTTCGGATCAAAAGTCAACTAGTTAGGTTTTCATTTATGGGTGAGGATTGTGGAGTTATCAAGGAGAGAGAAAAGTAAAAGTAATATATTGAATTCATTGAATCGTAAGGAAAAGAAAAGAGGGAACTATTTTGTTTTCTTTCATATATGGTATTATATCATAAAAAAATATAAATGAAATAACCATAGAATGTTACATATGAAGCATGGTGCCAAAACATATTTCCTATTGATTTGAATAAAACAACGTATGTGAGATATGTTCAAAATTGAATATATTATTTTATACATACAAATTATTTAGAGTGGACATGCCGATTTATGCCAAATCAAGAACATATATTGGAGTACGGAATGATTGAAGCTCAAATAATGTGAATGAGAGAGTGAGGATAATAAAATATGATTTCGTAAATTGGTTGATTAAAGTAGATGAACACACTAAATAATAAAACGAGGAGCGTAGATTATGTTGTGATAAAGAATCATGAAATCGTAAATGGTAGTATATATGAAGTGTCAAAGCTAAACTAGATAGTCCATATACATAAAAGGATGTGACCTTTTGTGTAATATGTACAAAGTTGAAGATGGGGGATGCCAAAAAAAATCTTTACAAACACAAAGTTCTTAATTTCAAAATGAACACTTTTTTATTGATGCATTAAGGAACTAGCTTGACGGAAATCAAATCACAAGAAATAGAATATCGAGATTTACACTACTAAAAATCAAAGAGTAGTTATATTCCAAAGTAAATATATGTGTGTGAACGTGTGCATGAAATGTCTCGATGATTTAAAAGTGATTAGAATGCTTTCTTTCTTTATGTATGAGCTTTAGACTTTTGTTAGCTTTTAATATAATAAAAATGCTAATGTGCTAATACCAAATGAATAATTCAATAATAGGTACTATATATTTTGGATTTCATTTATGTTGTGTTTTAAGTATTTATGTTTCATTGTATCTTTGTTGTCCTGTGATGATACATCAACATTGGTATGATTTGTGAGACCATAATACAATGTATTATTTTTATATAGATGGCAAGTACCACATGAAGAGACAGAATAACTAAGAACTGATTCAAGCAATGTCGACGAAAAGATATAGCGATATATGATATATGACTTTTTTGACGACAACCGGACAGACATCATACAACATCTTATTACATCATTTCGTCTTACATCAGCAGTTCATTCTATAAAGTTATAGTGAGTTCAGTCAAAACTCAAGGTCTACCGATATACTAGAGGTCCGCTGGTGGTTTTAGTGCAACCGTTATTGTAAACCAATATTAAATTCTCCACAAAAAGACAAGATCCAGTTGAATTGAACATAGACAAGAGTCAATGACGCATATTAGGTTGTCATATTTTACAACAATACAATTAGTTATGTATCACGCCTGATAAGTTACTATGAAGACAACTAATCCTAACAGAATCAAATAAGTTATCTCTCTGTCTAGCTTTTGTAGGTATTAGTCGTTAGAAACATGATGGTCTTTCTAAGTAAATATCATTATGCTTTATTCATGCTAGTTGAGAATTTTTATGTACTCTAACAACTGGATAGCACATATTACAATATGCATTTTTTCTATCGTGTTTTGTAATAAAACAACTCTACAAAATGAAACATTTTAGCTTCTATATATGCCACCAGAACAAAGCATACCATAATCAAAGTTGACCCATAACAAAAATATGCTCACAATTACACTACATCCGCATTGATTAATGCAGTCTAACGCCCATATAAAATTTGACCATGTTCAAACAGAAGACTACAAAAAATTGGACTACAACGTAACTGAGTGTTGGAATTCAGACTGCTAACCAAACAGGATAAAACCAGACTGCACACAATAATTCTGAGTTGTAACAAAACATAATCAGATAGCATCTAGACTAAACCATGCAATCTGACTTTTAAACATAATTGGCACACCTTATTAACCGCTTGTCTTCTACCGTCATGTAATTCTTTTTTTTTGGTGGGAGTCATGTAATTCATTTTTATCATTTAATAATTAACAAAAATTGTATTCAATCTTAGACTGACTAGTCTCAATCTCGTAATCAGCTCAATCCAGCTGCTGGATTCAATCACGTGCCAAACGGGGCTTTGGGGTTACAGTGTTCTGAGTTGGCGCAGAAAGACATACCAAATCGGAGTTAACCCGGTTTAAATACTTTCCAAAGAGGTAATGTTTCTAATTTTACTTCTATATTCTTTGTGAGGCTATATGTCCATTAAAGTTGGCAAGCTAAAAGGGATCCGCCTCCACCCAATCTCCACGAGTTGTAGAGAATTTACGGCGGCCAAACTAATTTCTCCCTGTACTGCACCCTCTCCCGCGGTCCCGCCCAACCTCCACGAGCTTTTTGGCATCCTCCACCCAGTCCACCTTCACAAGCTCATCTACCACCTGTTGCACGCCCCACTTCCCCAGCGCGAAAGCGCAGTCCAGCTCTCCGGCTTCACATGCCGCGGGGATCAGGGCCTCGAACGTCCCTGCATTTGGCCAGCGGGCATTCTGCTTCATTTCAGCAAACACCTTGCACGCGGCGGCCAGGTTGCCGTCCTTACAGTATGCAGCGATGAGGATGTTGTAGGTTCGAGCGTCGATCTTGATTCCCTTTGCCTTTATCTTGTCGAACACCTGCTGCACCTCCAGGGTACGCCCTTGTGATGCCAGATTGCCAGGCATTCGATCTGCGTCCACAGACCTGCCATTTCGGTGGAACCCGTCTATCATTATGTTGAAGGTGACCGCGTTCGGCGTCATTCGTCTCTCCTCCATTCGATCCACCTCGGACACAGCAGCGTCGGGCTCCCCTGTCGCAAACAGCACACGGAGAATGGAATTCAGCAAATGGGGTTCGAGCTGGAAGGCCGGGTTGTCATTCGTCTCTCCCCAGCACTGATGAATGTTGAGAGAAGAGCAGTGAAAGAGAGAGCGGTGCGGCGGCACCCAAGTGTGGCGTGGTCGGCAAGCCCTGTGTGACCGAAAGGGTGATGATCAGCACCGTGAAGCCCTCACGGGAGATGTGGTGAGGAATCGCACGGCATACTTGTAAGGGTGGGTGGTTCTTCGGAAGTCCACGTGGGAGGAGTGTGTGAAGAAGAAGAAGAAGAAGAAGGGATAAGGAGAAGGAGAAGGAGAAGGAGAAGAATATAGTTAAAAATGGATGATGCAGATCGATTGTGTAGATCCATGGCCTCTTGATGTATTTCTTTTATAGATGCATGTCGAATATTACTTATGTTGTATTTGGAATGAGGTGAGTTGTAATGGCCAAGCTATTGCATACATGAAGGAAAATGGTTGGTCCCTATATCTATAGATATGAAAATCCTTCCAAATGTCCTTAATCCTTCCAAATGTCCTTGATGGGTTTGTCGATCTCAATGGATGTGGAGATTAGGCATTTCTAGATGGAAAGAAGTATTTAAAAGTTGCAAAAGCTAGGAATGGCAAAACCATAAGATATGAACTAAACGTATTTGGTATATCAAAGCTCCTTGTGATATGAATGTATTCTTGTGTAAATGACTTGTTACGTGTGTTCCTATATATGTCCACCAAAAGAAGAAAATGAGCTACAACATGCATATTATGGTGTTGATACGATATCCCTATGCTTATAGTGTAGTTTTAGCACCTATTGATTCTTTTGTTACCTTTATTTCTCACACCCACACACAAATCAAATGATTGATTAATTGACAATGAAATGTAATGGGGAAAATTTGATCCCCATACTCTCTCTGGTGAAAACAGAATAAAAATGTTCTCTACAAAATATCTAACAAAGAGAAAGAAATATTATCCAATTGTGCTGAAATATGACAAAAAGAACTTATAGTGTTTCCGTTCCCAACTAGGATCCTCGTGTATCTTTAAAAACTACCATCATTTTATCAATGTTTGCTTGTACTAAGGATAGTTATACATATCTAAAGTAGTTAATTAAGATTTTACAAAATTCTTATAGATGTTTTGTTAATAAATTAGGTTTTCCCTAGCTACGTGGATTTGTTCTTCCGGTGCAGTCTATATATGTGGCATAGGAATCTACTCCACATCATACCAAACCTACCCAATCACTTCATAAATTTATAATATACAAAGAATAATCTCTAATGGACCTCCTAATTTGATCCTTTTCTATCCTTCATTTGTAATGCAACATTAATGTATTTAGAGATTAAAAACAATAATATAGCATTCATCGACATTATTTAAAATCCCCTAATTTTATGGGTTTTTAAAGAACACACTAGTACAGAATATGACATATGATGTCACCTTTGATGGCGTTAGTTAAACAAGAAACACTGACAGCATAGATTAATAACGTCAGTTATGTAAGACATCCATACCATATGTGAAGGTCTGTTGATTAAGAAAAGACACGCATACCACTTTTACTTCAACGTCAGTTTCTTATAATAGAAATTGACATCTAAAATTACCTGCAAAATATAATTTTTGAGGAAAAATTTACCTCCAAAACTTTCAATACGTCGTCAGTTTTTTGAAAACTGACGATAAATGTTTCACACCATGTCCTTGTGGAAAATTCATCCCCTATTTAGTGTCGGTGTTATCACCAGAAACTGACGACTAAAACTCTAAACAAGGCGGTGCAGATTTGGAGTTAGTTGTCGGTTTTTTTACTAATATCTGACGACATATGTTTCACGCCATGCCCCCATGGAAAATTTATCCCCTCATTAGTCATCAGTTTTTATAAAAAAATCGACGACTAATCACTCTTTGCGAGACAAACTTTTTTTAAGGGGGTAGGTCTGTAGCGTCAGTTTTTTATCTAAAAATAGACGAATAAAACCCCAATGAGGGAAACTTTTTTATTTAGATTTGGTCTTATATGTCGATTTTTAGCAAACAAACGATGACTAAGGGTTAAATACCACCCGCATGAAACAAATTGTTCTCCATTCTCTCTGTTTCATCGTGATTATGAGTTTTAGCCGCCTTCGCTCCTCCATCCGCCGCCGCAGGCTGCTTGCTACTTGCATCCTCTGCTCGCTAGCTCCTCCATTCTTCCTTCGGTCTTCCTCCAACTGCCTCCAGGAGATGTCGGCGGATCAGATGTTGTACCCACCACCTGAGGACGCCGGCGGCCGGAGCTGCTGTGCTCACCAGCTGCTTGAGGAGCTGCTATGCTCACCACCGCCGAAGCTCGGGCCTGAGGACTCTGGAGCTCACCGGCCGCTTGAGGAGCTTCTGCTTCCCCTAGTGCTAGGTAGGTTTGATATCCCCCAAACAACCCTTGTATCAATAAACGTGTTTATGCATGTTTGAGACAGGAATCGAATTTGACAAATACTTGAACTATATCTTAACCTGATAACAATGAAATGTGACCTATTGTGCATGTTGTTATATTTGAGACCTAATCTTGTACACATTTCACCCTAATCTTGTATTAACTATATTGCTCAAATCTTGTGATCAATCCATCTAAGATATTAAAACCCTATTGTTAGATCTCTGATTTGGTAGTGATGTGTCACCCTAACATCTATATGAATCTATATTGTATGATGTAGATTGATGATGATGCATGACCTAGTTTGAAATTTTCAAATCAATTATGAATCTCTCCCTCCCTAGGTCATGACTAATTTATGTGTAATGATTATCTTGATGGTGAGAATGCATGACATTAGAGATGTTGAAATCAATGTTATAGAATATGGTACCTAGACTAAGGTATGATTAAGACTACAAGATGTTTCTATTATATATACATACATGTATTTTGTTGGCCTAGAAACCCGTCTGAGATTTACTCATTAGGAGTAAATCTTGGATAGTCCCCGATTTGGGACTGTTCTTGAACACTTAATCTCACTTGTGATGTAAGTGTATAATGTATATTCGAATTTCATGATGTTTTGTCAACACTTCCCCATTTGTTCTCTAAGTACATATGTTGGTGGGCATATGCCCATGTACATCAGTGTACTTGGAGAACTGCGGGGAAATGATGTCGAATTTTTTTTTAAAACCGAATACACATCATACACTTACTAGTGAGATTAGATGTTTAAGAATGGGATAGGTGGTACACACATTTATTATATATAAGACCCTAACCCTAATCTTTTAGCCCTAAACCCTAATCTTTTAATGCTAAACCCTAATCTTTAAATAATTATCCCTAGATCTAAAATAATAAATCCTAATAATATTCTATCTGTAAATCCTTGACTTAATATGTAACCCCTAAACCCTAATATATACTTATTTTATCTTTGATCATAGAATGGATAGATCATGGATGTCCATTCCAAATCATTACACCCCACAGTTTATTGCTGGTCTTGATCAGTTTATTAGATTTGCAGAGGAACATAGGAAACTACCTGGAGATAGGTTCTATTGTCCATGTAGGCATTGCGGCAACAACTTGAAAGTCATCACTGGTGATGAAATCAAAAGTCATGTCATGTGCAACGAGATTGTACAAGACTATATTGAATGGTACTGGCATGGAGAGATTTTAAACCTCAAATCAGCAGATGTCGATAGCAGTGCTTGTGTGGAAGAAAAAATTGCATCCAATGATGTAGATGTGAACGAACCGGTTCCAATAGATGTCATTGATGAGATGCTGGATAGTTGTGGGGTAGAGCACACCGATCCACCTCCCATGTTTAGGAACATTGTGCATGATGCCAAGAGACCGCTATACACAGGTTGTACTAAGTTTATGAAGCTTAGCACTGTGTTGAAATTGTATAATCTAAAGGCTAAGAATAGATGGAGCGATAAAAGCTTCACGACATTGTTGTCTTTGTTGAAAGAAATTCTTCCTGAAGGAAACGAGCTTCCAATCTCAACATACGAGTTAAAGAGATTGTTATGCCCAATGGGAATGGAGGCTAAGAAGATACACACATCCTTGAATGATTGTGTATTATATCAAAAGGACTATGTGGATTTGAAAGATTGTCTAAAATGTGGGGCGTCAAGGTATAAAATGATGACTTCGAGGAAGTCCAAAAGTGGTTCTCTTGCCAAGGTGATGTGGTATCTACCTATAATACCACAATTTTAGTGCTTGTTTGCCAATCTGATAGATGCAAAGAATTTGAGGTGGCATTGATAACCTCCTATTTTAGTAGTTTATCTTAGTCATTTTCTTTAGTTTTCCATACTCTTTTTACGTTTATACTGTACATAAACCTAATTTTATCCCTTTTTGTAAATACATCATCAAACTAACTTTTTCCTTTTATACTTGCAGAAAAAGCACAAAAAAATCATAAAAGAATAAACCAGTCCCAAGACCGCATGGAGTTCAAACGGTCTGGAGACCGCATGAAGCCAAACGGTCTGGAGACCGCATGAAGCCAAACGGTCCCAAGACCGCATGGAGTTCAAACGGTCCCAAGACCGCATGAAGCCAAACGGTCCCAAGACCGCATGGAGTTCAAACGGTCCTGAGACCGCATGAAGCCAAACGGTCCCAAGACCGCATGGAGTTCAAACGGTCCCGAGACCGCATGAAGCCAAACGGTCCCAAGACCGCATGGAGTTCAAACGGTCCCGAGACCGCATGAAGCCAAACGGTCCCAAGACCGCATGGAGTTCAAACGGTCCCGAGACCGCATGAAGCCAAACGGTCCCAAGACCGCATGGAGTTCAAACGGTCCCAAAGACCGCATGGAGTTCAAACGGTCCCGAGACCGCATGAAGCCAAACGGTCCCAAGACCGCATGGAGTTCAAACGGTCCCAAGACCGCATGAAGCCAAACGGTCCCAAGACCGCATGGAGTTCAAACGGTCCCAAGACCGCATAGAGTTCAAACGGTCCCAAGACCGTTTGACGCCAAACGGTCTCAAGACCGTTTGACGCCAAACGGTCTCAAGACCGTTTGACGCCAAACGGTCTCAAGACCGTTTAACGGCAAACGGTCTCAAGACCGTTTGACGCCAAACGATCTCAAGACCGTTTGAACCCAAACGGTCTCCAGACCGTTTGGACCTCACTCAAGGCCTATAAATAAGACCTCAAGGGTCATCCCTGAGGAGAGTCCAGACGTCCAGAGGCTGTCTCTCTACTACCAGAACAACTCCATCCACCGCCCGAGGCTGCCGGTCTAAGACTCACGTTCCATTGCAAAGCTACCTTCTCTCTCATCAACAAAGAAGGTGAGAGGAGAAGATCCGTCGTCGAGCAAGCCACGAAGGGTGAAGATCGTTGCTCTCTCCACCAAGGGTTCAACCTTCTCTCCTCAGTGGAGATGATGTTCTTTCTATCTCTTCTTGCCTCCTCCTTTGTTGTTCCCTCTATGAGGAGCGAGTAGTTCCATCCACTGGGGCGCGGGGACTAGCCCCGCTGCCCATGTTTTGTATTTTGTACTAAAAAGATGTTATCCTTTCATTTTAATACTAAATCGTTTCATACATGCTTGAATGATGGCCACGTTCTTGTATGAATCTATTGTCTTTTGTTGTGGTTTGTCTATGACCGCTCTCGAGACTCGAATACTGATTTAGTGTTGGTTTCTGGTGTGTGTATCCACCACGCATCCGTTTCGGTGTCTAGGAGTGTATCTCAAAGAGTGGAGTAAACTCACTATCATCCGTTGCACTTCCATCTGTATGGAAGTAACCTTGGTAAGTCGAGGAACACACTTTGCGAGGGGAATGATGTAAAGCATGTGACCATTTGATCGGGAATGGCTGGCGTTGCAACATTCCCGCACTTCTCGTAGCTAGGTTATCCGAATAGGAGACTAGGCCTACAAAGATACTATTCGATTTGATAATTATCGCTCGCTTGTTAGTTTCAGATGCACGTTTCATGAGGTGGAGTAAGATTCTCTCTTTGGAGACTACATATCTTCGTTGACACGTAGAAATGTACCGAATGAGAGCTACTTAACCCTTGAAGGATGTGATGCATTGCTCTTGTCTTATAAGGCATCGGTCTTGTGGAACATCGAAGGATGCAATGCATCGCTCTTGTCTTACAAAGGCATCGGTCTTGTGGAACATCCTTGGATGCATTGCATCGCTCTTGTCTTATAAGGCATCGGTCTTGTGGAACATCCATGTATCTAGCTTATAAGTCTTGCTTGCTTAGTACATATACAATGCATGTGTAGCGGTGGTAAATACCTGCTTAACCCCAGTGATTCATCATCATTTGTTAAATCTTAGTTTTACTTGCTTTATTTACTTTTCATGCTTTAGTCTAAAAACCAATCAAAATCCAACTTTTCGATATAAGTGCCAATTAGTAAAATAACTAAGTGAAGTGATGTACGTTTTCCATCTTGTTGCTTGCAACAAGACCGTTGTCTTTTGGGTTCGATCCTAAATCTGTACTATGATAAGGCTTCCATACTCTTATGGGGTTGGAGTTGTTATCTAAGCACCAGTTCTAGGTAAACCTAGGGAAGATATAAATCCTCTCTAGGGTTTTTGGTGCAAATTTTGGGACTCCCATTGGAAGAGTAAAATCTTTTGGTGTAAGCCTCAACTCCATCAAAAAATGGCGCCGTTGCCGGGGACAACGGAACATTAGTATTTCACTTAGTTTATTTTTCTAGTTGGTTAGGATTTTACACTTTTTTTTTGAATCATAATTCACCATCTTCTTGAAGCTTTCATATTGTCTCTATTATCTAAAGGTGTTCTCTTTTCTTTACTCAGGTAGAACCCGTATATGCAATCACCGCATAATCGAGGATTCTCCCCTGATCCGGAGTTTGACTCCGAGGTAGAGAGAAGTTTCCACCGCAGAATCCGTCTCAATTGCCAACGCGCTAGTCAAATGGCTGACGAACAGCATCAAGCCGCTTTGGTGATGGAGAGAGTCAATGCTGCTATAGCCGCACAACGGGCACAACTCATTGCAGACACCCGTGCCCAAATACAAGCGGAGATACGAGCAGATGAGCAAGCCCGCATAAGAGCAGAGACCGAGGCTGCTCAGCTCGAATTATGAAACAAGCAACTGAGGGACTATGCTGTTCCGAAGAATTATGAAGACAACCACCCGGTCCGGCCTCCGATCATCAATATCCCAAACTTTGAGATCCGGACCCAGTGGATCCAGATTATGCAAGGAATTTCCTTCTCTGGAGGTTCAGGAGACGATTGCATGGACCATTTGAAACGGTTTAAGGCATTATGCCGCCTGGTCCCGCAAGCTGGCATTGCTTTCGACGCAATAATTCTCCACCTGTTTCATTTCACCTTATCTGGAAGGGCTTTGAGTTGGTACAACTCATTGGACAGAGAACCCATCATAACCACTTGGGCCCCTCTAGAGGAAAAATTCTTGGAGAAGTTCTTTCCACTCTCGCTTACCTATGAAATCAGAGGGCAGATCAACCATTTCTCCCAGCTACCTGGAGAAACCCTCGCTGAGGCATGGGAAAGATTCAAGGAACTTCTACGCAAATGCCCTCATCATGGAATTTCATAGAATCAATTGATTGAAACTTTTTATCGGGGGGTAAGCGATGACATTAAACAGTTCTTAGATTCCTCATCTGGAGGAAATTTCATGAGGAAAAACTATGAAGATGCCTGGAAGATCGTTACCTTAGGAGCCGAAAACCAGTCCAATTAGGGACGGTCAGCCGGAAAAGGCGTCTTAAAAGTCTTTAAAGCTGAAGAATCTATGGAACTTAAGTCAATAGCCGAGGCTTTGAAGACAATCGCTCATAAACAGCAAACCCTTGAAACAACTCTAGGGGAAATTGATAAGAAGAAAACCCCGCTGGTTCATCAAGTCAAAGCCGTCACAGGATCCTGTGAGGCTTGTCATGCTTCGGATCATCCGACTCTTTCCTGCGGAATGCTCTATAATGTGATGATGGATCTGCATCCACCACCACAATCCTATGAGGCCATCACTAATCAGGCTGAAGATCAGATTCCGGAGCAAGTCAACTCCATCCATACTATTCCCGGACAAGTTTATTATAATACCAGTCAACCAAGGAACCATCCTGGGTTCCAGTATGGAAATCCTTCTGGAACTGCGAATCCGCAACATCAGACACAAGGGGGATTTGACAGTAGGCTGCCTCCTGGGTTTCCAAACAATTTTAACCAAAATCAAGGGAACCCAAGGAACAATTTCCCTAGGGCTAACTACCCTAGAAATCAATCAGCCTACTATCAGTACACTCATTCCCCGCTTCACCCACAGTTGCATACTCAACAGTCCCAACAACAAAACCCTCAGAAAAATGCTACCGCGCAGCCGGAAGATGAGCTATCTTCAATAAGACAGATGCTGCAATCTCAGCAAACCATGCTGGCCAACCAACAAGCTCAACAGAAGGCAGTTGAAGCACAGCTTGCCCAGATTGCTGAACAATTGAAACCCCCAACAGGCACTTTCGCTGGGCAGCCCGAATCGAACCCTAAACATGGGCTGAATGGACATGAGCAATCAAATACTATGCCAGCAGCATAACAATGTTTTAACTTCGTCGAGCCAGCGACATAAAACCAAGGCACTTCTTGGGAGGCAACCCAAGACCTGAGTATCATCTTTTATTTTCTTGCTTTCTCTAAGTTCTTTCATCATTAAAAAAAATATATAATACAAAAAATCTACATAATCAAAACTACAAAAACAATACATAATACAAACAACATAAAAATTCATAAACCAAAATACACAAAATATATATATATATATATACATACTCAAAACCAAACATAAAAATATATAAACCCTTTGTGCCCCTCCAAACGGTCTCCAAACCGTTTGGAGCCAAACGGTCTTGAAACCATTTGGACTCCAAACGGTCTTCAAACCGTTTGGAGCCAAACGGTCCTGAAACCGTTTGAACTCCAAACGGTCTCCAAACCGTTTGGAGCCAAACGGTCCTGAAACCGTTTGAACTCCAAACGGTCTCCAAACCGTTTGGAGCCAAACGGTCTCCAAACCGTTTGGAGCCCAAATGGTCCTCAAAACGTTTGGGACCAAACGGTCTTGAGACCGCTTGGGACCAAGCGGTCTTCAAACCATTTGGAATACAAAAGGTCACCAACCAATCACTATAAATATCAACCCTACCCCTCCGTCTTTCTCTCTTCGAACCTTCGAATTATCAAGAGCTTTCGTGCGAAGAATCTTGTTCTTGCTCCTGTTGCATCCGCGCAAGCTTCTCACCCGTTCGTCCATCCACCTTCCGCAAGGTAGTCCGGCGACTACAAGCACGCTGCTCACTCTGACGTCTCTTTCGCCGCCATCGCAGTCGTCATCGAACGAGTTCACCGACTCCTCTATCGCCTTCGTCGCCGTGCCGTTCTGTCGCCACCATCATGGCGCCAGTTGCCGTTTCCTTTACCATCGCACGACGTCTCTTGATCCGCCATCGCCGTCGCTGTCGAAAGATTTCACCGACTCTCCCACCGCTTTCATCGTCGTCGCCGTTCTTCTCATCGTTTTCGAAGGCGCCACCGCGTTCTTCACCTTCGCGCCGTTCCACCTTCTCCCGCGCCGGCGACCTGCGACTCTTCGCTTTCCAAACGGTCTTGAAACCATTTGGGACCAAACGGTCTTGAAACCGTTTGGAACCAAACGGTCCTGAAACCGTTTGGAACCAAACGGTCCTCAAACCGTTTGGGACCAAACGGTCGTGAAACTGTTTGGAACCAAACGGTCCTGAAACCGTTTGGAACCAAACGGTCCTCAAACCGTTTGGAACCAAACGGTCCTGAAACCGTTTGGAACCAAACGGTCCTGAAACCGTTTGGTCTTCGTTTCCCTTTTTGCTTTCACAAAATATAAAAGATATAACTACAAATCAAATTTACATTGTTTCAAATCTTCTCTAATTATGAAACTCTTATTTTTTTCAGAAATGGCGTCACCAGCAAACAAAACTTCCGGCTCAGGAACTGCCCCTGCTCTGACAAGGGAGCAGATGATGGAAGAGCGAGACAGGCTCATACAGATCAGGGACACTTACAACACCACCAGAGCCGTCCCTCCCAAGACCAAGATCATCGACGTCCTTTGTGAGATAACCCGCCTCACCAAATGCTTGGGTGAGGCCCCTGAAGAGGACATCGAGCACATCTCTTCTGAAGATGATGAAGGATCAGACTACATACCGAATCCCGATGAAGACTCCTCTGCCCAAGAGACAGAGGGAAAACGCAAAGCTGCAAAGGCTGCATCTGGGCAGCCCCCCAAGAGGGCAAG
Source organism: Alisma plantago-aquatica (assembly GCA_963693085.1). Classification (NCBI taxonomy): domain Eukaryota; kingdom Viridiplantae; phylum Streptophyta; class Magnoliopsida; order Alismatales; family Alismataceae; genus Alisma; species Alisma plantago-aquatica. Next base: position 640,249,978 of record OY856411.1, read on the forward strand.
AAAACAAGTCCACCCTCTATCTGCCATGGACCAACCCTTCGCCAAACCATCCACCTTTGCTGCTACCACTACTACCCCTGCAGCTACCATCCCTACCACCTTCATTCCCATTACCGCCCCAATACCACCACCAGAGCACCTATCCATCCAAACCTCCATCACCACCGATAAAACCCTTAAACCAACCAAGTATGTTTGCTCCAGCATACTAGCTAAAATGGGAATTCACGAGCGCATCTTCAAAGCGCTACAAAAAGCCAACCTTACCAGGTTGTGCTTAATACCTGAAATATCCTACATTGAGCCCACAGCGGAATTCTTCTCCTACCTGACAAAGGAGCCCGTCGACATTGCAGATAGGTCACGGGATGGGGGTGATAGAAGGATTGTCACCCAAATCTTTGGTAGCAACGTCGTCTTAACAGAGAATATGCTAAATTCAATATTCATTGACGACCTGGAGCAGCTACAAAAGGCCAAATCAGTGGGAACTGATCATCCAGAATTCAACCGCCATACATTCTGGAAAAGCTTAACTGGGATTCCCACATACGACGCCAAAACATGCAAAGCGTCCAACATACACTCCGGATTTGTGCGCACTCTGCACAAAATCCTAGCTGGTGCACTTTTTCCAAGAACGGAAGGAGGAAACGTTACAATATCGGACCTCTTTGTCCTCTGGTCTATCCTCAACGGACGGCCAGTCAACATCGGACGGTTGATGGTCCAGAAATTATCCGCCGCCTTCATAGGGAAAGATATGTGTTTGGGGGGCCATGTCACATCCATAATTAAATTTTTTAAGATGGACAGGCTATTACCCCAATGCACGCAAATAAAGGGGGACATCCTTACAAACGAACAATCTTTGAAAAATTCGTTTATAATCAAAGAAAAGGATGGAAAGTTACACTATGTATTCTGCCCGATGGTTAAGTCATCAAGAACCCTCCTTCCGTTACCGGAGCTAGCACACTATGATATGACACAGCTCCTCTTTTCTGACGAGGAGCTTACTCATCTACTAGCTTCGGTCACACCCGCTGAAAAGAAACAAACTGCGGGCCCAACTGAAATGAGCATCACAGCTCCGACAGCTCAACCTACAAAAGTCCCTGTCAAACGACCTTCTAGAAGGTTGCTGTAGGCCCAACAGCTGTCGGGGACACCAACGTCCCGCCCAAAACCGGAGGACGAGCGGTTCAACGATGAAATCTTAACAACTTCCTCATTTGACTCTTTCATCCAGAGTCTAAATGAGCAGCTCTCCACTGCCCCCACCACTACTTTCCTCCCCACATCCACGCCAGCATTCACACCCACCCTAACATCGGGCTTCCCTTTCCCCACCTCCATGCCCGACTTCACCACCTTTCCATTCACATCCACAGTTCCCACCCCTTCATCATCAGTGCCACCTTTTTCGCCACAAATACCACCGCTCTTCACATCCGCCACCACCCCGACACCGCTGGTGACTTCATCAACAGTCACTACGCAGTTCGGGACATCATCAGTGTCTCCTCTGCAAGACACTACCACCATCCCACATAGGCCCCAGCCACATCACCCTTCCGCCTCTGGGGTCCCCATAACTAACATCGGTGAGGAATTCGGCCGTCAATTTGACGCTGTCCGAAACCTCCTCACCGATCCTTCTAACCTATTACATTCTATTTTTTCTTGTGTACAGGACTTATCTAAACAGGTAACCAGGATCGACAACCAACACCGAGCTCTACCTGTCGTCCTACAAGGCATCCAGCAACGACAGGATGAAGTGGCTAAGCAAGTTGAGCATATCAACAGCCACACCAACAACCTGCCAGACCTGATCCTTGAGGCAACGCGCCAGCAAGAAGCTACGACAAGAAAAGTCGATGAGATCTCTAACCAGACTCACCCTCTGCAAGAGAATCTCCGCAAGCTTGAGCAGAATCAAGAAGAGCTAAGCACGCGCCTGGCTACCATCGACGAAACAATCACGCAGCTCCATCATCATCAAGAGGAAGCAAATATCAATGAAACACAACAACTACGTGCCCAAGTCACAGATCTGACAGCACGCCTCCTCTCCGCCGAGGGCAGATACACAGATCTCAAAGAAGCCCACGACGCACTGCTCGAGAAACACGAACATCTGCAAGTGGCTTTCGATGAGCTACAAGCCACTCACCGGCGGTGTAAAAAGTCGACTAACAAGAAGACAACCGACGAAGCTGCGGCCGACAACGACGATGATGATGAAAAAGAAGACGAATCCGATTCATCTGCTGACTCCAATAAAGACACATCTTCAGGAGACAAGCACGATGACGGTGAAGACCCCGGGAACGCAGCAGGACCCTCCCATAAAGGGTCTGATAAAGGACACCAGGAAAGTGACTACCACCCCAAGTCCCCACAGCATGACAACGTAAACATTTCTACGGGGACCAATTCTTTGATTACTCCGCTATGGGGTCAATGGGGGAAGCTGCCAAGGATGCGGCCTTCGCTGAGCTCCAACAATGCATACTAGGAGCCAGCGCTACCTCACCGAAAACTTCTCCCCCCTCCTCAACACCTTCTCCCCCTTACCTAGACGAGGCAGACCGAGTGAGTCTAGATACTGACGCAGATCTTGACTCCGCCTCCGATCTAGACGACAACCTCAAAGGCCATGAAGAGGCCCCAGAACAGCACGCCTCCCCTCCACCACAAGACCTCCCCCCGCCACCTCCTCTCCCACAAAAAATGCACGATCTTGATACGACAGCCATCTCTACTTTAGATGCTCAGGACATCTTCATCCTGAACACTATAGTAGACGATGCAAAAGCGGGGGACGACATAGTTTACAACAATACAAAAACCAGGCGTACGTTGACACGTGAAAATTTTCGTTGCATCCTCCGACCCCGGTCTACGATGCCAATGCCAATCTTCCGTGTCCTCCTCGCCAACTGTATAGAAATCTATAGAAGTAAACAGCGGATACAACCAGCCTTCAACGCTTCACCCGCATTGTCTTTTGGCCTTTTACACAAAAGCTTGCGCGCGAGGTCGATTGAGCGGCTGTGTGCCGGTTTAGCACGTCGGGCACGCTATATCACAATGCCTTTCCAAGTCTCAGACCACTGGCTTTTTATGATAGTGGATACCGAAGCAAGGGACGCTAAAGTTTACAACTTCAATAGCGCCGAGCTACCAGCCGGCATAATAAACTTCGTCGGAAACGCAGCAGGTGAAGCCCGGTGTATACCCTTCCGGCTGCTCAAAGTAATCTGGGCTGTACGCCCTTCTCTTCGTCAAGACTGGAGCCAACCCTGGTTCAGAATCATTAACCCTCCAGTTCAAGCCACCATGGGATCTGGGGACAGTGCTTTCTACACCATCCGACATATCCAAGCGTTGAACCAAGAAATCCCTTTCACCGACTTGGCAGCTGAAGACTTCCATTCGTTACGAGGACGCTACGCCATGGAGCTCATCTGTGACAGAAGATATTTCAACGATCCGACTATGTCACCAGATGATGTTCCAAGGTATCTCTACTCAGTTGTACAACGTCGACAACGGCAACCCTTCCGCCAAATTCTGAAAGAGTCTGAACAACACAAGTCGCCAGAAGAAGATACCAGCAAGAACGATCCTGCTTACACCACTAAACCAACTTTTCCTGATTTTGATCGCGATTCTTGCAAAGGTCTCACCGACCTTGAAATGCGCATCATCATGGCGAATCTCTCCGCAGAAAAAGATGGCATAGTATTCATGTCTCAAGACATTATCGTGATGGCCGATTCACTGTGAGAAACTTTACAAGATAAGGGGCAACTTTCTGTCAGCCTCATGACAGCTTACTAGTCTCAGATTGGCCAACATAATCCAGATACATACATGGCGTCCCCATACATGAAGGATGATCTACTCAAACTCAAAAACTTCGGCACAACGGAAGCGTTGATCGCATATCTCCAACATACAACGCCGAAGTTCATCATGTTACCAATCCTGCATCAAGAGCACTGGATTCTTCTGGCAAATAACCTCCAAGACGGAACAACTACAATATACAACAGTTCCGACAGCCAGTTCAACGCCCGACAACGACACTACGTCGTAACGCCTAAGACGCCAACAGAAGAAATGGCAAAAGAGTGCGCTGCGAAATTAATAGAGCTTCTGAGTCAGCACACTAAGGCATACAGCAAGGAACACTTCAATCGCCCCGCCTTCTGCCACAAATGCCCCCAGCAAATACGACAATCCAACGACTGCGACTTCCACGTCCTCTACTGGATGTACACCATAATCGTTCTCCAAAGACCAGTGGAGGAAATGACTGACGTGGACTACCACGCCTTACGTGGGCAGTTCGCATCTACACTACTCCGTTCTCCAGGGGCAAACGAAAATCTACCTTAACCTGGAGCCCTTGTTCTAATGATTTCTCAACCTATCACTTTGCCACTCTGGGACAGAGTGTGTGATAAGTTAGGGGGGGATACATTAGACAAGGGCTAGGTATCAACTTCTATACTCCCTTTTTCTTTAACACTTTCCATACATTTCTTCATTCTTAAAATCTTTTACAATTCTTTAAGTCTTAATTCTTTTCACAATTCTCTTTCAAAAATAGTCACCTCAACTAACCCTAGAATCATGTTAGTCTCTACAAGTAAATAGCACTCAGACATCAAATGGCGATTTATCAATTTCCACCTACTATGGATCCCATATTTTTGCTTCAATTCTTTATCTGACTCTCCACAGGTCAAAATCAGGGCAGAAATAAGCCGAGGTCTCGAGGATGAGAGGAAAATTAGGCAACTTCCAAATCAAAAAGTTCTGCAAGTGGACCGCAAACCAAATAAGTGCATGCTGAAAAAACTTTAAGAACAACTTTCCTCTCTTCAAAATAAAAGAGGCTTGGCCGCCCAAAATAAATCCTCATTCCAAAACCCAAGCCTGTGAGTTTTTGAATAAAAGCCAGAGAGACGAATAAAATCATGAGAGTTGTGCCACGCATAAGGACCTATATGAAGAACTGATAAAGGGCTCACCCGGCCGGCACATTCCGCTGCCCTCACAAAGGCAGATGTGTCGCGTCCGGTAGTGAAACCCTAAAAGTTCCAAGTATATGAAAAGGCTCATAAAGGACTTGCCCGACCGGTACATTCAGCTGCCCTCATAAAGGCAGATGTGTCGTGCCCGGTAGTGAGATCCTAAAAAGCATATACAGCCCCTCCCCCGCTTGAAAGGGAGCTACACTTAAAAGCCTTTAGCCAACCCTCATACCCTCTCTAGCTTCCAGTAGGTTTCCAGAGAGGTATAAAGTTGATTAGAGTCAACGACATGCACAAAATAAATGTGGTCCCAAGGCAAACTTTGAGATACGGAAAAACCTGAGATCCAAGCAACTCTCGAAATCCAAAGGAATCAAGGCATGCAATAAGCCTCGATATGACCCCTGGGGAACTCAGGTCAAGAATTGAAGCAAGAGTATGGAGATCCTAATTAAGATCGCCTCGCCATTTCATGTCTCAGCTCTATCTAACTTGAGGACAAGCTAGACTCTAAGTTAGGGGGGGTGATAACCTCCTATTTTAGTAGTTTATCTTAGTCTTTTTCTTTAGTTTTCCATACTCTTTTTACGTTTATACTGTACATAAACCTAATTTTATCCCTTTTTGTAAATACATCATCAAACTAACTTTTTCCTTTTATACTTGCAGAAAAAGCACAAAAAAATCATAAAAGAATAAACCAGTCCCAAGACCGCATGGAGTTCAAACGGTCCCGAGACCGCACGAAGCCAAACGGTCCCAAGACCGCATGGAGTTCAAACGATCCCAAGACCGCATGAAGCCAAACGGTCCCAAGACCGCATGGAGTTCAAACGGTCCCGAGACCGCATGAAGCCAAACGGTCCCAAGACCGCATGGAGTTCAAACGGTCCCAAGACCGCATGGAGTTCAAACGACCCTGAGACCGCATGAAGCCAAACGGTCCCAAGACCGCATGGAGTTCAAACGGTCCCGAGACCGCATGAAGCCAAACGGTCCCAAGACCGCATGGAGTTCAAACGGTCCCGAGACCGCATGAAGCCAAACGGTCCCAAGACCGCATGGAGTTCAAACGGTCCCGAAGACCGCATGGAGTTCAAACGGTCCCGAGACCGCATGAAGCCAAACGGTCCCAAGACCGCATGGAGTTCAAACGGTCCCAAGACCGCATGAAGCCAAACGGTCCCAAGACCGCATGGAGTTCAAACGGTCCCAAGACCGCATAGAGTTCAAACGGTCCCAAGACCGTTTGACGCCAAACGGTCTCAAGACCGTTTGACGCCAAACGATCTCAAGACCGTTTGACGCCAAACGGTCTCAAGACCGTTTAACGCCAAACGGTCTCAAGACCGTTTGACGCCAAACGATCTCAAGACCGTTTGAACCCAAACGGTCTCCAGACTGTTTGGACCTCACTCAAGGCCTATAAATAAGACCTCAAGGGTCATCCCTGAGGAGAGTCCAGACGTCCAGAGGCTGTCTCTCTACTACCAGAACAACTCGATCCACCGCCAGAGGCTGCCGGTCTGAGACTCACGTTCCATTGCAAAGCTACCTTCTCTCTCATCAACAAAGAAGGTGAGAGGAGAAGATCCGTCGTCGAGCAAGCCACGAAGGGTGAAGATCGTTGCTCTCTCCACCAAGGGTTCAACCTTCTCTCATCAGTGGAGATGATGTTCTTTCTATCTCTTCTTGCCTCCTTTGTTGTTCCCTCTATGAGGAGCGAGTAGTTCCATCCACTGGGGCGCGGGGACTAGCCCCGCTGCCCATGTTTTGTATTTTGTACTAAAAAGATGTTATCCTTTCGTTTTAATACTAAATCGTTTCATACATGCTTGAATGATGGCCACGTTCTTGTATGCATCTATTGTCTTTTGTTGTGGTTTGTCTATGACCGCTCTCGAGACTCGAATACCGATTTAGTGTTGGTTTCTGGTGTGTGTATCCACCACGCATCCGTTTCAGTGTCTAGGAGTGTATCTCAAAGAGTGGAGTAAACTCACTATCATCCGTTGCACTTCCATCTGTATGGAAGTAACCTTGGTAAGTCGAGGAACACACTTTGTGAGGGGAATGATGTAAAGCATGTGACCATTTGATCGGGAATGGCTGGCGTTGCAACATTCCAGCACTTCTCGTAGCTAGGTTATCCGAATAGGAGACTAGGCCTACAAAGATACTATTCGATTTGATAATTATCGCTCGCTTGTTAGTTTCAGATGCACGTTTCATGAGGTGGAGTAAGATTCTCTCTTTGGAGACTACATATCTTCATTGACACGTAGAAATGTACCGAATGAGAGCTACTTAACCCTTGAAGGATGTGATGCATTACTCTTGTCTTATAAGGCATCGGTCTTGTGGAACATCGAAGGATGCAATGCATCGCTCTTGTCTTACAAAGGCATCGGTCTTGTGGAACATCCTTGGATGCAATGCATCGCTCTTGTCTTATAAGGCATCGGTCTTGTGGAACATCCATGTATCTAGCTTATAAGTCTTGCTTGCTTAGTACATATACAATGCATGTGTAGCAGTGGTAAATACCTGCTTAACCCCAGTGATTCATCATCATTTGTTAAATCTTAGTTTTACTTGCTTTATTTACTTTTCATGCTTTAGTCTAAAAACCAATCAAAATCCAACTTTTCAATATAAGTGCCAATTAGTAAAATAACTAAGTGAAGTGATGTACGTTTTCCATCTTGTTGCTTGCAACAAGACCGTTGTCTTTTGGGTTCGATCCTAAATCTGTACTATGATAAGGCTTCCATACTCTTATGGGGTTGGAGTTGTTATCTAAGCACCAGTTCTAGGTAAACCTAGGGAAGATATAAATCCTCTCTAGGGTTTTTGGTGCAAATTTTGGGACTCCCATTGGAAGAGTAAAATCTTTTGGTGTAAGCCTCAACTCCATCAGGCATGCAGAGGTTCAGAAAAATAATGATGGGATCCTACAACATGCATCTGATTCCCCATAGTGGAAGAAGATTGATTTATTGTACCCTGAATTTGGTGAAGAAGTTAGGAATCTAAGACTTGGGCTTTGTACTTAAGGGATGAATTCATACGAGACATTGAGCACCCAACATAGCTCTTGGCTTGTTATGTACAATCTTCCTCCCTGGTTGTGTATGAAAAATAAGTATGTTATGATGTCGTTGTTGATATCGGGCCCTAAACAACTTGGAAATGATATCGACATTTATCTTGAACCTCTGATTGATGAATTAAAGAAACTCTAGGGTGAAGGTGAGATGACCTATGTTGCTTCACATAGAGAGACATTTTGTTTGCATGCCATGTTGTTTTGCACTATTAATGACTTTCCTACATATGGGAATCTGTTTGGATACACTGTAAAAGGATCCAAAGCGTGTCCAATATGTGAAGAGAATACTGATTCAATATGACTAAAACATGAAGACAAGATTGTATATCTTGATCATCGATGGTTTCTTCCAAAATTCCATCCATACCGAAGGTTGCACAAAGTGTTCAATAGATGGAATGAGGAACGGAGTGCGCCTAAACCTATACCAAGGGAGGTTGTTTATGTAAGAGTAAAAGACTTTGTCAATGAATTTGGTAAGAGATCACAATGTACCATGCCCACACAAAGTCACAAATCTTTATTCAAGAAGAAGTCAATATTTTGGAATCTTCCTTATTGGAGTTCTTTGGCAGTTAGGCATTGTATCAATGTCATGCATGTTGAGAAAAATGTATGTGATAGCGTCATTGGTACTCTGTTGAATATACCAGGTAAGACTAAAGATGGGATCAAATCCAGAATGGACCTACATAAAATGGGAATAAGGACAAAATTAACAAAAGTAGTTAGTACTGATTGGAGAACATATTAACCTGTTGCTTGTTACACGTTGTCTAGAAAGGAGAAGAAAGCTTTTTGTGAGTGCTTGGTTAATGTTAAGGTACCATAGGGTTACTCTTCCAACATATGTAGATGGGTATCAATGAAAGATCTGAAGCTGATAGGTCTTAAATCTCATGATTGTCACACTCTAATGCAACAAATATTGCCTGTGGCAATTCAATCTATACTACCAAAGCATGTAAGGTTTGCAATCACCAGACTTTATTTCTTCTTCAACAATCTATGAAACAAAGTTATTGAACTTGAGAATCTTGATAAGTTACAAAGAGAAGTGGTTGTTACCCTATGTCAGCTTGAGATGTATTTTCCTCCTTCATTCTTTGATAACATGGTACATCTTGTTGTCCAATTGACTAGGGAAGTGAAAATGTTGGGACCCGTTTTCTTGCATTGGATGTATCCTTTTAAATGATACTTGAGCATTTTTAAAGGGAGTATTATTGAGGGTTATGTAGCGAGAGAGGTTATGGATTTTTGCAATGACTTTCTGAGTAGTAATGACGCTCATGTAAATATCAAGAATATTGAGGAGTATTCTGGAAAAGGGATTTTAGGAGCACGGATGAAAGTAATCAGTCGTGAGCTATTGGAACAAGATCACTTGTATATTTTATACAACATCAATGAAGTGAGTGTTTATATCATGGAACATACCAATTTCATCAAGAAACAATATCCTCAAGACAATTCAATGTGGCTTTCTCTAGAGAATAACAAGACATTTATTAAGTGGTTTGAAGATAAAGTCTTACATCAACTATCTCAGACATCAAATAATATTGCTAAAAATATCAAATGCCTCACCTTTAAACCAAAAATGAATGTTATGTCTTATGAAGGGTTTGACAAAAATGGGTTCTCATATTACACAAAGCGCCAAGATGATAAGAGCATCATCCAAAATAGTGGGGTCACCCTTCATGCGTCTTCATTGTTTTTTCTAGTGAGAAAGATAAGAGTCCACGTGAAGCTAAAATGTCATATTATGGTGTCATTGAAGACATATGGGAGTTTGACTATGTAGATTTCAGAATTCCACTCTTTAAGTGTAATTGGGTTGATAACACCAAACGAGTTATAGTGGATGAATTTGGTTTCACATTAGTGAATTTTGAAAAGATTGGCGAGAAGGGTGAACCATTTATATTGACATAACAGGTGAAACAAGTATTTTATATCGATGATCCTGCAAATGAAAAATGGTTGGTTTTCCTTCATGGTAAAAGACAGTTCACTAAAGATTCTATATATGAAGAAGACTACTATGATAAGTATGATGACTCGAGTCCATTCTCAGTTAGGTTTCCAACACCAAATATTGAATCTAACGATGACTTAGATGTGCATGGAGATCACATTGAAGGAATGTTAATTGATAAAAGATCTCAATTTTAGAGGCATGTTTTTTTTAATGTTAGATTGATGTGAACTGCACTATGTTATATTAATTTTAGTTATGTTAAATGTTAAATGTTTGATTGTTTTTTGTATGAATCTTTCAGATGGCTGACCATGAGCATGATGATCGTGATGATGATTACCATGAGGGTGAGGCACCGCCTCACAATGTAAGTTTTACTATATATCCTAAATCTAGCTATATCTATGTCCATTTATAAGCTATATCCTATATGTGTTTTTTTGTCAATTTTTAGGTTGATGATGTACCCCCTGAAAACCTTGTGTCACTTGATGAGAAACAAAAAAATAGAAAAAACTAGGGGTATCACTATGACAAACAAGTTACTACAACAAAGGGGCAATGGACCAAAATTGATTGTGGATTTTGATAATGCAACAAATCCAGTTGGGGTTAATCGCAGCTCATTTGTTTCATATCTTGGGGTTCTTACTCGTAGTCATTGTAGTGTAAATGCATAATCTTGGCATACAATTCGTAAAGGAAAGAAAGACTTAATATGGAAATAACTATGTGTGATATATTATCATTCGTAATTCTATTTTTAAAGTTATTTATAATTCTATTTTTTAGAATACTCTATTAAATATATGAAATTTTGTAGAGTATATTTGAACATGATCAAAGCCTACACCGTAAAAAGGTGATGCAATGCTATGAGAGGGTCCTAAGGAACTATAGGACAACTCCCAACTGACAATACATACGAGAGGCTGATAAGAGAAAGAAGTCAACTCTTAAGCAATGGAACTATCTATACCCGGATGAGTGGAAGGAATTTGTTGCCAAGAGAAATACTGATGAATTCAAGCTATTAAGTGCCACTCTCAATTTAATTAATATATGCTCTTATGAATTCACCTATTCATGATTTACCTTGATTGTTACTAACCAGTTTGATGTGATTACTAACAAGGCTATGAGCGATGCTCAAAGATCAAGGCATGCACTGAATGAGCATGACCACATGATGGGTCTAGGTAGCTATGCAGCTCTTTGCCAAAAACTACAGATGTCTTTCATTCAACAACCTACTGCTCCTAATATTTAGACTGATGAGTCCTCTACAATTACTCCCGCACCTCTGCATTGCCATGATGTGTGGTTAGATGGGAGGTAAAATAAAAAAGGAGATATAACCAACCCCACAATTGCTGAGGCTGCTACAAAAATGCTAAAATTCAGCTCTCAGAGCAATTCATATTGATGATTGTTATGTTTACTTACCAATTTCTATTGATGATGATTACCAAGAGCTTCACAAGCAGAGGAATCAATGCTCGTTCATCCCTGAGGACACAAGGGATGAATTGACAGTTGCTCTTGGTAACCCAGAGCATCTAGGACCTATTAGAGATGTAGGGACTTGTGACAACCTCGATTTTTTTCTTTTTCTCTCTCTTCTTTTGTACTACTCTCTCATCAAGTGCCTCTTACTCAATTTGATATTAAATACATAATTGGATAGTTGTTCCAATTTGGTGACTACCATGATCAATTTTGCAATGTGCGACTTTAATTTGTACTTTTAACTAAGTATCTCGCTATACCATGTCACCTTCTTGTATCTAATTTTAAATATCAACACCTTGATCTTTTGTCTTTATAATATGCACCAAGTTGTAGTGGATTCAATTACGAATACAACAGAACAAAAATCACCCTAATTGGACCTTTGTAGCATGAGTTATGCAAGCTTGAAGATGCTTTGATTTACCTTGATTTTATGTGCATTTGTTTCCTACCTTGCTTATTGGGCCCAAAATCTTAGATCTCGGCCCATCTGTTGGCTTCCTGTTGTCTTTCCCCTTCAAGAAGTTACCGAGAATAGGAATCCGCCCTTCCTTCTCCCCCTCCAAATCGGGCAATGGAGGAGAACGGAAGCAGGATTGGAACCCTAAACCTTGCTTCCTTATATACCCCCCTTCCCTTGGACTTCTTGCTCTTTTCCCTAGTTTTCCCCCAGCTGCCAGCTCTTCCCCTGCAATCGACACCCCAACAACAGTTACACGATTGCCTACCCCTCACGCTCCCGGTGCCAAGCAGGTTCCTGGCCGCCCACATGCTGACGACATACCAGAGGTAGGCACGGTGGGGGAGCCTCAAGCGAGGACGACGACGCCCCCCATAATCCTTCGGTTGCTAACCATCTTCCTCAATCCGCCTTCCCCGTCTTCTGCTCCAGAACAACTCCAACACAATCCTAGCAGGTGTTCTCCAGGCTGATCGCAGTGGCCAAGGGTGCAGGCGAGGAGGCAGCCCAGGCATACCACTGATGACACCACCGGCGGTCATCCGATGTCTAACCCCTCTTTTGCTACTCGTCTCCGGCGGGGTTGACACCTCCACCTCGGCCCCTGTTTCTCCTCTATTCGGAATAGGGAGAACAGAGAATGCGGCCACTGGGGCAAGATAGGGAGAGTCGGCCCAGGCACAGATGAACCAGGATCGAACCAGACCTGGTCCAGGCTACATGTGAACCGGCCGTGACTTGATCATGGTAATACTCAATCAAGTTTTATATAGTTCTTGTTTGAAACTTCAAAAAATGATAATTCCTAGACCCTAAGTCCAAAATGCACAAACCAATATATCAAATCGATCAACTCGACGAGACCTACACATTGGAACTAGTCTCAGACTCTAAATCAAATGATTGTTCCCTGATTTCTTGAAAATACTAACATTAGTCATCTTTGAAAACATTTATTCACTATTATGATCAATCTTGCATCTTTAATGACTATTCACTCTCCTTATCATGAAATCAGTAATATTTATCCACCTTGAACCAATTTGAGCTCCTAAGCTCCCCTTTTTGATCTATGGTTGTCCCTAGTGCATGTTGTAGCTTATTCATGGACTTTAATGCATGATTATGATGAAGTTTGAATCTTTGATATACTTATAGCCTCCTAAGCATTGTATTAGTCAATCTTTTTCTCTTGTGGATCTTATGAGGGTCTTGATCAACCCATTATTCATGAATGACCTCAATTGTACTTATGTGCCCACTTTGGACTATAGTGTTGAACTTTGCCCTAGATTGCTAATCCTGCTTCTTATGGACAACCATCCAATCTTATTATATGTTTCTGATGACTTAATGTTGTGATCTAAACCATGTTTGATGACGGGTTCTCCTTTATTGATGAATCATGATCTAGGGTGACCTACTATGAGTCTTTTGACCCTATAATGCATGTAAATGCCCTAAACCTTGAAAAGATCTTATATAACGAATGGAACATCATAATGATATGAAACTTGAACCATACTCCTATGATGACCTCTAGATCAATACAATAACATATAATGAACCAATAAGCGACTTGGAACCCACCTTGGCCAAAACCCTAAAATGCATCTAATTAGGGTTAATGATGAGAATCTAATACATATATGTAATCTTGTTGTTAATCAGGTTTGGCATATGGCTAGATGGTGAAGGATATGTTAGGTTATGAAATCTCAGAATCAGGTATGGGCCTTATCTAGTTATATGACTACCACTTTCTTGCTTGAAAAGACATATATTATATGCTTGTTTGTCTATTTTCTCAAATATTGCCATGTAGTATTGCTATGTCATACTCGATGTTTGCTTCGTCTGTTTTATAACTTGAACACATATATATATGGAACTCCATTATAATATTGTTGATAAAGGGCTCTTGGTTACGACCTTGAGGTCCCTCTCGTATAAAAGGGTTAGCTAAGCTTGAGCACCCTTACGGACCCTTCCGAAGGGAAGATGGTCAAAGGCCTTAAACATGTTTGATATTGTTGGTATAATGGAGTGAAATGACATAAAATATGGTTTCACATTTGTTAAACAATTAACATGTTTATTCTTGTTCATTTAATCTTGAAATCTTTTCAAAATTATGCAAAGCTTATATATATGTGTATCTTTCGGCCCCATACTCAACACCTCGTGTGTTGACCCATTTCTCGTATTTTGTTTTTAGGTTCAGAGATAGCTTGAAAGATGAAGGGCTTGGTGAGCTATGCTAGGTGTACTTGTTGTAAGATCCATATATAGTATACATGAACAGACTTGTACAAAGTGACTGTTGAAATATGTAATTCAAATCATGTAATATATTAATGTTGCTTGTTGATTGTTGAGATTATGTTGGTGCTTGTATCTTGTTATTTGTTCATGTGTGCTGAGCTTTACGCTTCCGCATTTTGCTTTTGGTATACGTTTGGTTCATGGGACTGGGATTTCCGGTTCCGTGACAGATGGTATCATAGCATGAACAATAACTACACCAAACATTGCTCACATGAAACACAAACTAAACTCACGTTACATCTCAACCCTATAAACTTAATGAAATATCCTTGTGGATTAGGTTGAGTTAGCCTCTAGGTTAGAACCTAGATGTTCTAGAACTAGGTGTAGACTTGTGTAAGTTACCTCCCTAGACATGATTCGCGACATGTGCTTAGGATGTCTACACAAGTGTGTACCATGTTCTTGCTAGTTCTCTAGGTGTCATGATACTAGACTGCCTAATGAGTGTGGTAACTCGTTTTGGTTTTGGTTTTATTCGCATGGAGTATGGTGGTTTTCATCGCCTGTTTAAACGTTGGAGAAAACATATTTCAAGTATTATTATATGTACATATGAAAAATGTTACCACACACAGAAAGGTAGTGAGTTTCAATGCAACCTAGGAGAAAGAGATGTAACATCAAGTCTAGATGAGAGAGTTTAGATGATAGTGATAATCTCTAGAGTTGTCTAGAGCCATGATATAGGTTAGGCAAGTGAATAACCTAGAAACCTAAGATGATGATTATGTTATTGATGATGATGTCAATGTTGATAAGACCCAAGTTGTTTGAGGAAGGTTGAGTACGTTTACAATATGGAATGAGTTGGACCATGCAACCCTAGCTAAACCTAGCACCTTGTATGATACATACCACTTGGTTGATGTGCTAAACATAGCTAGTGGGTGGACATGCTTGCTTGTACCTAGTCTTGTATGTGTGGAGATATGATATATGGTTCAAGACCAACACGGGCCTCAATCTCTTTACAAAGGAAGACCTCTAGCATGGGACATATGAATAGGAAGACATGTTGATATGAGTTGACCCGTATCGGGAAAAGATTAGAGTACCTAAACTCCAAAATATTTGAAATGTTGAATAATATGAATGATGAAATACTTGATGATGAGTCCCTAGCTAGAATACTTCTAAGTATATGAGTTGAGTGACCTAGTGGATGGTTTCCTTGAAATGTTGAACCCTAGATGTCCTATGAAAATATCTAACCCTAGAGAAAGAGGCAATTGAATATTTGATGCTTGATATATATAGGTGAGGGCGATGTCCCAAGACCCAAGATGATGTATATGATGTGTAATATCCATGATGAGCCTCATACTCGGGTTAGTAGTTGCATATAAAGGAATCTAGAGGTTAGCCTTGTTTTTCGAAAGATGGGTAGAAATTTTGTTACACGTATAAGGTTGTGGTTAACATGCCTTGTTGGAAACATATGTCTTAGCTTGAGTGGCTTGAGCTTGTGGAGCTGTTTCTAGATATAAGTGAGAGAATTCAAAAATCTTGACATTGATGATAATATTGTTCCTCAAATGATGCTCGATACATGAAAGAATCTCACTTAAGTTAAAATCTTGATATATGTGCAATGAGCCACTCTCATGAGATAGACCTAGTATGAAATCATACCTTACATGAAAGATATAGATTCAAAATTATGATCTAGATATGATGATGTCATAAGATCTTAGCTTGAACAATAAAGGGTAACATGCCTAATCTCATACAAAAAAAAACGATTAATTGGATATGTCGATGCTCTTGGGGTCATAACTTGAATACACATGGTGAATAAATTGTTTAATTTTAAGATAATGAACATAATTGATTAGAATTGGTAGAAATTTTGGGGAAGCAAAAACCATGCATGAAATCTATTGTAAAGATGAGATACACACTTGATGATAGTCTTGTTTGAAGCCATGACCATGCATATATTCATTTCAGAATTGATAAAATAGATTTTGATGATACCCCTTGGTCTCATATAAAGATATGAGCAAAAACCCTATTGTGGTGATGATATCGTAATACAATATTAGAGTACAAAGTAGTATGTACATAGATAAGATGAGTACACCTTTAATGATGATAACCTAAGTGTACACCATATGGTGGGGAATGCCTTGACAACCATGGTTCAATAGCTAGACTCGATGGATCCTGACTTGACTCTTAACTTAAATCATGGATGAATTTCGAGGGCAAAATTCCTTATAAGGAGGGAAGGATGTGACAACCTCGATTTTTTTTTTTCTTTTTCTCTCTCTTCTTTTGTACTACTCTCTCATCAAGTGCCTCTTACTCAATTTGATATTAAATACATAATTGGATAGTTGTTCCAATTTGGTGACTACCATGATCAATTTTGCTATGTGCGACTTTAATTTGTACTTTTAACTAAGTATCTCGCTATACCATGTCACCTTCTTGTATCTAATTTTAAATATCAACACCTTGATCTTTTGTCTTTCTAATATGCACCAAGTTGTAGTGGATTCAATTACGAATACAACAGAACAAAAATCACCCTAATTGGACCTTTGTATCATGAGTTATGCAAGCTTGAAGATGCTTTGATTTACCTTGATTTTATGTGCATTTGTTTCCTACCTTGCTTATTGGGCCCAAAATCTTAGATCTCGACCCATCTGTTGGCTTCCTGTTGTCTTTCCCCTTCAGGAAGTTACCGAGAATAGGAATCCGCCCTTCCTTCTCCCCCTCCAAATCAGGCAATGGAGGAGAACGGAAGCAGGATTGGAACCCTAAACCTTGCTTCCTTATATACCCCCCTTCCCTTGGACTTCTTGCTCTTTTCCCTAGTTTTCCCCCAGCCGCCAGCTCTTCCCCTGCAATCGACACCCCAACAACAGTTACACGATTGCCTACCCCTCACGCTCCCAGCGCCAAGCAGGTTCCTGGCCGCCCACATGCCGACGACATACCAGAGGTAGGCACGGTGGGGGAGCCTCAAGCGAGGACGACGACGCCCCCCATAATCCTTCGGCTGCTGACCATCTTCCTCAATCCGCCTTCCCCGTCTTCTGCTCCAGAACGGCTCCAACACAATCCTAGCAGGTGTTCTCCAGGCTGATCGCAGTGGCCAAGGGTGCAGGCGAGGAGGCAGCCCAGGCATACCACTGATGACACCACCGGCGGTCATCCGATGTCTAACCCCTCTTTTGCTACTCATCTCCGGCGGGGTTGACACCTCCACCTCGGCCCCTGTTTCTCCTCTGTTCGGAATAGGGAGAACAGAGAATGCGGCCGCTGGGGCAAGATAGGGAGAGTCGGCCCAGGCACAGATGAACCAGGATCGAACCAGACCTGGTCCAGGCTACATGTGAACCGGCCGTGACTTGATCATGGTAATACTCAATCAAGTTTTATATAGTTCTTGTTTGAAACTTCAAAAAATGATAATTCCTAGACCCTAAGTCCAAAATGCACAAACCAATATATCAAATCGATCAACTCGACGAGACCTACACATTGGAACTAGTCTCAGACTCTAAATCAAATGTTTGTTCCCTGATTTGTTGAAAATACTAACATTAGTCATCTTTGAAAACATTTATTCACTATTATGATCAATCTTGCATCTTTAATGACTATTCACTCTCCTTATCATGAAATCAGTAATATTTATCCACCTTGATCCAATTTGAGCTCCTAAGCTCCCCTTTTTGATCTATGGTTGTCCCTAGTGCATGTTGTAGCTTATTCATGGACTTTAATGCATGATTATGATGAAGTTTGAATCTTTGATATACTTATAGCCTCCTAAGCATTGTATTAGTCAATCTTTTTCTCTTGTGGATCTTATGAGGGTCTTGATCAACCCATTATTCATGAATGACCTCAATTGTACTTATGTGCCCACTTTGGACTATAGTGTTGAACTTTTCCCTAGATTGCTAATCCTGCTTCTTATGGACAACCATCCAATCTTATTATATGTTTCTGATGACTTAATGTTGTGATCTAAACCATGTTTGATGACGGGTTCTCCTTTATTGATGAATCATGATCTAGGGTGACCTACTATGAGTCTTTTGACCCTAGAATGCATGTAAATGCCCTAACCTTGAACAGATCTTATATAACGAATGGAACATCATAATGATATGAAACTTGAACCATACTCCTATGATGACCTCTAGATCAATACAATAACATATAATGAACCAATAAGCGACTTGGAACCCACCTTGGCCAAAACCCTAAAATGCATCTAATTAGGGTTAATGATGAGAATCTAATACATATATGTAATCTTGTTGTTAATCAGGTTTGGCATATGGCTAGATGGTGAAGGATATGTTAGGTTATGAAATCTCAGAATCAGGTATGGGCCTTATCTAGTTATATGACTACCACTTTCTTGCTTGAAAAGACATATATTATATGCTTGTTTGTCTATTTTCTCAAATATTGCCATGTAGTATTGCTATGTCATACTCGATGTTTGCTTCGTCTGTTTTATAACTTGAACACATATATATATATGGAACTCCATTATAATATTGTTGATAAAGGGCTCTTGGTTACGACCTTGAGGTCCCTCTCGTATAAAAGGGTTAGCTAAGCTTGAGCACCCTTACGGACCCTTCCGACGGGAAGATGGTCAAAGGCCTTAAACATGTTTGATATTGTTGGTATAATGGAGTGAAATGACATAAAATATGGTTTTGCATTTGTTAAACAATTAACATGTTTATTCTTGTTCATTTAATCTTGAAATCTTTTCAAAATTATGCAAAGCTTATATATATGTGTATCTTTCGGCCCCATACTCAACACCTCGTGTGTTGACCCATTTCTCATATTTTGTTTTTAGGTTCAGAGATAGCTTGAAAGATGAAGGGCTTGGTGAGCTATGCTAGGTGTACTTGTTGTAAGATCCAGATATAGTATACATGAACAGACTTGTACAAAGTGACTGTTGAAATATGTAATTCAAATCATGTAATATATTAATGTTGCTTGTTGATTGTTGAGATTATGTTGGTGCTTGTATCTTGTTATTTGTTCATGTGTGCTGAGCTTTACGCTTCCACATTTCGCTTTTGGTATACGTTTGGTTCATGGGACTGGGATTTCCGGTTCCGTGACAGGACTAGAGTGGTCCTAAGAGCATTCTTTGGGCCATCACAACACAAACATGTCCAAAAAGGTGAAATTTCAAAAGCTGAGGTAACCTATTCTTTTTTTAGAATATTATTAGAAAGTGAATTCATGAATCAAAAAGAATTTCTTTTGGACATGTATAGGTAGATCAGTTAGTTGATAAAAGAGTAGATGAGTTACTTGATAAGAGTCTCCAGGAAGCATTGATCAAGTGGCAGACATCTTAGTCTGCCACTCTGACAGTACGGGTGGCGTGCTAATCTTTCCCTATGATAGAGGTGGTTGGGAGTGATCTTGTAGAGGTGTCTGGGAGTAATCTTATAGACCCACCACCTAGCACATCTGTTGTAAGTATTTTACTGACATAGTATGTAGTCTTTTCAAAATGATATGTTTATTTATGTATATAACATACTCTATGTAAATTTGTAGGGGTTGAAGCCATGTCGTCTAAAATTGAAAGTACTCGTCTTTGTAGAGGGTGAGGCTTACCCACGCCTTCCAGGGAACATGATTCATGGAACTCTAGTACCTGATGGTACGGTTCATGTGAGTCTGAGGCTTCTGTTCGCTACTTGGAGGCAACATCCATTGCCATGTTCCCACCCAGATGCTGACACACTTGGTGAAGAAGGAGGAGTGGTCTTGTGGCCTGAAACAAATGTCATCTATACCGATCATGTATGGTAAATTTACATTGAATTAATTTGTATATATGCATATACATGACAATTGATATGAAATTATATGTACATGGAAAAGGGAAGAAACCCACTATAGCTCATCCTCCTCCACCCCCACCTCCTCCTAAATTACCTAGTTGGCTTGCAAAGGACCTATATGACTCGATAGGTCCTCAATGCAGGGGTATGGAAATATGGATAGGCGAACATCCAGAAAATTGTCCTATGATTGTTTCTATTAAGGAGGAGGCTGCAAGCCAATCATACAATAATAATATATTTATACAATATATTTCGGAATTGTTTACATATGCTTGGCTGAATACATCTATGATAGAACTATGGATATGGTGAGATCTTATTTATATATCTATATACCTTGTTTAATATATAGTGATCTGTTTTCTTATATATTAATGCATACGTAATATATGTTTTGCAACCACTTACATAGGGTCTGCATAGAATTTTCATTTACCCATGTGAGATTTCAAATTCCATCCATGATCAGTCGTGTACATAAAGACCCTTCATCAATTACCTTATACTACTCTATCACTTTTAAATGTTTTGGTAAAGCATAGAAGAGTATGATAATAGCTCCATTCAATGTTGGGTAAGTTTACTTTGCTTATAATTTGGACGTAAGAAAATTACATTTTATTGTGGATTTTGAGTAATATATTTTTAACTTTCTTATCTCTAGTGGTAAGTATTGGGAGTTACTGGTTGTTGTCCTGGAGACGTTGATTGTTTATTATCTAGACCCTGAGGGGAAGGAATTAGACAATTGGGGACACATAATGAAAATGCCATTATTCATGTGAGATTTTTTTATATTTATATTTGTTAACATCTATTATTACATTACTATTTAGTAATGCAATTTAATGTGTTACATTAATTTTTATGGATTTAAAAGATTTCAAAAAAAACTAGAGGAGACATGTACAATAAAAAGAAAGTGTTAGCCTGGGAGAATGTGAAAGTAGTTTCCTGACTCTAGTGCATATATTATTTATGTGAACTATGCTTATTTTTATTTATTAAAATTTTGTATATTGAAATTTATAGTGTGTTGTACAAGACAATGACTGGGCATCTGGATACTACGTGATGCGGTATAAGGACCTAATTGTCAGATATGCTGCATAATAAATCGAAAACATACAACATGTATTATATAGTCTTAATCATCATATATAAGTATAGTCTCATTAGATAATATGAAAATACCAAATTTATATTTTATATATATACATCATTCTCTTTGTAGGTGTTTAAAACTAGTGACTTCATTATAGGAGAAAAGTTATTAGATGTACGTGATCCCTATATAATGGAACAATTAGATGACATAAGAGAACAATGGGCAAAAGCCTTTGAAAGGGAGGAAATTTTTTTATTATAATTGGGGTATTGATGATGATAAAGAATGATATTTCTAAACTTTGATGTCATAATTATTTTAATATTTGATGACATTTCTAAACTTTGTAAGACAGGCTTATATGTACATGTGTTAATGACTTTTTTATTTGTCTTATTGAAATTTGATCTATATACATGTGTGTGTATGTGAAGATGAATGAATGAATGTGCTTCTACATGTGTGTGAATGTGAAAAGAGATGAATAAATAGAACTACATGTTGCTACATGTGTGTGAATGTGAAAATGGAAGAATGAATGGAACTACATGTGTGTGAATCATACGAATGAAATAATTGTGTTTCTACATGTGTGTGAAACACATGATGTATATATAATATTGATCATCTTGCTATTATAGGTTTGTGGCCTGTTGTTAACTGAAATCACAAGATGTTGTAAACTTGCAGTTCAGAATTGAACTACAGGTTCTGCATCCTACTGACTAGCCGGACAATAGGCCTGCAAGCTGATAATTAAAAAAATACCTAGTCGTCGGTATTCTAGAAAAACTGTCACCTAATATCAACGACGTCGGTTAATTATAGGAAACTGACAAGTATGCTCTAACTTAGGCCAATTTTTTTTGTTTGAGTTTGGAGATAGGCGTCAGTTTTCTACAAAAAAACTGACTGCAAGGCCAAATATTTTTGTTTGATATGGAGATCTGTGTCGGTTTTCTAGAACATAACCGAAAACTATGGCCCTATTGGTGTTGGTTCTTTTTTTGGTTGCAATCAGGCCCGACTCTATGTCGTCGGTTTTAGAACTGACGTTGTAGGATTCTACCTTTAGTGACACCCACTTGGGTGTCGCTTGGAAATCAGTGTAAAAAAGCCATTTTGACCAACATTAAAGGTGGTATCTGTACTAGTGACATTTTATAAGAAATCATTGATTGAATCTATTTCGATCTTAGAGATACAATAGTTTCATTCTTGTCACTAGATTTTGTCTAGTTATGCCATTGATTCTTAGCATGTTTTTGTTTCATCCGTAGTAATTTATTTAATATGAGCATTCAATAAAACCCCAATTAGTATGGAATTTGATATATTATCTTGTATAGGTTTGTTAGTCATCTTTGTCGACACACTTTTATTTTTTTGTCTAAGTAATTTATATAACTACCCTAACAAAAGTTTCTCTTATGATTGTGTTATTTGTGTGGTTCTGAGTCAATAAATTCAAGAATCTAAATGCCATCATGATCTCAAACTTGAATGGGGATAACAACTATTCAAAAAATTTGCATTGAAACCAAATAGATTATATATATTTGAACGAACTTAAACTTGCCCTTCAAATTACATATCCCAAAAATTTGATATGTCCAAGAATAAATAAGATATTAAAAAACACATGCTTGGAATCTATCATAGAATTTTTATAAAAATAGTTGTAATAGAACATATAGTTTCATTAGGTGCTATTTATATCATGCAAATAATAAAATCCTAGTATTTTAGGAGTTCAGTTACATGATAGATATAATTGATATACATTAACCTACCAAATGTATCACTTGATTTAGCCAAGAGATATTGATCACAAATTGTATACTTAGGATCCCACTTGACAAGACCTTATATTTCTTCTAATTGATTATATAAAAATGATACCCCCGATATTTGCATCATGGAAAAGATTTAATGGATTAGTAAACGTACATTCATCCTAGTTTTACTCAATTTTATCATAGTTTTGCATTGTATTTCACATTCTACTTTATATTCATATTCCATGTAGTCTTCCTAAGTATTATGCTCATTCCTTAGGATTTTGATATAATTCCTTGATTTTTATAATAGATTTGAGATTTAATCTCTACACACCATCTTTTGAAAAGTGATTCTACTGATCTATCTGCATGCCAAAAGAAAATTTCGATCTACCTTTAGAGTTTCATCAACTATAGTGAACAAACAATCCACTTATAATCAGCACCGACCCTCACTCCCATCGGTCTACATTCTCATTGACCAATGGAGATTGCATCGACCCTCCTCTTCATTGGTTTACATTCTCATCGAACCAGGATGCAGGTCAAATGTCACTTGTTGGTAGCATCCCCCCATTCCCAATATTCACATTGGTAAGCATCCTCGTCGACTCACATTGAGTCAACCGACGAGGCATCAATCGATGAGGTTCATGCTCGATGGCCTTCCACCCGATGAATCCTCTACATTAAAGATCGATGACTCAGTAGACTAATGATATTTGTTTCCTAACAAAGCCTCCAAGCCCATGAAGCCACAAACTAATGGGATTTTTTTCTACATAATAAAAAATCTCAACATATGGTGCAAGAGACTGACGAAGATTGTCTATTGATGCTTTTCTTTGATCATGATATTTCATACATATGAGGAATCTAAATGATGAAACCAACATGTATTCTATTCATTGTGAATCTCCTCATCTTCCTCCCTCCACTAAACCTTTTATTTATAATGGCCTATGCCATTACCGTAGGTGGTTGGGGAGTTGAAAATCATAATTTGAAGCTTATAAGTATTGAACTTGCCCCCATGGAATGGATCATCTTCACTATGTCACTGGGCTACCAGAATCCATTCTCAACATCCATCTCTAGTTTCCATTGACCATTTTCATTGGTTGATCGACCTATGATGACTCTGCCTCCACCTCCACCAAGACACTAAGGCCCTAACCTTGAAAGAGGCCAGATTGACAACATATGATCTCCATTGATGACAACTTCCATATATTGATGCAACTACTCTACCATCATAAGGACAAGTCTATCCGATGAAAAAGGAGACAAACAACCAAAATATCCACTCCAATGAATGTTAAGGGGTGTACCTTGTTGGTTCATCAATCAACCTCATCTCTAAGATCAAAGATAGTGCAAACACATACCGGAGTTGCAACTCTCATGTACTACTATGATGATGAATTTCTCACTCTCTTTTCTTGGTGAACTTGTACTGCTATTTTGATCAAGTGGTCCCCTCTCTAGTGTGTGGGGAGTAGCCCCAACACCCATTTCTATTCCTTTTACTACATCTACTATTATATGAACCATGCTATATTCTGAATCAAATATTTTATTCTTGCAAATCTAGTTTGACCATCTTTTTTTAATGTTGACCATATCTTTGGTGTAGAGAAGTTTGAACCCAAGATATATGATATCATTTGTTTCATGTTAAAACCTTCATAAGAACTTTTGATAGACATTTTATGAGTTCATGGATACATGACCTATAGGTAACAGGATGACTAGCCTAGAGTAATATTTATATAGGTTTAATCCTAATTCTAAAAGGGTGGATTTACCTACCCTCAACATATATGTGTACATGCTTAATATGATGCAATGGGACAAATAACTTAGGAAGTGGTGGTGAATCCCACTCACTCTAGTGTTTCATCATATGATAAGTACACCTCTATTTAGCCATTTTATTACAATCGTTGTGCAATCATCCAACAATCAACTTTTGTGATAAATACAATTTCTTGATCGATTGCCTTGATTAGATAGTCTTTAAGTAGTTTCCCAATGGGTTTGATTCTAAACTATACCGTGATAAAATCTGTCCACTTGTATGTGGGATTATGATACTCTAGGGTTAGGTAAAATCTAGGGATTTCACTCATATAGAACTGACACATGCGATTAAATCATGCATCACATTTTAGTGCCATTTTTTGGGACAATAGAATTTTCTAATCAATTTAGCTAACTTGAATTAGTTAGGAATTTTCTTTTACAATCAACAACATAGAAAATCTTCTTGAATCCAACTCAACTTAATCCATATCACTTTTTGTTGTCCATCCTTCTCATGCAAAATATCTAGTGCATGAAACGATCCTCTAGTGTTGATTCTAGACTATACTTTGACCCAAGATGGAATGACTACCATAGGCTATGTCTTGAATACCAAGAAAATTGTAACATCCCTGACCTGGGTTATGTTCTAACCCTAGATGTTTTGCCTAATAAAGTTGATTAGATGCTTTCTCTTATTTCTTGAAAAGTAATTAAGGCTCAAGAGGAACTTATATTTCAATTTCAGTCCTTTTTGAATAATGTTGAAACATTGTTTTGTTAATTTTGGACTAAAGTGAAAATTACCCAAGTTGAGGGGTTAACTTGCAAATTTTACTTGATAAAATGTTCCTCAGATGTTGAGATATCATAAGAATGAGAATGATGCAGTGGTATGGTTTCCACAAGCTTGAGCACCAAGATAGAGCTTGTTGAGCAACCTTTGTGCATTAAAACCTAGTTTTGGTGTAATGTGCAATTTACCCAAAACCTAGGGTTCAATATGCAAATTACCACTTCTAGAGGGTCCCCCATGTTTCTTGGCATTATTTAGAGAAAATAAAATAAGAGGGGCGCCTCATTTGAATTACTTTGGGGGAGAGAGAATCTTGATATTAAAATAATCAAAGATTTAAACATAAATGGAACTTTAATTCAATTTAATGTAAAAAGAAATATATTAATTAAAGAGCCCTTCAACCAAAAGTTGAGGGATGAATTTTAAAAGGGGTTGGACGAGCTTATTCCTTGCAAAGGCATGAATATATCCTAAGGAGGTGAAAACTCCACTCACCTTATTATAAGAAAAAGAAATATCCACTAATTTATGGATATTAATATAAAAAGGGTTAAGGTGCTTAATTTCTTTTCCTTTAATTCTTGGATAATGAAGAGGTTTTGCAATTAGGATAATATGTCTTCGTGTCAAAGGAATTGAGGGGGGAGTTGTGGAGATAATTTTGGAAATTAAAGGAATTAATTACATTTTCTCTTTCCTTGAATTTCCTTCTACATATCTCATTTCTTACCCACAAAAGGATCTTTTTCGGAATTCCTTTTCTCTTCTTGCTTTGGACGACCTCAAGAGAGATTAGTATCAGGTGAAATACGTCACCCAACCTGTTGGTAAGTTCTTGACCTTCTTTCAGCTTGATTTCATGGTGAAAACCGAAAATCAATGTTTGATTTCTTGTTTTCTCCACTCGATTTCCAACTCCAGCCAATCCTTTCATCCAAAAGCTTGAGAACGGACCTTGGAAAGTTTTCAAAGCCCATCCACCATTATATAACGTGGAGCTTGAAGCTTGGAATCATATTCAAAGGTGGGTTATATAACTTAAACCCTTAAACATTGATATTGCATTCAATTCTCCTTGATTTGTTGTTCATTTTGTTCTATTTTGAACTCCTTTGATTCATTGCTGCAATTTCCATGGAAAATGGAAGTAGATTTGGAAGGAAGGAAGGTATATGATTATGAAATCATCTTGTATACATTTCCCAAGGAAATTCTACTCCATTCGGTTTCAACAAGTTGACTCAAATGGTTTCAACAAAACCGTTTGGAAGTAAACAGTTTCATCAAACCGTTTGGGAGTAAACGGTTTCAAACCATTTGGGAGATTTGAACAGGGTTGACCATTTGGAGAAATTGATACTAATATTGATGGTTAATGACCCATAAAATTTGATTGATTAATTCCAAAGGGTTCATTAGTTGAAGATTAATCAATTAGCAAACCCTAATCGGGTTAAGTGCTGAAATTCAATTTGGTTAACTTAGATTTTTGGGTGATTGAGCCCAAACGGTCTCAAGAGCATTTGGAGGTCACCCAAATGGTCTCAAGACCGTTTGGGGGTCACCAAAGACTGTTTTGAGGTCTAGAGTTAAGTATGGTTGAGTAATTGAAGGTCCAGAGATACCAAATTGAAAGGCAATTAAGTGCTGATTTGGTGATCAATCCAATGACCTAAACCCTAATTGGATTCCACTAATTTTCATATTGGAATTGGAAAACGGTCTCAAGACCATTTGGAGGTCATCCAAACTTCCTCAAGACCGTTTGCGGTCAGGTCATACCCAATTTGGATGGTGGTCCAATAATTTCAAAGTAATTAGTTTCACAATGACTAACATTGAAGGTTCATCGATTTCAAACCCTAACCCAATTGGATTCAAAATCCTAATTGATGATTAATTGGAAGTTAAATCAATTGAAGGATAATTATTAAGATCACTTGAAGCATGATGCTTAGTCTCAATTGATGAGTGGTTACATAAATTCAATCGATGAGGGAATCAACCTTGGAAACCCTAAATCAATATGAGGGGTTGAGATCATTTTTGGTCCAATCAGTTTTGAGGAGGTTTGGACCAAACGGTCTCAAGACCGTTTGAGTCCAAATGGTCTCAAGACCGTTTGGGACCAAATGATCCCAAACCGATTGAGACTCAAACGGTTTCAAACACCTACTTTGTCAAACGGTTTCAAGCACCTACTTTGTCAAACGGTTTCAAGTACTAACTTTACCAAATGGTTTCAAACCGTTAGACCAAGACCGTTTGGAGGTCTAAATGGTCTTAGACCATTTGAAGGTTATTCATGCAAGACCGTTTGAGGTTTGGTTGGTCAAGACCATTTGGGGTCTAAGTGACCAAGATCGTTTGGACAATAATTAACTAAAATCGTATTGACACTTAAAGTGATTAAAGGTCAATTGTTTAATTTATCATTACATGATGTAAACCAAGGATAATTATGGTAATTGTACCCTTAATGAGATAGGGTGATTAGTACCCTTTGAATGATTAATCTTTAATGATTATGGGAGCAATAACATCATACATTTGGTCAACCTCCATTCAAGAGGAGTTGACCTAATCTAATTGAGTTTGAAGTAGGTATCATTTTATAAAAGAATAAGAGAGAGAGAGAGAACTTCCTACATGAATGATAATCATGTAGTGGTTAAGTTTAAATACTTTTAACATAAATGAATGTCTAATTAGGGTATGATTCATGATAAGAGATCATGAAACCCTAATTAAGAAGGTTAATAAACCCTAACCCTAATTGAAGGAAATGATAGGTGAAATCCTAATCCATGATGATGGTATGATCCTAATTTAGGGTAATGACATGAGAAACCCTAATTTAGGGTATTTTGGATAATCTACCCTATGAGGGGTGAATAGTAAACCCTAATTGTGGGTTATTGATTATAAACCCTAATCTAGGGTGATGTGATGTGAAACCCTAATTGTGGGTTATTGATTATAAACCCCAATCTAGGGTGATGTGATATGAATAGTAAACCCTAATTGTGGGTTATTGATTATAAACCCTAATCTAGGGTGATGTGATGTGAATAGTAAACCCTAATTCTAAACAAGATGAAGGTGTATATGAAACCCTAATTCTGGGTTATACTATATAGCATGAAACTCTAATCTTAGATAATGAGATGATGAGTCATAGGTCCTAATCAAATAAGGGGATGAATCACCCTGATTGAAATGAAAAGGGAAACCCTAACCCTAGTGAGGGAATAACGGTGTTACCCTTGAATAGTGATGCTATAATTATTTTGCATGGTGCTGATATGAAATTGATGTAACTATTATCATATGTACTAATCATGCAGGTATCATGAGATGATAGACATAGCCATGTATGAGCTATGATGTTTTACTTATTGAAACTACTTTATGGGCCTTGTGAGCCATAATATGATGTGTTGCCCAGAGAGAGGTAACAAGAGACATTAATGGGCTTTAAGAGCCATATGAAATACCTACATTGCAATCATTATGTTTACATTGGTCAGATGACCTGAATATATTAAGTTACATGTTAAAGTGGTAACAAGTGTTTTGATGATCTAAGGGTTTGAACACCCATATTCTTGAATCATGATGATGAGATGATAAGGGATTGAGATCCCAATGTTAATAAAGTTGTGAAAAGAACTTGATAGAATTAGTACTCATTCTTTATAGCATTTGTTATAATGGTTTATGTTTGAAAACATGTTTGATGCTAAAAGAATATTGTAATGTACTTAAATAATCAAGTGAAATGATATAATGTAGAGCCCTGACCATAGATCCATCATCGTCAGCAGTTTGGTGATGGTGAAATAGGTTTTCCTATGGGAACTCCTGGAGGGCATACTTTTGAGTATGTGGGGGTTATGGGTGCGAATATCCTTACACCCTAATGGAGGAATTGATGTGAGATAAAAATTAAATCTCTCAATCCTTCATTATATATATACCAAGATGGATGTATCACTAATCTCCCAATGACGTTAATCCCAGATCGATGTAAGATAAATATAATATCTCTCGATTGCGAAGAGAGTACAACATGCCACTGTAACTCTAATGGAGAAGTTGCCAATATACTCTAGAAAGCTATTTAGCAGAGACACAAGATGTCCTGCAGTTGATCCTCACACTGACTGAGGAAGATGAGGTCATGGGAATCCGACTCTTCTATTGACCTATGTATGGTACCGATTTCGATTTCACAATGGTCGGTTGGAGTATGCGCGGTATACCTCATCTCCTCAGGGCTTAAGCTATGATTGTAAAATGTAATCAGTCGTGTAGCGTATTTGCTTAGAGTTGAAATATGAGAATCAATGGTTGATGATACATTGTTTAATATGTCTTAATTGGATAAATGTTATACATGTTCTTCATATTCCTTATTGAATAAATGATATACTACTTTATCAAGATATAGATGAAATGACTTGAATAGAGAATACTGCTCTATATAGTCTAAGTCAATGATTTAGCTGTTGTTGAATATTTATGATTCTTCTGCTCAGTTTTATTCTATTGTCTGCAATAATAATGTTTCTGGCGGAGAGTTATATCTCTCGCTAGGACAATTTTCAATTGTCTCACCCCCGTGGTATTCAACTTTTTAGGTAGACGCCGAGGAAGAGGCAGAAACCCTACAATGGGTGAACAACAACAACAGCAACAACAAGGACAACAATGATTCCTCAGGTGGAGACACTGGCTGTCATGTCCTGTAAATAGAGAGTCTTATGTGTCGTCTATGTACTCTCAGGTCCTAGGAGTCAGTAGTTAGTTTAATATTGATCTGAGATTTTGGCTTGATGCCTCAAGATTTTTATGCTGCATGTGTATAGCTTAATAGGGCAGTTGATGCTTATAAATTTCGAGAAAGGGATGATACAGAGATGAACTGATGAACCAGAATGTAAATAACTTACTTTGGTTCTTTATGAAAGAGTTTTTTAGTTTATGGATCTCTTTGTAAAAAGTTTTAATTTTTAGTGATTTTTAGTAATTCCGCTATTAACGATCGCTTCGGTATTAATCTTAATTGATGGTTGGAAACAGACGTCACAAAAATATAGTGGATTCACAAAGGATTTCACTCTTGGACAAGCCATAGACATTGTGTAGGAAGAGCTACATGTAGCTAAAGTAGCATAAAGGCAAAGAAAGCTACATGAGTTCTCCATTCTTAAAGATATGGATGTTTTCCACCCAATCATCCAACTAGCATTCGAGGCATATAATTATGAAATCATGACACAATGAGTTATGATGATGCAAACCAACAAAGTTTTAGGCAGAGTCGATGAGGACATGCATGACCAACTATGGAAGTTCATATATCTCTATGGACAAAGAAAGAAAAAGATTCCATAAAGCTACATCTGTTCTAGTATACACTCACTAACAAATCTAGGGTGTGTTACAACTTCTTAGAAGATGGAAGCATGAATACTTGGGAGGAAATTCAAAGCAATTTCTTGGAGAAGTTCTTTTCGCCCTCACTTTCTTACCAAATCTGAAGGCAGATCACCCAATTTGAATAACTTACATGTGAACCTCTTTTTAAAACATGAGAATGAAATAAAGAGTTACTATGTAAATTAGCATTATCACTACATTTCCTTCATACAACTTTTGAAGAACTTGTACATAGTTTTTAAAAAACTTCTACATGATAGTGGATGGTTATATCAAGTAGCTTCTTGATGCCACTTCCAAAGGTGCTCACTCTAAGACAAGACAACCTTGAATCCTCATAATAGTTGTTGGTATGTATTCCCAGAGAGACAATCATATGATAATTGTAATGACATAATATGTAAATGATTTGATTAAAAAATGAAGGCAAGCTTCCAAATTATTTTGTTGAATTCAGCTATGACATAATGATGTAACATTATAAATGTCTAGAGAATGATATTACTCAATGATGTATGTTTTCAAGCACATGACTTGAATGATGAGGTCATATGGATGTTAAGGGTATAGATATACATTATCATTATGTTCCTGATCGATTGGTATTAGGGAAGGTTTATCGACAACAGTGACACATAAATCAGAGTGTGAGTCGGTTGATGATAAAATCTCATTAGTCATGATATGTCAATATCAAACGAAGCACACAAATATATGTTAGAGAATAGTGTATCATACAGACACACCATGAGACTGACACATGGAAGCCATTACCATGGTAGTCATAGTCAGCTCTCATAGTGATGGTGGTGATTGTAGTTCTTAGACCTAAAGTCACTACACTCAGCACATGTCGTTCGGTATGCTTAGACATCATCAAATGTAATCTTGAAATAAGGGTTGCCATAACGATGATGATTGGGTGGTTGTGACACATGGGGAGTGACTATGAGTGATGTAGATGTGATTTTTCCCTCCTACTAGAGAATGATATCCTAGGACTCTTGATTAGCGAGACTGAGAAATGCATGTCCATGAACATGTGAGTCAATATGTGATATTGAGCTTGCATACATCTCAAACAGTCTATTCTAGTTTAACGAACAAGATTGAATGCCGAAGAGGATGAATACTTTGTGCCTCGAGTTCAATCTAGATATCAGTGACAAAGGTACTACACAAACACTATAACACCATACACAGATTGTAGGTCGAAGTTATTCTCCAACTTTCCATTTACTTGGGTAGCATTTATGTACGGTTAGGCACCACTCATTGCTTGTGATGTCATAAGTTATTATGGACATTTACTACCAACGTAATATGGGACCTACAGGGTCACACACATAGCTCTTGACGTAGAAGAGGAGTTAAATATTGAATTATGATTGAGTTGATTACTAAAGTGTTTAGGTATTCAATTCACACAATAAATCAACTAACTAGACTCCCAATCAATCGACTCGTGTGATGAAATGGCTGGTTGGAGTGTCAATTTTGATTGAATATTGAATTAGTTGATTTTTGCATGAAATAGGCGCCAACCGATCGGCTCACAAGGTGAACCAATCAGCTTGGGTAGAGTGAGATGATCGGTTCACTTAGTGAACTAATCAGCTCGATTGTGCCAGAAGAAGGTTCAAGTGACTTTTCCAAATTCATGAGAAAAGAATATTGTTTCACTTGCTCAATTCTATTGATGCAAGGAATTGATGTTTAATCTTAGTTGGAAAGGAATTGCCAAATCTATATGCAAGATGGAAACTACAAAACTACCGGTTCATAGTGTGGACCATTTGACTCACATGCGATAAGTCCATCTCAGTTTCCAATTGATCAACTTATCACTAACATGTTGTGAAAATTCAATATCTTCTGATTCCTTCTACTCCCAACAGATTGGTAACCTAGAACCTAACACCTTGTATAAATAGAGGGGTACTGGGGGATTCCTAGAACACAACTTAATTTCTTTTGACAATTTTCATCCTCTGTAGTTGTGGTAACCAATAGAGAGCCGAAGAAAGTCCTACCCCCTAAAGGGAGGGATAGAAAGGGAGAAACAATTGTGGGAGAATAAGTTGGTGACTAGTACACCAACGAGAGGGATAAATCCTTCCTGTCTATTCTAGTAGGACGAAAGGTATTCTAGGTAGTCCATGTGGAGGTTGTTGGCTGCCTCTAGGAGGACAACATCAACCTACAGTCTGTGGTGCAAACCAGGAGGCACAATAGTCAGACAAGTCCTAGTGTAACTAGAAGACAGTTGTGCATCTACAACGACGAGGAGATGTTGTTGGACTTGCTCCAAGACCATGTATATCCTTAGAACCATCCTTCCCATATGGTAGTTGTTGACGCGATCTGTTTATGGAGAATATGGTAGTAAATTTTTTTTTTATGTTTCCTATTCTGTAGCTATATTTCCCTATAGTGGTATCAGAGCCACGTCAATCTACTATAATTTGGGATAATCGATATGATAATATTTTTTTATTTATCACTTAATTATTACATGCGATGCAAATCATTCTATCAAATCAAATACCACAAATAATCCCAAACTTATATATATATATATATATATATATATATATATATATATATAGAGAGAGAGAGAGAGAGAGAGGGAGAGAGAGAGAGTTATACATATATATATATATATATATATATATATATATATATATATATATATCTGCAATATACACATGTTTCCCTAAAAGTGAGTTTTGATGGTGGATGTGTGGCATGGTTATGGCTGATAACCCGTATTATCTATTCATGATTGTGTGGTTGGTTAATACTATTTTATCTCAGTTCGCATACTGAGCCTCTATCTTATATTTCCAATGTAAAAGTGAATTCTCTCTTACCTTTGCTACCCTCGTATTTAACTCGAGGTTTCTCTATAACTATATAATAGTACAATAGATTACTTTCATATTATAATGAAGAAGAAATACATTTTGACAATGCATATGACTGTCTTGAAGGCGAATTGACCGGATAGAGGACTAAGGAGGACTAGGTGGATGAGACCAACCGATCGGATGGAGGATCTTGGCAAGCATTAATCTTCATCTAAAACATGCTTCTGCATGTGATGTGGGTCCTAGGTTGTGGTAATTCCTTGTGGCTCCAAATAATTGTATTAGTCTAGCCATAACCATTGCTTTTTGTTTATTGCATGTTTTTGTTGTGGTATATACCATGTATATGATATGCACTATAGATGTGGTGATTGGATAAAGTATATGTATTTATCAATATAAACTCCCTCAAAATAAAATATTAAGTTTTAGATGCTTTTCAAAAGCGACACACATGAAAAGCTTGATCGACCAAGCATAGGTTATGCCTTAGCGTGGTGTGCCATGTATCTCATGGAAGTGTGATGTTAGTAATGTAGGTTCCTCCCTAGAGGGGTGCATTATTATCGTGTCAACTTTTACATCAGGCTTAAATGGTGATTCTTAATGTGATTAAGCTCCAGAAGCATGCAAATATATATATATATATATATATATATATCTATATATATATATATATATATATATATAGAGAGAGAGAGAGAGAGAGAGAGTCAGGTTAGAATACACTCGAGTGTACATATTGCATGAATACACTCAAGTGTGTTTGCATATCAAGACTATTTTTTGCAAAATGTAAACCATTGATCTTCACCGTCATACTATAACTAGGCTACATACAAATTTTGAGCCCATTTGGATGAGTGTAAGTCACTCATCCAAGGGCAACAAATTCGACGCACGAAACTAATTTGAAATGCATAATTTTTGTGGTCTTTATAACATGACCTATAGACGTCCAAATGTGCTCAAATTTTGCATATGAGCTATTCACAAGATGTTTAAGAAGATCAACGGATTAGATTTAAAAAAAAACATTGCATCATGAAAAACTACTTGAGTGTATTCTACTCCGAATACACTCGAGTGTATTCTAGCCTGACTCTCTCTCTCTATATATATATATATATACATATATATATATACATATATATATACAGATATATACATATATATACATATATATACATATATATACATATATATATATACATATATATATATATATACATATATATATATATATATATATATATATATATATATATATGGCGTTCATTCAATACCCTCGCGGGTAGCCTGGAGTTCACTACCCGTCACCAAAAAGAGTAACTACACAGTCAGAAAAGTAACTCTATGGAAAAAAGGTAACTATGATGATAAGAAAGTAACTATATGACTAAAAGTGTAAATTTGGACAAAATACATAGGAAATATATATATATATATATAATTAAAAAAATAAATAAATAAGTATATATATATATATATATATATATATATATATATATATGGGCCCATCTTTATTGCCCGCGCGGGTAGCTACCCGCCCACCCTTCCGGCCACTTTTTTTCAAAAAAAAAAATTCATAATTGTAGAGGACTATTTTGTCTAGCTCTCCAAAAAATTTTAGCCAAAAAAAATATCATTTGCCCCTCCCAAATAAAAAAACTCGTCCTTATATATCTGCTGTATATTTTATAGAGAGTTACCCTTTTATTCGTGTAGTTACTTTCTATTCACCATAGTTACTTTTTTGACAGTAGAGTTACTTTTTTGGCTAGGAGAGTTACTTTTTTGGCTGCCGGGTAGCGAAAATCCAGGCTACCCACTGACACGATTTTATCGTGCGTATAACGCAAGTGCATGCGTCAATGTAGTATAGGCCCTTGTGAGGCCCGAGTCAACTCAGGGACACTAAATTATCGGTAGACTACTACTAACTACTCACAATCAGCTAGACCAATCAAAAGGTTATGAGAGTTGTTTAAAAAGAAAAAGAATATAAAAATAAAACAAAGCAATCGATTAAGTGTTTAGTTTAATCAATTCAAATGGAGATCTTTAGGATTGCGGTTTCACCGCGGGTTTTCATTGTATGAATTTCCATATAGTTACTCATGTTTATCTCTCAATCCGGGTAGTGGCCTGTAGCCAGAATTGTCCACTGTCGTGGTACAATTCACTACCTAAGTCTAGGTCGGTTCCACCGTCGTAGTGACCTATACCCTAAACTAGGTGCATTAGAATCGACCTCTGGGTTTCCACCATTAACCTTACATCACCTTGTTCGAGGGATTTGTTAATTAATGTGAATTTCATCTCTTTTCAACCGTTAATTATTCTTTCAAAGTAATTAAAGGTATTAGTTTATCATTATGGTGATCAAGCATAATAAAATAATTGAGAAAACGACATCATACCACAGATTTAAGAGACAAATGATGAATTACTATGATAAAGACGTCATACAATGCTTCCCCGGGCTACTCCCGGTCCTAAAGATAAAGGGGATTAGCCCTGCATATTCATCTCAGAGAAAGACATGGTTGAAGAAAGGGGAAACATGGAGAGAAACGTGGATAAAGTAATGAAACCCCTGAATGGAGAAGATCCAATTGTTCCTCGGCGTAGAGTGCGCGATCTACAACCTTTCGGCGGTGGAAAATGTCTTCTTCGGCTTCCAAAATGGTCGGGGCGTGCTTCTAGGCTCCATTCTTCTCTCCACACCTTCTCGGAACGTGTGCAGCGGCTAATGATGTGATACCCTACTCTTGGCCGCCGTCATTAGGTATAATCACCGAGTTAGGTTGCAAAAATATCACAACCGTTGGATTAGAGCCAATCTGAAGCAAACTCTGATCTAACGATGTCGATACCATCGACGTGGGTCGATGGTATCGACCCCTCACGATATCGGCAGACCTTCTTTCTTTTCCGTCGTTGCGCCTGATCCTGGCTCGATGGTATCGACACCCTTAGGCATCAGTTTTATCCCTTTTACGTCGCTGAAGCTGAAAGCATCGATAGTATCGACTGTGGTGTCAATAGTATCGACGGACTGGTCGCCAGCAACCTGATGGTACGTCGCTACCATCGACTTCCCAGTCGATGGTATCGACTTCCCAGTCGATGGTATCGACTCTGCGCTGCTCCTTGCGGCTACCTGCCTATGGCTGTGTCGATAGTATTGACTGATGTCGATGGTATCGACAGCTGCAGATATGTGTTTCTCCTGAAATTGCAAAACAAAACCACATCATCCGAGATAAAACCTATTATTGTAATCATTTATGCTCAAAACAATAAAATAAGAGAGATTTGACACTGAGAAGGATCATAGACTAAAGTAAGTGAATTATGCAATATTAACCAACAAAATGACTAATAAATGCATAAATCGCAAGTAAAACAAGTCTATAAATGCGACTCAAAATCATCGCATCAAACTCCCCTAAGCTTGAACATTGCTCATCCTCGAGCAACAAAACTCTAGAATAAAATTGTGAGGATCAACTAAAGAACATATTATCACAACAGACTATGCCATATGATCCCCGCCAGACATTCACATTCCGGCCCTCACTAACCACAAAATGATAATTTCCCTAAAGGCGACAATAATCATTCATAAAAGATATCTACCTCAAAATTGATGAACACTATCACATAAGGCAGTTAACATAATAAAATCCACCGGTCCAGACTCGGTGCATCTTGTGATCTCCTATCTACGTTGCTCGCCCTAACTACCATCTACATGGAAGCATCTCTCCTGGTATTAACAAGTGAGGAGAAAATCACGGTGGCCTACCAATTCGAGCAACGGGTGGATGGAATGGGTGGCTAGTGGAAGAAATGGAAGCATTATACGGTTTTAAAATGCACAAAAACAATAATGACCTAAATGATGCATATGCAAATGAAAATGCCCTAATGCCTACATTTGGGTGGAATGATGTATGCACTATCATTCCGTCTCAAGGTGAGATGGAATATCTAAGAGAACTACATCATGTACTTATTCTTCTTAAAATGCAGTGAGAACATGTTCCTTTCTCCCTCTCATTCCTACTTATCAATTTTTTTCTTTTTTTTCAATTTTTTTTTTTAAAAAAATTCTCTCTTTTTTTTCCTTCAACTTTTATTTTTTCAAGCCCTTATTTTCATAGATGACAAGGAATTATTAGTCAGGCTCACTTATTGCTGCATAACTTATACATTTGATGCATTTAGAAGGTATGGAACAAGTTCATCATCCTTAATGTTTCAGAAGACATAAGATGCATGATGTACTATATGCACAAAAATGTGAATGCATCTACAAAATGATAGTTATGCAACTAAATGACACACACCTAAAGATAATGTGCATGTATAACTATTCTATCTTTTTTTTCTTTTCATGCAAAAATATGTGAAAATAGTTGCAATGCAAGACCTATCTACGTGGGATGCAATCAAAGAGATGAAAACCGTAATGTATGTCCAGTTCTTATGGTGGGATATGAAAACAATGGAGTGGATAGATCACAAGATTAATTGACTGAACCTTTGGAAATTATTATGTGTCCCTCCTTACTGACCTGTGTAGTGATTAAGAGGTTTCTCTCTCTTATTTCAAATTAAGGTCTCATTATCATTTGGTTAGTTTGGGCTCAAACAACCAATTCCGTCCACTTTCATGAATAGCAGGAATGTATTGTTGTGGTTTCCTATTTTAGAGTTGACAAACCCAATTATTTTCTGAAGTTATGTGCCCAAAGTTAAACAACACAAGCTTGCAAAAGCATTAAAACATTTCAAATTTGCCCCTGATTCCCATGTACAAGCAACGAGATGACACAAGACATAAGACATCCACAATTACACTAGATAGAGTGTGGATCCTACAAACAAACTAAAAACTACAAGAAATAAATGACAAAAGACAAAGCACTAAAAACTAGGAAAAATAAAGGATAGAAACTATTCCAACTCCCCCAAGCTTGAATTCAACTATGGCCTCATAGTCAAAAACAACCTTAAAGGGTGGAACAGTGATACCGATCATTCTGCAGGTGGAGGCGGGTACTGCAGGGCTGTGGGGTCCCATGATGGGTACTGCCCCTGGAAGCTCGGATCATAATGGGGCATTGGTGGAGGTTGTGGATACCCCCCAAAATAATTATGGCTCCAGTAGTTGTCGTAGAAGGGTTGTTGCTGCATCTCCATCCTATGCAACCTGTCATTGATGTTCTGTTGGTTGTCGAGGAGGAGGCACTCATTCTCGTAAATAGCCCTCTGGTTCTCTAACAGCCGGTTCGTGGTATCGTGAATACCGACGAATGAAGCTGTATGTTGCTTCTGCGTATGATATATCTCCTACAACATCAAGTACATCCCTTGCATGGAGTAGGCATCCTCTCCTTGATGAGAGGGCTGAGGTGGCGGAGGCTGTGAAGATGAAGATTCACCCGGATGCATGCAGGGATGCTTCCGGGGTGCTACTCGTGCCTGAAGAGGAGTGAAAGCCTCCTCTTCCTCTTCATGCTCGTCGCCTTCATCATTGTTGTCATCATCACCACCGTCTTCATTAGAGTCGTCGATGGCGATGACAGGCCATCGAAAATGTTGAGCGCCCTCAATGTTGAAGACGGGGTCAGGAAGCGCACATTCTTGATATGCGTGATTGACGTGGCAATGTGCATAAACCAAGCCATCACGGAGCAGGAGGAGGTTGGAGCGGTGCAGATGATGGAGGTTGACCTTATGCATGTTGGAAAGTGGAGTAAGCTGGGAAAAATCCAAACCAAGGTAGAGGGTCAATGGTGTGATGAGCCCTCCGAAGTGGATAGGAGCCTTCCGTGTACTCCTCTTCACGGCCAACACGTGTTTCAAGAAGAACACACCCCAGTTGCACTCCTCGCACTTCAGCAGTTTGTGCAGAAAGAACAGATCTGTCTCTTGGAATTTGCTACGAGACATGTCGCCGCGAGCGAAGAGTGTGGTTCAGAGCATGCGGTGCAGAATCTGCACAAACGTATGCTCGAAGTCGACAACTGTAGTGTTGTGGTAGCTGATGGATTTGCCCAAAGGCGCAGTCACCAGCTGGGCGAAGATGGCATCGTAGTCCATCCGGTTGTCTGGCCTCCAGCGCTGGTAATCGTCATGATACCAGTTGTACATAGAATTGAGCTGGGCAAGAGTGAGGGTGTAATTGTTGTTGTAGAGTCTGAAAGACACGCACCCTTTCTTCCACTCTCTGTCGGTGGCGATCAAGTCATTAGGCAACACATTGATATCCAATGATGCCATGAACTCCGCCACGAGTTCCTTGTAAGTCGGCCACTCGTCGAAGAATGGTGGGCCGTTGGCATGGTACTCCAACTCGTCGGGCCTCCTGGTCGTGTGTCTCGCCTGCCCCTTCAAGACGTAGGCAAGATTGGGCTCGAACCTAAGGTAACGAACCATGTCCCGGTCGATGTAGCGGGTGGCCTCAATCTTTCTCTTCATCAGCTCCTCATATACCTTCCGGATCTCCGTGGAAGGGTGGATAATCCTCGGACGAGGAATCGATGCGGGTGGTGGAGGAATGAATTCAGGGATCTCCATTGGGGCCGCGCGTGAAGAAGATGCACCGACTGTACGCACCATTGTCACCGAGAACGAAAAGGATAGGAGATGGAGCTCGATGAAGATGATCTCGAAGAAGACAATCTCCGTTCGGTGAAGACTCGGTGAAGATCGCGCTCCTTGGATGCTTGTAGCCGGGCTTCGGTCACACAACAATGCGCAAGGCACCTGTGGATGAAAAATGCTCTAAAGGTGTGAATCAATTTGACAACAAAACCTCTCTTTTATAACTGCGTCTGTCGCTACTGTGGATCCATCGATACCATCGACGTGGGTCGATGGTATCGACACATGTAGCACAATCTGGTCTTCCGCTAGTATCGACAGTTGTCGATAGGATGATGAGGGGGCCCAGATCGATGATGCGTCGATACCATCGACGGGTGTCGATGGTATCGACCCATCCCACAGATCGATTCTCATGATGTAGTGATCGCCGTTTATTCCTTCTCACGGATCGGTGACATGTCACGTCGATACCATCGACGCAAGTCGATAGTATCGACTCTTCTTAGGGCAAACACCCTCGCGAGGAACGGTTGCCACTTTCTGCCTGTAATCGGGTCGATACCATTGACAGGCCCGTCGATGGTATCGACTTCACTGAGACAAATTTCATCTGAAAATCTTCAGGGATCTCGCGAGTATCGACACCCATGTCGATACCATCGACCCCGATCTGGCGATTTCCTCGGTGTTACTGATGGTAGGTCGATACCAACGATGAGGTCGTCGATAGTATCGACTCAGAGAAAATTTTACAGCCGCCTAACTGTGCCCATGTCGATACCATCGACACAATGGTCGATGGTATCGACCCTGCCTCAGACCTGCACACTGAACAAACGATCAAGGTATCATTTTTACACTAAATACAAAGTTAAACTAGACTAACTTGTGAATGCAAACAAAAATAGATGAAACTACCAATGGCTGGGTTGCCTCCCAACAAGTGCCCTTATTTAACGTCTTAGGCTAGATGAAATCAAGCTCATCAACTTGGAGCTTCAGAGAGTGTTCCTAGGGGATCACTCGACAGTTTAAACTCAACTCTATCCTGGCTAATCCCTAATGTCAAGGTACCTCTCTCGATAGCAGTGATAACATCAGTCGTCGCTTGAAATGGCCTACCCAATAGCATCTCACAACCCTTCAGCTGCGGCATGTCCATGACGATGAAATACATCGGAAAGATAAACCTGTCAACTTTGACAAGTACATCCTCACACACTCCATAGGGCTTCACAATAGACCCATCCGCCAACTCAATAGTCATAGCAGATTTCTTTAGTTTCTTCAACCCAAGCTTTTGGAACGTGGATAACGACATAAGATTTATTCTAGCCCCTGAGTCACAATGTGCATAAGATAAATTATGACCGCCTATGGAACATGGGATGTAAAAACTTCTCGGATCTTAACTTTTCTGTGGTAAACTCCCATGGGTAATTGAGCTCACCATCTCATTCACCCAGCAAACATCTGTGTCTTTTATCCGCCTCTTCTTGGTGATGATATCCTTGATAAACCTCCCGTATGCCGGAATCTGCTATATCATTTCCGTGAACGGAATATTAATATGGAGCTTCCTAAACATCTCCAAGAACTTCCTGTAATGTCTATGCTATTTCTTCGGCCTCGAACTATCCGAAAAAGACACAACTGCCTCATTAAGACGCTCGTGAGGTGGCACATATGGGATTTTTGGGGTCTCCTCCCCTAAGCTTGCTTCAATGTCACCCTCTAGCGTAGGCTTTGGCGCAACATTTACAACTGGTGTAACTTGTGGTTGCTCATCTTTGTCAGTGATTGTAGCTTCACCATGATGTATGGCCTTCACCTGCTCTTCTTGCTTAGGTGTGGGTGCGGCCGTGATGGGTTCTTGGCGGGATTTTATGAATGGGAAATATCCACCAGGCAATCCATAAAAACTACGAGGGTACGGTATTCTCGGTGTAGCCTCCGTATAAAAAATCATCTTGCCTTTTTCCTGGACCTCCACCACCGGGGGCTCTGCCTCATCAATCACAGATATATACTTCACTTGATGATGTGCTTGAACAAGCTCTGCATTACCAGCTGGTCTTTGTTGATTTACATGCTTCATGGTTGCCACTTCATTGGCAATTTGAGTCACCGTCACCTCTAATATCCTCATCTGCGCTCCATGACTTTGCCGTGTCAGCCCAAATTTAGTCAAAATCTCACCCTGAGACTGCAACTGCTTACTGAACATACTCATCATCTCTTGATTTTGTTGCACCACTTGACTAAGCAACTCGGTGCTTTTATCCTCTACCTTTGATTGTGGCTTTGCATCAGGATCTTGCAGGAAGTTGTTTGGATCCTTCCATGAAAATTTCTTATCCTTCCTCCAAGCATAATCATTGTTTCTATAGCCCTGTTGTTGCATAAATTTGACCTGGGCTTCCTCATCGAATTCTACATCTTCTTTTGCAAGTAATTTCTTGGCTAGAAGGTCTAATTTATCATTCAGCTCCTTGATGGCCCTGGACTCACTTGCAACTTTAACTTGTTCTGGTGCATCCCTATCGCCCCAAGACTACTTCTTTGCCATATTCTTCAGAATCTCCCAACACCTAGTGCCAGTGTTGTTCAAGAAGAACCCTGAGCCTACTGAATCCAGGTTGCTTCTATCATGCTCAGAAAGAGAAAAATAGAATTTTTTACCTGTTTCTCCTTGTCAAGCCCATGATGTGGGCACCTCCTCAGCATGATTTGGAAACACTCCCAAATCTCAGAGTAAGTCTCCCCAGCCTTTTGACTGAAGTTATAGATCTTCCATACCAGATCGTTGGTCTTCTCGGGTGGAAAGAATCTCTCAAAGAACACCTCGACCATATGATCCCACAATCCCACATACTCATCATCAAGATTATGTAGCCATTCTCGAGCATTTCCCGCTAGAGAGCTCATAAATAATTTCAAATAGAGCGTCTCTTGTGGGAACCTGTCTATCTTGATCATATCACAGTTCTCCATGAACTGGCTTATATGAGTCACCGAATCTTCATTTTTAAGCCCGTGAAATGCATTTGATTTGACCAAGTTTATTAGTGTCGAATCAATCTTATAAGTTGGAATGTTGACTGCTTGCTTCTTTATTGGCCCCTTTGATGCGGATGAGGAAGAAGCCTTTATCTTCTCCCAGATTGTCTGTTCCTCAGCCATAGCTTCTGGTTCAGAGTCTGAATCTATATCTTCAAGTCAGTTTTGAATGTTGTTCTCCTCATCGTCTAGTCCCAAAAGTGGAACCTCTGGTGATAGCTGCGTGTAGTCTATGCTACGCGTCCTCACCATGCACTAGTACCTGCAAAATAATAATTTAGGTTCAGCACCATGCTAGACGATTTCTAAATATGAATAAAAACGTTGAATTTCAAAATTAATAATAAAATAAAAAGTGGCCTAGAGTGGCCGCTTGCAGCACTCGTAGTGTCGAAAATTGCCGTGTCCCCGGCAACGACGCCAAAAACTTGACATGATTTTACCGTGCGTATAACACAAGTGCACGTGTCAATGTAGTATAGGCCCTTGTGAGGCCCGAGTCGAACTCAGGGACACTACATTATCGGTAGACTACTACTAACTACTCGCAATCAACTAGACCAATAAAAAGGTTACGAGAGTTGTTTAAAAAGAAAAAGAAAATAAAAATAAAAATAAAACAAAGAAATCGATTAAGTGTTTAGTTTAATCAATTCAAATAGAGATCTTTAGGATTGCGGTTTCACCGCGGGTTTTCATTGTATGAATTTCCATATAGTTA
The DNA here is from genome assembly GCA_963693085.1 of Alisma plantago-aquatica. Taxonomy (NCBI): domain Eukaryota; kingdom Viridiplantae; phylum Streptophyta; class Magnoliopsida; order Alismatales; family Alismataceae; genus Alisma; species Alisma plantago-aquatica. Next base: position 640,294,506 of record OY856411.1, read on the forward strand.
CTCAGGTTTATCTCTCAATCCGGGTAGTGGCCTGTAGCCAGAATTGTCCATTGTCATGGTACAATTCACTACCTAAGTCTAGGTCGGTTCCACCATCGTAGTAACCTATATCCTAAACTAGGTGCATTAGAATCGACCTCTGGGTTTCCACCATTAACCTTACATCACCTTATTCAAGGGATTTGTTAATTAATGTGAATTTCGTCTCTTTTCAACTGTTAATTCTTCTTTCAAAGTAATTAAAGGCATTATTTTATCATTATGGTGATCAAGCATAATAATATAATTGAGAAAACAAAATCATACCACGGATTTAAGAGACAAATGATGAATTACTATGATAAAAACGTCATACAATGCTTCCCCGGGCTACTCCCAGTCCTAAAGATACAAGGGATTAGCCCCGCATATTCATCTCAGAGCAAGACATGGTTGAAGAAAGGGGAAACATCGAGAAAAACATGGATAAAGTAATGAAACCCCTGAACGAAGAAGATCCAATCGTTCCTCAGCGTAGAGTGCACGATCTATAGCCTTTCGGCGATGGAAAATGTCTTCTTCGGCTTTCGGAACGGTCGGGGCGTGCTTCTAGGCTCTGTTCTTCTCTCCACTCCTTCTCGGAACATGTGCAATGGCTAATGACGTGATACCCTGCTCTTGGCCGCTGTCATTAGGTATAATCATCGAGTTAGGTTTTAAAAATATCACAACCGTTGCATTAGAGCCGATCTGAAGCAAACTCTGATCTGACGGTGTCGATACCATTGACGCGGGTCGATGGTATCGACCCCTCATGATATCGGCAGACCTTCTTTCTTTTCTGTCGTTGTGCCTGATCCAGGCTCGATACCTTCAACGTGGGTCGATGGTATCGACACCCTTAGGCGTCATTTTTATCCCTTTTACGTCGCTGAAGCTGAAAGCGTCGATAGTATCGACTGACTGGTCGCCAGCAACCTGATGGTACGTCGCTACCATCGACTTCCCAGTCGATGGTATCGACTCTGTGCTGCTCCTTGCGGCTGCCTGACCGGCCTAAATCGCGCGTCCTAAATTGGAGGCGTATTTGAGGTAGTCGAGCCTTCGCATTTATAACCCGAATCCTTTTAGGCCCCCACAACTTTGTTTACGGGGTCGAAGTAGTCATACGAGGTCGAACACAGGGACAAGGTGGGTTGTGTTGATGACTCTGAATCGACACTCTACACTCCGGTGGATATAAAGAGATAATGAAGTTCCCCGAAGGGAACAACCAGATGTCACTATTAAATCAAAGAAAACTATCTCCAACTGGAGTTACAAGAAAGATTAAGATTTTGTCATTTAGCAGTTTTTTTGGAATTTTCATGCAACAGAAAATAGGAAGGTAAACTGTAGTTTAAGGCGTAATGCAAGGGATAAGACTTTTAGAAAGACAAGCGGTAGCAGTAACACCCTGCACCCCTCCTCTCAGAGCGGTTGCCTCTAACCAAGCTTCAACACCCCTCTCGAGGTTGCTGGACTCAAGTTAGAGTGGAATGATACTAAAACAACTCCGTTCCGGGCACTCTCGTACTCCAGAATCGGACCGAACACTAGAGCCACAACCCAACTCTTGAAGTAGTTGCGACGGGAAAGACGATTCGGTAGCTAAGCGAAACGCGATCCAAAACATGCAAGCTAGAGTTCAGATATCCAACACAGTAGTTACCCAATCATAAAGAACTAAGCATTAAACAAAGCGCAATTTAGCATTTCTATTTCTACCAGCAATAAGGGTCTTAATACAATGCATAAGCCAAGAATTTAAATAACAGAATTAAAGATAGATGTCACCTTCTTGATGTAGAAGGGCGACAGACTACTACTACTCCCAGCCCGATACCGTCCAGAGACCTATCCCGGTACAGCCGTGTCGGGCGGCACGACCTCTCGGACGGCACGCCTGACGGATGACCATATCGTTCGAAGACCCTGGCCGATACACTCATGTCGGGCGGCACACCCTCTCGAGCGGCACGACTGACGGGCGGAGCGTATCGGGTTCGGTATCGTGTCGGCCAAGGATTCACATATACTACTGTCGGGCATTGCTGTCAGGCACTCGTGTCGCGTATCTACGTCGGCTGATATCGGCCCTCAGTGTCGTCCGGTACAGTCCTAGGTGAACCGATCCCCTCCCTCTCGGGATGAGGAAGAGCTCACCTAGTGTCGCCCGGTACGAGAACTGGGGCACGATACAGTTGCTCTCGCACTTCTCTCGCAGACCGCTCAAGTCCCCAACTGTCCGAACGGTGAACTGGCTAGCCGTCCCGACCTATCCAACTTCCGACGTCTCCGACCTGTCTTTTCGGCTTCCTGTAGCTGCTATTTATACCGGCGGTTTGAAGGAGTTATGGTGCTGGAAATGCCACATAGCCCCCTTATACGCCGGTCGATGGATGTGGACGGCCGATACAGGTATGCCTTCGGCGCGAGGCGCTGGCTATCGGTCACGTGGCTGGCGGCACGCCTGCCGGTGGGTGGCTGTGTCGCTCGACGAGGTTGGTCGTCGATGCGGCTTTGGCTCCCTGTCGGGTAGAAGGTGTGTCGGCCGGTACGTCCCTTTTGCAAGGCGCCCTTCTCCGCCGATCATTCTTGTGTCGCCCAGCTCCTGTCGGGCTGGGTTGTATCGGGCGTCAGGAAGGTCGAGACGGGCTTAGACTTATTGTGGGCCGGAATCGGCCTTATTGCACAAAAACGAGGAAAACCCTATAAAAGATAGGAAAAACTGGAATAAGAGCGTTGCTTGGCCAATTATTGTGAAAATGCTAATAAAATAGAGGAAAATAGAAGAAAAGGGTAGTTTTGATAACAGAATAAAGGGCAAAAACGTCACAAAATTTGGTGTTATCAACTCCCCCAAACTTAGCTTTTTGATTGTCCTCAATCAATATTTAAACTAAACTTTGTGTTGCTTCTTCTTGCACAACAAAACTTTAAGGCTAAAGGGTAGCACAAGATTTGCGATGTCTTGGAGGTAATGCTGTCTTAAAGCGAGCAAAAGACCTTGCCCTACTTGCCTTATTATTTAAGTAAAATTTTTCTTCTCCACAGCTTCAGGGAGACTTTGGTGTATGATTCCAAAGTTAGCTTCCACACCAAACAGCTTTATTTTAAGGGCAGAAAGTTGTGTATAGGGTAGGCTAAGGCTTTTTGGGTTTTTCTTCTTGTTTCCCATCAGTCCATCCAGGTAAGGCTCCGTTAACGGGCAAGTGGTCCCTACAGTCCAAGCCAGTTGGCTTTAGAGCAGTGATTTCACATCCTACGTACCACTGCCCCGGATCTACCATGCCTAAAGACGGGTACTTTTGGAAAACAAGTGTGTATATATTTTTTTCTTTTCTCTTATTAGGCACAACTCTCATACTTTTATTCACACTCATAAGGCTTCTTTCTCTTTTTGGGATTTTTGCTAGGTAAGGGAAAACAAAAGAGATATCTGCTGTTTGGGCAGCTTTTTCCTTCTCCATACTCGTCTCTTAGCTGTTTGCGAGATTATTATTTTTCAAAAATTTTTAGATGGCAAGGCACAATCTTTTGTTTGTTTGAGACAACATTATCAGAAAGATATGACAAAACTTGTAACTCGTTGAAATATACGGAAAGTAAACTTTGCAAGAAGTCACAACAGGTTTTTATTATTATTACAACAACTTTGTACATATGCGTAGGGGCAGGAAATAAGCAAAATTTTCAAATTTTTCAAAAATTTTGGTATAAACATATATATGTACACATGATATAGGAAAGAACAAAAGGATAAAGAACAAAAGAATAAGGAATTTAAGATAAAGAACAAAAGAATAAGAAATTTAAGATAAAGAACAAAAGAATAAGAAATTTAAGTCAGAGAGATCAGAGGATTTTTGTACCTTTCTCACTGGTACATGGTACCCCCCCCCCAAACTTACTCCACACTCTGTCCCAGAGTTGTGAAGTAGATGAGGTAAGGAAATGTTAATCAGTGAGGGTTAGATGATCAGCGCGCCTGGGCTGGATAAGAGCTCCCACACATATTCTCCTCTTTTGCTGTGATAGTCGATGTGGAGGAGCTGATCAGGCGTTGCCTCGTTTGCCATCCATTACAAGACGAAGACGCCGCAGTCGTTGGATAGTTGAATTTGTTGTGGGCTGCGGTGGCAGAACTAGAGTTCATGCCAGCCTCTTGCTTGCATTCCCAGGAATGGTTGTATCAGTGCTGCTATATCGATATAGTACTTTCGTACTAATCGTTCAAGAGATGTCAGCGTTGTCGATGTACAAGGCACTGGATTGTCTTTATCGCTGTCCGAGCTGTTGTAGAAAATCCCTGCTCGTTGTTGGGTGTACACTGTTAAGAGCGTCCAGTGGTTGTCGTGCAGGATTGGAAGGAGAATGGTATCCGGGACTCTGCATTCCAATTCTGCTAGGAAGGCTTCCTTTGCCCCTTGTTCATCGGCTAAGTAAATGTCGTTGAACAACATTGGATCTGCTATGTATGCGTGTTCAGACTTGTTTCGCAGTATCTGGATGTAGGCGACCGCCACAGATAACGCCAGACACCCTCCCTCTTTTACCATGTCCCTTAAGTCGTCAATCGGGACTATGACATCGCCTGCTGAGTAAGCTATGTCTGCAGGGTTGGAGTCAGCCAACTTCATGTGGATTTCGTTGACCTGTTCTTGCGTGAGGGTAGCGCATGAGAAACGGTCGAAGTTGTGGATTGACCCTTCCAGGTTCTGGGGCGAGGCATGTTCGTCGTGTCCGAAAACTTGCCGCAAGATGTTTATCTGTTTGCCTGCCCCACAGACATTCGTCTCTGCTTCTGCTTCTTTTTCAGGAGAGCTGCTGTGCTGAGATGACTCTTTTTCTTGTTCACTATCTAGCAGCTCTTCTGGTATCCCCGCGTCTCGGAAGTAGCGCTTATCCTTTATCAGCAGCAATGCATATTTGCTTCTGAGATTGTAGAAGTTAGAATCCTGGAGTTGCTTGAAGTATCCGAAGATATGTATCATCTCCATGGCTCTAAGGACTACGAATGTGCTATTTCCACTTCCCTCATCTTCTTGGACTGGGAAGTCCTTTAGTGAGTAGAAATTCCAGACGCCGCTGTGGCGCTGGACTCCGTACTTGATGACCCGGTGGAGACGTAGCGGCAGCAGTCTTAGCTTTACATCCTTTGGGAGTAAGAACGTACTTCCTGTGTGCGGGACCTCTTTGCTGCAGCAACAATGCAGTTGGACATGATGATTTCGGAGGTCGGCAATGCACAAGAACCAGTTGTTTCTGTGTTTGTAAGGGGCCAACACCAGTTTTGGATTGTGCACTTCAATGTAATCCAACATACTTTTTACCTGCGTAGAATTGTACAACCCCGTCATTAGTCTTCTTGCTAGGGCTGGGGTGGCAGCGTAACTGTATGTTGGTTCTTATTGTTGGCGTTTTCTACAATGGCCCCTTGTAGCACTCTGAATAAACTCTTCCCTACGACGGCCTTGGCGCGGAAGATGTTTCTCAGAGTTCCCCGCTGTACCGAGAAATAAGCGTCGCTCCAGAGTACCTCTTCCTCATCAGCTAGCGATCTTAGGACCATGTTGAGCAGTTTCTGGTCTCTGATCGTTAGATATCCTATGACTCTTCTGTCAAAGTCAGCCATTTCGAGAGAAGGTATCTCTGTCGGTGCGGAGAAATCGGTGATGTCGGCCCTTGAACTCCTTCCTCTAGGGAGGTGTCTTTCGTTTGCGGTGCAGATGTCCCCCCCTTCTCCCTCAGATTCATCAGAAGAGCCTTCCCCGACGCTGATATCTTCGTTGTTATCCTCAGCTTCATCAAAGGGGGCTGAGGGAGCGGCCTCATTCAGGTCAAAAGGGCTTTCTTGTCCGGAAGGAGCTTCATAGCCTTGCCCTTGTGAAGAATTTCATCCGGTTGCTGATGACGATCTGCCGGAGGAGGAGGTGGATGAGGACGATCCTGACGACGCTCTCGACGACGAGGATTGAGAGCCCGGACCGGGAGGCGACGGCGATCTTCTCGGCTGCCTTGGGCATGGATGGTCGTCCTCCCTGTTCAGCCTTCCCTCGATCTCGCTAAGGCGTTGCAGAACTTGTTGAAGCGTGGCATTTACTGCCTCTAGCCGGCCAGGTAGGCTGGCTAAAGTCAGTAGCTCTCGCTCCTGCCTATCCAGCCTCTGTTCGAAAGACGAAAACTTGCGGGTTAGGGAAAGAAATGTAGTAGAGTGGTTTTCTGTTACCTCCCGCAAGAAATCGAGTTCTTGTCCTAGCATCATTCCGAGCAAAGGAGGGTTTTCCGCTTGTCTCCCCCTTGACCTCGAAATGCTCCTCCCGCACGATGGTCTGCCTGACGAGGCAGAACCTACTTCTATTGTTCGCGCGGCTGATGCTTCTGGGCGAGGTGTCGGTGCTGCCCCGCCCTCTTGTTGTATTGGAGGAGACCGTGTTGTGGGGGACAGATGTTGCCCCATATCGGCATTGTCGACGATCTCCTCAATAACTGCTACAGGTGAGTTTGGTGGTGGTGTCGGCGTCACCTGTGCTCTTTCGATCTCCATTTGTAGGATGTCGGCGAATAGCTCATCGCTGACATCCGGTTGTACTACGGGGACTGCAGCCGTCTCTCTCGCTGCAGTTCCAGTCCTTGTCTCGGCGACCTCCACGATCGCCGGTTCCTCTCTTGCCACCGCCGGCCTTGTTGTCGTGGCTGTCGTTCGTGGCTCCGAGGTAGTGGGCCGCTCGACAGGAGCTGTTGAAAATACGTCCTGCCGAGTACCCTGCGGGACGGCCCCCCTGGTGATCCCCCGCTCTTGGCTTCTTGGGGGTGGAGCGCAGCTTGCGCCTGCTGCCACAGCCTCGATCTCGGCTGTGGTGCAGACTAGCTTTTCTGCGTCGTAGGCGGCGCAACGAGGAAGCAGAAGAAGGATCTTTGTCCGTGCGAACTTGTAGAAGTAACTCCGCCCCTCCTTCTTTATTATACCCGACCTCATGAGGTACTTGAGGTCGATCAACTCATCCCCTCTCGTTCTTGAGAGGCTGCGCGGCTCACGCGGGTATCCTAACCCTACCCCGATTAGGTTCACGATGCCACCCATGCAATATTCCTTGGTGGCATCCTTTATTGGGTGCAACCTGTTCAGCAAGAAGCGCCCCAGGTTGATAGTTCGGCCCTCCATCATGTGCCACATGACGTGGAGTTCCTCAGAGTAAATGTTGCTGGACTCGTTCTTGCTGAAGAGGAGGCACGCCACCAGCTTGTGTATTATCCTCCAGAAGCACGAGTGCAATGCCGCCACCTTGCTCCCGGGTTTGAAAGACGACTCCCCTGTTAGCTTTTCCCAGATATCTACGGGGTTGAATCCGTCTTCTTCGGTGATCCTTGCACCGTTATATAGTCTCCTTCTCTCCTCTTCGCTGGAGGAGAAAATATGGTTGAGCAGCCATTCCGAAATGACGTGCTCTGCATTGTAAAGTCACCCCTGGAGTCTGTCTGCTCCGCCGTACTGTCTGGCTTCATCAGGTGTATTCTTTACTCGGTGAAGGGATGCCATGAACTCTCTTGTGAGCTCGGTGTAGGAGGCGGATAGGCTGAAGCAGATTTGCCTCAGACCGGCTACAACAAGTACGTCCTCCAGTCTCCCGAAGATGCCCAACTGCATGAAGGATGACTGGTGGCCGAACCTGCTTGGCCTGTAGAGTTTGGCTCCTAGCTCGGCATATCGGCATCCGTGCTCTTCATCTCTTGGAACGAACCTTCCTGGTGTGTACTCCAGGGGTTCTGTTGTCGGAGCTGGTGCTGCAGCTGGAGTGGTCGCTTCTTCTGTCCTCACCCTCTTCCCAGATGTTGAGGGTCCAGCTGCTTTAGGGTTCGAGCGCTTCTGCCCGACTGTTGCCGCCTCTGCCTCTGGTTCGGTGACGACTCTCCTGCCTTGCTCGCCAATGAGTCTAACGGTTATCTTTGTGCGTGCCATCCCTATCATTAATCAAATAAATGCTATTTTGTTACCAACAGAAAAATTAATAAGGGGAAAGGCACCCCGACACGACAGTATCGGGCCTTGAGACAAGTTTAGGTAAAGCTTGCCCGATACAACCGTGTCGGGCGATACGGTTAAACGAAACTGAGAGCCCGACAGGGTCTTGAAAAAGCGCTGCCCGGTACAAGAATAAACGGACGATACGGTTACTGCCCGACACAGATGTATCGGGTAGGTGCGAGAGAAGCGTGTCGCGCGATAACAGTACCGGGCGACAAGAAAAATCAACGTAAAATCCTTGCCCGATACATCGTACGCGATAAAGGTCCGTATCGGGTATGCTCGGGCGATAGGGCTGTCGTGCGATACCTTTGTTTTCCTTAAAGTGCTGCGCGTCACGGGATCGAAAGAGGTCTCTGCACGACACGGGAGCGGAGGGTAAGACAAATACTGCGCGATACGGTAGCTGAAAAAGGTAAAATCCGGGAGCGCGACACGGTAAAGTTTTCGCCGTATATATAGCGGCCGGATGTCGCGGTAAAACGTTCCCTCCCGAGACGGGCGCAATCTGTAAGTCGGTTGATGTGCCGCCCGATTCGGCCTGTAAAGCTGCTAGACCAGACTTTGCCTGATCGATACAAGATCTTTCGGGACAGAGTTCCGAAGTAAAACCCCCTTATAGCAAGAGGCGACAGGCGGGTAAAACATCATTGGCCTAAGGCTAGACCCGGCCTCAGATGGTATTACCCATCCTGGCAAAACTAAAGCGGTGGCCCTTAAAACAAAAAGAGTCAGCACACGTGTGCATGCACTGACTTGGGCCTTATTACAGTCCATAATGTTTGTAATGTCTGCCTTGCAAGAAAGTAAATAACATCCTATTCTAGGAAAATAAAAGCACGGGCTGCCTCCCGAGGAGCGCTGCATTTCCTGTCTACAGCTAGACATCTTTTAGCTTCTTCATCTTGATCTATCTTTTAGCTGGTTCGGTGTTAGACGGGATCTTCCCTACAGGATTCTTCATAATTTCGGCGAGCTGCGCTAGCTGCTGGTCGATTTGGCGCTGATGTGTCTGCATATCTGCCAACTGGACCTGCAACGAGCTCAAAACCCCCGAGTTGGACAGTGCACTTTGCACTAACTGGTGATTAACGGTGTCCTGTTTCTTGACAAAATCGAACAACTGGCCGATCACTTCGGATTGGTTCACTCCTTTCTCCTGTTCACGGGGCGGGCCTTGGTACTTTCCTGGTGCTTGGAAATTACCTTTTGCTGGCTGGAACTGGCTGTTCTTAGTGTATTGGCCTGATCCCCCTCTCTTTTCAAAAGGTTGCACGGGCCTGGCCAGGGTGTTTAGCTGATGCGAGTTCTCAGTCGCGTCTTTGTTGCCATAACTAAATCCAGGGTGGTCTGGTCTTTTGAAGGCCATGTAGGATACATTCTCGATCCTTTCTTCTTCCGATTCGGAGTCACTGTCGGTGCCGGGTTTGGTGTAGACGCAGTTGTCTACCCCATGTCCTCCTTCACCGCAGGTAACACATTTCATGACTTTCTCAACTTGCTTCTTCCCCTTTCCTCCATGATCCCTTAGTTGTTTCACATCTGTTGCTATCCTTTGAATCTGAGAAGTTATGTTTTCCAGAGCCTTGGACTCAAGAGAGATTCCTTCCCCTGCCTTCTTCTCCTGCCCTCTATCGGATCTATCATAGTCAACATCGGCCTTCAACTCAGCCATGTTCCTAATGATCTTTTCGGACTTGCTTGGCTTCTTCCCTAAGAAGTCACTTCCTGCTGCCGCATTCAGCGATACCCTTTGATCGGGAGTTAGCCCATTGTAGAAGGTGGAGACCAGGAAACCCTTCTTGAAATTGTGGTGAGGGCAGTCCCTCTGATATTCCAGATATCGTTCCTAGGCGTCGTGGAGGTTTTCATTTGGCTTTTGCGTGAAAGACGTGATTTTTAACTTGTTTCTCATCGTCTTCTCTGTGGGGTAGAACTTGTTTACAAATGCGTCAGCCATTTCTCCCCATCCATTCAACGCTTGGTGGGGTAGCCCAAGGTACCATGATAGAGCCTTATCCTCCAAAGAGAAGATTAAACCCTTGCAGTAAATGACCTCTTGGGGAACCCCTCGCATCTTTATGGTGTCGCAGATATTTTTGAAAGCATCAAGGTGATGGTAAGGGTTGTCGCTCTTAGAACTCCCCCTGAAGCTTTTATTTTGAATCATGGAGATCACAGATGGCTTGAGCTCAAAGTTTGTAGCATTGAACCTTGGGATGATAATGGGGCACCTCGATCTATTGGCCTTGGTAGAAGCCAATTGTCTCAGAGTTTTCTCTTCTTCCTCCGAGTCGTCACTGTTGCTGGCGTCTCGGCGTCGCTCCCGGTTATCATGATTCCTCCTGTGTCTTCGACGACGTCTATGCTGATGATGCTCTTCCTCATGCCCTGGTGATTCTAGATCTTTTTGCCGCTCATGATCACTATACCGGTCGTTGTCTTCCGGTGGAGGCAAAGCTGGCCTCCCTCCTGGGCCTTCGTTTCCTGAAGACGGCTCTACGCGAGGAGGCATGGTTGACAGTCTCGATGTTCAGTAGATCAGAGTACCTGAAATCCGCATAAAAATCATGTTTAGAAAATTATAACTGGGGTAAAGAATAATGCTTAAAGTAAAAGAAAAAGAAAAAGAAGAAAAAGTGTTGTCAAGCCTATTTCTAAGCTTGAGGCACGGGAGTGTAGTTAGTGGATTCAGATTCGTCAACAGTGCCAATTGCCTTGTCCCCGGCAACGGCGCCAGAAAGTTGACCGGCCTAAATCGCGCGTCCTAAAATTGGAGGCGTATTTGAGGTAGTCGAGCCTTCGCATTTATAACCCGAATCCTTCTAGGCCCCCGCAACTTTGTTTACGGGGTCGAAGTAGTCATACGGGGTCGAACACAGGGACAAAGTGGGTTGTGTTGACGACTCTGAATCGACACTCTACACTCCGGTGGATATAAAGAGATAATGAAGTTCCCCGAAGGGAACAACCAGATGTCACTATTAAATCAAAGAAAACTATCTCCAACTGGAGTTACAAGAAAGATTAAGATTTTGTCATTTAGCAGTTTTTTTGGAATTTTCATGCAACAGAAAATAGGAAGGTAAACTGCAGTTTAAGGCGTAATGCAAGGGATAAGACTTTTAGAAAGACAAGCGGTAGCAGTAACACCCTGCACCCCTCCTCTCAGAGCAGTTGCCTCTAACCAAGCTTCAACACCCCTCTCGAGGTTGCTGGACTCAAGTTAGAGTGGAATGATACTAAAACAACTCCGTTCCAGGCACTCTCGTACTCCAGAATCGGACCGAACACTAGAGCCACAACCCAACTCTCGAAGTAGTTGCGACGGGAAAGACGATTCGGTAGCTAAGCGAAACGCGATCCAAAACATGCAAGCTAGAGTTCAGATATCCAACACAGTAGTTACCCAATCATAAAGCACTAAGCATTAAACAAAGAGCAATTTAGCATTTCTATTTCTATCAGCAATAAGGGTCTTAATACAATGCATAAGCTAAGAATTTAATTAACAGAATTAAAGATAGATGTCGCCTTATTGATGTAGAAGGGCGACAGACGACTACTACTCCCAGCCCGATACCGTCCAGGGACCTATCCCAGTACAGTCGTGTCGAGCGGCACGACCTCTCGGACGGCACGCCTGACGGACGACCATATCGTTCGAAGACCCTGGCCGATACGCTCATGTCGGGCGGCACACCCTCTCGAGCGGCACGACTGAAGGGCGGAGCGTATCGGGTTCGGTATCGTGTCGGCCAAGGATTCACATATACTACTGTCGGGCATTGTTGTCAGGCACTCGTGTGGCGTATCTACGTCGTCCGATATCGGCCCTCAGTGTCGTCCGGTACAGTCCTAGGTGAACCGATCCCCTCCCTCTCGATATGAGGAAGAGCTCACCTAGTGTCGCCCGGTATGAGCACTGGGGCACGATACGGTTGCTCTCGCACTTCTCTCGCAGACCGCTCAAGTCCCCAACTGTCCGAACGGTGAACTGGCTAGCCGTCCCGACCTATCCAACTTCCGACGTCTCCGACCTGTCTTTTCGGCTTCCTGTAGCTGCTATTTATACCAGCGGTTTGAAGGAGTTATGGTGCTGGAAACGCCACGTAGCCCCCTTATACGCCGGTCAATGGATGTGGACGGACGATACAGGTATTCCTTTGGCGCGAGGCGCTGGCTATCGGTCACGTGGCTGGTAGCACGCGTGCCGGTGGGTGGTTGTGTCGCTCGACGAGGTTGGTCGTCGATGCGGCTTTGGTTCCCTTTCGGGTAGAAGGTGTGTCGGCCGGAACGTCCCTTTCGCAAGGCGCCCTTCTCCACCGATCATTCTTGTGTCGCCCAGCTCCTGTCGGGCTGGGTTGTATTGGGCGTCAGGAAGGTCGAGACGGGCTTAGACTTATTGTGGGCCGGAATCGGCCTTATTGCACAAAAACGAGGAAAACCCTGTAAAAGATAGGAAAAATTGGAATAAGAGCGTTGCTTGGCCAATTATTGCGAAAATGATAATAAAATAGAGGAAAATAGCAGAAAAGGGTAGTTTTGATAACAGAATAAAGGGAAAAAACGTTACAAAATTTGGTGTTATCACTACCTGCCTGTGGCTGTTTCAATAGTATCGACGGATGTCGATGGTATCGACAACTGCAGATATGTGTTTTTCCTGAAATTGCAAAACAAAACCACATCCGTCGAGATAAAACCTATTATTGTAATCATTTATGCTCAAAACAATAAAATAAGAGAGATTTGACACTGAGAAGGATCATAGACTAAAGTAAGTGAATTATGCAATATTAACCACCAAAATGACCAATAAACGCATAAATCGCAAGTAAAACAAGTCTATAAATGCGACTCAAAATCATCGCATCACCCACGCGGGCAATGAATGAACGCCCTATATATATATATATATATATATATATATATATATATATATATATATATATATATATATATATATATATATATATATATATATATATAATCATATTTTTGAATCTACTAGTGCAAATGTAACTATCTATGGATGAAAAGTAACAGTTTGCAAGGTAAAGTAACCCTCTACATGTCAAAAGTAAGAAACTCCAAAAAAAGTAACCGAAATATGGGGTGGGTAGCTACCCACGCGGGTATTAAAGATGGACCCATATATATATGTATATATATATATATATAATGACAAGGAGTTACGCATATCATCTATCCAAGAGTTGCATATGATGCAATTGGCAAAAATTTCCTACCTTGATAATTGACTATATATGTTGGTGTTGGTCGGGTAATAATTGAATTATCTTGCATCTTGGCCCACTGGAATATTATACACTGCAATATTCTAAATTGATATATGAGGGCTATCAAATTGAATAAAATAGTGGGAGTGAAAATTAATTAAAGACCTAATTAATATTGTCAAATCTTTCCAGTCAAATCAAATCAAACATTTTTGACAAATGCAAATTTTCTCTTGGATAGTCAAATGATGAACAAATCCATATTATGATATGTCCTTAGGAAGGACAAACTTGATGGGACAAATTTCCACGTCCAATTTTGGACTTTGAGAAAGGTTCTCAATGAAGAGTGCAATCTCTACATCCTTGACAAACCAATGCTAGAAATACCTGCTCAAGATGCGCCTAGGGCACAAGTGGATGCTTACTGGAAGTATGCCAATGATACCTTAGAGATGAAGTACCTTATTCTTAGTTGCATGAACTATGAGTTGCATGAGCAGTGTGAGGACATTAGGATTCTTGATATGGTAACACATCTTAAGAAAGCGAACCTTGGCCTTACAAAGAAAGAAAGAGATGGTATCATGAAGGCACTTTTTGAGTCTAAGCTGCCAGAGGGAACCTTAGTAGAAGAACATGTGTTCAATATGATTGGACATGTGTATCATATTGAAGAACTGGGATTCACCTTGAGCCAAGATTTGTCCACAAACATGATTCTAAAGACATTGCCAAAATCACATAGCCACTTTATTGCATGTTATCATGTGAACAATATGGCCAACCCGATGTAAGACTTGCTTGCTATGTTGATTCATGCTAAGGCAAGATTGAAGAAGACATGCCCGTGATGGTGATAATTGGAGCTGAGTACAAAGATCAAAGAAAGGATGGGAAGAGTTTTGAAGCCAAGCCCAAATCCAAATCTTCAACACTCAAAATAAGGAGAAAGAAAAGTACAAGAGGAACTCATCCTTTGTACTTGAAGGCATTCAGGAAGAAGAAGATGGGGATACAGATATCTACTTTAGGTATATACATTATTGAGATAAATCTATCTACTTCTTCATCATGGGTACCAGATACCGGATGTGGATCTCACATATGTTCAAATATCCAAGATATGAAAGGAAGTAAGCCTTTGGTAAAGGGCAAGGTGGAACTACAAGTTGCAAATGGCGCAAGAGTTGCGACCAATGTAGTTGGAACCTATAGTTTATCTCTACCCACATGGCTTGTAATAGAGTTAAAATTTCTATTATGCACCTGCTATAAATAGAAACATCATTTTTGTATCTTATATGGACAAGGATGCATTTGAATTCCATATTAAAAATGGTCGATGTTCTATTTCAAAAGATGGGATCTTTTATGGTAGTGCCCCAATGTCTTATGATCTTTGCTTGTTAGATAAAAAGACAAATGTTTATAATATCAATACCAAAAGACTAAACCTCAACAACTCAAATAAAACATACCTTTGGCATTGTCGTCTAGGGCACATAAATGAGAATCACATATCTAGACTCCACAAAGATGGTTATCTAGACTCTTTTGATATAGAATCAATAGAGACATGTGAATCTTGTTTGTTGGGTAAGATGGGTAATATCCCTTTCACTAGTAACAATGAGAGGGGTAGTGATCTACTAGGACTCATACATATTGATGTATGCGGACCTTTTAGAAAAACCGCTAAAGGTGGGTATCAATACTTCATTAACTTTACTGATGACTTCAGTAGGTACAACTATGTTTATTTAATGAAACATAAGTCAAAAACTCTTGAAAGGTTAAATGATTTTATGAATGAAGTACAAAACCAACTTGGGAAAAGTATTAAGGCACTTCATTCTGATCGAGGTGGATAATACTTAAAACATGATTTCCTTCTTAGAGCCCATGGGATATGTCCCAATGGACTCCACCTAAAACACCTCAGCACAATGGTGTATAAGAAAGAAGGAGTCACATATTGTTGGATATGGTGCGATCGATGATGAGTTTAGTTGAGCTTATGACTACCTTCTGGAGGTATGCTCTAAAAATCTCCGCATTTACACTAAACTGAGCACCATCTAAGTCGGTTAGAAAGACATCATATGATATATGGTATGGGAAGCATCCAAACATGTCTTTTATGAGGATTTGGGGATGCGAAACTTATGTTAAGAAAATATTTTTTGAAAATCTTGGCCCTAAATATGATAAATGTTATTTTGTTGGATATCCTAAAGAGATAATAGGATATTACTTTTATTTTCTATCCAATAACAAAGTGTTTGTTGTCAGGGATGTTGTATTCCTAGAGATTAATTTCATTTCGAAAGGAATCCATGGGAGAAAAATAGATCTCGAAGAGGTTCGAGGCCAACAAGCTAACATTGAACTAATGCATGAACAAGAGGAACAAAGAGAATCACAAGGTGTTGTGGAATCTCAAATTCCTCAAGTGACACAGGTACCTCATAGATCTAATAGGACACACCTTGAACTTGAGAGATATGGATATCTTGTGACTCAGGAAGGTACTGAGTTGGTCATAGATGATGAGCCAACAACCTATATAGAAGCTACAGAGGGACCAGAGTCTAAGAAATGGCTTGAGGCCATGAAATCTGAGATGGAATCCATGTATACCAACAAAGCATGGACTTTGGTGGATCCACCTAAAGGGTTATAACCCATAGGGTGCAGGTGGGTCTTCAAGAAGAAGACCAAAATGGATGGTAAAGAATAAACCTTTAAGGGAAAATTGGTTGCCAAGGGTTTCAGATTAATTCAAGGTGTTGACTATGATGAAACCTTTTCTCTAGTGGTTATGGTTAAGTACATCATGATCATGCTTGCCATTGTAGCTTATCATGATTAAGAGATTTGGTAGATGGATGTTAAAACCACATTCCTTAATGGGTATCTTCTCGAGGATGTGTACATGACACAACTTGAGAATTTATAAATACAAAGGATCCAAATAAAGTTTGTAAGCTACAAAGATCAATCTATGGATTAAACCAAGCATTTGGAGCTAGAATCTACATTTTGATGAGATAGTCAAAGAGTTTGGATTTATTCAAAATGAAGATGAACCTTGTGTGTACATGAAGGTTAGTGAAAGCACAGTGGCATTCCTCATATTGTATGTAGATGGCATACTATTGATGGAGAATGACATCTCTACTTTATAGAAGGTAAAGACATGGATGGGAAATATATTTTGAATGAAAGACTAGTGAGAAGCATCCTACATCTTGGGGATCGAGATCTATAGACATAGATCTAAAAGGCTTCTTGGACTTAGTCAGAGCACACACATTGACAAAGTGTTGAAGCAGTTCAGCATGGAGATCTCAAAGAAAGGAAATATGCCCATGTGACATGGAGTTACTATCTCTAAAGCTCAAAGTCCTAGTTCTTTTGAAGAAAGTGAACATATGAGTTTGATTCCATATGTCTCAACAATTGGAAAAATCATGTATGCAATGTTGTGTACCTGTCCAGACATCTCATATTCCTTGAGCATGACGAGTAGTTATTAGATAGATCTAGGTGATGCTCAGTGGACAGTCGTGAAGAACATCCTCAAGTACTTGAGAAAAACTAAGGATAAGTTCTTGGTCTAGAATGGAGAGGAAGAGTTGGTGGTAAGATGTTACACTGATGTAAGATTCCATACTGGCATAGATGATTACAAATCACAATCAAGATTCATGTTTTGCCTAAACAATGGAGTTGTAAGCTAGAAGAGTTCCAAGCAAGACACATTTTTTTATTCTACAACAGAGGTCAAGTATATTGTTGCATTGAATGCAACAATGGAAGTTGTATGGATCAAGAAGTTCATCTCTAAACTTGGGGTCATTCCAAGCATTAGTGACACAATGGAGCTATATTGTGACAACAATGGAGTCATTGCATAAGATAAGGAATCCAAATTGCATCAACACTTAAAGCATATACAAAGACAGTTCCATCTCATATGAGAGATTGTACAATAAGGAGACATAAAGATTAGTAGAGTACCAACTGAGAACAATATTGCTGACACCATGAAAAAGACACTTTCATAGTAGAATCATGATGGACATGTTAGATCACTTGGAATCTAATTCGTGGGTGATTGTCACTAAGTGCAAGTGGGAGTCTAGTGGTCTGTATACCTAGAGAGTCAATCATATGATGATTGTAATGGCATACATTGCAAATGATTTGATTAATAACTAAAGGAAAGCATCTAATTTATTCTATTTAATTCAATTCAGACATAATGATGTAATAATATAAATGTCTCAAGAATGATATTACTTAATGATGTATGGTTTCAAGTACATGACTTGAACGATGAGATCACAAATGTTAAGAGTATACATATACATTTTCATTATGTCCCTAATTAGCTATTACTGGGGAAGGTTGATAGACAACAATGACACATAAGATCAGAGTGTGATTTAGTTGATGATAGAATCTCATTAGTCATAATATGGAAATATCAAACCGATCACAGAGATACATGTTAGAGAATAGTGTACCAGACAAACTCACCATGAGATTGACACATGGAGCCATTACCATGGTAGTGATAGTCATCTCTCATAGAGATGGTGGTGATTGTGGTTCTTGTACAAGAAGTCACTAGACTCATCACATGTTGTTTGGTATGATTTGAAATCATCAAACATAATCCTAAAATAAGGGTTTCCATAATGATGATGATTGGGTGATTTAGACACATGGGGATTGATTGTGAGTGATGTAGATAGGATTTGTCCCTCCTATAGAAGCATGATATCCTAGGCCTCTTGATTAGCAAGAGTGAGAAATGCATGGCCATGCACATGTGAGTCAATATGTAATATTGATATCACATGTATCTCAGACAGTATGCTCTGATTCAAGGAACAAGATTGAATGTTGAAGAGGATGACTACTCCATGCCTCAAGTTCAATTTGGATATTAGTGATAAAGGAACTATAAAAACATTATAACACCATACACATATTGTAGGTTGAAGTTGTTCTCCAACTTTCCTTTTACTTTCCTAGCATTGATGTGTGAATAGGCACCACTCATTTCTTGTGATATCATAAGTAGTTATGGACACTCACTGCCAATGTAATATGGGACCTATAGGGTCACACACATAGGTCTTGACCTAGAATAGGAGTTTAATCTTGAATGGTGATTTAATTGATTACAAAAGTGTTTAGGAATTTAATTCATGCAACAAAGAAACTAATCAGACTCCCAACCAATTGGTTCATGTGATTAAACAGCCGATTGGAGTGTTAGGTTGATTGGATATTGAATTGGCTGATTTCTACATGAAATAGGCACCAACCGATCGGATCATTGGGTGAACCGATTGATCGAGCATAGATTGACAACCAGTTCACCTGGGGAACCGATCAGCTCGGTTGTGCCGACGGAAGGTTCTAGTGAATTTCCCAAATTCAAGAGAAAAGAAGATTGTTTCATTACTCAATTCTTTTAATGCAAGGAATTGATGTTTAACATTAATTGGAAATGAATTATCAAATCCATAAGAAATTGGGAAACTGCAAAACAACCAGTTCATAGTGTGAACTATTTGGCTCGCATGCCAGACGACCATCTTGGTTGCCAACTGACCAGTTCAAGACTCACAGGTTGTGAAAATTCAAGACCTTCTTGTTCCTCCCACTCCCACATAGATTGGGAACCTAGACCCTAACCCCTCCTATAAATAGAGGGGTATTGGGGGCTTCCCAGAACACAACTCAATTTCTTCTAACAATTGTTGTCCTCTCTGGTTGTGGTAACCAATAGAGAGCCCAAGAAAGTCCTACACACTAGGAGGGATAGCAAGAGAGAAACAATTGTGGGAGAGTAAGTTGGTGACTAGTAAACCAACAGGAGGGTCAACTCCTTCCTTTCTGTTCTAGTAGGACGATAGGAGTTCTAGGCAGTCTGTGTGGACTTCCATATAGGTGTGGAAGCTATTTTCTTCCACTAGGAGGATAACATCAACCTAAAATTCATGGTGCAAACCAAGAGGCACAATAGTTAGACGAGTCCCAATGCAACTAGACGACAATTGTGCTTCTACAATGATAAAGAGATGTCATTGGGCTTGCTCCAGGACCAGGAATATCCTAGAAACCATCCTTGTAAGGTCACTGACCCATGTTTTGGGATAACCCTGTCTATTTTTCCTAAGTATGTTTCTTAGAACCTTGCTCTAATCATCTGATATGTAATTAGGGCTTGTAGAAATCTTAAGTTTCTTGTTTGAGCTTGTTTTGATGATGTTTGTGTTTTGTAGTGAGATTTTGGTGAAAACTACAATTCACACAGAGTAGGGGTTGATGTGCAAGTTTTTCACCTCTAGAGTGTTCCTTCTCTCTCTTGGTGTCATCTAGAGGAGATAGAGAGATGGGCACCTTATTTGGGTCTTGGTCGTGTGGTGACATATTTGGTGATGTTTTGAACACATGAGTGAGGCGTGCCTTGCACCTAGATGTGTTATCTTAGGTTACAGAGCCTTGGAGAGGTTGTGTATCAATTTGTGAGTGTGTAGGGTTGTGCACTATCGGTTTTTTAGTGTGTAGGGTTTTTCCCTATCAGTTTGTGAGTGTGTAGGGTTGTGCCCTATCAGTTTGTGAGTGTGTAGGGTTGTGCCTTATCAGTTTGTGAGTGTGTAGGGTTGTGCCCTATCGGTTTGTGAGTGTGTAGGGTTTTACCATGTCAGTTTGTGGGTGTATGGAGATATGGTGTTGGGCATGACCTTGGAAGGAGACCAAGAGGGCAAGATCTAGCCTTGACCTTATCACCACATCTTGCATGTTGTTGCATGTGGCTCCTTTTTTGTGGACAAGTGTCACCTAAGCTCCTCAGGTGATGACACCTCTTCCATGATATCTCCCTCATCCCCCTAGTATATAATCTTCTTTCTCTCCATGCAAGAGAATCCTTTTGGCCATTCTTGCTTTCTCTCCTTCTTTGTGGACGACCTTGAGAAGCTTAAGGAGCTAGGGAGGTTTCTCTTGGAGCTTGGTGGATGAGTTCTAAGTTGTGGTGTTCCTTGATCATGTTCCATCTTCTACCTTGGTAAGCCATGTTTCCTAGCTTTCTTCATCTTCTTTTTCTTCTTCTTGGACATGGATATTGGATACCTTCTTTTCATCTTGAACCATCTTAGCCTTGGTCTCCTCTTCTTCTTCCTTGGAGGTGTAGTGGTGATCAAGTTGGTGGATCATCTTCTACCTTGAGCTCGTGAGCTTGAAGCTTGACCTTGGAGCTTGGATCATGGTGATGATCTTTGAGGCAAGTTATATAACTCTTAACCTCCTTTGTTATGTTCACTCTTCATATTCTTATGTTGTTCTTTATCTCTAGATCATTTATATCATGCATTCTAGTACTTGTCGGTGGTTGAGATTATTTGATGAAGAAGTTTTGTTTAAGTTGTTGCTTACATCTTGCACCTTCTTGCCATGTTAGTAGATGAACTAGTGGCCGATCATTCTAAGGTTGATGATGACTAAGTTGAAACACATTCTCTAAGTGGTGAGTGGTCGTCATGACTTGTGATGTCCAAACCGACACACCATATGACTAGTCATCATAACTTAGGGAATGCTAAACTGATATGTTTGCATAGGCTGACATGGTTTGATGGGGTTATCCCATCATGCCCTAGAAGTGCCTAAATTGATATGATGTCTAAACAGTTATGCTTTGAGAGGGTGTTGACCCATCATGCCCTATATAGGGGTAAATCGATGTGTCTTGCTATCCCATTATGACAAGGATGGTGTTGTGTGAGTTGGTCTGCTTTGGGTGCAAAACCGTGACGCCCTTGTGGTGCATAGGCCGGAACACTTTTAAGTCGGGTTTCCCGATATACCTTGAAGTGGTGAACCATGATGCCTTGCTGAAACCCTAACCCTAACATCCCGACACACTTAGTGTTAACCGTCATACCTTCAGGTGGTGTTACCTATCACACCTTTAAGAGAGGCTAAACTGATACATCCCTTGTGAGGTTAACCTGACACCATGAGTGCTAAACTGATACATCCCTTGTGTGGTTAATCTGATACCTCAAGTGTAGCTAACTTGTCACACCTCATGTAAACCAACATTCTTAGACTAGTGGTAAACTGATACAATATATGATAGTCTAAACTAATACCTTGTGAAGGAGGTCATGATATATCATGTTGATGATAGGGTTACATGGTATGTTATGATACCCTAAGGGGTGGTTGTATGATCAATAAAGGAGTGTTATTTTCTATGACCTCTAATTACATAACATCCTTTATAGTGATAATAGAAGTAATGATTTGAGGTTGGTTGTTGATCCAACCTTGTAAACCCTAATCGGTTAAAGAGAACCCTAACCCTAATGATGTAATGTAAATGGCATAAGTCCTTATGGGATGATAGTAATGATGAAGTATTATCTTTTTTTTTATAAGTTCCTAACCATGTAGGTAGCACAAGTTGATATGCATAGCTAGATAAGAGCTATGGTGTTGGTGATATGTTTGAATGGGCCTTATGAGGCATATGAGAGATGTTGGCATCACAGTAAGAGGAGGAAAATGGTCTTATGACCTAGTGATGGCTTATTGCCTTATATGAGATGATAATTCCCTGAGTAATAAGATGAGGGGTTTCTACCCCAAAAGTAGGTGGTCCATGTGATGAGAATTATGGTGAATGACAAGCACCAAGTGGTAATGTGATGAGATCACACCTTATATTCTCAAATATGTGTTGGTAATGTGTTATGCCCTTATCTTTGTAGAAATTTTTTAGAGTTTTTATGTTGTAACTTGATTTATGTTAAAAGACACTTAAATGACCTAACTAAGCAAGTGGAACCTGATCATGTAGCTTGCCCTGTGGCATAGATCCATTCCGTGTCAGAACTTGTTGAATGGTGAAACGAGTTTAACTTGGAGCGCATATATTTGATATGCGGGGGTGAGGATGAATATCCCCTTATGTCTAGGTAATACAAGATTGGCTGGGGGCCATACCCTGATAAGAGTGTGGCTGTGGGTCATAGATCATGATCTATGATACATGATTGGTTGCGGGCGATACCCTGATAAGAGTGTGGTTGTTGGAAATAGCTTACTTTCACTAGTGTCGTGACCTGTACCAAGGCAAGTTAGATTTGTCCAGGTTGACTATATGTCACTGATACCAGTCTAACTGATGATATCACTATAGGTTCACTCGTACTGACTGAGGGGGTGAGGTCGTGGATTCTGGCTCTTCCACTACACCTTGTATAGAACCGATTTTGACTTAGCAGTGGTCAGTTGGATTTGGGTGGTATGACTCAAATCCTCAAGGCATAATAAAATGCCTAAACAGCCGTGTAGTATACTTGTGTAGGATCAAATATGGAAACATTGGATGATGCCTTGCTTGATATTTCTATAGTATTGTTGGTAGAAAATATACATGTTCTCCAAATTCCTTTTAAATTGTTAAGATGTTACATAATCCAATAGTAATTACTTAATATGTTAATAATGATTTCCTACTTATCCTTTTTGTAACCTTGCTTGCTTTAATCATATTTATCTATGATAATGATAGAGTTGGTGGAGAGTTATATCTCCCATTGAGATTTGGAATCTCACCTGGTGGGTTTCCCACATCTCAACAAAGTTTGAGGAGCAACAAGAAAGGTAGTAGCTGACAAGGTTGGAAGTGTTGATGGAAGTCTTTTGTTGTTAGAGTCCTAGAGTCGTCCATGTACAATTGGGTCTTTGGGGATGTTTTGTAGATGTGTTTTCAATATGTGGTGGCTTGTATGCCTCTCTTGTGCTTAGCTATAGCGGATATAAGTATATATGTGTTGGAACATGTCTCCTTATAATAGGTTGGTGGCACACATAATAAGTGCTTTGAGGCATGAAAGAACTCGTATGTAAAGGTTTTTGTTGTCTGGAAATTTTATTGAAATGGATTAATTTTTAGTATTTTCAAATAATATGTTTGTTTAATCTTTCTTCCACATTTTTATTTTGAGTAATCTCACTTTTGTGGCATAGGGTGACACAATCAGGTTGGTATCAGAGCTTTAGGTTTGCTGAGTCTACAGGAACTTAGGACTAGGGTTTGTGTTTGTTCTTATGTCCTCCAGACTGTCTTAAAGTGACCTCTTCTTATGCATAAGAAGAAGAAAAAGCTTAAAGATGACTGGAGAATGCAAAGAAAACACTATTGAAAGTAGTGTTGTTGCATCAGGTGGTGGTGCAAGGAACCAAGCATGAGAAGATCGAGTTCCTGAAGTCCCCCAATTTGACCCAGCCATGATTGAAAATCCTTCCTTTCAATCTCTTTTTGGGAAGTTTATGGCTACTATGACTCTTATGGCATACATGATGCCTGTACCTCAGCCTAGGGCATTGGTTCCCCATACCGAATCATTCAATACTGGGAAGACTTTTGAGTGGCTTCGCTGTGTTGGGGTGGTAAAGTATGCTGGGATTGCTGGTCCAGCGGATGCGGATCTGTGGCTTACTGAGCTTGAGAAAGCCTTTAAGATCCTTAGTATCCTTAAATAGGATAAGGTGAAGCATGCGGTGTACCTTCTGAAAGGGAGTGCTGGCCACTGGTGGGACATAGAGGGGGAGAAGAGTCTAGGTGTTATGCTAGGGCTGGAAGAGTTCTGACATGAGTTTGTTAGTCAGTACTTTCCTCAGATATACCTTTATGAGAAGATCAGCTAGTTTGAGAGGATTCAATAGGGATACATGACAATAAATGAGTATGAAGAAAGGATTATGGAGTTGTTGAGGTTCTTTCCTCACATGGCTGCCATGGAGGATGAGCAGATTCATCATTTTGAGAAGGGTTGAATGTTGAGTTGTCTACTTTAGCAGTTGCTTTGGAGAATCTAGAAAGGTTTTTCATGTTTGTGGAGTCTGTTTGGAGCATAGAGCGATCTGTGAAGGAGAAGAGGGAGACGAGTTCCATGAAGAGGTCTCCAAAGTCCCAGGGGTAGTTGTCAGGAGACTTTAAGAATTTGAGATTTTCTACACCACCATCATCACAACGGTTCAGTGCTCTGACATAGGGGTCACCTAGTAACAACAGAGGCAATATTTTTCCACATGTTGGAGCATATAGCACCGTGTCATTATCGGTGATAGGACCATCTACACTGTAGTATGAGACCCAAGCTTGCCAAAAGTGTGGGTAGACAAGACATATGAAGTGGGAGTGTCTGGTATGACATGATAAAGTGACCCAGCAACTGAAGCAGAGCAAACAGGGCTCGTAGAGGCAGTGGAACAATGGCATAGGAGGATGAGGGCATGGCCAAGCTTCGTAGGTCGGATCATCTGCTTGGGAAAGCGAAGGATGGGGATGACAATAGGAAACATCTAGATTCTACACTATGAGTCAGCTGGAGGTGGTGGTCAACCCACGAGTGGTGACAGGTCAATTTTTCATTCTGATTTTTCTTCTTCTTGCTTTGTATATGTTTTGCTTGACTTGGGTGCAACACACTCTTTTTTCACTCATAAAGTGCTTGACAGTTGTCTTTTGCATGTTAGTTGTAGGAAGAATAGCTTGTTGTTAGAAACCCTATTGGTCAGTTCTACAGTGTTGCAGGAGGTGTGTCCTTCCTACGTCCTCTCCTTTTTGGGGAATAACATTCAAGTGGATCTCATACTGCTTGATATGCATGGATTTGATGTAATCCTTGGAATGGATACCTTAGATAAGTATAGAGTGGTTTTGTATTGTAGTTCCAAGAATGCGGTGTTTATAGATGGTGGTGAGACATGGATCTTCCAAGGAGATAGGAAGATTCTTCTGACTTGTTTGGTTTTGGCTATGGAGACGAGGAAGCTTTTGAGACAGGATTGCAAGGCATTCTTGGCACATGTGCTGGATGCTAAGGTGAGGAGTCCTAGTATTTAGGAGGTGCTAGTAGTCAGAGAGTTTGGGGATGTGTTTCCTGAAGAGTTTTCAGGTGTTCCCCCGCCTCGAGAGATTGATTTTGAGATCAATTTGGTTCCTGGAACGCGGCTGACAGCTCAAACACCGTACATGATGGCTCCGACAGAGATGGCAGAGTTGAAGAGATAGCTGCAAGAATTGCTTGACAAAGGTTTCATTTTTCTAAGTACATTTCCATGGGGTGCTCCAGTGCTATTTGTAAAGAAGAAGGATGGGTCTATGAGTCTATGCATAGACTACAAACAATTGAACAAAGTGATGATAAAGAATAAGTATCACTTGCTGAGGATAGATGACCTGGTTGATCAGTTGTGTGATATGATAGTGTTTTTGAAGATAGACGTAAGGTTAGGATATCACCAGTTGAGGATCAAGGAGGATGACATACCCAAGTTGGATTTTAGGATGATGTATGGTTGCTACAAGTTCATGGTTATGCCTCTCAGGCTGACCAATGCACCAACAACATTCATGGATTTGATGAATAAAGTGTTTTGGCCGTTTCTTGATTAGTTTTTGGTGGCCTTCATAGATGACATCTTGATATATAGTCATGACAATCAACAACATAAACAATATCTTTGTCGGGCATTGACCATGTTGAGACAACATGAGCTTCATGCTAAGTTTAGCAAGTGCAAGCTCTATATGAAGTAGGTAGCTTTCTTGGGGCATGTTATATCTGTCAAAGGAGTATGTGTGGATCCTAAGAAGTTGGAGCCGGTGATAGAGTGGGAACAATCAAAGATGCTAACAGAAGTGCGTAGTTTTCTAGACTTGGTAGGCTATTACAGGAGGTTCATCAAGGACTTCAATGTTATCGCTTTACCTTTAACAAAGTTAACGAGGAAGGATGCAACATTCATCTGGGATGACAGATGTCAAAGATCTTTTCAAATATTGAAGGAGAAGTTGACAAGTGCACCGGTTCCCATCTTACCTGAGCAAAG
Source organism: Alisma plantago-aquatica (assembly GCA_963693085.1). Taxonomy (NCBI): domain Eukaryota; kingdom Viridiplantae; phylum Streptophyta; class Magnoliopsida; order Alismatales; family Alismataceae; genus Alisma; species Alisma plantago-aquatica. The sequence continues at coordinate 640,320,732 of OY856411.1, forward strand.
AAAAGGATACATAGTTTTCTGTGATACATCCAGGAATGGTTTGGGTTGTGTGTTGATTCAAGATAGGCAAGTGGTTTCTTTTTCTTCCTAACAGCTTAAGAAACACAAGGAGAATTACCCAACCCACGACCAGGAGTTAGATGTTGTAGTTCATGCTTTGAATATTTGGAGGAACTACTTGTATGGGGAGAAGTGTCATATCTTCACAGATCACAAGAACCTAAACTACATCTTTTCACAATAAGAGTTGAATATGATACAACATTGTTGGATGGTGTTAATCAATGACTATGACAGCACCATTTATTATCATAAGGGGAAGGTGAATGTCACGGTGGATGTGTTGAGAAGGTAGTCTTCGTCTTTGTCTCTAGATAGAGCCCAATTCAGTTCTTTGATGTGCCAAAAATGAGACATGTTGGTCTCATTGCATTTGATTAATGTTAAGTTGGAAGTTTCCTTGTTAGCAGGACTGTTGGCACATTTACAGGTGAAGCCCACGCTGAGACAATAGATCAAAGAGGTGCAACAGGTTGATAACATGATACAACAAATAAGATCAGAGTTTGGAAATGAGAAGCGTGATGGCTTCGACGAGTCAGATGATGGGACTATTTGTTACCATGGCATAATAGAAGTTCCTGATGCTAACATCCTAAGGAAGATGGTGCTAGAAGAGGCTTATTCATCCATGTACTCTATGCACCAAGGTAGCACCAAAATTTATCATAATATGAAGGATATGTATTAGTGTCCAGGTTTGAAGAAGGATGTGTCTGAGTTTGTTACAATATGTGCTATATATCAACAGATTAAATATGAGAATCAAAAGCCTGTGGGCACGTTGCAACAATTGCCTATACCACAGTGAAAATGGGATCATGTGACTATGGGCTTTGTGGTTAGTCTGCCTAGGACAGCCAAAGGTCATGATTCCATTTGGGTTATTGTTGACCAGTTGGCTAAGTCAGTGCATTTACTTCTGGTGAAGATGTAATTCACAATAGAGAAGCTTGTCCAGATCTATGTAGATGAGATAGTGTGTTTGCACGGTCTGATAGAGGTCCCTAGTTCACGCGTCACTTTTAGGAGAGACTGCACACCACTTTGGGTATTTAGTTAAAGTTTAGCACTGCTTTCCACCCGCAAACAGATGGTCAATCTATTCAAACCTTGAAGGATCTATTGAGGGCATGTGTTCTTCAGTTTTTAGGAAGTTGGGATATACACCTTAGTTTGATAGAGTTCACCTACAACAACAGCTATCAAAGTAATATCGACATGGCACCTTATGAGGCATTGTATGAGAGGCGTTGCAGATATCTGTTGTGTTGGTACGAGACATGTGAGTATCAGCTTCTTGGTCCTGAGCTTGTGCAGTAGATGATAGAGAAGATCAAGGTAATACAATAACAGTTGAAGGTAGAACTAGACAGAAAAAAGTCATATGCAGATAACCATCGTAGACCCTTGGAATTATAGGTGGGAGATAAAGAATATCTGAAAGTCTCTCCTTGGAAAGGTATTCAGAGATTTGGGAAGAAGGGTAAGTTGGCTCCCAGGTTTATGGGACCTCACCCAGTGGTGGCACATGTTGGGAAGGTGGCCTACACATTGGAGTTTCCACCTGAGTTGCACAGGTTGCATCCAGTGTTTCATGTGAGTAAGTTATGGAAGTGCCCTCAAGATACAGATCTAGTGCTGCAACCAGTGGAGGTAGAGATAGATGAGGATATGATCTATGTGGAAGGTCCAATGTTGATCCTTAACCGGAGAGTGAAGAATTTGAAGAGGAATGACCTTGTGGTGGTGAAGGTTCTTTGGCATCATCGTGGTGTTAAGGAAGACACATGGAAGCATGAAGAAGAGACGTGGAAGAAGTACCCCTCCCTTTTCTCTTAGGATTTCGGGGGGGGGGGGGAAATCCATGTTAGGAGTTTATGGCTTGTAAGGACCCTGACCCATGTTTTGGGATAACCCTATTTGTTTTGCCTAAGTATGTTGATTAAAACCTTGATTTAATCATCTGAGATGTAATTAGGGCTTGTAGAAAGCTTATGTTTCTTGTTTGAGCTTGTTTTGATGATATTTGAGTTTTGTGGTGAGGTTTTGGTGCAAATTGCAATCACCCAAAGTAGGGGTTGATGTGCAAGTTTGCCACCTCTAGAGTGTTCCTTGTCTCTCTTAGCATCATCTAGTGGAGATAGTGAGAGATGGGCACCTTGTTTGGGTCTTGATTGTGTGGTGACATCTTTGGTGATGTTTTGAACACATGAGTGAGGTGTGCCTTGCATCTAAATATGTTATCTCGGGTTAGACAACCTTGGATAGGTTGTGTATCAATTTGTGAGTGTGTAGGGTTGTGCCCTATCGGTTTATGAGTCTGTAGGATTGTACCCTATTTGTTTGTGAGTGTGTAGGGTTGTGCCCTATCAGTTTGTGAGTGTGTAGGGTTTTGCCATATCAGTTTGTGGGTGTGTGGAGATATGGTATTGGGCATGACCTTGGAAGGAGACCAAGAGGGAGAGATCTGGCCTTAACCTTATCACCATGTATTGCATGTGGATCCTTTTTCATGGACAAGTGTCACCTAAGCTCCTAAGGTGATGGAACCTCTTCCATGATCTCTCTCTCATCCCCCTAGTATATAATCTTCTTTATCTTCATTGAAGATAATCCTTTTGGCCATCTTTGCTTTATCTCCTTCTTTGTGGATGGCCTTGAGAAGATTAAGGAGCTAGGGAGGTTTCTCTTGGAGCTTGATGGACGAGTTCCAAGTTCGGGTATTCCTTGATCATCTTCCATCTTCTACCTTCATAAGCCATGTTTCCTAGCTTTCTTCTTCTTCTTATTCTCGTCCATGGATCTTGGATACTTTCTTTTCATCTTGAACCATCTTAACCTTGGTCGTGTCTTCTTCTGCCTTGATGTGTAGTAGTGATCATGTTGGTGGATCATCTTCTACCTTGATCTCATGAGCTTGAAGCTTGACCTTGAAGCTTAAATCTTGGTGGTGATCTTTGAGGTGGGTTATATAACTCTTAACCTCCTTTGTTATTTTCACTCCTCATATGCTTATGTTATTCTTTATCTCTGGATCATTTATATCATGCATGATAATAGTTGTTGGTGGTTGAGAACTATTTTGATGAAGGAGTTTCATTTAATTTGCTGCATACATCTTGCACCTTCTTGCCATGTTAGTAGATGAACTAGTGGCCGATGTTTCTAAGGCTGATGATGATTAAGCTGACAACTTGATCTAAGTGGTGAGTGGTTGTCATGACTGGTGATGTCCAAACTGACACACCATGTGACATCCCCGGATTTTGATTTCTCCAAACCCTATTGGGAATGAGATGTCAGAATCCGAAAACATCATCCAATTATATCAGAGAGCGATGCGGAAGCATAACACGCATACATGAACATACAACCATAACATTTCTCAACAATAACATGTACATTATTACAACACGATTTACGATTGTATATTGAAAGAGAATTTTTACACAAGTCTAAACATGTATGCTAACTAGGATCTACACAATAGGTACAACCTGGACAACTGCTCACTTCCCATCTTTTATTCCACGCTAGCTCTGAACCTAAAACATACGTGAAATAGCGAATCAACACACAAGGTGTTGTGCACGTGGGTAGAAAGATACATACTAATATGCTTGCATAATTTAAGTAACTTGAGAAAGAAAGAGTAAAAGAAAACATTGTTTAAAGCGATAATCAGGTAAACACATATTTTGGATGTCTTTTGATGTGTTTGTACTACTAAGTGGTGTCGCACTTCATTTTTCCCCGCCCCTTGGGCTATGGGGACCGAATGCTGACCTTATATTTAGAGGGGAGAGAGAGATGTCGCACTTCATTTTTCCCCACCCCTTGGGCTATGGGGACCGAGTGCCGACCTTATATTTAGAGGAAGAGAGAGAGGATTGAGGGAGAGAGAGAGAGAGAGCATATATCCACTCAATAGCTACAAACCATCTATATTCCTTTTTTTATGTTCTTTAATGTTTTGCGGAGCATATACAACTAATACACATCCAAGAATTTATATGCAAACACAAACATCCAAAGTACATCATATCATTATGCATCCATGAGAACTTGTCATATACTTAATAAAAACCCACGTACCTGAGTTCAGAGATTCCTATTTATATTCTAGATCATCTACATCTCTGGTCATCACCTGATTAATAGCAAAATCATATACTAGCATCAGATTCTCATCATCTTAACCCTAGTCGTGTTCATTAGGGTTTATATTATCTCATTAGGATATTCCAACATTTACTTACATTATTGTCTTATATTTATCTTACTGATGTCATTTTCCAGATTATGATATCTGCATATTAGGTCCCATATCCTTTTGTGCACATAATAACCCTAGTTTATATACATTATTCAAGTTAGGGTTACAACCCATGTATCAAGGTTCATCTTCTTACAACAGGAATTTCGTGTACACAACTTGTCTCATATTTACATATTATCTTTCAGTTACAGATATGAGAATGTTCTGTGAATTTCATCATTTATTGAGCATGTATGCATTAATTGCATTATATTTAGTGTTATTAGCCCTAATTAGCCATATTAATCAAATTTCAGGATTTCATGCATCCACATGACCATATCTGAATCATATGCATTCTACACATAATTGTGGACTTACTGATATTTTTCCATGATTTTATGTCATCATTTGCTATTTATTATCCATTAAACAAGCATTATACATATTACATGATATCACTATTATTAGTGCATCAAAATCTGATATTCTACTTCCATATTATTCTACACATTTTAATGAGCATTTTGGTATATTATATGTATTTTTCTGATCATCGAGCTAATTGTTATGAATTATACAAGAACTGAACATTATTTGGATTACTGACCTTTCGGGCGAATGGGAGACTGACATGTGGCCTTAGGCTGTCGCAGCTCCCTTGCTTGAGCCGGGTGGGTTCATTACTGAACCGGGTCAGGGATTGGTCTAGCGGTCTGGTCTGGGATTTGACCGTCCACTCTCCTTCCTCTTCTATCGCAACTCATGCGTTTTCCCAGTTCCCACCAGCCGTCGCAGCGACGCCACCAGTTTGATGCCACTCTCTCTTTCTGGTGAGCAAGGAGCCACACCTTGGTGCATATCACCATCATGTGAGGCCATCGCCAGATCATTCTCTGAGTCACCAGCTTCAAGCACTGTGGCTGGGGCTTTCCTTATCTTGGCACCGCCGCGGCTAGAGGAATGACGTGTATTTTACTACGCGCTTAAACGCAAGTATACGCGTCGAGTAATATAGGCCTTGTGAGGCCCGAGTCGAACTCAGGGATACGTGAATTATTGGGGACTTTTACTAACTAATCGCAATCAGCTAGACCGATTAACAAAGTAGGGTTTTGTTGTTCAAATTAAAAAGAAAATAAAAATCAAACAAAGAAAACAATGGATTAAAGGTTAATTTAATCAATTCAAAAGGATATCTTTAGGATGGCGGTTTCACCGCGGGTTAACATTGTATTAGGTTTCATATAATTCCTCACACTTCTCTCTCTATCCGGGTAGTGGCCTGAAAACAGAATTACCCACTGTCGTGGTGTAATTCACTACTTAGATTTAGGTTGATTCCACCGTCGTAGTAATCATTCCCCTAAACTAAGTGCATTATAAACGGTCCCTCAGTTCCCACCATTAATTTTACAACTCCTTTGTCAATGGTTTTATTGATTAATGTAGAATTCATCTCTTTTCAACCGTTAATCCTTCTGTCGAAGTGATTAAGGGTGTTAAATTATTATTATGGTGATCAAGCATAACAATAGAAATGGAGAAAATGAATCTATACCACAGATTTGAGAGAAAAATATGAATTATTGATATAAAAATGTCATACAATGCATTCCCGGGCTACTCCCGGTCCTAAAGATTGAGGGTTTTAGCCTCTCATGTTCATCTCACACGAATACATGGTAGAAATTGGGGAATTCATAAGAAAAACGGGAAATAAATGGGAAAACCCCTGAACGGAGAAGAACCGGTGGATCCTTGGCGTAGAACACGAGCTTCCCCGCCTGTCGGTGGTGGAAATCGTCTTCGGCAGCGTCCGAATCACCCGGGATGAGCTTCTCGGCCTCCGTTCTCCTTTCTCCTCCTCAGCACTCGTGCAATCCAAAAAAATCAGATCCCCCTGAACATGGGCGGCCGTCATTAGGTATAAGTCCCTAATTAGGTCGTCAAATAACAACAGCCGTCCGATCGAGATCAAAACAAATCCAACGCATATCTGCCGACGTCGATACCATCGACGCGGGTCGATGGTATCGACCCAGCAGATTAGCGGCATCTTTCCTTTCTTTTATTCTGAGCGCCTGTGGTGATCTCGATACCATCGACTGTTGTGTCGATGGTATCGACTCCTGTAGCCTCGGTTTTGTCTTCTAGCGACGCTGTAGCTCCCCTTGTGTCGATGGCATCGACTTGGGTCGATGGTATCGACTGCATCTTCACCAGCACTTGAAGGGATCTCGATACCATCGACTTAGGTGTCGATGGTATCGACTCTGTATTGCTCTTCTCGGCTGACAACCTGTGGCTTGGTCGATGGTATCGACTTCCGTCGATGGTATCGACGGAAGCAGATACTTGTTTTTCCTGAAATTTCACAACAAGACCAAGTAAATCCACACAATTTATAATAAGATGATAAATAATGCTCAAAATAGTAAAACAAAGGGGATTTGATATAAAATGATGGCAAAGACCAAATAAAGTGAATTATGCAATAATATCCATGAAAATGAGTAATTAAGGCACAAAACACATATGAAATAGGTCTCTAAATGCGACTCAAAATCATCGCATCAAACTCCCCTAAGCTTAAACATTGCTCGCCCTCGAGCAACTAATCCTTAGAATAAGATTGCATATGTCAACTAAAAATCAACACAGCACCCCACATTCCACATGACTCCCACTGAACGTTCTCAAACCGGCCTTTCCTAATCACAAAACAGTAATTACCCTACAGGCGACAATAATCATCAATAAAAGAAATTATCCTTCAAACCGATGAACACTATCACATAAGGCAGTTAACATAATAAAATTTTCCGATTCAGCATTAGTGCATCTTGTGATCGCCTACACTACGTTGCTCGCCCTAACTACCATCTACATGGAAGCAGTTCTCCTGATAAACATGAGTGAGGAGAAAATCACGGTGGCCTACCAATCTGAGCATCGGGTGGATGGAATGGGTGGTTCATGGAAGAATTTGGAAGTATTACACAGTTTCAAAATGCATACAACAAAATGCCCTAAATGATGTGAATGCACATTAAAAATGCCCTAATGCCTATAATTGGGTGGAATGATGCATGCACTAACCTTCCACCTCAAAAAGAGATAGAAATCTAATTAAGCCACATCATGTACTCAGTTTTCCTGTAATGCGAGTGATATCATGTTCCTTTCTCCCTCTTATTCCATTTCCTTCTAAATTCTCTTTTTTTTTTCTCAAATTGTTTTTCAGATTTCCAGAATTTTTTTTCTTTCTTTTAGCCCACATATCCATAATTGCTTAGAGATACATGTATAAGGCCATTTTCTTCACGATTGGAAATCTTTGCATTATTTTGAGGGTATGGAAAAGTTTAGATCACTTTTTAGGAAAAACTGAGGTACATGGTGTACTTATGCGTGAAAATCATGAAAGTTATGAGTGCAACTACATGACATGCACCTAAAGGTAATGTGCATGAATCACTATACATTTTTTTTCGTTTTATGCAAAAGTATGAAAATAACAATGCAAATCCTATCTACATGCTATGCACGCAATAAGGAATTAAAACTGTACTTTACTTCCAATTCTTTGGTGGATTATGGAAAAATATGAAGTGGAATGATCACAAGATTAAGTTACTGAACCTTAGAAAAAATATCATGTGTCCCTCCTTACTGACATGTGTAGTAGTTCAAAGGGTTCTTTCTCGTATATCCAATTAAGGTCTCATTACCATTTGATTAGGTTAGGCTCAAACAACTGTTACTATCCACTTTTCATGAGTCAATGGGGGTGTAGGTGTGACAAATTGCTTCAAAGTTGACATAATCAATCATTTTCATAGGACAAGTTTCCCAAGGACAACCAAGTTAAGCTATCCAAAAGACCCAGGAAAATTTTGAAATTCCCTTAAATTTCCCATGAAAACAGCGAGATGACAATTTTTTAAGACATCCACGATTACACTAGATAGATGTGGATCCTAAACAAACCAAAATTGCAAGAACAAATAACAAAGCAAAAACGAAAAACAACTAGAGAAAAGATAAAAGATAGAGCTGTTCCAGCCACCCCCCTAAGCTTGAATTCGACTATGGCCGCATAGTCAAAAACCAACTTAAGGGTGGAACAGTGATACCAGATCAGTCTGATGGTGGTGGAGGTGGGTACTGCCCGGGTCGTGGGGTCCGAATTTGCTCTGGATGATGTGACTTCATTTGGCCAATAACCCCGTCTTGAATAACTGACACCGACACTGCTGTGTGCCCGTCGATACCATCGACGGAAGTCGATGGTATCGACTCGCTGATTAGGGCAACTGCCTCGCGAGTCTGGCCGCCGCCTTTTTCATTTGAAAATGTCGATACCATCGACCTGTGTGTCGATGGTATCGACTTTACTGAGTCGATTTCTTCTGAAAATCTCCAGAGATCTCGATGGTATCGACTGGCATGTCGATACCATCGACCATTATTGTGCAACCTGCCTGTGACCATGTCGATACCATCGACGGGGGTATCGATAGTATCGACGCAGTGCGATTTTTGTTGGTGTCAACCTGAACCCATGTCGATACCATCGACCAGTGTGTCGATGGTATCGACCCTGCCTGTGCCTGCACATTGAACAAATGGATCAAGGTATCTTCTTTACACTAGAATTAAACGAAATGAAAACAAATCTATGACTATAATTAAACTATCCTAATGTACCAATGGTTGGGTTGCCTCCCACCAAGCGCCCTTATTTAACGTCTTAGGCTAGACGGTGTGACAATCATCATCTTTTCACCTTGGGGACTGCACTTAGAGGATCATGCGGTAATTTGAATTCAACACGATCTCCTCCAATGCCCAAAGACAAAGTACCTCTCCCTAAGGCAGTCACGACATCTGCCGTTGCTTGAAACGGTCTTCCTAGGAGAATTTCACAGCTCTGGAGTGGTGGCATATCCATGACAACAAAATCCACCGGAAATATGAATCTGTCCACTTTGACTAGAACATCTTCACATACTCCATAGGGTCTCACAGTAGACCCATCCGCCAATTCAATTGTTGCAGCCAACTTCTTTATCTCTTTTAACCCCAGCTTTTGAAATGTAGCCAAAGGCATGAGATTTATACTAGTGCCGGAATCACATTGCGCTTTAGAAACATGTTGACCACCTATTGAACACGGTATGTAAAAACCTCCTGGGTCCTTTCTCTTCTTTGGTGAACTCCCATGAATCATAGAGCTCACTGTCTCATTCATCCAATAAATTTCATCGTCTTTTATGTGCCTCTTCTTATTGATGATTTCTTTAATGAACCTCCCATAGGCAGGTACTTTCTCGATCATCTCCACTAACGGAACGTTTATGTGGAGTTTTCGGAATATCTCCAGGAATTTTTTAAAGTGACGATGCTCTTTCTTTGACTTAGGATTAACCACATTTGAAACATCTGCTGCCTCAACACGCCTATTTGGTGGCACATAAGAGCTTTTCGGGGGTACCTCCCCTAAGCTTGCTTCAATTACTCCCTCCGGCGTGGGTTATGGTAAGACATCCTCAATAGTGGCAGCTTGTTGTGGTTCCTCTCTCGCCTTATATGTCTCCGCATGTGCACAAACAACGTGCACTTGTTCCTCTTGCTTAGATAGAGATACAATATTCACAACTCTCTCTGATTTTCTGAAGAAATGGTTTCCGCCCGACAATCTATAGTAAGTGTGTGGATACAGTATCGCCGGTGTTGCATTCACATTGAAAGTCATTTTTCTTTCTTCTACAGCTTCTTGCACCTGAGATTCCTCATTTCTTACCACCGACATGTACTTAACCTGATGATGTGCTTGGGTCACGTTCGCAATCTCAACCAGTTTCTGTTGATTGGCGTGCTTGATGGCTGCCACTTCACTTGAAATCTGAGCCACGGTGGTCTCTAATGCCCGCATTTGCGCTCCATGGCTTTGCAGCGTCTGCCCAAATTTGGTTAGAATGTCACCTTGAGATTGCAATTGTTTTCCAAACATGGCCATCATCTCTTGGTTTTGCTGGACCATTTGAGTTAGTAATTCAGTGTTCTTGTCCTCGGATTTCTGCTGTGACTTGGCATCCGGATCCTGTAAAAAATTATTCGGATCCTTCCATGAAAACTTTTTATCCTTTCTCCATGCATAGTCATTGTTTCTATAGCCCTGTTGTTGCATGAACTTCACTTGGGCTTCCTCATCCTCAGATGCATCTTCCTTAGTTACCAACTTCTTGGCTAGAAGATCTAGCTTGTCGTTCAGCTCCCTAACTGTTCTGGATTCACCAGCAGCCTTGACATGTTCCACGGCACCTCTGTCACCCCATGACTGCTTCCTAGCCATGTTCTTTAATATCTCCCAGCATCTTGTATCAGTGTTGTTCAAGAAAAATCCTGAACCGGCCGAGTCCAAATTGCTTCTATCATGCTCGGAGAGAGCAAAGTAGAAGATCTTCACTTGGGTTTCCTTGTCTAGTCCATGGTGTGGACATCTCCTCAACATGACTTGGAATCGCTCCCAAGTCTCAGAATAAGTTTCACCCACCTGTTGGGTGAAATTGTGGATCTTCCAGATCATATCATTGGTCTTCTCAGGAGGGAAGAACCTCTCGAAGAAAACCTCCACCATGTGATCCCATGATTCAACAAACTCGTCGTCGAGGTTATGAAGCCACTCTCTTGCCACTCCAGCCAAGGAACTCAGGAATAACTTGAGGTAGAGCACATCCTGTGGAAATCGATCTATCTTCACCATATCACAGTTCTCCACGAACTGGCTGATGTGGGCCACTGGATCTTCATTTTTTAATCCGTGAAATGCGTTTGATTTAACCAGGTTAATCAGTGCTGGATCGATCTTGTAGGTTGGAATGTTTAGCCCCTGTTTCTTTATAGGCCCATTTGATGCCGAGGAAGAAGACGCCTTGATGTTCTCCCATATTGTCTGTGCTTCAGCCATTGCTTCTTCTTGTTCTTGCTCAGATTCAGAATTTATATCACTGTGGTGCTCCTGCTCATAGTAGTCCTCGTCCTCTGGTCCCGCAGATGGAACCTCAGGTGTGCGATTCGCGTAGTCGGTACTACGCGTATGCACCATGCAAAGTACCTGAAATATGAAAATCGGGGTTCAGTACAATGCTTTGAACGAGTCAACACAATTATAGAGAAATAAAGGAATTTTTGAAATTGTTTTAAAATAAAATAAAAAAAATGTGGCCTAGAATGGCCGCTCTTAGCACTCAAAGTGCCAATAATTCGCCGTATCCCCGGCAACGGCGCCAAAAACTTGACGTGTATTTTACTACGCGCTTAAACGCAAGTATACGCGTCAAGTAATATAGGCCTTGTGAGGCCCGAGTCGAACTCAGGGATACGTGAATTATTGGGGACTTTTACTAACTAATCGCAATCAGCTAGACCGATTAACAAAGTAGGGTTTTGTTGTTCAAATTAAAAAGAAAATAAAAATCAAACAAAGAAAACAATCGATTAAAGGTTAATTTAATCAATTCAAAAGGATATCTTTAGGATGGCGGTTTCACCGTGGGTTAACATTGTATTAGGTTTCATATAATTCCTCACACTTCTCTCTCTATCCGGGTAGTGGCCTGAAAACAGAATTACCCACTGTCGTGGTGTAATTCACTACTTAGATTTAGGTTGATTCCACCGTCGTAGTAATCATTCCCCTAAACTAAGTGCATTATAAATGGTCCCTCAGTTCCCACCATTAATTTTACAACTCCTTTATCAAGGGTTTTATTGATTAATGTAGAATTCGTCTCTTTTCAACCGTTAATCCTTCTGTCGAAGTGATTAAGGGTGTTAAATTATTATTATGGTGATCAAGCATAACAATAGAAATGGAGAAAACGAATCTATACCACAGATTTGAGAGAAAAATATGAATTATTGATATAAAAATGTCATACAATGCATTCCCGGGCTACTCCCGGTCCTAAAGATTGAGGGTTTTAGCCTCTCATGTTCATCTCACATGAATACATGGTAGAAATTGGGGAATTCATAAGAAAAACGGGAAATAAATGGGAAAACCCCTGAACGAAGAAGAACCGGTGGATCCTTGGCGTAGAATACGAGCTTCCCCGCCTGTCGGTGGTGGAAATCGTCTTCGGCAGCGTCTGAATCACCCGGGATGAGCTTCTCGGCCTCCGTTCTCCTTTCTCGTCCTCGGCACTCGTGCAATCCAAAAAAATCAGATCCCCCTGAACATGGGCGGCCGTCATTAGGTATAAGTCCCTAATTAGGTCGTCAAATAACAACAGCCGTCCGATCGAGATCAAAACAGATCCAACGCATATCTGTCGGCGTCGATACCATCGACGCGGGTCGATGGTATCGACCCAGCAGATTAGCGGCAGCTTTTCTTTCTTTTATTCTGAGCGCCTGTGGTGATCTCGATACCATCGACTGTGGTGTCGATGATATCGACTCCTGTAGCCTCGGTTTTGTCTTCTAGCGACGTTGTAGCTCCCCTTGTGTCGATGGCATCGACTTGGGTCGATGGTATCGACTGCATCCTCACCAGCACTTGAAGGGATCTCGATACCATCGACTTAGGTGTCGATGGTATCGACTCTGTATTGCTCTTCTTGGCTGACAACCTGTGGCTTGGTCGATGGTATCGACTTCCGTCGATGGTATCGACGGAAGCAGATACTTGTTTTTCCTGAAATTTCACAACAAGACCAAGTAAATCCACACAATTTATAATAAGATGATAAATAATGCTCAAAATAGTAAAACAAAGGGGATTTGATATAAAATGATGGCAAAGACCAAATAAAGTGAATTATGCAATAATATCCATGAAAATGAGTAATTAAGGCACAAAACACATATGAAATAGGTCTCTAAATGCGACTCAAAATCATTGCATCAAACTCCCCTAAGCTTAAACATTGCTCGCCCTCGAGCAACTAATCCTTAGAATAAGATTGCAGATGTCAACTAAAAATCAACACAGCACCCCACATTCCACATGACTCCCACTGAACGTTCTCAAACCGGCCTTTCCTAATCACAAAACAGTAATTACCCTACAGGCGACAATAATCATCAATAAAAGAAATTATCCTTCAAACCGATGAACACTATCACATAAGGCAGTTAACATAATAAAATTTTCCGATTCAGCATTAGTGCATCTTGTGATCGCCTACACTACGCTGCTCGCCCTAACTACCATCTACATGGAAGAAGTTCTCCTGATAAACATGAGTGAGGAGAAAATCACGGTGGCCTACCAATCCAAGCAACGGGTGGATGGAATGGGTGGTTCATGGAAGAATTTGGAAGTATTACACAGTTTCAAAATGCATACAACAAAATGCCCTAAATGATGTGAATGCACATTAAAAATGCCCTAATGCCTATAATTGGGTGTCATGATGCATGCACTAACCTTCCACCTCAAAAAGAGATAGAAATCTAATTAAGCCACATCATGTACTCAGTTTTCCTGTAATGCGAGTGATATCATGTTCCTTTCTCCCTCTTATTCCATTTCCTTCTAAATTCTCTCTTTTTTTTTCTCAAATTGTTTTTCAGATTTCCAGAATTTTTTTTCTTTCTTTTAGCCCACATATCCATAATTGCTTAGAGATACATGTATAAGGCCATTTTCTTCACGATTGGAAATCTTTGCATTATTTCGAGGGTATGGAAAAGTTTAGATCATTTTTTAGGAAAAACTGAGGTACATGGTGTACTTATGCGTGAAAATCATGAAAGTTATGAGTGCAACTACATGACATGCACCTAAAGGTAATGTGCATGAATCACTATACATTTTTTTTTCTTTTTATGCAAAAGTATGAAAATAACAATGCAAATCCTATCTACATGCTATGCACGCAAGAAGAAATTAAAACTGTACTTTACTTCCAATTCTTTGGTGGATTATGGAAAAATATGAAGTGGAATGATCACAAGATTAAGTTACTGAACCTTAGAAAAAATATCATGTGTCCCTCCTTACTGACATGTGTAGTAGTTCAAAGGGTTCTTTCTCGTATATCCAATTAAGGTCTCATTACCATTTGATTAGGTTAGGCTCAAACAACCGTTACTATCCACTTTTCATGAGTCAATGGGGGTGTAGGTGTGACAAATTGCTTCAAAGTTGACATAATCAATCATTTTCATAGGACAAGTTTCCCAAGGACAACCAAGTTAAGCTATCCAAAAGACCCAGGAAAATTTTGAAATTCCCTTAAATTTCCCATGAAAACAGCGAGATGACAATTTTTTAAGACATCCACGATTACACTAGATAGATGTGGATCCTAAACAAACTAAAATTGCAAGAACAAATAACAAAGAAAAAACTAAAAACAACTAGAGAAAAGATAAAAGATAGAGATGTTCTAGCCACCCCCAAGCTTGAATTCGACTATGGCCGCATAGTCAAAAACCAACTTAAGGGTGGAACAGTGATACCAGATCAGTCTCATGGTGGTGGAGGTGGGTACTGCCCGGGTCGTGGGGTCCGGATTTGCTCTGGATGATGTGACTTCATTTGGCCAATAACCCCGTCTTGAATAACTGACACCGACACTGCTGTGTGCCCGTCGATACCATCGACGGAAGTCGATGGTATCGACTCGTTGATTAGGGAAACTGCCTCGCGAGTCTGGCCGCCGCCTTTTTCATTTGAAAATGTCGATACCATCGACCTGTGTGTCGATGGTATCGACTTTACTGAGTCGATTTCTTCTGAAAATCTCCAGAGATCTCGATGGTATCGACTGGCATGTCGATACCATCAACCATTATTGTGCAACCTGCCTGTGACCATGTCGATACCATCGACGGGGGTGTCGATAGTATCGACGCAGTGCGATTTTTGTTGGTGTCAACCTGAACCCATGTCGATACCATCGACCAGTGTGTCGATGGTATCGACCCTGCCTGTGCCTGCACATTGAACAAATGGATCAAGGTATCTTCTTTACACTAGAATTAAACGAAATGCAAACAAATCTATGACTATAATTAAACTATCCTAATGTACCAATGGTTGGGTTGCCTCCCACCAAGCGCCCTTATTTAACGTCTTAGGCTAGACGGTGTGACAATCATCATCTTTTCACCTTGGGGACTGCACTTAGAGGATCATGCGGTAATTTGAATTCAACACGATCTCCTCCAATGCCCAAAGACAAAGTACCTCTCCCTAAGGTAGTCACGACATCTGCCGTTGCTTGAAATGGTCTTCCTAGGAGAATTTCACAGCTCTGGAGTGGTGGCATATCCATGACAACAAAATCCACCGGAAATGTGAATCTATCCACTTTGACTAGAACATCTTCACATACTCCATAGGGTCTCACAGTAGACCCATCCGCCAATTCAATTGTAGCAGCCAACTTCTTTATCTCTTTTAACCCCAGCTTTTGAAATGTAGCCAAAGGCATGAGATTTATACTAGCGCCGGAATCACATTGCGCTTTAGAAACATGTTGACCACCTATTGAACACGGTATGTAAAAACCTCCTGGGTCCTTTCTCTTCTTTGGTGAACTCCCATGAATCATAGAGCTCACTGTCTCATTCATCCAATAAATTTCATCGTCTTTTATGTGCCTCTTCTTATTGATGATTTCTTTAATGAACCTCCCATAGGAGGGTACTTTCTCGATCATCTCCACTAACGGAACGTTGATGTGGAGTTTTCGGAATATCTCCAGGAATTTTTTAAAGTGACGATGCTCTTTCTTTGACTTAGGATTAACCACATTTGAAACATCTGCTGCCTCAACACGCCTATTTGGTGGCACATAAGAGCTTTTCGGGGGTACCTCCCCTAAGCTTACTTCAATTACTCCCTCCGGCGTGGGTTTTGGTAAGACATCCTCAATAGTGGCAGCTTGTTGTGGTTCCTCTCTCGCATTATATGTCTCCGCATGTGCACAAACAACCTGCACTTGTTCCTCTTGCTTAGATAGAGATACAATATTCACAACTCGCTCTGATTTTCTGAAGAAATGGTTTCCGCCCGGCAATCTATAGTAAGTGCGTGGATACGGTATCGCCGATGTTGCATTCACATTGAAAGTCATTTTTCTTTCTTCTACAGCTTCTTGCACCTGAGATTCCTCATTTCTTACCACCGACATGTACTTAACCTGATGATGTGCTTGGGCCACGTTCACAATCTCAGCCGGTTTCTGTTGATTGGCGTGCTTGATGGCCGCCACTTCACTTGAAATCTGAGCCACGGTGGTCTCTAATGCCCGCATTTGCGCTCCATGGCTTTGCAGCGTCTGCCCAAATTTGGTTAGAATGTCACCTTGAGATTGCAATTGTTTTCCAAACATGGCCATCATCTCTTGGTTTTGTTGGACCATTTGAGTTAGTAATTCAGTGTTCTTGTCCTCGGCTTTCTACTGTGACTTGGCATCCGGATCCTGTAAAAAATTATTCGGATCCTTCCATGAAAACTTTTTATCCTTTCTCCATGCATAGTCATTGTTTCTATAGCCCTGTTGTTGCATGAACTTCACTTGGGCTTCCTCATCCTCAGATGCATCTTCCTTAGTTAGCAGCTTCTTGGCTAGAAGATCTAGCTTATCGTTCAGCTCCCTAACTGGTCTGGATTCACCAGCAGCCTTGACATGTTCCACGGCACCTCTGTCACCCCATGACTGCTTCCTAGCCATGTTCTTTAATATCTCCCAGCATCTTGTATCAGTGTTGTTCAAGAAAAATCCTAAACCGGCCGAGTCCAAATTGCTTCTATCATGCTCGGAGAGAGCAAAGTAGAAGATCTTCACTTGGGTTTCCTTGTCTATTCCATGGTGTGGACATCTCCTCAACATGACTTGGAATCGCTCCCAAGTCTCAGAATAAGTTTCACCCGCCTGTTGGGTGAAATTGTGGATCTTCCGGATCATATCATTGGTCTTCTCAGGAGGGAAGAACCTCTCGAAGAAAACCTCCACCATGTGATCCCATGATTCAACAAACTCGTCGTCGAGGTTATGAAGCCACTCTCTTGCCACTCCAGCCAAGGAACTCGGGAATAACTTGAGGTAGAGCACATCCTGTGGAAATCGATCTATCTTCACCATATCACAGTTCTCCACGAACTGGCTGATGTGGGCCACTGGATCTTCATTTTTTAATCCGTGAAATGCGTTTGATTTAACCAGGTTAATCAGTGCTGGATCGATCTTGTAGGTTGGAATGTTTAGCCCCTGTTTCTTTATAGGCCCCTTTGATGCTGAGGAAGAAGACGCCTTGATCTTCTCCCATATTGTCTGTGCTTCAACCATTGCTTCTTCTTGTTCTTGCTCAGATTCAGAATTTATATCACTGTGGTGCTCCTGCTCATAGTAGTCCTCGTCCTCTGGTCCCGCAGATGGAACCTCAGGTGTGCGATTCGCGTAGTCGGTACTACGCGTATGCACCATGCAAAGTACCTGAAATATGAAAATCGGGGTTCAGTACAATGCTTTGAACGAGTCAACACAATTATAGAGAAATAAAGGAATTTTTGAAATTGTTTTAAAATAAAATTAAAAAAAATGTGGCCTAGAATGGCCGCTCTTAGCACTCAAAGTGTCAATAATTCGCCGTATCCCCGGCAACGGCGCCAAAAACTTGACGTGTATTTTACTACACGCTTAAACGCAAGTATACGCGTCGAGTAATATAGGCCTTGTGAGGCCCGAGTCGAACTCAGGGATACGTGAATTATTGGGGACTTTTACTAACTAATCGCAATCAGCTAGACCAATTAATAAAGTAGGGTTTTGTTGTTCAAATTAAAATGAAAATAAAAATCAAACAAAGAAAACAATCGATTAAAGGTTAATTTAATCAATTCAAAAGGATATCTTTAGGATGGCGGTTTCACCGCGGGTTAACATTGTATTAGGTTTCATATAATTCCTCACACTCATCTCTCTATCCGGGTAGTGGCCTGAAAACAGAATTACCCACTGTCGTGGTGTAATTCACTACTTAGATTTAGGTTGATTCCACCGTCGTAGTAATCATTCCCCTAAACTAAGTGCATTATAAACGGTCCCTCAGTTCCCACCATTAATTTTACAACTCCTTTGTCAAGGGTTTTATTGATTAATGTAGAATTCGTCTCTTTTCAACCGTTAATCCTTCTGTCGAAGTGATTAAGGGTGTTAAATTATTATTATGGTGATCAAGCATAACAATAGAAATGGAGAAAACGAATCTATACCACAGATTTGAGAGAAAAATATGAATTATTGATATAAAAATGTCATACAATGCATTCCCGGGCTACTCCCGGTCCTAAAGATTGAGGGTTTTAGCCTCTCATGTTCATCTCACACGAATACATGGTAGAAATTGGGGAATTCATAAGAAAAACGGGAAATAAATGGGAAAACCCCTGAACGGAGAAGAACCGGTGGATCCTTGGCGTAGAACACGAGCTTCCCCGCCTGTCGGTGGTGGAAATCGTCTTCGGCAGCGTCCGAATCACCCGGGATGAGCTTCTCGGCCTCCGTTCTCCTTTCTCCTCCTCGGCACTCGTGCAATCCAAAAAAATCAGATCCCCCTGAACATGGGCGGCCGTCATTAGGTATAAGTCCCTAATTAGGTCGTCAAATAACAACAGCCGTCCGATCGAGATCAAATCAGATCCAACGCATATCTGTCGGCGTCGATACCATCGACGCGGGTCGATGGTATCGACCCAGCAGATTAGCGACAGCTTTCCTTTCTTTTATTCGGAGCGCCTCTGGTGATCTCGATACCATCGACTGTGGTGTCGATGGTATCAACTCTTGTAGCCTCGGTTTTGTCTTCTAGCGACGCTGTAGCTCCCCTTGTGTCGATGGCATCGACTTGGGTCGATGGTATCGACTGCATCCTCACCAGCACTTGAAGGGATCTCGATACCATCGACTTAGGTGTCGATGGTATCGACTCTGTATTGCTCTTCTCGGCTGACAACCTGTGGCTTGGTCGATGGTATCGACTTCCGTCGATGGTATCGACGGAAGCAGATACTTGTTTTTCCTGAAATTTCACAACAAGACCAAGTAAATCCACACAATTTATAATAAGATGATAAATAATGCTCAAAATAGTAAAACAAAGGGGATTTGATATAAAATGATGGCAAAGACCAAATAAAGTGAATTATGCAATAATATCCATGAAAATGAGTAATTAAGGCACAAAAAACATATGAAATAGGTCTCTAAATGCGACTCAAAATCATCGCATCAAGGAACGGCAACGAAGACTGCCGCCGACTATTCTCCTCTCTCACGTGTGATTGATGGCATCCGATTCCTGCCTCGCCAAGTTCTTCCACAACCAAATGCCTCGGCTCAGCTTGATGGCTCTCCTCCGCTTCCTAGGATGCCGCTCCAGGCTCTGGAGTTCACAGACGGCCAGGCTTCTTTGTTTCACGAGCCGTCGCCGCACTGGTCTCCTCCAGGACGTCTGTGCAGGCGCCGCCGCACAGACATGGGGTAGACGCAGGACCCTCCTGGATCCCTCTTAGCTCTCCCCTCTGATTAGCCTCCTTCATTCCCTCGTTAGACATTGTCTATCCGCTGAACTGCTCTGCCGCCGTGGGGCTCTCCTTCGACGAGGCTGGCGTCTCTCCTGCTTGGTGTGCTCCCGCCCAGTCGCCGTCGTGAACAGAGCTCCGTCTCCCACCGACGAAGATGAAGGCGTCGCCTTCTTGGGGTGATGGTCATCTGCGGCTCCCAGTGGGTGTCGCCCTTCACCGTGGATCTACGGAAAGCTACCTATTGAAGTAGGTTGCGTGCGGAAAGAGGGATGAAAGGAAATGTTTTGTCATTCCCCTAACCCAACACCAACACTTCCACAAGAATCTATTCAGTTAGGAAATGATTTTTTCTTGTGAGATGGGATCTCACAAAGCGATAGGCTCGCAGACTGAGTTACGGGTGGCTCTGAGGGAAACGGAGGTGAAAGACAAAGTCTTCACCATCCGATCTAATCCTGGGACTAGGAAGGACCCGCCGAAAGAAAAGGAGGATGCGTGACAGGGTTATATACCCCTCACCTAAGTCATATCATGATATTTGGAACCCATATCATTCAACCATGCTTAAATCATTGAATCAATATTCAAGCCTCTATATCTCTCAAACGGTTAATAAAAAAAGCCATATAATTTGAAGTATTAGTTCTCCAACACGTAATCTAACTCTTGTTCAAGTTTGAAATCCAAAGTCCAACATTTGTTTATTAATTTATTTCCTCAATTAAATAATTGTATAAACCTTGCATACGATTTGACTATTCATTGAATCTTAATAAAATGAGTTCAACCTACATCATTTGACAAACTGAAACCTCAAGGTCCATCATTTAACCATTCTATTCCATGTATGTCAACAATGATATTTTGTATATCAAGTTCCAAAATTCAGGGCCATCACATTCACCCCACCTAATATGGAATTTCGTCCTCGAAATTCAACTAATCTCATCCTTAAGAGGCTATTTTGGGGTTGAACCTCATATACATCATTATTTCTTAGGTTCTGAGGTCACCATAGTCGCATGCACTCTAAGTTGTCAACTTAGGGTCTAGAGATTCTTGGGTGTGTCCACCCCACCATATATATGTGCAAGCATCATTTAAAGTCTTAGCCATAACATGACATTATGGTATCTTAATATTACATCACCTCTAAGGGTACATGTTTTGTTCATACTTTTAATGTTCTATAAAGCTCAAGTGAGGTTTCTATCATCATATATTAAGAAAGAGAAGAAGAAGGGAGAACATGTATGTTGAGTATCTTTTGCACAGAGCATCATACTCTCATAACTAGGGTTCGTATATTACCTCACTTGCAACTAATGATGAGATTTACAAAATATGTCACTCCAGCTAGGACCTAACTCAGCCAAAGGACTGACTTTATCATATGGGTCATCTACCCATCCTTTTATTTTACCCAATTCTCACATATAGATTTGAATCATGCATAAGGACTCAACTCAACACTCAAGAGTAATCTATTGTAGGATATTTTTAACACATATCTCATATATTGGATGCTAGGTCCTATGACCTTCTCCCTGTGGGTCTTACTCTCTCTAAAGTTCATCACATATCTCATCCTACCACTAGACATCCTCCTTGTATAAGAGCTTGAGGCTCATGCACACTCATCTCTATCTTAACTTAGCTTATCTTAAGTAGGAAAAGGGAATGTACTTTCATCATCAATATTTTGCTTAAATTCTCCAAAATTGGATTCAACTAATATACAATTTAAACCTTTATAAGGAAACTTATACTATCAGATATCAAACTTAGATAAGATTGCACGTGCTTATTTCAATTATCATTCTATCATCCACTCCATGTATCACATATCTTGATAAGGCTCTAGACATCTAATCTAGACTACTCTCTCTTCTAGACTGATGTCACTCCTTTTCACTTAGGTTGCATGAACACTAACTACTCTACAGTGTGAGGGACACATTTTTGTATTTACATATATATAATAAAATACTATATAGTTTTTCTCTGGGAAAGAAGACGTCAGAGAAAACACTCGAGGCTCAAGCCGATTGGAAAACAAAACCAAATCAGCAAAACCGAGTGTCCCACACACAGTAGATAGTCTGGTGTCATGTCACATAGTGAAATGGTGAGAACGAGATGTAGACTAGTGTAGCTACCCAATACATATGAGCTCTATATGGAAAGGGTTTCTTACACTTGTCTAAACCTAGTTCTCAAACATCTAGGTTCTAACTTAGAGGCTAAGTCAAACCTTATTACTATAGAATAACTTACTAAGTTTCTAAGGTTTTAAAGTGAAAGGTGAGATTTAGGTTTAATGTTTCATGGTGAGCAATTGTTAGGTGTATCTATTGTTCATGCTCTGATACCAACTGTGACGTCCCCAAATTTTGATTTCTCCAAACCCTATTGGGAATGAGATGTCAGAATCCGAAAACATCATCCAATTATATTAGAGAGCGATGCGGAAGCATAACACGCATACATGAACATACAACCATAACATTTCTCAACAATAACATGTACATTATTACAACACGATTTACGATTGTATATTGAAAGAGATTTTTTACACAAGTCTAAACATGTATGCTAACTAGGATCTACACAATAGGTACAACCTGGACAACTGCTCACTTCCTGTCTTTTATTCCACGCTAGCTCTGAACCTAAAACATATGTGAAACAGCGAATCAACACACAAGGTGTTGTGCACGTGGGTAGAAAGATACATACTAATATGCTTGCATAATTAAAGTAACTTGAGAAAGAAAGAGTAAAAGAAAACATTGTTTAAAGTGATAATCAGGTAAACACATATTTTGGATGTCTTTTGATGTGTTTGTACTACTAAGTGGTGTCACACTTCATTTTTCCCCGCCCCTTGGGCTATGGGGACCGAGTGCCGACCTTATATTTAGAGGGGAGAGAGAGATGTCGCACTTCATTTTTCCCCACCCCTTGGGCTATGGGGACCGAGTGCCGACCTTATATTTAGAGGAAGAGAGAGAGGATTGAGGGAGAGAGAGAGAGAGCATATATCCACTCAGTTGCTACAAACCATCTATATTCCTTTTTTTATGTTCTTTAATGTTTTGCGGAGCATATACTACTAATACACATCCAAGAATTTATATGCAAAGACAAACATCCAAAGTACATCATATCATTATGCATCCACGAGAACTAGTCATATACTTAATAAAAACCCACGTACCTGAGTTCAGAGATTCCTATTTATATTTTGGATCATCTACATCTCTGGTCATCACCTGAATAATAGCAAAATCATATACTAGCGTCAGATTCTCATCATCTTAACCCTAGTCGTGTTCATTAGGGTTTATATTATCTCATTAGGATATTCCAACATTTACTTGCATTATTGTCTTATATTTATCTTACTGATGTCATTTTCCAGATTATGATTCATTATCTGCATATTAGGTCCCATATCCTTTTGTGCACATAATAACCCTAGTTTATATACATTATTCAAGTTAGGGTTACAACCCATGTATCAAGGTTCATCTTCTTACAACAGGAATTTCGTGTACACAACTGGTCTCATATTTACATATTATCTTTCAGTTACAGATATGAGAAGGTTCCGTGAATTTCATAATTTATTGAGCATGTATGCATTAATTGCATTATCTTTAGTGTTATTAGCCCTAATTAGTCATATTAATCAAATTATAGGATTTCATGCATCAACATGACCATATCTGACATCATATGCATTCTACACATAATTGTGGACTTACTGATATTTTTCCATGATTTTATGTCATCATTTTCTATTTATTATCCATTAAACAAGCATTATACATCTTACATGATATCACTATCATTAGTGCATCAAAAGTCTGATATTCTACTTCCATATTATTCTATGCATTTTTCTGAGCATTTTGGTATATTATATGTATTTTTCTGATCATCGAGCTAATTGTTATGAGTTATACAAGAACTGAACATTATTTGGATTACTGACCTTTCGCGCGAATGGGAGACTGACATGTGGCCTTAGGCTGTCACAGCTCCCTTGCTTGAGCCGGCTGGGTTCATTACTGAACCGGGTCAGGGATTGGTCTAGCGGTCTGTTCTGGGATTTGACCATCCACTCTCCTTCCTCTTCTATCGCAACTCATGCGATTTCCCAGTTCTCACCAGCCGTCGCCGCGACGCCACCAGTTTGATGCCGCTCTCTCTCTCTCTAGAGAGCCACCTTGGTGCATATCACCATCATGTGAGGCCATCGCCAGATCATTCTCTGAGTCACCAGCTTCAAGCATTGTGGCTGGGGCTTTCCTTGTCTTGGCGCCGCCGCGGCTAGAGGAACGGCAAGGAAGACTGTCGCCGACTATTCTCCTCTCTCACGTGTGATTGATGGAATCCGATTCCTGCCTCACCAAGTTCTTCCACAACCAAATGCCTCGGCTCAGCTTGATGGCTCTCCTCTGCTTCTTAGGATGCCGCTCCAGGCTCTGGAGTTCACAGACGGCCAGGCTTCTTTGTTTCACGAGCCGCCGCCGCACTGGTCTCCTCCATGACGTCTGTGCAGGCGCCGCTGCACATGCATGGGTTAGACGCAGGACCCTCCTGGATCCCTCTTAGCTCTCCCCTCCAATTAGCCTCCTTCATTCCCTCGTTAGACATTGTCTATCCGCTGAACTGCTCTGCCGCCGTGGGGCTCTCCTTCGGCGAGGCTGGCGTCTCTCCTGCTTGGTGTGCTCCCGCCCAGTCGTCGTCGTGGGCAGAGCTCCGTCTTCCACCGATGAAGATGAAGGCATCTCCCTCTTGGGGTGACGGTCATCTGCGGCTCCCAGTGGGTGCCGCCCTTCACCGTGGATCTGCGGCAAGCTACCTATTGAAGTAGGCTGCGATGGCTACGGAAAGAGGGATGAAAGGAAAGGTTTTGTCATTCCCCTAACCCAACACCAACGCTTCCACAAAAATCTATTCAGTTAGGAAATGATTTTGTCTTGCGAGATGGGATCTCACAAAGTGATAGGCTCGCAGACTGAGTTACGGGTGGCTCCGAGGGAAACGGAGGTGAAAGACAAAGTCTTCACCATCCGATCTAATCTTGGGACTAGGAAGGACCCACCGAAAGAAAAGGAGGATGCGTGACAGGGTTATATACCCCTCACCTAAGTCATATCATGATATTTGGAACCCATATCATTCAACCATGCTTAAATCATTGAATCAATATTCAAGCCTCTATATCTCTCAAACGGTTAATAAAAAAAAGCCATATAATTTGAAGTATTAGTTCTCCAACACGTAATCTAACTCTTGTTCAAGTTTGACATCCAAAGTCCAACATATGTTTATTAATTTATTTCCTCAATTAAATAATTGTATAAACCTTGCATACGATTTGACTATTCATTGAATCTTAATAAAATGAGTTCAACCTACATCATTTGACAAATTGAAACCTCAAGGTCCATCATTTAACCATTCTATTTCATGTATGTCAACAATGATATTTTGTATATCAAGTTCTAAAATTCAGGGCCATCACACACCATGTGACAAGTCATCATAGCTTAGGGAATGTAAATTGATATGTTTGCTTAGGCCGACATGGTTTGATGGGGTTAGCCCATCATTCCCTAGAAGTGCCTAAACTGATATGATGTCTAAACCATTATGCTTTGAGAGGTTACTGACCTATCATGCCCAAGATGGGGTTAAACCAATGCATCTTGCTAGCTCGTCATGACCAGGATGGGGTCGTGTGAGTTGGTCTGCTTTGAGTGCCAAACCATGACACCCTTTTAGTACATAGGCTAAAACACTTTGAAGTAGGGTTGCCTGATATACCTTGAAGTGGTGAACTGTGATGCCTTGTTGAAACCCTAACCCTAACAGCCGAGCACACTTAGTGTTAACTGTCATACCTTCAGGTGGTGTTGCATATCACACCTTTACATGGTGTTGCCCATCACACCTTCCGGTGGTGTTTCCCGTCACACCTTAAAGAGAGGCTAAACAGATACACCCCTTGTGAGGTTAACCCGATACCATGAGTGTTGAATCGATACACCCCTTGTGTGGTTAATTTGATACCTAAAGTGTAGCTAACCCGTCACACCTCATGTAAATCGGCATGCTTGGACTAGTGGTAAACCGATACACTATATGATAGTCTAAACCGATACCTTGTGATTGTGGTCATGATTTATCACGTTGATGATAGGGTTACATGGTATGTTCTGATACCCTATGGGGTGGTTGTATGATCAATAAAGGAGTGTTGTTTTCTATGACCTCTAATTACATAAAATCCTTTATAGTGGTAATAGAAGTGAAAATTTGAGGTTGGTTGTTGATCCAACCTTGTAAACACTAATGGTTAAAGAGAACCCTAATCCTAATGATGTAATGTAATTGACATGAATATTTATGGGATGATAGTAATGATGAAGTATTATCTTTCTTGCTATAAGTTCCTAACCATGCAGGAAACACAAGTTGATATGCATAGATAGATAAGAGCTATGGTGTTGGTGATATGTTTGGATGGGCATTATGAGACATATGAGAGATGTTGGCATCACAATAAGAGGAGTAAAATGGTCTTATGACCTAGTGATTGTTTATTGCCTTATATGAGATGATAATTCCCTTGGTAATGAGATGAGGGGTTGCTACCCCAAAAGTAGTGGTCCTTGTGATGAGAATTATGGTGAAAGACAAGCATTAAGTGATAATGTGATGAGATCAGACCTTATATGATGAAATATGTTCTGCTAATGTGTTATGCCCATATCTTTGCAGAACTTGTTTAGAGTTTTTACATCGTAACTTGATTGATGCTAAAAGACACTTAAATGACCTAACTAAGAAAGTGGAACTTGATCATGTAGCTTGCCCTATGGCATAGATCCAATCAGTGTGAGCATTTTTTGAATGGTGAAATGAGTTTAAATTGGAGCGCATATGTTTGAATATGCATGGGTGAGGATGAATATCCCCTTACATCCAAGTTATATAGGATTGGTTGTGGGCCATACCCTGATAAGAGTGAGGCTTCGGGCCGTATCTCATGAGCTGTGATATAGGATTGGCTGTGGGTCATACCCTAATAAGAGTACGGTTGTGGGTCGTAGCTCAGTTTCACTAGTGTCGTGACCTATATGAAGGTGGGATAGATGTGTACATTTAGACTATAT
This sequence comes from Alisma plantago-aquatica, assembly GCA_963693085.1. NCBI lineage: Eukaryota > Viridiplantae > Streptophyta > Magnoliopsida > Alismatales > Alismataceae > Alisma > Alisma plantago-aquatica. The sequence continues at coordinate 640,347,799 of OY856411.1, forward strand.
GTCGCTAATAGCAGTCTCACTGATGATGTCACTACAAATTCACTCATACTGACCGAGGGGGTGATGTCATTGGATTGCGACTTTTCCACTAGACCTTGTATGGTGGTCTGTTGGATTTGAGTGGTACGACTAAAATCCTTAGGGCATAATAAAATGTGTAAGCAATCATGTAGTATATTTGTGTAGGATCAAATACAGAAATAGTGGATGATGTCTTGCTTGATTTTTGTATAGTATTGTTGGTAGAAAATATACATGTTCTTCATATTCCTTTTAAATTGTAAAGATGTTACTTAATCCAATAGTAATTGCTTAATCTATTAATAATGATTTTCTACTTATCATATTTGTAACCTTAATGCTTGCTTTAATCATCTTTATCTGTGATAATAATAGAGTTGGTGGATAGTTATATCTCCCGCTAAGATTTGGAATCTCACCCTGTGGGTTTCCCACATCCTTTTCAGGTGGACGTTCTTGAGGAGGTAGAGATTGTGCAATAGAGGTTGAGGAGTAGTAATAAAGGTAGTAGCTGACAACGTTGGAAGTGTTGTTGGATGTCTTTTGTTATTAGAGTCCTAGAGTTGTTCTTGTACACTTGGGTCTTAGGGGATGTTTTGTAGACATGCTTTCGATATGTGGTTTGCTTGAATGCCTCTCTTGTGCATAGTTGTGGTGGATATATGTATATACGTGTTGGAACATGTCTCCTTATAATAGGTTGGTGTCACACACAGTACATGATTTGAGGCATGAAAGAACTCATATGTAAAGGTTTTTGTTGTCTGGAAATTTTATGGAAATGATTTTAATTTTTAGTATTTTCTAGTAATACATTTTTTTAATCTTTCTACCGCAGTTTTATTGTGACTAATCTCGCTTTTTTGGAGCGGGGCCTCACAATCATTCCCATCTTATAGTTATTGATGCGATCCACTGGTTTATGAGGAATATGGTAGTTAAAAAGTTTTGTTTTTGTATCCATATTTCCCAGCAATAGCATGGCCAGAGATGTTCATCATCTTCATAAGTCATAGCAGCCTTGGATGTATTTTAATTTTGTAATGTAGAGGGGCAAACTATTTTGGAATGAAACCACCTCTACCAAGCTACATTGAACATGTCCCAATCTCAATTTGATAACAACCCAGTCATTGAAGAAGTTAATTCTATTAAATCTATTCAAGGTAGGAGTATGCCAACCCCAACATGCCAAGAAATCACATAGGGATCCAATATGGTAACATAGGTGAAGTAGATAATGGTCACATAATCAAGCAAGAACTAGATCAAAGCCATGTTTGAGGTCTGATAGGGTTCCAACTAAAATCAAAACTTCTATCGAAAAACTTCAATGATGGTAAATTATGTAACAAATTCAATTCAAATAATAACTAAAATTACCAGGGAAAAATTTCCTAGGGCAGAGAAATCACTAAAACATGCATGCCACTAATGATCATGGTTGTCTAGATGCTATTGAGAAGATATTGGTGGTCAAAAAAGCATACAACAAGGTTGTGGAGGCTTAACTCACATAGATCATTACATCTATTTGCCCTCTTGTAGGCTCGTTCATAGGTCTGCCTATAAATAATTCAAAGTATGAGGAGAAGTTTAAGGCCATGACCTTGGTCAAATAGTTATTAAAAACATTTTCCTTTTGATTTGACCTTAAAATATAGTATGATATAATGTGTTCGCTTGCAGGTGGGATTTCCATAATCTTAAGTTAGGTAAAAGCTAGGGATATCATCCTTAGAGAGTTTACATGCATGGTTAAGTCTTGCATCATGGATCAATAGAAATTTCAAGGAAAAGTATAATATATCTATTAAGACTACGATATTTGAATGTGATATTATTAATGAGTTTTATATATACAATAAAATATATTATAATAATTTATGAATAAAGAAACATTGTGTATTGTAGTCATGGAGTAATTCAAGATGTGACTGCAAACAAACAATTAAATGAAAAGATAAAACTAAAACAACACAGATAGTATGAATATACAAGGAACTTTCAGAATTGATAAAAATGCAAAAGATACTGTAGAACAAAATCAAAGCACTTAGTTTTACTAGTATTTATGTCTTTTAAGCTAACAAGTTCTTTTGGAATCATAAAAACTCAGTTAACAAAATTGTAAGGAAAGAGAATAAGAGAATGTTGCATATGAAGTATGCTACTGAAATAAAAATTGAATATGTCCATATATATACATTTATATATATATATATATATATATATATATAGAGAGAGAGAGAGAGAGAGGGTCAGGCTAGAATACACTCGAGTGTATTCAGAGTAGAATACACTCAAGTAGTTTTTCATGATGTAATATTTTTTTCAAAAATTTAATCCTTTGATCTTCTTGAACATATTGTGAATAGATCATATGCAAAATTTGACCACATTTGGACATTTATAGGTCATGTTATAAAAACTGCAAAAATTATGCATTTCAAATTAGTTTCGTGCGTTGATTTTTTTGCCATTGGATGAGTGACTTACACTCATTCAAATGGGCTCAAAATTTGTATGTAGCCTAGTTACAGTATGACGGTGAAGATCAATGGTTTATATTTTGCAAGAAATAGTCTTGGTGTGGAAACACACTTTAGTGTATTCGTGCGATCTATACACTCGAGTGTATTCTAGCCTAACTCTCTCTCTCTCTCTCTCTCTCTCTCTCTCTCTCTCTATATATATATATATATATATATATATAGTGAACAACAAACAAATTGTGTCCAGTATAGAACCAAGTATTCAATTATACAGTGGTTGGACAATGGAAAATGTGAATGAAAGAGGAAGGAAAATAAGCATGGATCAGATACATTGCTTGATTAAAGTAGAATTTTATAGTGGAACACAAAAATTGAATTGCAATCTATTTTTAATGTACGAATCCAAAACAACAACATATATAAAATGATGAAATTAAGAAAAATAGACACACATAAAAGTAAATGACTTGTTATGTTATATATAAAAAGTTGGTAATGAAAGATACCAAACAAGTTCTGATCAAACACTTAATTCATAAATGGAAAGAACTATTTTCTTGTTGGTCCACATGAAGAACTAGTGTCACAAAATTAAAATCACAAAAAAAAGCATGTAATGGAGCTAAACATAACTTGGAAATGACAAGAAGTGGTAGTTGAATTTATAATAGTCACAATGTGTAGTGTCATTGAATCTTTGATGTGAGATAGAGTATACTAATAATTAAATAAAATCTATTATATACTGATAACAGAAAATTTGAAAGATAGAATAAAACTTGGAAATAGTTATCAACAAAAATTTTCACTAAAACTAACACATTCAAACACAAAAGGGGACACAAATTTTGTTATGTATGCCCAGAGAGACAATCATATGATGATTTTAATGGCATATATTTTAAATGATTTGATTAATAATAATGGAAATATTCTAAATGATTCTATTTTATTCATTTATTAGACAAGGATGTAGCATAGTAAATGTCTAGAGAATGATATTACTCAATGATGTATGTCTTCGGGTTAAGGACTTGAACAATGACATCATACATGATGTCAAGAGTATATACATTCTTATTATGTCTCTTTTCGGTTGTTATTGTGGAAGTTTGATAGATAGAAATAACCCATAAGACTAGAGTGTGTGTTGGTTGATGATAGAATATCATTAGTCATGATATGTGATATCAAACCAAACACATACATACTTGTTAGAGAATAATGTATTAGACATGCCCACCTTGAGATTAGTGCATAGAAACCATTACATGATAGTCAAAATTATCTCTCATAGTGGTTGGGGTGATTATGGTTCTTAGATCTGAAGTCCTTACACTTATCACATGTTTTTCGGGATACTTTCACATCATCCAACGTGACCTTGAATAAGGGTTTCCATAAAGGTGATACTCAGGTGCATTATGATACATGGGGATGAATATGATTGATGTAGATAGAATTTTTCCCTCCTACATGAGTATGCTATCATGGCCACTTGATAAGAGAGACTGAGAAATGCATGGCCATGATCATGTGAGTTAGTATGTACTATTGATCTTACATATTTCTGAAATAGTCTTCTCTAGTTCAAGGAACATAGATTGAATGTTGAAGAGGATGATGATTCCAAGCCTCAAGATCAATCTAGATATTTGTAACAAAGTAACTATACAATGAGATGCTACTAGATACCTCTTATTACTTGTGATGTCATAAACTAGTTATGCACATTCACTGTCAACGTAACTTGGAACCTATAGGGTCACACACATAGGATACACTTGAAATAGGAGTTTATTCGTGAATGATGTTTAACTTGATTACTAAAGTGTTTAGGTATTCGATTTAAACAACAATGGACTGACTCGACTCTGAACTGGCCGGATCAAGTGTTTAATCGATTGGTTGGAGTGTCAAGTTGATTGAAACTACATTGGATAAATATTGGATGAGCCAGGGCATGAACTAACCAATTCACTTAGTGAACCGGTCGACTTAAGGTCTCAAATGACTGGTTCATAATATGAACCACCCGATTCATGGATCAATTCAACCAGATCAAGGACTTGTGTTGATGTCATGTTATGCATTAAATTGGATATTAAATTCCAATACAATTGTGATTGGGAAACATGATGAAATGACCAGTTCAAGTGTTTAACCGATCAGCTCAGATGACAAATGTGAAAACTTGTGAAACTTCATCCCCTTTGACTCCCACTCAGACTAGAAACCCTAACTGTGACAGAGAGAGTTTTTACATATATATTATTTAATTTCTCTCTCTTCTAATTTTAATTATTCCAATTATGCCCTCAATCATCTCTCTCACTAATTTGATTAAATGGATTATCAATTTCACTTAAGATCATCCATAATGGTACATAAAGTCAATAATACAAGTATTATGACATTTAGTCAATAATCGAATTTTGACTCCAATCTTGCACCATAGCTACACCATAGCATTATAAAACTATGCCTAAAATCTCATTGCAATCAGAATTACCAATTTAGAGTTATACACATTTGAATTTTTGTGTATTATGTCACCTAATAGAGTCTAGGACCTAGGTTTGCAATTTAATTGGCCTTTTATTTTGTCACACAGTCATTTGAGATTGCGGGGAGCGGTCCACTCACTGGGAATTGTCCCCAGTCGTCCGATCAGATGGACTCTGATCCACTCAGGATCCAAGGGACCAGGACCTCGTCTCCTACCTTCTGCCATCTTCGGCCTGGACTCCATCAGTGTGCCGTCCCCAAAGCTATCTCACGCGCCCAGCTCCCACAACGATCGTGCGAGATCTTTGGAGGACTAACTCCTCTCCTCAAACCGAGCTCAACGACCTTTACCACGTCACCCATCTCCCCCGGATCAGGGAGAACAACCTCCTGAGCCCTCACACCTCTCTTTGGTGGCGGAAACCATTTTTAGGGCTTCCCCTTCTAGAGCCCCCCACACATATTTAAGGAGCGCAGTAGCTCCGCCACCTCCCTTTTAGTCGCAAGGGCCTCTCAATTGCAACGAGGATCCCCTCTACCTCCCTGACCTCAAGAACACCACCTCGGCTGACCCCCAGTCTCCTTCACTCCAGGAGCACCTTTCTTCCAATTCACCACGGCTACACGTTCCTGGGATCCCGACGAGTCAAACACCGCCCCTGGTTGGAGCCGTGAAGGTCTAGGACCTCGGGTCGACTAGCCGCCGCAGCGGAGCTCAAAAGCTTCATCGCCAGCTAGCCCAAGGACACGTCAAGCTGCTGGGAGTATCCACTGAACTTCACGAACACCAAGCGAAGCTTCTTAACCCCTCAATCCAGCCCGAGGGAAGGTAAAGCTCCAAATCCTCTTTTCTATTCTTTCGCCTGTGAGAAACCGCTCTCAACCCCTGCACCACCTCCGATCGAGCTGCAGAGCTCACTGAACTCGGGGGAACCTCGCGAAGAGGATCCACCCATCCTCACACTCCCACACCCCCTAGCCAGCCTGAGATACTTCACCTTCCTTCTTCTCTGTTGCCCGACCATCGCTGCTGCCATAGCGCGCGAGGAAAGCAATCAAAGAGGCAGAATTACTAATCTGCCCCTGACCGTCATGATGCTATGCAACCCCCCGAAGGGCATTCACGTCTTTTACCCACGCTTGACCCTCTTTGGACGAGTGCTTGCTCGCGGGTCAGTGAGAGGGTCTGGTTGTTCGGATCCCTCGCATGATCCGCGAGGCAGAGCTCACAAAATCTTTTTATTTTTATTTTCGTTTAAATCTTTCAAATTTCTTGATTGGTCAGAACTTGTGAAAACCCTAGAAAATGGTAGGATTATCATAAACTATCGAATAAATATACCGTTTTCATCAGAAAAATCCAATCTATCTAAATAAAATATAACCATGACCTGGATCTGAGCGATTTTTTGAAAATATGGCCTACAATCACTAATGAACTTTTCATACATTGTTTTTGTGTAATAATGGTTATAACTGATTTTAATTCTGCCTTGGGAACATATTAAACCCTAATTATGATCTTGGTCATCATGTTACTCAAAAAACTATCTAAGGAAGATAGTTGATACAATAATTGAGAAGAACCATAATTTCTAGTTTTTCTCACCTTATCATGAATACTATGTACAATTTATGAAAAACCCTAATAACTAAAATGTCCTTGAATAACCTGGATGACCCTAATCTCAGACCCCAACTCTGAAACCTATGTATCCTAAAGTGACATCCCAAATAACCTAAACCCTAATTATAATAATAATTAATGTTGATTGATGAGAAACCATGGTGACTTTAGGGTTTTACTATATTTCAGGGTGATCTACTATCTTTCTCATAACCTAGGACTTGTGGAATTCAGATCTGAGGATTACAGGTACATGGATATAATTATATGATTAGATTTTGCTGGATGCTAAATATATGTACTTGTTTGCATGAAATTGACATACATTGATGGATGTGTATATTTATGCATAATTGATGATTTACCGCCTTGAACATAAAAGAACATAATTGGATATAAGTGAAATGTAGTTACTAGTGGTGCTCATTAAACTCCCTATTAGAGAGGGAAAGCTTTAATGTTGACTGGCACCTCCCTAGAGTACATGGTATACGGCGAGATCCCTAGAGTACAAGGTACACGGGGAAGGGCCCACTATTTATGTGATTATGTGCTAAGTCCACCATAGTAATGCATGTTCACTATAAGTGAGGCTAATAACTTGAGATTACTTGATTTTCTGCCTTTAAATAATGTTTTCTTCCCTTTTCTCCAATTTTGAGTATTTATATACCAGCATAGTATAACTTTTAATTCCACGTACCAACTTTGTTGATGTTTTTATTTCTCGTATTTTCTAGGTACAAGGAACAATTGACAATATATGAAGCACGTCAAAGTACCAGAAGCCACTAAATAATGATCTTGGAGGATAACATTAGATAGATTTCCACTTCTCATCATATTCATTTCATTTAGATAGTTTTCCGTTCTAGATGATGTAATAGGATGTTATAGATCCTATTTAAAAATCATATTTGCTTTCATAGACTTATCATTATTCCTCCTCTTTATCAACATGTATGACTTTATCTTTTATTAATGAATGAAGTGTTGTGTGGCTATTTACTATGATGTGAACATGATCTTGGCTTATCTCTGATTTTAGTTGGCTATCTTGATTTATGTTATTTTCCCTTTTGACATTTATAGATATGAGTGCACGCATATTTGTATATGTCACTAAGGAAAGTATGTAGAAATTGGGGTCATCACAGTTGGTATCAGAGCAAATGTTCACACATCATAGTCACATGACTTTCATTCACCCTATTATGAGTCTAGGGTAGTCCTTGAGTTAGGGATGTGAAGGGTTGAGGTGACTAGGATAGCATCTGCCTAAGGTCTGGCTAAAGTCTCTGAGCCACTTTGCTTGGCAATCACGAGGCTACCTATAAGGCAGTGTGAGTCTACCTGGCCGATATCCTAAATGTCCCTTACTTCTTGGGCATACCTTAAATTGGGATCCTTCTCATCTATAGAAATTCCCTCTCATCTTTTCTATAGGAATATTTTCCCTCTTATCTCAAAATTTTGGAAATAGTTCTTCCCTTCATCTTTATGATATAAGATTAGGAGAGAGTATCTCTATTTAGAAAGTCTTAAGGACTGACTAATAAGGACTTTTAAGGTATCCTCCATAAATTGTAACATCAAGAACATTAATAAATGACATAATGATAATGACAAATATAATTGTTGAGTAATAAATCTAATGTATCCCAATTGATTTCAGGATGCCTTCTAAAACTTGTAACTCGAAGGCCTCAGAGGAATCTTCCTCTAAGAAAAGAAAAGAGCCTGAAACCTCTGAAGTACCTGATCCCGATGCTGCGGCCAAGGAAAGGTGGGAGGAACAGAAGAAAATACTTCTAGATTTTATGGAAACCCTCGCCACAAAAGGGACCCCTGAACCTAGCTCATCTAGGAAGAGAGAAGTGACGGTGATAGATTTTATTAAGCTAAACCTTGATTCCTTTTGGGGGAAGGATTAGTCTGAGGTCATGGACAAGGCTGAAGCCTGGATTTTAACCACAGAGAATGGTTTTCATACCCTAGAAGTACCCAATGAGAAGAAGGTCAAGTTCGCCACCCATATGCTTAAGGGAGGGGAAAAAATCTGGTGGGAGAACTATGGTGGGAATAGGGGTGAGGAAATAGACAACATGGAGTGGGAAGCCTTTAAAAACCTCTTCACAAATCGTTTTATGCCCATAGCCGAGAGGAAGAGGAAGGAGAAGATGTACATGGAGTTAAGGCAGGGTAGTCTTTCAGTAGCTGATTACACCCGGAATTTTAGGCTTCTGGAGCGTTATGCACCCATCAGGACTGAAGACCGTGTTACTGAATACTATGTTGACTGCCTTTCCACCCACCTAAAAACCCTAGTCATAGCCCCTCATCCCAGAAGCATAGATGAAGCCCTAGACATGGCCCTCAAGCAGGAGAGAGAGCAGGGCATGCAGAAACCTTCTAGCATGGGATACTTAGGGTTAACCACTACTGAGGAGGATAAGTTTAGGAAGTTCAACCCAAGCCATAACAACAAGGGATCAGGGAAAGGAGGAGGTTCAGGAAAAGGAGGACAGAAGCACAATCGAAATCAACAGAAGATTGTCCACCCGAAGTGTAAGACTTGCGGACGACACCATGGTGGGGTATGCCACCACACCAAGCCAGTCTGTTATAATTGCAAGAAGGAGGGTCATTTCTTCGCCAAGTGCCCCAATCCCTCCATCTTTGGCAATCCTGTGGGTGGTGCTCCGCAGCCTCAGGGACACCACAATGGCAGGGTATTTGCAGTAAGTGCAGAAGAGGCCAAGGCAAATCCAAACCAGCTCTGTGAAGGTAACCTAATTTCTTTATAATTCAATATCTTATTCAAGCCTGCAATTATTCATAATTTGATTGCCTTATGTAGGCACTGTATTATTAAATGGTCATCCTGTTAAGGCTTTATTTGACTCTGGATCTACAAATACATTTATTTCCCGAACTCTGGCATCCATATCAAATCTTCACATAAGGGACTTGGGATATATTCTGGACGTATCTACTCCGAGTGGCAAAATACTCACAACTCTACAGAAAACCAATGAACTCTCTCTTAAATATGAAAATCATGATATGCCCTTTGAATTCATTCTCTTAACTATGGAATACTTTGATGTTATACTTGGTATGGACTGGCTTTACACATACCATGCTCACATTGATTGTAGAAACAAGACAGTCGTCCTCTCTCAACCTCATTCTTATCCTGTGAAAATCCCTAGGGGAAGTGGATTCTGTAATGATATTATAATCTCCCCTCTTAAAGCTAAAAAGCTCATTTCTAAAGGATGTAAAGTCTTCCTCGCATTAGTCTCAGAGACCAGTCCTAGTAGCGGTCCTGTAGAAAGTCTGGAGGTGGTACGTGACTTCCCTGACGTTTTCCCGGAGGAGCTTCCTGGGCTGCCTCCAAATAGAGACATTGAGTTCTCCATAGATCTTCTTCCTGGAACCACTCCGATTTCTAGGGCACTGTATAGGATGGCTCCTGCTGATCTTATGGAGTTGAAGAAACAATTGCAAGAACTTCTCGACAAAGGTTTCATTCGTCCTAGTGTTTCCCCCTGGGGAGCTCCTGTTCTCTTTGTTAAAAAGAAAGATGGTTCTATGCGTATGTGTATTGACTACCGCATGTTGAACCAAGCCACTATTAAAAACAAGTATCCTCTTGCTCGTATTGATGACCTCTTTGATCAGCTTCGTACTGCTAAAGTTTTCTCAAAGATTGATCTCCGTTCTGGATACCATCAACTTAAAATCAAGGATTCTGATATTTCTAAAACTGCTTTTCGAACTTGTTATGGGCATTACGAATTTCTGGTGATGCCATTCGGGTTGACCAACGCACCAGGTGTATTTATGAATCTGATGAACAAAGTCTTCCAACCTTAACTTGATGTGTTTGTGTTCGTCTTCATTGATGATATCCTGATCTATTCTGATTCTATGGAAAAACACCGTGAACACTTGCGAGCAGTTCTTGACATTCTTCGAACCCAGAAGTTTTATGGCAAACTTTTAAAATGTGAGTTCTGGATTGATAAGGTTATGTTTCTTGGACATGTTTTTTCTGGAGGTAGTATATCTGTTGATCCCGCCGAAGTCTCTACTGTACTTGATTGGCAACCTCCTCGTAATCCTTCTGAAATTCGGAGTTTCTTGGGTTTAGCCGGATATTATCGTCGCTTTATCCCAAATTTCTCCAAAGTTGCACTTCCTCTAACCAAGCTTACTCGGAAGGATGAACACTTCATCTGGTCAGCCACTTGTGAGTCTAGTTTCCAGTAGTTAAAGCAGAAGTTGACGTTCACTCCTGTTCTCATTCTACCCTCTGGCAATGAAGGGTTTGTCATATTCACTGATGCTTCAAGGAATGGGTTAGGGTGTGTCCTGCAACAGAATGGTAAGGTGGTGGCCTTTGCGTCTAGACAAATAAAACCCAATGAACTTAATTATCCCACTCACAATTTGGAATTAGCTGCAATCATTCATGCCCTCAAAATCTAGAGGCACTACCTGTACGGGGCAACATTTGACATCTTCACCGATCACAAGAGCCTAAAGTACATCCTGACTCAGAAGGACTTGAATCTGCATCAACGTCGATGGATTGAATACCTAAAGGACCATGATTTCACTATTGCTTATCATCCGGGTAAGGCAAATGTAGTCGCTGATGCCCTTAGCAGGAAAAGGGCAGTGTGCATCTCTTTCTGTCCCTGAATGGAGGAACATGGAGGATCTAGTGGGCTGGAAACTGCAGTTTCTATATGATCGTGTACATGTTAATAACATCTCCATCACGTCCAACTTGCATTTCGAACTTCTTGAGGCACAAAAGGCTAGTCCCGATCTTGCAGAGAGCTCTTCTCTCCTGTCGAAGTCGCAAACACATCTGTCTGTGGGTCTTGATGGTGGTCTCCTTTACAAGAATCGTATGTGGGTTCCTGAGCAGTCAACTGTAAAGACATCAATCCTAAATGAGGCACATGGGTCCAAGTACACAGTTCATCTAGGCACGAAAAAGATGTACAAAGACCTACAACGTCAGTTTGGTGGAGAGGCATGAAACATGATATTTCCGATTTCGTGTCCAGGTGTTTGACATGCCAAAGGATCAAGGTCGAACATCAGAGACCAGGCGGTCTACTACAACCCCTTGAGATTCCGGAATGGAAATGGGTACACATCACCATGGATTTCGTGGTGGGGTTACCCAGGACCAGGAAAGGATATGACGTTGCATGGGTTATAGTGGATCGTCTCACCAAATCAGCTCATTTTCTTCCTGTGAAGACTACTGCAAAGGTTTCCGAGTTGGCTAACCACTACATACGGGAGATAGTACGTCTGCATGAAGTTCCAACGTCTATTGTCTCAGATAGGGACCCAAAGTTCACATCAAAGCTGTGGAAGAAGGTTCAAGAGGAATTGGGCACCAAGTTGAACTTCAGTACAGCCTACCATCCACAAACAGACGGGCAGTCAGAGCGTATAGTACATATTCTAGAGGATCTTCTGCGAGCCTGTGTTCTCAATTGGGAAGGCTCGTGGGATTATTACTTGACTTTAGCTGAGTTTGCCTATAATAATAGCTATCAGGAAAGCATTGGGATGCCTCCCTATGAAGCTCTTTATGGCCGACCATGCAGATCACCTTTACATTGGGATGATGTCGGAGAACATACCCTGATGAAATCCGAGGAGATGCAGTTGTATACTGATAAGGTTGCTCTAATTAGGCAGAGGATGAAGCGAGCACAGGATAGGCAAAAATCGTATGCAGATTCTCACCGGCAGGAACGTCAGTTCAAGGAGGGCGATCATGTCATTCTGAAGATTCGACCTATTCGAGCTTTGGCCAAGAACAAAGGAAAGCTCAGTCCTCGTTATGTTGGACCCTTCAAGATTCTAGAAAGGGTTGGTGAATGTGCCTATCGTCTTGCTTTGCCACCTCAATATAGTGCCATGCATAATGTGTTTCATGTATCTAATCTGAAGCCCTATGTCAAGGACTCCAGTCATATCTTGAATCACGAGCCTCTCGAATTGAAGGATGATCTGTCATATGCTGAGTCTCCAGTCAGAATTCTCGACTTCAAGTCAAAGGAACTTCACAGTAATCGTCATATTGAAATGGTGAAAGTTCTCTGGAGTCACCATGATGAAACAGATGCCACCTGGGAACTAAAAACCGAGGTCGAGAAGAAGTATCCATATCTTTTTTAGGCTGCTTGAATTTTGGGGACAAAATTCTTAAAAAGGAGGGGAGAATGTGACAGAGTGAGTTTTTACATATATATTATTTAATTTCTCTCTCTTCCAATTTTAATTATTCCAATTATGCCCTCAATCATCTCTCTCACTAATTTGATTAAATGGATTATCAATTTCACTTAAGATCATCCATAATGGTACATAAAGTCAATAATACAAGTATTATGACATTTAGTCAATTGACATAGTAAATAATCGAATTTTGACTCCAATCTTGCACCATAGCTACACCATAGCATTATAAAACTATGCCTAAAATCTCATTGGAATTGGAATTACCAATTTAGAGTTATTCACATTTGAATTTTTGTGTATTATGTCACCTAATAGAGTCTAGGACCTAGGTTTGCAATTTAATTGGCCTTTTATTTTGTCACACAATCATTTGAGATTGCGGGGCGCGGTCCACTCACTGGTAATTGTCCCCAGTCATCCGATCGGATGGACTATGATCCACTCAGGATCCAAGGGACCAGGACCTCGTCTCCTACCTTCTGCCATCTTCGGCCTGGACTCCAACAGTGCGCCGACCCCAAAGCTATCTCGCGCGCCTAGCTCCCACAACGATCGTGCGAGATCTTTGGAGGACTAACTCCTCTCCTCAAACCGAGATCAACGACCATTACCACGTCACCCATCTCCCCCAGATCCGGGAGAACAACCTCCCGAGCCCTCAAACCTCTCTTTGGCGGCGGCAGCCATTTTTAGGGATTCCCCTTCTAGAGCCCCCCACACATATTTAAGGAGCCCAGTAGCTCCGCCACCTCCCTTTTCTTCGCAAGGGCCTCTCAATTGCAACGAGGATCCCCTCTACCTCCCTGACCTCAAGCACACGACCTCGGCTAACCCCCAGTCTCCTCCTTCACTCCAGGAGCACCTTTCTTCCAATTCACCACGGCTACACGTTCCTAGGATCCCGACGAGTCAAACACCGCCCCCGGTTGGAGCCGCAAAGGTCTAGGACCTCGGGTCGACTAGCCGTCGCAGCGGAGCTCAAAAGCTTCATCGCCAGCTAGCCCAAGGACACGTCAAGGAGCTGGGAGTATCCGCTGAACTTAATGAACACCGAGCGAAGCTTCTTAACCCCTCAATCCAGCCCGAGGGAAGGTAAAGCTCCAAATCCTCTTTTCTGTTCTTTCGCCTGTGAGAAACCGCTCTCGACTCTGCACCACCTCTGATCGAGCTGCAGAGCTCACCGAACTCGGGGGAACCTCGCGAAGAGGATTCACCCATCCTCACACTCCCAGACACCCCCTAGCCAGCCTGAGCTACTTCACCTTCCTTCTTCTCTGTTGCCCGACCATCGCTGCTGCCATACAACGCGAGGAAAGCAATCGAAGATGTAGAATTACTAATCTGCCCCTGACCGTCATGATGCTATGCAAACCCCCCCGAAGGGCATTCACATCTTTTACCCCCGCCTGACCCTCTTTGGACGAGTGCTTTCTCGCGGGTCAGTGAGAGGGTCCGGTTGGTCGAATCCCTCGCATGATCCGCGAGGCATAGCTCGCAAAATCTTTTTTTTATTATTTTCGTTTAAATCTTTAAAATTTCCTGATTGGTCAGAACTTGTGAAAACCCTAGAAAATGGTAGGATTATCATAAACTATCAAATAAATATACCATTTTCATCAGAAAAATCCAATATATCTAAATAAAATATAACCATGACCTAGATCTGAGCGCTTTTTGGAAAATATGGCCTACAATCACTAATGACCTTTTAATACATTGTTTTTGTGTAATAATGGTTATAACTGATTTTAATTCTACCTTGGGAACATATTAAACCCTAATTATGATCTTGGTCATCATGTTACTCGAAAACCTATCTAAGGAAGATAGTTGATCCAATAATTGAGAAGAACCCTAATTTCTAGTTTTTCTCACCTTATCATGAATACTATGTACAATTTATGAAAAACCCTAATAACTAAAATGTCCTTGAATAACCTGGACGACCCTAATCTCAGACCCCAACTCTGAAACCTATGTATCCTAAAGTGACATCCCAAATAACCTAAACCCTAATTATAATAATAATTAATGTTGATTGATGAGAAACCATGGTGACTTTAGGGTTTTACTATATTTTAGGGTGATCTACTATCTTTCTCATAACCTAGGACTTGTGGAATTCAGATCTGAGAATTAAAGGTACGTGGATATAATTATATTATTAGATTTTGCTGGATGCTAAATATATGTACTTGTTTGCATGAAATTGACATACATTGATGGATGTGTATATTTATGCATAATTGATGATTTAACGCCTTGAACATAAAAGAACATAATTGGATATAAGTGAAATGTAGTTACTAGTGGTGCTAATTAAACTCCCTATTAGAGAGGGAAAGATTTAATGTTGACTGGAACCTCCCTAGAGTACATGGTATACGGGGAGATCCCTAGAGTACAAGGTACATGGGGAAGGGCCCACTATTTATGTGATTATGTGCTAAGTCCACCATAGTAATGCATGTTCACTATAAGTGAGGCTAATAACTTGAGATTACTTGATTTTCCGCCTTTAAATAATGTTTTCTTCCCTTTTCTCCAATTTTGAGTATTTATATACTAGCATAGTATAGCTTTTAATTCCACGTACCAACTTTGTTGATGTTTTTGTTTCTCATATTTTCTAGGTACAAGGAACAATTGACAATATATGAAGCACGTCAAAGTACCAGAAGCCACTAAATAATGATCTTGGAGGATAACATTAGATAGATTTCCACTTCTCATCATATTCATTTTAGTTAGATAGTTTTCCTTTCTAGATGATGTAATAGGATGTTATAGATCCTATGTAATAATCATATTTGCTTTCATAGACTTATCATTATTCCTGCTCTTTATCAACATGTATGACTTTATCTTTTATTAATGAATGAAGTGTTGTGTGGCTATTTACTATGATGTGAACATGATCTTGGCTTAGCTCTGATTTTAGTTGCCTATCTTAATTTCTATTATTTTCCCTTTTGACATTTATAGATATGAGTGCACGCATATTTGTATATGTCACTAAGGAAAGTATGTAGAAATTGGGTTCGTCACACTAACCCTTACCTTCCTATAAATAGAGGGGTTTTGGGGGCTTCTCATACACATTAATTAGCTCTAACCATTGTTATCTTCTCTGGTATTGGTAACCAAGCAAACCCGAGCAAGTCCTATAAGACCCCTGACCTAGATTTCTAGTTGATCTTGCTTTCTTAGCATAATTAGATGATTAAAACCTTAATCTATCCTCATTATGTGCTTTGATAACATGTTATAAGCTTCTATTTCAAGTTTGGTTCAGTTTGGAGGTTGTTTGAGCTAGTTATGCTTTTATGTGCTTATTTTGGAGCTAATTGCAATTTATCCATGTTTAGGGTTCTTTCTTAAAATTTGTCACATGCTTGTTGTGTCTTATATGTGTTGGAATCAATTTGGAGAGAGTGGTGCCCAATAGCCATGTTGTACCTTGGTTTGATGTGGTGACATCATATATTGATTTTTTAGGTTTTGCTTAGATACCCCATGTGGATGGTTGACCTTTAGTGTGTGTTGACCAATGATCTTTGTTTTCAGTGAATCACCAAGTTGTTTCCCTAACCATTTTCTCTATGGTTGATGAGGTTTGGTGTGTTCCTAGTGTTCTTGGTATTTGATGAGCCCATGACCCTCTTCGGTCTCCAAGAAACCCTAGGGTTTGGTCCATATGATCATTGAGTTTTGATCATGTTTTGGGTCATTGAGAATCTATTTGACCGATGGATTTTCCTGGAGTTAGTAGGTTTCCTATTTTCCTTGTTTTTGTTACCCTGGCTGTAGGCTTGAGTATGAATCATGTATGGATGAGTTTTGGTGGGCACATGGCATGTGTTTGCATGACATCTAACCTCCCTTCTCTATCTCGAACCCTTGGTTATATAAACCACTCTCCTTGCATGCAAGTAAACCATTTTGCACCTTCCCTTCTCTATTATTTCTTGGAGCACATTCCCTCCTTTTCTTGGTGGTGCTTGATCTTGGAGAAGGTGGAACTCAAGTGGCGGATCCATCTTGCATGTTGAGTTAGGGTTTAGATCAACCCTTTGTTGGTGATCATTTGGTGATCCTTTTGTCTTGGTAAGTAATCTACCTCTTTTCATCTTCATTTTCCTTCTCTACCATCTTCTTCTTTCTCTTCTTGTCTGAAACCATGGTTCTCCATGGTAGTGCTTGTGTTGAAGCTTGAAGAACTTCCCTGTTCTTGGTTGAATCCATTGTTCTCCATGGTAGTGCTTAAGTTGAGTTGAAGAATTTCTCTTTCTTATCTTCTTATCCTAAGGATTTTCTCAATCTTGTGATCCTTTGACCTAGGGTTTTGTTCTTTTATTGTAGGTGGTGCTAGCTTGGCCAAGAAGTGGTGCTCAAGCTAGGGTTTTCCTCTCTCTTCTTGGGTCTTCCTTACTTTTGGAGTTGATCCATCTTGGATAAGGCGAGTTATATAATTTTCTCCATTGTTATTGCTTACATTTACCTTGAATGCAAGTAATCTACATTAAAATGTAGTGACAAGTTGAAAGATGGTAATCGTGATGTACAATTTATGCTTACATGTTAATCTTGGGTAGGCATCTTTCCCTTTGATAAACCTTAATCCTTGTACATGATAATCTATCTTTGGTGATGGAGATTTTTATGCATGCATATGTGTTGGGATGTTGATTTTATTTCTATTAAGACATGGTTTGATTTTTCTTTCATATTAATGGTTGGAATCGAGATTTTGGATTGTTTTCCTCCTTGTGGTTTACACCTTGGTGGTTCTTGGTTTTATGATGATGATCAACATGTTTGATCTTTTTTTGGAGGAGGTTTTCTCTCCCTTGATGTTTTCCAAGATATGGTCTATATGGTCGATAAGTTTTGATGGTTTGAGGGTCGCTAAGTTTGGATCTCCTTGAGTGGTCGCTAAGGTGAATGTTCTTGTAGTCAATGAAGTGATGAGGTTCCTCATCGGTCACCAATGTACTTAGATTTTCTTTAGTCACCAAAGTTCTTTTTCAGTTGATGAAGGGTTGAACCCAACTTCTTCAATCACGGATGTGCTAACCTAAGTGGTTGTTGAGTGTGATTCATCTCTTCAGTCAATGAAGGTGATATTCTCGATCTCTTCGCTCGATGAGAAATTCTAGACTTTGTGATTGTCTTATGTTGTTGAGTTTATGATGATGATAGTTGACTCTAGAATGTTGGTAATAATGATAATTAGGATTTAGCTATTATTGTTGATTCAAAACCCTATTGTAGTTACATTGAATAAACTTAAACCCTAACACAAATACTTAATGTTGCCTAGCTTTCTTGAATAATTACTATAATGTTGGAGTACTTTCTCTTACCTAATGTGTAACCCTAATTTGATAAGGTATAAGCTTCAAAGATAATGATTAATTGTTGTATCCCTTATGTATGATGTGTGATGATGATGATGAGCCTTGTTGAGGCATGGAGAGATAATGATGTTCTTGTAGTGATCAATGTGAATGGTCTTAAGACCTTGAGCATGGCTGATTACCCTAAGTGAGGTGATATCCTCTGAGTGATGTGATAAGGGATTGGTATACCATGGTGGTGTGAATTTAATGGTGGCCTTGTGTATGGCAGTGAGCAGTGGTATTAGATGATTTGACAAGTTTATACTCTATACGTTCTATATCTTCTAAAGTTGCAATCTACCCTTAACTTTGTAGAACCCTTTTAAGGTTTGTACTTAACTTGATTTATGTAGATAAAGGACACCCAATTGGATTTAATTAATCAAGTGGAACCCAAATCATGTAGTTTCCATGTGCCATAGATCCATTCTAGTTTCAAAATTTGTTGGATAGTAAAATGGTTATTCCTAATGGAAACTCAGAGTGCATACTATTGAGTATGTGAGGTGCAAGTGATTGTGTGTCCTTGACATCTTGATCCCAAGGTGTATGGAGGATGTTTGCGGTCATGCCTCAGTGTGAGAATAATTGCAGTCATATCTCAAAAATTTGAATATATGATATTTTGAGGGAAACAACGATTGTACCTTGATGTTAATATTTTATATACCCTGGTGTCTAGCATTGTGACCTATATACCAAGGCAGGATAGGTGTTTAGCAATTTGACTTTATATGTCACTGTGGTGGACTCATACTAACTGAGGGTGTGGGATATCCTAGGATTCTGGTTGTCCTAGATCTTGTATGGCACTGATTTCGACTTAGTAGTAATCAATTAAAATTGAGCGGTATAGCTCAATTTCTTAGGGCATTAATAAAAGACATAACACAACCATCTAGAATATATGTTTAGGGTTAAACACTATTAACATTAGATGGTTAACCTTCCCTTGTTTCTTATACCGTCCAGTAGGTGATAGACTTACATATTATTCATATTCCTTCTGTTCATATGTGTTTATATGCCTATCTATTTTAGCTGCTTAACCTGCTTAGCCTGTGTAATCTGTTTAAACTTTTTTTAGCTGAATTTTCTCATCCTATTTAATAAGGATACCTATTATAATAATAGTTTTTGGTTGAGAGTTATATCTCTCACTGGGACATGGGTCTCACCTCATGGGTTACCATATCATTTTAGGTGGTCGTCATCGGCATGGTCATTATCATGCTATTGAAGAAGAGTAGCTTGGAAATCAGTAGCCTCAGAAGGTTGGATAGCTGCTAATTATTGTTGTAGTAGAGTCCTAATGTTGTCCCTATACTCTCAAGTCTAGGAAGGGATGTGTTATGTAGATGATGTACATAGACATGTGATTTTTGGCATTCCGCCTGTGGTTTGTATATGTGGCATGTATATATGTGAAATAGGATCTTTTGTATAAAAGTTGTGGTAGATGTCCATTGAATAAATGTAAATACCAAATATGGTATGTGATGTGATACATGTTGTTGAACCTTGATGTACTATTTTTCCACACTAGTTGATTGTATGAGATCAATTTTAATTTTTCCTACTTTTCTGGTAATGCGGTAATTAGTTGTTGATCGTGCATTTTGTTTTGAGTAATCTTGTCTATGCGACGTCGGGTGTCACAAGTCCTACCTGATAAAGGGAGGTATATCAAGGGAGAACAATTGTATGAGAGAAAGTTGGTGCTAGTACACCAACTAGAAGGGACAAATCCTTCTTGTCCATTCTTATTAAATGACAGGAGTTCCCACTGGTCCATATGAACTACTATAAAGACAAGGAGGTTGTCACCTACCACTCAGAGGACAAAATCAATAGTAGTCCATTATGAACAACCAGAAGGCCGACACAAACACTTCCTCAGTGCAACTTGAAGAAAGGTGCATGCTACAATGAGGGAACTGACTCTAGACTTTCTCTAGGACCAGGTATAACCTCGAACCATCCTTTTACGTCCTAGTTGATGCAATATACTAGATAAAGGGAATATGGTAGTAAAAATTTTGTTTCCATTTCCTAATATGTCATCATATTTTCCTATAATGATATCAGAGCCACGTCAATTTACTATTCTTTTGGATTTAATCGATATAATAACATTTTAGTTTTCATCTTTTATTATTTCATATGATGCAAATACTTAAAATAATTAATGCGCATATCCGATTAAATACGACATACAATCCCAACTTATATATATATATGTATGTATGCAATTTACACGCTCACCCTAAAAGATGGTTTTGATGGTGGATTTGAAGAATGGTTATAGCCAATAACCCATATACTTGTGCATGGTTGTGTGGATTGTTTATTCTTGTTTATATCTAGATTTGCATAAGAGCCTCTATCTTCTTCTTCTAAAGGTAAGAATATTATTTTCTCCTTCTTCTTCTCCCCTTGAATTTAAATCGAGGTTTCCCTATTACTTTTTAATATGTTAAATAGCATTAGGATAGTTTTAATTTCTTGTTAGGATAAAGAAGATGTTCAGCAACAAATGATTCGATCGACTGGAGGACCAAGGAGGAGTGATGATAGGAGGAGCCAAAGCATTCGGCTGGAGGCCCAATTGATCGAGTGGAAGATCTAGAAGATGGTGGACCGAAGACCATACGACTGGGGTGGCAACAAACTAACTGGCCATGAGGTGAACCAATAGATTAAAGGGTTGAACCGATTAACTCAGACTAATTCAAGCATAGATATTAATCAACAACAGGTTTTTGCATGTGATCTAGATCTTAGGTGGTGGTAATTTCTTGTGGCTCCAAGGAATTACAATAGTGTGTCCATAACCATCGCTTATGTCTTATTGCATGCTTACATTTATGGGATATAGCATGTGTATGATATGTACTATAGTATGTGGTGAATATATATATATATATATATATATATATATATATATATATATATATATACAAATCCCTCAACAACATATCAAGCCTAAGTGGCTTTCCATAAGAAGCACACATGAAACTCTTGATATATATATATATATATATATATATATATATATATATATATATATATATATATATATATATATATATATATATATATATATATGGGATCCTCTTTAATACCCGTGCGGGTGGCTACCCGCCCCCCATTTTGGTTACTTTTTTCAAGTTTCTTATTTTTGACATGTAGAGGGTTACTTTACCTTACAAACTATTAAATTTCATGCATAGATAGTTACATTTGCATCAACAGATTTCAAAACATGATTACATATATATTTTCTGTGTATTTTGTACGGATTTACTTTTTTAGTCGTATAGTTGCTTTCTTATCAACATAGTTACTTTCTGATAGCATTATTAATTTTCTGGCCAGAATAATTACTTTTTTGGCTGCCGGGTAGCGAACTCCAGGTTACCCACGCGGGTATTGAATGAACGTCCTATATATATATATATATATATATATATATATATCCCTCAACAACATATCAAGCCTAAGAGTCTTTCCATAAGAAGTACACATGAAAATCTTGATCAACTAAGTGTGGGCACGCCCTAGCATGGTGCACCGTGTATCTCGTGGAAGTTTGATGGTAGATATGTGGGTTTTCCCTAGCAAGGCGTATTGTCTTATGAGTCAGGCTTTACCAGGTGACATTAGTAGGATTAAGTGCCTAGAAGCATACATGTGGTCTATGGCAAGGAGTTGTACTTACCATCTGTCCAGTAATTGTATGAGATGCAATTGGCAAATGTTCTTACCTTAATAATTGGTTATGAGCTCCAGCGTTGGCTGGGTATTGACTTAATTGTTTGGGATCTTAGTTTACTAGAAGATTGTACACCACAATTCTCCAAATTGATAGTGAACGCTATCAATTTGAAAAACAATAGTGGGAGGGATAATCAATTAAATGCCTGCTTAATATCATTAATATTATCAAATAAAATTCATAATGTTGTGACAAATTGCAAGTTTGTCTTATAGAATCAGATGGAAAACACACAATCATTGTGAGCAGTCCTCATGAAGGACAATCTAAATGAGATATACTTCCATAAATAGTTTAGGACTTTAAGAAGTGTTCTCTATGTTCCTGAAACACCAGTTCCAGTGGAATCCACTCCATATGCACATAAGGCTGAAATGGATGCTTACTTGAAGCATGCCAATTACATCAAAGACATCAAAAACCTTATTATGGGTTGTATGAACTATGATTTGTATAAAAAAATGTAAAGAAAGAAATATGTAATGTCTTAAAGGGGTTGTTTGAGTGTAAACTGACAGAAGGAGAACCATTAGAATCTCATTTTCTCAATGTGATTAGGAATATGGAACATCTAGAAAGATTGGGATTTCCTTTAGGTCAAGAATTTGCCTTGGATATGATTTTTCAATCATTGTCTAAATTATATAGCTACTTTAACAAGTGTTACAATTTGAGTAACATAGCTAGACCACTGTTTGAGTTGCTTGACATCATGATATATGTTAAAGAACAAATGAAGAAGGACAAACATGTGATGATGATCAGTGTGAAAGGGTCCAAGGACAAAGGCAAGGCTAAGAAGAGTTCTAAGGTTAAGATGAAGTTTGAGTCTTTTGCACTCAAAATAAGGATAGGATTAAGAAAACCTAGGACTATCGAAGCAAGGGATATAAATCTCTACTTTGAGTATATATGCAATTGAGATTAACTTCGATACTTCTTCATCTAGGGTAATTGATAGCGGATGTGCACCACACATTTGCTTAAATATGAAGGATCTCAAAATAAGCAGACTTTTAGCAAAAGGTGAGGTTGAACTACGCGTTGATAATGAACCAAGAGTTGATGTCATTGCAATTGAAAGCTATGAGTTATCTCTACCAATAGGGCTTATAATAGAGTTGGAGAAATTCTATTATGCACCTGTCGTTAATAGGAACATCAAATATGTATCTTGTTTGGACAAGAATGGATTTGAAATTCTAATTTAGAATGGTCAATGTTCTATTAGTAAATATGAGATCTCTCATGGTAGGTTTCCCCAATGCATTATGGTCTATACTTGATAGATATAGATAAAAGTGTGTATAACATAAATACCAAAAGACAAAAACTCAATAAATCAAATCAAACATACCTTTGGCATTGTTGTCTAGGTCACATAAATGAGAAACACATTTCAAGACTACATAAAGATGATTTTCTAGACTCTTTTAATTTTAAATCAATAGAGACATGTGAATCTTGTTTGTTGGGCAAGATGACAAAGAATTCGTTCACTAGAAAAAGTTATATGGTGAGTGATATATTAGGACAAATATATATTGATGTATGTGGCCCTTTTAGGACAAATGCTATAGGTGGTTATTAGTACTTCATTACCTTTACTAATGATTTCAGTAGGTATAGTTATGTTTACTTGATGAAACATAAATTAGAAACCCTTAAAAAGTTCAAGGATTTCATGAATGAAGTAGAAAACCAACTTGATAAAAGTATTAAGGCACTTCTTTCTGATCAAGGTGTGGAATATTTAAGCTAAGATTTTCAGGACCTTCTACGAGCCTGTGGTATTGTATCACCATGGACTCCACCTAGAACACCACAACATAATTGTGTATCAGAAATAATGAATCACACATTACTAAATATGGTGTGATCAATGAGGCTAATCTTCTATTTTCCTTCTAGGGACATGATCTTCAATTTGCAAGGTCTACACTTAATCATGTACCATCTAAATCAGTTCAAGAGACACCATATCAGATATCGACTGGGAAGCATCCTAAAATGTATTTTATGATGATTTGGGGATGTGATTCTTATGCGAGAAAAATGTTTCCTAAAAATCTTACCCCTGGTTCAGATAAATGTTATTTTGCTTGATATCCCAAAGAAAATAAGGGATACTACTTGTATAACCCAACTGACAACAAAGTGCTTGTTTCTAGAGATGATGCATTCCTAGAAAAGAAATTTATTTACAAAGGAAGCAGTGGGAGGAAAGTATAAATCGAAGAGGTTAGAGACCAACAAGAAAACATTGAACCTAAAGATGTACATGAGGAACACGGAGACTCACAAATTGTTTTGGAATCTTGAGTTTCTTAGGTAATACAAGAACCTTGTACATTTAGTAGTATATGCTTTGAGCCTGCAAGTTTTGGTTATCTTTTGACTCAAGAAGGTGGTGAGTTGGTCATAGATGATGAGCCAACAACATACTTAGAATCTATGAAGGAACTGTAGTCCAAGAAATGGCATGCGGCTATGAGATCTAAGATGGAAACCATGTACACTAACAAGGTATGGACCTTGGTGGATCCACCTAAAGGGGTAAAACTCATAGGCTACAAGCGGGTCTTCAAAAAGAAGATCAACATGTATGGTAACATATAAACCTATAAGGGAAGATTGGTTGTAAAGGGTTTCAGACAAGTTCAAGATGTTGACTATGATAAATAAAAAAATCTCCAATTTCCATGGTTAAGTCCATCAAGATCATTCTTGCGATTGCAGCTTATGAAGACTATGAGATTTGGCAGATGGATGTTACAAATGCATTCCTTAATGGGAATCTTCTTGAATATGTGTGCATGACACAACCTGAGGGTTTTATAAATCTAAAGGAAGAAAATAAAGCCTATTAGCTACAATGGCCAATCTATGCATTGAAGCAAACCTGTCAGAGTTGGAATCTTCAATTTGACGAAATACTCAAAGAGTTCGGCTTTAGTCAAAATGAAGATGAGCCTTGTGTGTACAAGAAGGTTAGAGGGAGAATAATTGTATTTCTCATATTGTATGTAGATGACATACTATTGATGGGGAATTAAATCCCTACTTCACATATGGTAAATACCTGACTGGGAAGTACATTCTCTGTGAAGGACTTAGGCGAAGCATCCTATATCTTAGGAATCAATATCTATAGAGATAGATCTAGAAGGATACTTGGACGAAGTCAGAGCACGTACATTGACAAAGTG
This sequence comes from Alisma plantago-aquatica, assembly GCA_963693085.1. Taxonomy (NCBI): domain Eukaryota; kingdom Viridiplantae; phylum Streptophyta; class Magnoliopsida; order Alismatales; family Alismataceae; genus Alisma; species Alisma plantago-aquatica. Next base: position 640,373,124 of record OY856411.1, read on the forward strand.
TTAAAGAGGTTCAACATGGAGGACTCTAAGAGAGGAAACATGTCCATGAATCATGGAGTTACCATTTATAGACCTCAATCTTCTAATTATTGTGAAGAAAGGGAGCACATGAGTAGGATTCCATATGCATTTGCAATTGGATCCATCATGAATGCAATGCTATGTAATTGTCCTGATGTCTTATATGCCTTGAGATGACGAGTAGTTATGTAATCATCATGTTGTGGATTCTACAACAGAGGCCTAGTATATTGTTGCATCCAATTTAGCAAAGGAGGTTGTTTGGATCAAAAATTTCATATCTAAACTTAGGGTGGTTCCAAGCATTAATGATGCAATTGAGCTATATTGTCATAATAATGGAGCTATTGTACAAGCTAAGGAGCCTAGATCACATCAGTGTTCCAAACATATACATAGGTGGTTCCAAGCATAAACCTGGGTTTTGGGCTAAACATGTTTGTTTTGCTTAAGTAAGTTGCTTAGAACTTTAATATAATCCTCTGAGGTGTTTTTTTTATCATGTGACATGCTTATGTTTCAATTTTGGTTTCGTTTGAATGTTGGTTGAGCAATCTTTGCTTATTTTGGACCAAAGTAGAATTTACCCAAAATGAAGAGTTATCTTGCAATATGTCACATGATGAGTGTGCCCTTAGTTCTTTAGAATCATAGGAGAGAGAATGATGCTATCGAGCACCTTGAGGAATGCCTAAGTTCCAAGTTGAGCTTGTATGGTTGATGCTTGTACTTTATGTGCCAGTTTTGGTGTAAATTGCAATTTACCCAAAGTGAAGGGTTAACATGAAATTTACCATCTCTAGAGTATTCCATCTTTTATGACATCATATAGAGGATAAAGTAAGAGGTGGGCACCTTGTTTGGATCTTATTCTTATAGTAACATCCTTGGTGATATTTTGGAGCACATGAGTGAGATATGTTTTGCTGATAGATGGGTTATCTCGAGTTAAAGAACATTGGAGAGGTAGCCTGTCAGTTTGTGAAGTGTGTAGGGTTGTTCCCTATCAATTTTTGGGTGTGTAGAGTTGTTCTCTATCGGTTTGAGAGTGTGTAGATTTGTGCTCTATTGGTTTGTGAATGTGAGGAGTATGCTCTATCAGTTTGTGAGTATGTTGGGTTTTTCCATATCAGTTTGTGAAGGGTGTAGAGCTTTGGCATATTGGCTGTGATCTTGGAAAGATACCTAGAGGATGAGATCTATAATACATCTTATCACCATCTCTTGCATGCTGTTTCATGTGGTCCCTTTCTCGTGGACAAGTGTCACCTAAGCTCCTCAGGTGATGACACCTCTTCTTTGATCTAACTTCCTTCCCTCAAGTATATAAACCCCTCCATCTTCACACAAGTAAACCCTATTCATTCATCGTTATTCCTCTCCTCTTGGTGAATAAGCTTGGAAGCTTAAGGAGCTAGAGGAATCCCCCATGGATCTTGGGAGGTCGAGTTCCTTGCTCATGGTGATTTCTTGTTCAACTTCCATCTTGGTGAGTTATGTTTCTCTTATGGCTATTCCTTTGAGCTATCTTCTTCATCTTCTTCTTCCTCTCTCATCCATGGATCATACCTTGGATGAAGATTGATTAGGACGTGGTTCTCCCTCTTTCCTTTCTTCTTGATCTACCATAACCATGGCATCTTCTTCTTCTTTCTTGAGGTGATGTTTAGGTCGAGTTAGGACTCTTGATGGATCATCTTCAAGTGGTGGAACGTGTGCTTTGAATCTTTGATCATGGAAGATTGGACCCTTGATGAAGACCTTCATAAGGAGGGTTATATATATCATAACCTCCTTTGTTATTATCACTCTTTATATGCTTAAATTGATCTTCATCTCTAGATCGTGTGCCTCTTATATTTTAGTAGTTTTGGATTGTTTTGAGGACTGTTTTGATGAAAGAACGTCGTTTCAGTTGTTGCCCATATCTTTCTCTTTCTTTAATTGTTAAGTAGATGGACTAGTGATCACGTTTCCTAAGGTTGAATATGACTAAGTCGACACTTAGGTGGTGAATGGTCATCATGACTCATGATGCTTAAACCGACACAACATGTCACTAGTCGTCATGACTTAGGCCGATAGGTTTGGATAAGTGCTAAACTGTCATGCCCTAGAAGTTGCCTAAACTAATATGAATGGTTAGGATGACATGCCTTTATGAGGAGTTAACCCATCATGCTCTAAATGTTCTTAGATCTATGTGTTTCCAAACTAATAAGCATGATGGTTGCTACTCGACATTCCCTATATGGGGTTAGGCCAATATGCCTTATTAGCATGTCATGACCATGAGGACATCTTGTGTGATCTGGTCTGCTTGAGTGCTATTTGTGATGCCCATGATTGAGAAAATGGTCATCATGATCTAACCATAACCCTAACCCTATGAAATCCATCACACTATGTGATGCCCGACACACCATGTGTTGCCCGTCACACCCTCAAGATGTGATGCCCGACATCCCTTCAAGAGTTGATGTACGACACACCTTCAAGAGGTGATGCCCATCACACTTTCAAGAAGGGTCAGTTGATACACTACAAGGTGGGTTAAACTGATACACCTCATTGTGATTTAAACTGATACACCTCATGGTGGTCTACACTGATACATCGGATGAGCTAACTCAACATACTAAAATGTGGTCAAGCCGATACAAGTGAATGCGGTGAAACTGGTATCACATGATGAGGGTTGAAGAGTAGGCTTGGATACTCAATAATGTGTACATATGCGCAATGCATAATATATAAGAATGTTGTTTTGGATATTATATGATTAATCTAAATTGCTTCTCCTAAAGATTGTGCACCATAGAATGATGTTACTATGAATGCTCCCTCCTTAGCTAAAGAGCTTAGTCTTAAACTCTTCGATAATGTAGGAAATAATGGATGTAGGATTATTGTTTGAATATCTATATGATCACCTTAATCATGGAAGAATATGACCCATGTGCTCATATTAATGAAATATTATAATCCATGGAAAGTGTCAACTATATTTCCTTTTCATCGAAATTGGAGTAGGTTAATGATACAACTATGTGAATATACATGAGGGTGATGATCAACCTTGTGGGAATAAATGGTGACAACATTTGTATAGAAATCGTACAACTAAGACTAATGACCTTATAGGTTCCTTGTGGATAGTTTGAAGTGAAACCCTCTAGTTATGTAGTTAGAATCTCCTTAGTATGATATGTGGTTAATGATTTGTAATAAGTAATAATGTATGGGTCACCCAATGATGAAACGTCACATTGGTGCAATAGTCAACATGTTTTATATAATGCATTGTTGTAGCCCACACACAACTTAATGAAGATGATACATATATGCATTTATGAAAAGGTGATACACGGTACTAATGGTACAATGATTGACTTATATCTAACTAATGATGTTGAAACCTAAATAAGTTTCAAGAAAGTGGGAACTAGTGTAATTAGGGTTTGCTGGTATAACCATGAGGTAAAACCCTAATTAGTTATATGTGAAGAGAATTGACCCAAATTGTAAAAGTAGGTCATATTATTGAATGTGTGTGAATAGAAAGAATGATATTGTTCTCTCGTTTAATCACATGGCTTTAACCCAGAGGGTTAATTAGGAGTTATAACTTGTGAGTACCATGACTATGGTTAAATAATATTGAGCTTTGGCTATGAATCTGGATAAGGGGATATGGGATGTGTGAATATGTGAATGTGCATACTGGGTTACATTGATTAATTCTTATCCTTATACACTCCAACTTATGGGAGGTAGTGCATGTGAGGGATCTGAGATCTCATGATGCTTTGCTTGCTTTAATTAAAGGTTTTTAATGTGTTTTCACATATTATCTCTCTAAACATAATGACTAATGGTTTCCATGGCAAGTACATGTGATGTGGCATGAGTAATACATATATGCTCAATGAGGCATGATGAGATAACCATGAATCATAAGCGTGATTAGATGGGTCTTAGGACCCAGTAAAGACTTAGTACCTGGATGAGGTGATATCCTCTAGTATTGGGATGAGGGATTGATATCCCATGAAAATATGGTGATGATGATAGCCTTGTGGCTGGCAGAGATATAATGTTATGAGATGATGAGAATCAGTTGTTGGTTAAACAATGATATATGTTGTTGTAATACTATGCCCTTTCTTTTGAAGAATTTGTTTTTGGTTTATACATTGTAACTTGATTGATCTTAAAAGACACTTTAATTGTTCTAAGTAAACAAGTGGAATCTAATCATGTAGTTTGCCATGTGCCATAGATTCATTTTGTGTCAGCATTTTTTGGATGGTGAAATGAGTAACTCCTATGGGAAACTCGGAGTGCATACTATTGAGTATGTGGGGACAGCTTGGTACCCTAACATCAAGCAACAGAGTGCAGCTTCAGGCCATAGCTCAGTGATATGTGACACAGGATTGGCTGCGGGACATACCCTGGAATAAAGTGCAACTTTAGATCGTAGCTCAGTGATATGTGACATAGGATTGGTTGCGGACCATACCTTGGAAGAGTGCGGATCTGAGACGTAGCTCAATTTCACTAGCGTCGTGTCCTGTACCAAGGTGAGCTAGGTTTGCACAGCTAGACTATATGTCATTGGAAGCAGTTGACTTGTGATGTCACTGCATGTTCACTCGTACTGATTGAGGGGGTGAGGTCTCGAATTCCTTCTCTTCCACTATACCTTGTATGGCACCAATTTTGACTTAGCAGTGGTCGGTGGGAGTTGGGTGGTACGACTCAAATCCTCAGGGCATAATACATATGTAATCATCCGTGTAGTGTGCATGTATAGGATCAAACATGGAAACATTGGATGAAGCCTTGCCTTGATTTTATACTATTTAGTTTACAATAATTATACATGTTCTTCATATTCCTTTTTAACTAGTACTTGTTCTATTGCTCATTGGCAAGTGCATGTTACTTCTCTATTTACTTCATCCATGAGATATATGTCATTTAGTTAATTTTGTTCAATCTGATTAGTAAGATAGTCTATATGCTTAGTAATCTATAATAATAATAAAGTTGGTGGAGATTTATATCTTTTGTTGGGACTGTGTCTCACCTCGTTGGTTAAATAACTTTTTAGGTGGATGTGCATGCCGAGTTAAAGATCATGTGGTTAAGGATAGTACGAGAAGAAAACTAAACCTAGTGTATCATGGTATATGAAAAGTGTCTAGTAATAGAGTCCTATCTGTCGTCCATGTACACTTAGGTCCTTGGGGGTGTTTTTGATGTGTTTTGTAGACATGATGATCGATAAGTGATTTCTGGCTTGTGTGTCTTTGGTAGTATGTATATACATGTGGAACTGTTATCTTATGTAACAAGTTGATTGGAATATGTGGATGTAGAACCTTCAAAATATGTTATGAAATGTAAGTATTGGATCTTCTATAATGAATCTCAGCTCATGGTGCTTATTGCAAATCCATTTTATTTTCCTGTGATATTTGGTAATCCTCTATTTATTGTTGATCGTGGTTTAAGTGTTGAATAATCTTGCTTTGTGTGACAATGGGTGTCACATTTGGTGGTATCAGAGCTCTAGGTTTGTTGAGTCTATAGGGACACTAGAACTAGGATTAGGATGGTGTCTAAGATAAATATATGATATAAAATATGGTGCATACTGCCTAATCTCAGTACTTGAGTGTCCTGGATAGGTATTCAATTGTTGAAGAAAATGCAAGTATGGAACTCTTTGATTGATTTCTCTTCGATTACTCTGATCAACTAATCATTTTGGAACAATCTAAAGATCATAATAATTATAAAGTATGATGCTAATACCTCCATCATTCTATAAAAGGGATAAGAATTTCACCATAATCCACTAAAGCTTAAATGTTTGGTGATTAAAAGAGAAAGATACAACTCCATGGAACCTAAATCTAAGAGTGAATATGATGAGAGAAGTTCTTGAAGCTGTAATTTCAAGAAATGTATGAAAAAAAGATAGATGAACTTGTGTTAATAAAGTAGGTCAAGATGTATATTCTTATAAGATGGAGAAAATCCCTAAAACAAGTATGAAGTATGAAGACAAATGAGAAAGAATAATGAATAAATAAGGTGGAACATGAGCTAATCTCAGACAAACCCCTAATTATAAGAAAGTATAAAGTGTAATCCTCATGATATGTGAAAGGAAACAAGGGAGACGATCCTTGTCCAATAAAGAATATGTAAAGAATAACAATCCCTTTCATGTATGTAAAGATGAAAATTGTGGTAAAATAAGGAAATGTCCACGAACATGGATAACAACAATCAAATAAAGAGTAATGGCATTTAATCATCTTTATAGTTCCTATGTTGATAGCAAGGAAACCTAGATGAGACATGTGATGACCGCTATCAAACTGACAGCCAAATCACACAGTAATTACGTAGAACAACCATTAGCAGAGGATTAACGAAAATCACTAAAAATTAAAACCATTTTGCAAAGAGATCCATTGTCAGGAAACTCTTAAGGAAGAACCAAAGCAATATATACATCACGGTTCACATTGTACATACATTGTACCATCTCATCTCGAGGATACCGTATACCAGTTTCTTTGCCCAAACATATAGCAACATTAAACCTGAAGGCATACAAGCCAAAATATAATATTGTTTATAATACCATTACATACTAACTCCCAAGGACCTGAGAGTGCAGAGACAACACATAGGACTTCTATCTATAAGACACGACAGGCAGCACACTCAACTTGATTTGTCACTATTGTCCCTGTTGCTATTGTCCTCCCTCTGTAGTATGGTCTCTACCTCCTCGTCCGCGTCCACCTAAAAATATTGGGACTAACGGGGTGAGACAAAAGTCCCAGTGAGAGATATAACTCTCTGTCAACAATATTATTATCACAGGTAAATAGTATAAAACTGAGCAGAGGATCTTTTATATTAATAATCAAGATTAATCACTGGTTATAAGCATAATATAGCAATATCATCTTTTCAAGAAATGCAGCTATCTATGATAGATCAATAAATCATCTATTCACGTTGTAAGGAATACGAAGAACACATATAACATCTATCCATTTAAGATGTATAAAAGTAGTGTAACATCAACCAATGTTTCCATATTCAATCCTTAAGAAAATACACTACACGACCGATTACATATTTACAATCACACTTATGCCCTGAGGAGATGAGGTATACCACTCATGCTCCAACGACCATGACTACGTAAAGTATCGATACCATACAAGGTCAAAGGAAGAGCCAGCTTCCAATACCTCACCTGTCTCAGTGAGTACGATACCACTGGCAGTGACATCACGTGTCAAAGTGCAATTAGCTTGCCAGGGTATAGTGGCATCTTCTCTATAGAGTTACAGCCACAACATGCACTCTCTTCAGGGAGATCACACAACAACCCCAGTATATTCTCTTCGGGGAGAGCACACAACAATCCCCATTTGGACATAAGCATATTTTCTCCCATCACCCCCACATATTCAAAATATGCTCTCCGAGTTAAACTCATTTCACCATTCAGCAAATTTTGACACTAAACGAATCTATGGCCAGGGAAACTACATGATAAGGTCCCACTTGATTAAATAGGTGCATCACATTATCTCTTAGCATCAACCAAGTTACAAGCATGAATTATAATAGATGCTAAAAATAAAGGTGTAATACATTTGTCAAGTACTTTTGTAATCTTTAGAACACGTTGAATGCATAACACTCAGGATCTCAGTCCATTATCACATTACTGGGAATTCTCATCCCTTAACATTATCATCATCATAATTTCTAGATCTAGGTATTCAAACCCTTGGTTCATCACTGAACATTTTCACCTCTTATTAGGTAACTATTACCTCTAATTCCTCAGACCCATGTATACATTATACTTGTTGCACAAATATTTCACATGGCTCACAAGGCCCATTTAATTTATATCACAAGAAACATCATAGCTCATACCTAGCTATGCTCATCATCTCATGATACCTGCATGGTTAGTATTTCATGATAAAAACAATATCAAGTACATATCATCAGCATGCAATACAAGAGAAATACAACCTTCCCTTTATTAGGGTTAGGGTTTCCATTTTTAGCCGATTAGGGTTTCAAGTTCATATGATCAAGAATAAAAACCCTAATGCATAGCTCCACACATATTAGGAGCATACATTGATATCATAAGTATATCATACTTTTTTATTCTCATCATTTATCATTAAATGATTATCACACAAAGTATGAGTTTCACTCTCATCCTCACTAGGATATTGATTACATCATACTTTATTAAGTTGGATCAACCCTTTTATCAAGGTACATTGGCCTACACTTATCAAAATGCATTAAACTCTTTACATCTTAATGTACCATTTGACATAACACACTTCATGTATTACTCAATCAAGTATATCGGATTTGAGGTTCTTACCTCCATATTGGTTTTGAGGTGCTTCCACCATATCGGGCTGGAGGTGTATGCTTACCACCATATCAGGCTAGAGGTGTATGCTTACCACCATATCGTCTAAGAGGTGTGTGCTTACCACCATATCATCCAAGAGGTGTGTTCTTACCACCATATCATCCAAGAGGTGTGTGCTTATCACCATATCGTCCAAGAGGTGTGTTCTTATCACAATATCATCCAAGAGGTGTGTGCTTATCACCATATCGTCCAAGATGTGTGTTCTTATCACAATATCATCCAAGAGGTGTGTGCTTATCACCATATCGTCCAAGAGGTGTGTGTGTGTCACTTATATCGGGTTACTCAAGTGTAGGGTTTTGCATATCGGGTTAGACCCTTATGCTCATACCTTTTCAAACCTTCAAAGTATCAACCTACCATGTGTTGAATGACAACCTAGACAATTGGTTAGTCCTTTTTCAACCAACCCAAATGTACAAAATGATAGGGGTGTGGGGTTCCAAGGTATAACGGATTGCATATCACCATATTGGGTTTCATTACCATATCGGGTTAGAGGTGCTTCAACCCGATATTAGTTTGTGCCATGATGATGTCATCATCATCAAGCTCTAGACTTTCGTCCCTTACTATTTTAGTTCATGGACAATAGTCTTATGCAACTATTAGAACTCATAGAATCATCAATCATTCAAGAAAATTGAAATTGAAAGTAGATCAACAAGTATAGCAAGATTGAAGGTGAATAACAACATGATTGGGTTCAAGTTATATAACCTGCCTCAAGAACAACTTCAAATCTCCAAGATCCAAACCTTCATGTTCCCAAGGTTGAAGATGAACTTATCAAAGATCCAAGACTTGTTCACAACTCCTCTATATGCAAATAATCTCCATAGATAAGAACTTGGTGAAGAAGAAAAGAAAGGAAGAATCACAACCTGAGAATCATGCTTCAACCAAGGTTGAAGATGACCATGGCTTCACCTTAAGCTTAACGCTAGAGCTCCTTCTTGATCCTCAACTACTATGCATGATATATAAGAGAAAGAGAGTTGTAGGAAATGAAAAGTTTCACTAGTAGGTGAAAGGATTGGTATATATAATTGAGGCTCATGAGAGAGTGTATAAGAGGTGTCATCACCCTATACTACTAGGTGACACATGTCCATGAATGGGTTGACACGTGTCCATGCATGCACACATATTCATCTTGACATGAAAAACTCTTGGAGATAATCTAGGGATAAGATTTTGGCCATTAGTTATCTTGTTGAACAAGATATTTTAACCCAACATCACTTTATTCACAAATCGATACAACTTTTCCAAGGAAAGTTGTAAGCCGATATCCATCACCTTCTTGAGGAGCTTAACTCATAATGGACTTATCCAAGAGTTGAGAAAATGATATGGGACCTCCTCTATGGTTTCTTGGCCAATAGGTACTCCCATAAAAGCTCTACCACTCAATACAACTCATTTTAGGGTTTCAACTATACAACTCTTCTTGGTCTTTTCATCACCAAAAATATCATCAATCAAATATGATTCAAACATGGTGAATCTTTATTTATCTCTCCTCTAGATGATTCTAAGAGAGAGTAAGGACACTCTAGAGGTGGTAATTTGCATATCAACTCTATATTTTTGGTAAATTGCAATTTACACCAAAATTGGTACACAAGGCACAAGCATTATTCAAACAAGCTCCAACTTGGAACTTAGGCTTTCCACAAGCCACCCCTTAGCATCATTCTCTCTATTATAATGCTAAAGAACTTGAGGCACATTAAAAATGTGACATATTGCAATATAACCCGTCATCTTGGGTAAATTGCAATTTACACCCAAACTATCATATAAAGGACAAACAATTTGCAAATAAACTCAAACTTGAAAACTACCATGGTTGACGTAGCCACCCTTGCGTTGGTATTCCGTGATCGGGAGATGGGTTTCCATGGGCCATTGTGGGTCTGCACTAAAATGGGGAAGAGATTATTAGGCCTTATAGTTGAGCCATGACGAGGACGTCAAGAGTCTAAGTGGGGGAGATTGTAACATCCCAGGATTTGAGGCCTCAGATAACATAATCTTAAAAGGAATGATTGGACTACCCATATCACCAAGGTGCACCTCCTTTTCTAGGAGCCCATTACTAAAGAACTCCATAGTTAAGTGTGCTCAACTTGGAGAAGTACTAGGATGGGTGACCAGTTCTGGCTTGTGTGTGAGTGAGATTAAAGCACGCAGTTAAGGCTAGTGGTGGTCTGTGCACTACTACAGAAACGGCCTTTGGCGTCGGTCTTTTAACCCCATTTGGCGTCGGTTTCCGACCGACGCCTATGTGGGCGCCGCTAAAGGTCAAACACTTCGGCGTCAGTTTTTTAACCGACGCCTATAATACATATAGGCGTCAGTCTTTTAGTAGATCACCGACGCCAAAAGGGTTCGCGCCACAGAAAACGGCGTCATCTAGGGCACTTTCTGCGTCGGTGATTTACTAAAAGACTGACGCCTATATTCCATGTAGCGTCGGTCTTTTAGTAGATAACCGACGCATAAAGTGTCCTAGATGACGCCGTTTTCTGTGGCGCGAACCCTTTTGGCGTCGGTTATATACCAAAAGACCGACGCCTGGTTGTTTAAATAGGCGTCGGTTCGATACGAATATCCGACGCCATTTCCAGGACTGCTTTGGCCACATCAGGCGTCGGTTATCTATACATAACCGACGTTGTAGGTCTTTGCTGACGGTTTTCTATAAATAACCGACGCCTATTTATATATATTTTTTTTCATATCAGTTTGCAGGCCTGCTGTGGCTGGTCAGCAGGATGAGAACCTGCAGTTCAGTTTTCTGAACTGCAGGTTTACGACATCCATTGATATCAGCCTACAAACAGGCCGCAAACCTGCAAAAGTCACAAGGAAAATTTCACACAAGTACATACATTCAGACATCAATTCAATTCTCACATTCACACATATAGAAACATTCAAATACATCTATTAACATTCAAAAATATTCATTTACAAAGTATCATTCATTATCGCTATCAACATCCCAATTATATCTTACAGTTGCCACTACTTGTATGGCTTTTGCCCATTCTTCTCTTACTTCATTTAATGCTTCCATCGTATATGGAGCATGTATATTTTTTAAGCGTTTACCTATAGTGTGGTCAGTTTTAAACACCTGCAAAGAGAATGATGTATATATATAAGTAATAATATAAAAATAAGATTGATATATTTCATACTAACTAATGAGACTATATATAATACCTCATGTATGCTATCGATGTCCAATGCGGCATGTTTGATAATCATCTGTATAAATCGCATCACATAGTATGCGCATGCCCAGCCATTGTCTTGTGTAGCAAACTATAAATTGAAACATACAAAATAATACAACTAAGCACAATTCACATCAATGATATATACATTGGAGTCAGGGAGTTGGGAACTTACTTGTACGTTCTCCCAATTTATTGGCTGGTTCTTTTACCTTGGGACCTTTCCTCCAGCCTTTTTGAATGCATCTAAACCCCTACATGTTAATATAACACAGTAAATTGCATAAGTAAATAGTAATGTAATAAAAGATGTTAACAGATATAAAAATGAAATATTTCTCACCAGAATAATGGCATTCTCATTACGTGTCCAATTTTAGGGTTCAATGTACTCTCCGCAGGATCTAGATAATAAACAGTGAATGTCCCGGGGACAATAACTAGTAACTCCCAATGTCTACCGCTAGAGGTAAGAAGTTAACAATTAATAACTCAAAATGCAAAATAAAAATGGAATTTTCTTAAGTCCAAATTATAAATAAAGTAAACTTACTTGACATTGAATGGAGCTATTATTATCGTCTTCTTTTGCTGACCAAAAATTGTAAAAGCATCTATACAGTATTGTTGAACATTATCAGGGTCTTTAGCTACCAAACTAATCAATGATGGAATCAAAAATCCCAAATGATCAAATGCAAATTGTTTGCAATGATCTTCGACTAAGTAGCTGCAAAACATATAGGCATATGCATTAATATATAAGAAACCAGATCACCGGATCTTACACAAGGTATATGGATGTATAAACAAGATCTCACCTTATCCATGTCTCTATCATTGATGTATTCAGCCAATCATACATAAACAACTCAATAATATCTTGTATAAATAAAGAGCTATCGTATGATTGACCTGCATAATCTGCATCTAAAGAAATAATTATAGGGCAATGTACATTATGTGCCCGTAGCCAACATGCCATTCCCCTACAAGAAGGACCTAACGGGTATGTTAGGTCAGTTGGAACCCAATCGGGTAATGCGGGAAGTGGAAGTGGAGGCCTAGGTGCTCCTGGTGTCTTCTTTTTAACCTGTACATATAATTTCAGATCAGTTGACATCATATATACACATTAACAGTCTAAATCAATGTAAATTTATCTTACAATTTCAGTCGTGTAGACGACATCTGCTTTGGGCCACAATATCACCCCGCCTTCTGCATCAGCAAGTCTATCAATATCCGAGTGGGGATATGGCAATGTAGCTTCTCTCCAATCGGGTAACACACGTATCGGGCTCACACGAATGTAGCCCTGTGGCATTGGAGTCCCGTGAAACATTACCCTAGGAAGGGACGGGTAAGCCTATGCCTCTGCAACAACGTAGTCTTGCATTCTTAAGCGGCATGGCTTCAATGCCTACAAATTTACGTAAAGAATATTATACATATATACATATCATCTTGAAAACATAACAACTTGAAAAGACTAACTACAATGTCATAAACAATACTTACAGCAGACGTGCTAGGCGATGGGTCTCCAGGATTACTCGCAGTCTGTGCATCAGGAGAAGAGTGGGTCGCCATAGGCGTATTGGAAGCCTGAGATGCCTGCCACCGCAGCAATTCTTCCTTGACCTTCTCAGCAACTACATCGTTGACCTTCTTAGCAACTAAATCCTCAACTCTCTTATTCTCCTATACATGGATAAAAGAAACATTAGCTTCTTATTAATGAATTTCCTTTTGCAGTAACATTCTAAAAAAAGAATAGGTTACCTCTTCTTGAGAAAGTCCTGCTCTAGGTTTGCACTGGGATGGCCCAAAGAATGCTTTGATGCCAACACCAGCGCCGGCACCTCTAACACGTCCAGGATGCTCTGGGTTACCCAGAGCAACTGTCAATTCATCCCTTGTGCCCTGAGGGATGAACGTGCCTTGTTTCCTCTGCTCGTGCAGCTCCCGCTAATCACCATAAATAGAAATTGGTAAGTTAACACCACAAATAATCAATATTCAAACGATTTCTCTAAGAGTTGTATTTTACCATTTTTGCAGCCGCCTCAGCAGTTACAGGCTTCTATATTTCACCCTTCTTGTTTTGCCTGCCAGCTATCCAGATATCATGGCGAGGCATGGGTGTGGCAGACTCCTGAGTAGGAGCAGACTCCTGAGTAGCCGCAGACTATGCCTGTAGTCTTTGGCGAATGCTTGCATAGCCTTTTGGACCCATAGTGTGGTCATGCACATTCAGTGCACGCCTTGATTTTTGTGCGTCACTGAGGGCCTAGTTAGTATGCACATTAATGATTTGGTTAGTAGCACTAAATGTTAATCTTGAATAGGTGAATACAATGTATATTAATTAAATTGGGAGTGACGCCTAATACCTAGAATTCTTCAGATTTTCTTGAAGCAACAAAATTGTCCCAATCTTCTTTGTCCAAGAAGTTCCATTGTTCAAGGGCTGACTTCTTCTTCTTATCACCCTCTTTTATGTATTCTCTGTTCAGATTTGTCCTATAATTCCTAAGCATCTTTCCAGCGCGTTGCATCACATTTTTACGATGCAACTTCTCATCCAATGCAAACAGATTCTGTAAAATAGAAATGTAATTAACTAGTATCCAAAATAGAATTGCAAATAATAGAATTTGTAATCTACAAAATAGAATTGCAAATAATAATAACTCACGCATAAATCCTTCCATATCAAGTCTTTTTTCCCTTGAGGAACTTTATGCCAATTATCATACTTAACACCACAATGGCTCCGAGTGGTACACCCAAGATAGTTTACAAAATTATTGCGGTTCACTCCAATTGGATTTCCTCCATTATCAAACTCCACCACCAATTTGGATCCACTACCACTTAGCGCTAATAACTTCTTCAACAGAGTGATGCCCCTTTTCTTGTTAAGTGTTTGGTGCTGCGCATCAAGTTGCTCCAGTGCTTCAGTGGGTACAGGTGCATCAACCTAAAATTTGACAAAAATAAACACACTAAATTAGCCCAATATAGAAATCTAGGATATATGACATAACTAGAAGATAATGAATTTTATAGAAATACAAGATATGTTTTTAGAACTTACATTAGTATCCTCGCCATGCTCGTCATGGACAGCATGCTAATCATGGACTTCATGCTCATCATGGACATCATGCTCATCATGGTCAGCCATCTGAAAATGTCATTTAAAAGGCAAACATTTATCATTTGTATTAACTAGAAAAAGGCAAACATTTAGCATTTGTATTAACTAGAAAAAGGCAAACATTTAGCATTTGTATTAACTAGAAAAAGGCAAACATTTAGCATTTGTATTAACATACATGTCTCTAAAATTGTGATCTTTTATCAATTAACAATCCTTCATTGTGATCTCCGCGCACATATAAGTCATCATTAGCTTCAATATTTTGTGGAGTGGGCAACCCAACTGAGAATGGACTGGAGTCATCATACTTATCATAGTACTCTTCTTCATCTATAGGATCTTCAATGAACTGTCTTTTACCATGAAGAACAACCGACCATTTATCATTCGCAGGATCATCGATATAGAATATTTGTTTCGCCTGTGATGCCAATATGAATGGTTCACCCTTCTCGCCAATATTTTCAAAGTTCACCAAAGTGAAACCCAATTCATCCACTATAACTCCTTTGGTGTTATCAACCCAATTACATTTAAAGAGCGGAATTTTGAAATCTATGTAGTCAAACTCCCAAATGTCCTCAATGACACCGTAATATGACATTTTAGCTTCACGTGGACTCTTATCCTTTGCACTTGCAAAGTACATAGTCGACGCTTGAAGAGTGACCCCACTATTTTGGATGACACTCTTATCATCTTGGCGCTTTGTGTAATATGTGAATCCATTAATGTCAAACCCTTCATAAGACATAACATTCAGTTTTGGTTTAAAGGCGAGGCATTTGATAGTTTCTGTAATATCATTTGGTGTTTGAGATAGTTGATGTAAGACTTTATCTTCAAACCACTTAGTAAAAGTCTTATTATGCTCTCTAGCAAGCCACATTGAACTTGCTCGGGGATGTTGTCTCTTTATGAAATTGGTATGTTCCTCGATATAAACACTCACTTCATCCATATTGTGTAAAATATACAAGTGAGCTTGTTCCAACTGCTCACGGCTGATTACTTTCACCCGTGATCCCAAAATTCCTTTGCCCTCCTCAATATTCTTGTCATTATCAGGAGTGTCATTACCACTGAGAAAGTCATTGCAAAAATCCATAACCTCTCTCGCCACATAACCTTCAATAATACTCCCTTCAGGCCGATAACGGTTTCGAACATCACCTTTAAAAACGCTCATGTATCGTTCAAAGGGATACATCCAATGCAAGAAAACTGGTCCCAACATTTTCACTTCCCTAGTCAAGTGGACAACAAGATGTACCATGATATCAAAGAACGAAGGAGGGAAATACATATCAAGCTGACATAGGGTAACAACCACTTCTCTTTGCAAATTATCGAGAGTATCAGGGTCAATAACTTTGCTGCATAGATTGTTGAAAAAGAAACAAAGTCTGGTAATTGCAAACCTTACATGCTTCGGCAATATAGATCGAATTGCCACGGGAAATATTTGTTGCATTAGAGTGTGACAATCATGAGATTTAAGACCTATCAACTTCAGATCTTTCATTGATACCAATCTACAGATGTTGGATGAGTAACCATGTGGCACCTTAACATTTACCAAGCATTCACAAAAAGTTTTCTTCTCCTTTCTAGACAACGTGTAACAAGCGGGAGGTAAGTATATTCTTTTATTACCCATTTCACGTAATTCTGTTAATTCTGACCTTATTCCCATTTCACGTAGGTCCAGTCTGGATTTTATCCCATCTTTAGTCTTACCTGGTATATTTAATAGAGTACCAATGATGCTATCACAGACATTTTTCTCAATGTGCATTACATCGATACAATGTCTGACTGTCAAAGAACTCCAATAAGGAAGATCCCAAAATATTGACTTCTTCTTGAATGAAGAATTGTCACTCCGTGTGGCCATACTACATTGTGATTTCTTACCAAATTCATTGACAATGTCTTTTACTCTTTCATAAACAACATCCCCTGGTATAGGTTTAGGTGCACTCCGTTCATCATTCCATCCATTGAATGCTTTGCGCTTCCTACGATACGGATGGAATTTTGAAAGAAACCTTCGATGACCAAGATATACAGTCTTGCCGCCATGTTTTAGTCTTATTGAATCAGTGTTTTCTTCACATATAGGACACGCTTTAGCTCCTTTGACACTATATCAAGACAAATTCCCATATGCTGGAAAGTCATTAATAGTGCAAAACAACATAGCGTGCAAACGAAATGTCTCTCTTGCTGAAGCATCATAGGTCATCACACCTTCAGCCCAAAGTTTCTTTAAGTCATCAATCAAAGGTTCAAGATAAACATCGATATCATTTCCGGGTTGTTTAGGGCCCGGCATCAACAATGACAACATAACATACTTATTTTTCATACACATCCAGGGAGGAAGATTGTATATAACAAGCATGAATGGCCAAGTGCTATGTTGGCTGCTCAATGTCCCGTACGGATTCATCCCATCTGTACAAAGCCCAAGTCTTAGATTCCTATCTTCTTCACCAAATTTAGGGTACAATAGATCAATCTTCTTCCACTGTGGGGAATCAGACGCATGTCGTAGGATCCCATCATTATTTTTCTTAACATCTGCATGCCACCTCAAATTCTTCGCATCTTTCGGATTTGCAAACAAGCATTGAAATCGTGATATTATAGGTAGATACCACAACACCTTGGCAGGAGAACCAGTTTTGGACTCCCCCGAAGTCGTCAATTTATACCGTGATGCACCACATTTTGGACAATCTTTCAAATCTACATAGTCCTTTTGAAATAATACACAATCATTCGGGCATGCGTGTATCTTCTTGGCCTCCATTCCCATTGGGCACAACATTTTCTTTACCTGGTATGTTGAGATTGGAAGCTCGTTTCCTTCAGGAAGCATTTCTTTCAACAAAGTCAACAATGAAGTGAAGCTTTTGTCGCTCCATCTATTGTTAGCTTTCAACTTATACAATCTCAACACAGCGCTAAGCTTCGTAAACTTAGCACAGCCTGTGTATAACGGTATCTCAGCATCATGCACAATGTTTGTAAAGATAGGAGGTGGATCAGTGTGCTCTACCCTACAACTATCTAGCATCACATCAACGATGTCTGCTGGAACTGGTTCGTTCACATTTACATCATCGGAGGCAATTTCTTCTTCCACCCAAGCACTACTATCGACATCTACTGGTTTCGATTTTGAAATCTCTCCATGCCAGTGCCATTCTATATAGCCTTGTACAATCCCGTTGCACATGACATGACTTTTGATTTCCTCACCAGTGTTGACTTTCAAGTTGTTACCGCAATGCCTACATGGACAGTAGAACCTATCTGTAGGTTTTTTCCTATGTTCCTCGGCAAATCTAATAAACTGATCAAGACCAGATATAAACTCTGGGGTGCAACGATTACGAATGGACATCCATGATCTATCCATTCTATGATCAGAGAAAACAAGTATATATTAGGAAAAGATTAGGCAGCATTTCCCCGCTGTTCTCTAAGTACATATGTACTTAGAGAACAAACGGGGAAATGCCAACAAACACATTTGATGTCATTCTTATATATAATAAATGTGTACCACCTATCCCATCCTTGAACACCTAATCTCACTAGTAAGTGTATAATGTGTATTTGGTTTTCAAGAAAATTTCGGCAGCATTTCCCTGCTGTTCTCTAAGTACATATGTACTTAGAGAACAAACGGGGAAATGCTACCGAAATTTTCTCGAAAACTAAATACACATTATACACTTACATCCTAAGTGAGATTAGGTGATCAAGAACAGTCCCAAACCGGGGACAATCCAAGATTTACTCCTAATGAGTAAATCTTGGACGGGTTTCTAGGCCAACAAACACAATAATAGATATCTACAATGAAGCCAGACTCCATACAAACAGCATATAATTTAGTGATTGTTCATTCTAATTTATACCAATGTACAAGTAATATAAAGAACAATGATTGTTCACATTCTAGGCCAACAAACACATGTGATGTCATTCTTATATATAATAAATGTGTACCACCTATCCCATCCTTGAACACCTAATCTCACTAGTAAGTGTATAATGTGTATTGGGTTTTCAAGAAAATTTCGGCAGCATTTCCCCACTGTTCTCTAAGTACATATGTACTTAGAGAACAAACGGGGAAATGCTACCAAAATTTTCTCGAAAACCAAATACACATTATACACTTACATCCTAAGTGAGATTAGGTGTTCAAGAACAGTCCCAAACCGGGGACTATCCAAGATTTACTCCTAATGAGTAAATCTTGGACGGGTTTCTAGGCCAACAAACACAATAATAGATATCTACAATGAAGTCGGACTCCATACAAACAGTATATAATTTAGTGATTGTTCATTCTAATTTATACCAATGTACAAGTAATATAAAGAACAATGATTGTTCACATTCTAGGCCAACAAACACATGTGATGTCATTCTTATATATAATAAATGTGTACCACCTATCCCATCCTTGAACACCTAATCTCACTAGTAAGTGTATAATGTGTATTGGGTTTTCAAGAAAATTTCGGCAGCATTTCCCCGCTGTTCTCTAAGTACATATGTACTTAGAGAACAAACGGGGAAATGCTACCAAAATTTTCTCGAAAACCCAATACACATTATACACTTACATCCTAAGTGAGATTAGGTGTTCAAGAACAGTCCCAAACCGGGGACTATCCAAGATTTACTCCTAATGAGTCAATCTTGGACGGGTTTCTAGGACAACAACATGGTTAATCCTAATATGTTGGGATCACATAATTATACTGGTAGGATTTTAATAGACATGATAAGTACCTAATCGATAGAGCATTATTAAATAATAAATCAAGAATTTAATAGTTTCAAACATGCAATAATTCACAATGCAATGTTATAAACTATAGGCAACATGGATAGATGAGACTAGAGTTCATATTAGAATAAAAATTAGCAACTTAGGACAAAGTGTGTTACCTTTCAATCTATGTAACCTAGGGTTCAGAATATCATGATTTACTTAATGTGATAATCATAAGGACTTTATAATTTGCATTAAATAAATAAAAATCCAGCATCTATCACTTATTCAATCGTCAAGAAACCTTGACAA
Source organism: Alisma plantago-aquatica (assembly GCA_963693085.1). Taxonomy (NCBI): domain Eukaryota; kingdom Viridiplantae; phylum Streptophyta; class Magnoliopsida; order Alismatales; family Alismataceae; genus Alisma; species Alisma plantago-aquatica. Next base: position 640,393,199 of record OY856411.1, read on the forward strand.
ACATAGGAAGTAAATACATGTAATCATAAGTACAACCACGTACCTTGATGGTGATCCATGCAAATCATACATTAATTCACTGAGTATATTATCCAAGCAAATAAGAAAACCAAGCAATTAACTTTTGTTGCATGTATATACATCCTAAAGTGCCACAAATCATATAATAACATTAAACTCTACTCAAGTCCTAATCTAGAGTTTAGGTTTCCTTATTATCCTATTATCATTAGGGTTATTGTTGAACCCCCAATTCCTAAGTTCATTGATTTAATGACATAAAAAGATCTAGTTCATATTATGTTTAGCCATGATATTAGGACCACTTAAAGCAGATTAGGCACATTAAGCAAGTAGAGTAGGGAGCCAATTTCGCGCAAGCAGATTAGGCAAGCAGATTAGGTCGGCACATAAAGAACCAATTTCGTGCCTGGGTAGGTCGGAAGGTACCTGGGCAAGCAGCGTAGGGCGAGGTCAAGCTGGTTGAGTACGTGGGCGGCGGCCGGCGAGCTCCAAAACCAGCGGAAGCAACTCCGACGAGCAGGGAGCATCAGCGGCGGCAGGCAGGAAGGCAGCCAGGCGGCGGCAGGCAGGCAGCGGCCAGGCGGAGGAGAAGGAGAAGGGGGTGCGGCGGCGGAGGAGAAGGACAAGGGGGCACCGGAGAAGGGGGCGCCGGAGTAGCAGTGGCGGCACGGCGGCGCTGTCGTGGAGAAGAAGGAGCAGAGAGTCGGGCGACAGCAGAGAAGAAATCGCTCGCAATGAAACAGAAGAAAGGGGAAGAGTCGGGCGATCGAGGGTTATGAAGTTCCCAAATAGCGTCGGTTGTTTACAACAACCGACGCCTAAACATATTTAGCGTCGGTTGTTTGAAACAACCGACGTCCAATTGGACGATATTTTCATGAAATTATTTGGCGGGAACCACTTTCAACGTCGGTTATAAAAGGATCACTGACGCTGAAAAGGACACTTTTTGCGCAAATTTCCATCACACATAGGCGTCGGTTTTTTATCTACATAACCGACGCCGAAAGTGACACTATTTTTTTCGCTCGAAAATTGGATTTCGCGGGCGACATTAGGCGTCGGTTTGTTATAAACAACCGACGCTGAATACAAAGCGGTACCCGTGTCTGGCTGGTCTTCAAATATAGACGTCGGGTTGTCTAAATAACCGACGCCTTATATTATAGGCGTCGGTTTTCCTTAATAACCGATGTCCAGAAAAGTGACACTGAATGCTATTTCTGTAGTAGTGGTGGGGCCAGTCGTCATTCCTGAAACTCTACTAGAGCCTTGGACAGTGGGCCCGGGCGTTATAAAACTCTCCTTGAGTCTTAATTACCTTTCAAAAGATCAAAAAAAGTTTATAAATAACTTACTTAAGAAAAACTTCCAGGGTTATGGAATAACCCAGGTCAGGGATGTTACAAGACAAGTTAAAATGACACATGAATAGTTGAAAACACGTGAAATAATCAAAGAAAGTGATAATCCCTTCACCCTGATAATAAAACCCTAGTAATAATGTAGTGATAAGAGGAATATGTTCCCTTATGTTCTGTCCTTTTAAGGATGTGGCAGTTAAGTGGGTCTTGTATGTGCATAATTTAGAAGTGATCTCAAGATGGATACTCTGGTAAGTATCAGTGGTCTTGGTTTTTGTTCCAAGATAGGGATATCTATGATAGGTGATGTCTCGAGATGAAAGAAAGACCATTCTGATATGTTTAGGTTTGGCAGTAGAAGTAGAGGATGGATGTGTTGAGGATGTGATGTGTCTTTGGCACATGTGATGGATACCAAGGTAAGGAATCCTAGTATTCAAGTAGTTCCAGTTTTATGGGAGAGTGAAAACATATCCCTTGATAGGATGATTAGGTGTTTGACTACCTGGAAAGATGGACTTTGGGATCAATATGGTTGCAAATACCTAACATATAATATGGATATCACCTGTTAGGGGTTTATGCTCCACATAAATATAACATCAACAAGGATGCATAAATTGAAGAGACAGTTGCAAGATTTGCTTGGATAAAGTTCATCAAGCTGAGTATAATCCCTTAGAGTACTCCTATTAGGCTTGCAAGTAAGAAAGGTTCCAAGAAGATTTTTCTTTCGCTATAGATGGATAATTAGGATTTCCACTCCCTATCTAGGTCAGTTAAGGTGAATATCATATCTTTAGTTACTGTATGATGTATAGTTTAGAATGAGTATAGTTTAGAATGAGTATAAGTGGCATCTTCTTATGACAGTATGATGTATAGTTTAGAATGAGTATATTGGTAGGATCAGAGTGGAACAGTGAAAGCATTATGGGTTTGGTAGTCCTAAGTAAGTGACAGAATGTATCTCTAGTCTTTCTTTGAAAGAGACATGTTGAAGTTTGAGGAATGTATTGTAAACATATAGGTTTGAGAATCTTATCATATGATGTTGTAAGTTGAGAAGGTGATACATAATAAAGAGTTGATGCATGAGTTGGATAAGTATGTATAGTGCTTCTATGGCTAAGAGAGTATCACTTGACATGGGGTTGATTCTACAACTGATAATTGAAAAGGATAAGTTGAGTATGCACCCTATGCAATAGATCATGTGTTGACATTTGATACAAGAACGTTATGACGGTCAAGTCTTGTGGCATCTCCCTGATATCAAGGAACTATGTGTAAGTTTGAAGGTATGATGTGTGAGTAGTACCCATCTCCTTTTGCCTGGGATTTCAGGGGAGAAATCCTTGTCAGGGGTTTGTGACTTGTAAGGACCATGATCTAGGTTTTGGGCTAACTGATGTGAGGATTTTGAGTCGCTTTTATAGACTTGTTTTACATGTGTTTTATGTGTTTATTAGTCACTTTTGTGGTTAGTATCACATGATTCATTCGCTTTAGTCTATAATCTCATTTCGTATTGAATCTCTCATATTTTATCTTTTTGGTCATAAATGATCATATTGATATGTTCTAGCATAGCTGATTTGGATTTATCTTGCAATTTCAGGAAGAACGCATATACACAGCTTTCGATACCATCGACATCCGTCGATAGTATCGACACAGTCACAGTGATACAACCGCAAGGAGCCAAGATGAGTTGATACCATCGAATGGGAGTTCAATTGTAGTGAGATACCTACAGCGAGCCAGCAATCAACCGGTCGATACTATCGACACAAAAGTCGATACTATCGACATTGCACAGCTTCAGCGTCGGAATGGTGACAAAATTGACGCCTAAAGGTGTCGATACCATCGACCCGAGTCGATTGTATTGAGCCTGCATCAGGTGGAACGTTAGAGAAAAAAGAGTACGAGTCGATACTATGGCGGGTCGATACCATCGACCCGCGTCGATGGTATCAACGACATCAGATCAGTTTTTGTTTCAGATCGGCCCGAATCGTACGATAGTGATCTTTTGGCGACCTAAAGTGGTCCATATACCTAATTTCGGCGGCCCTAAGGAGGGTATCACGTCATTAGCCACTGCACAAGTCCCGAAGAGAGGTAGAGAGAAGAATGGAGCCCAAAATCATGCCCCGATCATTCAGAGAGCCACAGAAGACAATTTCCACCGCCGGAAGGCTGTGAGTCGCACACTCTACGTCAAGGAGTGCCCAGATCTTCTCCGTTCAGGGGTTTACATCACTTTCATTCACATTTCTCCGTGTTTTCCCTTTCTCTCATCATGTATTTCATTGAGAAGAACATGCGGGGCTAATCCGCTTTGTCTTTAGGACCGGGAGTAGCCCGGGTAATCGTTGTATGACATTTTTACCATAGTAATTCATATTTTGTCTCTTAAATCTGTGGTATGATTTCATTTTCTCCAATATATCATTATGATTGATCACCCTAATGATAATCTAGTGCCTTTAATTACTTTGAAAGAAGAATTAACGGTTGAAAAGAGATGAAATTCACATTAACTAATAAATCCTTTGAACAAGGTGATGTATGGTTAATGGTGGAAACCCAGAGTTTGGTCTTCATGCACCTAGTTTAGGGTATAGGTTACTACTACTGTGGAACCGACCTAGATTTAGGTAGTGAATTGTATCACGATAATGAGCAATTATGACTACAGGCCACTGCCCAGAATGAGAGATGGATTTGATTAATTATGTAGGAATGAATACAACGAGAACCCGCGGTGAAACCGCAATCCTAAAGATTCCCATCTAAATTGATTAAACTAAACATTTAATCGATTGCTTTGTTTTCTTTTATTTTTCTTTTATTTTTCAATCAACTCTCAAACCTTTTTAATTGGTCTAGATAATCGCGAGTAGTTAGTAAGTAGTCTACCGACATTTTAGTGTCCCTGCATTTGACTCGGGCCTCACAAAGGCCTATATTATTCTGACACATGCACTTGTGTTATACACACGGTAAAATCATGTCAAGTTTTTGGTGCCATTTCCGGGGACATGACAACTGTCGGCACTATGAGTGCTGCAAGAGACCACTCTAGGTGACATTTTATTTGATTATTGTTTTTTTTTAAATTCATCATTTATCTTTCAGATTTAGCAATCGTCTAGCACTGTACTGAATCAAATTTATTACCTTGAAGGTACCAGTACATGGTGAAGACGCGTAGCACAGACTACACGCTGCCATCACCAGAGGTTCCACCATTGGGATCAGACGACGAGGAGAACAATATTCATGATCAACCTGAGGATATAGATTCGGACCCTAAACTAGAAGCCATGGCTGAGGAACAAACAATATGGGAGAAGATAAAGGCTTATTCCTCGTCAGCATCAAAGGGGCTGATAGAAAAATAGGCAGTTAACATTCCAACCTATAAGATTGATCTAACACTGATAAACTTGGTCAAGTCTCAAGCATTTCACGGGCTGAAGAATGAAGACCCAGTTGCACACATCAACACTTTCATGGAAAATTGCGATATGATCAAGATAGATAGGTTTCCACAGGAGACACTGTATTTGAAACCGTTCCCCATCTCTCTTGCAGGTAATTCACATGAATGGCTGCATAACCTAGATGATGAGACCGTCGAGACCTGGGATCAAATGATCGAGGTTTTCTTTGAGAGATTCTTTCCACCGGAGAAAACCAATGACCTAGTACGGAAGATCCAAAATTTCTGTCAAAGGGCTGGCGAGACATATTCTGAGACGTGGGAGCGTTTCCAGATAATGTTGTGGAAGTGTCTACATCACATGCTAGATAAAGAAAAACAAGTGAAGATCTTCTACTTTTCTTTAAATGAGCACGACAGGAGCAATCTAGACTCAACAGGTTCCAGGTTCTTCTTGAACAACACTGGCGCTAGGTGATGGGAAATCCTGAAGAATATAGCTAGAAAGCAATCATGGGGCGACAGATACACACCAGAGTAGGTTCGAGTCGCAGGTGAGTCAAAGGCTATCAAGGATCTGAATGAGAAGATGGACTTATTAGCCAAGAAATTGCTAGCAAAGGAAGACAGATAATCTGATGATGAGGCGCAAGTGAAATTTATGCGCCAGCAACAGGGGTACAGAAACAATGATTATTCTTGGCGGAAAGATAAAAAAATTTCATGGAAGAACCCAAACAATTTCCTGCAGGACCCTGATGCCAAACCACAAACGTCGACAGAGGACACGAGCAATGAGTTGCTCAATCAAGTAATCAAGCAGAATCAAGAACTCATGAGCACGTTTGGCCAACAGATTAAGCAACAAGGAGAATTTATGAATCAATTTGGGAAAACTTTACAAAGTCATGGAGCTCATATGAGGTCACTCGAGACATCTTTAGCATAGATGGTGGCAGAGATTCCAAGCTTGAAGAAGCCAGCGCAGTAAGGTTTTCCCGAAAATACAAACATTCCAGGAGGGAATTAGCAAGCCAAGGCAATTTTGTTGCGGAGTGGAAAGAAGATTTTAAACCCCAGGGCCGATGAACTGAGCATACCCCAGCCAGAAACCACAGGTGAGGCCACAGAGGAGGTTACAATCACAGAGCCGATGAAGGATGCGGTATAGGATGCCACACCAGAACCCATTGTTGAGGAAGAGACTCAAAAGAGGACACCATATGTGCTGCCACATCAGAGGGCACAGACTGTCCCAGTCCCATATCCAAACAGTTTGAAGGCTAAGAAAGTGGACACTCAGTTCAAAAAGTTTCTAGATAGTTTTAGGAAACTTTCTGTCAACATTCCACTGTTAGAAGCAATAGAGCAGATACCCTCTTATGGCAAGTTTCTAAAAGATATAATTACAAAGAAAAGGAAGATTCCTGATACTGAGGTGGTGGTTCTTAAAAAGGAAGTGAGCGCCTTCATTTTAGGCACATTACCACCAAAAAGACAAGATTCGAGCTGCTTCAATATTTCGTGCTACATCGGCAAGGTGAAATTTGGCGAAGTACTGTGTGACTCTGGGGCAAGTATTAATTTGATGTCTCTTTCTACTTTCAAGAAGTTGGGACTTAAAGAATCGAGACATAGCAACATGATGATTCAGCTAGCGGATAATTCAGTGGTTAAGCCGTATGGTATTTGTGAGGATGTACTCGTTAAAGTTGATAGGTTTGTATTTCCAGCAGATTTTGTGGTAATGGAAATGCAAGATGACCAAGGGAATGAGCTACTCCTTGGAAGACCCTTCCAAGCTACTGCAGACATGATACTCGAAATGGGAAGAGGTCGTTTGACATTGGGAATAGCGGATGACATATTTGAAATGGTTATGCCCACAAGTACAACACAATCACAGGAAAAGGAGCAATGTCGCATGGTGAAACATTTTGATGAAAACATTTCTCTTTGTTTAGGGAAGCCATTTCTACATATGGTCCATGTGATGACCAAGGTAGATAAGGGGACACTGGCTGTAGATATTATGGAACAAACCAAAGTTGTTTCTCTTTGCAGAGCTGTGGGTTATCCAAATGATGAAGAGGAGGAAATTCCTCTGTTTACTGAAGATGATGCAATAGCAAGTTCTGTCCTTGACGCATATCCAAAATTGCCCCTTGAAGCTTGCCTTGTTAACATAATGCATGACTGGATGAGAAGCAAGTCGTTACAAGAATGTGTCAAGATGCTTCAAGTGCTTTTGTGCTATTATGCCAAGCATTATGAAGATCTTGGGCCCCTCCCTCCACCGCTTCAATCATCATTGATCAATCCACCAGAGTTAAAACTGAAGCCACTGCCTCCTCATTTGAAATATGCATTCTTAGCCGATGATGAAAGACTACCGGTGATTATTTGGGCATATCTGAGTGCCGAGGAAGAGGAGCAGTTGATGATTGTGCTGAAGAACCACTGTGGCACATTCGGGTGGTCAGTTGCTGGTATTAAGGGGATCTCCCCTACACTTTGCCAGCACAAGATCTAGCTCGAGGAAGGAGCCAAGTCTGTGATTCAGCCACAACGTCGACTCAACCCGAGCATGATGGAGGTCGTCAAGAAGGAAGTGATGCAGGCATCATTTACGCTATTTCAGATTCGACGTGGGTAAGCCCCACACAGGTAGTCCCTAAAAAGGGGGGAATGACTATCACTCATAACCTATTAAACGAATCGGTCACGACCCGATTGGTAATCGGGTGGCGTGTGTGCATTGACTATCGTCGATTGAACTCCGCTACATTAAAAGATCATTTTCCTCTTCCATTCATCGATCAAATTTTAGAGCGACTAGCTGGTCGATCTCATTTTTGTTTTTTAGATGGCTACTCCGGCTACAATCAGATCTCCATTGATCCTAAGGACCAAGAGAAGTCTACCTTCACTTGTCCTTACGGAACATTCGCATATCGCCGTAAGCCTTTTGGCTTGTGCAACACACCAGCAACCTTTTAGCGCTGCATGCTCGCTATTTTTTCTGATATGGTGGAGCGTTGTTTAGAGGTTTTCATGGACGATTTTTCCATCTATGGTGCGTCATTTGATGAGTGCCTATACAATTTGGATAAAGTCTTACAAAGATGTGAGGACACGCATTTAGTTCTCAACTGGGAAAAGTGTCATATGATGGTTAGTGAAGGAATTGTGCTGGGACACAAGGTGTCTAGCAAGGGGCTGGAGGTGGATCTAGTGAAGATTGATTTGATTTCAAAATTACCCCCACCTAATTCGGTTAAAGGGGTAAGGAGTTTTCTCAGTCATGCAGGATTTTATCGCCTCTTTATCAAAGATTTCTCGAAAATCGCTAAACCATTGTTTGAATTGCTAGAGAAAGATGCGATGTTTGATTTCAATGAAAAATGCTTGCATGCTTTTAATGTACTGAAGGAAAAGTTAATTTTTGCACCGGTTGTTCAAAAGCCAGATTGGACTAAGCCTTTCGAGCTCATGTGCGATGCTTTGAATTTTGCAGTAGGGGCTGTTCTTGGGCAGTGTTTTGAGAACAAACCCGCGTTGATTTTCTATGCATCAAAGACCTAAAACGAGGCACAAGTTAACTACACCACAACTGAAAAGGAACTTCTCGCTGTAGTTTTCGCATTCGAAAAATTTTCGCAATATCTAGTAGGGTCAAAAGTTATGGTGTGGATGGACCATGCCGCCATAAAATACTTGATGGAAAAGAAAGATGCCAAACCTAGATTTATTAGGTGGATCTTATTGTTACCAGAATTTGACATTGAAATCAAGGATAAGGTAGGAATTGAGAATGTGGTTGCGGACCACTTGTCTAGGTTAGAGCGGGTAGATGAGAAGGATATTAATATACCCATTACCGAGACATTTCCTGACGAGCAAATCCTTTCTTTAAAATCCAAGGATCCATGGTTTTCATATATTGTTAATGATCTTGCATGTAAAATAATCCCAGATGATTGGACTTATCAAGAGAAAAAGAAATATTTCCATTCTTTGAGATATTATTTCTGGGATGATCCCATCTTGTTGAAGCAATGCAGGGACGGCGTTTGTGCAGGTGTGTACCGGAGATAGAATATGACAGTGTACTTAGTCACTGTCATACACTGCCAATCGGTGGTCATCATGCGAGTTCAAGAACGGCGGCCAAGGTGCTAGAGAGTGGTCTTTATTGGCCTACACTCTTCTGAGATGCCTACGACTATGTGCGAAGATGTGATTCCTATCAAGGAGCAGGTAATATTTCCAAGTGGCAAGAGATGCCCCTCAACGTGTTTCAAGAAGTTGAGGTATTTGATCTGTGGGGCATCGATTTTATGGGACCCTTTTTGTCCTCAAATTCTAATTTATACATTTTACTTGTTGTTGATTATGTATCAAATGGGTAGAGGCAATACCCACAAGGACTAACGACACTGCTGTAGTGTGCATATTTGTAAAAGATCACATTTTCTGCAGATTTGGTGTGCCAAGGATGACTATTAGCGATGGAGGCACCCACTTCAAGAATCAAAAGTTTGCTGTGTTATTGAGAAAGTACGAGGTGAAGCAAAATGTTGGTACCCCGTACCACCCGCAGACCCATATAGGACCGCATTTAAGACACCTATATGCACTACACCTATTAGGTTGGTTTATGGGCGGGCCTGCCATTTACCGGTAGAGCTGGAACACAAGGCGCACTGGGTGCTAAGGAAGCTTAATTTGAGTTATGATGAGGTAGGGAAGAAGCAAATGCTATAGCTCAATGAGTTAGATGAGTTGTGGATGAACGCTTATGAGAACTCGAGGATTCACAAAGAGAGAACAAAACAAATTCACGATCGTCACATTCAATTGTGTGTTATCAAAAAGAGAGATCGTGTGTTACTGTTTAACTCGAGGATGAAGCTGCATCCCAGGAAATTGAAATCCCGGTGGAGTGGACCTTTTGTTGTAGAGGAGGTACGGCCACATGGTGCCATCATGGTGCGTGATGAAGAGATGACGTTTCTAGTTAATGGTCAAAGGTTGAAGCTTTACTTTGGCGAGGACTACACGAGGAAAGTGCATGAGGTTAAACTCATGGCACTTAAGAATGAATGAAGAGTTTGAGTGTGTCTAGCCTAAGACGTTAAAGTAGGGTGCTTGTTGGGAGGCAACCCAACCATCGATAGTTTTAATTTGTAGTTCTTTCATTTTCTTTCACATTTACAAGTTAGTTTTGTGTAATTTCATTTTTGTGTGTAAAAATAATACCTTAATCATTTTGTTCAGTGTGTAGTACTGAGACAGAGTCAATACCATCGACCACAAGGTCGATGGTAGCGACATGGCTATAGGGAAGTGGCTGTAGAAAATGTTCTGAGTCGATACCATCAATGGCCTCGTCGATGGTATCGACATACCATCAGCGACTTCGAACAAAAAGATAGCTCCGGGTCGATAGTATCGAATACAAAGTCGATACTCACGAGATCCCTGAAGATTTACAGAAGAATTCGTCTCAGTGATCTCGATACCATCGACAACCCTGTCGATGGTATCGACACGACAATAGTAAGGAAGCGGCATCCGGGCCTCGCGAGGGTAATCGAACCATGAAGAGTCAATACCATCGACACACAAGTCAATAGTATCGACGCGACATGTCACTGATCCGCGAGAAGAAATCAACGGAGCCCGCAATTTTCATAAGTCGGTCCATGGGAAGGGTCGATACCATCGACCCACGTCGATAGTATCAACGCGTCACCGATCTGGGCCCCCAAATCCAGCAATCGACAACAGTCGATAGTCGCAAAGAGCGGATCGCGCCTTCAGGTGTCGATTCCATCGACACCCCTATCGATGGTACCGACGAGGCAGCAGTAGCGACAGGATCAATTATAAAAGGAAGGGTCGTTTCACAACTCTCTTCACACCTTCAAAGCTTCTTCCTTCAACTTGTGCTTTGAGCATTGTAGAGTGACCGGAGGCCTTCATCGAGCATCAAAGGATCGGGATATCTTCACCGAGCTTTGCACCGAGCGGAGATTGTCTTCTCCGACCTTCATCGAGCTCTATCTCTTATTCCCCCTTCCTCTTTGTTCACAATGGTGAGGATGGCAGGAGCTTCTTATTCACGGGAAGTCCCGATGGAGATTGCGACGTTCGTTCCTCCACCACCCGGCTCCATTCCTCGTCTGAGGGTCGTTCATCCCTCGGCGGAAGTAAAGAATATATACGAGGAGCTGCTCAAGCGAAAAATTGAGACAACCCGATATGTTGATCGGACCATGATCCATGACCTCAGATTTGAGGCCAACCTCAATTATGTTCTCCAGGGGCAAGCGCAACATACGAGCAGGAGGTCTGACGAGGTCCAGTACCATGCTGAGGGCCACCCCTTTTTCGGCGAGTGGCCGATGTACAAAGAACTGGTGGCGGAGTTTATGGCATCACTTGACATATGTGTCGTGCCTAACGACCTTATCGCCACTGGTCGGGAGTGGATAAAGGGGCGAGTTTCTTTCCGGTTCTACAACAAAAACTACACCCTCACCCTCCAACAATTCAATTCAATCTACAACTGGTATCATTCTCCGAATCAGCACAGGAGGCCAGACAATCAGACGGATTATGATGAAATCTTTGCCCAGCTGGTGACCGCGCCTCCAGGAAAGTCCTCCAGTTATCATAACGTATCCATAGCTAATTTCGAGCATCCATTTGTGCGGATTCTACATCGCATGATGTGCACTACTCTTTTTGCTCGAGGCGATCTTTCTCTCAGTAAGTTTCAGGAAACGGACTTGTTCTTTCTCTATAAGCTGTTGAAATGAGAAGAGCTCAACTGGGGCGCGTTTTTCTTGACGCGTGTGCTGGCCGTACGGAGGAGTACTAGACGATCTCTTATCCACTTTGGGGGGCTTATCACACCGCTCGCTCTCTATCTTGGGTTGGATTTTTCCCTACTCACTCCGCTGGTCAACATGAATAAAGTCAACCTGCATCACCAACATCGCTTCAATCTTCTTACGCTCCGTGATGGCGTGGTCTATGCACATTGCCATGTCAACCAAGAGTACCAGGAGTGTGCGCTTCCAGATCCCATCTTCCACATCCAGGGAGCTCAGCACTTTCGGTGGCCCATAATCACCATCGACGATTCTGACGAAGAAGAAGAAGGTGACGACAACGACAACAATAATGATGATGGCAACGAGCATGAGGAGTAAGAGGATGCTTTCACTCCTCTTCATGCATGAGTGGCACCGTGGAAGCATCCACGCTTCCACCCAGGTGCATCATCATCTTCGCAGCCTCTGCCACCACAACCCTCTCAACAAGGAGAGGATGTCTATTCTATGCAGGGAATGTACTCCATGCTACAGGAGATCCAACAGACCTAGCAGCAGCACACCGCCTCTTTTGCCAGTATTCAGGAAACTACGAACCGGTTATTCTTAAATCAGCAGGCCATCTATGAGAACGAGCACCTCCTCCTCGCCAACTAAGAAAATATTCATGACAGGTTGCATAGTATGGAGATGCAACAACAACCGTTCTATGATCATTACTAGCGCCAAAACTACTTCGGAGGATATCTACAACCTCCGCCCATGCCCCCATATGATCCAAATTTCTAGGGGCAATATCCATCATGGGATCCCACCGCCCCACAGTACCCACCACCTGAACAATGAATGGTATCACTATTCCACCTGTTAAGATTGTTTTTTACTATGAGGCCATAGTCGAATTCAAGCTTAGCGAGAGGCTATGGAACAATTTCTATCTTTTTCTATCTTTTATTCTTAGTTTTTATCATTTATTGCCTTTTCTTTTATTCTAGCAATTTTCTTAGTTTTTAGGATCCACATGCTATCTAGTGTATCCGTGGATGTCTAATTTAATGTGTCATCTCTTTGTTTGTCACATGGGAGTCATGGGTCAATTTGAATTTTTTTAATGAAATTGCAAGCTTGCTTTGTTTAAACTTGAGCGTATGACTTAAGAAAATAATTGGGTTTGTCAACTTTAAAACATAAAACCACAACTGTGCATGCCTATGATTCAAGAAAAGTGGACGGAATTAGATGTTGAGCCTAAACTAAACAAATGGTAATGAGACTTTAATCTAAAATGAAGAGAGAGAAACCTCTTGATTTTACACATGTTAGTAAGGAGGAACATATAATATCTTCCAATGGTTCTGTCAATTAATCGTGTGATCTATCCACTTCATCTTATCTACACTCCACCATAAGAATTGGGAGCACTATACAATTTGTCATCTCTTGATTGCATATCATGTAGATATGATTGCATTGTAGTTAGTGTTTACAATTGTTGCATTGAAAAAATAAGAAAAAATGTTGCATTATAATCCTACATTCAAAAATTTTAGAGTGCATGTCAATGTCATTTTAGTTGCATTTTGCATGATTTTAATCATCTTGTACAATGATGTGTCTTGCTTCTTCTGCAAATAAAGGACTTATTTTCTACTCTCTGAAAAGTTAAGAAAAAAAACAATAGATATGTGAATAAGCCCAAGAAAAATCTATTGAAAATTGCATCTTGTTCTATTAAGAAAGATAAGGGCTTGGAAAAAAATATGAAGATCAAAGGGAGAAAGGAATTTGTTCACATGCAGAATAAGAAGAACAAGCACATGTGTAGTTATGTAGATATTCTGTCTCTCATTGGGATAGAATGATAGTGCATGCATCATTCCACCTAAAATGTAGCATTAGGACATTTTCACGTGCATTTTACATCATGATAGGTCATTAATTTTTGTGTGCATGATTGACTGTTATGTGCTTCCATTTCTTCCACAACCACCTATTCCATCCACCCGTTGCTCTAATTGGTAGGCCACCTGTGATTATCTCCTCATTCATTAATATCGGGAGATCTGCTTCCATTTAGATGGTAGTTAGGAAACGAGTAACATAGATAGAAGATCACAAAGATGCACCAAGCCTGAACCAGAGGATTTTATTATATTAACTGCCTTATTTGATAGTGTTCATCAATCTTGGGGTGGATATCTCTTATGGATGATCATTGTCGCCAAGAGGGTAATTACCATTCTGTGGTTAGTAAGGGCCGGTACGTGAATGTCTGGTGGGGATCATATGCCAAGGTCTGTTGTGATAATCTATTCTTTAGTTGATCCTCACAATTTTATTCTATAGCTTTGCTGCTCGAGGATGAGCAATGTTTAAGCTTAGGAAAGTTTGATGCGAGGATTTTGAGTCGCTTTTATAGACTTGTTTTACATGTGTTTTATGTGTTTATTAGTCACTTTTGTGGTTAGTATCGCATGATTCATTCGCTTTAGTCTATAATCTCATTTCATATCGAATATCTCATATTTTGTCTTTTTGGTCATAAATGATCATATTGATATGTTCTAGCATAGTTGGTTTGGATTTATCTTGCAATTTCAGGAAGAACACATATACACAGTTGTCGATACCATTGACATCCGTCGATAGTATCGACACAGTCACAGTGAGACAGCTGCAAGGAGCCAAGATGAGTCGATACCATTGACTGGGAGGTCACTGGTAGCGAGATACCTACAACAAGCCAGCAATCAACTGGTCGATACTATCGACACAAAAGTCGATACTATCGACATTGCACAACTTCATCGTCGGAATGGTGACAAAACTGACGCCTAAAGGTGTCGATACCATCGACCCGAGTCGATGGTATCGAGTCTGCATCAGGCGGAACGTTAAAGAAAAAAGAGAACGAGCCGATACTATGGCGGGTCGATACCATCGACCCGCGACAATGGTATCAACACCGTCAGATCAGTTTTTGTTTCAGATCAGCCCGAATCAGACGGTGGTGATCTTTTGGTGACCTAAAGTGGTCCATATACCTAATTTCAGCGGCCCTAAGGAGGGTATCACATCATTAGCCGCTGCATAAGTCCCGAGGAGAGGTAGAGAGAAGAATGGAGCTTAGAATCACGCCCCGATCATTCTGAGAGCGGCAGAAGATGATTTCCACCGCTGGAAGGCTATGAGTCGTGCACTCTACATCAAGGAACGCCTGAATCTTCTCCGTTTAGGGGTTTACATCACTTTCATTCACATTTCTCCATGTTTTCCCTTTCTCTCATCATGTCTTTCATTGAGATGAACATGCAGGGCTAATCCCCTTTGTCTTTAGGACCGGGAATAGCTCAGGTAATCGTTGTATGACATTTTAACCATAGTAATTCATATTTTGTCTCTTAAATCCGTGGTATGATTTCGTTTTCTCCAATATATCATTATGATTGATCACCCTAATGATAATATAATGCCTTTAATTACTTTGAAAGAAGAATTAACAGTTGAAAAGAGACGAAATTCACATCAACTAATAAATCCTTTGAACAATGTGATGTACGGTTAATGGTGGAAACCCAGAGTTTGGTCTTCATGCACCTAGTTTAGGGTATAGGTTACTACTACCGTGGAACTGACCTAGATTTAGGTAGTGAATTGTATCACGACAGTGAGCAATTTTGACTACAAGCCACTTCCCGGAATGAGAGATGGATTTGATTAATTATGTAGGAATGAATACAATGAGAACCCATGGTGAAACCGCAATCCTAAAGATTCCCATCTAAATTGATTAAACTAAACATTTAATCAATTGCTTTGTTTTCTTTTATTTTTCTTTTATTTTTCAATCAACTCCCAAACCTTTTAAATTGGTCTAGCTGATCACGAGTAGTTAGTAAGTAGTCTACTGACATTTCAGTGTCCCTGGGTTCGACTCGGGCCTCACAAAGGCCTATATTACTCTGACGTGTGCACTTGCGTTATACGCACGGTAAAATTGTGTCACTAACCCTATTTGTTTTACTTAAGTAAGTTTCTTAGAACTTTAATCTAATCCTTTGAGGTGTTTTGTTATCATGTGACATGCTTATGTTTCAAGTTTGGTTCTGTTTGAATGTTGGTTGACCAATGTTTGCTTGTTTTGGACCAATGTGCAATTTACCCAAGATGAAGGGTTATCTTGAAATATGTCACATTATGAGTGTGCCCTTAGTGCTATATCATCATAAGAGAGAGAATGATGCTATAAAGTACCTTGTGGAAAGCCTAAGTTCCAAGTTGAGCTTGTATGGTTGATGCTTGTGCTTTATGTGCTAGTTTTGGAGTAAGTTGCAATTTACCCAAAGTGAAGGGTTAACATGCAATTTACCATATCTGGAGTGTTATCTCTAATGTTTGACATCATCTAGAGGATAAAGGAAGAGTTGGGCACCTTGTTTGGATCTTGGTTGTATAGTAACATCCTTAGTGATGTTTTGGAGCACATGAGTGAGGTATGTTTTACTCATAGATTGGTTATCTCAGGTTAAAGAACCTTAGAGAGGCTGCCTTTCAATTTGTGAATTATGTAGGGTTGTTCCCTATTAGTTTTTGGGTGTGTAGAGTTGTGCTCTATTGTTTTGAGAGTGTGTAGAGTTGTGCTCTATTGATTTGTGAACGTGAGGAGTATGCCCTATCGGTTTGTGAGTATGTTGGGTTTTGCCATATCGGTTTGTGAAGGGTGTAGAGCTTTGGCATATCGGCCATGATCTTGGAAGGATACCTAGAGGACGAGATCTATCCTATATCTTATCACCACTTCTTGCATGTTGTTCCATGTGGTCCCTTTCTCATGGACAAGTGTCACCTAAGATCCTAAGGTGATGACACCTCTTGTTTGATCTCTCTTCCTTCCCTCTAGTATATGAACCCCTTCTCCTTCACACAAGTAAAACTTTTTCATCCATCCTTGGTCTTCTCCTCTTGGTGAACGAGTTTGAAAGTTTAAGGAGCTATAGTAAGCCCCCATGGAGCTTGGGAGGTTGAGTTCCTTGCTCATGGTGATTTCTTGTTCAACTTCCATCTTGGTGAGTTATGTTTCTCTGATGGCTATTCCTTTGAGCTCTCATCTTCATCTTCTTCTTCCTCTCTCGGCCATGGATCATACCTTGGATGAATATTGATTAGGACGTGATTCTCCCTCTTTTCTTTCTTCTTGATCTACCATAACCATGGCATATTCTTCTTCTTTCTTTAGGTGATGTTGAGGTCGAGTTAGGACTCTTGATGGATCATCTTCAAGTGGAGGAATGTGTGCTTTGGAGCTTTGATCATGGAATCTTGGACTCTGGATAAATACCTTCTTTAGGTGAGTTATATAACTCTAACCTCCTTTGTTATTATCACTCTTTATATGCTTAAGTTGTTCTTCATCTCTAGATCATGTGCCTCTTATATGTTAGTAGTTAGTGATTGTTTTGAGGACTATTTTGATGAAAGAACTCCATTCAAGTTTCTACCCATATCTTGTTGTTTCTTGCATTGTTAAGTAGATGGACTAGTGATCAAGTTTCCTAAGGTTGAAGATGACTAAGTCGACACTTAGGTGGTGAATGGTCTTCATGACTCATGATGCTAAAATCAACACAACATTTCACTAGTCATCATGACTTGGGAGTACTTAGGTCGATAGGTTTGGATAAGTGCTAAACCGTCACACCCTATAAGGTGACCAAACCGATATGAATGGTTAGGCTGACATGCCTTGAAGAGGAGTTAACCCATCATGCTCTATAGTTTCTTAGATCTATGTGTTGCCAAACTAATAAGCTTGATGGTTGCTACCTGGCATGCCCTAGATGGGGTTAGGCCAATATGCCTTCTTAGCCCATCATGACCATTAGGACATGTGGTGTGAGTTGGTCTTCTTGAGTGCTAGTCATGATGCCAATGATTGAGAAAATGGTCACCATGACCTAACCATAACCCTAACCCTAAGCAACCTGTCACACTATGTGATGCCCAACACACCATATGTTGCCCATCACACCCTCAATAGGTGATGCCCAACACCTCTTCAAATTGTTGATTCCCAACACACCTTCAAGAGGTGATGTCTGTCACACTTTCAAGAATGGTCAATCGATACACTATAAGGTGGGTTCAACTGATACACCTCATTGTGATTTAAACTGATACATTTCATGGTGGTCTGTACTGATACCTTAGATGAGATAACTTGACATACCATAATATGGTCAAGTTGATATAGGTGAATGAGGTGAAACTAATATCACATGATGAGGGTTGAAGAGTAGGCTTGGATACTCAATGATGTGTACATATGCACAATGCATAACATAGAAGAATGTTGTTTTGGAAAAAATATGATTAATCTTAACTGCTTCTCCTACATATTGTGCAACATAGAATTTTGTTACTATCAATGCCCCCCCCTTAACTAAAGAGCTTAATCCTAAACACTTTGAAAATGTAGGAAGTAATGGATGCAGGATTCAATACTTGAATATCCATATGATCACCTTAATTATGGAATAATATGACCCATGTTCTCATCTTAATGAAAGATTATAATCCATGGCAAGTGTCAACTATATTTCCTTTTTATATCTTAACTTGTGTAGTAATATTAATGATACAACTATGTGAATATAAATGATGGTGGTGATAAGCCTTGTGGGAATAAAAGGTGACAACATTTCTGTAAAAATTGTATAAACAAGACTAATGACCTTATAGGTGCCTTGTGGATATTTTGAAGTGAAACCCTCTAGTTATGTAGTTAGACTCTCCTTAGTATGATATGTGGTTAATGATTTGTAATAAGTAATAATGTATGGGTCACCTAATGATGAAACATCACATTGGTGCAGTAGTAAACATGTTTTATATAGTGCAATGTTGTAGCCCACACACAACTTAATGAAGATGATATATATATATATATATATTTATATATTTATATATATATATATATATATATATATATATATATATATATATATATATATATATATATATATATATATATGCATTTATGAAAAGGTGATACACGGTACTGATGGTACGATGATTGACTCATATCTAACTAATGATGTTGAAACCTAAATCAATTTCAAGAAAGTGGGAATTGGTGTAATTAGGGTTTGCTGGTATAACCATGAGGCAAAACCCTAATCGGTTATATGTGAAGAGCATTGACCCAAATTCTAAAAGTAGGTCACATTATTGAATGTGTTTGAATAGAAAGAATGATATTGTTCTCTCTCTTAATCACATGGCTTTAACCTAGAGGGTTGATTGGGAGTTATCACTTGTGAATACCATGAAGATGGTTAAATTATATTAAGCTTTGGATATGAATCTGGATAAGGGGATACGTGATGTATGAATATGTGAATGTGCATACTGGGTTACATTGATTAATTCTTATCCTTATACACTCCAACTTATGGGAGGTAGTGCATGTCAGGGATCTGAGATCTCATGATGCTTTGCTTGCTTTAATTAAAGGTGTTTAATGTGTTTTGACATATTCTCTCTCTGAACATAATGACTAATGGTTGCCATGGCAAGTACATGTGATGTGGCATGAGTTATACATATATGCTCAATGAGGCATGATGAGATAACCATGAATCACAAGCGTGATGAGATGGGTCTTAGGACCTGGCAAGGGTTTAGTTCTTGCATGAGGTGATATCCTCTAGTACTATAATGAGGGATTGATATCCCATGAAAATATGTTGATGATGATAGAATTATGGCTGGCAGAGATACAATGTTATGAGATGATGAGAAACAATTGTAGTTTATGTAATGATATTTGTTGTTGTAATGCTATGCCCTTTCTTTTGAAGAATTTGTTTGTGGTTTATATGTTGTAAATTGATTGATGTTAAAAGACACTTTAATTGGTCTAAGTAAATAAGTGGAATCTAATCATGTAGTTTGACATGTGCCATAGATCCATTCAGTATCAACATTTGTTCGGTGGTGAAACCAGTAACTCCTATGGGAAACTTGGAGCACATATTGTTGAGTTTGCAAGGACATCTTGGTAACCTAATATCAAGTAATAGAGGATTGGTCGTGGTTCATATCCTAGAATAGTGTGCGGCTTTGGGCCATATCGCAGTGATATGTGACACAGGATTGATTGTGGGCCATACCCTAGAAGAGTGTGGTTGTGGGTCGTAGCTCAGTTTCACTAGCGTCATGACTTGTACCAAGGTGAGCTAGGTTTGCACAGCTGGACTATATGTCACTGGAAGTAGTTGAGTTGTTATGTCACTACATGTTCACTCATACTGAACGAGGGGATGAGGTCATGGGTTTCGGCTCTTCCACTAGTCCTTGTATGGCATCGATTTTAACTTAGCAGTGGTCGGTAAGATTTGGGTGGTACAACTCAAATCCTTAGGGCATAATAAATATGTAATCAACCATGTATTGTGCATCTATAGGATCAAACATGAAAACATTGGATGAAGCCTTACCTTGCTTTTATGTTGTTTAGTTTACAACAGTTATACATGTTCTTCATATTCCTTTTTAACTATTAACTCTTCTATCACTCGTTGCCAAGTGTGTGTTACTACTCTATTTACTTCATACATGAGATATATGTCATTTAGTTAATTATGTTCAATATGATCAGTAAGATAGTCTATCTGCTTAGTTATTTGTAATAATAATAAAGTTGGCGGAGAGTTATATCTCTTGTGAGACTTTGTCTCACCCCATTGGTTAAATAGCTTTTTTACGCAGACGTGCATGCCGAGTTAAAGATCATGTGGCTGAGGATAATAGGAGAAGAAAACTACACCTGGTGGATCATGGTATATGAAAAGTGTCTAGTAATAGAGTCATATGTGTCGTTCCTATACACTTCGGTCCTTGTGGTGTTTTTGATGTGTTTTGTAGACATGATGATCGATATGTGATTTTTGGATTATGTGTGTCACAGATCTATTCTTACCCTAATCCCAATCCCACTATCCAAATTGGCAGTATTAAAGGGATTAGAGCGCTCGATCCCTGAGTGGCCCAAAAATCACACACAGATAATATGTCAAAATGAAATAACATTCTTCTTTATTAAAATGAACCAAATGGTTTAGTAAATAATGCTCGTAGGCAACATGGAAAGAGAAAAAGATAAGAAACTAGCCAACAACTAGATCCCTTTTACAATTAGCTCCCATGTAGAGTCCAGATTTGATGTATCAGTCTTTATTCCAGGGGATAAATGAGTAGATGAGTATAAATCTCTAGTTCCTTGCATTACCTAAAATCAAGACACAATGTCAATGTAATTGCACGGTATGCTATATAAAAACAAGTAAAACAGTTTAACTAGTATACTTGGCAGGACTTATGGTTCAAAAGTATATCGAACGATCTTCCAAAAACCAAAATGTTGTTCAACAACAATTTTATTACGAAATTCCCATTATGTTGTAATCAATAAGCATGCTTATATTATTTTGTGTGACTCTTTCACCCCAACGCGATGGGGGGGTTACCAGGCTCTTTCTCACCATAGGAGATAGGAGGTTAATGTACAACATCCCACCCTCCAAATAAGGGGGGTTTGTTTGTATTCAATATCAACATTATCAACATCATCATCAATATACGGGCAGTCATAGTGGGTATTGCAATTTATGTTTTCATGTTTTTCAAAATATAGTATAGGAAAAATGGAAGACTAATCATAGGGAACAATATCTCATCCAAATAAGTAGCCAAGCATACAATCAAGAGATACATAAAAGTATCTTCAATACAATCAAGGAGGAGTTATGTAATAGCATACCTTTCTAAATGAGTATTTGGAGTATAGATTCAAAGAAAGAGTAGATCAACCCCTTGAGTTAGATTCTAGATCAAAATATTGGATCAAGGGTCAAGATCATAGTTTTAAATAATCATGCTTCACTATTCAAGATTAGGGTTACATTTTCCTATCTTCTACCTTAGGGTTAGATCATCAACAATATTTCCAAATGTCTAACATTTCTTCAAGTATCAAGCATGTTTCATGAATGGATGACCTACCTAGGTATATTTAGGAACACATGCCAACCCTAATTATCATCATCATTCAAATCTCTAGATCATTTTCAATGGACTCAAAATTAGATCATGGAGATTCATGGTCAGACATATGATTAAGGGGTTTTCCAGATTAAGGTTAATCATCATTGAATCAAGATTAATCCTTATTTCAATGTATATGATTCATATTCTAGAGTAATGAATTAAGAAGGTTAGATCTAACCCTTATTCTGTCAAAATCCATTTGGTATCTCAATATGATCATTAGAATCAGGATTAAGGGTTTCTCAAAGATTGAACTCAATTTAGAGTCATTGATTACAACAGTATGAGCAAGAGATAAAAACTAGGGATAACGATGAGATTAACAAGGAATTAGACTATGTAAGTATTTGTAATGCATCCATTGGATTTTTCTAATCAATATTGACTATTTAATCAAATTATTTGGGGCTAGGATGCATTTCTTGTGATTTAAACAAGATATAACTATGTATTGCTAATATGGGCAGAGAGGGGGAGAATTACCAGAAAATGAAGGCCGAGAAAAGGTGATGGTCATTGGATTCCTCAATCAGTGTTGATGAGATCAGGATCTTATGGCTGGGAGGCCTTTTGTTGCTGATCACGTGCATGAGGATAAAGGAGCAAGGGAGGCATGAGGACCGTCGATCCAGGTATGGGTCAAGCGTTGACTCAGATCTGAGGGTTGCGGTTGATCATCCCAAATGAAGGAACACGCCCACGAGCAGGCTTGCTCTATGGTGGTGCACTGGCTGGAGAAAAAGGGGAAACACGAGAGAGGGAGAGGGAGAGAGGCAAGGTTCTTGTTGGATTCGTAAGGGCTCGCTGAGGGTGGAAGTTCGATTTTCATAGCCCAAGAGAGCTAGGTTTAGGGTTATCGAGGGGTTCTGCTCCCATGGCGGCAGTCGAGAGAGGCAACTCTCGCTTGCCCTCGATATGTAGGGATTTGAGGGGGAAAAGGGGTGTTCACATTTGGATTGGCGGGCAGACCATCCTGGTCCTTTTGATTTTTGAAACGAGTCAAAATTGAGCAAAAATGGGGTCTCAGACCCCTTGGTCTCCTCCCCGTTGATTGCGGGAGGTAGGGGACGACCCTGTGACTGCTCGATCAGGGCCCCGATCTACGAGTTCCTGATCTGAGGGTTAGGGATCACTCCCGCCCTACTCAAGAGATCGCTCGCTGGCTCTTAAAAGGGTGAAATCAAAAGAAAACAAAAAGGGATTAAGTGATTACACTTAAGAAAATCGTAGAAATTAGTAGGAGTGTCCAATTTGAGTGAAATTTGCACCATTGTTTCACAAAATTGTGTAGAATATATAGAGAAAGTTTTAGGAAAATATAATGAAGTTTGAGGAACGAATTTATTTCTTTGTGTAAGGTGATTATTAAACCTAATTAAAATGTTATAAAGTGTAAGCAAGTCACACTGGTCACCAAATTTTATATTTGAGTCTCAAAATTAATTATGTAGCTAAGAAAAATAGATTGGGACCAAGAGTGAATATAAGGAGGTCAAAATTGGAAATTGGACAAAAGTATGAGCAAAACTCACTTTATCACTTCCTCCCATCCTTATTAAGAATTTTGTCCTCAAAATTCAAACTTCTTTGAAAAGGTCAGGAAATTATTCCTCCATGTCAGACTTCAACTCCCAAGTAGCATCATCACTATCATGGTGCTTCCATGACACTTTAACCATCTTGATCTTCTTGTTTCTGAGCTCCTTGGTGTGAGTATCAAGTATCTTGACTGGAGCTTCTTGGTATACAAGGGTGTCCCTTAATTCAATTGGTTCATGATTGAGGACATGGCTATGATCTTTGACATACCGCTTCAGGTTCAACACATGAAAGACAATGTTCATCATGCTATATTGTGGAGGTAAAGAAAACCTATAAGCACATTCCCCAACACAGTCCAAAATTTCAAATAGACCCATATATCTAGGGCTAAGTTTTCCTTTGTTCTTTGTAATGGCTCGAATCGGTCAAATCTTTAGGAAAACATGATCACCTACTAAGAACTGAGTGTCAGTCCTGTGTGCATCAGCATAAGACTTCTGACGATCTTGTACCCTTTTCAACCTTTGCTTGATTAGGTTGACATTGTCAGAATAGAGTTGTAGTTCCTCATATTTTAGAATTCTTCTTTTGCCTACTTCATCCTAGTAAAGTGGAGATCTACATGGTCTTCCATACAATCCTTCATAGGGAGGCATGCCTATACTGGACTGGTAGCTATTGTTTTAGGCGAATTCAACGAGAGGAAGGTAGTGGTCCCAAGAACTGCCCCAATCAAGGATGCATGATCTCAGCAAGTCTTTGAGAACTTGGATTGTCCTCTCAGACTGTTCTTCAGTTTGTTGGTGATATGCAGTACTAAAATTGAGTCGAGTTCCTAGTTCTTCCTGTACTTGTCGCAACAAGTGAGAAGTGAACTTTGCATCACGATCTGATACAATAGATATAGGAATTCCATGCAGCCTGACTATCTCCCGAATGTACAACTCTGCTAGCTCTGGGATTTTAGATGTTGTCTTGTTCGGAATAAAATGGGTTGACTTAGTTAGGCGATCAACTACAACCCAAATGGCGTCACTCCCTTTCCTGGCCCTGGGTAGACCCACCACAAAATCCATGGTGATTTTTTCCCATTTCCACTCAGGGATAGATAGGCGTTGTAGAAGACCTCCTGGACATTGATGTTCAGCCTTAATCTGTTGGCAGGTCAGACACTTGGAGATGAAAGTAGCGATGTCAGTCTTCATATTCCTCCACCAGAAATGCCTTTGTAGATCCTTATACATTTAGTCGGTCCAGGATGCATAATATATTTTGACCCATGAGCTTCTCGTAACACTGTTTCTATCATGACTGAATCTTCTGGGACCCATATGCGTTGTTTATATCGGATTCCACCATCCATACTGATTGTCAGATGAGTTTGGGGCTTTTCTAGCAGCTTAGTCATTTCATCAAGGCTCTTGATTTTCTTTTGGGCCGACAGGATCTCGAACTGGAGGCCTGGTTTTACATGGATGATGGCCAATCTAAGAATGTTGCCCATACGCCTCGGGGCCCAAGGTGACATGACTTCCATGTTCTTCCATTCATTAGTAAAGATAGCAGTACATTTATCCTAGTTCCTGCTAAGTGCATCGGCCACCACATTTGCCTTACTGGGGTGGTAGGCAATGGTGAAGTCATAGTCTTTAAGATACTTGAGCCAACACCTCTATCTGAGATTGAGATCCTTTTGTGTCAGGATGTATTTCAGACTCTTATGGTTGGTGAGGGTGTCGAATGTGGCCCCATACAAGTAGTGTCACCATATCTTCAAAGCATATATGATGGCGGCATGCTCGAGGTCATGGGTTGGGTAGTTGACCTCATTTGGATTCAATTGTTGAGAGGCATAGGCAACTACCTTTATTTCTTGCATGAGGACACAACCCATACCAAACCTTGATGTGTCAGTGAAGATGACGAACCCATCATTTCCCGAGGGAAGAGTCAAGACAAGTGCAGTTGTCAGCTTTGGCTTTAGCTCTTGAGAATTAGACTCACACTCATTCGACCAGATAAATTGTTCGCCTATCTTGGTGAGCTTTGTGAGAGGCAAGGCAGTCTTATTGAAATTCTGAATGAAACATCGATAATAACCAGCAAGACCCAGAAAACTTCAAATCTCAGAAACATTTTTTGGGGCTTGCCACTCTAGAACAGCCGAGACTTTGGTGGGGTCAACAGAAATTTTCCCACCAGAAATTATGTGGCCTAATAACATGACTTTAGAAATCCAAAATTCACATTTTGACAAATTTGCATAGAATTTATGGGATTGGAGGATGTCAAGAACTTTGCGAAGGTGAATACGGTGTGATTCAGCATCAGTTGAATATATCAATATGTCATCAATAAAGGCTACTACAAACTCGTCGAGGAAAGGTTGGAAGGCATTATTTATCAAGTTCATAAACATGCCAGGGTCATTGGTCAACCCAAATGGCATGACAAGGAATTCATAATTCCTGTATCGAGCTCAAAAGGTGGTTTTAGGGATGTCTTCATCCATAACCTTGAGTTGGTGGTAGCCAGAATGAAGATCAATTTTTGAAAAGACATGAGTAGAACGGAGTTGATCGAAAAGGTCATCAGTTCCGGGTAGCGGATACTTGTTTTTCACCATATCTTGATTGATCATACGATAGTCAATACACATGTGAAGGGAACCATCTGTTTTCTTGACAAATAGAATGGGGGCTCCCCAAGGAGAGGTACTAGGGTGAATGAAAACCTTGTCAAGCAATTCCTACAACTGCTTTTTCAGCTCAGTCAATTCAGCAGGAGCCATCTGATAGGGTGCCCGAGAAATGGATGTGGTACCAGGTGCTAATTCAATAGAAAACTCAACATCACAATCTGGTGGTAGCCCAGGGAGCTCCTCAAGAAAAACACTCGAGTACTCCCGCACTATATCAATGTTTTCAAGGGTACTCGTATCAGGATTGACTATGGTTACAGTTGCTAGGTATGCTTTGCACCCTTTAGCTATCGAGTTTTGAGCTTTAATCAGAGAAATAACAACATTTTGATTTCGATCTTTCCTTCCAGGAATTACAAGAATAGGGAGGTTGGGTTTGGAAATAATGACTTTCTTGGCATGACAATTGATCAGGGCATGATTTTTATGGAGCCAATCCATCCCTAAAATAAGGTCAAAGTCTTCCATGTCTAAGATTATGAAATCTGACTCAGAACTACATTCAACATAAGATAGAGGGACTTTTTCGACAATATAGTAGGAGACCTTCATCTTCCCACTTGGGGTAATTACATCAAGTATGTACCCTAAGTCCCTTGTTTCAAGATTCAACACAGAGGCAAGATTCTAAGACATTAAGGTGTTTGTTGACCCAGAGTCAAATAGACGAACAAAAAAATGTCGGAGATTTGCATCATACCTACGTATACATATATTTTGTGTAAGGATTTTGTACAAGATAATCATGATACAATGTTTTGGAAATAAATTTGAATTTAAAAGGTACCTTCCATGAGTTTTTTTTCATTGTCCTTTACCTCATCTGCATTCATGGCAAAGACACGGGCATGTCGATGTTCACCTTTCCTGGCCCATGCTGGAGGAGGGTGGGGGCAGTTGTCTCTGAAGTGACCCTCCTATTTGCAGTAGTGGTAGACTGGGGACGGATACTTGCACTGGCCAGAGTGGAAGTTACCACAGTTGTGGCAATAAGGAATATTGGCATTCTGACCTTGACCCCTGTTTTGGCCAGGATTCTGGTTTTGTGCAGGACCATGGTTGTAATATTGGTTCTGGCCTTGATTGTAGTTCTGAGCAGGAGGATTTCCTTGGTTCTTCTGTCGATTCTTGTTCTTATTGCCACCAATATGGGGTTTTCCCTTCTATTCGGGTTTTGCTGGTATAACCTCAGTCAGGCCTAGATAGGCAAGGGTAGGTAATGGTTTCCTGTGTCCCATCCCCAGGATTCTTTACATGGATAAGGCATGGTCATAGGCATCTTGAAAATTTGTGGGTTTGGATGAGGATACAAAAGCTTTTAGGGTAAGGAAGAGCCCATCAATGTAGCGGTCAAGTTTTTGCTCTTCAGTGAGGTTGGTAACATGCCTCTCCATAAGGCAGAATTGTCGGCTATATTCAGCCAGTGTGTTAGTTCCTTGGGTAAGGGTGTGGAATTGTTTTTATTTCTCCTTTCTCTCAGATGTGGGTTGGAAATGGTTGGTGAAAATGGGTTTGAAGACTTCCCAATTGACAGGGATGACCTATTGTGACTGGATATAATTCTCCCACCACAACTTGGCCGCCCCCTTCAACTGGTAGGTGGCAAAACCAACCTTGTCTTGTTCAGGGCACCTCAGAACCCTAAAGGTGTTCTCCATGGACACTAACTAGGCATCAGCCTTGTATAGGACATCATCTTTGTCTTCCCCATAGAAGGATTCTGGGCTGAGTTTTAGAAAATCATGGATAGTGATGGGTTTTGGGTTATGGGTTGGCACAAGGGATGTTGTACGAACAGCTAGGTCATGGAGGGCATCCATAATGGCCTTCTATTTCATTTCCCACTCCCCCATATCGGTGGTCTTGTTGGCAGAACCGACATCTTCATCATCATTCATACGGGGCTTTTCCCCTTGTCTTTATTACCAGAGGTTCCTTCACCATCCCTATTATTCCTTGTTTTTGGGGCCATCTGCAAGTGTTCAACCGATATATGTTTTCTTATTTATAATTTTCAAAGAAAGAATATGATAGATCATGGAAATATTGCAACAAGTTTTCTCAATTTATTTTCAGATTTTAGTTGTTCCCAGCCTTAAACTACCCAAAATAGAGAGAGTACATAGATCAAGTCATGACACCTTACAGATAACGAGGAGATGAGAAGTCATCCTACTTCCTTATAATAGGTGGCTTGGGAAATCCTTAAGGAAGAGATAATATGCTAGAAGACTCTCTAGGGTTATAGGAAGTCCTTCCATCCATTTCTAGATCAACTAAGGCCAGGTGGAGTAGGAGGAACCTCAGCCACCGTGAAGATGGATAGGAGGAATTATGCTAGAACCCACTTTGTGCTCTTTCTAGACACCTCAGTTTTCACCATAGTGAATTTTAGGGCTTCCTTGGTTCAATGATTAAGGACATAATTTCACTAATGCATATGAAGTGTGTTATGGCTCTGATACCAACTATCATGGATCTGTTCTTACCCTCATCCCAATCCAACTGTCCAAATGGGCAGTGTTAAAGGGATTAGAGCACCCGTCCATGAGTGGCCCAAAAATCACACACAGATAATATGCAAAAATGAAAGAACATTCTTCTTTATTAAAATGAACCAAATGGTTAGTACATAAGGCCCATAGGAAACATGGAAAGAGAAAAAGATAAGAAACTAGCCAACAACTACATCCCTTTTACAATCAGCCCCCATGTAGAGTCCAGATTTGATGTAGCAGTCTTTATTTCAGTGGATAAACGAGTAGACGAGTATAAATCTCTAGTCCCTTGCATTACCTAAAATCAAGAAAATCAAGACACAATGTCAATGCAATTGCACAGTACACTATATAAAAACAAGTAAAACAATTTATTAGAAAACTAGTATACTTGGCACGACTTATGTTTCAAAAGTATATCGAACGATCTTCCAAAAACAAAAATGTTGTTCAACAAGAATATTATTACGAATATCCCATTATGCTGTAATCCATAAGCATGCTTATATTATTTTGTGTGACTCTTCACCCCAACGCGATGGGGAGGTCACCAAGCTCCTTCTCACCATAGGAGATAGGAGGTCAATGTACAACATCCCACCCTCCAAATAAGGGGGGTTTGTTTGTATTCAATATCAACATTATCAACATCATCATCATCAATATACAGGCAGTCATAGTGGGTATTGCAATTTATGTTTTCATGTTTTTCAAAATATAATATTGGGAAAATGGAATATTAATCATAGGGAACAATAGCTCAACCAAATAAATAGATAAGCATACAGTCAAGAGATACATAAAATTATCTTCATTACAATCAAGGAGGAGTTATGTAATATTGTACCTTTCTAAATGAGTATTTGGAATATAGATTCCAAGAAATAGTAGATCAACCCCTTGAGTCAGATCCTAGATCAAAATATTGGATCAAGGGTCAAGTTCATAGTTTTAAAGAATCATGCTTCACTATTCAAGATTAGGGTTACATTTTCCTATCTTCTATCTTAGGTTTAGGTCATCAACAATATTTCCAAATGTCTAACATTTATTCAAGTATCAAGCATGTTTCATGAATGGATGACCTACCTAGGTATATTTAGGAACACATGCCAACCCTAATTATCATCATCATTCATATCATTTTCAATGGACTCAAAATTAGATCAGGGTGATTCATGGTCAGGCATATGATTAAGGGGTTTTCCAGATTAAGGTTAATCATCATCGCATCAAGAGTAATCCTTATTTCAATGTATATGGTTCATATTCTAGTGTAATGAATTAAGAACGTTAGAAGTAACCCTTATTCTATCAAAATCGATTTGGTGTCTCAATATGATCATTAGAATCAGGAATAAGGGTTTCTCAAAGATGGAACTCAATTTAGAGTCATTAATTACAACATTATTAGCAAGAGATCAAAATTAGGGATAACGATGAGATTAACAAGGAATTAGACTATGTAAGTAATTGGATTTTTCTGATCAAGATTGACTATTTACTCAAATTATTTGGGGCTAGGATGCATTTCTTGTGATTTAAACAAGATCTGACTATTTATTGCTAATATGGGAAAAGAGGGGGAGAATTACCAGAAAATGAAGGCCGAGAAAAAGTGATGGCCATTGGATTCCTTGGTCAGTGTTGATCAGATTAGGATCTTGTGGCGGGGAGGCCTTTTGTTGCTAATCACATGCATGCGGATGAAGGATAAAGGGAGGTGCGAGGACCGTCGATCCAGGTCTGGGTCAAGCGTTGACTCAGATCCGAGGGTTGCGGTTGATCGTCCCAAATGAAGGAACCTGCCCACGAGCATGATTTCTCTGTGGTAGTGTACTGGCTAAATAAAAAGGGGAAATACGAGAGATGGAGAGGGAGAGAGAGGTGAGGTGTTGGTTGGATTCGTAGGGGCTCGCGGAGGGTGGAGGTCCGATTTTTATAGCCCAAGAGAGCTAGGTTTAGGGTTATCGAGGGGTTCTTCTCCCATGGCAGCAGCTGAGAGAGGCATCTCTCACTTGCCCTCGATATGTAGGGATTTGAGGGGGGAAAGGGGTGTTCGCATTCAGATTGGAAGACAGACCATCATGGTCCTTTTGCTTTTTGAAACGAGTCAAATTTGAGCGAAGACGGGGTCTCGACTCCCTTGGTCTCCTCCTCGTTGATTGCGGGAGGCAGGTGGACAACCATGTGACCACTTGATCAGGGCCCCGATCCGTGGGTATCTGATCCGAGAGTTAGGGATCACTCTCGCCCTACTCAGGAGATTGTTGGCTCTTAAAAGGGTGAAATAAAAGCAAACAAAAAGGGATTTTGTGATTCAACTTTAGAAAATCATAGAAATTAGTAGGAGTGTCCAATATGAGTGAAATTTGGACCATTGTTTCACAAAATTGTGTAGAATATATAGAAGAAGTTTGAGGACAAGATAATGAATTTTGAGGAATGAATTTATTTCTTTGAGTAAGGTGATTATTAAACCTAATTAAAATGTTATAAAGTGTAAACAAGTCACACTAGTCACCAAATTTTATATATGAGTCTCAAAATTAATTATGTAGCTAAGAAAAATAGATTGGGACCAAGAGTGAACATAAGGAGGTAAAAATTGGAAATTGGACAAAAGTATGATTAAAACTCACTTTATCATAGTGTGCCTATGGTAGTATATATATACATGTGGAACTGTTATCCTATATAATAGTTGATCAGAATATGTGGATGTAGCACCTTGAAAATATGTTATGAAATGCAAGTATTGGTTCTTGTGTAATAAATCTCAGCTCATGGTGCTTGTTGCAAATCGGTTTTAATTTCCTATGATTTTTGATAATTTGTTGTTTATGGTTGATCATGGTTTATGTTTTGAGTAATCTCACTTTGTGTGACAATGGATGTCACATGTTCACTTAGTGAAGCAATCTACTCAAGGTCTCAAACGACTGGTTCATGAGATGAACCGACGGGTTCATGGATCATTTCTATTGGATCTAGGATTTTTGTTGATGTCATGTTATGCATTAAATCAGATATTAAATGCCAATACAATTTTGATTGGGAAACATGATGAAACAACTAGTTCATGGGTTGAACTGATTGCTCACATGCCCCGATCGATTCACCTATGAACTGATTGTTTTGTCATTTGTAGGATGTGAAAATTCGTGAAATTTTGTCACCTTCGACTCTTACTCAGACTGGGAACCCTGACCCTTACCCTCCTATAAATAGAGGGGTATTGGGGGCTTCTCAAACACATCAAATATCTCTGAAAATTGTTTTCTTCTCTGGTTGTGGTAACCAAGAGAACCTGAGAAACTACTGATTAAAGGAGGGATAGCAAAGGAGAACAATTGTGGGAGAGCAAGTTGGTGCTAGTACACCAAATAGAAGGGACAACTCCTTGTTCATTCCTTTAGAAAGATAGGAGTTTCCAGTGGTCCGTGTGGACTACCATAGAGGTGAGGAGGCCATTTCTTGCTACTCGGATGACAAATTCAACTATTGTCTATTGTGAACAACTAGGAGGTCAATCCAGACATTGTCTAGGTGCAACTTGAAGAAAGTTGCATGCTACAGTGAGGACCCTTTCACTGGACTTGCTCTAGGATCAGGTATAAGATTTCAACCATCCTTTCCATTACATAGTTGTTTACACGATGTACTGGATAAAGGGAATATGTCAATTAAATATAGTTTTTGCACTACGTGCTCTGCTGCCATATTTCCCTACAACAAATTGGTGTATAATATGTATATTGGTGAGAATATGAATCTCTAGTAGAACAGGAACTAAAACTAAAACTAGATATAGAAATTTATATACTAATGTGGATTGAAAGTTATGGGTTTAGGGAACCTAAATAACACTTGATGCAAAAAAAATCCATACGAAAGCCACAAATCCCACCACAAGATCCTAGAGAATGCCATAAAACTAACCAAGTGTATTGTACTCAAATTCATGTGGACATAAAATAATAATTTATTTGGAAAACCTAAGTGAGAAGACTTGTCAAAAATTAGGTAGAAGTGTGTAGTACCCAGGAGAATGTTCTACACAATTTATTAGGTGCATAATGAATTATTTAGCCTATTGGCGTAGCCTTTTCTCAATATGTTGACTAGTTTCTACATAATATACTTAATTTGGTAATGTGAAACCTCATATAGACAATTGGTTTTTCATTCCACCAAATTTTGTTTCCTAAAGAGTAAAATAATGATAACTGACAAGAGAATATATCAACAAAAAATATATATATATACTATCAAACTTCAACATGAGAACATGTTTTATGATAAACTCTGGGTATAACCAAAATTATCCAAATCTAGATAAGAGGCATGAAAGGCACCAGGTAATGAGAGATAGAATAATGAATTTTTGTAATCTTCTTATAACACCCCAAGGGATTCTAGGATAAAAAATGATGATTCCAACGCAATACTCAACATATCCCACTAACAGTGAGAATTCTAACTAGATGAGTGATCAAATATCAAAATATGATATAATGAAAAGTTCCACTAGCAAGTCAACGATTGAATCAATAAAAACGGACCCTTGATTTCTAGTGTTTAGAACTCATTTTTGTAAGATTTATATATCGAATTCCCTTGACAACAAGAGCATGGATCATGGTGAATGTCCAATTCACCAACGTTTCAAAATAGACTATTCTGATTGATGTTGTAAATAGGATCCCTATCATGGACACTCTCATGCCTTGGTATCCCAAATGCACCATCACATCAGAGTAAAAATACTACCTCAAAACAACACCAGCTCTAGCAAACAATTACAAGTCCAAGATCTATAAAGGAGGGTTTCAAATCTGACTTGTATTTCTTTCCATGTATGCATTAGGGCCTACATTGACACATATTATTTGAGGGACCAAGATGTGAGGTGCCCATCAATTATGCTTCCCCATCATCCATCTCTATTGTGTTTTCTAACTCCATTCCCTATTGCCTCATAACACTGGGGAAGAGTATTGAAGTGGGGCACTCATCATACATGTTTCCCTCTTTCCTTGCCCCTCTTCTATTGATCTGTCAAACTCACATTACTTCAAAATTACCCCAAAGATTCCATAAGCAGGACACCTGTAAAATATGTGCCCAACATAGTCTACCTTGACCAGGAAAGTTAGACTTGATGTTGAAGTCTCTAGAAGGATCACAACCTCCTACCCCACCACCAGTCACCTATGAACATAGATAACACTTCAAGCCAAGACCTAACCATAAGAAATCTCCCTATACACTATAAATATGGCCTGCATCCACCATATACAAGGGCTATCTTTTTTGGAGTCTATAACAGAGGCTCGAAGATTACACGCGTCTAGAAAAGGATTACAAGGGATGCTTATTAAAATAAACTGTGAGGCTATAGATTAGATAAAAGCTAGATCTTTATAAACTAAGTTTGCCTCTACAGTTAATATCTACCTTTTCTTATAAGCAAGTAGAGCCTCCCCTCCAGATTGATGATTAAGAAAGGTTGGAAAGTGGAGATATCACATTGTCATACAACCCATTACCTCCTCATTTTAACCCCCAAGCAGTTTGATGATACGAGCTCCCAGGATTGATGATCCCTCTTATTCTAATTATCTTTACAAATTCTTATTTTGCAACAATTCTCTTATCTCCTGGGATGTACTATATCACAAGGGCATTGTTGGTTGTGTATCACCTTTCCCATTCATATCCAAATACTTATTTGTATTCTTTAGTTTCCTTTTTCCTTATCCGCACATACAAAGTAGCTTTTTAAATGATTTTCCTTATTTACTTGATAAAAAAGCAATGACTGATGAGTGTCTATTCATCATATTTTTAGTTGCATTTTAAATTTATCTTTGGATATTTTGTTTGCTTTCTACTCAATGTTTCACTTGTTTTGAGTTTAGAGTAGTTTATGCAATTTATTTGGAATTTAATATATTATATGTGTTTTATTTGTAGGTCGATACAAGAGGAAGAAAGAAACAAATATCCTTCCTAATGATCCCAAGAAAATGATCAAAGACTGCATATTCTCACTCTCCAACTCTGACAATTGGAGTGAGGATTAGTAAGGTATAGATGGTCACTCAAATGTCCATAACTTTTGCATACAAACTAGAAATGGGGTGATTTAAAAGTCAATGGGTGAAAATTTCAATAGTCTACAAATAAATATATACAGTATTATAGGTTGATTGAATGATCAGCAAGGTGAAATGTTTGATCATGAAGTCCAATAGAAATTACAGTAACTCCATAGAAAGTATATCATGGTAGTAAAACGGATCTAGATTTTGCATCTAATGTTAGAACTGAGTGTTTGAAATTGAATTAGAGATATTATTCAATTATTTACTCAAAAAAATATAAGAAAAATACTTCTAGTCGATCAACCAGCTCTAAAGTGGCTCAAACTCCTATGACAGAAATCTACAACAAATGGATGTCAGTCATTGGATTTATTTAGATGTGTCTGATATTTTGTGGGCAGGTACAAAAATACTTGGACCTCATTTGGTTCATAGGAAGGAAAAATATGGTATGTGATGAATCATTTGATTGGATTTTATTGGATTGGAATAGTACTAGGCTGGATTTTGATTTCCTGTCAGACATTTGGATGAATCTTAGAAAACATATATATCAAAATTGGAACACATCTGTGGTCAAAAATGTTGATATACCTTGAACTGTCATCATCTAGCATGATTTGGTATTTGTTCATCTAAACCATATCAGCAAAACCCAAAAAGGATTGCCTGAGAACCAGTGTCACAGTAAAAACTAACCTTCCCATATACGAAGTTGATTGGCATTATTCTTGGCAACTAACAAGATAGTCTTTGATAGAGATGTCGTGTGTGTGGATATTTGTTACATCGTCATCACTAGTAATATTGGTGGATCTTATCATTGACATATTAAACCTGAGTTGTCTGGTGCACTAGTATTATTAGTGGATCTTATCTTCAATGCTCAACCCTGAGTTGTTTCGGTGAACACTACGTTCTAACCAAGAAAAAACCTTAGAGAATTATTTCTCATCATCTTCCCACTCTAGAGACTAAGGTACTACTCAATGAGCACTACGGTAACATAATATCTTAGCATGTGAATCTCGTATGCGGTGTCAGGAAATCTGAGTTGTCTCGATAGGCACAGTTAGAATCGACAATGTCAGCAAAGACAAGTCACCAGAAAGATATCTTTCTCATTCCCCTATACAAAAACTATTATATGTGACTACAAATTCATGATTCACACATCCATTGTAATCCCAACCTACAGACCAAATTAAGGTTATACTTGGTTAATTAATAAATTTGAGTATTTTTTACTATGTCTATTAAGTTACATACAACTAACCAAATAATTTTTCTAAAATAAATCACAGATTGCAACTTCAGAAGACATAAAATGTATGAAACAATTTGATGTTACTCCGTCATGGTATATTTATCCATCCTTGGCCATAAAGAGGACTAAACCTCAAATTAGGATGCCAAACAACTCAATTTGTTGTTAAGACCAAAACAGTAATGACTCTTCACAGGAATCTCCTTAGAATATGAAATTTTATTGAGAGCTGAGCACGACATAAATGAGGTAGCACCTAAATTTCAGCTTAAAGATCCAACGGGTGTGAAAGTTATGCTATTTCTATGAATTAGGAAAATATATGCTTAAACCTAAAATGGATGAGTAAATTTCAATAATAAATTTTCATCTAATAGTCCTTTTCTTCGTCAAGATAGTGAATAGAAATATTATAAAATCTATAACATAACCACCATAACAATAAGGTTTAACATATGGACTGAATTTCATTTTATTGGGTACCAAAATGCCATAAAATGACATTTTTAAGAGACTTTGTTCTTGTATTAGGAATTTTGATTCGTGTATGTTCAAAAGAAAATTTTGTTTTACAGAAGAAGACATGCAAAAGGCCTAAGAGAGACTTATAAATTTTTAGTTTCATCTTACTCATACATGACAGTGCATAAAAGACCATCTTTTAGCACTAAAGATTTTTAGAAAAAGAGTTACATTATGTATGTCATAAGCAGACATGAAATTAGGGGTGAAAAGAATTCGGTTAATAACCGATTAACCGAATGGTTAATTCTGAATGGTTAATTTTTTTATACAATTTGGTTAATTTAGTTAATTTATTTCAGTTAATTGGTTAAACGGTTGATTTGTCGGTTATAAATGTTTTGTGTTTTGTTAACCGAATAGTCACAATTTATTCAAAAAGAAATATCTTGCTCATATTTGTACTTATGTAATTTTACTTTATTTTAAAAAATCGTCCCAATTATAAACTAATCCAGGTTTTATGAACTATATATCACTATGTTTATATGTAATGTTACTATAATATAATAATTATTCAAAATTTATAATTATTTTCATACAATACAATTATAAGAGTGTTGTTTGGTTAACCAAATTAACTGACAGAATTAACCATTAACTGATTAATCATAATTGAACTAACTGACACTAATTTGGTTAGGTTAACGGTTAAAATCTAAACCAAAAATTAACCATTTAACCGAACCAAATTAATCATAACCGACCGAATTAACAGAATGCTCACCCCTACATGAAATGCATCAAAAGTTATATCGCTCGCTTTAGAGGTAAAGAAAGTAAAGTCCAAGAGAGAACATGAAAATCACCAATAAAGATCTAAGCTTTATCCTTTGATGGTTCCAAAAATGCTCTCTTTCTCCAAGAATAAGGTGTATCTAGATCAAAGAGGGAAAAAGAGGATTCTTAAACCACATGCACAAATTTTCAACTTATATTACCATAGATCTCATCTGTGGTAGAAGAGAAGAGGAAGAAACAGAAAGAAAAAGGATTGAAGATCTTATGCGTGGGGAGCAAGAAACATGGTTAGAACTCTTAAATTTGGCCTATGAAGGCTTGATTCGAGACATGCATTCACCAAGCAACAAGTTCATTGACCTATGATTAGGGATGAGCATTGGGTCGGGCCACCCCAACTTTTGACAAGTCCATGATCAAATCCATATTTTTAACTGGATTATGGGTTGCTTTAGGCCCCAATAATGTTGAAAAACTTGGCACATGCCTGGCCCACCTAATAGAGTTGGGTTTCGGGTTGGATTTGGGTCGACCCAAATAACATAGTAAATGAAAGTACTTTTAACATATACATAAGAAAAAGTATTAACATAATTTTTGAATGGTGTACCACTAGGTACATGTAATCTATATGTATCATTAGAGGGAGTGATATACTTATAAATTATTATATGAATTCATTGGATGAAAGACTTAGAATCTAGATCAAAGACATTTAAAATTATATTCATATCTCATTTATTTACGTAATTATATTAAACCATCTAACCACTAATGGAAATTTTATAGTTAACATTGGATAGAAGATGCACATTTTGTTTTGAATTAATGGTCTAGTAATGTCCTGAATGATGTGATTTGCAAATGGCATGTAAGTAGTAAAAATCCATTCCCTTAGATTATATTTTCTGGTAAATTATAATAAACACATTCAATACAACATGAATGTGTATATCCTAAATTTACTCTAGTGCATTACTTTTTTAGTATTATTAATGATGGACTAAATATTATACTAGTCACATCTAATTTATAAAGTTTGTACTCAATGTATCTTATAAAATATAGATATCATATACAAACATCTGCTTACATGTACACATCCATGTATATAATTAATCTAGACATTTAGGTTTTCGGGCCTCAGTTTATCTTGGTCCTGACCCAACCCACATAAAAATATATGTTAGTATCTTAGGCTCTACTCACCCATGTAAATTATATGGATAGGGCGTGGGTCGAATTATGTCGTTAGGATATCAGTGGGATCAGGTCGCGCGGTCTGATGCTCATCTGTACCTTTAACGAATCCTTGTCGAGATACCAAACACATCAAGAAATTCACCAAAAGATTGCTAAAAAAGAATGGAGATGGTTGTTTATTTGTAGGATGGTAGTGAATGGGTCTCAAGCCTTGTTTTCGTCAGTCAAGAATGACTAGAAAACTCATCAGACAACATGTCTCAAAATTCACTCAGAGTAGCCCCATCGTCGATCTCTTTTTCATCGGAGGAGAGGGGCATTCATCAAAGCATTGTTATTCGACCAGGGTGTACACATCAGCTTTACCATTGGTCAGATGGGATCTCAAACTTTCATCAGGCTACTGTTGGCAAACACATGCCGTCAGTTAGTAGCTTCCCATCAGAGCTTCCCTGAGGTCTGGCAGTTTTGATACATGTCTCTCTCGGTCGGATAGACTACGAACTCTATTGTTCTGATATCTAAAGGATCAGTCGATTGCCATGGTTAATAGGAGTTTGCATTCATCTCATCTCCTCACGAGAAAAAAAGAAGAAATGTTGTGTTACATATCAGAGCATATAGTAGTTCTAAGAACACAAAAAGATAAGACACGTAAACTCATGCCCAAACACGCAAAAATGATTGATGTTGCGCATCGTGTGTCTCAAGTGCCTGATGTGTCCGACTCCTTATGCGTCCAACCTGTAGAAGTCTCATACGGCCGATGGGAAGGGCCAAGTTAGGGTAGATCTGGAGGAGGCTGCGTAGGATACCAGGGCTACTACGGTAAGGTTGGCCCTCTGGTTCTAGTCTCCCTCAAGAAAAAATTTATGTGGTCCACCTCGTGTTTCCAATACCATGGGGAGGGTGTGTGATCTGATGTGATCGCATAGATGTAGTGTTTATAGACTTCCCGGGTGTCAATGTGGATCCCTTTTTCCTGGCATAAGGTGCAGGTGAAGAGGAGTCCTATCATATTTAGAATCTTTCTTCGGTGTGCTCTATTTACTATTCTTTCGTACTCTCTTCTCTTCACCACGTGAGAGGTCAGTGAATTGTGAGTGGAGAAAGAAAGGCCAAAGACTTCAAGGGAATGAGCAAGGACTGAATTCCAAGATGAGATGCCCTAGTCACCCACATATGGAAAGAAGGGTCGATGGTTTTGGGCATGGGGATTTCTCCGTCCCCCCTTCGTCGGGTGGTGTTTGTTTGGGGGGGTGCCACTAGAAATTAGGCTTGAAGCTCTCGCCTTACCAACGAGCTGACGGTTGATGGCTTTTGGTCATGACTACTACCAAAAAGTGAACATGAAGATTCATATTTCACATTGGGGAGTGTGCATCTTTATGTTGG
Organism: Alisma plantago-aquatica; assembly: GCA_963693085.1. NCBI lineage: Eukaryota > Viridiplantae > Streptophyta > Magnoliopsida > Alismatales > Alismataceae > Alisma > Alisma plantago-aquatica. The sequence continues at coordinate 640,432,972 of OY856411.1, forward strand.
GTGTTCTTCTGTCATGCAACCCGGTAGCTTATGTACGGCCTGTGGCCCCGCCTCCTATTTGTTCAGGATGGATGGCGTGAACTCTGATTTGATCTGGGTATTCAATCATGCCACTGAGAAGCTCAGTTGACTCCTCCCCCTTGATAGGAAGATGGCTTTTTCCAAAATTCATGCATAAGGACAAGGAACTTTAGATGAACAGAGGTGAATGGGTGTCAGCCTCGCTTCTCAGAAACACCCAATGTTGACCACACTGAGAGACACGAAAGTGCAGGTAATTCCAGTTGGCAAAGTGGCGTTAAGCATTACGGGAGGTATGCAAAGAGAGGTGGTGATGATATCATCTACGCCTGTACCGCTCCTCATAGAGTAGATCCTACATCCAACCAATTTTTTGACCAGGGAATGGGAGAATTCCCACTACCATTGGCAGGCCAGCCAGGCCATGAGTGTGGTGGGAATGGGCTTCCCAAAAAGCTAGTCCATATATGTATAGGGTCAGCATAGAATGAAGGGGACAGCCCCCCCTGTTGGAAAAGAAAGCATGGGCTGATTAAAGAGGATGTGGGGACTCGGGTCAGGGCAAGGAATAAGAGAGCCATTCCATTTAGTTTTAGGAGAGGTTGTCTTGTAGTTGGGTAGGCATGAGTGGTGTCCGAGCCACATACTACTTCACCACCTTTTTTGGGTAAATTTTCCACTGGAATTGTTAGAATGAGTTTCTAATTGTTGGAATAGAAAGAACGTGAAGTGTGAGGGGAAAAAAGGACGGACACTTGTGTAGAAGCAAGCTGGTACTCACCCCCTTTCCTACCCATCCTGACCGGTAGCAGTTGGGTCTCCCCATCTCTCCTCAACTTCCCCCTCGGCCCAAGTTGTATGATGTAGAAACTCGTCCCACGTATGGTTCGGAGGCTGAGCCCCACCCCAGCAGTAATGGTGTGACTTAGGTCAACTAATACGAATAAGATACAGTTCACTCAACGATTGCCTTTGGGTTTTGAACTCCATATGGGGAAGGAGTGTTATTGTTTGTGAAGTCTCGATCATTTACATGGACCCACTTCTCATGGAATTTGTGGGAATTTGATGATTTATAAATTGAAGAACGATCGGTTCATGTTTGAGCATGATGAATCACTTCGTGTCTTCATTTTTCTTTTTCCCTTTCCAACCTCATATGAAAATGGAAAAGTGTTGCATTTTTTGCATCGGTGGATGAAGAATCACGAACATCAGATTTTCTGGTTAACCATGTTCCCAAAAAAAAGATACTTTTTTCCATTCTAGAAAGGACTCACACGACTGAAGTGGCTATACATAAAAATCCATTTATGAATCTATATGCTCTGATTGGAACTGGAAGTTCATGAACTGGCGGTTGGTATACTATCATAATGGAACTACCTTTTATTTTTAGTATTCAGATTGGATTTCTGTTGGCTTCATCAGGAGGCTCACGTAGTTTGTTACGTCAGCTCAAAAAGTACCAGTTGCATTGGAATCGAGAAAGGAAGGAAAAGATAGTTCATAATTGCATAAAAGGAGTCAACAAAGTAGGTGGTGCATCCTTTAACCCTCTCCCATCTACCCCTCCTAGGCATTCTCTAAGCGGGCTAGGAGGCAGGCGATCAAATATCCATAGAATTAATAGGCTACAGAGTTGAAGCAATAGCTAGAGTACGTGCATCGCCTTTCCCCAGTCGATTTCTCCAGTCCCTCCTTGAGAAAGAAGAAGAAGAGAAGCGTCGTAGGAATAAACCTTGTTAGAAATGGATAGTATACCTTCTTTGATCTCACGAGGAAGGACTCCCAGGTAGTACTAGGCAAGTCTAGAATCATACCCTTTTATCTAACTAGAACTCTGAGTGTTCAGGGCTATGACGAGGTGAGAAGCAAAGCAAGTTTATTGAATCCCCTTCCTTTATGATATGAATCATAGGCCGAAAGGATAAGAAAAATGTCTTTTTGGGGCAGAAAATCAAATGAGCAGGTGTCAGGCTCATTACACACACCTCCCTTTTCTTCCATTGTTTGGCTTCATCAGTGGATTCAGTGTGAAAAGAGGACTCTCACACCCACTGATTGATGGGCAGACTGAGGTTCTAAGATTGGCATTAACACTCACATTTTTTCCCTTTTGTTCTTTTTTCTCGATTCCATTTGAGCTTGGTTGATATTCCACTGGAACAATATTTGTTTTCTATGTTCCTCCTCAATAGTAGTGTCAATCATGCGCCACTCCATTTCGGTGTTTCAGGGACAAAGTCATCCCATGAGCGAGCAAATTTCTCAATGATCAACTTTCAACTTCTCTGGAAGTTTCATACCAGCCTCTTCCAGGCCCCAAATTAGGAACATCAGTTCATGAGCCTGTTCAGTAACCAACTTTCCCTCATGGTACTTGTACGCTAATGGTCATTGAGGTAGCATCAATTTCTCAATTGCATGCATACTCATCAACAAATCTAGCAAGCGAAGAAGAAGACGAGCAAAGCAAGGGACATCGCGGTCAATGGTCAGGCACCAAAGAACTAAACCTCCCTGAAGTGAGTGAATGTAATAGTTGTTCAAGTATTTGATTTCTTGATCCATCAAGGATTGAGCCCTACTACCTCTGGGAATTCCTAATGACTTCCGCTACAAAAATGACTATTTCATTTTGCTTTTCTTTGTCATTCCATCGGAGGGTCTTCCTAAGAAAGAGAGTGCTTCCCTATGTCCTTGTGGTCAAAGTGTTCAATTTTTTCTACTATCCCCCCGGGGGACCATTCAATGGGTACCAATCCCTTTGACTTCCTTCACCCGTAGGAGGTCAAAGCGTCAAGCGGCACATAAGATAAGCTGAAGAATCAGAGCATATTTGATTCCCAAATGGAAGTAATAAGAACTATTAATTCACGCCTCAACTGGCCACGAGAAACACTCACTCTGGCCATGTTGGAAAAATGGACTCTTTCCAGTCTCTGACATGAAAAGGCGGGGGCAGGATTCGAACCTACCATCTTCGGGTCATGAGCCCAATGAGTCGACTAATTCCTCTACTCCGCTTGTTCCCCTTCCACCCTCTAATTCACTCCTCCCCCCACCCCATCCCATTGACCCCCGTCGAAGCCCCAATGTTGTTGTACTTCCCCTCCCCCATGTTGGTTCTTCAATTGTTTTGAAAAGCCAAAATCAATGCATTTCAACTAGGAAAATGTTAGTACGAGATCACTTCACACCTCACAGTGCTTACACCTCTCGCCTATCGAAGTTCTGTTCAAAAACCTCATACGAGAACTTGTATAGGGAAGGATTTCCCATGGTGCAGCAGTTCTTCCATACCAACTTAGCTTCCCGGTGCTGCTATTGGCATAACAACCGGTACACAAGAGGTTGGGCCAACCCAGTCCTCTCATACTAGGGTTGGCTCCTTGCAGTTCTCCCTTCTAACACCAATGGTAGATAGGAACTGAACTGTCTCACGACATTCTAAACCCAACTCACGTACCACTTTCATTGGTGAATAACCAAAACCTGGGGACCTTCTTCAACCCCAGGATGTGATGAGTCGACAAACGAGGTGTCAAATGACTTCGTCAATAAGAGCTCTTGGTAGTCATCAACATGTTATCCCTGACATACCTTTGATCCTTTAAGTGAGAGCCCTTCCACACACAACTCCTAGATCACTATGGCCAACTTTCGTATCTGTTCGACCAGTCAGTCTCACAGTCAGGCGGGCTTATACCATTATGCTCACGAGAAGAATCGACGTCTTAGGCCTACCTTCGCACACCTCTGTTACTCTTTAGGAGGCATCCTCCCAAGATAAACTAACCACCTCACAGTCTCCCACCCCCGAGAGCGGTTAGGCACCCGTCGGACGAAAGAGTGGTCATTCAGGATTGGTCATTGTGTGGGACCACCTCCCACCTATCCTACACATTTGATCGACGATTGTGACTGCAAAGCTATAGTGCAAATAAAAGGTGCACGGGGTCTTACCGTCTAGCCATTGGTACTCCTCATCTTCACAGAGCATTCAATTTCATTGGGTCTGTGTCGAAGATAGCGGGGTAGTCATGACACCATTCGTGCAGGTCGCTACTTATGTGACAAGGAATTTTGCTACCTTAGGATAGTTAGAGTTACTGTCGCTTGACACGAATTTATCGTGCGTTAAACACAAGTGCACGCGCCAATGTAATATAGACCTTTGTGAGACCCGAGTCGAACTCAGGGAATGGATTTTCCGTAGACTACTACTAACTGTTCACAATCAGCTAGACCGATTAAAATGGTTTGAGAGTTGATTGAAAAAGAAAAAAAGCAAAACAATCGATTAAATGGTTGGTTTAATCAATTAAAGATTGAATCTTTGGGATTGTGGTTTCACTGCAGGTTATCGTTGTACTAATTCCTACACAATTATCCTAATTTGTCTCCTATTCCAGGTAGTGGCCTATAGTCAGAATTGTTCACTGTCATGATACAATCCACTACCTAAATCTAGGTCGGTTCCACGGTAGTAGTAGCCTATACCCTAAATTAGGTGCATGAAGATCACACTCTGCATTTCCACCATTAAATGTACATCGCCTTGTTTAAAGGATTTATTAGTTAATGTGATATTCGTCTCTTTTTAACTATTAATTTTTCTTTCAAAGTAATTAAAGGTATTATATTATCATTAGGGTGATCAATCATAATGATATAATGGAGAAAATGAAACCATACGATGGATTTTAGAGACAAATTAGGATAACTATGTCAAAACTGTCATACAACGATTACCCGGGCTACTCCCGGTCCTAAAGATAAAGGGGATTAGCCCTGCATGTTCATCTCAATGAAAGACAGGATGAGAGAAAGGGAAACAATATGGAAAATGTGAATAGATTTGATGTAAACCCCTGAATGGAGGAGATCTGGGTGTTCCCCAACATAGGGTGAGTGATCTACAGCCTTTTGGTAGTGGGAAACTCCTTCCGCGACTCTCAGAATGATCGGGGTGTGGCCTTGGGCTCCACTCTACTCTCCTTATCCTCCTCGAGACTTGTGCAATGGCTCCGGACGTGATAGATTGCTTAGGGCCTCTGTAGTTAGGTATATGCACCACTTTAGGTCGCCCAAAGATCACCACCGTATGATTAGACACGATCTTTAGTAAAACCTGATCTGACGACGTCTATACCATCGACGCGGGTCGATGGTATCGACCTACATGAGGCACCGACGCTTGCGTGATTCTTGGGGTTCTCTCTGATGTTGCCTCGATACCATCGACGGTGTGTCGATGGTATTGATGCCTTAGATGTCACTTTTCTATAGAATCTGACGCTGAAGCTGATTTTACTGAGGCGAGGTCAATAGTATCGACTTTAGGTCGATCGTATCCACATCTAGAAATTTGGCTCACTGACGCTCTCTCGATACCATCGATAGTCCCATCAATGGTATCGACTTCTGGTTGCTCTTCTCTGGCAATGCATTGTGACCACGTTGATGGTATCGACCATCCTTCGATGGTATCGACATATTTAGATATCTGAATTGCCTGAAATGAAGAGAAGAACACCAATGAAATCCAACAAATATGATCTTTTATACAAAATAAGATGAAACAAGGTAAATTTGATGCAAAATGAGATTATAGACTAAAGGTAGTGAATCATGCGATATTAATCACAAATATGATCAAATTACACATAAAATGTATGCAAAACCAGTCTATAAAAATGAATCAAAACCCCTACATCAAACTCCCCTAAGCTTGAACATTGCTCGTCCTCGAGCACAAAATTGTAGAATAGAATTGCGAGAGTCAACTAAAGAACATATTAGCATAAAAGACAGATGAATATGACTCCCACCTGTCATGCACATGTCGGCCCTCACTGACAATAGAACGATAACTACCCTAAAGGTGACAATGATCATCCATAAGAAATGTCCACCCCAAGATCATCAAACACTACCAAATAAAGCAGTTGATATAATGAATTCCTCCTGTTCAGACTTAGTGCATCTTGTGATCTCCTATCTATGTTGCTCAAGTCCTAACTACCATCTAAATGGAAGCAGATCTCCTAGTATACAATAATGAGGAGATAATCATGGGTGGCCTACCATTTTGAGCAATGGGTGGATGAAATGGGCAGTTGTGGAAGAAAGAGAAGCACCAAATAATTTTATCATGCAAAATCAACAAAATGACCTAAATGATGCATATGCGTATGAAAATGACCTAATACCTAAATTTTAGGTAGAATGGTGCATGCACTATCATTCCATCTCAAGATGAGATGGAATGACTACTAAAACTACATTATGTGCTTATTCCTCTTTTCTTTATGTATGCATGCAGGTGAAACAAGTTCCTTTCTCCCTCTCCCTTTTTTTCACTTACATTTCTTCTCTTTTTCTTTTCTTTTTTTCAAGCCCTTAGTTTTCAATTGACTAGAAGAACATTCAAAATATTTTTTTTATTTTTTTTTGGGCTTATTTCCACTTAGCTAACATCATTTATGCCTTACAAATTACTTTTTAGAGGGTAACAATTTTCCTGTTTTTCTTATTTTCCAGAAGAAATAAGGCACAAAAAGTCCTATATGCTCTAGAGTATGAAAAATGCAACTATAATGACATGCACTTGAGAATGTGTGAATGCATAGATGCAAAATCTAGCTACAATGAAATCCTATCTACATGTCATGCAATCAAGAGCTGAAAAACTATAAGTGCTTCTAGTTTTTATGGTGGATATTAAATGAAATGAAATGGATAGATCACAAGACTAATGTACAAAACCATTGGAATAGATTATATTTCCCTCTTTACTGACCTGTGTAACAATAAATCAAAGGGTTTCTCTGTCTCACTTTCGATTAAAGTCCCATTACCGTTTGGTCAGTTTAGGCTCAACATCCATGTCTGTCCACATTTCTTGAATCATACGAGTGTACAGTTATGATCTTATGTTTTAAAGTTGACAAACCCAATTATTTTCATAGGTTAAGTGCTCAATTTCAAACAAGTTCAACTTACAACTTCCTAAAAAAAATTTAAATATGCTCAAATTTTGCACCCCTAATTCCCATGTGAAAAGCATAGAGATGACACATTACATTAGACATCCACGGATACACTAGATAGCATGTGGGTCCTAAAAACTAAGAAAATTGCTAAAAAGAAAAGGAAATAAAAGATAGAAATTGTTCCATCTCCTCCCCTAAGCTTGAATTCGACTATGGCCTCATAGTCAAAAACAATCTCAGTAGGTGGAATAGTGATACCATTTACTGCTCAGGTGGCGGGTACTGTGGGGCACTGGGATCCCATGATGGATATTGCCCCTGGAAGTTTGGATCATATGGGGGCATCAGTGGTGGTTGTTGGTAGCCCCCGAAGTAACCTTGATTCCAGTAATGATCATAAAACGGCTGTTGCTACTACTTGATCCTCCCCAACCGGTCATAGACCTACTGTTGATTTGTGAACAACTGACGTTCATTCTCGAAGATGGCTTGTTGATTCACATACATCTGATTTGTGGTATCCTAGATATCGGCGAATGACACAATGTGATGTTGTTGCGTCTCCTGGATGCCCTGAAGGATGTTGTACATTCAATGAATCAAATAGACGTCCTCTCCTTCCTGAGAGGGTTGTGGTGGCGGAGGCTACGAGGATGATGATGCACCCGGGTAGAAGCGTGGTCGCTTCCTAGGTGCCACTCATGCCCGAAGAGGAGTGAAAGTCTCCTCTTCCTCCTCATTCTCATCTTCGTCGTCATTGTTACCTGCATCTTCTTCACTTTCTGAATCTTCGATTGCAATAATGGGCCACCTGAAGTGTTGGGCCCCTTCAATGTTGAAGATAGGGTCTGTAAGTGCACACTCCTAATACTCCTTATTGACGTGGCAATGTGCATATACCATGCCATCACGAAATGTGAGAAGGTTGGAGCGGTGGAAGTGAACAAGATTGACAGAGCTCTTGCTGACCAGCGAAGGGAGAGTGGAAAGATCTAACCCCAAGTAGATGGCTAGCGGCATAATAAGCCCCCCAAAGTGAATAGGGGCTCGTCTGGTACTTCTTTTTACTGCCATCACACACGTCAAAAAGAACGCGCCCCAATTGAGATTCTCCCTCTTCAACAGCTTGTGAAGAAAAATGAAACCATCTCTTGAAATTTACTCAACGATAGCTTGCCTCGAGCAAAGAAGGTGATGCAAAGCTTATGGTGTAAAACTTGCACGAACATATGCTCGAAGTCAGCAACGGCTGCATTATGGTAGCTAAGCGTCTTGCCCGCCTGAGTGGTTACCAAATCCACAAACATGGCATCGTAGTCGATCCAGTTGTCCGGCTGTCGGTGTTGCTCGGTGCCACCAGTAGTAAATGGAATTGAACTGCTCAAGCGTAATTGTGTAGTTGCATTTGAACAGCCGGAAAGAGACTTGGCCCTTAATCCACTCTCAATCAGTGGCGTTGAGGTCATTGGCATGAAGCAGATGTCGAGTGATGCCATGAACTCCGCCACTACTTCCTTGTAAGTCGTCCATTCACCGAAAAAGGGATGGCCCCCTTCATGATAGGGAATCCACTCTTCGTTCAATGTCCGTCTCCCAACTTGACCATGGAGGAAAAAATTGAGGTTGTCCTCGAACCCAAGGTCACAGATCATAGCTCGATCAACATATCAGGTAGGCTCTATTGGACGCTTCATCAACTCGTCGAACATTTTTTTCACTTCCGCCGAGGGATGGGAAATCCTCAGATGGGGAATAGAGCCCGACGGTGGTGGCACGAATGTGTCAATCTCCATGGGAGCAGCCCACGAGGAAGATGTCCTGACATTCCTCACCATGATGAAAGAAAGGAGATAGAAGAATAAATCTCAATAAAGGTCGGAGTAGATTGGAGAAGATGATCTCCAATGTCGATGAAGAGCTCGGTGATGATTGCTCGATTGCTAGATGCTCGGTGAAGATTTTCGGTTAGTCGATAATGCTCAGCGCAAGGGTTGAGGAGATTGGCTCTGAAGCTGTGAGTAGAAAAGAGAAACTATCCCTCCTTTTATAACTGAAATCGATGCCACTGTCGCTCTGTCGATACCATCGATGGGGTGTCGATGGTATCGAAACTTATAGCACAATCTGCCACTTTGTGACCAACGACGGTCATCGATTGCTGGATGTGGGGGCCCAGATAGGTGACATGTCAATACTATCGACTGGGGTCGATGGTATCGATCCATCCCACAGATTGACTTCTTGATTTGGTGGGCTCCATTGATATCTTCTCGTGGATTAGTGATGTGTCACGTTGATACCATTGACAGCTGGTCGATGGTATCGACCCTTTCTGTTTCAAATACCCTCATGAGGCATGGGCGTCACTTCCTCACTGTGACGGCTGCATTATGGTAGCTAAGCGTCTTGCCCATCGAAGTGGTTACCAAATCCGCAAACATGGCATCATAGTCGGTCTGGTTGTCCGGCCGTCGGTGCTGCTCGGGTGAGTGCCACCAGTAGTAAATGGAATTGAACTACTCGAGTGTAATTGCGTAGTTGCGGTTGAATAGCCGGAAAGATACCCGACCCTTAATCCACTCTCGATCGGTGGTGTTGAGGTCATTGGGTACGACGTAGATGTCAAGCGATGCCATGAACTCTGCCACTACTTCCTTGTAAGTCGGCCATTCATCGAAAAATGGATGGCCCGCTTCATGATAGGGAATCCGCTCTTCGTTCAACGTCCATCTCCCAACTTGACCATGGAGGACAAAATTGAGGTTGTCCTCGAAACCAAGGTCCCGGATCATAGCCCGATCAACATATCAGGTTGGCTCTATTAGACACTTCATTAAATCGTCGAACATTTTTTTCACTTCTGTCGAGGGATGGGCAGTCCTCGGACGGGGAATAGAGACCGACGGTGGTGGCACGAATGTGTCAATCTCCATGGGAGCAGCCCGTGAGGAAGATAACCCGACGTTCATCACCATGATGAAAGAAAGGAGACAGAAGAATCGAGCTTGGTGAAGTTCGGAATAGATCGGAGAACATAATCTCTGATGTCGATGAAGAGCTCGGTGATGATTGCTCAATTGCTAGATGCTCGGTGAAGATTTCCAGTTTCTCGGAAATGCTCAGTGCAAGGGTTGAGGGGATTGGCTCTGAAGGTGTGTGTAGAAAAGAGAAACTATCCCTCCTTTTATAACTGAAATTGACGCCACTATCGCTCCGTCGATACCATCGACAGGGTGTCAATGGTATCGACACCTATAGCACAATCCGCCACTTCGTGACCATCAACGGTCGTCGATTACTGGATGCGGGGGCCCAGATAGGTGACATGTCGATACTATCGACTGGGGTTGATGGTATCAACCCATTCCACGAATCGACTTCTTGATTTGGCGGGCTTCGTTGATATCTTCTCGCAGATCGGTGAAGTGTCATGTCGATACCATCGACAGCTGGTCAATGGTATCGCCCCTTTCGGATTCAAATACCCTCGCGTGGCCCAGGCGCTGCTTCCTCACTACTGTTGGGTCGATACCATCGACAGGGATGTCGATGGTATCGACTTTACTGAGACATATTTCTCTGAAAATCTTCAGGTATCTCACGAGCATCGACTTCCTGTCGATGGTATCGACTTTACTGAGATAGATTTCTCTGAAAATCTTCAGGGATCTCACGAGCATCGACTTCTTGGTCGATACTATTGACCCAGCGCTCACTTTTTTCCTATGTCGCTGATGGTAGGTCGATACCATCGACGAGGCCGTCGATGGTATCGACTCAGAAAATTTTATGTAGCCTCTTGCCTATACCCATGTTGCTACCATCGACATTGTGGTCGATGGTATCGAATTTCTATCAGTACTGCACATTGAGCAAACTTATTAGGGTATCATTTTTAAACTAAAAATGAAATTAACCAAAACTAACTTGAAAACATGATAGAAAATAAAATAACTAGAAAAATGTGAATTGTCGATGGTTGGGTTGCCTCCCAACAAGCACCCTACTTTAACATCTTAGGCTAGACACAATCAAGCTCATCATTCTTCCTTAAGTGCCATGAGTTTAACCTCATGTACCTTTCTCATGTAATTGATAACCTCTCACTTTGTGATGTTATTTTATTGGTTTTCACTTGTTTTTCATACTCTTTCTTAGATAAATTAGATAGAATCATTAACTCTTTAACTTATTGCTGACACATCATTAGATTAACTTTTCTCTTCTTTATCCTTGCAGAAAAATACAAAAAAAAAGAAATTACAAGACCGTTCAAGCCCAAATGGTCCCAAGACCGTTCAAGCCCAAACGGTCCCAAGACCATTCAAACCCAAACGGGTTCAGCGCCCAAACGGGTTCAGTGCCCAAATGGGTTCAGCAACCAAACGGGTTCAGCAATCAAATGGGTTCAGCACCCAAACGAGTTCAGCGCCCAAACGGGTTCAGCGCCCAAACGAGTTCAGCGCCCAAACGGGTTCAGCACCCAAACGGGTTCAGCACCCAAACGGGTTCAGCAACCAAACGGGTTCAGCATTCAAACGGGTTCAGCGCCCAAACGAGTTCAGTGCCCAAACAGGTTCAGCGCCCAAACGAGTTTAGCGCCCAAACGGGTTCAGCACCCAAACGGGTTCAACAACCAAATGGGTTCAACAATCAAACGGGTTCAGTGCCCAAACGGGTTCAGCAACCAAACGGGTTCAGCGCCCAAATGAGTTCATCACCCAAACGCAGCACCCAAACGGGTTCAGCAACCAAACGGGTTCAGCGCCCAAATGAGTTCAGCGCCCAAACGGGTTCAGCGCCCAAACGAGTTCAGCGCCCAAACGGGTTCAACACCCAAACGGGTTCAGCAACCAAACGGGTTCAGCAATCAAACAGGTTCAGTGCCCAAACGGGTTCAGCAACCAAACGGGTTCAGTGCCCAAACGAGTTGAGCGCCCAAACGGGTTCAGCACCCAAACGGGTTCAGCAACCAAACGGGTTCAACACCCAAACGAGTTCAGCGCCCAAATGAGTTCAGCACCCAAACGGGTTCAAGACCGTTTTGGCTCCACTTAAACCTATAAATATGACCCAAAGGGGTCCTCATGAGAGAGAGAACGCTCAGACGCCCAAAGGCTTCCTCTCCAGTTCCAGAGCATTTCCATACTTCATCCATCGCCCCAAGGCTGCCGGTTTGAGATCCACATTCCATCATCAAGCTACCTTCTCTCTCAACAACAAAGAAGGTGGGAAGAGAAGATCTATCATCAAAGCAGCCACGAAGTGCGAAGATCGTTGCTCTCTTCACCAAGGGTTCAACCTTCCCTCCTCCATGGAGATGACATTCCTTCTCTCTCCTCTTACCTCCTTCTTTGTCTTTGATATGAGCGAGTAGTCCCATTCACTAGGTGCGGGGAGTAGCCCCGCTACCCATGTTTTCATTCCATGCAATGTAATTCAACCGTTTGCAATAGAGATACTCTTCTTTTCGGTTCAACATCAATCGTTTAATGAATGCTTGTTGCTTGATCATCAACTTGTGTTACCTATTGTCTATCGGTATGAATTGTCTACGTTTGTACTCTTAGATCTGAATATTGATTGACTGTTGGTTTTGGATGTATGTAGTCACCATATGTCTGTCTCGGTATCTAGGAGTGTTTTCATTAGTGGAGTAAACTCACTCCCATCGTTGCACTTTCATACTATGAAATGGAATCAGTTGACTTATGAAAGTGCAACCTTGGTAAGGCCGAGGAACACACTTCATGAAGGAGTAATGCAAAGCAAGTGACCATTCGTTATGGGATGGTTGGCGTTGCAATACTCCATGCTTCTCGTAGTTAGTTATCTGAAAGGAAACTAAGTCTACAAAGATACTGACTGATTAGATTCTCTTTGCAGGTTGTTTTATTATGTTGCATGCTTTGATCCATGTGTAGTGGCGCAAAACCCGATAACATCCTAGTGGCTTTTAATCATTGTTGACAACCTTAATTTCCGCTTCCTTGCTTTTACTTCCCTCGCACCTAGCTTAAACAACCAAATCAACCTTTCGATCTAAATATCAACTGTTAAGTAGTTAAGTACGACTAAAACATTTTCCATCTTGTTAAACTCTAAGAACGACCGTTGTCCTGTGGATCCGACCCTTAAACTATACTACAATAAGACTTCCGCGTGTTTCAGCACACGTGGGTGGAGATCTTACCATAGTACAAGCAAGGCTAAACCTAGAGATTCATCATCTCTAGGATTTTTAGTGGCGTTGCAAAACTCCATCAAAAATTAGCATCGTTGCTGGGGACAACGGAACGTTTTAGGATTTTACCTAACAACTTCTTGGTTGACTAAGATTTTACATTTTTCCTTGATAACTACTCCAAATCTTCTTGATTTCCTTGTTTCTCTTCATCATCTAAACGTGTGAATTTCTTTCTACTCAGGTAGAAAACGTGTATGCAAACCCCGCATCACATCGGATTCTCCCCTGAACCAGAGTACGACTCTGAGGTAGAAAGAAGTTTCCACCGAAGGATTAGACTTAACCGCCAAAGAGCCAGACAGATGGCTGAAGAGCACCGCCTCGTTGCAGAAAGAGTTAACGCCGCCATAGCTGCACAACGAGCACAACTCATCGCCGACACTCGTGCTCAAGTGCAAGCCGAGATTCGAGCTGAGGAACAAACCCGCATCCAAGCTGAGAATGATGCTGCTCAATTAGCGTTAAGAAACAAGCAACTGCGGGACTACGCAGTCCCAAAGAATTATGAAGATGATCACCCAGTCCGACCACCAATTATTAACGTACCAAACTTTGAAATCCGGACGCAATGGATCCAGATCATGCAAGGCATCTCTTTCTCTGGAGGACCTGTAGACGATTGCATGGATCATCTTAAGAGATTCAAGTCACTCTGCCTACTTGTACCTCAAGCAAGAGTTGCCTTTGAAGCAATAATGTTACACCTCTTCCACTTCACCTTATCTGGAAGAGCACTAAGCTGGTACAATGCTTTAGATAGACATCCTATCATCACTACTTGGACTCCCTTAGAAGAAAAGTTTCTTGAGAAATTCTTTCCACCTTCACTAACCTATGAGATTAGGGGACAAATTAACCACTTTGCCCAACTACCTGGAGAAACACTTGCGGAATCTTGGGAAAGATTCAAGGAACTCCTGAGGAAGTGCCCTCACCATGGCATATCCCAAAATCAACTGATAGAAACATTCTATAGAGGAGTGAGTGATGATATCAAGCAATTTTTAGATTCCTCATCTGGAGGAAACTTTATGAGAAAGAACTATGAAGATGCTTGGAATATAGTTACGTTAGGGGCCGAGAACCAATCCAATTGGGGGAGGCCGTCTAACCAATCCAAGGGAGTTCTTAAAGTCTACAAGGCTGAAGAATCTATGGAACTCAAGGCCATTGCAAAAGCCCTGAAGACTATTGCTAACAAGCAACAAGCTCTCGAAACTTCTTTCAGAGAATACGACAAGAAGAAAAGCTCCCAGGTTCATCAAGTAAAAGTAGCTACTGGAACTTGTGAAGCTTGTCATGCATCTGATCATCCCACATTATCATGTGGTCTGTTATACAATGTTATGATGGATCTACAACCACCAGTGCCGCAATATGAACCCATTATTGAACATCTCGAGGACTAAATGCCATAGAAAGTCAACTCCATTCACTCAATACCTGGCCAGGTGTATTACAATCCAGACAAACCAAGAAACCACCCTAGTTTTCAATACGGGAATCCCGCAGGAACTGCCAATCCACAACAACAAACACAAGGTGGATCTTTCAATAGACAACCACCATGATTTCAGAATAACTTCAACCAAAATCAGGGGAATTATAGAAATGGGTTCCAACGATCCAATTATCCTAGGAATCCCTCTTACCAATACTGCACCCACAGCTGCAACAACCTCAGTTGCAGCAGCCACAACAACCGCAGTTAACAGCACCCCCACAGCAACCACAAGGGCAGCAAGTCACTCAATATCAACAGAGGATTCCTTCTCCTCAACCATCTGATGAAATATCTTTGATTAGACAGATGCTACAATCTCAGCAAACTATGCTTGTGAACCAACAGGCTCAACAAAAGGATGTAGAGGCCCAATTAGCACAGATTGCTGCTCAGTTGAAACCACAAGCAAGTACCTTTGCTGGGCAACCAGAGGCAAACCCAAGGCATGACCAAAATAGACCTGAGCAACTGAATGCTATAACCACAAGGTCTGGTCGTGTCCTTCCTGATACTACTAGAATCACCCATGATGATGATGATGTAGCTATTCTTTCCCCAACAGGAAGTTCAACTCATGAAAAGGAAAAATCTACTAATACCACTGAAAGGGAAAAAGAAAAGGAACCAATGCCAGAAGTTCCACCCAGAATTCCTTATCTGGACAGGCTGAAAGGAACTAAAATGGACACTAGGTTCCAGAAATTCAAAGAAGCTATGAAGAAACTATACATTGATATCCCATTCCTCGATGCTCTTTCTGAAGTGCCCGCTTGGGCTAAATACCTGAAAACCCTGTTGTCAAGAAAATATATGACAGAAGAGCACGAAACAGTGAAACTAGCTCAGACCACATCAGACATTCTGCTTAACAAAATGCCAAAGAAAAAGAAAGACCCAGGTTCCTTCGGTATTCAGTGTTCAATTGGAAATGGCTCCAGCAAGAAAGGATTAGCAGATTTAGGAGCAAGTATATCCATTATGCCCTATTCTATGTGTAAAAGATTAGGCTTCACTGATTTTTTACCTACGACAATGACAATTCAGTTAGCCGACTCTACCATAACTGCTCCCCTTGGAATTATTGAGGATATACCTGTCAAGATAGGAACGAATTCTTATGTTCCGTGCGATTTCGTTATTATGGACATACAAGAAGACCTAAGATACCCGATAATCTTCGGGAGACCTTTCCTAGCTACTGCCCGAGCACTTATCGATGTAGAAGCAGGAACTATTATCTTGAGACTTGGGAAGGAATATTTTCAGTTCAGAGTCCTTAATAGCATGAAAGGTCCAAGCATTCAAGAGGAAGTTTTTCTCCTGGATGCTATATATCAAATGTCCCAATTAGAAATGTCTGAACCCTTTGATGAATTGGAAAATACCTTGACAAATCCAGAAGTAGAATTCTCGGCAAATGAACTAGTGCAACAATGCCTTCAATACTTAGAAAAAGCTGAAGAAGCCCCAATGGCCACCTTTGAAGAAGTTAAGGCTGTCACCATTATAGAAGCAACCGAGCAACCTAAGGCTCCTGAAATGAAAGCCCTACCCGAGGGACTCAAACATGTCTTTCTCGACAACGAGAAGCTTTGTCCAGTGATTATCAGCTCCACTCTGGAGGTAGACCAAGAAAACAGACTTCTTGATGAACTAAAGCGGCACAAGAAAGATATCAGATATAAGATGACTGACTTGACAGGTATAAATCCAGCCTTATGCATGTACAGATTGCCCATGATGGAAGATTTCAAACCATAAAGGGAACATCAAAGAAAGTTGAACCCTAATCTCAAGGAGGTAGTTCGTCTCGAGGTTCTCAAACTTATGAAAGCGGGCATCATCTACCCAATCTCGGATTCTCAATGGGTAAGTCCCGTGTAGGTGGTCCCTAAAAAAGGAGGGACCACTGTTGTTCTTAATGACAAAAATGAACTGGTACCTACTAGAACAGTAATTGGGTGGAGAATGTGCATCGATTACAGAAAACTTAACAAAGTGACAAGGAAAGATCACTTCCCCTTGCCTTTCTAGGATGAAGTTCTTGAACAACTCGCCCACCAAAAATTTTTCTGTTACCTTGATGGATATTCAGGATTTTACCAAATTCCAATCCATCCTGAAGATCAAGAAAAAACCACTTTCACTTGTCCTTTTGGAACATATGCCTTTAGAAGGATGCCTTTCGGGTTATGTAATGCACCCGCAACCTTCCAAAGATGTATGACTGCTATCTTCGCCGGATTAACAGAATCTATCATGGAAGTCTTCATGGATGATTTTTCTATATACGGAGATTATTTC
The DNA here is from genome assembly GCA_963693085.1 of Alisma plantago-aquatica. Classification (NCBI taxonomy): domain Eukaryota; kingdom Viridiplantae; phylum Streptophyta; class Magnoliopsida; order Alismatales; family Alismataceae; genus Alisma; species Alisma plantago-aquatica. Next base: position 640,450,049 of record OY856411.1, read on the forward strand.
GATAACTATTTACTCAATCTAGGAAAAGTCCTACAAAGATGTGAGGACGCCAACCTGATCTTGAATTGGGAAAAATGTCACTTTATGGTGACTGAAGGTGTGGTCCTAGGACATCGAGTAAGTGATAAAGGGATTGAAGTGGATAAAGCAAAGGTTGATGTCATCTCAAAGATGACTCCACCTAAAGACATCAGAGGAGTCAGGGCATTCCTTGGTCATGCATGATTCTACAGAAGATTTATAAAAGATTTTTCAAAGATAGCAAAGCCATTGACTCACTTGATGACCAAAGAAGCAGATTTTATATTTGACCAAGAATGCATTAATAGCTTCACAACTCTGAAAAATGCCCTTATCTCTGCCCCTATTCTAAGAGCTCCTGACTGGTCACAACTGTTTGAAATTATGTGTGACGCTAGCGATTATGCTATAGGGGCAGTCCTTGGACAAAGAATTGACAAAAATCCTTATGTCATATATTACGCCTCCAAGACGCTTGATGAGGCACAGAAGAACTATAATACCACCGAAAAAGAGTTCCTAGCAGTTATCTATGCCTTTGAAAAATTTCGGTCTTACCTAATCGGGTCAAAAGTCATAGTATATACTGACCATTCTGCTATACGACATTTGATCCAAAAACAAGATGCTAAACCCCGACTTATCATATGGGTATTAATGCTTCAGGAGTTTGATTTAGAGATTAAAGACAAAAGTGGGGTTGAAAATGTCATCGCAGATCACCTCAGTCGTATTGAAGCTAAAGACACCAATAACATACCCATTCAAGACTCTTTACCAGATGATCAACTAATGAAGATTACTACTGGATTTCCTTGGTATGCTGATATTGTGAATTATTTGGCAACAGGAATCATCCATCCATCTGCATCATCCCATGACAAAAAGAAATTCCTTCATGATGCTAAGCATTATTTCTGGGACGAGCCCTACCTATTCCGCTTATGCGCTGATGGACTTTTTCGTCGATGCATCCCAAAAACAGAAATCATCCCAGTTTTAGAGCACTGTCACTCACGCCCTACTGGGGGGCACATGAGCTCTAAGAAAACCTCTCTTAAAATTCTTCAATCGGGTTTTTACTGGCCAACCATCACAAAAGATGCACATGAATATGTGTGATCATGTGACAAATGCCAACTCTCAGGAGGAATAACCAAATGAAATGAAATGCCATTGAATATGTGGCAAGAAGTCGAACTCTTTGATGTTTGGGGAGTAGATTACATGGGTCCTTTCCCCCCATCTTACGGATTCACGTACATTCTAGTTGTTGTGGACTACGTTTCGAAATGGGTGGAAGCTCTACCGACCACTTCTTGTGATTCCAAACCAGCCATCAAAATGTTTAAAGAAATAATATTCCCCAGATTTGGCGTTCCAAGAACAATAATATCTGATGGCGGATCTCATTTTCTATAACGGAGTTTCGAAGCACTTTTAAGAAAATATGGAGTCAACCATAACGTTTCCACACCTTATCACCCACAGACTTGTGGACAAGTTGAGGTCTCCAACAGGCAACTCAAAGCCATTTTGGAAAAAACTTTTAATAGGCACCGCACAGACTGGTCTACCAAACTTCCTGATGCCCTATGGGCCTATCGCACAGCTTTCAAAACACCAATTGGAACAACTCTGTTTCGATTGGTGTATGGGAAGTCGTGCCATCTACCAGTCGAATTAGAACATAAAGCTTGGTGGGCTATCAAACAATTGAACCTTGACCTCAAAAGAGCCGGTGAATCTAGACAACTTCAATTACAAGAATTGGAAGAACTGCGAATGACAGCTTACCAAAATGCCATAATTTACAAAGAACAAACCAAGATGTGGCATGATGGCCACATAAAAAGAAAGGATATAATCATCAGAGATAAGGTTCTCCTGTTCAATTCCAGACTAAAATTGTTTCCTGGAAAACTACGCACAAAATGGTCGGGACCTTTCACCATCAAACATATTTACCCGACAGGAGCAGTTATTATCCTTGATGATAACGGGGGAGAAAGAACCGTCAACGGTCATAGATTAAAGAAATACTACATTCCAGCAGACAAATTTCCAAGACAAACTATAGAGATCCAAGATCCTATAATATCAGCATAGCCAGAGCAGAATTTCGTCGAGCCAGCGACATTAAATCCAGGCGCTACTTGGGAGGCAACCCAAGATCTGAGTATCATCATTTTTCGTTTGTCCTTATCTTCATCTTCTTTTTTTAGCTAGTTGCTTTTTTCCTGAAAAATATAAAAAAAATCCACATAAACAAAATAAACATAAAAATCAAAACATCGAAACCCTAGACCTCTTCAAATGGTCTCGCACCCATTTGGAGTTCAATCGGTCTCGCACCCGTTTGGAGTTCAAACAGTCTCGCACCCGTTTGGAGTTCAAACGGTCTCACACCCGTTTGGAGTTCAAACGGTCTCACACTCGTTTGGAGTTCAAACGGTCTCGTACCCGTTTGGAGTTCAAACGGTCTCGCACCCGTTTGGAGTTCAAACGGTCTCGCACCTGTTTGGAGTTCAAACGGTCTCACACCCATTTGGAGTTCAAACGGTCTCGCACCCGTTTGGAGTTCAAACGGTCTCGTACCCGTTTGACTTCAGGAATTTGTAAGGACGCCCCCCAAATCCTATAAATAACACCCCGCACCCTCCTTTCTCTCTTCTCGAATCCCGTTTTCTCACTTTCATTGTTCCACTCCTGTTTCACTCCTGTTCTCATCTTTCCCGTGTACACCTCCGACTCCCACGGCCGTTCTCACCTCCGACTGAAGCTTCACCGCCGTCTACACGCGGCTCTGTTCCTTTGCTCGCGCATCGCCGCTTTCTTCCAGATCATCTTCTTCCACCGTCTCCACAGGTAGAGCAACGCCACCGTCTCCACCTTTGGCTTTCGCGGTTCTCGCCTACCGCCGTTGCCACCGCCGACGAGCGTACTTCGGCCTCCCTCCCGCCGTCCCTCACCGCCAAACGGCCCGGCTCTTCGTTTTCCCGACGGTCTGATTCAAACGGGTGTTCAACCCGTTTGGACGTATGACCGTTTGGCCCCAAACGGTCTCCAAACCGTTTGGTGCCAAACGGGTGTTCAACCCATTTGGACGCAGGACCGTTTAGCCCCAAACGGTCTCCAAACCGTTTGGTGCCAAACGGGTGTTCAACCCGTTTGGACGCAGGACCGTTTGGCCCCAAACGGTTTCCAAACCATTTGGTGCCAAACGGGTCTTCAACCAAACCTTAATAATACCGCTCTATTTTAATAAACTTGTTTAACTACAAATTTCAGAACTCTAACTCTTATTTTTCTTGACAAAAATTTTAGAATGGCCTCACCTACAAAGCAACCAACAGGAACAGCCGACGATCCTTTCTGGACAAAAGAGGAATTAATAGCTGAACGGGCGAAGCTTCAACAAATAGTTGACCACTATAAAAAGACTGGATAGGTCCCAGCAGAGGTGGACCTGATCGATGTCATGCATGATATAAAACGCATCAACCACTGCTTAGATGAAGAACCTTCTGAAGAGGAAGTTGAAGAAATCTCATCCGACGAATCCTCAGAATATGAGCCTTCACCGGAGGCAGAATCCCCTACCAAACAGTCCATGGAGAAAAGGAAGGCCCAAGCAACCACTTCAGCACCACAACCAAAGAAGAGGGCAAGGAAGTAGGTTTGCCCTGCCACTGCAAGGGAACAGATCCTGGCAAATTTCATCCCACCATCCTCCATCCAAACAACCACCACCATCACCACCACCCCTGCCACCATTACCGTTCCTATTTTCCCCCCCATCACCACCACCGCACCACCACCAGGAAATCTTTACATCCATACCCTCCCATCCATTAAACAAACTCTAAAACTGACGAAGTACGTTTTCCTAAGCATACTTATGAAGATGGGGATCTACAATAGAATCCTCACTTTTCTTGACAATTCCAATCTCTCTCGACTTTGCTTTGTCACCGAATCTTCATACGTCGAGCCTACAACGGAATTCTTCACCTATTTCACTAAATAAGCAGTGGATACCTTGGATAAAGCATAGGACTGTGGTGACCGTAGAATATCCACCAGAATCTTCAACAACAAAGTAGTCATAACTGAAAATATGCTGAATGAAATATTTATAGATAACCAAGAGCAACTGAAGAAAGCCAAGGTTGTTGGCACAGACAACACCAAGTTCAACAAATACAACTTCTGGAAATCTTTAACGGGGCTACCAGTTTATGATGCAAAAACGTGTAAAGCATCAAACATTCAATCGGGTCTAGTGCGCACACTTCACAAAATTCTTGCTGGCGCACTCTTCCCCAGGTCAGAAGGAGGAAATGTAATCCTATCAGACCTCTTTGTTATCTGGTCCATCCTAAATAGGTTACCAGTCAACATTGGACGTCTTATAATTCAAAAACTATCATCTTACGCCCTGGGGAAAGAAATATGCATGGGTGGTCTTATCACATCAATTATCAAATACCTTAAGATGGATAGACTTCTACCCAGATGCAAACAAATAAAGGGTGACATCCTTACAAATGAGCAAACGATAAAGAACTCCTTCATCATAAAAGAAAAGGATGGCAAGCTACACTACGTCTTCTGCCCTACAGCAAAATCCTTCAAAACGATGCTCCCACTACCAGATCTTGCTGATTATGACAAAGACAAGCTCTTGTTCTCCAATGACGAGATCTCAAAACTCATGTCTTCGGTCACAATCGCTGAAAAGAAAGCAACAGTGGGACATACGGAGCTTAGTATAACCGCCCCGGAAGCAAAACCAACAAAAGTTCCTGCAAAACGACCTTCTAGAAGGCTTTTGAAGGAACAAGAGCTGTCGGGGACACCAACATCCAAACCCCACCCCGAAACAGACACCACCCTCCCAGAGGAACATATAACAACATCATCACTAGACTCTTTCATCATGAGTCTAAATGTGGATCTCGATACCACCACTCCACCATCCACCATCCCAACAACCACCACCCCACCATCTTCCACCACCCCACCATCCTCCATTTTTCCACAATCAACCACTCTCCCACCTTTTTCCACATCACCCTTCTTCCCTTCGGGCATCCTATTTTCCGTTACAATGCCAGAATTCACTTCTTTCACCTCAACCGACTTTCCATCAACATTACCAGACTCACTTTTCTCTCCGGGTATATCACCACCCTTCTCATCCACCGCCGCCCCGACACCGCTAGTGACCCCTTCCATAGTCACCACGCAGTTCGCGGGACCATCAACAGTGTCCTTTCCGCACGACACTACCACCACCATTCCACCCCGACCCCAGCCACCCCACCCTTCTTTTACTGGGGTCCCTTTCACTAACGTCGGTGAGGAATTCGGACGACAATTTGACACCATCTGAAACCTCCTCACCGACCCTTCTAACATATTAAATTCTATTTTTTCTTATGTGCAGGGTTTAACAAAATAGGTCGCCAAGATTGATGAGCAAAACCGCGCCATGCCAAGCATCCTCCAAGAAATCCAACAATGACAAGATATAGTGGCTAAGCAAGTTGATCACGTCGATAGCCACTACAAAACCTTGCACGAGCTAGTCCTTGGAGTCCAAAGCTAGCATACGGCGATGGCAAAGCAAGTCGAGAGGATCTCAACGCAGACTTTACCTCTACCTGAGACCCTCCGCGAGCTCAAGAAGCAACAACAAGCTTTCAGCACGCGCTTGGACGACATCAACATCACCCTCACACATCTACACAATCGCCCAGAAGAGTCCTCAACCAATGAGCTTAATCAACTAAGAGCTCAAGTAACTAACCTCACCGCACGACTCCTTTCGGCTGAAGTACGTTATTCTGATTTAAAAGAAACCCACGACGCACTGCTCGAAACACACGAGCACTTAAAAGTGGCATATGACGAGCTTCAATCCATCCATCGTCAGTGCAAAAAGAAAGCACAAAAGAAAATAACTGATAAATCAGCGGCAGATGAAGACAAGGAAGATGAAGATTCTGATTCTTCGGCTGACTCCAACAACAGTACCTCCTCAAGTGATGATTCTGATAAACCAGATGATGCTGGGGAGGGTCCCAGCTGAGGAACAGAACCAAAACAACAGTAGGATCACCATGACAGTGATAAAGATCCCAAATCCCCTGCTCACAATGAGCACGTTACAATATCTTATGGGGAGCAGTTCCTAAACTATTCCGCCTTGGGATCTTTGGGGGAGGCTGTGAAAGAAGTAGCTTTTGCCGAGTTCAAACAATGCATTCTGGGAGCCAGCACCAGCCTACCTGTCTCAGCATCTCAACATCTCTCTACCCCTGAACCCTCGATGCCCTTTCCCCCAGATCATGAAGAACCAGAACGAGTATGTCTAGACACTGACGAAGAGCTAGATACCCCTTTCGATTCTGACAACGATGAAGATCTGCAACATTACACGGACGATCCTGAGCAGCTTTCTGCCCCCAACCCGCAAATGTTACCTCCCCCACCACCTCTACCTCACAAAATGCACGATTTAGACATGGCGGCCATCTCTACCCTAGACGCACATGATATCTTCATCCTTAACACTATAGTAGATGATGCCAAAGAAGGGGGATGTCATATACCAGAACACGAAGACTAAGCACAACCTAACACGTGAAGATTTCTGTTCCATCCTTCGATTCCCTTCGATTCCAATCAACAGTGAAGATGGCGATCTTCCCTACTCTCCTTGCCAACTCTATCAAGATCTACAGGAGATCCAAGCGACAGCAACCAGTTCTCAACGCCTCACCCGCTCTAAGTTTGTGCTTATTGGTACAAAGAACTACAGCACAAATCCATTAAGAGGTTGCACAGGGGGATCGCACGAAAAGCTAGATATATAACCGTCCCTTTCCAAGTTTCTAGTCACTGGTTTCTTATGATTGTGGACACTGTCGCCCGCGACGCCAAGGTGTACAATTTCTGTGCCAGTGATCTAAGAGTCAGTATAATTAACTTCGTTGGAATTGAAGCCGTGGAGACAAGATGCATCCCTTTCCATCTTCTTAAACTCATCTGGGCCGCATGCCCATCTCTCCGCCAGGGTTGGAGCCAACCCTGGTTCCGGATAATCAACCCACAGGTCCAAGCTGCTGAAGGCTCCAGGGACAGCACTTTTTACGTCATTCGACACATACTAGCGCTAAATCAACAAGTCCCTTTCACAGACCTCATCAACGAAGATTTTCACTCTCTGCGAGGGCGTTATGCCATGGAACTCATCTGCAGTAGACAGTTCTTTAACGATCCTACAATGGCACCAGATGACATCCCTCGCTACCTTTTTTTGGCAATCCAACGTCCACAGAAGAAACCTTACAGACAAACTTTGGTGGAGTTGGAGAAAGAAAAACAACCAGCCACGGTCCCCGAGACCAGTCAATGGGACCCTTACAACTTTGACTTGGCTCCAGACAAGGGTGACATAGAGTTGTTAACTGGGGCACCCATCAAGAGATCTCCATCACAAATGGTGCCCCTATCTGCCATTGAACCAACTTTTCCAAATTTTGATCTTGAGGCTTGGAAGACTCTCTCCGACAATGAGCTTCGGCTTATCATGTCACGACTACATGCCGAAAAAGAGGATCTTGTCTTTCTAGATGGAGACATTTTGGTTATGGAAGATAACCTCTGAGAGACCGTACAAATCAAAGGTTCTATGTCTGTAAGTGTGATGACCTCTTATCAATACTTACTCGGACGGAATCATCACATGGTCTACATGGCGTCTGCTTACATGAAGGACGACCTCTTAGGTCTGAAGAATTTCGGAACGCCGGCGGCACTCATATCTTACCTCCAACACACAACTCTGAAATTCATCATGCTTCCTTTACTTCATCAAGAGCACTGGATGCTACTGGCAACCAACCTGCACGACGAAACAACAACAATTTATAACAGTTCCGACAGTCAGTATGATCCAGACCAGAAAGAGTATACTACGGCACCAAGGACGCCAACGGAGGAAGTAGCAAAGGAGTGTGCTGACAAACTACACTATATCTTAAGCCAGCACACACGGGCTTATGGTAAAGAACACTTCAAACCCCCAGCCTTCAGCCACAAGTGCCCCCAGCAAATTCGTGAATCCAATGACTGCGGCTTCCATGCCCTCTTCTAGATGTACACCATCGTGGCCCTTCACAAACCAGTAGAGGATATGACAGCCGTGGATTACCACGCTCTCCGTGGAAAGTTCGCAGCCAATCTACTCAGAACTCATGGGGCAAATAAAGGACTCACAGAAGCCTAAATGCCCTTGTCAATACACTTCTCAACCTATCACTCTGACACTCTGAGGACAGAGTGAAGGATAAGTTAGGGGAAAGTACATTTGACAAGGGCGAGGTACAATTTTCCCTCTACTCTCTCTTTCTTTCATACTTTTTTTCCCCTGAACAAAACTCGCTTTTCTTTTCCTTTTATCTTTACATTTAGCCTTTCCTGAACAAAACTCGCTTTTCTTTTCCTTTTATCTTTCTTTTTAAAATAAATCTTGTGCATAATAAATAAAACTCCTTTTTGAAAGGACATCCTCAGCTAACTTAGAATCCAATTTGTCTTCAAAAAGCAATAATAAGATTAGCATATAGGCATGTAATGGCGAATTAATAAATCACCTTCACTTTTGGTTTTTATGCTTTTGTTTCACTTCTATATCTGACTCTCCACAGGTCAATATCAAGGCAGAAATAAGACGAGTTCTCAAGGATGAGAGGGGTATCAGGCAACTTCCAAATTAAGAAGTCTTGCAAGCAGACCACATAATAAGTGCATGTTGAAAAACTCTAAGAACAGCTTTTCTCTCTTCAAATAAAAGAGGCTTGGCCGCCCAAAATAAATTCCAAAATAATCCCCAAATCCCAAGCATGTGAGTTTTTCGAATAAAAGCCAGAGTGTTGAATAAAAACATGAGAGTTGTGCCATGCATAAGAACTTATAAGAAGAGCCAATAAAGGTCTCACCCGGACGGTACATTCAGCTGCCCTCATGAAGGCAGATGTGTCGTGCCCAGTAGTGGGATCCTAAGGTCTCCAAATATAAGAAAAGGCTGATAAAGAGCTCACCCGGCCGGTACATTCAGCTACCCTCATGAAGGCAGATGTGTCGTGCCCAGTAGTGAGTCTCTACAAGCATAGATAAGCCCTCTCCCACAAAAAGGGAGAGTTACACTTTAAACCTTTAGCCAACCCTCATACCCACTCTAGTTACCGATAGGTTCTTCAGAGAGGTATAAAGCTGATTAGAGTCAACAACATGCACAAAATAAAAGTGGTCCCAATGCAAGCTACAAGATACGGAAGGAACCTGAGACCCATGCATCTCTCAAAAACCTGAAAGAGTCAAGGCAAGCAATAAGATCCGATATGATTTGACAAGAACTCAGGTTGAGAATTGAAACAAGAGTATGGAAACCCTAACTAAATAAAATCGCCTCGCCACTGCATTCCTTAGCTCTATCTAACTTGAGGACAAGCTAGACTCTAAGTTAGGGGGGTGATAACCTCTCACTTTGTGATGTTATTTTATTGGTTTTCCCTTGTTTTTCATACTCTTTCTTAGATAAATTAGATAGAATCATTAACTCTTTACCTTATTGCTGACACAGCAATAGATTAACTTTTCTCTTCTTTATCCTTGCAGAAAAATACAAAAAAAAAGAAATTACAAGACCGTTCAAGCCCAAACGGTCCCAAGACCGTTCAAGCCCAAACGGTCCCAAGACCGTTCAAACCCAAACGGGTTCAGCGCCCAAACGGGTTCAGCGCCCAAACGGGTTCAACACCCAAACGGGTTCACCAACCAAACGGGTTCAACAACCAAACGGGTTCAGCGCCCAAACGAGTTCAGCACCCAAACGGGTTCAGTGCCCAAACGAGTTCAGCGCCCAAACGGGTTCAGCACCCAAACGGGTTCAGCGCCCAAACAGGTTCAGCACCCAAACGGGTTCAGCGCCCAAACGGGTTCAGCAACCAAACGGGTTCAGCGCCCAAACGAGTTCAGCACCCAAACGGGTTCAGCACCCAAATGGGTTCAGCAACCAAACAGTTTCAATGCCCAAACGAGTTCAGCACCCAAACGAGTTCAGCACCAAAACGGGTTCAAGACTGTTTGGGCTCCACTTAAACCTATAAATATGACCCAAAGGGGTCCTCATGAGAGAGAGAACGCTCAGACGCCCAAAGGTTGCCTCTCTAGTTCTAGAGCATTTCCATACTTCATCCATCGCCCCAAGGCTGCCGGTTTGAGATCCACATTCCATCATCAAGCTACCTTCTCTCTCAACAACAAAGAAGGTGGGAAGATAAGATCTATCATCAAAGCAGCCACGAAGTGCGAAGATCGTTGCTCTCTTCACCAAGGGTTCAACCTTCCCTCCTCCGTGGAGATGACGTTCCTTCTCTCTCTTCTTACCTCCTTCTTTGTCTTTGATATGAGCGAGTAGTCCCATTCACTAGGGTGCGGGGAGTAGCCCCGCTACCCATGTTTTCATTCCATGCAATGTAATTCAACCGTTTGCAATAGAGATACTCTTCTTTTCGGTTCAACATCAATCGTTTAATGAATGCTTGTTGCTTGATCATCAACTTGTGTTACATATTGTCTATCGGTATGAATTGTCTACGTTTGTACTCTTAGATCTGAATATCAATTGAATGTTGGTTTTGGATGTATGTAGTCACCATATGTCTGTCTCGGTATCTAGGAGTGTTTTCATGAGTGGAGTAAACTCACTCCCATCGTTGCACTTTCATACTATGAAATGGAATCAGTTGACGTATGAAAGTGCAACCTTGGTAAGGCTGAGGAACACACTTGATGAAGGAGTAATGCAAAGCAAGTGACCATTCGTTATGGGATGGCTGGCGTTGCAATACTCCATGCTTCTCGTAGTTAGTTATCTGAAAGGAAACTAAGTCTACAAAGATACTGGCTGATTAGATTCTCTTTGCAGGTTTTTTTATTATGTTGCATGCTTTGATCCATGTGTAGTGGCGCGAAACCCGATAACATCCTAGTGGCTTTTAATCATTGTTTACAACCTTAATTTCCACTTCCTTTCTTTTACTTCCCTCGCACCTAGCTTAAACAACCAAATCAACCTTTCGATCTAAATATCAACTGTTAAGTAGTTAAGTACGACTAAAATGTTTTCCATCTTGTTAAACTCTAAGCAAGACCGTTGTCCTGTGGATCCGACCCTTAAACTATACTACGATAAGACTTCCGTGTGTTTCAGCACACGTGGGTGGAGATCTTACCATAGTACAAGCAAGGCTAAACCTAGAGATTCATCATCTCTAGGATTTTTAGTGGCGTTGCAAAACTCCATCAGTAATCCTCCCCATAGTAGAGCTTCAATCTTTGACCATTTACTAAGAACGTTAGCTCTCCATCTCTCACCATAATAGCACCATGTGGTCAAACATCTTCCACCACAAAAGGTCCACTCCACCGGGATTTCAGTTTCCCGGGATGTAACTTTAATCTCGAGTTGAATAATAACACGTGATCACCCTTTTTGAAAATGCGCATTTGAATGTGGCGGTCGTGGAGTTGCTTTATCCGTTCTTTATAGATCCTATGGTTCTCATAAGCATTCATCCTAAGCTCATCTAACTCATTGAGCTCTAACATTCTCTTCTTTCCTATATCATCATAGCTCATATTAAGCTTCTGTAACGCCCAGTGTGCTTTGTGCTCTAACTCGACCGGCAGATGACAAGCTCGCCCGTAAACCAGCCTAAAAGGCATAGTGCCTATAGGTGTTTTAAAGGTGGTCCTATATGCGCATAAAGAATCTAGTAGTAATGCACTCCAATTCTTCCTAGAAGATGCCAGTGTGCATTCCAATATCTTCTTGATCTCTCGATTGGAAACCTTGACTTGGCCTTGCGGCTGCGGTTGATACGGGGTACCAACATTGTGTTTGACCACGTATTTACTCAATAGTGTAGCAAATTTCTTGTTCGTGAAGTGGGTGCCTCCATCACTTATAATCATCTGTGGCACACCAAACCTGTAAAAAATATATTTCTTCACAAACCTACACACTACCACAACGTCATTAGTCCTTGTGGGTATTTCCTCTACCCATTTCGACACATAATCAACGGAAAGTAAAATATATAAGCTGGAATTTGAGGACACAAATGGTCCCATGAAATTGATGCCCCATAAATCAAATGCATCAACCTCTTGAAACACATCGAGGGGCATCTCTTGCCGCCTTGAGATGTTACCTGCCCTTTGACACGAATCACATCTTTTCACATAGTCATAGGCGTCTCGAAAGAGTGTAGGCCAATAAAGGCCACTCTCCAACACTTTGGCCGCTGTCCTTGCACTCCCATGATGACCGCCAGTGGGTAGTGTATGACAGTGACTGAGCACACTATAATATTCACCTTCTGGTACACACCTACGTAAGATGCCATCCCTGCATTATCTCAACAAAATGGGGTCATCCCAAAAATATAATCTTAAAGAATGAAAAAATCTCTTCTTTTCTTGATAAGTCCAATCCTCCGGTATTTCCTTACATGCAAGATAATTCACAATATTTGAAAACCACGGATCCTTAGATTTTATTGAAAGGATTTGCTCATCGGGAAATTTCTCAGTAATGGGTATATTGATATCTCTCATCTACCCGCTCTAATTGAGACAAGTGGTTCACAACCACGTTTTTAATGCCCACCTTATCTTTAATTTTGATGTCAAACTCTTGCAAGAGAAAGATCCACCTAATCAATCTAGGCTCGGCATCTTTCTTTTCCATTAAGTATTTGATGGCAATGTGGTCCATCCAAACCACAACTTTTGACCCCACTAAATATTGCCTAAATTTTTCAAATGTGAAAACCACGACAAGTAGATCTTTTTCAGTGGTGGTATAATTAAGTTGTGCATCATTTAAAGTTTTAGATGCATAGAAAATCACTGCGGGTTTATTCTCAAAATGCTGCCCAAGAACAACCCTACAATAAAATCTGATGCATCACACATAAGCTCAAAGGGCTTAGTCCAATACGGCATTTGCATTTCTTTAAGGACATTAAAGGCATGTATTCATTTCTCATTGAAATCAAGTGTGGCATCCTTCTCAAGTAATTCATACAATGGTTTAGCAATTTTGGAAAAATCTTTGATAAAACGGTGATAGAAACCCACGTGACCAAGGAAACTCCTCACTCCCTTCACCAAATTCGGTGGAGGTAATTTGGCAATAACCTCAATTTTTATTGGATCTACCTCCAATCCTTTGCTAGACATCTTATGCCCAAGCATGATTCCTTCGCTAACCATCATATGACACTTTTCCCAATTTAGGACTAGATGCGTTTCCTCACATCTTTGTAACACTTGATCCAAATTATACAAGGACTCATCAAACAACGCACCGTAGATGGAAAAGTCTCCCATAAAAACCACTAGGCAGCGCTCCACCATATCAGAAAATATAGCAAGCATATAGCGCTGAAAAGTGGTCGGTGCGTTGCATAACCCAAATGGCATGCGGCGATATGAGAAAGTCCCATAAGGACAAGTGAAGGTGGACTTCTCTTGATCCTTAGGGCCTGTAGAAATCTGATTATAGTTGTAATAGCCGTCCAAAAAGCAAAAATGAGAGCGGCCAGCCAGCCATTCTAAAATCTGATCATTAAATGGGAGAGGGAAATGGTCTTCTAAAGTGGCAGAATTGAGGCGACGGTAATCAGTGCACACTCGCCACCCGGTTACCAATCGGGTAGTGACAGGTTCATTCATAAGATTCTGAGTTACAGTGATTCCCCCCTTCTTAGGGACTACTTGTGTTGGACTTACCCAAGTCGAGTCTAAAATGGCATAGATGATGCCCACAAAAAGGAGTTTGATCACCTCCTTCTTAAAGACCTCCATCATACTCGGGTTGAGTCGACGTTGCGGTTGAATCACAGACTTGGCTCCTTCCTCGAGCCGGATCTTTTGCTACCAAAGAGTAGGGGAAATCCCCTTAATATCAGCAATTGACCACCCGAATGCACCACGGTGGTTCTTCACCACAATCATCAATTTTTTTTCTTCATCGACACTCAGATATGCCGAGATAATCACCGATAGCTTTTCACCATCAGCTAAGAAGGCATACTTCAAGTGAGGGGGCAGTGGCTTCAGCTCTAATTCCGGTGGACAAATCAATGATGATTGAAGCGGTGGTGGGAGTGGTCCAAGATCCTCATAGTTCTTGGCATAATAGCAAGGGAGCACTTGAAGCATCTTGACACATTCTTGTAATAACATGCTTCTCATCCAATCATGCATGATGCTGAAAAGACAAACTTCAAGGGGCAGTTTCGGATATGAATCATGCATAGAAACTGCTACTGCATCATCCTCCATAGATAGAGGAATTTCCTCCTCTTCATCGTTTGGATAACCCACATCTTTACAAATAGATACAACTTTTGTTTGTTCCATGATATCCACCACCAGTATCCCCTTGTCTACCTTAGTCATCACATGAGCCATATCCAGAAATGGTTTCCCTAAACAAAGAGAAATGTTCTGATCAAAGTGCTTCACCATACGACATTGCTCCTTTACCTCTGATTGTCTTGTAGTTGGTGGCATGACCATCTCAAATCTGTCATCTGCTATACCCAATGTTAGACGGCCTCTACCCATTTCCAGTATCATATCAGTGGTGTCCTGGAAGGGTCTTCCTAGGAGTAGCTCATTCCCTTACTCATCTTGCATCTCCATTACTAAAAAATCAGCTGGAAATACAAATTATGTCAACCTTTACCAAAACATCCTCACAAATACCATATGGTCGTACCACAGAATTATCTGCGAGTTGAATTGTCATATTGCTTTGTCTACATTCCTTAAGACCTAGTTTCTTGAATGTAGAAAGGGGCATCAAGTTTATACTTGCCCTGGAATCGCACAATGCTTCGCCGAATTTCACCTTACCAATGTAACATGAAATATTGAAGCAGCTCGGATCTTGTCATTTCGGTGGCAACGTGCCCAAAATAAAGGCTCTAACCTTCTCTTTAAGAACTACCACCTCAGTATCAGGAATCTTCCTCTTCTTGGTAATTACATCCTTCATAAACTTACCATAAGAGGGTATCTGCTCGATAGCTTATAATAAAGGATGTTAACCGAAAGTTTCCTAAAACTATCTAGGAACTTTTTGAACTGATCAACCACCTTCTTTGCCTTCAGACTATTTGTATAAGGGACTGGGACGGTCTATGCTCTCTGATTTGGTGGCACATATGGCGTCCTCTTTTCAGTCTCTTCCTCTGCAATGGGCTCTTTTGTGGCCTTCTCTATAGCATCATCCACTATCTATGTGATTGTGTCTTCCTTTGTGGCCTCACATGTGGCTTCTGGATGGGGTGTGCAGGGTTCATCGGCCTTAGAGTTTAAAGTCATCTTTCCACTCCTCAATAGAATTGCTTTGGCTTATTGATTTCCTCCTGGAACAATTGTATTTCCTGGGAAGCCTTATTGTGTTGGTTTCTTTAAACTTGAAATCTCTGCTTCCATCTATGCTAAAGATGTCTCAGGTGTCCTCATTTGAGCCCCATGACTTTGCAGAGTTTGCCCAAACTAATTCATAAACTCTCCTTGTTGCTTGATTTGTTGACCAAAGGTTCTCATCAGCTCTTGATTCTGCTTTATCACCTGGTTGAGCAAATAATTGCTCTTGTCCTCTGTCGTGGGATGTGGCTTAGCATCTGGATCCTAGAGAAAATTATTTGGATCCTTCCATGAGAACTTTTTTCCTTTCCTCCAAGAATAATCATTATTCATGTACCCTTGTTGTTGACGCATGTATTTAACTTGTGCGTCTTCATCTGATTCCTCCTCTTGTGCGAGTAGCCTTTTAGCAATTAGGTCTATCTTTTCATTGAGTTCTTTGATGTCTTTGGCATCTCCCGCAACCTTAACTTGTTCAGGTGCACCTCTATCACCACATGACTTCTTTTTACCCATTTTTTTAGAATTTCCCAACACCTTGTATCAGTGTTATTCAGGAAGAACTCGGATCCTGCTGAATCTAGATTGCTTCTATCATGCTCAAAAAGAGAAAAATAGAAAATCTTGACCTGCTTTTCTTTGTCCAGCCCATGATATGGGCATCTCCTCAACATTATCTAGAATCTCTCCCAAGTCTCAAAATATGTTTCACCAGCTTTCTGACTGAAATTGTGGATTTTTCTTATGAGATCATTTGTCTTCTCAGGCGGGAAAAATCTCTCAAAGAAAACTTCAACCATGTGGTCCCAATATTCCACATACTCGTCGTCCAGATTATGTAACCATTCTCGAGCATTTCCCGCTAGAGAACTGGGAAATAACTTCAAGTAGAGCATCTCTTGTGGAAACCGGTCTATCTTGACCATATCACAGTTCTCCACGAACTGGCTTATGTGGGTCACCGGATCTTCATTTTTGAGCCCATGAAACACATTAGACTTGACCAAATTGATTAGGCCTGGGTCAATTTTGTAGTTAGGAATGTTGATGGCATGCTTCTTAATTGGCCCCTTAAATGCAGAGGAGGACGACGCCTTGATTTTCTCCCAAATTGTTTGTTCCTCAGCCATTGCTTCAGGTTCAAAAACTGAATTCTCATTCTCGAGTTGATTTTGGGTGTTGTTCTCCTCGTAGTCTGATCCCAAAAATGGGACCTCTGGCGATGATTGTGCGTAGTCTGTGCTACGCGTACTCACCATGCACTAGTACCTGCACAATAATAAATTTAATTAGGCACAATGCTAGATGATTACGGATTATGAAATATAGACGATTAATTTCCAGATTTTATTTTTTTTAAATGTGGCCTAGAGTGGCTTCTTGCAGCCCTCGTAGTGTCAAAAATCACCGTTCCACTGCAACGGTGCCAAAAACTTGACACGAATTTACCGTGTGTATAACGCAAGTGCACGCGCCAATGTAATATAGACCTTTGTGAGGCCCGAGTCGAACTCAGGGAACGGATTTTCAGTAGACTACTACTAATTGTTCACAATCAGCTAGACCGATTAAAATGGTTTGAGAGTTGATTGAAAAATAAAAAAATAAAAGAAAGCAAAACAATCGATTAAATGGTTGGTTTAATCAATTAAAGATGGAATCTTTGGGATTGCGTCTTCACCGTAGGTTCTCATTGTACTAATTCCTACACAATTATCCTAATTTGTCTCCTATTCCAGGTAGTGGCCTGTAGTCAGAATTGTTCGCTGTCGCAATACAATTCACTACCTAAATCTAGGTTGGTTCCACGGTAGTAGTATCCTATACCCTAAATTAGGTGCATGAAGATCACACTATGGGTTTCCACCATTAACTGTACATCGCCTTGTTCAAAGGATTTATTAGTTAATGTGATATTCGTCTCTTTTCAACCATTAATTCTTCTTTCAAAGTAATTAAAGGTATTAGATTATCATTAGGGTGATCAATCATAATGATATAATGGAGAAAACAAAATCATACCACAAATTTTAGAGACAAATTATGATAACTATGTCAAAATTGTCATACAACGATTACCCGGGCTACTCCCGGTCCTAAAGATAAAGGAGATTAGCTCTGCATGTTCATCTCAATGAAAGACATGATGAGAGAAAGGGAAAACATATGGAAAACGTGAATATATGTGATGTAAACCCCTGAACGGAGGAGATCCAGGCATTCCCCAGCGTAGGATGAGTGATCTACAGCCTTTCGGCAGTGGGAAACTCCTTCCGCAGATCTCGAAATGATCAGGGTGTGGCTCTAGGCTCCATTCTTCTCTCCTTCTCCTCCTCGAGACTTGTGCAATGGCTCCGGACGTGATAGATTGCTTAGGGCTACCGTAATTAGGTATATGCACCACTTTAGGTCACCCAAAGATCACCACCATATGATTAGACATGATCTTTAGCAAAACCTGATCTGATGGCATCGATACCATCAATGCGGGTCGATGGTATCAACATGCATGAGGCACTGGAACTTGCGTGATTCTTGGGGTTCTCTCTAATGTTGCCTCGATACCATCGACGGCGTGTCGATGGTATCGACACCTTAGACGTCACTTTTCTCTGGAATCTGACGCTAAAGCTGATTTTGCTGAGGCGAGGTCGATAGTATCGACTTTAGGTCGATAGTATCGACATCTGGAAATCTGGCTCACTGATGCCCTCTCGATACCATCAATAGTCCCATCGATGGTATCGAATTCTAGTTGCTCTTCTCCAGCAATGCCCTGTGACCACATCGATGGTATCGACCATCCGTCGATGGTATCGACATATTCAGATATCTGAATTGCCTAAAATGAAGAGAAGAACACCAATCAAATCCAACAAATATGATCTTTTATATAGAATAAGATGAAACAAGGTAAATTTGATACAAAATGAGATTATAGACTAAAGGTAGTGAATAATGCAATATTAATCACAAATATTATCAAAATACACATAAAATGTATGCAAAACCAGTCTATAAAAATGACTCAAAACCCCTACATCATTGTTTTTTACTGGGGTTTCCATTCAAAGCTCCTCAAACACTTCTCCTTTTGACCTTCTAGCACTGGGCAGGTGTCAGACTCTATACATCGTGTTACCACTTAGAAGAGTCATGTGTTTTTAATAAACAGTTGCTACCCCTAACATGTGTCACTTTCCCCCATATAGGGGAGAGCACCCCTTCTCCCGAGGTTATGGGGTCATTTTTCCAAGTTCCTTCGACATGGTTCTATCGACGTGCCCAAGTATACTCTACTTGTTCACCTGTGTTGGTTTGGGGTACGGTCATATCATCGGGAGGATCACCCTCCCAATTTGAGATTTTTTTCCTGGAATTTTCAACCCCCTCTATGTCGCAACTATTGATGATCCTCATGACTATGGCAGGGTGGTACACTCTCTCTGTTCCTAGTCAGACCAGAACCAGAGAGAGCCCTCCTCCGGGGGGCTTTGATGACTCAAAGTGAATGGGAGGGAAAGGAGAGCGAGGGGAAGCCAAAAGAATATTGTGGCATTTGGCTGAGCCATCGATGGCCCGATCTCATCCAATTTGCTCTAATAGATAGGCATGGCTTAGTAGTCAAAGCAACTTTGTCACTTTTGTGTACCCATCAGACTCCCTATAGGGGCTTCCTTAAGGACCGATTCACTCTATGTAGATTGAATGAACGTAGAAATCCTTCCATTGGAAGGCGATCGTGTTTTTCACAGGATTTCTCATTACTCATGTCAGCATTCTCACTTCTGATATCTCCAAGTGGTGTCACCAAAAGCCTTCCCCGATTGACAGAACGTCTCGCTACTGACATGTCGAAAAAGTTTGATAGTCTCATTACTTCGGTGAGTCACTTGAGCCATGATACATTTTCGGAGGAAGGGATCCCAACCAGTGAGCTATCACGCTTTCTTCAAAGGATTGTTGCTTCCAAGCCCACCTCCTGGTTGTCATCGCTCGATCGCTTCCTTTTCCACTAAGTGATTTCTTAGGGACCTTAGCGTATGATCTGGGTTGTTTCCCTCTCTACTTTGGATCTTAGAACCCAAAAATATGTCTGTACAAACGATGACAGCCTATATTTCGAGTTTCCCTGGGGTTGGTCAAGCGTAAGCCACCCGGGACCATTGAGTGATCTACCTCGGGCCATCGACATCATATGTTGTACTGAAATAGATTTCATAGAGAACCAACTATATTCGATCTCGGTTGGCCTTTCACCCCTAGCCACAAGTCATCCTCATATTTTGCCACATATGTGGGTTCGGTCCTCCAAGGCCTTTCCAAGCTCTCTTCACCCTGCTAATGGCTAGATCGATTGGTTTCAGGTCAAATAGGAAAACCCAAAGATTCAACCTATGGAAAGCGCCTACACCTAATGGCTTAAGTCATTGTTCCCATTTCCTCACTGACCCATCATGCAAAAGGTACATTGTCTGAGTGAGTGTGCCCACGCTCTGCTCCTTTGACTAATTGTTTGCATCAGATCTCAGGTTCTCTATTGCACTCCCCAATGGGGGTTCTTTTCACCTTTCCCTCACGGTACTTGTACGCTATCGGTCATTGAGGAATACGTCAGGTGTCACAAGGTGGTTGACGTGTGGTTTTACTGCACTAACAAATTCACCCAGGGTTGAAATTCTTGAGCTTTTACTAAAACCTCGTGTAATAATACCACCCGCAAGTGGACGGGTCTTATCTCAGTTTAGTTAAGGATCGAATCCCAGAGGATAATGTTTTTAAGAATCTTGCTAGTCGTATCCAGTCCAAGTGAGACTAATATTTAGAACAAAAAGTTGATTGGGGTTTGGTTAAACTAAATGCAAGGAAAGTAAAGAGAAGGATTAAAATAGAGTCTAGATTAATGATGGGAATCACTGGGGTGGAACTAGGTTTCACCACCACTACACATGAAAACACATCCAAAATACATCCAGGCCGAAAACAACTATCCAAATAGAGTATCAAACTCCCTGTTAGGATGTCATGTTCGTGTAAGCATCACTATAGGCATCATATGTCTCGTCACCTACCAGATCACGCACTTACTACTCTGAAGATATCTTTCAGATGTTCTCGTCAAGGCATCAACCATGTTAAATGATATTAATAAACCTCAGTATTGAAGTTCTTGCAAACAAGGGTTATAATAGATCATGCAAGGCAGGTGATTAGTCTACAAGCATGCATCATATGATTAACACGAGATGAAAAGTTATATACAAGCCATGGAATGTTTTAAGATGAATATGTAAGCATGGGAAGCGGGGCTATTCCCCACACCCCAGTGAAGAGGACTACTCTCTCTTCATGATAGAAATAAGAGAAACAAGAGAGAGGGAAGATTCTGCCATGGTCATGGTGGAGAAGATGTCTGCGGCTCGGTGGAGAAACTGTCTTCTACACGATCTCAAGGAAAATCTACAATAAGGAGGGGAAGAACACCATGGCAGTCAAGGAATATCTTCTCTCTCCTTCTTCCTTCTCATCTCATGCTCTCACTCATAGGAGAAGGAGAAGTGGATGGCCAACGGCAGAGTAGATCTGCATATCTGAAGTCCAACCACTTTCGTGGCTAGAAGATAGATCTGGATGGAGTAGAGATAGAGGAGAGATAAGAACTCCACATAGGTAGTTCTTGGTGGTGGAGATCATCTTCCTAAGGGTTGAGCACAGAGCGGCAGCCTCCAGGCATCATGGAAGAGATGGTTTGTCAAGTCGGGTGGGTGGCATATTTATAGGTGCACTCCACCGACTTAACTCCTAATCGCAGTCGCAATCAGGTTGTAGAGGATCACTGATCACGGTCGCAGTTAGCATTGATCACAGCTCGCGGCCAACATTGATCGCGGTCGTGGTCCTCTTCAGTTCGCGATCCTTGTGCAGGTCGAGGTGTGTTGCATGGTCACGATCTTTTGTGGTCGTGATGTGGTCAGGTCGAGGTGTGCCTTAGCTCGCGGTGCCTCAGGTCGAGGTCCTCCTTGAGATCGTAGTCACGGTCCTTCTTTGGGATTCTGGTCGTAGTCCTTCTTTGGGATCGTGGTCGCGATCATTGCCTCCTTGACCACGGTCGCGGCCTCATGAAACAAACCCACCCCAGGGGGCTATTGCTATGGATCGATTGGCCTACGTCAATGAATCATCTGATTTATGAGGATGCTTTCTGATGAAGGAACTGGCCACCATCCCCTACACCTCCTGCACTGGCACACATAGCGTGATGTTCAATCCTACAATGGAGACATATAGATTTGATCAAAACTCTAAATAATGATATGGAACTGAGGAAAATTGTATATGAGCATATTCAAGGGGTGAATATTAGTATTCAGTGCAAAACTGGGCCAAAAATGGTGACTAAAACTAAGATGAATATGCATTCATTAGTGGTCCCCCTTTCTCACGTAAAAACGATCATCATTCGAACACGTCATGTTTTACTGGGAAGGATCGAACCGTGGGAATGAATCTATAGGGATATCACCTTCTTTGTCTAAATCTTCCAACCTTTTCAAAACCCAGTTCACTGAATAGCCCCATGATTGTGTTGCCTATGCTTGCTCCCCAGGTTGTTGACTTTTTACAAGCCATCTGGGCGCGCTAAGGTGTCGGTGGATGACAGAGGAGGTTGCATCGCTGGTTTTTCCATCATCCAATCCACAACAAATTAAATGAAATCTAAACGCCTACCCAAAATCTTAGGGTCCAATCCACTCTTGCTCGCTGCTACGGACGGGGTCTTGGTTGATTTCCCTTCCTTTAGCTACGAAGATGTTTCAGTTTGCTAAGTTTAAAAAGTCCAAAGAGCACAGACGGGACACATAGCTTGGATACAGTTTCCTGATGGAAGATCCATGGATCACAGACGGTATCTCCCCATGGTCTTTTGCCTCTAAAAGCGTTCTTCCTTCTTAATGCTTGGGCATCCATCCAATGCATGATTTTTGATAGCGCATATAATGATGCGTTCACAACAAGCCAATCTTGATCATGTTCAAAGAGAAAGCTCCCCAACCCAACTCCTCTCCTTTTAGTCGAGTCACTTTGTGCCTCAACTTCGACCAGTTGAGAGTTTCCAACTCCTCTCCCTAATGGTCGAGTCACTTTGTACCTCAACCATAGACCAGTTGCCTCCTACAACAACTATTAGCAGTATCAGGAGCGGTCAGATGTGAAGCCCCATGAGGGTAGGCCAATGCCCCCTGATGTGGGACACAAAAGAGCCGTTATGGAGGGTCAGTTCAAGGGCTGACGCTCTCCCCTCCCCCCTCTTCCTTGATTTCTATCACTTTCCTCCTGGCTTTCTTTTTGTCACCTTAAGCATCAAAGAAGGAGAGGTTTTTAGGAGCAGGGACAAGAACTCCAATTGACAAATCTTGATCATCATTAAAAGAAGTCTGATGTGACTCCATCTCACTCACTCTTCCATTTCCATGCAGAAGGGGAGCGGAGCCTAGTTCAATGGTTCTTCCTAAATAGGTCGTTCAAAGGCCCTGATTCTGCTAACCACGAAGTGAACCAATAATCATTCATCTCTAAACATATTCTCAATCCGATCAGATACATGCCTCAATCGAATTTCGAACCGACTCAATGAGCTTGTAATCTGACAACACCCTTCTCCATTATTTGAGATAAGACAAAGAAAGCATTTCGTTTGAAGGTTATCGTCAAGTGGAGTTTATGCTTGTTCTTATGGTGTTGGTGTGGTCTCTAATCCTGCAAATGACCTCCCATAGGTCTTTCCGTGGAAGATATGACTCCATTCATGTCTACCATGTGCGGACATTTTCATTGTTCAACTTCTTCACACTACCAATGGTGTGGTGCCAATGTCTGCCATTGTGCCTTGATAGAGCCTCCTTACTCAATATCAAGCCAACTTGGTCCTAAAGCAAGGGACTCTATATCCTTGTTGTGTACAAGCACAACCTTCCCTCACGGCACCTCAAACTCAAATCGTTTGAAAAAATGGTCCCTGACCATCGGGCTCTGATACCAAATGTAGAGTGGTTTTTCCCGTTCGAGTAACCAAATAGTGGGGGGTCTTTATCTCAAATGGAATTGTGTGGATTAGCACAGTATCAGGCATCTATCACCCACTTTTTTATCTCTTTCTCAGTCATTTGTTTTTTCTAGTGTCATTTTCTTTTCGGGAGGAGTGTCAAGAAAAGAGATAATCAATCAGAATCGGGATCAGGAACAACAATAGTTTCAGTCTTGGCGGCGGAGGTTTTGACTCGTTCGTTACCTAGTGATCTTGACTAGTGCTCTAAGACAAATGCGGTCTGATCTAGCAAAGCTGGCTCAATGTATACTGATGCTCTAAGATGAAAGTTTGAAATGCAAGTATTGAGGTCGATCTATGGTGCTAACACCCATACAAATGTCGTCCAAAGGTCACCGAATCAACCTCCCAAGAGATACGGATAGAGGAAAAAACCATCCACTATGATAGAAATGCAAGATAGTATAAAGTCCAGTAAGGAATCGCTACAGATTAGCTTTGGGTTAACTTATCTTCTCCCTCTGTGATGTCAAAAACTTCTTCTTTTTTGATATCCGTAATAACCAATCCGATAACATCTTTCTTTTGAGAAAAAAAAACATTGGAATCCATCACTTTGTCAAGGTTCACATCGACTATGGGAGTGGAAACATATATTATTTGATAATAATAAAAAAGTCAGTGACCCATAAGAAATAGTGGAAGCTCGCTCCAGATGGTAAAAGTATGGAGTCGGGACTGTAGCTTTCTTCCTACGCCCTTATTTTGCAAGAAAGTCTTAGTTTTCATCATAACGCATGGTTATGACTTCCGCTTCTCCTATATCGATTTCTTTGGATTATGCAAATAGGATTTCTAGCAGGCAAGACGTCTTTGGAATGAAAAATATGGACTCAGATATGAGAAAACAAGGTCCAATTTTAGCGCATATAGCATTTGTTTCAAACTCAAAAAGACAGTGACTTTTCCTGTACAGATATTTAGACAGAAACAGACCTCCCTGAAGTGAAGGAGGGGGGATTTGATGGGAGAAGAATGGAGTAGCCTATGGGCATTCTAAAGATAGTTCCTGACACCAACATATGGAAAATAAAAATCCAAAATGTTTAATTTGCTTTGGTTTGCTAAATTGCTCTTCTACCCCATCCTGAGTGAGAGAAGTGATTATTTACATTCTTATTAGGACTTATTCAAAGGCTCTACAAGACCTCAATAGCTCATCTTGGGAAACTAGAACAAGACACGTCGAATAGCATATTCATTCAAGAAGTCTCATCTCATTAGGACAAGGTCATCCAATGACGGTGGAAAGCAAGTAGCGGAATGACTTACATGGAGACTTTTTCATATGAGAAGCAAGACCATATCCCGCACTCATCTTTGGGAGTCAATTTTCCACTCTATAGTTCTTCTCTTTCCTATCCCCCTGCACGATGTGAAACAACTCCTCTGATTGGCTAGACATCTCTTTGTTCGGGTCATGCACACCACAAGTAGACAGAACTGGATCTCTTATTCATCTTCCAATGGGGACTCTCTCAGCATTTTCTTTGATCCTCAGGTGAATGGTCCAGCATCAACATCATCCCAGGACACTAGTTGTTGTCCCTCACCTCTGGCTTGAAAGCAATCATTGATTGGCGGGATTATGACTATAAGGACTTCTGGGAGACTAGGAGATTTGGTTCACACTAGCCAGGCTTTCAAAGTCACTAGACCGATTGCAAAATGGAATAGCCCGAGGGCTATGCAGACTTATCCCCATACTCCCTCTACGGGCCAATGGAAGTATTTCTCTCTGCCTACCGAGCCCCAAGAGGGAGGTAGAGAGCCATCCAAGCTATATTTACCAAAGAGAATGAATATGTGTGTCTCCGACAGGAGATCAAGGCAAGTCCAAGAGCATGTGAAAGCATAACCCATACTCTACAAACACCTATAAGAGGCTGGATGAGAGTGAAGATAGAGATAGGGCAAAAATCACACACGAAAGAAATAAGACAGGTAATCCCACATCTGAGATGAGTGGGACAGTCATAAACCAATTGCTTTTGTCTTCTATAGTAAGGGAATCCAATTTCCATAGTATAGTAAAGGTACAAAACATAGATGGATATCAAGAAAGAGAAAGACCTGGAGATGATTCTCCTAACATATGATTTTCAACATATTGCTACTTCTTCTTCCTCAGTAGTGCATTCATAGGAAGAGAAAGATTTGTTCACTACTACGCCCGGTTCACTTTCATAAGAAGTTGATAAGCAATAGCAAGGCTCGAGTTTCATTGCCATTACATGTCCTTAGTATGAGGTCTTTCAATCGAGAGATAATCGATAGATGAATCCTACTTGTGGAGACATCCCCATACCCGTGGGAAGAATGGAATATCTCCCAGTTAGGGGGGAACAAGAGGGAACTGCCTGTCTGGCTTGAATATGATTTTGAGAATCAAACCTCACTTTGGAGGGACGATCCTTTATACTCTGTCCTCCCTTTCTTTTATTTTATATAGAATGAATCTATTACCAAGTTGGCATCCTCAGGACCAAGAAAGAGGAGTTTGTCGAACTTACTGATAGGGATCTTTTATGAACATCATCGGGCCAGTCAAATCCAAAAAAGTGGGTGATTTTCTCTCGAATTAGTGAAAATGTTCTTTTTGACTTATGAGATTATCTAGTGAAACCTGAGAATCCTCCCTCTTTAGGAGTCAGGAGTAACTCTCTCGCCAGTCTAGATCAATTACATAGACCATATCCTCTTCTTCATAAAGCAACGAAGCTATCTAAGATCAACTAACAAATCCTGAAAGAAATTGATAGAAAGGTTGAAAGTGGAAAAAAGATGACGCTTGTTCTTCGCGGAGGAAGCATCTGAGATTGGAATGTCTTTTGGAGAATTTTAGCTATTGTTGAATCAACCGTTCACTCATAGGTAGTTTTGAATGAGAATGATAAGTAAGCAAAGATGAGATTACACTCTTTTGAGATGTGAAGAATCCTATCCTCAAGAAAGGCAAGGAAGAAAAGTCTATGATCTTATCCTCTTATTCAAGGTAAAGAATCAGAGAAGTAATAAGGTCAAGAAAGAAGGTCAGAACTACCAGGATAGGTTGGATAGAAGACTTCTATTGAATCGTTCATGCCTAGATAAATGAAACTAAAGAAAAAGTGACATGAGATAGTTAATATGGCATCGAATGCAAGCTACTATAGAAGGGAGAAGGAATTCTTTCGCACTGGCGGGTCTTTGAAAGAATAGTTTTTTTGCATAAATTGTATGTGAGGGAGGAACTGACATGAGATAGTTAATGAGGAAGGCGAATGCATTTCCCAAATTCAACTAACTTCCTTTGTATTCATCCCATCTGAGATCGAATTTCTTTATAGATCATATCTACAGCACTTACTGATTCAATCATAGTTGATACGCAAAAAATTGCAAATAGAACATTGGTTACTAGGGTATGTTGTGGTGAACAAAGTCCCTCATGGAGGATTGATGTGAAAATTCTGGTGAAATAAGAGATGCCTAGTGCTTAGTCCCTTGGGAACGAGAATGTCTCAGGATCTTTGACGTAGTGATCTGCTCCTCTTGATTTGCCCCACTTCCCGGAGGTGCTGGATCAATAGAAGATGAATAGAAGAAGACAGGAACGCTGTCACCTCGTGAAGTCTCAAAAGATGAGGTAGCTCTAGTGATATTAGTGAAAGTAGAATCCAATCCAATACCTTATTTCTAATTCCCAATCCAAAAAGTTTTGATGCCAACCCAAATGGGGGAAGGCATGTTCACAATTGAAAAGGTAGTACTAAAGGTACATGGATGCACTGTAACATCCCTGACCTGGGTTATGAGCTAACCCTAGGTGTTTTGCCTAAATATGTAATTAAATCTTTGTGATTAACTCTGAGCATGTAATTAAGCTTCTCAGAAACGTATATTTCATATTTGCTCCTTTTTATTTAAAGTTGTAGCATTGTTTTGATATACAGGGACCTATGTGCAATTTACCCAGTTAAAAGGGTTAGCTTGCAATTTGCACATGATGAGATGTTCCTCTGATGTTGAGACATCATGAGAATCTCTTTGGCAAAGTTTGAGGGATTTCCCAAGCTAGAGCACCAAGGTGCAGCTGTGGAAGCAATCCCAGGGCTTGAAACCCTAATTTGGGGTAAAATGCAATTTACCCAAATTATGGGAAGCAATTTGTAAAGAATGTTATCTAAAGTATCTTGTTAGACTCTTGCCATCATTCAGAGAAGAAATGATGAGGAATTCACCTCAATTGAGTTATCAAGTTAAGAAATAGGCTCTGTGATTGAATAATCAGGGTATATGTGCAATATCCCTTTAAGTATGAACTTTATTATTAGATTGTCCTTCCTTGCCTTCTTTTCTATAACTTAAGATAAGGTTTGTCCTTAGAATAAACAGGAAGGGACGAGCAAGTAATAAAAGAAGGACTTAGTTGGAATTAAGGGAAACTTATGAACTAATGTTGAAAATCCTATCCCATGTATATAAGCCATCCTTCCTTTAGTTGCAAGGGAACTTAACCTTCGCTCCCTTTACTGTTTCATTTCACCAAAGACGACCAAGGACTGCCTTGGAGCTAAGGAGGACGAACAAGGGGTGCAAGGTAGGTTTAAACCCCTCTTCTTGCCTAATTCCATGGTTAGAATTCGAATTCAAGGTCATCTTCATGGCTAATTCTCGAAACCCTATCTTTCTAGCCGTCTCTTTTCATCCTTCCTTGGAGTTTTCACCTTGGCCAACCTGTGGGAACTCAAGGACGCCATTAGAGCTTGGAGCTTGAAAGCTTGGAGCTCAAGAAGCAAGCTTTAGGCGGGTTTTATAACTCTAAACCTATGCTTTACTATGTGCATCTTTATATGCGAGTTAATGATAGCTCCTAGTATTTCCCTACTTTTCCCTGCTATTTTTGCAAGCAAACCCGTGGGATATTTGTACTGTTCTTGAGCTAGAAGATGAAGGCGTGATTTCCAAGAAAAACCCACCGTTTTTCTTTTCCCTAAACGGTCCTAACAGTTTGCTCTCACGACCTCAAGACCGTGAGGGAGCCTCGCGGTCTCGAGACCGTGAGAGGGCTCGCGGTCTCAAGACCGATTGGCCCTGTTGACCGAGCGTGGACCATATAAGAAACCTGTTCCTAATTATATAGGCTAAATACCCTCAAAATTTGGGAGACTAACTCCAAAGGAATCTGGATATATGACCTTTTTAAGTCACGACTTTAAATGAATTAATTGCTGATTTTCAAATGGTCTGAAATTGCCTTTTTGGGCAAAAGGTCTCAAGACCGTGAAAGGTCGTTGACTAAGCATTGACCCCATGCGATTACTGTTCAAAATTATGTTAGTTAACAACTCACCAAGTTTTATGGTCTAATTCCAAACGGGCTAAGAGTTGAAGGGCGAATACTAGGGCTAACCCTAGATAAAATCAGTACTGAAATTATGGTGACCTAATTAGGGTTTTTAGGGTTGATTGACCTAAACGGTCTCAAGACAATGTGGGGTCCACCCACATGACCTCAAGACCGTGAGGACAATCACCCAAGACCATTTGAAGGTCTAGGGTTGAGTAATTTGACCAATTGAACACCCAATTGCAAATAAGTTATCAAGTTAATAAAAATTCGGATTTTGTGACCAATCATGGTTCAACCTCTATCAAATCATCTTAGATGTTGATGAGATCTTGGGCAAACGGTCTCAAGACCATGTGGGGTCCACCCACATGACCTCAAGACCGTTTGGGCCAAGTTTGGGCCCAATTGGAGCTCAATTGAAGGGTTCAATCTTGTGTTGATACACATTGTTGAGTGTTGATGGGTGAACATTGATAGACCTTAATTGAATCGATTTCAATCCTAATTGGTCAACAATTGAGGGTCAATTGAATGACCATTTGGTTAAGCATAACCTTAATTAACTCAATCCATAGGTGGTCAACAGTTATTGGACCTTTTGAAGGCTTCAACATCAGTTGACATCATCGTTTGATTTGTTGAACCTTTGTTGAAGGACCTTGTGGTTGAGACCATGAGAGGCTCACGACCTCAGGACCGTGAGGTGGCTCACGACCTCAGGACCGTGAGGTGGCTCACGACCTCAAGACCGTGAGGTGGCTCACGACCTCAAGACCGTGAGGTGGCTCACGACCTCAAGACCGTGAGGTGGCTCACGACCTCAAGACCGTGAGGTGGCTCACGACCTCAAGACCGTGAGGTGGCTCACGACCTCAAGACCGTGAGGTGGCTCACGACCTCAAGACCGTGAGGTGGCTCACGACCTCAAGATCGTGAGGTGGCTCACGACCTCAAGATCGTGAGGGGGCTCACGACCTCAAGACCGTGAGGTGACTCACGATCTCAAGCCCATGAGGAGGCTCACGGTCTTGGAGCTAGAAAGGGGCTCATGGACTTGAAGGGTCAAAGTGAGCAATCGGTCAACACTTTCAACCGATCTTGATTCAATTAATGATTAATGATTGGAATTAATCTATGTGACTCATGGTTGACCACATTCAATCATGTGATGGTTCAATGTTTCTCAAATCAAACACTAATGATAATCTAAGATAGTAAGGAGTTATTTGACTAAGGTTTTTGACTATGATGATGATCAATGGGGTGAATTACCAAGATACCCCTGAAGGGTCAATTGAGTTATACCTTGCTCAATTCAAACCCTAATTACATGAGAATGATGTTTTTAGTTATAATGACTCTATCTGACCTGATCTAGTCTAATGTTATCATCAACCATTAGTATGATGAAAGAGAAAGTACTCTAGAGAGAGAGAAAGTACCCTAGAGAGAGAAAGTAACTCTAATCACTTAATGGTGATGCTTTTGGCTATGTTAGCCTATGATGACTCAACCCAACCTGTTTTAGAGTGATTTTGACATCACCTAACCTTACGATGAGAGAGAAAGTACTTCTATAGAGAGAAAGTACCTCTAGAGAGAGAAAGTATCTCTTTTAAATGGAAACTCAATTGAAACATCCCCAATACACAGAAATGAGTATAATTAGGGTATGATCCACCTGTGTGAGATCATAGAAACCCTAATTATGATAAATGATGAATCTTTAACTAATCCAGGAGCATCAATGAAGGTGTTACTCAAACATGATGATGTTATGAGTTTAATTCACCTTGATGTGAATAGTAAACCCTAATTCAAGGGTGATGACATGTAATGTGAATAGTAAACCCTAATTCAAGGGTGATGACATGTAATGTGAATAGTAAACCCTAATTCAAGGGTAATGGCATGCTTTTGAGCAATAAACTCTATTTGAGTAGAATTAAAGATTTAACTCTTATGACAAGAGTAGGAAGTACATTCCTTATTATTGTATTTCCTTTATCAGATGTATTAACCATGCAGGTTTTGATATGAAGGTAATCATATCCAGGTATGGATGTTGATGTTATATTCATTGAAGGCATGTTGTTAGCCTTATGAATAAGTAATGTAATCTGATGCCTTGCCAGTGGCATCCTATACTGATAATGGGCTGTGAGAGCCATGAATACCATCAAGGTCATGCTTTAGAGATGACTTGTGATGAGGATAATGAGAAATGATGATTGATATGAGTTAGGCCTGTTACATTTAGTATTCTTCTTTTATAGCTGCTATGCTACTGTTATTGTTTGAAGAACAATGTATGCTGTTAAAGAATACTGAATGTACCTAACTAATCAAGTATAATGTAGAGCCCTGATCATAGATCCATCATTGTCAGAAATTAAGTGATGGTGAAACAGGTTTTCCTTAGGGAACTCCTGGAGCACATACTTTTGAGTATGTGGGGTACATGGATGTGTAGAACCTTACATCCTAGTGTAGGAAAGTGATGTAGATGTGGAATCCATCCATCCTTCACTATAGTTCCATACCGTATCAGTGGTAGGTAAACATGAAACCTCCTGATGACGAAGAAAGCACAGATATCCGTATCAGTGGTAGGTAAATATGAAACCTCCTGATGACGAAGAGAGTACAGAACGCCACTGTGACTCTAGAATAGCGAAGGACCAGTTTACCCTGGTGAGCTATAGTAGTAGAGACATGAGATGTCCTACAAGTGATCCTCTTACTGACTGAGGAAGGTGAAGGTCATAAGAATCCGGCTCTCTTAATGACCTATGTATGATACTGATGCGGCTTCTCAGCGATCAGTTGGAGTATGAGTGGTAAGCCTCATCTCCACAGGGCATAATGTTGTTTGTAAAACATAATCAACCATGTAGTATAACTTGTTAGAGATGACTCCAAGTTAGTTGATTGATGTTACATTGCAATAATGATTGATATTCTCCATATCTCTTAATTTGTAGAGATCTTGTTATATCTGCAACTGTTATAGAATGCTTTGAAGGCTTTACTGTTTAGAATAATCTTTGATGTTATAATAAAGCTTCTGGCGAAGAGTTATAACTCTCGCTGGGACAATTATGTATAATTGTCTCACCCCGTAGACTTCAACTTTTTAGGTGGACGTCGGAGACGAAGAAACCAGCCTACAGGTGATCAGTCTCAGCAGCAGCAGCACCAGGGGCAGCAGTAATCTCAGGTGGAGATTTGTCCTGCCATGTGGTGTAGTTAGAGTCAGTCCTATGTGTCCTCTGTACTCTCAGGTCTTGGAGTCTTGTGTTATGTGATCTTGAGATTTTGTATCTTGATGTATATAATTACTCAAGAAGTAATTATCCTGAGATGTAAACAGTTACCTCTCTTTATGAAAGGAGTTTTTATGGATACAAGTTCTTATCTCGAAAAGTTTTAATTTCCCGTGATTTTTGTCTTCCGCTGATTACCGATTCGCTTCCGCTAAGTTTTATTCGTGTTTATGTCATGGTTTGGAGATCAGAACCCACAATTAGTGGTATCAGAGCTCCAGGTTCAGTTGAGTCTACAGAGGCATAGGACTTAGGATGTCGAGTCTACCTTTAGTACTCCTTCCTTATCTAATAGAATCTTCTGCTCCTCAGGAGAAGAAGATACATAAGAATGTCAGAACATCGCGATGAGCACGTGGCTGAGAGTAGTGCTAGTGCACCTCGAGGCGGTGCAAGAGTTCCGAGAATAGAACAACCTGCACCTAAGTCGCCAAGAGAGCCACCCCAGTTCGACCCAGCTGACATGAGTGATCCAGCTATACAGACGATGTTCGGGCAGTTTATGACTGCCATGACACATATAACCGATAGGATGCCCATTCCTGCACCTAGGGCACCCGTCCAGCCTGAAGTACAAGGTATTGGTAAGACATTCGAACGACTTCGTCGTGTCGGAGCTACCGAGTACTTCGGAACTGCCGACCCTGCAGATGCTGACTTATGGTTGACAGAGTTGGAGAAGGCTTTCAGGATTCTTATGATTCCGGAAGCTGAGAAGGTTAGACATGCTGTCTATCTTCTCAAAGGCAGTGCTGGTCACTGGTGGAACATGGAAGAGCAGAAGAGACCTGGAGTAGAGTTCTCATGGGAAGAGTTTCGTCGGGAATTTATCAATAGATATTTTCCAAAGACCTTCCTAGATGAGAAGATTTCTCAGTTTGAGAAACTAAGGCAGGGTATGATGAACATTAGTGAGTATGAAGCTAAGTTTATGGAGTTGTTGCGGTTCTGTCCGCACATGGCTTCTACGGATGAGGAAAGAATCAGAAGATTTGAAAAGGGTTTGAATTCCGATATGTCAACCCCTGTGTCTGCCTTAGAAAACAGAGAGAGATTCTCTACCTTCGTTGAGTCAGTCCGAAGGATAGAGAGATCTGTTGTTGAGAAAAGACAAACCCATAAAAGATATCCCCAGTTCCAGGGTTCTTCATCTAGAGATTCCAAGAAACCTAGATTCTCTGCACCTAACCCTCCACCACCCAGATCAAGTTTTCAAACTCAATGGACACCAAGTAGAGGTAGAGGACGGAGTCAACCGCTTCAAGGGACGCACAGTTCTGCATCAGTGTCAGTCACTGGACCACCCAGACCACAACAACAGGAGAAGAGTTGCTACAACTGTGGTAAGGTGGGACACTTGATGAAGGATTGCCGTTCTAGGCCTGTCGGTGTGACACAACAACCTCCGAGACAGAATCAACAGGGATCTCAGAATAGACAACATCAAGGAGCAGCTCGAGGACGTGGACAAGCGTCTCAAGCTGGATCATCAGCACCACCTCAACACCAGGCGACTGCGAGGTTCTATGCTATGAACCCACCTGAGGCAGTTGTCAATCCACGGGTAGTGGCAGGTCAGATGAAACTTTTATATTCTGATATGTCTATATCCTGTAATATATCTGTTCTGATTGATCCGGGTGCTACACACTCTTTCATCACTCGTGAAGTGATTCGTAACTGCAATATGACTGTTAGTCATAGAGCAGATAGTTTGTTGTTAGAGACTCCGTTGAGTGGGTCTGCCGTTTTGCAGGAGGTATGTTCTCCCTGCATCCTTTTCTTTTCTGACCATCGCATTCAAGTGGACCTTATACCACTTGATATGCAGGGGTTTGATATAATCCTTGGGATGGATACCTTAGAAAGGTATAGAGTTGTCTTGGATTGTGAGTCCAAGTTGGCTGTGTTTGCTGATGAAAGCAACACATGGATCTTTCAAGGTGAAAGAAAGATTCTGCCCACCTGTCTTGTGTCAGCTATGGTTGTTGATAAGCTGTTGAGGCAAGGATGTTATGCATTCTTAGCCCATGTGGTAGACGTTACCAAGGAAAGTTCCAACCCTGCTGAAGTTCCCATAGTCAGGGAATTCGAGGATGTGTTTCCTGAAGAACTTCCTGGTATACCACCACCTCGGGAGATTGACTTTGAAATCAATCTGATTCCAGATACGAAACCCATAGCTCAAACTCC
Source organism: Alisma plantago-aquatica (assembly GCA_963693085.1). NCBI lineage: Eukaryota > Viridiplantae > Streptophyta > Magnoliopsida > Alismatales > Alismataceae > Alisma > Alisma plantago-aquatica. The sequence goes on from OY856411.1 coordinate 640,484,556, forward strand.
GTATAGAATGGCTCCTGCCGAGATGGCAGAACTCAAGAAACAACTTCAAGAGCTACTTGAGAGAGGTTTTATCCGACCAAGCACTTCACCTTGGGGTGCTCCGGTCTTGTTTGTTAAAAAGAAAGATGGGTCAATGCGGTTGTGCATTGACTATAGACAACTCAATAAAGTGACAATAAAGAATAAGTATCCTCTGCCGAGGATTGATGATCTCTTTGACCAGTTGCGTGGTGCAACAGTCTTTTCAAAGATAGACTTGAGGTCTGGATATCACCAACTTCGTATTAAGGATAGTGACATATCCAAGTCTGCCTTTAGGACAAGATATGGTCACTATGAGTTCACGGTTATGTCGTTTGGACTAACCAATGCACCAGCTGCATTCATGGAACTCATGAATAGAGTTTTTCGACCTTTCCTTGATCAGTGTGTTGTCGTCTTCATAGATGACATACTGATTTATAGTAAAGATGCTCAGCAGCATGAGCAGCATCTTCGCCAAGCTCTGACCTTGCTAAGAGAACATAAGCTGTACGCTAAGTTTAGCAAGTGTGAGTTCTGGCTGCCGGAAGTATCTTTTCTTGGACATGTAATATCCGCCTCGGGAATTCGTGTTGACCCTACAAAGGTAGAATATGTTCTACAATGGGAACAACCGAAAACGCCGACGGAGATTCGAAGTTTCTTGGGGTTAGCTGGCTATTATCGAAGGTTCATTGAGAACTTTAGTTCTATAGCTTTACCTTTGACCAAGTTAACCCAGAAAGATGTTCCTTTTTCTTGGAGTGATAAGTGTCAACAATCTTTCCAGCTGCTGAAGGAGAGGTTGACAAGTGCACCTGTGCTAGTGCTACCTGAGCAAGGAAAAGGGTATATAGTTTTCTGTGATGCTTCCAAAAATGGACTAGGATGTGTGTTGATGCAGGATAAACAAGTGATTTCTTTTGCTTCCCGACAGCTTAAGAAACACGAGGAGAATTATCCAACACACGATCTGGAGTTAGCAGCTGTGGTTCATGCTTTGAAGATCTGGAGACATTATCTCTACGGAGAGACATTCCAGATTTTCACAGACCACAAAAACCTTAAGTATATCTTCTCTCAGCATGAGCTCAACATGAGGCAACGTCGCTGGATGGAGTTAATCAAGGACTACGACTGTACAATTGATTACCATCCAGGTAAGGCCAATGTTGTTGCAGATGCCTTGAGTAGGAAATCAGCAACATCAACCATGAATAGAGCACAACTAAACTCTTTAGTATGCTCTAGAAGAAATATGCTTATCTCTTTAAGGCAAGACAATGTACAGTTGAAGGTGTCATTGCTAGCCGGTTTGTTAGCTGAGATGCATATTAAACCTACCCTAAGAGAGCAGATTAAAGAAGCACAGCTAGATGATGCTGCAGTTCAACATATAAGATCTGAGTATGGAAATGAGAAACAAGATGGGTTTCATGACTCAAAAGATCAAGTAGCTTGTTATAATGGAAGAATGATAGTGTCGGATGTGGACAACTTAAGGAAGTTAGTCCTGGAAGAAGCCCATTCTTCCATGTATGCTATGCATCCAGGGAGCACCAAGATGTATCGGAATTTGAAGGATCTGTATTGGTGGCCTGGGATGAAGAAGGACGTTGTAGAGTTTGTTTTGAGGTGTTCTGTGTGTCAGCAAGTTAAAGCTGAACACCAGAAGCCTGCAGGGACAATGCAACCTTTACCCATATCACAGTGGAAGTGGGACCATGTGACCATGGACTTTGTTATTGGCCTACCCAGGACAAGCAAAGGACATGATTCCATTTGGGTAATTGTTGATAGGTTGACTAAGACAGCACATTTCTTACCTGTCAAAACAACCTATTCTGCGGAAAGGTTATCAGAGTTGTATGTGCAAGAGATAGTGCGGTTGCACGGAGTTCCCGTCACAATAGTTTCGGACAGAGGTCCTCAGTTTACAAGTCGTTTTTGGGAACAGTTACACAAAGCCCTAGGTACCATGCTGAGGTTTAGTACGGCCTTTCATCCACAGACTGATGGACAGTCGGAAAGAACCATACAAACCTTAGAAGACCTGTTGCGAGCATGTGTTCTCCAGTTTACCGGAAGTTGGGACCTACACCTAAGCTTGATAGAGTTTGCCTATAACAATAGCTATCAGCATAGTATTGATATGGCACCTTATGAAGCCTTATATGGTAGACGTTGTAGATCACCCTTGTGTTGGTTTGAGACTGGTGAGCACCAGTTGTTAGGTCCTGACTTGGTACAGCAAACCACGGAAAAGATTAAAGTTATACAACATAAGATTAAGACTGCTCAGGATAGGCAGAAATCTTATGCTGACAAACGTCGTAGACCTTTAGAGTTCCAGGTTGGAGACAAAGTGTATCTTAAGGTCTCACCTTGGAAAGGGGTCCTTCGTTTTGGAAGGAAGGGGAAGTTAGCTCCTAGATACATGGGTCCTTATCCAATCATTGAACGGATTGGAAAGGTAGCATATAAACTAGAGCTGCCCCCAGAATTACAGAGGTTACATCCTGTGTTTCACATTTCTATGTTGAAGAAATGTCACCCAGACACCGAGTCAGTTCTACAACCTATGGAAGTAGAATTGAATGATGACATATCCTATGAAGAGGGACCAGTGTCAATCCTTGATAAACGAATTAAAAAGTTAAAGAAGAAAGATATAAGTCTTGTGAAAGTCCTCTGGAATCATCGTGGTATTGAAGAAGCCACTTGGGAGTTAGAGGATGAGATGAGAAGGAAGTATCCTACCCTTTTCTCGTAATATGTTTTATCGATTTCGGGGACGAAATCCTTGTAAGGGGTGGATAATTTGTAACATCCCTGACCTGGGTTATGAGCTAACCCTAGGTGTTTTGCCTAAATATGTAATTAAATCTTTGTGATTAACTCTGAGCATGTAATTAAGCTTCTCAGAAACGTATATTTCATATTTGCTCCTTTTTATTTAAAGTTGTAGCATTGTTTTGATATACAGGGACCTATGTGCAATTTACCCAGTTAAAAGGGTTAGCTTGCAATTTGCACATGATGAGATGTTCCTCTGATGTTGAGACATCATGAGAATCTCTTTGGCAAAGTTTGAGGGATTTCCCAAGCTAGAGCACCAAGGTGCAGCTGTGGAAGCAATCCCAGGGCTTGAAACCCTAATTTGGGGTAAAATGCAATTTACCCAAATTATGGGAAGCAATTTGTAAAGAATGTTATCTAAAGTATCTTGTTAGACTCTTGCCATCATTCAGAGAAGAAATGATGAGGAATTCACCTCAATTGAGTTATCAAGTTAAGAAATAGGCTCTGTGATTGAATAATCAGGGTATATGTGCAATATCCCTTTAAGTATGAACTTTATTATTAGATTGTCCTTCCTTGCCTTCTTTTCTATAACTTAAGATAAGGTTTGTCCTTAGAATAAAGAGGAAGGGACGAGCAAGTAATAAAAGAAGGACTTAGTTGGAATTAAGGGAAACTTATGAACTAATGTTGAAAATCCTATCCCATGTATATAAGCCATCCTTCCTTTAGTTGCAAGGGAACTTAACCTTCGCTCCCTTTACTGTTTCATTTCACCAAAGACGACCAAGGACTGCCTTGGAGCTAAGGAGGACGAACAAGGGGTGCAAGGTAGGTTTAAACCCCTCTTCTTGCCTAATTCCATGGTTAGAATTCGAATTCAAGGTCATCTTCATGGCTAATTCTCGAAACCCTATCTTTCTAGCCGTCTCTTTTCATCCTTCCTTGGAGTTTTCACCTTGGCCAACCTGTGGGAACTCAAGGACGCCATTAGAGCTTGGAGCTTGAAAGCTTGGAGCTCAAGAAGCAAGCTTTAGGCGGGTTTTATAACTCTAAACCTATGCTTTACTATGTGCATCTTTATATGCGAGTTAATGATAGCTCCTAGTATTTCCCTACTTTTCCCTGCTATTTTTGCAAGCAAACCCGTGGGATATTTGTACTGTTCTTGAGCTAGAAGATGAAGGCGTGATTTCCAAGAAAAACCCACCGTTTTTCTTTTCCCTAAACGGTCCTAACAGTTTGCTCTCACGACCTCAAGACCGTGAGGGAGCCTCGCGGTCTCGAGACCGTGAGAGGGCTCGCGGTCTCAAGACCGATTGGCCCTGTTGACCGAGCGTGGACCATATAAGAAACCTGTTCCTACTTATATAGGCTAAATACCCTCAAAATTTGGGAGACTAACTCCAAAGGAATCGGGATATATGACCTTTTTAAGTCACGACTTTAAATGAATTAATTGCTGATTTTCAAATGGTCTGAAATTGCCTTTTTGGGCAAAAGGTCTCAAGACCGTGAAAGGTCGTTGACTAAGCATTGACCCCATGAGATTACTGTTCAAAATTATGTTAGTTAACAACTCACCAAGTTTGATGGTCTAATTCCAAACGGGCTAAGAGTTGAAGGGCGAATACTAGGGCTAACCCTAGATAAAATCAGTACTGAAATTATGGTGACCTAATTAGGGTTTTTAGGGTTGATTGACCTAAACGGTCTCAAGACAATGTGGGGTCCACCCACATGACCTCAAGACCGTGAGGACAATCACCCAAGACCATTTGAAGGTCTAGGGTTGAGTAATTTGACCAATTGAACACCCAATTGCAAATAAGTTATCAAGTTAATAAAAATTCGGATTTTGTGACCAATCATGGTTCAACCTCTATCAAATCATCTTAGATGTTGATGAGATCTTGGGCAAACGGTCTCAAGACCATGTGGGGTCCACCCACATGACCTCAAGACCGTTTGGGCCAAGTTTGGGCCCAATTGGAGCTCAATTGAAGGGTTCAATCTTGTGTTGATACACATTGTTGAGTGTTGATGGGTGAACATTGATAGACCTTAATTGAATCGATTTCAATCCTAATTGGTCAACAATTGAGGGTCAATTGAATGACCATTTGGTTAAGCATAACCTTAATTAACTCAATCCATAGGTGGTCAACAGTTATTGGACCTTTTGAAGGCTTCAACATCAGTTGACATCATCGTTTGATTTGTTGAACCTTTGTTGAAGGACCTTGTGGTTGAGACCATGAGAGGCTCACGACCTCAGGACCGTGAGGTGGCTCACGACCTCAGGACCGTGAGGTGGCTCACGACCTCAAGACCGTGAGGTGGCTCACGACCTCAAGACCGTGAGGTGGCTCACGACCTCAAGACCGTGAGGTGGCTCACGACCTCAAGACCGTGAGGTGGCTCACGACCTCAAGACCGTGAGGTGGCTCACGACCTCAAGACCGTGAGGTGGCTCACGACCTCAAGACCGTGAGGTGGCTCACGACCTCAAGATCGTGAGGTGGCTCACGACCTCAAGATCGTGAGGGGGCTCACGACCTCAAGACCGTGAGGTGACTCACGATCTCAAGCCCATGAGGAGGCTCACGGTCTTGGAGCTAGAAAGGGGCTCATGGACTTGAAGGGTCAAAGTGAGCAATCGGTCAACACTTTCAACCGATCTTGATTCAATTAATGATTAATGATTGGAATTAATCTATGTGACTCATGGTTGACCACATTCAATCATGTGATGGTTCAATGTTTCTCAAATCAAACACTAATGATAATCTAAGATAGTAAGGAGTTATTTGACTAAGGTTTTTGACTATGATGATGATCAATGGGGTGAATTACCAAGATACCCCTGAAGGGTCAATTGAGTTATACCTTGCTCAATTCAAACCCTAATTACATGAGAATGATGTTTTTAGTTATAATGACTCTATCTGACCTGATCTAGTCTAATGTTATCATCAACCATTAGTATGATGAAAGAGAAAGTACTCTAGAGAGAGAGAAAGTACCCTAGAGAGAGAAAGTAACTCTAATCACTTAATGGTGATGCTTTTGGCTATGTTAGCCTATGATGACTCAACCCAACCTGTTTTAGAGTGATGTTGACATCACCTAACCTTACGATGAGAGAGAAAGTACTTCTAGAGAGAGAAAGTACCTCTAGAGAGAGAAAGTATCTCTTTTAAATGGAAACTCAATTGAAACATCCCCAATACACAGAAATGAGTATAATTAGGGTATGATCCACCTGTGTGAGATCATAGAAACCCTAATTATGATAAATGATGAATCTTTAACTAATCCAGGAGCATCAATGAAGGTGTTACTCAAACATGATGATGTTATGAGTTTAATTCACCTTGATGTGAATAGTAAACCCTAATTCAAGGGTGATGACATGTAATGTGAATAGTAAACCCTAATTCAAGGGTGATGACATGTAATGTGAATAGTAAACCCTAATTCAAGGGTAATGGCATGCTTTTGAGCAATAAACTCTATTTGAGTAGAATTAAAGATTTAACTCTTATGACAAGAGTAGGAAGTACATTCCTTATTATTGTATTTCCTTTATCAGATGTATTAACCATGCAGGTTTTGATATGAAGGTAATCATATCCAGGTATGGATGTTGATGTTATATTCATTGAAGGCATGTTGTTAGCCTTATGAATAAGTAATGTAATCTGATGCCTTGCCAGTGGCATCCTATACTGATAATGGGCTGTGAGAGCCATGAATACCATCAAGGTCATGCTTTAGAGATGACTTGTGATGAGGATAATGAGAAATGATGATTGATATGAGTTAGGCCTGTTACATTTAGTATTCTTCTTTTATAGCTGCTATGCTACTGTTATTGTTTGAAGAACAATGTATGCTGTTAAAGAATACTGAATGTACCTAACTAATCAAGTATAATGTAGAGCCCTGATCATAGATCCATCATTGTCAGAAATTAAGTGATGGTGAAACAGGTTTTCCTTAGGGAACTCCTGGAGCACATACTTTTGAGTATGTGGGGTACATGGATGTGTAGAACCTTACATCCTAGTGTAGGAAAGTGATGTAGATGTGGAATCCATCCATCCTTCACTATAGTTCCATACCGTATCAGTGGTAGGTAAACATGAAACCTCCTGATGACGAAGAAAGCACAGATATCCGTATCAGTGGTAGGTAAATATGAAACCTCCTGATGACGAAGAGAGTACAGAACGCCACTGTGACTCTAGAATAGCGAAGGACCAGTTTACCCTGGTGAGCTATAGTAGTAGAGACATGAGATGTCCTACAAGTGATCCTCTTACTGACTGAGGAAGGTGAAGGTCATAAGAATCCGGCTCTCTTAATGACCTATGTATGATACTGATGCGGCTTCTCAGCGATCAGTTGGAGTATGAGTGGTAAGCCTCATCTCCACAGGGCATAATGTTGTTTGTAAAACATAATCAACCATGTAGTATAACTTGTTAGAGATGACTCCAAGTTAGTTGATTGATGTTACATTGCAATAATGATTGATATTCTCCATATCTCTTAATTTGTAGAGATCTTGTTATATCTGCAACTGTTATAGAATGCTTTGAAGGCTTTACTGTTTAGAATAATCTTTGATGTTATAATAAAGCTTCTGGCGAAGAGTTATAACTCTCGCTGGGACAATTATGTATAATTGTCTCACCCCGTAGACTTCAACTTTTTAGGTGGACGTCGGAGACGAAGAAACCAGCCTACAGGTGATCAGTCTCAGCAGCAGCAGCACCAGGGGCAGCAGTAATCTCAGGTGGAGATTTGTCCTGCCATGTGGTGTAGTTAGAGTCAGTCCTATGTGTCCTCTGTACTCTCAGGTCTTGGAGTCTTGTGTTATGTGATCTTGAGATTTTGTATCTTGATGTATATAATTACTCAAGAAGTAATTATCCTGAGATGTAAACAGTTACCTCTCTTTATGAAAGGAGTTTTTATGGATACAAGTTCTTATCTCGAAAAGTTTTAATTTCCCGTGATTTTTGTCTTCCGCTGATTACCGATTCGCTTCCGCTAAGTTTTATTCGTGTTTATGTCATGGTTTGGAGATCAGAACCCACAATTAGTGGTATCAGAGCTCCAGGTTCAGTTGAGTCTACAGAGGCATAGGACTTAGGATGTCGAGTCTACCTTTAGTACTCCTTCCTTATCTAATAGAATCTTCTGCTCCTCAGGAGAAGAAGATACATAAGAATGTCAGAACATCGCGATGAGCACGTGGCTGAGAGTAGTGCTAGTGCACCTCGAGGCGGTGCAAGAGTTCCGAGAATAGAACAACCTGCACCTAAGTCGCCAAGAGAGCCACCCCAGTTCGACCCAGCTGACATGAGTGATCCAGCTATACAGACGATGTTCGGGCAGTTTATGACTGCCATGACACATATAACCGATAGGATGCCCATTCCTGCACCTAGGGCACCCGTCCAGCCTGAAGTACAAGGTATTGGTAAGACATTCGAACGACTTCGTCGTGTCGGAGCTACCGAGTACTTCGGAACTGCCGACCCTGCAGATGCTGACTTATGGTTGACAGAGTTGGAGAAGGCTTTCAGGATTCTTATGATTCCGGAAGCTGAGAAGGTTAGACATGCTGTCTATCTTCTCAAAGGCAGTGCTGGTCACTGGTGGAACATGGAAGAGCAGAAGAGACCTGGAGTAGAGTTCTCATGGGAAGAGTTTCGTCGGGAATTTATCAATAGATATTTTCCAAAGACCTTCCTAGATGAGAAGATTTCTCAGTTTGAGAAACTAAGGCAGGGTATGATGAACATTAGTGAGTATGAAGCTAAGTTTATGGAGTTGTTGCGGTTCTGTCCGCACATGGCTTCTACGGATGAGGAAAGAATCAGAAGATTTGAAAAGGGTTTGAATTCCGATATGTCAACCCCTGTGTCTGCCTTAGAAAACAGAGAGAGATTCTCTACCTTCGTTGAGTCAGTCCGAAGGATAGAGAGATCTGTTGTTGAGAAAAGACAAACCCATAAAAGATATCCCCAGTTCCAGGGTTCTTCATCTAGAGATTCCAAGAAACCTAGATTCTCTGCACCTAACCCTCCACCACCCAGATCAAGTTTTCAAACTCAATGGACACCAAGTAGAGGTAGAGGACGGAGTCAACCGCTTCAAGGGACGCACAGTTCTGCATCAGTGTCAGTCACTGGACCACCCAGACCACAACAACAGGAGAAGAGTTGCTACAACTGTGGTAAGGTGGGACACTTGATGAAGGATTGCCGTTCTAGGCCTGTCGGTGTGACACAACAACCTCCGAGACAGAATCAACAGGGATCTCAGAATAGACAACATCAAGGAGCAGCTCGAGGACGTGGACAAGCGTCTCAAGCTGGATCATCAGCACCACCTCAACACCAGGCGACTGCGAGGTTCTATGCTATGAACCCACCTGAGGCAGTTGTCAATCCACGGGTAGTGGCAGGTCAGATGAAACTTTTATATTCTGATATGTCTATATCCTGTAATATATCTGTTCTGATTGATCCGGGTGCTACACACTCTTTCATCACTCGTGAAGTGATTCGTAACTGCAATATGACTGTTAGTCATAGAGCAGATAGTTTGTTGTTAGAGACTCCGTTGAGTGGGTCTGCCGTTTTGCAGGAGGTATGTTCTCCCTGCATCCTTTTCTTTTCTGACCATCGCATTCAAGTGGACCTTATACCACTTGATATGCAGGGGTTTGATATAATCCTTGGGATGGATACCTTAGAAAGGTATAGAGTTGTCTTGGATTGTGAGTCCAAGTTGGCTGTGTTTGCTGATGAAAGCAACACATGGATCTTTCAAGGTGAAAGAAAGATTCTGCCCACCTGTCTTGTGTCAGCTATGGTTGTTGATAAGCTGTTGAGGCAAGGATGTTATGCATTCTTAGCCCATGTGGTAGACGTTACCAAGGAAAGTTCCAACCCTGCTGAAGTTCCCATAGTCAGGGAATTCGAGGATGTGTTTCCTGAAGAACTTCCTGGTATACCACCACCTCGGGAGATTGACTTTGAAATCAATCTGATTCCAGATACGAAACCCATAGCTCAAACTCCGTATAGAATGGCTCCTGCCGAGATGGCAGAACTCAAGAAACAACTTCAAGAGCTACTTGAGAGAGGTTTTATCCGACCAAGCACTTCACCTTGGGGTGCTCCGGTCTTGTTTGTTAAAAAGAAAGATGGGTCAATGCGGTTGTGCATTGACTATAGACAACTCAATAAAGTGACAATAAAGAATAAGTATCCTCTGCCGAGGATTGATGATCTCTTTGACCAGTTGCGTGGTGCAACAGTCTTTTCAAAGATAGACTTGAGGTCTGGATATCACCAACTTCGTATTAAGGATAGTGACATATCCAAGTCTGCCTTTAGGACAAGATATGGTCACTATGAGTTCACGGTTATGTCGTTTGGACTAACCAATGCACCAGCTGCATTCATGGAACTCATGAATAGAGTTTTTCGACCTTTCCTTGATCAGTGTGTTGTCGTCTTCATAGATGACATACTGATTTATAGTAAAGATGCTCAGCAGCATGAGCAGCATCTTCGCCAAGCTCTGACCTTGCTAAGAGAACATAAGCTGTACGCTAAGTTTAGCAAGTGTGAGTTCTGGCTGCCGGAAGTATCTTTTCTTGGACATGTAATATCCGCCTCGGGAATTCGTGTTGACCCTACAAAGGTAGAATATGTTCTACAATGGGAACAACCGAAAACGCCGACGGAGATTCGAAGTTTCTTGGGGTTAGCTGGCTATTATCGAAGGTTCATTGAGAACTTTAGTTCTATAGCTTTACCTTTGACCAAGTTAACCCAGAAAGATGTTCCTTTTTCTTGGAGTGATAAGTGTCAACAATCTTTCCAGCTGCTGAAGGAGAGGTTGACAAGTGCACCTGTGCTAGTGCTACCTGAGCAAGGAAAAGGGTATATAGTTTTCTGTGATGCTTCCAAAAATGGACTAGGATGTGTGTTGATGCAGGATAAACAAGTGATTTCTTTTGCTTCCCGACAGCTTAAGAAACACGAGGAGAATTATCCAACACACGATCTGGAGTTAGCAGCTGTGGTTCATGCTTTGAAGATCTGGAGACATTATCTCTACGGAGAGACATTCCAGATTTTCACAGACCACAAAAACCTTAAGTATATCTTCTCTCAGCATGAGCTCAACATGAGGCAACGTCGCTGGATGGAGTTAATCAAGGACTACGACTGTACAATTGATTACCATCCAGGTAAGGCCAATGTTGTTGCAGATGCCTTGAGTAGGAAATCAGCAACATCAACCATGAATAGAGCACAACTAAACTCTTTAGTATGCTCTAGAAGAAATATGCTTATCTCTTTAAGGCAAGACAATGTACAGTTGAAGGTGTCATTGCTAGCCGGTTTGTTAGCTGAGATGCATATTAAACCTACCCTAAGAGAGCAGATTAAAGAAGCACAGCTAGATGATGCTGCAGTTCAACATATAAGATCTGAGTATGGAAATGAGAAACAAGATGGGTTTCATGACTCAAAAGATCAAGTAGCTTGTTATAATGGAAGAATGATAGTGCCGGATGTGGACAACTTAAGGAAGTTAGTCCTGGAAGAAGCCCATTCTTCCATGTATGCTATGCATCCAGGGAGCACCAAGATGTATCGGAATTTGAAGGATCTGTATTGGTGGCCTGGGATGAAGAAGGACGTTGTAGAGTTTGTTTTGAGGTGTTCTGTGTGTCAGCAAGTTAAAGCTGAACACCAGAAGCCTGCAGGGACAATGCAACCTTTACCCATATCACAGTGGAAGTGGGACCATGTGACCATGGACTTTGTTATTGGCCTACCCAGGACAAGCAAAGGACATGATTCCATTTGGGTAATTGTTGATAGGTTGACTAAGACAGCACATTTCTTACCTGTCAAAACAACCTATTCTGCGGAAAGGTTATCAGAGTTGTATGTGCAAGAGATAGTGCGGTTGCACGGAGTTCCCGTCACAATAGTTTCGGACAGAGGTCCTCAGTTTACAAGTCGTTTTTGGGAACAGTTACACAAAGCCCTAGGTACCATGCTGAGGTTTAGTACGGCCTTTCATCCACAGACTGATGGACAGTCGGAAAGAACCATACAAACCTTAGAAGACCTGTTGCGAGCATGTGTTCTCCAGTTTACCGGAAGTTGGGACCTACACCTAAGCTTGATAGAGTTTGCCTATAACAATAGCTATCAGCATAGTATTGATATGGCACCTTATGAAGCCTTATATGGTAGACGTTGTAGATCACCCTTGTGTTGGTTTGAGACTGGTGAGCACCAGTTGTTAGGTCCTGACTTGGTACAGCAAACCACGGAAAAGATTAAAGTTATACAACATAAGATTAAGACTGCTCAGGATAGGCAGAAATCTTATGCTGACAAACGTCGTAGACCTTTAGAGTTCCAGGTTGGAGACAAAGTGTATCTTAAGGTCTCACCTTGGAAAGGGGTCCTTCGTTTTGGAAGGAAGGGGAAGTTAGCTCCTAGATACATGGGTCCTTATCCAATCATTGAACGGATTGGAAAGGTAGCATATAAACTAGAGCTGCCCCCAGAATTACAGAGGTTACATCCTGTGTTTCACATTTCTATGTTGAAGAAATGTCACCCAGACACCGAGTCAGTTCTACAACCTATGGAAGTAGAATTGAATGATGACATATCCTATGAAGAGGGACCAGTGTCAATCCTTGATAAACGAATTAAAAAGTTAAAGAAGAAAGATATAAGTCTTGTGAAAGTCCTCTGGAATCATCGTGGTATTGAAGAAGCCACTTGGGAGTTAGAGGATGAGATGAGAAGGAAGTATCCTACCCTTTTCTCGTAATATGTTTTATCGATTTCGGGGACGAAATCCTTGTAAGGGGTGGATAATTTGTAACATCCCTGACCTGGGTTATGAGCTAACCCTAGGTGTTTTGCCTAAATATGTAATTAAATCTTTGTGATTAACTCTGAGCATGTAATTAAGCTTCTCAGAAACGTATATTTCATATTTGCTCCTTTTTATTTAAAGTTGTAGCATTGTTTTGATATACAGGGACCTATGTGCAATTTACCCAGTTAAAAGGGTTAGCTTGCAATTTGCACATGATGAGATGTTCCTCTGATGTTGAGACATCATGAGAATCTCTTTGGCAAAGTTTGAGGGATTTCCCAAGCTAGAGCACCAAGGTGCAGCTGTGGAAGCAATCCCAGGGCTTGAAACCCTAATTTGGGGTAAAATGCAATTTACCCAAATTATGGGAAGCAATTTGTAAAGAATGTTATCTAAAGTATCTTGTTAGACTCTTGCCATCATTCAGAGAAGAAATGATGAGGAATTCACCTCAATTGAGTTATCAAGTTAAGAAATAGGCTCTGTGATTGAATAATCAGGGTATATGTGCAATATCCCTTTAAGTATGAACTTTATTATTAGATTGTCCTTCCTTGCCTTCTTTTCTATAACTTAAGATAAGGTTTGTCCTTAGAATAAAGAGGAAGGGACGAGCAAGTAATAAAAGAAGGACTTAGTTGGAATTAAGGGAAACTTATGAACTAATGTTGAAAATCCTATCCCATGTATATAAGCCATCCTTCCTTTAGTTGCAAGGGAACTTAACCTTCGCTCCCTTTACTGTTTCATTTCACCAAAGACGACCAAGGACTGCCTTGGAGCTAAGGAGGACGAACAAGGGGTGCAAGGTAGGTTTAAACCCCTCTTCTTGCCTAATTCCATGGTTAGAATTCGAATTCAAGGTCATCTTCATGGCTAATTCTCGAAACCCTATCTTTCTAGCCGTCTCTTTTCATCCTTCCTTGGAGTTTTCACCTTGGACAACCTGTGGGAACTCAAGGACGCCATTATAGCTTGGAGCTTGAAAGCTTGGAGCTCAAGAAGCAAGCTTTAGGCGGGTTTTATAACTCTAAACCTATGCTTTACTATGTGCATCTTTATATGCGAGTTAATGATAGCTCCTAGTATTTCCCTACTTTTCCCTGCTATTTTTGCAAGCAAACCCGTGGGATATTTGTACTGTTCTTGAGCTAGAAGATGAAGGCGTGATTTCCAAGAAAAACCCACCGTTTTTCTTTTCCCTAAACGGTCCTAACAGTTTGCTCTCACGACCTCAAGACCGTGAGGGAGCCTCGCGGTCTCGAGACCGTGAGAGGGCTCGCGGTCTCAAGACCGATTGGCCCTGTTGACCGAGCGTGGACCATATAAGAAACCTGTTCCTAATTATATAGGCTAAATACCCTCAAAATTTGGGAGACTAACTCCAAAGGAATCGGGATATATGACCTTTTTAAGTCACGACTTTAAATGAATTAATTGCTGATTTTCAAATGGTCTGAAATTGCCTTTTTGGGCAAAAGGTCTCAAGACCGTGAAAGGTCGTTGACTAAGCATTGACCCCATGAGATTACTGTTCAAAATTATGTTAGTTAACAACTCACCAAGTTTGATGGTCTAATTCCAAACGGGCTAAGAGTTGAAGGGCGAATACTAGGGCTAACCCTAGATAAAATCAGTACTGAAATTATGGTGACCTAATTAGGGTTTTTAGGGTTGATTGACCTAAACGGTCTCAAGACAATGTGGGGTCCACCCACATGACCTCAAGACCGTGAGGACAATCACCCAAGACCATTTGAAGGTCTAGGGTTGAGTAATTTGACCAATTGAACACCCAATTGCAAATAAGTTATCAAGTTAATAAAAATTCGGATTTTGTGACCAATCATGGTTCAACCTCTATCAAATCATCTTAGATGTTGATGAGATCTTGGGCAAACGGTCTCAAGACCATGTGGGGTCCACCCACATGACCTCAAGACCGTTTGGGCCAAGTTTGGGCCCAATTGGAGCTCAATTGAAGGGTTCAATCTTGTGTTGATACACATTGTTGAGTGTTGATGGGTGAACATTGATAGACCTTAATTGAATCGATTTCAATCCTAATTGGTCAACAATTGAGGGTCAATTTAATGACCATTTGGTTAAGCATAACCTTAATTAACTCAATCCATAGGTGGTCAACAGTTATTGGACCTTTTGAAGGCTTCAACATCAGTTGACATCATCGTTTGATTTGTTGAACCTTTGTTGAAGGACCTTGTGGTTGAGACCATGAGAGGCTCACGACCTCAGGACCGTGAGGTGGCTCACGACCTCAGGACCGTGAGGTGGCTCACGACCTCAAGACCGTGAGGTGGCTCACGACCTCAAGACCGTGAGGTGGCTCACGACCTCAAGACCGTGAGGTGGCTCACGACCTCAAGACCGTGAGGTGGCTCACGACCTCAAGACCGTGAGGTGGCTCACGACCTCAAGACCGTGAGGTGGCTCACGACCTCAAGACCGTGAGGTGGCTCACGACCTCAAGATCGTGAGGTGGCTCACGACCTCAAGATCGTGAGGGGGCTCACGACCTCAAGACCGTGAGGTGACTCACGATCTCAAGCCCATGAGGAGGCTCACGGTCTTGGAGCTAGAAAGGGGCTCATGGACTTGAAGGGTCAAAGTGAGCAATCGGTCAACACTTTCAACCGATCTTGATTCAATTAATGATTAATGATTGGAATTAATCTATGTGACTCATGGTTGACCACATTCAATCATGTGATGGTTCAATGTTGCTCAAATCAAACACTAATGATAATCTAAGATAGTAAGGAGTTATTTGACTAAGGTTTTTGACTATGATGATGATCAATGGGGTGAATTACCAAGATACCCCTGAAGGGTCAATTGAGTTATACCTTGCTCAATTCAAACCCTAATTACATGAGAATGATGTTTTTAGTTATAATGACTCTATCTGACCTGATCTAGTCTAATGTTATCATCAACCATTAGTATGATGAAAGAGAAAGTACTCTAGAGAGAGAGAAAGTACCCTAGAGAGAGAAAGTAACTCTAATCACTTAATGGTGATGCTTTTGGCTATGTTAGCCTATGATGACTCAACCCAACCTGTTTTAGAGTGATGTTGACATCACCTAACCTTACGATGAGAGAGAAAGTACTTCTAGAGAGAGAAAGTACCTCTAGAGAGAGAAAGTATCTCTTTTAAATGGAAACTCAATTGAAACATCCCCAATACACAGAAATGAGTATAATTAGGGTATGATCCACCTGTGTGAGATCATAGAAACCCTAATTATGATAAATGATGAATCTTTAACTAATCCAGGAGCATCAATGAAGGTGTTACTCAAACATGATGATGTTATGAGTTTAATTCACCTTGATGTGAATAGTAAACCCTAATTCAAGGGTGATGACATGTAATGTGAATAGTAAACCCTAATTCAAGGGTGATGACATGTAATGTGAATAGTAAACCCTAATTCAAGGGTAATGGCATGCTTTTGAGCAATAAACTCTATTTGAGTAGAATTAAAGATTTAACTCTTATGACAAGAGTAGGAAGTACATTCCTTATTATTGTATTTCCTTTATCAGATGTATTAACCATGCAGGTTTTGATATGAAGGTAATCATATCCAGGTATGGATGTTGATGTTATATTCATTGAAGGCATGTTGTTAGCCTTATGAATAAGTAATGTAATCTGATGCCTTGCCAGTGGCATCCTATACTGATAATGGGATGTGAGAGCCATGAATACCATCAAGGTCATGCTTTAGAGATGACTTGTGATGAGGATAATGAGAAATGATGATTGATATGAGTTAGGCCTGTTACATTTAGTATTCTTCTTTTATAGCTGCTATGCTACTGTTATTGTTTGAAGAACAATGTATGCTGTTAAAGAATACTGAATGTACCTAACTAATCAAGTATAATGTAGAGCCCTGATCATAGATCCATCATTGTCAGAAATTAAGTGATGGTGAAACAGGTTTTCCTTAGGGAACTCCTGGAGCACATACTTTTGAGTATGTGGGGTACATGGATGTGTAGAACCTTACATCCTAGTGTAGGAAAGTGATGTAGATGTGGAATCCATCCATCCTTCACTATAGTTCCATACCGTATCAGTGGTAGGTAAACATGAAACCTCCTGATGACGAAGAAAGCACAGATATCCGTATCAGTGGTAGGTAAATATGAAACCTCCTGATGACGAAGAGAGTACAGAACGCCACTGTGACTCTAGAATAGCGAAGGACCAGTTTACCCTGGTGAGCTATAGTAGTAGAGACATGAGATGTCCTACAAGTGATCCTCTTACTGACTGAGGAAGGTGAAGGTCATAAGAATCCGGCTCTCTTAATGACCTATGTATGATACTGATGCGGCTTCTCAGCGATCAGTTGGAGTATGAGTGGTAAGCCTCATCTCCACAGGGCATAATGTTGTTTGTAAAACATAATCAACCATGTAGTATAACTTGTTAGAGATGACTCCAAGTTAGTTGATTGATGTTACATTGCAATAATGATTGATATTCTCCATATCTCTTAATTTGTAGAGATCTTGTTATATCTGCAACTGTTATAGAATGCTTTGAAGGCTTTACTGTTTAGAATAATCTTTGATGTTATAATAAAGCTTCTAGCGAAGAGTTATAACTCTCGCTGGGACAATTATGTATAATTGTCTCACCCCGTAGACTTCAACTTTTTAGGTGGACGTCGGAGACGAAGAAACCAGCCTACAGGTGATCAGTCTCAGCAGCAGCAGCACCAGGGGCAGCAGTAATCTCAGGTGGAGATTTGTCCTGCCATGTGGTGTAGTTAGAGTCAGTCCTATGTGTCCTCTGTACTCTCAGGTCTTGGAGTCTTGTGTTATGTGATCTTGAGATTTTGTATCTTGATGTATATAATTACTCAAGAAGTAATTATCCTGAGATGTAAACAGTTACCTCTCTTTATGAAAGGAGTTTTTATGGATACAAGTTCTTATCTCGAAAAGTTTTAATTTCCCGTGATTTTTGTCTTCCGCTGATTACCGATTCGCTTCCGCTAAGTTTTATTCGTGTTTATGTCATGGTTTGGAGATCAGAACCCACATGCACCATTAAAGGAAATGCCCTGCCTGAATGAGGAATGAATCAAACAACCACGAGAAGTTAATAAGAAGGATAAGATGCGCAGAAGGACTTTGGGAATAGATTTGGTTCAGGACGGCTTACCGCACAACTTGAAGTTGATCTGGTAGTCACTAGAAGAGGAAACCCCTCGCCCATTATCCCTAGCAGACCGAGCGAGAAAATGGAGGGCACTAAGGCACGCTCCTTCGAGCCTCCACCTTCTTATATGTGGTCTTTTTATAGAACTCTTTTTATAAAGAAGCATGCTCCTAGTTATGTAGGTCTCTTTCTCGATTGATGGATGAATGCCAATCTCACTTTCTAATGTTATTGTAATGTTGATGTTATATTAAAGAATAGAATCTCAAAAAGGAAAGTCCCATTCTTGATAATTGTCTTTCTCGTACTATGTAAACGAACTTCAAGTCTGAGTTGTGTACTCAAGAGGAAGCATCACAGCCTAGGTTTGGGCCACCATCTCTCTCAATTTGCACTCATGAATGCTTAGTATAGGACTATGTGAGTCTTTGGCTTTCCAGACAGATGTGTTAAGCAAGTAAGTCAGTCAATTCAATCTCATATTAGAGGGTTTGAGCTCGGTAGCTAAGGAAGTGGGTCAAACCAGGCTGGAGAACACAAACGGAAGAAGCCAGTAGTTTCTTATCTAGAATATAGAGAGGTACAAATCGAGTGAAGCTTGAGGAACAAATCAACCTTCAAGGATAGGTACAAAGTGAATCGACTGAAAGGAGAGGAACAAATGATTCTCTTAATAAAAGTACGAGGTGGGTGACCCTCACCTCAATCTTTGTCTGAGTGTGCATCAAATCTAGTACTTTGTGTGTAGCCTATGACCTTCAAAGCTTGCTCAATGATCCTTCCCTTCAAATTTTTTGAAAACCAATTCCCCTACCCCAAAATCTCACTCTTTGCCAGTAAAGTCCTACTGCATCTTAACCCACTCGCTCGCTTATCTACCCCCTATCATCCTTGTCTTAGATTATCTTGGAAAAGTGGATGATTACTTCTTAATTGAATGCCAAGAAGGCTACTACTGCAGAACGTTTTGCCTACCCTACTCACCGCCCAGGGTCAAGCGAGAATCACAGTTAGTAGTAGTTTTCTTTGGCTATTTCTACCGGTTAGATCTAGGGAACCATTTTAGGAAGTGGAGAACGTTAGTTCCAAACTGACTAAACTATGACGTAATGAATGATTGCACTACTAGGAGCATAGTGCGATGTGAATTCCTATTTAGAAGAGAGCATAGGGTTGTGGGTGGTGAAGGAAGTAAAAAGAACACCAAGGTCGGTAGAAGGGAGGAATGCAAGAGTCAATTGATATATTTATAATCAATCCTGCAAAAGTCAAATCAATAGGAAAGTCGGTCCTCAGATCAGTTGCTAGACTAGCTGATTGATCACAGTCCATAGGCCTCACATTTAATTGATAGGTCTCAAAGGATCTCCTCGAGAAAATTGATAGCACATTTTCCAGCTGAGAGGGACGAAGTAGATCAAGCAAGTGTAGATGGATAGTCCTAGGGGAGAAAGGAAGTTTAGTTAGAACCAGGTCTCCATAGCTCACTCGACGAAGGAAGTCACGTCTGGGGGGTCAAGGCCCCTATTGACATAGAGGTTGAATATACATCATGGAATGTGTAGGAGCAAACCCTTATTAAGACGATGATTTCGACCCTTTTGATTTATACTAATTCCACAAAAAGAAAATACATAGGCAACCACTCTCAGGTTAGTAGAGGAATGAGCTTTCTATTTCTCTAAGAAATTGGAAGATGAGAGTAGGTTCCCATTCTAGGAGCGCAATGGAAAGCTTTGACTTTGTCATGTCTGAATCAGGCACGTCAGAAATCAGAAAGAAACTAGTTCTTTTTCTAGCCACTCCCAGCTCAAATCAGTTCAAGGAAACCCACTCACTAAGAAAGGGAAGGAATCCAATCAAGGTGAAACCCTCCCCATATGCTTGGCGCAGGCCATTAGGTGGGTCTAACTGTATTAAAAAACACACTTTCCAGAACTGTTTCACATAATCGATCATGGTGAAGTCAGCAATGGATTTGTCGGATCATCAATGTCACGCTAGGGTTTGGGAAGCACATTCATGAGAGTGAGGTGAGTTTGAAGAGAAAGGGGGTGGATTTTGCTAACTGGCTATGAGCATGGGAATTGTGTTGCCCAGTAGAGGGAAGAGAGTTTCAAGTTTAGGTGAAACCATAAGTGAAAGATAGCCTACACAAGCCTAACACAAGTCCCCATATAGATTCAGCAAACGGGGTTTATGAGAGATTGATTCATGGACCTAAGCTTAGTTGATTGAACCTAAACCAAATTCTATAGACTGAATTAGGAGAGTAGAGGTTTATAGCCAAGCCAAGGGGTGAAGCGGTCCAATACCTCCACTATTATATAGGATCAGAGTCGTCAACAAGAACTGCAGATAGGATCATTCCTCCTTTCTAAGAAGTTTATTGCTAACAAGCCATTCTTGCAGCAAGAGCGCATTCTACCTTTTTATTAGTTTGGTGGGTGATAAGCGGCATATTGATTCCATACCGTACCAAAGACGAATTTCCTAGTGAAATAGAGGACACCTGCCTGAATAATAAAGAGGCTAAAATGGGGAAGTTTTTTCTGTGTTCTCGCTAACCAAAGATGAATGGAGGGTACAGAAGTGCAGGAAAAGGTGTGGTTTTTAACCATCCAGAAGTTAAACTTGTTGTTCCAGAGGTGCTTGTACCCAATCTTGACGGCACTAGTAGCGAGATGCACATTCTTTTCTCTCTTGTGCATGGCTTGTGGCATTGTAGTCTTTATCCCCAGTCAAATAATCTATCAATAGAGCCTCAACCTATGAGGGTTCGTGTGTCCCCACCCCATGTCAGGCAACCAAGCCGCCCCCCTTTGTTTTAGTACTAAACGGGGGATGGAACGAAGAAGAGAAATTGACCAAAGAAACAAACACAAACCAGTAAGATCAAGCACCTAAGACATGTCCTTCCTCGAGCCTAATCAAAGGAGCTGAGAGCCAAGACTAACTGAAGCGTGAGCCTGTTTAATAGACATAGCCTTGTGCCTTTATGCACTTCTCCTGGGTCTACCCCAACTGAGTCAGATTTGAGCTCCTACCTTTCGAAGGAAAGGGGAGTAGAACTTTGATTGGCTTTGTGTGAAGTCGACTGTACTATATATCATGCCACAAGCAAAAAGGAAAAAAGCATCCAACCTCATTGCCTTTGTGCCACCTTGAGAGTGACAGAATGATAACTCTATACCTATCAGTCCAAGTGATGGTGATTTCTTATACTTAGTTCCATCCTTAGTTCATTCCTTTCACTGATTCTATCACAGGACAGTGATGAAGGGACTTAACACTACTCTTCAGTCAAGTATCAGATCGCGCACTAGTTATTTCCTTTTGTGAAGGGAAGATTAGGCTAAAGGGAGAAAGGGGCCATAAGAAGCATCAAAATGGCTTGTTAAGACAGAGTGTTGTGGTCTAATGACAAGGGTCGGGCACCAGAGTTCCATTACTAGTATGAAGAATCGGTTGGAGTCACTGGTACTGGACATCTAGGAAAGAAAAAGGATTTCTCTTGCTACAGGATAGAATACTCAACAATTGACTTTACAAGAACAACTTCACCCAGAGGTCGGGCCTATCCGCCACCCAGAAGGGTCATTCCATTTTATGACCAGTCACCAACAACTTTTTTTCAAGAAAACAAAGATATTGAAAAAATCACTTTTCTCCCATGTGGTAGAATTTTGTAAGTTATATGTGTCAGTGTGCGGGATCTTCGATACCAGGCCTAAGAAACTAGGGATATATTGATGATTAAGGACAAGGAATAGGTACCAGTACCAAGGTAAAAGGATACCTGAGTTTGATTCGAGGAACTACTATCGAAGAATGCAACTCTGCTTTCTCAACCTCAACTAAATAAGGCAATTTATTGGCTTGAGAGTGTTGTATTCATTCATATATTCATAGACATTTTGGATTCTAGGATGGGTTTTTTAAGCATTCATATGACTGATGACGTATTCTAGTAAGAGGGGACATCCCTACAACTATGTATTCAGCATTTATGCTTGTTAAGTCTTCTACAACTACCTGCCATTACCTAACCAACCAGTACCCTATTGAAGAAAATCAAATGGATGCTCTCTCACCAACCTCACCATAAACTCATATTGTAGATGTAGATCCGGAATCTAAGGCTAGAATTGATCCTTCCTCCCCCTTTTTGCATTCAAATGCCCAAAAAAACATGGAATCAAATTCCCAACACAAAAAGAAGAATATGAAATCTTAGGAACCAAATCTTGAATACCAAGTGCTACTAGGAGATTGATCAAACTATGAATGGAATAGTCGGTCAAAAAGTGTTGAATATTTTCCCCATTATCACTTTTTTCTCTAGTTAACATCATAGTCGACATTCGATTCCTTTTCTTTGTGTCGCCCTTTCCAGATGTGGCTTGTATCCTAAACATAAGAAGAGAAGTGTAACATCCCTGACCTGGGTTATTCTTTAACCCAAGGTGTTTTTCTTAAGAAAGGTAATTATATGCTTAATATTATCTTTTGAAAAGTAATTAAGGCTCAAGAGGAACTTATATTTCAATTTTAGTCCATTTTGAATAATGTTGAAAGTAATGTTTTACTTACTTTGGACTAAAGTGCAAATTACCCAAGTTGAGGGGTTAAATTGCAAATGTTACAGGATTATATGTTCCTCATTTGTTGAAGCATCATGGGAATGAAAATGATGCATAGGTATGGCTTGTGATAGCCTGAGTACCAAGAAAGAGCTGATAAAGCAATGTTTGTGCATTAAAACCTAGTTTTGGTGTAATGTGCAATTTACCCAAAACCCAGGGTTCAATATGCAATTTACCACTTCAATAAGGTCCTTAATATTCATGGAATGTTTTAGAGGCAAGAAAATGAGAGGGGTATCTCATTTGAGCTACTTTGAAGGAGAGAGAATCTTGATATTAAAATAATCAAGATTTAAGCATAAATGGAACTTTACTTCAAATTAATGCAAAAATAAATATATTAATTGAAGGCCCTTCAACCAAAATTATAATTTTTGGATTTTTTAAAGTGTGAACACCCTTGTTCCATTGCTAGGCCACGAAACATCTAACTTTAGTGGAGAGTCCACTCACAATAAGTTAATGGAAAGTAATATCCACTAAAAATGGGATATTAATATAATATGATTAAGGTGCTTAATTTCTTTTCCCTTAATTCATGTATAATGGAAGGGAATTTGGAGATAATGAAGATAGTTTTGCATGCACAGAATTGAGGAGAAAGAGGTTCCACAAATTTTGGGATTAAAGGATTTTTATAAGGCATTTTCTCTCTCATTGATTTTCTTATAAAAAGACATTTTACCACTCAAACCAAGGACTTTTTCGGATCCACTTCTTTCCTTTGCTTGAAAAAACATTCAAGGAATATAGGAGCAGCAGGAAGACGACCCTAAACCAGTTGGTAAGCTTCTTGACCTTCATTCATCTTGATTTCATGATGGAAATCATAAATCAATGCATGATTCCTTCATATCTCAATCCCATCTTCACTTCTAACCATCCCTTTTCACTCAAAATCTTGAGGAACGATCCTTGTGGTGTGAAAAAGCTTCTTCCACCATTTTTGACATGAAGATCCAAGCTTTGAAGCTCAATTGAAGGCGGGTTTTATAACTTGAACCCCTCTACATTGTTATTCAACTATCAATCTTGCAATTTCATTGATTCCTTCATCTTTTTGATTAATTGTTTGTTGTAGTTGGTAATTCCATGAAATCAAAAGTACTAAGATCTTCAGGGACGAAGGTAGATGATTATGACATCATCTTGGACACATTTTCCCAAAGAAATTGTACTTCATTCGGTTTCAACAAGTTGCTCATTCGGTTTCAACAAAACTGTTTCAAAGCAAACGGTTTCATCAAACCGTTTGAAGCTAAACAGTTTCAAACCATTTGGGAAAGTTGACCAGGGTTGACCATTTGGAGAAATTGATGCAAATATTGATGGTTGATGACCCATCAAATTTGATGGATTAATTACAAAGGGTTCATCAGTTGAAGGTTAATCAATTAGCAAACCCTAATTGGATTAAGTGCTGAAATTCAATTTGGTTAATTTAGATTTTTGGGTGATTGATCCCAAACGGTCACAAGACCATTTGGAGGTCACCCAAATGGTCTCAAGACCGTTTGAGGGTCACCCAAGACCGTTTGTAGGTCTAGGGTTAAGTATGGATGAGTAATTGAAGGTCCAAAGATACCAAATTGAAATGCAATTAAGTGTTGATTTGATGATCAATCTAATGATCTAAACCCTAATGGAATTTCACAAAATCCTAGGATAGGATGAGGCAAATGGTCTCAAGACCATTTGGAGGTCATCCAAACAACCTCAAGACCGTTTGAGGTCTGGTCATATCAAAAATTTGATGATGATTCATTAGTTGAAATGGAATCAATTCCACAATGTTGATCATTGATGGCTATTCGATTCAAAGCACTAATTGAAGGTTCCTTAAGTTGAAATCCTAGATCAATTGGGTTCAAAACCCTTAATTGATGGTCTAATTGAAGGTTGATTCAATAGTTCAAGAAATAAAGGAATCAAGGACTCAATTGATAATTGGTTCATCCATTGAAATCATGAATCGTGTAGGTGTTGAAAGGACTTTTTGGTCCATGCGGTTTTGAGAGGGTTTGGACGAAATGGTCTCAAGACC
Organism: Alisma plantago-aquatica; assembly: GCA_963693085.1. NCBI lineage: Eukaryota > Viridiplantae > Streptophyta > Magnoliopsida > Alismatales > Alismataceae > Alisma > Alisma plantago-aquatica. Next base: position 640,509,223 of record OY856411.1, read on the forward strand.
ATTTGGGACCAAACGATCCCAAACCATTTGGAGACCCAAGCTCATGCGGTTTCAACACTTTCTAGCTCATTCGGCTTCAAACCAATGATTGCTGAAACGGTTTCAAGGGCAATGTGCCCAAATGGTTTCAAACCGTTTGAACTTTGAGTATCCAAGACCGTTTAGGGTCTATGAATGCAAGACCGTTTGAGGTCCAACATGATTAATCCATTTGGATATCTAATATCATTGAAAATTCAATTGATCAATTCATTTGGATATCTCAAGTAATTGAAAGTTCAATTGATCAAATCTCCTGGACATCCTAGAAGAGGAGGAGAGAGAGAGATTTATACATGTAAGATAATCATGTAGCAATCAAGCCTAACACATTCAAAATAAAGGTGATATACAATTAGGGTATGATCCTTGGTAAAGAGATCATGAAACCCTAATTGAGTTAATTGATGAATTCAAACCCTAAATTAGGGCAATTCTGAGTGAAACCCTAATCTAGGAAGATAATGTGAGATGAATCTAGGGTAATGACATGAGTAACCCTAATTCATGGTATTTGATGTAAAACCCTAATTTGGATGAATAGTAAACCCTAATTGTGGGTAATTGAATATAAACCCTAATCTATGGTGATGTGATGTGAATAGTAAACCCTAATTTCTAAATAGGGTAAAGGTGTATGAAACCTTAATCTTGGACAATGAAATGATGAATCATTGGTCCCAATTGAATAAAGGGGGATGAGTAACCCTGATTGCTATAAAATGGGAAACCCTAACCCTGGTATAGGAATAGTGGTGTTAATCTGGAAAAGCATGGAACTGAAATATGATTGATATATCTGTTATCATATGTACTAACCATGCAGGTATCATGAGATGATGAACATAGCTAGGTATGAGCTATGATGCTTTATTTATTGAAATTATTTATTGGGCCCTGTGTGCCATAATATGCCTTGTTGCCTAGTGAGAGGTGACAAGAGAGTCAATGGGCCTCAAGTGCCAAATGAGATGCTTGTGTAGCAAGTGTCATGCTTACCTTGGTCAGATGACCTGAAGGTGATGATTACATGAAAAAGTGGTAACAGTGCTTAGTGAGGAGTGGAGGGTTTGAATACCCATAACCATATGTTTATGTAAGGGACAGAGATCCCAATGTCTTTTAGAGACTGTAAAGTAATTGATATAAACAGTACATGTTTCCTTATAGCATTTGTCTTAATAAGTTATGTTTGCAAACTTGACTGATGCTAAAAGAATATGATAATGTACCTAATTAATCAAATGAAAGCTATTCATGTAGTGCTCTGACCATAGATCCATCATCGTCAGAAGCGGGTGATGGTGAAACAGGTTTTCTAATGAGATCTCCTGGAGTTTGCATATTTTGAATATGTGGGGGTCGATGGGCAAAAATATCCTTATGTCCTTATGAGGGAATTGATGGAAGGTAAACATTACACCTCTCAATCCTTCATGCTTCTGGGATGGATGTATCACTAATCTCCCGATGATGTTAATACCAGATTGATGGAGGTAAACACAAAATCTCTCGATCACGAAGAGAGTACAACCGCCACTGTAGCTCTATAGCTAGATGCCACTATACCCTGGCAAGCTATGTAAGCAGAGACACAAGATGTCCTGCATGTGATCTTGCACTGACCGAGATGTGGGAAGTCATGGAAGTCGGCTCTTCCATTTGACTTTGTATGGTACCGATATTGACTTCGTAGTGATTGGTTGGAGCATGAGCGGTATACCTCATCTCTTCAGAGCTTAAGAATGTTTGTAAAATATAATCAGTCGTGTAGCGTATTTGCATAAGATTGAAATATGAGAATCACTGGTTGATGTTAACCTGCTTAGCATGTTCTTAATACATAAATGTTATTTATGTTCTTTAATTCTTTATTAAATAAGAGACATGCTGCCTTGTAAAGTTATAACTGAAATACTTGAATAGGAATGTTGCTCTAACATGCATAGATAGTGATTATCTTCTATTGAGTTATATAATCATGCTGCTCAGTTTATTTCTATTAAACTGTAATAATAATGTTTTCGGAGGAGAGTTATATCTCTCGCTGGGGAAATTGTATAATTGGCTCACCCCCGTGGGATTCAACGTTTTTAGGTAGACGCAGACAAAGAGGCAGAACCTCTATAGCAGAGGAAGAGCAGCAACAACAACAAAAAGGACAACAGTAACATCCCAGGTGGGGATACTGGTTGTCAGGATTTGTACATAAAGTCCTATGTGTCATCACTGTACTCTCAGGTCCTAGGAGTTAGTAGATAGTGTTTTTATAATCAACCTGAGATTTTGGTTTGATGATACACAGAATGTCCAATGTGGACCAGTATCTAAATGTAATACTGTGGTTCTTGTTTAAAGAATCTTTGGTAATGGATCTTTTTATAAAAAGGTTTTAATTTTTAGTGATTTCATTGATTCCGCTGCTAGACATACGCTTCCGCATTAGTTAATCTTATTTTTGTGAATCGTATGCCACAAGTTTAGTGGTATCAGAGCTCTATGTTCGCTGAGCCTACAGAGACATAGGATTAAGGTTGTTGAGTCTGTTCTAATGTCTTCCAGTTTATTTGATAGTATCTTCTGCTCATATAGGAGAAGAAGAACTTGAAGATGTCTGGATCGCATGATGAACATGTTGCTTAGAGAAGCGTTGTTGCACTAAGAGGAGGTGCAAGAGACCAAGATAGGGAGGAGCATGTACTTGATCAACCCTAGTTCAACCCAGCTGATATGAGGAATCCATCTTTCCAAAATATGTTTGGACAATTTATAGCAGCTATGACCCATATGACGGATAGGATGCCATTACCTGCACCTAGGGCACCAGCCCATGATGGAATACATGGATCTGGTAAGACCTTTGAAAGGCTTCGGAGGGTAGGAGCCACAGAGTATGTTAGCACAATTGACCTTGCAGATGCTGACTTATGGTTAACTGAGCTGGAGAAGGCCTTCAGAATCCTTATGATTCCTAAAGATGAGAAGGTGAGACATGTTGTCTACCTACTAAAGGGGAGTGATGGTCATTGGTGGACCATTGAGGATGGCAAGAGACCCGGTGTTGAAGTCAGATGGGATGAATTTTGATGTGAGTTTGTTGCTAGATACTTTCCCAAGACGTATCTAGATGAGAAGATCTCTCAATTTGAGAGGTTGAGGCAAGGAAAAATGAAAATTAGAGAATATGAAGCTAGGTTCATGGAGCTGTTGCGGTTCTGTCTACACATGGCAGCTACTGATGAGGAGAGGATTCGGCATTTCGAGAAGGGGTTGAATGCTGAATTGACCACTCCTGTGTTTGCTCTGGAGAACAGGGAAAGATTTGCCACTTTTGTGGAGTCAGTGAGGTGGATTGAGAGGTCTGTGATCGAGAAGTGACAGACCAGTAATAAGAAAGTGTATCCTCAGTTTCAAGGACCCTTGTCTGAGAGTTTCAAGAAGTTGAGGTTCTCTGCACCACCACTACCAAAGTTTAATGCCCTGACACAGTGGATGTCAATTAGGGGTAGGGGTCATAGCTTTACTCTAAGTGGAGCCCCCAGTACAACATCAGCATCAGTGACGGGACCACCCAGGCAGAGTTTGGGAAACTACAACTGCTACCACTGTGGGAGGTTAGGACACTTGAAGAGAGATTGTCTTGAGAAAGTCAGAACTGTGACTCAACCCCAGAGACAGAGTCAGCAAGGCTCACAGAGGTGACAGCTTAGTAATAACAATGCTAGAGGATGTGGACAAGCATCCCAAGCTGGATCATCGGCACCTAATAACCAAGAACAGGGTCAACAGCAACCAACGACTAGATTCTATGCCATGAATCAGCCTGAAGCAGTAGTCAACCCTCGGGTTGTGACAGGTCAGATGGAACTATTTTATATGTCTTCATCATGCTTCATATCTGTGTTAATTGATCCGGGTGCTACACACTCTTTTATCACTCGAGAAGTGATTTATGACTACAACATGACTGTCAGTCATAGAGCAGATAGTTTGATGCTAGAAACCCCTTTGCTGGGATCTGCAGTGTTGCGGGAGGTTTGGTCTCCCTGCAATCTTTTCTTTTCTGATCATCGCATTCAAGTGGATCTTATACCACTTGAGATGCATGGTTTTGATATAATCCTTGGGATGGACACATTAGACAAGTATAAGGCTGTCTTGGATTGTAGTTCCAAACAAGCTATGTTCACAGGCAACGGTGACACATGGATATTTCAGGGAGATAGAAAGATTCTTCCAACTTGCTTAGTGTCGGCTATGGTAGATGAGAAGTTGATGAGACAAGGATGCTTTTCATTCTTAGCCCATGTGGTTGATACCACAATGGAGAACCCTCATCCTTCTGAAGTTCCGGTAGTTAGAGAATTTGAAGATGTATTTCCTGAAGAACTTCCAGGTGTTCCACCGCCCCGAGAGATTGATTTTGAGATTAATCTAATCCTGGGCATGCAACCAATAGCACAAACACTGTATAGAATGGCACCTGCTGAGATGGCAGAACTCAAGAAACAACTGCAAGAGTTGCTTGAGAAAGGATTTATTCGACCAAGTACTTCACCATGGGGTGCTTTGGTCCTCTTTGTAAAGAAGAAAGATGGGTCTATGTGATTATGCATTGACTACAGACAGTTAAATAAAGTAACTATAAAGAACAAGTATCCTCTGCCAAGGATTGATGACTTGTTTGATCAGTTGTGTGGTGCAACTATCTTTTCTAAAATAGATCTGAGGTCGGGATACCATTAGTTGTGTATCAAGGAGGGTGACATATCTAAGTCTGCCTTTAGGATAAGATATGGTCACTATGAGTTCATAGTTATGTCATTTGGACTAACTAATGCACCAGCTACATTCATGGAACTCATGAATAGAATCTTCAGACCTTTTCTTGATCAGTGTGTAGTCGTCTTCATAGATGACATCTTGATCTACAGTAGAGATGCTCAACAGCATGAGAAGCACCTCCGTCAGGCTTTGACTTTGCTAAGAGAACATAGGCTATATGCTAAGTTTAGCAAATGTGAGTTCTGGTTACCAGAAGTTTCTTTTCTAGGACACGTAATATCTGCTTCAGGTATTCGTGTTGATCCTAAGAAGGTAGAATTTGTCCTGCAATGGGAACAGCCAAAGAAACCGACAGAGATTCGTAGTTTTCTTGAATTAGCATGCTATTCCAGGAGGTTCATTAAGAACTTCAGCTCTATAGCTTTACCCCTAACTAAGTTGACCAGGAAATATATTCCTTTTGTCTAGAATGACAAGTGTCAACATTCTTTCTAGCTGCTAAAAGAAAGGTTAACTAGTGCACCTGTGTTGGTGTTACGTGAGCAGGGAAAGGGGTATATAGTCTTCTGTGATGCATCCAAGAATGGTTTAGCATGTGTGTTAATGCAGGATAAACAAGTGATTTCTTTTGCTTCTTGACAGCTTAAGAAACACGAGGAGAATTATCCGACACATGATCTAGAGCTAGATGATGTGGTCTATGCCTTGAAGATTTGGAGACATTATCTCTATGGAGAAACATTCCAGATTTTCACAGACCATAAGAACCTAAAGTATATCTTCTCACAGCATGAGTTGAACATGAGACAGTGTCGTTGGATGGAGTTAATCAAGGACTATGATTGTACAATTGATTACCATCTAGGGAAGGCTAATGTGGTTGCTGATGCACTAAGAAGAAAATCAGCAACACCAGCCTTAGATAAAGCACAGTTGAATTCCTTAGTGTGCTCTAAGAGAGATATGTTTATCTCCTTGAGGCAAGACAACATATAGTTTAAAGTATCATTGTTAGCCGGTTTATTAGCTAAGATGCAAGTGAAACCTACTCTGAGGCAGCAGATTAAAGAAGCACAGCAAGCTGATACTGTGATTCAGCAGATCAGATCAGAGTATGGTAGTGAAAAGTGGGATGGCTTTCATGATTCTGATGATCAGGTATTCTGTTACCATGGTAGGATGGTAGTACCTGATGTTGATAACTTAAGAAAGTTATTTCTTGAAGAAGCTCATTCTTCAATGTATGCCATGCATCCAGGGAGCACCAAGATGTATCATAACTTAAAAGATATGTATTGGTGGCCTGGTTTGAAGAAAGATGTAGCTGAGTTTGTTATGCGGTGTCCGGTGTGTGAGCAAGTTAAAGTTGAACATCAGAATCCTGTAGGAACAATGCAACCTCTGCCTATACCGCAATGGAAATGGGATCATGTAACCATGGACTTTGTGGTTGGTTTCCAAGAACAACCAAAAGTCATGATTCCATTTGGGTGATAGTTGATAGGTTGACTAAGACAGCACATTTCATTCCTGTCAAAACAACCTACACTGTTGAGAAGCTTGCACAGATATACATAGATGAGATAGTGAGGTTCCACGGGGTTCCAGCTACTATCGTTTCTGATAGAGGTCCCCAGTTCACAAGTCGTTTTTGGGAACGACTCCATAAAGTTTTGGGCATGCAGTTAAAGTTTAGTACAACCTTTCACCCACAGACATATGGACAATCTGAGAGGACCATACAAACTTTGGAGGACTTGCTTAGAGCATGTGTCCTTCAGTTTGTAGGAAGTTGGGATCTACACCTGAGCTTGATAGAATTTTCTTATAATAATAGCTATCAGCACAGTATTGACATGGCACCATATGAATCTTTATGTGGTAGATGTTGTAGATCTCCTTTATGTTGGTATGAAATAGGGGAGTACCGACTCTTGGGTTCTGAGCTGGTTCAGCAAACAACTGAGAAGATTAAAGTCATACAACAATAGTTGAAAGTTGCCCAGGATAGAAAGAAATCTTATGTTGATAAGCGTCGTAGACCCTTAGAATTCCAAGTTGGAGATAGAGTATACCTCAAGGTCTCACCTTGGAAAGGTATCCTAAGATTTGGAAAGAAAGGGAAGTTAGCTCCTAGATTTATGGGGCCTTATCCAATCATTGAAAGGATGGGAAAGGTAGCCTATAAGCTGGAGTTACCACCTGAGTTGCATAGATTGCACCCAGTGTTTCACATCTCCATGTTGAGGAAGTGTCATCCTGACACAGAGTTAGTTCTGCAACCTGTAGAGGTAGAACTAAATGATGATATATCTTATGTTGAAGGACCTATGTTGGTTCTTGACAGAAGAGTTAAAAAGCTGAAAAAGAAAGACATTAGTCTTGTAAAAGTTCTCTGTCATGATCATGGCATTGAAGAAGCTACATGGGATCTAGAGGAAGAGATGAGGAGGAAATACCCTACTCTTTTCTCTTGATGTTTTGTTGATGATTTCGGGGACGAAATCCTAGTAAGGGGTGGATAACTTGTAACATCCCTGACATGGGTTATGCTTTAACCCAAGGTGTTTTGCTTAAGAAAGGTAATTATATGCTTAATATTATCTTTTGAAAAGTAATTAAGGCTTAAGAGGAACTTATATTTCAATTTTAGTCCATTTTGAATAATGTTGAAAGTAATGTTTTACTTGCTTTGGACTAAAGTGAAAATTACCCAAGTTGAGGGGTTAAATTGCAAATGTTATAGGATAATATGTTCCTCATGTGTTGAAGCATCATGGTAATGAAAATTATGCATATATATGGCTTGTGATAGCCTGAGTACCAAGAAAGAGCTGATAAAGCAATGTTTGTGCATTAAAACCTAGTTTTGGTGTAATGTGCAATTTACCCAAAATCCAGGGTTCAATATGCAATTTACCACTTCAATAAGGTCCTTAATATTCATGGAATCTTGTAGAGGCAAGAAAATGATAGGAGTGTCTCATTTGAGCTACTTTGAAGGAGAGAGAATCTTGATATTAAAATAATCAAGATTTAAGCATAAATGGAACTTTACTTCAAATTAATGCAAAAATAAATATATTAATTGAAGGACCTTCAACCAAAATTATAATGTTTGGATTTGTTCAAGTGTGAACACCCTTGTGCCTTTTCTAGGCCACGAAATATCTAACTTGAGTGGAGAGTCTACTCACAATAAGTTAATGGAAAGTAATATCCACTAAAAATGGGATATTAATATAATATGATTAAGGTGCTTAATTTCCTTTCCCTTAATTCATGGATAATGGAAGGGAATTTGGAGATAATGAAGATATCTTTGCATGCACGTAATTGAGGAGGAAGCGGTGGCACAAATTTTGGAATTAAAGGATTTTTATAAGGCATTTTCTCTCTCATTGATTTTCTTATAAAAAGACCTTTTACCACTCAAACCAAGGACTTTTTCGGATCCACTTATTTCCTTTTCTTGAAAAAACATTCAAGGAATCTAGGAGCAGCAGGAAGACGACCCTCAACCTGTTGGTAAGCTTCTTGACCTTCATTCATCTTGATTTCATGGTGGAAATCATAAATCAATGCATGATTCCTTCATATCTCAATCCCATCTTCAATTCTAACCATCCCTTTTCACTCAAAAGCTTGAGGAACGATCCTTGTGGTGTGAAAAATCTACTTCCACCATTGTTGACATGAAGCTCCAAGCTTTGAAGCTCAATTGAAGGCTGGTTTTATAACTTGAACCCCTCTACATTGTTATTCAACTATCAATCTTGCAATTTCGTTCATTCCTTCATCTTTTTGATTAATTGTTTGTTGTAATTGGTAATTCCATGAAATCAAAAGTACTAAGATCTTCAGGGATGAAGTTAGATGATTATGACATTATCTTGGACACATTTTTCCAAATAAATTGTACTTCATTCGGTTTCAACAAGTTGCTCATTCGGTTTCAACAAAACCGTTCGAAAGCAAACGGTTTCATCAAACCGTTTGAAGCTAAACGGTTTCAAACCGTTTGGGAAAGTTGACCTGGGTTGACCGTTTGGAGAAATTGATGCTAATATTGATGGTTGATGACCCATCAAATTTTATGGATTAATTCCAAAGGGTTCATCAGTTGAAGGTTAATCAATTAGCAAACCCTAATTGGATTAAGTGCTGAAATTCAATTTGGTTAATTTAGATTTTTGGGTGATTGAGCCCAAACGGTCCAAAGACCATTTGGAGGTCACCCAAATGGTCTCAAGACCGTTTGGGGGTCACCCAAGACCGTTTGGAGGTCTAGGGTTAAGTATGGATAAGTAATTGACGGTCCAAAGATAGCAAATTGAAATGCAATTAAATGCTGATTTGATGATCAATCTAATGATCTAAACCCTAATGGAATTTCACAAAATCCTAGGATAGGATGAGGGAAACGGTCTCAAGACCATTTGGAGGTCATCCAAACGACCTAAAGACCATTTGGGGTCTGGTCATATCAAAAATTTGATGATGATTCATTAGTTGAAATGGAATCAATTCCAAAATGTTGATCATTGGTGGCTATTCGATTCAAAGCCCTAATTGAAGGTTCCTTGAGTTGAAATCCTAGATCAATTGGGTTCAAAACCCTAATTGATGGTTGATAACCTCCAATTTTGTGATGTTATCTTAGTTTTTTTTCTTCAGTTTTCCACACTCTTTCTCAGATGAAACTAGACAGAATCCCTAACTATCCCTTCTTATTGCAAATATACTGTTAGATTAACTTTTCTCCTTTTTACTTACAGAAAAAGACAAAAAAATCATAAAAGACTCAATCGGTCCCAAGATCACATGGACTCACACGGTCCTAAGACCGCATGGACTCACACGGTCCCAAGACCACATGAAGCCAATCGGTCCCGAGACCGCATAGAGTCACACGGTCCCAAGACCGCATGAAGCCAATCGGTCCCAATACCACATGAAGCCAATCGGTCCCGAGACCGCATGGAGTCACACGGTCTCAAGACCGCATGAAGCCAAACGGTCTCAGGGCCCAAATGGTCTCCGAAGTCCAAACGGTCTTGAGGACCAAACGGTCTCGGAGTCCAAACAGTCTTGAGGTCCAAACGGTCTTAGAGTCCAAACGGTCTTGAGGTCCAAACGGTTTCAGAGTCCAAACAGTCTTCAAGACAGTTTGAACCCAAAACTGACCAAACCGTTTGAACTTCACTTAAGGCCTATAAATAACACCCAAGGGGTCCTCCCAAGGATAAGAGGTTTCAGACGCCCAGAGGCTGCCTCTACTACTCCAGAGCTAATCCGACTTCCATCCTCCGCCCAAAGGCTGCCGGTCTGAGATCCACGCTCCATCCTGAAGCTACTTTCTCTCTCTGCCAAAGAAGGTGGGAAGAGGAGACCTCGTCATCAAGCAACCTGTGAAGTTTGAAGATCTCCTCTCTCTCCCTCTTTCCAAGGGGTTGACTTTCCTCTCTCCTTTTTGGGGATGATGCTCTCTCTCTCTCTTCTTGCCTCCTTCTTTGTCCTAGCTATGAGCGAGTAGTCTCTCTCACTGGGGTGCGGGGAGTAGCCCCGCTACCCATGTTTTCATTTCATGTAATGTAATCCATTGTTTGCAATATAGAGATGCTTTCTTTTCAGTTCAACATTGATCGTTAAATGAATTCTTGTTGCTTGATCACCAACTTGTGTTATCTTTTATCTTTTAGTATGAATTGTCTATGTTTGTACTACTAGATTCGAAACTCGATTGAATGTTGGTTCTTGATGCATGTATCCACCATGCATCAGTTTCAGTATATAGGAGTGTTTTTCAAGAAGTGGAGTAAACTCACTTCCATCGTTGTACTTTCATACTATGAAATGGAATCAGTTGATGTATGAAAGTACAACCTTGATGAGTCGAGGAACACACTTTGCGAAGGGAATGATGCAAAGTAGGTGACCATTCATTCGGGAATGGCTAACTTTGCAACATTCCCGCACTTCTCGTAGTTAGTTCTCCGAAAGGAAACTAAGTCTACAAAGATACTAACTGATTAAACTCTTATTGCAGGTTATGTTTTATGTTGAATGTTTTGATCCATGTGTAGTGGCGGTGAAAGCCGATCACATCCTAGTGGCTCCTTATCACTGTTTAACATCCTTAGTTTTACTTACTTGCCTTAATTTACTTGCTCTTAGTTTAAAAACAACCAACCCAACCTTTTGATCTAAGCACCTACTATCAAGAGATTAAGTGAAATTCTAACGCTTTTCATCTTGTTGCCCTCAACAAGACCGTTGTCCCGTGGATTCTACCCTTAACTATACTACGATAAGACTTCCACGTATCTTAGCATACATGGGTGGAGTTCTCGATCTAGTATAAGCAAGGCTAAACTTAAAGAGTAAGCATCTTTAGGATTTTTAGTGGTGCACGCAATTCCATGTGAGTGGTAGCTCCATCAAAAGTTGGTGTCGTTGTCGGGGACAACAGAACGTTTTAATCTCATTTAGTATCTTGCTAGTTGGTTAGGGTTTTAAACTTTCTTTTAATCATTAGTTCATATCTTCTTAAGTTCATCATATCTCTAACATCATCTAAAAGGTATATTCTTTTCTCTACTCAGGTAGAAGACGTGTATGTAATCATCGCATAACCTTGGATTCTCCCCTGATCCAGAGTAAGTCTCTGAGGTAGAGAGAAGCTTCCACCGCCGCATCAGACTTAACCGCCAAAGAGCCAAGCAAGTGGCTGAAGATCAATGCCAAGCTGCACTAGTGATGGAGAGGGTCAATGCCGCCATCACCGCTCAAAGAGCACAACTCATAGCCGACACCCGTGCTCAGATTCAAGCAGAGATCCGAGCAGAAGAACAGGCCCACATCCGAGCTGAAAACAAAGCAACTAACCAAGCAGCTCAGTTAGAGCTAAGAAATAAGCAATTAAGGGATTATGTTGTCCCTAAGAACTACGAAGATAATCATCCAGTTCGGCCTCCGATCATCAACATACCCAAGTTCAAGATCCGGACAAAATGGATTCAGATCATGTAGGGCATTTCATTCTCTGGAGGTTCTGGAGATGATTGTACGGATCACTTGAAGAGGTTCAAGGCATTATGCCAACTAGTCCCACAGGTCGGAGTTGCTTTCGACACAATAATGCTACATCTTTTCCACTTCACTCTATCAGGAAGAGCTTTGAGCTGGTACAACTCACTTGATAGGGAGCCAATAATCACCACATGGGCTCCCTTGGAATAAAAATTCCTGGAGAAGTTCTTCCCCCTTTGTTAACCTACGAAATTAGGGGCAGATTAACCACTTCGCCCAACTTCCTGGAGAATCACTAGCATAAGCATGGGAAAGGTTCAAGGAGCTTCTAAGAAAGTGTCCTCATCACTGCATCTCCCAAAATCAATTAATAGAAACATTCTATAGGGGAGTGAGTGATGACATCAAGCAATTTCTGGATTCTTCATCTGGAGGAAATTTTATGAGAAAGAACTGCGAGGATGCTTAGAAAATCGTCACACTTGGAGCTGAGAATCAATCCAATTGGGGGTGATCATCTGGAAAGGGAGTCCTCAAAGTTTATAAAGCTGAGGAATCAATTGAAATGAAGGCTATTGCTGAAGCCTTAAAGACCATAGCTCATAAACAGCAGGCTCTTGAAACTTCGCTTGGAGAGTTTGATAAGAAGAAAACCCCTCAAGTTCAACAGGTTAAAGCTGCCACAGGGACCTATGAAGCCTGTCACGCATCCGATCACCCAACTTTGTCATGTGGTCTGCTTTACAATGTGATGATGGATATGCATCCACCACAACAGAAACACGAACCAATCATTGAACAACCTGAAGACCAATTGCCTGAACAAGTTAATTCTATTCAATTCTATACCTGGACAAGTCTACTATAATCCTAATCAACCAAGAAACCACCCATGATTTCAATATGGGAACCCTGCTGGGACTGCCCATCCACAACACCAGACACAAGGCGGATCCTCCAATAGGTTGCCACCTGGATTCCAAAGCAACTACAATGAAAATCAAGGGAACCCCAGAAATAACTTCCCAAGATCCAACTACCCCAGAAATCCATCCGCCTACTATCAATATACCCATCCCCCTCTACACCCACAGCTGCACCCTCAGTTGCAGCAACCTCAGTTAGCTTTGCCTCTGCAACAACCACAACAAGGACAACAACAACTTGCTCAGAAAAATACCCCGTCCCATCCAGCAGACGAGATGACTTTGATAAGGCAGATGCTACAGTCCCAACAAACCATGCTCGCTAATCAACAAGCTCAGCAGAAGGCAGTGGAGGCTTAACTAGCACAAATTGCCGCTCAACTGAATCCCCCAGTAGGCACTTTTGCAAGACAACCTGAATCAAACCCTAGACACGACCAGAATAGACATGGGCAGTTGAATGTCGTTACTATAAGATCTGGACGCACCCTTCACAAAACTATGAGAATCACTCTTGACGATGATGATACACCTGTCCTTATTCCAAATGCAAGCCCGAACCTAGGAACCGAGAAGTCTACAGAGAACTCAAAAGGCAAAGAAAAAGAACAAACTTTCAAAGAGACAGAAATCCCACAGTATAAACCAAGGATACCATATCCGGGGAGATTGCGAGAGACAAAAATGGACACTAGGTTCCAACGATTTAAGGAGGCGATGAAGAAACTCTATATCGACATCCCGCTCCTCGATGCCCTCTCTGAAGTGCCGGCTTGGGCTAAATACCTAAAAACTATGTTATCAAGGAAATACATTACTGAAGAACAAGAAACCGTCAAACTAGCTCAAACCACCTCCGATATCATCCTGAATAAGATGCCAAAGAAAAAGAAGGACCTTGGTTCCTTCGGTATCCAATGTTGTATTGGAAATGCCTCAAGAAAAAAGGGATTAGCTGACTTAGGGGATAGCATATCAATTATGCCCTACTCCATGTGTAAACGATTAGGGTTCACTGACTTGCTGCACACAACGATGACAATTCAGTTAGCTGATTCTACTATCACTGCACCTCTAGGAATTATCGAGGATATTCCAGTCAGAATAGGAAAAGATGCCTATGTCCCATGTGATTTCGTTTTTATGGATATCAAGGAGGATCTGAGATACCCAATAATTTTTGGCAGACCTTTCCTTGCCACAGCTAGGGCATTTATTGATGTTGAAGCTGGCACGATCATTCTAAGATTGGGAAAAGAAGCAATTCAATTCTGAGTTCTCAACAGCATGAAAGGCCCCAACATTCAAGAGGAGGTCTATCTCTTAGATGCAATACATCAAATGTCCCAATTAGAAATATCTGAGCCATCGGATGAATTAGAGAATGTTCTGACTAATCCAGAAGTCAAATTTTTAGCAAATGAATTGGTTCAACAATGTTTGCAACACGTAGAGAAAGCTGAAGAAGCGTCGACAGCCACCTTTGAGGAGCTTAAATCTGTCACTATTTTAGAAACAATAGAAACACCCAAGGCTCCTGAGATGAAGACTCTACCAACGGGACTTAAACACATCTTTTTGGATGAAGCAAAATTATGTCCAGTTATCATCAGTTCCACCCTGACGGAAAACCAGGAAGAAAGGCTTCTTGTTGAGCTGAAGAAACACAAGAAAGCCATTGGGTACAAAATAACTGACCTTACAGGTATAAACCCAGCTTTATGCATGCATAGACTGCCCATGGTCGAAGAATTCAAGCCATCAAGAGAACACCAGAGGAAGATGAACCCCAATCTAAAAGAAGTAGTCCGCCTTGAAGTCCTCAAACTACTGAAAGCTGGCATAATTTACCCAATCTCAGATTCCCAATGGGTCAGCCCCGTCCAAGTGGTCCCCAAAAAGGGAGGAACCACTGTCATAATAAATGACAAGAATGAGTTAGTACCGACAAGGACTGTGACAGGGTGGAGGATGTGAATCGACTACAGGAAACTCAACAAATCAACGCGAAAAGATCACTACCCTTTGCCCTTTCTCGACGAAGTCCTATAACATTTAGCCCATCATAAATAATTCTGCTATCTAGATGGTTATTCCGGGTTCTACCAAATCCCTATACACTCGGAAGACCAAGAGAAAACTACCTTTACCTGCCCCTTTGGAACCTATGCTTTTAGAAGAATGCCATTCAGGCTGTGCAACGCACCTGCTACATTCCAAATGTGTATGTCTGCTATTTTTGCAGGATTAACAGAATCTATAATGGAGGTGTTCATGGATGATTTTTCAGTTTACGGAGATTCCTTCGACAACTGTCTACTCAACCTTGGACAAGTCTTACAACGATGCGAGGAAACGAACCTCATCCTGAATTGGGAAAAATGCCATTTTATGGTAATTGAAGGTGTCATCCTCAGACATAGAGTGAGTGACAGAGGGATTGAAGTAGATAAGGCAAAAATAGATGTTATCTCGAAGTTGTCGCCACCAAAAGATATAAAAGGAGTACGGGCATTCTTGGGTCATGCTGGGTTTTACAGAAGATTTATCAAAGATTTCTCAAAAATAGCAAAACCCATGACCCAACATCTAACCAAAGATACCGAGTTCAATTTTAATCAAGAATGCTTTCAAAGTTTCTCAACTCTGAAAAACGCTTTAGTCTATGCACCCATACTAAGAGCCCCGGATTGGTCACAACCTTTTGAAATCATGTGTGATACTAGCGATTATGCCATAGGGGTCGTTCTAGGATAGAGAATCAACAAGAAACCCTATGTAATCTACTACGCATCTAAAACACTCGATGAAGCACAGAAGAACTACACTACTACAGAAAAAGAGTTCTTAGCTATCATCTATGCGTTCGAAAAATTTCGCTCCTACTTGATTGGAGCCAAGGTCATCGTCTATACTGACCACTCCGCCATATGATATCTAATTCATAAGCAAGATGCAAAACCCAGACTTATCCACTGGGTGTTGATGCTTCAGGAATTCGATTTGGAAATCAAAGATAAAAGCAGAGTGGAAAACGTCGTCGTTGATCACCTCATCTGTATTGAAGTTGAGGATGAAGATAAAGTACCTATCCGAGACTCCCTTCTAGATGACCAACTAATGAAAGTTACCAATGGATTCCCTTGGTATGTCGACATTGTTAATTATCTGGCTACAGGAATCATTCATCCTTCCGCCTCTCATCATGACAAAAGGAAATTCCTTCACGATGTAAAGCAATACTATTGGGATGAACCTTACCTTTTTCTCCTATGTGCAGACGGACTTTTCCATCACTTCTTACCTGACGAAGAGACTACCCTCGTCTTAGAGATTTGCCATTCTGGCCCTACTGGGGGACACATGAGCACGAAGAAAATTGCTATAAAAGTTCTGCAATCCGAATTCTTTTGGCAAACCATAGCAAAAGACTCCTATGATTTTGTGAAATCTTGCAACAAATGTCAATTTTCTGGAAGCATCTCTAAAAGGAATGAAATGCCCCTCACCATGTGGCAAGAGACCGAACTTTTTGACATATGGGGGATAGACTACATGGGCCCCTTTCCTTCTTCATATGGTTTCTCCTACATTCTGGTTGCAATAGACTATGTCTCGAAATGGTTCGAAGCCATACCCACAGTGTCCAGCGATTCCAAACCAGTCATTAAGATGTTTAAAGATATCATTTTTCCCAGATTTGGAGTCCCCTGAATGGTCATATTCGATGGAGGGACCCATTTCCTAGAACGAAGCTTTGAAGCCCTCTTAAAGAAATACGGAGTTAACCATAGAGTTGCCACACCTTACCATCCACATACCAGTGGTTAGGTTGAAGTTTCAAATAGACAACTGAAGGCAATCCTAGAAAAAACAGTCAATAGACACCGCACTGACTGGTCCACCAAGCTTCCCGATGCCCTTTGGGCTTACCGAACAGCTTATAAAACACCAATTGCGACAACTCCATTCCACTTAGTATACGGGAAGTCATGCCATCTTCCAGTAGAACTGGAACATAAGGCTTGGTGGGCCATTAAACAGCTGAATTTCGATTTTAAAAGTACCGGAAAAAATAGACAACTCCAATTGCAAGAACATGAGGAGATCCGAATGACCACTTACCAAAGTGCCAGGATTTATAAAGAACAAACCAAAATGTGGCACGACGGTCATCTAAAAAGGAAAGACATCTCCGTCGGTGACAAAGTACTCCTTTTTAACTCCAAGCTCAAATTGTTCCCCGGAAAACACCGCACAAAGTGGTCTGGGTCTTTTACCATCAAACATATATACCCGACTGGAGATGTCATAATTGTTGATGACAATGGAGGAGAAAGGACAGTCAATGGCCATCGATTGAAAAAATACTACACTCCAGTAGATAAAATGTCGAGACAAACTATTGAGATCAGAGACGCCACAACATCATCATAACAACATCGAAACCTCATCGAGCTAGCGACGTAAAACCCAGGCGCTACTTGGGAGGCAACCCAAGATCTGAGCTTCTTCTTTTATATTCTATTCTTTTAAGTTATCTTAGGATTATCTTCTATAAAAAATAAAAAATTATATAACCAAAACAAATATAAAAATATAAAAATCATAATAACCTTAAACCTCACAAACGGTCTCGAAACCGTTTGGAGCCAAACGGTCCTGAAACCGTTTGGAGCCAACCGGTCTTGAAACCGTTTGGTGCCAAATGATCTTGAAACCGTTTGGAGTTCAAACGGTCGCTAAATTGTTTGACCTAAGGGTTTTGTAGGGTCAACCCCCCCCCCCGAATCCTATAAATATAACCCCCCTCCTTCTTCTTTCTTTCGACTCCAGACCTCTCATAAACCCTCATGCAAACGGTTATTCCTGTTCCATCTCTGCTTCCGTTCCCGCGCGAACCGCGACAAAGTTTCTCCTCGCCGGCGCCATCTTCGCATCTGCATTACTGACGCTCTCGTCGTCGTCTTCCTCGCGTGCTACAACAAGGTAGTCACGCCACCTTCACCGATGCTTGTTTTGCCATCGTAGCTACCCGCTCGACCGTACCATCGACATCTTCCTTTTCGCCTCTGCTACCGTCTTTCCCACCATCGACATCTTCAGCACTGCTGCGGCATTCCCCTTTCTATCGCCGTTGTCTTAGCTTTCACCGCTGGTTCCGCCTCTCTCCCATCCGCTGCACCCCCGGCGTTTCTGCTTCTAAACGGTCCTGAAACCTTTTGGAGCCAAACGGTTCTGAAACTGTTTGCAGCCAAACAATCTTGAAACCGTTCGGTCCTTCAAAACCGCATACACTTCGTTCAAACATAAAAACACATAAACACATACCAATTTTTTCTTCTTCTTTTAAAACTTGTTGTTCTAATACATAACTTTCTATTTTCAGAAATGGCTTCATCAACATAGCAACCCACAGGAACTGTCGATGCTCCATTTTGCACAAAGGAGCAATTGATGGAAGACCGAGCCAAACTCCAATAGATTGTAGATAACTTCAACAAGACTGGAAAGGCCCCACCAATGGTCAACATCATAGCGACCTTGTGTGAAATTGATTGCATCAACAACTGCCTAGCTGAGGCACCTGAAGAAGAGGTGGAAGAAATATCTTCCAGCGATGAGGGCTCCGAATACGAGCCCAACTCTGGAGATGAATCCCCAACTGACAAATTAAAGGGAAAACGAAAAGATCCGGAAGCTACAAAAGAACAACCATCAAAGAAACGGGCAAGGAAACAAGTATGCCCCACTTCTGCTAGGGAACCAATCCTTGCAACACTTGCCGCTACCACTCCCGTCTTCTCCGTACACACCACCACCGCACCACCACCAGAAAACCTTTACATCCATACCCTTCCTTCCATCGACAAAATGCTAAAACAAACAAAGTACATCTGCTCCAGCATACTCCTCAAGATGGGGATCTACGATAGAATCCTCACCATACTAGACAATGCTAACCTCTCCAGATTGTGCTTTGTCCCCGAAATTTCATATATCGAGCCCACTACAGAATTCTTTACACATCTCACCAAAGAAACGGTGGACATTATGCACATAACAAGGGACGGAGGTGACCGCAGGCTGGTCACCAAACTGTTTGGAAACACCATAGTTATCACAGAAAATCTTCTGAATGAAATCTTCATCGACAACCCGGAGCATCTCAAAATGGCCAAATCTATAGGAACGGAAAATTCACAATTCAATAGACATAGCTTCTGGAAAACCTTAACAGGGTTCCCAGCTTATGAGGCAAAGACATGCAAAGCCTCCAATATCCATTCTAGGTTCGTGCGTACACTTCACAAGATCCTCACTGGTGCGCTCTTCCCCAGAATGGAGGGTGGAAATGTTATAACCGCAAACCTTTTTCTCCTATGGTCCATTCTGCATGGGAAGCCGGTCAATATTGGCCGACACTTGATACAAAAATTATCTGCCTACGCCATAGGGAAAGAAATTTGCATGGGTGGGCACATAACTTCGATAATCAAATTTCTCAGGATGGACAAATTGCTTCCGCGCGGCATGAAGATCAAGGGCGACATCCTTACCAATGAACAGACTTTGAAGAATTCCTACATTATCAAGAAAAAGGATGTGAAATTACATTACATCTTCTGCCCAACTGTCAAATCTTCCAGGACCCTATTACCGCTTCCGGAGCTAGCGGACTACGACAAAGACAAACTTCTCTTTACTGATGAAGAGATTACCAAACTCCTAGCTCCGGTCAAAGAACAAGCTAAGACAACCCAAGCGGGGTAGACTGAGCTCAGTATCACAGCCCCGGCAGATCGTATAACAAAAATTGCAGTGAAACGACCTTCCAAAAGGCTTTCGCAGCAACAACAGCTATCGAGGACACCAACATCAAAACCACATCCAGAGCCAGAACCCACCCTCCCCGAAGAACAAATCACCACCTCATCTCTAGACACCTTCATTATGAGTCTAACCGCTGAGCTTACCACCACCACTTCACCACCCTCCACCTTTCCACAATCCACCACTCTTCCATCTTTCTCCACAACTACACCACCACCCACATCCTCCTCTTCACTCTTTTTCTCTTCGAGCATCCCCTTCTCCACTACTACGCCCGACTTCACCACCTTCGCCTCCATCCCCACAATCTTCCCCCACCACTTTCAATCCCACCATTTTCACAAGATATACAACCACCTTTCCCATCCACCACCACCCCGACACCGCTGGTGACCCCATCTATAGTCACCATGCAATTTGCAGAACCATCAACAGTGTCTCTTCCGCAAGACACTACAACCCTCCCACCCAGACCCCAACCACCCCACCCTTCCACAAGCGGGGTCCCTTTCACAAACGTTGGTGAGGAATTTGGACGTCAATTCGACACCATCTGAAACCTCCTCACCGACCCTTCTAACATAATGCATTCCATTTTTCTTGTGTGCAGGGATTATCTAAACAGGTCGCCAAGATCGACGAGCAGAACCGTGCCTTGCCAAGCATCCTCCAAGGTTTTTAGTAACAACAAGATGTAGTGGCCAGGCAAGTTGATCACATCGACAGCCACTACAACAACTTGCCCGAGCTGGTCCTTGGAGTAAAAGGCCAGCAAGAAGCGATGGACAAGCAAGTCGATGAGATCTCTACACAGACTCAACCTCTGCCTGAGACTCTCCGCGAGCTCAAGCACCAACAAATATCTCTTAGCACGCGCTTGGATAACATCAGCAACACTCTCACACAATTCAGCAATCGCCAAGAAGAGTCAATGAACAATGAAATCCAATAATTACGAGCTACAGTAACAGATCTTACAGCGTGACTCCTCTCTGTCGACGACCGATACAAAGATCTCAAGGAAACACATGACGCACTGCTCGAAACACATGAGCATGTGCAAGTGGCGTTTGATGAGCTACAAACCATCCATCGACAGTGTAAAAAGACAGCACACAAGAAGCTCACAGACAAAACAGCAGCTGACAATGAAGGCGATGATGAAGACAAAGATGACTCTGACTCCTCCACAGATTCTAACAATGATACCACCTCCTCAGATGACAAATCTGATGCCCCATACAATGTTGGGGAGGGCCCAAGCCAAGGAGCAGAACCTTCTCAGAAAGGATATGTCAAAGACCACCAAGAAGGTGGACATCATCCCAAGTCCCCCACCCACAACGAAAATGTACATATATCATATAGGGACCAATTCCTCGATTACTCTGCCTTGGGATCCATAGGGGAGTCTGCAAAAGATGCAGCTTTTGCTGAATTCCACCAATGTATTTTAGGAACCAGCGCAAGCCCACCAACAACAGCCGCTCAACTTTTTCCCACACTTGACCAATCAGTGCCCTTCCCCCTAGAACAGGAAGAATCAGAACAAGTGCGTTTAGATACAGATGAAGAACTCGATTCTGCTTCCGATTCAGATGAAGATCTGCAAGGCTATATAGAATATTTGGAACAAACTTCTTCACCCCCTCCGCAGGAGCTTCCCCCGCCACCACCTCTACCGCATAAGATGCACGATTTAGATATGGCGGCCATCTCTACACTAGATGCTCAGGACATCTTTATCCTGAACACTATTGCCGACGATGCCAAAGAGGGGGGAGACATCATCTACCACAATACAAAGACTAAGCGCAAGCTGGCACGTGAAGATTTCCGCAACATCCTGCGACCATAGTCTACGATGTCAATGGCAATCTTCTGTGTCCTACTTGCCAACTGCATAGAAGTTTACAGAAGCTCAAAGAGGCAGCAGCCAGTATTTAATGCCTCACCTACTCTATCTATAGGCTTGTTATACAAAGACATGCGAGCAAAGTCAATAGAGCGGCTGCTAGCTGGTTTAGCACAGAGGGCACGATATCTTACCGTTCCATTTCAAGTTTCCGATCACTGGTTGTTTATGATTGTGGACACTGAGGCTCGGGACGCCAAGGTGTACAATTTTTGTGCCACTGAGCTACCAGCCGGAACAATAAATTTTGTTGGAGAAGAAGCAGGAGAGGCAAGATGTATACCTTTCCGGCTTCTTAAGCTAATTTGGGCTGCACGCCCGTCCCTACGTCAGGACTGGAGCCAACCTTGGTTCCAAATAATAAACCCGCAAGTCCAAACTACTGAAGGCTCTGGGGATTGCACTTTCTGCACTATCCATCACATTCAAGCGCTAAACCAAGAAATCCCCTTTACCGATCTGGTCGCCGAAGATTTTCACTCCCTGCGAGGGCATTATGCCATGGAGCTTATTTGTGATAGGAGGTTCTTCAAGGACCCGACAATGGCACCAGATGACATCCCCCGTTACCTCTTTTCAGCAATCCAACGTCCGCAAAGGCGACCTTTTAGACAAACTTTAAAAGAACTAGAGAAAAACAAACAGTCAGCCATAGTTCCCGAGCAAAGAAAATGGGACCCTTCCCACTTTGATCTGGCGCAGGACAAAGGAGACATAGATCTTTTGTCAGGGGCAACCATTCGGAGGTTGCCATCACAAATGGTGCCCCTATCTGCCATAGAACCAACTTTCCCAGATTTCGACCTCAGTGCTTGCAAAAGTCTCTCCGACAATGAACTCTGTCTCATCATGTCACAGCTTTACGCCGAGAAAGATGACCTCGTTTTCATGTCCGGTGACATTTTAGTAATGGTAGACGCATTATGAGAAACTGTACAGTTCAAAGGGTCTCTATCCGTGAGCTTGATGGCTGCCTATCAATTTCTTATCGGACGGAATCACCCTACAACCTATATGGCATCCGCATATATGAAGGACGATCTCCTACAACTAAAGAACTTCAGAACAACTGAAGCACTAATTTCCTTCCTACAACATACAACACTGAAGTTTATCATGCTCCCCTTCCTTTACCATGAGCACTGGATGCTTCTGGCAACAAACCTACCCGAAGGAACAACAACCATCTATAATAGTTCCGACATCCAGTTCAATCCCCAGCAGAAGAATTATGTAGTGACACCAAAGACGCCCACGGAGGTAGTGGCAAAGGAGTGTGTAGATAGACTACGCTTTTTTAAGTCAGCACAGAAGGGCATACAGCAAAGAACACTTTCATCGCCCATCCTTCAACCACAAATGTCCCCAACAAATTTGGGAATCAAACGATTGCAGATTCCACGTCCTCTACTGGATGTACACCATCATGGCACTTCAAAGACCAGTAGAGGATATGAAAGACATGGATTACCACACCCTATGCGGAAAGTTTGCAGCTAATCTACTCGGAACACCAGGGGCAAACTCAGGATTAACAGTTGCCTGACGCCCTTGTCCGTGTACTTCTCAACCTATCACTTTGACACTCTGAGGACAGAGTGAATGATAAGTTAGGGGGGGAGTACATTAGACAAGGGTGAGGTATCATTTCTATATCTCCATCTTCTCTTTCAATTTCGTACAAAATTTTCTTAGTTTCCCTTACACATTTAGTTTTTGTTTTAAATAATTCACCCAATAAGAAATATTTGGAATAAATTCACCCCCCGCTAACTTTAGAATCAAGTCAGTCTTCAAGAATAAAAACTAGAATAGCACTTATACATATAATGGCGACTTAATAATTTCTCTTCACTCTTGATTTTCATGCTTTTGTTTCACTTCTACATCTGACTCTCCACATGTCAATATCAAGGTCGAAATAAGCCAAGCTCTCATGGATGAGAGGGGCATCAGGCGATTTCCAAATCAAGAAGTCTCGCAAGTGGACCATTAAAAAGAAACCAAATAAGTGCATGTTGAAAAACTCTAAGAATAGCTTTCCTCTCTTCAAATAAAAGAGGCTTGGCCACCCAAAACAATTTCCCAAAAAACCCCAAATCCTAAGCTTGTGAGTCTACGAATAAAAGCCAGAGAGTTGAATAAAATTATGAGAGTTGTGCCATAAATAAGGATCTATATAAAGAACCAATGAAGGTCTCACCCGGCCGGTACATTAAGCTGCCCTCACGAAGGCAGATGTGTTGTGCCAGGTAGTGAAACCCTAAGGTATCTAAATATATGAAAGGCTTATAAAGGACTCGCCAGGTCGGTACATTCAGCTGCCCCCACAAAGGCAGATGTGTCGTGCCCAGTAGTGAGATTCTAAAAGCATAGACAACCCCTCCCCCACTTGAAGGGGGAGTTACACTTTAAGCCTTTAGCCAACCCTCATACCCACTCTAGCTTCCAGTAGGTTTTTCAGAGAGGTATAAAGTTGGTTAGAGTCAACAACATGCATAGAATAAAAAGTGGTCCCAATGCAGGCTACGAGATACGGAAGGAACCTGAGACCCAAGCAACTCTTAAAACCTGAAAGAGTTGAGGAAAGCAATAAGACCCGATACGACCTTAGAAGAACTCAGGTTTAGAATTGAAGCAAGAGTATGGAAATCTTAACTAAATAAAATCACCTCGCCATTACATGCCTTAGCTCTATCTAACTTGAGGACAAGCTAGACTCTAAGTTGGGGGGGTGATAACCTCCAATTTTGTGATGTTATCTTAGTTTTTTTTCTTCAGTTTTCCACACTCTTTCTCAGATGAAACTAGACAGAATCCCTAACTATCCCTTCTTATTGCAAATATATTGTTAGATTAACTTTTCTCCTTTTTACTTATAGAAAAAGACACAAAAAATCATAAAAGACTCAATCGGTCCCAAGACCGCATGGACTCACACAGTCCCAAGACCGCATGGACACACACGGTCCGAAGACCGCATGGACTCACACGGTCCCAAGACCGCATGAAGCCAATCGGTCCCGAGAGCGCATAGAGTCACATGGTCCCAAGAGTGCATGAAGCCAATCGGTCCCAAGACCGCATGAAGCCAATCGGTCCCAAGACCGCATGGAGTCACACGGTCTCAAGACTGCATGAAGCCAAACGGTCTCAGGGCCCAAACGGTCTCGGAAGTCCAAACGGTCTTGAGGACCAAACGGTCTCGGAGTCCAAACGGTCTTGAGGTCCAAACGGTCTCGGAGTCCAAACGGTCTTGAGGACCAAATGGTTTCAGAGTCCAAATGGTTTTCAAGACCGTTTGAACCCAAAACTGACCAAACCGTTTGGACTTCACTTAAGGCCTATAAATAAGACCCAAGGGGTCCTCCCAAGGATAAGAAGTTTCAGACGCCCAGAGGCTGCCTCTACTACTCCAGAGCTAATTCGACTTCCATCCTCCGCCCAAAGGCTGCCGATCTGAGATCCACGCTCCATCCTGAAGCTGCTTTCTCTCTCCGCCAAAGAAGGTGGGAAGAGGAGACCTCGTCATCAAGCAACCAGTGAAGTTTGAAGATAGCCTCTCTCTCCCTCTTTCCAAGGGGTTGACTTTCCTCTCTCCTTTGTGGGGATGATGCTCTCTCTCTCTCTCTTCTTGCCTCCTTCTTTGTCCTATCTATGAGCGAGTAGTCTCTCTCACTAGGGTGTGGGGAGTAGCCCCGCTACCCATGTTTTCATTTCATATAATGTAATCCATAGTTTGCAATATAGAGATGCTTTCTTTTCAGTTCAACATCGATCGTTAAATGAATGCTTGTTGCTTGATCACCAACTTGTGTTATCTTTTATCTTTTAGTATGAATTGTCTATGTTTGTACTACTAGATTCGAAACTCGATTGAATGTTGGTTCTTGATGCATGTATCCACCATGCATCTGTTTCAGTATCTAGGAGTGTTTTTCAAGAAGTGGAGTAAACTCACTTCCATCATTGTACTTTCATACTATGAAATGGAATCAGTTGACGTATGAAAGTACAACCTTGATGAGTCGAGGAACACACTTTGCAAAGGGAATGATGCAAAGTAGGTGACCATTCATTCGGGAATGGCTGACTTTGCAACATTCCCGCACTTCTCGTAGTTAGTTCTCCGAAAGGAAACTAAGTCTACAAAGATACTAACTGATTAAACTCTAATTGCAGGTTATGTTTTATGTTGCATGTTTTGATCCATGTGTAGTGGCGGTGAAAGCCGATCACATCCTAGTGGCTCCTTATCACTGTTTAACATCCTTAGTTTTACTTACTTGCTTTACTTTACTTGCTCTTAGTTTAAAAACAACCAACCCAACCTTTTGATCTAAGCACCTACTATCAAGAGATTAAGTGAAATTCTAACGCTTTTCATGTTGTTGCCCTCAACAATACCGTTGTCCCATGGATTCGACCCTTAACTATACTACGATAAGACTTCCACGTATCTTAGCATATGTGGGTGGAGTTCTCGATCTAGTATAAGCAATGATAAACTTAAAGACTTACCATCTTTAGGATTTTTAGTGGTGCACACAATTCCACGCGAGTGGTAGCTCCATCAATGGTCTAATTGAAGGTTGATTCAATAGTTCAAGAAATAAAGGAATCAAGGACTCAATTGATAATTGGTTCATCCATTGAAATCATGAATCGTGTAGGTGTTGAAAGGACTTTTTGGTCCATGCAGTTTTGAGAGGGTTTGGACCAAACGATCTCAAGATCGTTTGAGTTCAAACGGTCTCAAGACCGTTTGGGACCAAACGATCCCAAATCGTTTGGAGACCCAAGCTCATGTAGTTTCAACACTTTCTAGCTCATTCGGTTTCAAACCAAGGATTGCTTAAATGGTTTCAAGGACAATGTGCCCAAATGGTTTCAAACCGTTTGAACTTTGAGTATCCAAGACCGTTTCGGGTCTATGAAAGCAAGACCGTTTGAGGTCCAACATGATTAATCCATTTGGATATCTAATATAATTTAAGATTCAATTGATCAATTCATTTGGATATCTCAAGTAATTGAAAGTTCAATTGATCATATCTCCTGGACATCCTAGAAGAGGATGAGAGAGAGAGATTTATACATGTAAGATAATCATGTAGCAATCAAGCCTAACACATTCAAAATAAAGGTGATATACAATTAGGGTATGATCCTTGGTAAAGAGATCATGAAACCCTAATTGAGTTAATTGATGAACTCAAACCCTAAATTAGGGCAATTCTGATTGAAACCCTAATCTAGGAAGATAATGTGAGATGAATCTAGGGTAATGACATGAGTAACCCTAATTCATGGTATTTGATGTAAAACCCTAATTTGGATGAATAGTAAACCCTAATTGTGGGTTATTGAATATAAACCCTAATCTAGGGTGATGTGATGTGAATAGTAAACCCTAATTTCTAAATAGGGTAAAGGTGTATGAAACCCTAATATTGGACAATGAAATGATGAATCATTGGTCCCAATTGAATAAAGGGGGATGAGTAACCCTGATTGCTATAAAATCGGAAACCCTAACCTTGGTATGGGAATAGTGGTGTTAATTTGGAAAAGCATGGAACTGAAATATGATTGATATATATGTTATCATCTGTACTAACCATGTAGGTATCATGAGATTATGAACATAGCTAGGTATGAGCTATAATGCTTTATTTATTGAAATTATTTATTAGGCCTTGTGTGCCATAATATGCCTTGTTGCCTAGTGAGAGGTGACAAGAGACTCAATGGGCCTCAAGTGCAAGATGAGATGCTTGTATAGCAAGTGTCATGCTTACCTTGGTCAGATGACATGAAGGTGATGATTACATGAAAAAGTGGTAACAGTGCTCAGTGAGGAGTTGAGGGTTTGAATACCTAGAACCATATGTTTATGTGAGGGATTGAGATCCCAATGTCTTTTAGAGACTATAAAGTAATTTATATAAACAATACATGTTTCCTTATAGCATTTGTCTTTATAAGTTATGTTTGCAAACTTGACTGATGCTAAAAAATATGATAATGTACCTATTTAATCAAATGAAAGCTATTCATGTAGTGCTCTGACCATATATCCATCATCGTCAGAAGCGGGTGATGGTGAAATTGGTTTTCTTACGAGATCTCCTGGAGTTCGCATATTTTGAATATGTGGGGGTCGATGGGCGAAAATATCCTTATGTCCTTATGAGGGAATTGATGGAAGGTAAACATTACACCTCTCAATCCTTCATGCTTCTGGGATGGATGCATCACTAATCTCCCGATGATGTTAATACCGAATCGATGGAGGTAAATGCGAAATCTCTTGATCGTGAAGAGAGTACCGCCGCCATTGTAGCTCTATAGCTAGATGTCACTATACCCTGGCAAGCTATGTAAGCAGAGACACAAGATGTCCTGCATGTGATCTCGCATTGACCGCGATGTGGGAAGTCATGGAAGCCGGCTCTTCCATTTGACTTTGTATGGTACCGATATTGACTTTGTAGTGATCGGTTGGAGTATGAGTGGTATACCTTATCTCCTCAGAGCTTAAGAATGTTTGTAAAATATAATCAGCCGTGTAGCGTATTTGCATAAGGTTGAAATACAAGAATCACTGGTTGATGTTAACCTGCTTAGCATGTTCTTAATACATAAATGTTATTTATGTTCTTTAATTCTTTATTAAATAAGAGACATGTTGCCTTGTCAAGTTAGAACTGAAATACTTGAATAGGAATGTTGCTCTAACCTGCATAGATAGTGATTATCTGCTATTGAATTATATAATCCCGCTACTCATTTTATTTCTATTAAACTGCAATAATAATGTTTTCGGTGGAGAGTTATATCTCTCGATGGGGCAATTGTATAATTGTCTCACCCCCGTGGGATTCAACATTTTTAGGTAGACGCATACAAAGAGGCAGAACCTCTGTAGCAGAGGAAGAGCAACAGCAACAACAACAAGGACAACAGTAACATCTCAGGTGGGGATACTGGTTGTCAGGCTTTGTACATAAAGTCATATGTGTCGTCTCTGTACTCTCAGGTCCTAGGAGTTAGTAGATAGTGTTTTTATAATCAACCTGAGATTTTGGTTTGATGATACACGGAATGTCCAATGTGGAACAGTATGTAAATGTAATATTGTGGTTCTTGTTTAAAGAATCTTTGGTAATGGATCTTTTTATAAAAAGGTTTTAATTTTTAGTGATTTCAGTGATTCCGCTGCTAGACATATGCTTCCGCATTAGTTAATCTTGTTTTTGTGAATCATATGCCACAAGAAGGATGGGTATCCCCTTTATACTAGTCTCGAGAATGAAGAAGTGGGGAATTGGGGATTGAACAAGAAAGACCAGGTCTAGAGAAGAGAGCAGATTCATGAAAAGAGAAAAGACCCTCTAATTGCTTGGTCTTCAAGGTCAAAGTCGTCGAGTCCAAAATGAGAGAAAAGTGCTTCTTTTTTGCTTGTGATGTTGTGAAATTCAAGTACATCCACTTTCTTTGTCGACAAGGTTGATGGCTCGCTCAAACTAATGGTTCCTATTTTCATATAAGAATAGGAAAGCATGTGGCATCTCAAAGTAGACTTTCTTTTGGGACATGCCAAGATGAAAGGGATGCAGTGGGATGAAATGGCTCGACCATATGAGGGAGGAATGAAGAGACTGTATGGGAGAGGGATGGAAATGGCTCGAGCGTTAGTGAGAGGAATGAATTGACCTCCAGGGAGAGGGTTGACCGTCGGGGAGAGGTACAAATTGAGAAAATTGAGAGGTACAACGTGACTCAACCTTCAGGGAGAGGAAAGGAATGGCGGTAGAGAATTGGACCATGTCCAAGGCTAAGATTGTTTCTGATAAATATAGAGAAAACACCGCGCAACTATACAACTCGCTAGTTTGAACATCATTGAATTCACTCTTTTTTCTCACATCTCAAACTTGGTTAGCAGACAGTTCTATTCGATGAAGCGTACCCTTTTGGCACATTCAACGGCCTTTACAGCCAACTAAAGAGAGATAGGAGAAATTTCTTTATTATGAATGAATAGTTAGTTGTGGTAATCTAATAGGTCCCAATTCCATAGTGATTCTAAATATTAGAAAGACTATCATTTCTTTACACGGTTAGCATCATCCTATCCACTTGATTATGAAGAAGGGGCTTAAGAGGTCTCACTAGACCATGAAATTGCTAAGACAGGGGAAGAAAGTCAAGGAGAACACTACTACCTTACACGACTTCATGTTAGAAGGTCTTGCTGACTTCCCTTTCTGAATTGATCGATCGTCTCACCGAGCACCTTCGACCCCATAAATGTCATTCCCACAAAACCAAATTCTATTCCCTGTCCTAAACCCAATCTTGATTTGTCTCATATCTTCGGTCTCGCATTTTATCCTATCATTAGAGCGCCTTTTCTCCAGAATAAGTAGTGACTCCTACCACACAAGACAAATGGAGTGGTCCTCTTTGGGCTTTGAGACCGCCCGCTTCCAGTACACTCAGCTACATTTGTCAGACTTAGGCCTAGCCGACCTTTGATCGGGCTACTTCATCGGAACTCAGTCAAAGATTAAAAGTGAAGAAGATGATTTAAGCGACCTGAGGCAAGGGGTTGAATCATCGTCATTCTACTTAGCAATCTTGCAAGAATCAATCCAAGAAGCTTTTTCTTATTTGTGAGATGTGCACCATCCTCAGAAAACAAGCAAGCTTTAGATAAGGATCCGTACTGTAGGGCTCATAACTACTAGTTAGCTAGTAGTAGTAAGCCGATCTTCATCATTTCAATCTATTTCCAACTCACTTATGAAATTTCTATCAGTGATTTACAGAAAGAGTTTCAAGGCAGGTGCCACTTCTTAATCTGATTCGCTGAACCAAGCAAAAAGATTGATTTGGAGTGATTTTGCCACTAGGAGAGATTCCCATTTTTCAATTTGACCAGGCACTCATAAAACGGTCTTTGATGGTTTTGACCCCCTCACTACACTCCTAGAAGGGAACGAATGAAGTGGTTTCACACTTTTTTAGTGTCCAATTCCTCATCTGTAGAAGGCTCAAAACATGGTTTCTCCTGAGAAGGAATTCTTCAAAACATGGTTTCTCCCACAGCCCAACTTGTGCCTATGCTATGTACTTGTCTCAATTGGGCCCATTTCCTCCAACAGTAACTATGCATTCAATTCCTTGTATTCTCTAACCCTTTTACCCATGAATCTAATTTGAAGTATGTAAGTTCCTTTAGCAGTTATACTATCATCAACATTCACAACGGATTCTCTATCTGATCTACCTTTCTCTATTGTTTGTTTTGATTTCCAAAATTAGATGCGCTATATGGTCTAGTTCAACTGATCTACGATGGTTGGATCCTTGCATGTGCAAGAATTCCCTCCCTCTATCTTTGGAGAACAATAAGAGGGCATTGCATTCACGAGCCTGAGAAACTTCCTAAGAAGGCACTTTCTTGCTAACAAACAAAGGAGCAACTTCTATAAAATATCAAAGAGTAGAAGGGCTAAGAAGAACTCCTCCCTTCGTGTCTTCTCTTATCTGCTAAAGATTGAAATTGTAGATCTTGGTCGTTTTAGTGTATAAAGAGATTTGTCTCTCAAAAATGGAAGGGATTCAAACCCCAAAATCTGAGATCATACGAAAAGGGAATTCATACTTGGTTAGTTTGAAAATTCAAAGGGTTTGCCAAGAATTAGGTTTTCTGTTGTTGGCATAAGGCCCGAAAAGCCCGACTTGGATGAGTCCCACGAATAGGGGTATATTGATAATATTCAAATTATTGAAAGTCAAGACAAGTTCCCTCTTACTCAACTCGTTATATATAGAAAGATATAAGAGAGAGGCATCTCAAACTAGATCAAATTGTGCAACTGGAAACCCTCAAAAATCAGAGGACTGACCAGGCCGACATTCACAATCAGACTGGTACACTCTCAAAGAAAAGACAAATCTCTCTACTTCGACCGGAAAAAAGTGCAAAGGAACGCACTCTATGAATAGGAAACCTTGTTAATCAAAGAGTATGTAGGGGGAATAGCTCAACCTAAGCTTTCTGCTTCCCCTAAGACTAAGGAAGCATTTCAAATGTTCCCTTCAGTCAGAGAAAGGAGTCCTTCCTCCAATCAATGCTTTGGTCAATTCTTTCTTTCGAGAGCCTAGCTGGTCCCACATCTCTTCCTTTTGAAAATGTCCATCCCTTACCCCTATCCACTAAGGTAAGGTTGAGAAATAAGGAGTTTGTATCAATAGAATAAGGGGTAGCGACTCCTTACTTCCATGAGGGTATCGAACAGGAGCAACTGAATCAATTGGATGAAAATCAAATTTGTCCTTTTTTTAAATGAATCTTCAGACCTTCTGAAACAGATGGGCCCCCCCTTGAGTCCACCCGGTCATATAGACAAAACTCCCCTGATGAATCTATCTTCCCTTGCCTCTGAAAAAGAATCCAGAGCAGGATTTCCTGATATGCATACAGTGGTTGGTCCAGAAGTTGTGGGATCTTTCCTTTCCTTCTAACATGACAATAGAAGCGGGACTATTGGTTTTCCAATTTTTGCATTTTGGGGAGGAAAGTTTGAGGGAAGTTCTGATGTCAAGCCATAAAGAGAGTCTATCAAGTATGAACCTTCCCCTTTCCTTAGGGGAATCATCCGTTTAGCAAGGGGAGAAAGATTGATAAGGAAGAACACTTTCAGGGATTATTCAATCAGTATCAGTGTATTGGTAGATTGAGTTGATGTTTCCTCTTTATTGGCGGGAGTCAAGTTCTTCAGTCAAAAAAGGGTAGAGATTCCTTTATCAGTCTAGCTTCCCACCATCCCTGACTGATTGACTTTCTTCATTCCCTGGAGTAGGAGTTTCTACTTGACCAAGAGATGCAAGAGTTGGTGGAACCCCAACTACGGGAGTAGAGTAGTGGAAGAGTATCTTCTCTATTTGACCTTTCTCCTGGGATTCCCTTTAGTCTAAAGAACTGGTATGTGGAGTTTCTCTTTCCTCTTCACCAGGATAGGAAATTTGTTTGAGTGTCTACTTGTGTAAAGTCTGAATCTTCAGGAGGAGAATCCCACATGTCGGGGAAAGAGTCAGAGTCGAGAGGTATGAAGTGACTCAACCAATAGGGAGAGGGCATGTGAAAAAGAGTGATGACATTTATTGTAACGACACCAGATCTTGCTTTCTTTAGTTTCTTTGGGTAAGGAAGAATACGAAAGCTACTCTCAAAGAGAGACCCCTACGTATCAACTTTCCATCTTCAAAACCAGCTATTGCTTTCCTCACAGAAAAGGACTTGGCTTTTGCAACAGATGCAGAAAAATACGGTTTGAGTGCCACGGGTTTCAGTTTCACCCTCGGGAGAAGAGTCTGAGTAGCCAGTTTCATTTTGGTAGGTCTTTTAGCTGGTTGAGTCACTGATTCATTGGTTGAGTAGGGTAAGGTCAATTGTTGAGACCTCTTCTTTTGTTTCAGAATCAAAGAAGATCGTGCTTCACGAAGAAGATCATTACCTTCACAAGCAAGATCACCTCCTTCATTATGATCTTGTACACTCTATAGGCACTCGCTTAGCTAGAGCACCAGGTGCATTTCCTCCACCAAATAGTAGTACGGAATCATCTCCTAATATTGAAGTCAGAGTTGGCATATGCCAAACATTCATACCCCCTGAAGGCCCAAGCATAAGACATGGCCCAATTCTGAGTGAGAAAGATAACGTGACTGCATTTCAATAGTGGAATCACATAATAATAATCAAGAAAGAAAACCTAAAATCATGTCATGTTCCCCTTTCCCATTTACCTACTATTGTATCGATGTGAAGTTGATGAATGGAAGTTTGCCAAAACTAAAGTCAAGACTCCTTTAGCTTTGTAACCAATAGAGTATTGACCTTCAAATTAAGAAGATTTCTCCCTGTCTACTCTGAGTTACTTTCTAGAATGCATGAGTTTAAAAGGTCTAGACCCTAATTTATAAGATAGTCAAAGTGGATTAAGAAATGAAGAATTTGGGCATTATGTGCAGTGTATTAAGAAATATTTCATTTAGGCATTACGTGCACCGGTTGCAAGACAGATAGAAATTAATAGACCTCAATTTATGCAATGAGAAAGTTTTCGGGATTTTTATCTTCAAAAAAGTTTGTTTGAAAGTTTGACTCAACTAATTACTTCGGTTGTTTCAACAAAACCTACTTTCTTAAAGTGAGGGGAGACATGGTTCTTGTTGAAAATAAACATAATCATTGTCGAATTCAGTGAACAAGCCTACCCCATAAGTTAAGATATCTTTCGGTACAAACCCATATGAAACTGTACAACCTATGCCTGGGGTGACCAGAACTAAGAAACGGCCATACATTTTTAAGTATGAAGTAATGACTTCCACCACTTTTTGTTTGAAGCACTTTCCTCGAAACTCTAAACCCACCTCCATATCTGCTATAGGAAAAGAGCTGACTATCACCAAGATTAGATAAAGGATGCATTTCTTAATATGGTTCTCTAAATATTATGGCAATCTGAATTCTTCCTTCATGTCATTATCATGTCCTGGAAGAAACTGAAACCCCAACCCTACCTTCAAATAATCCCACTTGGAAGGGATTCCATCCATATAATGCGACGGCAATAAAGGTCGCTTTGATTTTCTCAATCATGGGCTAGATCCAAGCAGATGGTTTCAAACTATGAATGATACAAGGAATTTGAGCTCTACCGTATGGGAGAGCTTCCTTGCCTAGCCTATTCTCTTAAGTAATCTAGTTTCAAGCACGAGTTTACAAGTAGCTTTGATAGAACGAGGTTCAAGCATGATGGTGAATCCTTAACAACATCCAGAGTTCTTGTTCTCATATTTCCACCGTGATTCATAAATTTATATTCTCCTTCGGTCTTGGAGTTTTTCTCATAGGTGCAGTGACTGCTCGATCCATTAGGTGCATCAGTTCCCAGACTGATCTAGCACTCAGCATATTTTTTTACATAGCGGATTTGGCTCGGTGCAAAATGAATGCATTATCTGTTAGTTGATGGTCACTAAAAACTTTCTAGTGTTCCTATGCATGCTTATAAGGCTCAAACTCATCACTAACTAATTTTGACTGCTCTAATGTCATGTCAAACCTAAAGGCAGATGCACAATGGCTACAAGTAGAACAACCATGGAACTATATGGATAGCAACTCCCACCAGATGTCCACTTTGAGTCACTCCTCCACTCTTCTTGGATTTCCCCCACTATGCCTCCACTCTTCTTGGATTTTTGGTATAGCACAAGTGAGATAGGGTCTAGGAAGGGGGAGAAAAGAGGTGAGCCTAACCTTATTTGATGAAGAACAAATGACCTGAAACGACAGATGACTCGGTAGTCAATGATTTTGACATGGGTATCAACAATAAGATAGCAATAGGTTTTGTTCTGATTGAGACCTGGTACCTATTGCCTACCAAATAAAGGGGCTATAGGAAAGTCACTAGTGAAGCTTATGATATGAGGATTTAGTCATATTTTGCTAGTGAGAACTGCAGATTGCAAAAGTAGAAGAGGGCGGATCAATTGTCAAGGAGGTCTAACATCATTGGAATGGGAACTTACACAAAACTATGGGTAGATCCCTATTTGAATGACTCATCATTGATCTACTAGACATCTAGGTCCCACCCAACCATAGTGGAAAGGTTTCTGATCAGCGAGCACCCTACACATTGGATCGTAGGCTGTAGTGGCCCACCAGTAGTTTCTTTTGGGCATTCAGATTCAAACTCAACAGGTTGTTTGTTTTCCTGTGACTGTTGTCCCATATAGAAAAAACTTCTAGTGGAAGTGAGGCGAGGAAGCAATAGATTCATCTTGACATGGAAGATAGATATGAAGGCTAAGGTTTTGTAAGAGTGACCGGAGGAGCTAATAGTTTCACCGCCCATGTCGATCAGCCAACTTGCAAGGACTGATATGTCACTAGCCTTGTAGTCTCACCAAGGATCATTGTGAAGTCCCTCCTGATCCGACCAAAGGCTTCATGGATGATCCTACCCAAAGCGGAGGGTAACGACCGTCACGTTGATCTTGCGGCGGATCTGATGTTGAGTTTCAAGCTTGTCCGGCAGGCAGTTTCCAGTAGACAAGGTCGTACGGTAGAGGGTGGGTACTCTGACTGGGGATCTGTAAAAGCATGTTGTGGAACACTAGTATTGTGGTCCTAAGGATTGTCTCCCAAATGCGATCTGGGGGGTTGCGATGGTTGTCGTATCGCCTGAGGCAGTGTTGCTTCCAAATGTGCCAACAAATGAGCTGAAGTAACGTTCCACCAAGAATGTTTGTTGTTGATTAGTGTCCAATGACTAACCAATAGGAGATGAGCTTGTTGATTATACTTCCTTCCTCTATGGCTTTAAAGTTCATCGCATCCTTTGCCTTCTCCCACACATAGTGTTGATGCACTGTATATTTGTCATTTTCACAGGTCATTTTTATATTGCTTTTTTGCATTTACTATTCATTTTCATATTAATTTGTGCATGATTTAATAATATTAGCCTATGTTACTCAATTGCATCAAATAAGCATAATTTTAATGTTTTTGAATGATTTATTATATTTCAAGTACCTATGTACATTTTTGTGCGATTTTAGTACCACGAGAGTCTCACAGACTCGGTACTAGCGACTTCAAAGTTGGTACTATCGAATTTGCATCGGAGACTAAATAGATTTTACTTCCAGACTCGGTACTACTGAGTTCAAAATTCGGTACTACTGAGTTTTCTCGATCAGGCAGTTTGGAAAATCAAGGTTAATCCAACGGTTGAGGATTTATGTTTCCCTAAGTCACTTCTATGACTTAAGGGGAGTTCAGCTAGACCTAGGAATCACGTTCTATTCCATTGCAAGATGGTGACGGCACGGGAGAGGAGAACGAGGAGAAGAACCACACGTTTGGGAGGTTCTGTGCACGTTCGGTGGGTAGAATTTGTGGATTGTGGATCTGTTCATCGGTGTGGAGCATCCTAATAATGTTTCTCCAGGGGGTTCATTGGTTTTCCATGTTCTCTGCATTTTCCTTTTTCCTAGCATGTTTTTTCCCATGGAAACCATGAGGGGCTAATCCTTGTATTCTTTAGGACACCAGAGTAGCCCAGCTGTACACTATATATGGATCTTATGCATTAGTATATTGTTTTCTCCTTATTCTTGGGCATGTTGCTATGAAATCGTATTGCATTGTCTATATTGTGCACCATAGGTGATTAATTAGATCCTTAATAACTTCAGGAGGAGGATTAAGGATTGGAAATCAATAGTAACACACATTTTATATAGCCATTTGGGAAAGGTGGCTTAATAATGTGAAGAGTTTACCCATTTATTATTCATAAAGCACCTAACTAATCAACCAATTACTATGAAAATGGGATTGGCAATAGCATAGGTAGTGAACTACACTGTGGGACCGGGTAGTTCTTGCTACAGTCTCTTTGTTCAGGAGTGGGTGGAAAATATATTAATCTTAGATTAAAATTGCAGCGTCAATCGTGGTAAAACCATAGTCCTAGAGAATTTCTTCTCATTGTGATCATAGCCCATTAAATTAGTTTTCTTTCTTACAATTTGTTTAATAAATCTTAAATCAAAGTTTTCTTCATCTTAGCTGATCGAAAAGTAGTTATTAGTAGTTTCTTGAATTATGTTTCCCCATGTTTGACATTTGGGCCCCATTGGTCTGTATTACTTCAACGTGTATGCTTGTGTTTTACACGTACAGTTTAGTCATGTCACGTTTTTGGCATCGTTGTTGGGGAAACGACATATTCAAGCACTATGAGTATTGTAATCGACCATTCTAGGTCACCTTCTTTATTTTATTTTATTTTTATTCTTTCTAAAGTTGAATTACAAATATATTTTTAATTCAATCACTAGTATCTCGTTCTCACATTGAATTTACAAATTTCAGTTATTAGTGCTTCATTCAAACACGAACCACTGATTACACTCCCACAACATATCCACAATCAGAAGGTATGGGTGACACAGAAGAAGAAAAAACCATCTGGGAGAAGATCAAGGCATCATCCTCAACAACTCAACTCGGGCCAATCAAGCGACAAGCGATAAATGTGGGAAGCTACAAGATTGATCATGGGATGGTGGAGTCAAACAACAGGCTTTCCATGGTCACAGCACTAAAGACACAATGACTCACATCAACAATTTTGTTGAAAGCTGTGACATGGTGAAGATAGACAAGGTTCCCACCACTATGATATCTGTGGCAACACATCCCACTATCACATAGACAGCGAGGTGTTACGCAAAAACGTGCGGAAAACACCATAACCATAGATTTCCTAAAACACGGGTTAATTAAAACTGATTGCGGAAAGCTGATAAACTGAGAAACTATTACATATAGGTCCTCATCCTATAAGAAAACATGTTATATAAACATTTACGAGCCCTGATACGTGTCCACAGCTTAGAGCAACAGATGTCTTGTCATCACATGAGTTCATCACCTGTTAAATATATACACAAAGGCCCACATCCGGCCAATAGCAGGATATACAAAGGATCAACAGCCATACATCGTGAAACAATGTCAAAATGCTCCCAAGGACCTGAGAGTACAAGGATGACTCTAGACTCTACTACAGAACATCAAAACAGCAGCATGTCCATCTCTTGCCTTCTACTGCTCATCTTGCAGCTCGGCCACAACTCTGCGACCACCACTACGTCTAGCTCGAACACTTGAAAACCAGTGGGGTGAGACAATCGAACATTGTCCCAGCGAGAAACATAACTCCCCACCGAAAATATAAAACCAAAAGGATAAAGCAACAGCAGAAGATAAACAGTAAAATGTAGAATAATAACAGTCTATACCGCAAGACTATTCATACCATCAAGCTTACCAGGCTGTATGGAAGACATATCATTAACTATCTCTTTAGGGAACATAAGATTATAAGATCGTCTCGCATATCATGAGGAACATATAAGTAATTGTATGTATAATAAGGTTAACTACGCAAGTAAGGCCTCAACCAATTTTTCGTGTTTTTCCTTAAGCAATAAATACTATGCGGCTGGATTACGTATTTTTATGCCCTAAGGAAGTGAACCGTACCGTTCAAATCCAACCGACCACTGTGAAACCTGGAGCCGGTGCCATACAAGGTCACATGGAAGAGTCGGACTCCACGACCTCCCACCTCGTGGTCAGTGCACGAGTACAACACAAGCAGGACCGCAGTCTCATGCTGAAGTGGTCTTAGCCACAGGGTCAGCTCCATAGGCTACCCATCCTCTAGCCTGCCTTGGTATAGGTCACGTCGCTAGTATATCTGAGCCATGGGCCTGTTCACCGTGCTCTGGGCCATGAACGCATTCATGCTCAACATATCACATATCCTGAGCCATGGGCCTATTCACCATGCTCTTCACATACCCCGAGTCTACAACCAAAGCTGCACTCGAATCCTCACTATTTTAGGCTAGGAGAAACCTTGCATACTCAACAATATGCGCTCCGGGTTAACCCGTAGGAGAACTCGTTTCACCATCACCAGATCATGACGATGATGGATCTATGGCCAGGGCAACTACATGATATATTCCATTGTGATTAATTAATATCTTTTATATGGATTGCAAGATTCAACCAAGTTATATAACATGTAAACTATAATAGGAAATAAACAACATAAAACTCAATGTTATGCTTTTATTGTAATCACATCATCCTGATCCATCACAAGGATCCAGCAGTACATGTTATCACTTGGCATCTTGTCAATCATCCAGATCCATCTCAAGGATCATCACATACCATGGGATCTCAATCCCTCATCACATAGTGCCACTGCCTCTCAAGGCTTACATTATCATCATGGGATAGCAATCCCCAGTACTTAGTCATGTACATCATACAGATTATTTCAACATCAAGAGTAACAGTCACAGCAGAGTTACTACACATGTACATATACCTCATAGCCCTTTTTAGCTGGCTAAGCATCACCTGCATGATTAGTAACAACAATCATAGGATTCAATAGTAGGACCATGCTATCAGTATAAGGTGACATTTGATGATATCTTAATCGAACATCAACTTATGATCATATGCATAAGGTACATCACTAAGCAAACCATATTACATGCTTACCCTTATTCTCCTCAGCATTAACAGATAATCAAGGTAATCTCATTCATGTGTATAGTCATGCACAGATAAATGAACAAGCTTTATTATAATGAATGTTATTAAGCATGCAAGGAGTCACTATCGTTTTAATAAGGATATAATGCATCATAACGGCTTTCCTCACTAGAAGCACCAAGAACCCTCATTAAAGGTTGTATCGGGCAGCATGCCCTCACCTATTGTTCATCTCATAGTGTTCCTCATATAACGGCCGTCATACTAGGACCTATCGTCCAAGTTCACAATGTTGTGTCGGGCTGGCAACAACAACAAGGCATGCAACAGCAAGGGAAACCAAACGTGTGACGGGGTGTCGGGCACCCATCCCTAACGGGCAACGCTTGTGTCGGGCAGCAGAGCAACGCCCGTCACAAGGGGCATATCGGGCATGGTTGTACCACAAGAGGTATCGTCCAAGGGTTCATCTCAAACTATCATCACAGACCTATTGTCCAGCCATCCAAACCATGGTCTAACGGTCGTCACAGGGCAAAGTGATGGTGTGACGCCCGTCACAGAGGCAAGGGGTGTCGTCCACCACCAACCCACACATGTCATCCAAGGGTTTAGGTTAAGAGGTCTATCGGTCAGCACCTCCCCAAGCCCATAACGTCCAAGGTACCACTCACAAGATCACCATCTACTTCAACCACAAGGACACCCAGATGCCTAGAGAGAGTCACCATCATCACCAAGCTCACCCTTCTAGTCCATGGTGAGAGGAGAGTTTTGCTCAAGCAACTAGAACACACTCTCACCTCAATCGGCTAGGAGAGAGGGGTGTTGCTCATGATACTAGGAGCTCAAGCTCACTCCTCTAGACCAAAGAGAGAAAGGAGTATTTCTCACAAAGAAACCCTAAACCACAAGGATCGGCCAACATGGATACTTAAGCAAGATACTAATCTAATAACATATAAGAAAGATCATAGAAGGAGATAGAGTAGTTAGGGTTAGGAGTTATGCAACCCGCCTTAAGCAAGCTCCAAGCTCTAAGGAAGAAGAAAGCTCCAAGGCAGGATCGGCCACCAAGCTAGCTCCTCCAAGGGTGTCGTCCACCAAGATTGCAAGGGACAAGGGTATCGTGCACCAAGGTAGAGGAGAAAACCAAGAGACTAAAGGATCCCTAGCAAGAGGAAAAGAACACATATATAGAAGGGAAGGGAGGAGAAAACAAAGTAGAACTAAGCAAGGTGTCTTCCTCCTAGGGACACTTGTCCTAGTGCACGAGCCACCACTATAGCAAGCCCTAAACACATGTTCAAGGCTATTTCCACATGCAAGCATCAAGCACCAAGTGTCCACTAGTGGTGACACAAACGAGGTCAAATCTTGGTCAAAAGTCATGGCAACACACCTAATGGGCGACACACCTCATGGGCGACACACTCCCTTCTCGGCCGATACAAGGTGCAACCAAACCAAAGCAAGGCACCTCAAGGCCCAAAAAGCTCAACCAAGCCCAACAGAACTCCAAGCAATGAGCCCAAGCCTTCCTCTCTACACTAGAGGAAGCAAAGAGAGAGAGGAACACCTTACAAGGTGGCAAACTTGCCCATAAACCCTATACTTGGGTTATTTGCAAGTAGCACCTTCAACTCTCAACAAAGCACAACCAAACCCTAATCACCGCTAAAGGTGATTAGCAAGCACCAAAGCATCAAGGTTAATCAAAACAAATAGGGTAAACCCTAAATGAAGGTCAGGGTCCTTACAATATCCATGAAGTTGTTGCCATCATCCTTGGAAGACCATATTAAGTCTTGGTTCTACAACCTCAAGTCGGAGTCCGTAGAGACATGGGACAAGATGATAGATGCTTCCTTTGAGTGTTATTTCCCTCCACAGAAGATGAATGAATTGACATGGAAGATTTACAACTTCAAGCAACATGCTGAAGTGTCATACTCAGAGGCTTGAGAGCGCTTTCAAAATATACTACGGACGGTGCCTCACCATGGTATATATTTATATGGTCAAGTAAAGATCTTCTATTATGGTCTACATTAGGGTGAGAGGACCACCCTAGATAGTGTAGGAGCTAGATTTTTCTTGAACAACAAGCCTTCTAGATGCCATGAGATCCTGAAGAACATGGGTAAAGAACCAATCATGGGGTGAAGAAAGAGAATGCCTGGAAACCATTAAAAGTATTGAAGAATCTAAAGTCATCTCTGCATTGAATGAGAAGCTTGACCTCATCACCATGAAGTTGTGCCAGAAGGATGTAACATCATCTGGGGGTGAAGAAGAGAATTGTTTGTATATGCACTAGTAGTACCAGCAGGACAGTTGCCTTAGCAAGATTGACAAAATTAAGAACATGTTAGGAAAGTTGGTGAGCCAAAATGAAGCACTTATGGGTCAGACACAGAGGGGGTTGCATAACCAAGGTGCCTAGATCTGTAACATTGAATATCAAATTTCTCAGTTGGCAGCACAAGTAGCT
The DNA here is from genome assembly GCA_963693085.1 of Alisma plantago-aquatica. Classification (NCBI taxonomy): domain Eukaryota; kingdom Viridiplantae; phylum Streptophyta; class Magnoliopsida; order Alismatales; family Alismataceae; genus Alisma; species Alisma plantago-aquatica. The sequence goes on from OY856411.1 coordinate 640,551,438, forward strand.
TCCTTGAAGGAGTCCATTCAGCAAGGAGTGCCTGGGAATACAATTGTAATCCATCAACATCACTAAGAAAAATTCATCTCTGTTATCGGAGAGAGAGAACATCATACTGAGGAGGCACCCAAGCAAAACACTCAGGAGTCTGATGGGGTGTATGTGCCTAAAGTCCTATTTCCTTGCAATCTCTTTGGATTACCAGGAGGATGCAGAATGCCAGTGGATAGTGAACTTCAAGGTCCCATTCCTGTTAAATCACCAACTACAATTCCTGAGAGGGTACCCATTCAACAAGAGCAGGTGAAGGTTTTACTGCGTAGTGGAATAGTCACAGTCAATAAAGGGGCACCCACAATTCATAAGGAACAGCCACCGGTAACACCACTCATAGAGGATGTTCCTATTTCTACTCTAGGCAGTGGTGCTAAAGCAAGCTTAGGGGAGGAAGTTCATAGAGGGTCCTATATTCCTCCACAAAAGTGAGTAGAAAAGTCAGGTGTGTCATACCCAGATAGTCTGGAGCCAAGGAAAAAGGAAGCACAGTTCACAAAGTTCATGGACATCTTCCCAAAGCTCTGCATCAATTTGCCATTGGTGGAGGTGATAGAACAAATTCTTGCTTATGGGAGATTTTTGAAAGATATCATCAACAAGAACCAGAGGATTAAAGACGCAGATATTGTACAAGTTGATGAGGTGATGAGTGCACTGATCAACGGGAAGCTGCCAAGGAAGAGGAAGGATCCAGTATGTTTCTACATCCCCTGTACTATAGGTGGCAAACACTTCAAGCAGGCACTATGTGATTTGGGAGTGAGTATTAATCTCATGCCTATTACCACCTTCCGAAAGTTAGGATTGGCAGAACCAACAAGAACATCCATGGAAATAGAGTTGGCGGATGGCTCTATTGTGAGGCCATACGAGATATGCAAGGAGGTGTTGATTGAAGTAGACAAGTTTATCTATCTGGTTGACTTTGTGGTGATGGATATGAAGGAAATGAAAGGGTCTGAGATGTTGCTAGGGAGGTTGTTCTAAGCTACAGCGGATGTGATCACTGCCATTAATAGAGGCTATTTAACACTCGCTATAGATGATGATAGACTGGAGTTCAGACTTTTGGATGAACTTCACCACTATCTCAAGATAACATGGGCTGAGGAGGATCATTCATGTCGATCCTAGGAAATTAAACAAGGGCACTTACGGGAGGCAACCCAATTTTATTTTTGTCATTTACTATTTTTTTAGGTGTTTATCTTAGTTACATTTCATCTTATTTGTTAGATTTTTATTTGATGTAAAGAAGGTACCTTGATGCTTTTGTTTGGTGTGTAGATAGGGCAAAAGTTAGTACTACTGAGTTTATACTTGGTACTACTGACTCCTTATCAGTTAAAATTCTGCACTCTCCATAGAAAGTCGATACTACTAAAAAATTTCCCAGAAAATCACCTAAAGCCTGAACCAAAGTCGGTACTACTGAGTCCAAACTCAGTACTACCGAAATTTTTCAGTAAAAAGGTGACAAAGGCTACAAGAAAAAGTTGTCTGCACTGCCGATACACATGTCGATGAGCACCCATTTTAAAATCTCAAAGAAGGAGATAGAATGCCATATCTTGATGCCAAAAAGACACAAATTAGTGGCACCAACAAGAGGGATATATGATTGCATAACTTGATCTAAAGAGCCACCAATCATCCACCTCCACCACCCTTCAGAGCATCTGGTACACCCGTTCCACCTCTAGGTTTAGATTTTTGACTATGAGGACATGGTTAAATTCAAGCTTAGAGGAGGTAGTGTTGGAACGACTTTGTCTTCCCTTTTTACTTTCTTTTAATTTTTATTTTTGAAATGTGTAGGATCCACAATCTATCTAGCATAAAATGGAGCTTAAATTTTGTTTGTTCCTCGCAATTATCATGCGTGCTTTCATGTTTGCAATGGAAATTGTGGCTTAATTGTGAGTACTTGAGTAATATCACTTAGAGGAAGTGTATGGGTTAGTCAGCTTAAGGACATTTGATATGAATGGACATATTAATTATTCATGAAATGTGGATGAAGATGGGGTTTGAGCTTGAATTGATCAAACAGTTAGTGGAACCTTAAATTGAAGTTTAAGAAAGAAACCCTAAGGTTACCCTATACACAGGTCATTAGAGAGGGACATATCATAAATTCATGAAAGGCTTTGTCTCATAGTTATGTGATTCCACCCATCCTCCACTCATTATTGACTCACCACCTTAAGATGAACAAGTACTCCAAATTATTTCTTCTTGTTGCATTGCATGGCATAATAGGTGGAATGATAAGTTAGTTTGCTTTTATTCCATTCATTAAAAAAATGAAAAAATATACCATGTTGTGTACTTCAACAATTTATGTACACATCATTCTAGTTGCATAAACAATTACATGTAGATTGCATGCATTTTTCATCATTAATTGCTATATCATGTGGGTATCTTTTTCCTTTAAAATTTGAGTGCAGGGATACACATCCATACCCTTAGAAAAAAAATGAATGATGTGTAGTAAAGCCCAAGCATAACGTTCCATCATGCTAAAATGATGGGCCAAAAAAAGAAAAAAGAAAAAAAAAAGATTTTTTTTATGTTTTAAAGTTAAGAGGGAGAAAGTATGCCCTCAACTCTTCACAAAAATGAGGGAAACATACACATGATGCATTCTTTTCTTCAAATTTTTGTTCGTCAAATTGACAACATCTTTTGACTCATGCATCATTCAACCAAGAAAGTAGGCATTAGGACTCATGCATTTCTCATTCTTTTCACCATATAGATTCATCATGCTTTATTTTGCATAAATGATTTGGATGTACTTGTGATTCTTCAATTTCCACCCATTTCATATCGTTCATTGCTCTTATTGGTAGGCCACTCAAATGATTTATTCTTCTCATTCATTTTTATATGGAGAACTGCTTCCAAGTAGATTGGTAGTTAAGAAAGAGCAATGTAGAATAGGGAATCACATAATGCACCAAGTGAATGCCTGATTAATTGTGATATTAACTACTCTCTTGATAGTGTTCATTGATCTAAGGGTGGATAACTTTTATAAAAAAAATTTGTCACTTAAGAGTAGTTGATTGTTCAGTGATCAGTGAAGGCCAATTTGGGACTGCTAAGTGGGAGTAGTTGAGAAATGAAGTTCATATTCCTTGCCCTTTTGTTGACTAGTCTCAAACAGATATGAGAGTGTGTTGCTTGAGGACGAGCAACATTTAAGCTTAGGGGAGTTTGATGCACTGTATATTTGTCATTTTCACAGGCTATTTTTATATTGCTTTCTGTACACTTACTATTCATTTTCATATATTAATTTGTAAATGATTTATTAATATTATCATGTGTTACTCAATTGCATCAAATAAGCATAATTTTAATATTTTTGAATGATTTATTATATTTCAAGTACTTATGTACATTTTTGTGCGATTTTAGTACCACAAGAGTCTCACAGACTCGGTACTATCGACTTCAAAAGTCGGTACTACCAACTTTGCATTAGAGACAGAGCATATTCGACTTCCAGACTCGGTACTATCGAGTTTAAAAGTTGGTACTACCGAGTCTTCCCGATCAGGCAGTCTGGAAAATCAAGTTTAATCTAATGGTTGAGGATTTATTTTGCCCTAAGTCACTTCTATGACTTAAGGGGAGTTTGGTCAGACCTAGGAATCATGTTCTATTTCATTGCAAGATGAAGAAGACACAGACGAGGAGAACGAGGAGGAGAACCGCATGTTCGGAAGGTTCCGGGCACGTTCGGTGGGTAGAATTTGCGGATTGTGGATCTGTTCATCAAGGTGGTGTCCTAATCACGTTTCTCTAGGGGGTTCATCAATTTTCTATATTCTCCACGTTTTTCCTTCTTCCTAGCATATTTTTGTCCATAGAAACCATGAGGGGCTAATCCTCATGTTCTTTAGGACCCGGGAGTAGCCCAGTTGTACATTGTATATATGGATCTATTGCATTATTATATTGTTTTCTCCTTATTCTTGGGCATGTTGCTATGAAATCGTATTGAATTGTCTATGTTGTGCACCATAGGTGATTAATTAGATCCTTAATAACTTCGATAGGAGGATTAAGTATTGGAAATCCATAGTAACACACATTTTATATCGCCCTTTGGAAAAGGTGGCTTATGAATGTGAAGAGATTACCCAGAGATTATTCGTAAAGCACCCACTAGTACAGATAACACCTTTAGCGTCGGTTAAGTAAGACTTTTGTTGTCGGTTTTGAAGTGACACCCAAGTGGGTGACACTAAAACTCCTTCAGTGTTGATTACATAACCAACGACACAGATGTTCCCAATTACATCCCAAAAGCTCCAACAGTTGAACCATAGGCATCAGTTTCTAGCAAATAACTGACACAATTAAGCATTTCTTGTCCATTTTTGGTTTTTAACCAACGTTGATGTTTTGGTTTTTTTCTTATCAGCTCCCAAGCCTATTGTCCGGCTGGTCAGTAGGATGCAAAACTTGTAGTTCAGTTCTGAACTGTAGGTTTACAACAACCCTTTGATTTCAGCCAACAACATGCCACAAACTTGCAATATTAACAAGATGTACAATATTATATCACACACTTGTATAATCACATTTAATTTCAAATATGATTCATCACACACATATAGAAACTTGTAGTTCCATTTCATTCCTCCATTTCATATTCACACACATTTAGCAACTTGTAGTTCCATTCATTTCATCTCTTTTCACATTCACACACATAGAAATATTCATTCATTCTATCTTCACAAACACATGTATATAGATAAGAAAATTAAAAAAAATCATTCAAACATTATATATAAGTGTGTCTTTTAAAGTTTAACATGTTATAAAAATACTAATTATGACAACAAAGTTTAGAAAATAACATGACAGTAACTAAACAAGGGGCTTGTTGTACCCCTAAACATGTGCATAAGACGGGAAAGTGAATTTTTTGCTTGGACCTACTTTGTTGATGTTGTTGTGCCGCGAAGCTCGTCATTTTTAGATGAATCTGAACTGATGGTGACAGGGAAATGGATGGTACCAATAGGAATAGAAGGGAAATTGGGTGTGCTCTCCTTATCGAATGAGTCCAAATATGTGCTATCCCCAGTCGAGTACTCAAATCAGACAGATGATCGGGCATCTCATTATTGATGTTGGTAACCTTGATGGTATTATGGCCAACCGAAAAAAGAAAAATCATATCACTATGGCCCAATAGCATCTTTCCAACCCACTCGCACCAACTGGATGTGGATACAAGATTTCTGTCAACATCGTACTTAACCTCGATAAAAAATGTTGAAGTTCCAAATTTTACGGTCACTTTACCATCCATGTGGCGTCTTCCATTTAGATAATGCCAATGTTTAGGTATAGTGAGTTGTGCTAATGAACGATCATCTAGAATGATGTCCAACTGTTATTCAATAGGGAATAATAACATTGAGGTAGAGGCCCAAGACATTATGCCTACAATAATGTAAAATATTGAGAAAAAAGTAATATAAATGTAAGTACTAACAACAGACAACAACAAGAGTTATTTAATATTCATGACGGAGAAATAATTGATGATGAGGATGATGATGAGGATGATGATGATGATGATGATGATGATGATGATGATGATGATGATGATGATGATGATGATGATGATGATGATGATGATGATGATGATGATGATGATGATGATGATGATGATGATGATGATGATGATGATGATGATGATGATGATGATGATGATGATGATGATGATGATGATGATGATGATGATGATGATGATGATGATGATGATGATGATGATGATGATGATGATGATGATGATGATGATGATGATGATGATGATGATGATGATGATGAGGAGGAGGAGGAGGAGGAGGAGGAGGAGGAGGATGATGAGGATGAGGATGATGATGACGACGATGATGATGAGGATCATCCTCATCATCATTGTCATCATCCTCATCCTCATCATCATCTTCATCATCCTCATCATCATCATCATCATCATCACATGATAATGATATGATGATGAGGAGGAGGATGATGACGATGACGATGATGATGATTATCATCATCCTCATCATCATCCTCATCATCATCCTCATCATCAGCATCGTCATCATCATCATCATCATCATCCTCATCATCATCTGATGATGATGATGATGATGATGATGATGATGATGATGATGATGATGATGATGATGATGATGATGATGATGATGATGATGATGATGATGATGATGATGATGATGATGATGATGATGATGATGATGATGATGATGATGATGATGATGATGATGATGATGATGATGATGATGATGATGATGATGATGATGATGATGATGATGATGATGATGATGATGATGATGATGATGATGATGATGATGATGATGATGATGATGATGACGATGACGATGACGATGATGATGATGATGATGATGATGATGATGATGATTATGATGATGATGATGATGATGATGATGATGATGATGATGATGATGATGATGATGATGATGATGATGATGATGAGGATGAGGATGATATGATTATGAGGATGAGGATGATGATAATGATAATGATGACGATGATGATGAGGATCATCATCCTCATCATTAGCATCCTCATCATCATAATCATCATCAGCATCATCGTCATCATCATCATAATCATCATCATCACATGATGATGATGATGATGATGATGATGATGATGATGATGATGATGATGATGATGATGATGATGATGATGATGATGATGATGATGATTGATTGATGATGATGATGATGATGATGATGATGATGATGACGACGACGATGATGATGGTGATGATGAGGATGATGATGAGGAGGAGGAGGATCCCATCATCAACATCAGCATCAGCATCATCATCATCATCATCCCCATCATCATCATCATCATCATCCATCATCATCAGCATCATCATCATCATCATCCTCATCATCATCCTCATCAATTAATTCAATTCATTCTTCCATTTTGTGTTTATTCATTCATTATTAAACCCTAATTCAATATTAATCAACTACACAATCTTAGAGAAACTAAGTGCAAATCTAATTAATTAAGTTCATTAATGCATCATTAACCCTAATCAATAGACTTAAAGAAGCCAATAGAACTTTCATTTGCCTTATTCCTAAAAGTAATGATACTTCTGATATTAGGAATTGGCGTCCTATAGCTTTATGCAACGTTATTTACAAAATCATATCCAAGATCTTGGCGAATAGGATTCAGATGGTGTTACCTTACATCATAAGTCCTAATCAATGTGCGGTTGTGAAGAACATGAATATTAAGGATGCTATCCTCTTGTCCAATGAGATTATTCATGACTTCAATAAGAGAAATGTTGGGCCTAAAATGTGAATTAAGGTTGATCTTACTAAAGCCTACGATTCGATCAACTGGGATGCTCTGTTTGTTATTATGGAGAAGATGAATTTTCCGCATTGCTGGTTGGTATGGATTAAAGAAATTTTTCATACTACTTCTTATCAAGTGTTGTTTAACAGAGAACCTCTTGAGATGTTCAATCCTAGAAATGGAGTGAGGCAGGGTGATCCTCTTGCTCCGTATTTATTTGTTATTGTGATGCAGACTTTTACTCAGTTGATGAAGATTGCTGTTGAAGATGGAAAAATCCAGCCACTCAAAGCTTCTTCGTCTTTTTCTATCTCTCATTTGATCTTCGCGGATGACCTTATGATTTTCTCTTAAGCTAATGAACAGAATGGTATAAATTTGAACCTTGTTTTTAAGAAGTTGGAAAATTTTACTGGTTTGAAGTTGAATCCAGCAAAGAGTTCAGTGATTCTTAGTTGTAATGCGAATAAGGAAGCTATGACATCTATTCTTAATATGAATGAAGGTGTGCTACCTCAATGATATCTGGGTGTTCCCTTGTTTATCGGCAAGCTGAAGAGGGATTTCAGTGCTCCCCTTATGGATAGGATTAAGTCTAGACTTGAGGGGTGTAAATCGAAGTTTTTGTCAATGTCTAGTCGTTTGGAGCTGGTGCAGTCGACTATTAGTGATATGTAGAGATTTTGGTCTGCGGTTTTTCCTCTTCCTTGTTCTATATCTGATGAGATTGAGAAGCTTTGTAGGGACTTCCTATGGGGGGGTTCTAAAATTAAGAAAAACATCCATCTTGTTAAATGGAAGCAGGTTACTCTCCCCAAGGATGAAGGGGGGCTAGGCATAAAGTCGGTGATATCTACCATTAAGGCCGCCTCTTTTATTAATGTTTGGAATGTGGCTTGCAAGAAGGAAAGATTATGGGTTCGATGGATTCATGAGAAATACTTAAATAAAAATACTGTTTGGCAAATAGGAATCCATGGAGCTAACTCATGGCTTGTTACTCAACTTATACGAGTCAGGGACAGTATGACTTCGCATATTAATTTCTCTATTGGTAATGGTGAAGCTATTAGTTTATGGGGTGACCCTTGGCTCCCTGGTAACAGATTTCTATTTGATGTTATTGGCCCCAAAGCTACTCTGAGTCTTGGTATACCTAGTGGAGCTCGTTTATCTTATATTTTGAAGGAGGGTTAGTGGTGTATCCCCATAAATCGTAGAAACAGTCTGGTGTTGGACATGCTTAGAAATATCAACACAAATGCTAGTGTGGATGATAAAGTAACATGTTTGGGTCTGCAGAACTTAAAGTTTGATGATGCTTTCAGTAGCTTAAGAGATCGATTAGATGTCTCTGCCACATTTAAATGGATATGGAAGTTCTCTGCTCCTAGGAATTTTCAGATACATGCGTGGAAAGTAGCTCATTCTAAGCTCCTTACCTCTTCTTATGTTATGAGGATGGGTGTTCCTAGTGCTTCTGTGTGCTTCCTTTGTATGGAAGATACTGAGGATACCAGCCATGTTATGCTCAGGTGTTCATATTCGAAGGATATCTGGGCTAGTGGCGGTTGCTATGGATCTATGCCTAGTTGATGCAATGATCTTGTTCAGTGGTCAAGTAAAGAAGCTCATTTTGCTGCTCTTCTGATCCTTTATACCATTTGGCATGAAAGGAACCTCCGTGTTCATGAGAATAGATACACTAACACTGATAAGCTTTGGTTGCAAATTCAGCATACGATTAAGCTGTTACGTACTTGTTCATGATATAGCAGATAGATAGTCTTCTCCTTCTTTTGTTGTTGTTTCTCTGTTAGCCGTTTGTGGATGTTTGCTAGTCAGTTAACTGTCATGACACTGACCCTTGTACCTTCCCTCCCCTTTTCCCTTTAAAATACAAAAAGAGGCACAGGAGCTTTCACATCAAAAAAAAAAACCTAATCAATAGTAATCAACTATATGATGACATTATTAACACTAAGTTCAAATCTAGTACTGATTAAACCACTCATCGCACTGGTGGATCGAGTAGGTTGTAGTGGCGACGCCCGAAGGTGGAGGTGGCCAGGCTGGAGGTGAAGGTGGCCGGCGCTAGAGCTGAAGCAGAGGTGGTGCAGGTAGTGGCCGGTGGCGGTGACTGGAGCAGATGAAGGCGGCTAGAGGAAGGCTCCTCGCTCTGCCAGGAGTAGGTGGTGGCGGCGATGGGAGCAGGTGGTGGCAGCCGACGACTGGACAACAGCAGTAGCTCCGGCGTGAGCAGCTTCAAGCTCGTCGTGACGGCGCACGGAGGGGGCGAGTAGCTACAAGCTCGTCGTGGCGGTGCGCGGAGGCGATGAGCAGAGAAGGGGAGGCGGCGTGGATATTCAGAGGCGGCGCAGATATTCAGAGGCAGCAGAAAAATCACCAGACCTAGCTAGGTGGGAGAAGATCGGGAACTAAACAGCGAAGGGGAAGAGTATGGCTCGCGCGGATGCTATTAAGTTTCTGGCTCGTGCGGGTACTATTAAGTTCACTATCGGCGTTGGTTTTTCATATAATCTGACGCCTAATTGTAGTTGTCGGTTTCCAACTTAACACCGACGCCGATTAGGCAAATTGGGGGGAAATTATTTTCACGGGGACAACGCGCGAACACACATCTGCGTCGGTTATTCTTTAAAACCTGACGATAAATAAGGGAATGAATTTTGCATCGTGAAGGATATTTAGTAGTCAGTTCTTTAGAAAAAACAGACGACAGATGAGGGGATAAAAAATTTCACGGGGCTTGACGCGGAACATGTGTTGTCGGATTTTACACAACTGACGCTGAATTTAAAATTTTTTGGAGGCAAAATTTTTCGCTGAAAATTTGTATTTCACATGTGATTTTGGACGTCATTTTTTTTATTAAAACCCGACGTTAAAATAAAAAAGTGATACCCGTGTCTTTTGTAAATCAGTTAGTCTTCACATATAGGTGTCAGTTGTCTTTATAAACCGAAGTCTTAGACTATTGGCGTTGATTTTTGTGCACCAACCGACGACATCAAATGTGACGTTATACATCATTTCTATACTAGTGACCTAACTAATCAACCAATTACTATAGAAATTGGATTGACATTAGCATAGGTAGTGAACTACACTGCGCAAGCGGGTAGTTCTTGCTACAGACTCTTTGTCCAGGAGTGGGAGGAAAATATATTAATCTTAGATTAAAATTACAGGGTCAATCGTGGTGAAACTATAGTCCTAAAGAATTTCTTCTCATTGTGATCACAACCCATTAAATTAGTTTTCTTTCTTGCAATTATTTTAATAACTCTTAAATTCAATTTAGTCTTGTCAAGCGCGCTAGGTCGCTCTTGGCCAGAAGGAGGTTGAGGGATTCGGCTTGCCTAGCTTCACAACACTCACAAGCGGATGCAAGAGGGATGCGACAAGTGTGCACCTGCTCATCCACCGGGACCGCCGCGTTGAGGATCTTCCCGGTGAAAGCCGCTGCACGGTGGGGGATCAAGTTACTCCAAATCCATTGTGAGAACGCTGTGGTGGATGTAGGCGGTGGTCGTACCATGTATTTCGCTAGCTTGCTGGTGAGTATTCCATCTACCGCCGGCTCCCATATGAGCTGGTTGGTGTCGGCCGAGAACACGATCTCCGCTTCTCTGATGATGTTCAGGCCAGTGTCGTCAACCAAGCTACTAATCATCGTCTTGTCCCAAGTCCCCTGCTGGGTCAGAAAGTCCCGGATTCGAAAGTGAGGGTCGAGAACATTGCCATTGGCAACTAACATCGCCATTGGGCAATCCTTCCTCAGTCCTAACAAGCTTTGTCCCGTCAACCAGATTTCCGCTCAATGGGCAAAACACAGACAGCGTAGTCACTCACCGTTGAACGCTCAACCAAACATGTGTATAGGCCCTAAGTACCGTTGGTCTAACATCATCCGCTTATTCAGCTAAGGAGAAAGACACGTTCTCGTCGAGTTGAATACAATTGACCCATCGGTAGCCTTGGTATTTGCCAGATCTGTTGGTCGGTTCAGCAAGGAGAAGCATGCACTCGACCTACAGTCCTAAACAAAGCTCCGTCGGTCAGAAGAGAGTTGAGTGTCAGGGGCAAGACACTTTGTCCCGGTCATCGGAGACTAAATATGCATATACATCAATTCTCGTCGGCCCGGTGGTCTTGCTGAGTTATTAATTAACCAAAGAAATTCTCTAGTTACATTTAGCGGTGTATTTAAATCAATGACCTTCAACGAAATAACAATTTTCATCTGGTTTATAAGCCATCGGTTGACTAAAACATAACACATTACTACCAATTAAATAAATACTTATAGGAAATGGTATCCTTGAAACAAAGATTAAAAGTATTCAAATGAAATGCCAAATTGTTAGAAGCACATATAGCAAATTAAGTGTAAAAATTGCAGACAACCCCCAAACATGGGTGATTTGCATACAAGTACACAAATATATAAAATTTCATAACTTGAGCAAACCAAGTCAGAATTGACACAAATTTTAAGCATAGTTTCATAAATTGATATATGAATATAATATAAAGTTCAATTTTGAAACTGGGCATCAAACTAAGGCTGTAAAAAATAAGACGAGATATTTATTATTGATATATGGAAAATTCCCCTCCTATATATAAGAGAACAAGTAAATACAAGGAAGCATAATTTAATCCTATTGGGCCAAGACAATTAGGCCCATGTACATAATAAACTAATTATTCTAACACTCTCTCTCGAATTGGGGCATGGATGAAACACTCTAACATTCCTATGAAAAATGTAAAATACAAAAAGTGATCTGCTCTGACAAGAAATGATCCCCCATGAATCTTGTAATGTAAGAATTGAAGCGTTTTAACACTCCTCCACAAGAAGATAGCATGTACAAGCAAATACGTCTTCTTCGTTTGATGAAGATAAGATCAATGCATAAGCATTAACAGCAGCTTGAAATCCCTCTGAATTTGAAATCACATACAAGTAGAGCAACCACAAATAAATTTTTGAATCTTTAACGAGCAATCAGAACAATGTAGATGGTGGAGAATGTATATAGAAGTCATATGATTCTCCATTGTTGTCGAAGTATTTATGCACAAGAACAAACAACAAAATAATGCACGATAGTTGGGATAAGAGCACTACTACAGGAATATTGCACCATAGCAAGTGGGCACGTGTCTGCAACACGCTACTATAGGAATATATGTTATAGTAGGTGTCAACAATAGAGATTAATATGCAGCACCTAGATAAAATAGTCGGATGATATGACTTCTATTATATCTTCTCTCCTCCATCTTATATCTTTCCTGTACTCATCTTACTCTATTTTCCCCCTCGCACCAACAATAAAAATGATCATGAGAGTGGTTGGGGTGAAATGTCATTACCATTGATAGAGGAATGGATATATAAAGGATAGTACAAGAAATGAAGGTACTAGCATATAGCATGGTACAAAATAATACTATCAAAATGGAAATTTGGTAGAAAGAGGAGCAGACTTCAAAATTGAACTCTCTAGGAAGAAAGTAGAATTACTGGAATCAATCTCGATACAAAGAGAAGTGACACTACTAGAACAGATCTTATTCGAAAAAAACGCCAAGATTAATTGTACAGTAGGATAGATGAATATAAAATCTCCAATATTAAAGATAAGCACTCAGTCATGCGGATTAGGGTAACTACATGGAGAGGAAGAAAGAATTAATGAAGTGCTCATTCTCGTTTTTAATGATTTATTAACTAGCACGGGATATTTTATGTTTGATTTTTCTTACCATTAATAAAGATTTTGACAGTGGTCAAAGTGAATGAATGGTTTATTATGCTTGTCAAAGAATAATATACAAATAAAAAAACAATGTGTTGGTGTTCGCCATGCGACATAACAACAATTCTCCCTAGTAAATTAAATGCCAATCGGTTGCTCTGACTCTCGATGCATCAGACTTTTCTAATTACCCTTTGTTTTCTTTTACTAGTAATCGAACAAAAAAAGTAGAAGTTTGTCTCCTATATGCCTTGACGAGAACGGAAAGGCTGAACAAGCCTTCTCTTTGGAGATGAACTCGACGGGCTGAAGTCTTTTATTATTCATGATCCTTGAGCACGGCTACCCGTTGCCGCTTATATGTTCAGCCACACTATGGGTTGTCAAGGGGGATTGTTTTATTATCTCGAACCAAGCACATTGTGGCGGTCATGACTGATAGTGTGGCGACTTCTCTTTTGATTAGTATAAATGTTAACCATTGGAGATCATTCTTAAATTAAAACCAAAATTATGAAAATAATAAATTCCCGATAAAGACGATAAAAGTAGTATATAAAAATGATTTATTATTTTTTATTTTTCTTTCTTTATAATTTTCACAAACCAATGTCACATCAAGGATCTCACGATAAGATAATATAAATCTTATTCAACTCCATCAAAATCAGAATCAAATATTATGGCTCATGTGCAGTTTACATTATAATAGATACATGTACATGAATCAACAAACTTTGTATATTACCCATCCCGGGAAAGAGAGTGTATAGGAACAATCAAATCTGTCTAGATTATTTTGTTTATAACTTCTTTGTCACAACATCTGTGACACCCAATGCCACACGAGTGTGGCTACTCAAAACAAAACACGCGATCAACAACTAAGCATCCATACTACCCGAAAAGCTAGTAAATTTGAATTGATTTATATATTACCATTCCATTTAGAAACGTATTACATCAAGGTCTGACAACATGTATCAAAACATATACCATATCGGGTATTTACAAATATTCAGTGGCATCAGCCATAACCTATATACAAAAGAAATCTTTCGACATATACATGTCATCTATGCAAATATAGGGATACTACCAAAACCACATATCGATGTACATCATCTACAAAACACACCTCTTCCCAGATTTGAGAGTATAGGGATGACACTAGGACTCTACTACAACTACTAGCAGCTATCTAACCTTCTACATTTACTAATCTCCAAGTTGCTCTTCCTCAACAATACGATCATGACCACGCCACTGACGCCACCTAAAAAGATGTGGTGACCCACGAGGTGAGACTCATGTCCCAACGAGAAATATAACTCTCAACCAACAACTATGGTTACAATAGGTATCATTATTAATTAGGATGACCATATTCAGCTAAATAAGCAGTTAAACAGACTAAGCAGTTACAACATATTAAACTATTCCAACAGGTTAGGAAGATTAAGCAAACTATTTAGATAAGTGTAGCAACATAAGTTTGTCATCTACTAAATAGTATAAGGAATAAGACAAGGGTTAACATCCAAAGTTAAGCGTGTTTAACCTTAAACAGATATACTACACAACTGTGATACATCTTTTATTAATGTCCTAAGGAATTGAGGTATACCACTCAATTCCAATTGAGCAGTACTAAGTTGAAATCAGTGCCATACAATATTTATAGGAGTCAGATTCCTCAGATCTCATTCGCCCTCGGTCAGAATGAGTCCTCGGAAGTGGCATATAAGTCCAGCTACAAAACAACATAGTCCATCCTCAGTATATAGGTTATGTCACTAGTGAACCACCTAGTCTGTCCTTAAAAGGTCACTATACCAGTGAAACTAGGATATACAAACCCAAACATCTGACGTACAATAACAGTTGTCCTCAAACACATCATATATATTGAGACGTTGCCGTAGTCGTTCTCCTACCGAGGCACGAATGCAACCACCCTCAAAACTTTCGAATCAAGATGTCAATGGCACTCAGTCACTTGCACCTCTCATACTCAACAATATGTGCTCCAAATTTCTATCAATGGAATACTCATTTCACCATCCAGCAAGTGTTGACACTAGAATGGATCTATGGCATAGCACAAATACATGACTAGAGTTTCACTTGATTAGTTAAGTTCATTCAGGTAACTTAAGGGTTCATCAATCAAGTTATGTACAAACCCTAAAAAGATTCTACAAAGACAAGGGTATATTACAACTTTAGAAGATATAAAATGTAAGAAATCTAAACTTGTCACATCATCACATGGTATTGTTTCAATTCCATACATGAGTCCACACTCACCACCATATCATCATGGGATACCAATCCCTTATTACATCATCAAGAGGATGTCACCTCAATTAGAGCACAAAGCCATGTTCAAGGTCACAAGACCATTCACATTGTTCACTGCAAAAGCATAATTACTTTCCATGCCTCATCAAGGCTCATCAGCATCACCGCACATGTGATACATAAGTTGATATAATTATCATTCATTAGCTATGATGTTTATTTAACAACAAACTTAAGGTTACTACTTTAGGAGAGAGAAAGCATTCCATTATCATACCAATTGTCTAAGAGAGATAAGCATTATCATCATATACTTGAATTAGGGTTAGGTTCAACAAGGTAAGCAGAGCTAGGGTTTTAAAACAACAAATTAAGATAAACACTAACTATTGTCGTCTTTAACAATCATGGAAGCAAATAGGTCAAGCATCATCAATTTAGATTCAATAAAACATAATGACCACATAAACTAGAAAACATCATCGACCACTTGGGGTTAGTGGTGTCATCAACCTCTGAAAACTAGGTTACACTGCTTTGGCGACCACTCAGGTCAAAACATATCATCGACTGCTAAAAAATGAAGCAAGGTTGGAGACTGCTGAGGTAGGGTCTACCACCTTCATTGCTTGCTGAAGTGGGTCACCTCAGCAATCACATACATCCAAACTTGGCAACTGAAGAGAACCATGAAATCATCATTGATCGAACATGAGTCATCATCAACCATAGCGACCAAACCATGGAGAGCAAACTTCATCAACCGCATAGAAAGACCAACCTTAGCTATCACTTTAGGAGATCAAATCTTAGCGACCCACATGACATAAAAATCCCACTGACCACATAAATCACATCTTGGGACCATCAAGAGAGTGAGAAGGTCATCTACCACAAGGATTAAATTGGTTGATCATAACCATGAAACCAAAAACCATAAAGGTGTAAATCACTAGATGAAGATAACTCCAAAACTCGAATTAACCAACATGAGAGAGAGAAAAATCATAACTTAGAGAGAGAAAAACCAATTTTTCCTCCAACATGCATGTGTCAAGACCTTCATCACCCAGGATAGTTTTCATTTTCCAAGATTAGGGTTCATCTAAGTAGGTATAATACTCAAGAATCATCATGCCAACATAAACCCTAGGTCAGATGTTATCTCTCTACTTGTAAGAATGTTTTTAAGGTTGATTATGTGCATGCAAGGTAAGTGTAATCAATAATAGTGGAGAAAGTTATATAACTCACTTAAAAGGAGATGAAGAAACTTCAACAGCAAGGAAGCTCCAAGAAGAGAGACAAAATCCTAGCTTGATCACCACACTCAACCAAGCTAGCTCCACCACCAAATGAGAGAAAACCCTAGTTTAAAGGAGCAAGAAAAGAGATGATATTCAAGCTCTAACTCAAGCACTAACATAAAGAGCCATGGATTCAGCCAAGAAGAGAAAGAAGAAGAGGGTAGAGTAAGAAATCAAAGATAAAGACAGAGATCATTTACCAAGACCAAAAAGAAACCAAAGATTACACCAAATGGTCATAAGAAGGGCTACTACAATTCCTAGCTCAACATGCAAGGGGGGTCGCCCACCTTGTCCAAGCTTGAGCCCCACCTTCACTACCAAGAACAAGAGGATGAGATACAAGGAGAAGAAGAGAGAAAGAGGGTGTAAAGGGTTTCATTTCATGCAAGGAGAGAGAGTTATATAGCATGGGGTTGGAGAGAGAGAAGGGAGGTTAGGTGTCATGCTAATACATGCCATGTATCCACCAAAACTCATCCATGCAATAATCACACTAACATGCACAACTAGGGCATTACAACCAAGAAAGATCAGAGACCAACTTGGTCCAGAGAACTCAACAACCGTTGAAAATTTTTAGTGACCAAGGTGATTAAAAGCTCAACAATCGCTAAAACTGGACACTAAGGTTTCTTGGCGACCTAGAGGGATTATAAGGCTCATTAGCCTCTAAGACCAAAGGACACACATAAAATGTGGTGAAGCGTTCAAAACATACGTCATTAACTAAGCGTAATCGATCACTAACAGTGGATTACTAAATATCACTAAAATTTAAAACCTTTTTCAAAGAGATCCATTCATAGGAAAACTCTTTCAACAAGAACCTATGTATTACATTTACATCCTGGTTCATAAGTACATATCTTGTACTATCTCTTCTTGAGGGTTACAATATCAACTGCCTTGTTAAAAGCTAAACACAGACAGCATAAGAACCTTGAGGCATCAAGCCAAAATCTCAAAATGATTCATTAAAAGCACTAACTATTAACTCTGAGGACCTGATAGTACAGAGACGACACATAGGACTTCTATCTACAAGACACGATAGATAGTACACTCAACCTGAGCTGTCACTATTGTCCCTGCTACTGCTGAAGTTCTTCCTCAGTAAGATGTTCTCAATCTCCTCTGTGCTCGTCCACCTAAAAATGTTGGATCCCACGGGGGTGAGACAATTGAAAATTGCCCCAACGAGAGATATAACTCTCCGCCAGAAACATTATTATTGTAGTTTAATGATATAAAACTAGGCAGAGGATAAGCAGTTTAAAGCATTCTCATCTTTTAAAGCATTGCAACTATTTATGATAGAACAATAGATCATCTATTCTCTTAATAAGGAATAGGAACAACATGTATATAATTTATCCATCATATGATACCATCGTGTCAAACTTCTCTTGTGACACTCATTATCTTGACATGTCACCCATGAGACATTCTTGTTTCAATCTGTTGGCCTTAGCCAATCTACTTAAATAGATATGGGATTATATCTACCATGTACTCATATATCATTAATACAGGCATTGGGTTATTACCAATCATGTGTCATCATTACAGGCATTGAGCCTCTGCCAGGTATTGGACTCTTCCAAACTTGATTACACTGCCAGGCATTGGACACTACCAATCCTGATTTCATAGCCAGGCATTGGACTTTAACCAACCTTGATTACATAGCCAGGCATTGGACTTTAACCAACCCTAATTACAGGCATTATACCTCTGCCAGGTATTGGACTTTAACCAACTCTGATTACACAGCCAGGCATTGGACTCTAACCAATCCTGATTACACAGCCAGGCATTGGACTCTAACCAATTTTGATTACACAGCCTGGCATTGGACTCTAACCAATCCTGGTTACACAGCCACGCATTGGACTCTAACCAATCCTGATTACACAGCCAGGCATTGGACTCTAACTAATCCTGATTACACATCCAGGCATTGGATTCTAACCAATCCTGATTACACAGCCAGGCATTGGACTCTAACCAATCATGATTACAGGCTTCATGCCTCTGCCAGGTATTGGACTCTACCAATCCTGATTACATCCCATGTCTATTTACATAGCACTGGGCACCTCATTCTTTTACTATCATTAAACTTTGGCCATGCCAATCATGCTCAACACATTCTTTATATAATACAAGTATTCCTCTTTTCTCCACACATGTATGATCCAGGTTCCATTATTATAATTGTATCCTTTTGTTATTATTATTATGTTACTAAGTTTCCATTCCTTGGTTTATTATGAACATTATCATCCCTTACAAGAGACTCTTATAATCATCTTTATACCTCTCACTATGCCACAATTGTTCTCATGGCTCATAAGGCCCATAAAGCATCTTGTCACCTCTCACTAGGCAACATCTAATCATATGGCGCACAAGGCCATTCAACATCTTGTCACCTCTCACTAGGCAACAATAACTTATTACCTCATATAATACGATAGTAATACCACTATTCCCTCAATAGGGTTAGGGTTTACTATTCATGTCACATTAGGGTTTCTCATGTCCCATTACCCAATTTAGGGTTAGGGCTTCTCATCTCACATTAATTAGGAATTCATATTTATCAAATCAACCTTAATATGTTTCTCCACACATCTAGGAGCATCCATTAACATTTCGAGTATTCAATCATGATTATTACTCTTAACATTTATCATTAAATGATTATCAATACAAGGAATGAGTTCATTTCTCATCCTTATCACGGTATGATTACATCATACTCATTAGTTTGGCTTAACCCCATTCTCAAGGTATATTAGCCTATACTTATCAAAGTATATCAAACTCATTACATTTCATTGTAACAATTTACATAAAACACTTCATGTGTTTCTTATCGAAGTACATTGGATTTGAGGTACATCAAGGTATATCAACCCCGGGAATGCTAAAAGTGATATATATCATATCTTGATGTATCACTTTCCTCATCACTTCCAACATTCTTGAGTTATCAACTTATCTTGGATTAAGGTATTTCCCATCTTAATACTTTCATCCAATAACCTATCACTCTTACCATGAAGTGCATAGGTTACACACAAGAATGGTCCAACTATATTCAATGATATGGACTCATTTCAGGTTAAGGCATTGCTTACTATAAGGTTGCCTATAATCAACCATTTGAGATATTTCACCTTTATAAGTCTTTACTCACTATTTTATTATTAGGGTTCTAGTTTGTCATCATATTGCCCAAGATCGGGGCTTCATATATTATAACTCAAAATTAGAGTTTCACATACCTTCACCCTGTATTAGGGCTCCTCATCATACCATTGCATAGGGTTTCATATGGCATCACCCTCAATTATGGATTCACATGGCATCACCATCAATTAGGGTTTCACATGGAATCACCCTCAATTAGGGTTTCACATGGAATCACCCTCAATTAGGGTTTCATGATCACTTCATCAAAGATCATACCCTGAAATCTTAGTTTATTCATATTGAAGGTGTTTGAGGCTTATCCATTACATGATTATCCTACATGTATGGATTCCTCTCTCTCTCTAATCCTCTCTAGGATGTTTACTATGTCAAACTTGGATAAATTAGGGCAACCAACCCTTTAATTAAATACATTCAATTAGGGTTGACATAGTATATTGAAATATTGCTTACTTAAGCTTTAGGGATTAACTCATCTAGGGTTACCAATTACTTAGTACCTTAAAGGTACAACCCTAGTGATTATCTTTGAGATAAATCAGTAACAACCATAGGGTCATTTTATCTTTCATCACTTTAGGTTTCCAATTGACTTAATCACATTGAAACATCCAAACATTCTTGACCATTGATGCTTTAAACTGTTTGAAACCATTTAAGCAAAACAATAATGAAACCGTATGGACAATTTATACATGAAACCACTTGGGTCTCCAAACGGTTTGAGACCATTTTGTCTCAAATGGTCTTGAGACCGTTTGATCCCAAACGGTCTTGACACCGTTTGGAATCAAACGGTCTTAAGACCGTTTGGTCCAAACTCTCTCAAAACCGAATGGACCAAAATGGTCTTCCATCACTTTATTAATTCAGTTTTTCAATCATTAAACCATCTATCAATTGAACCACTGATTTATTCTTCAATTGAACCATTGAATCACCCTTAAATTGGACCTTCAATTAGGGTTTTGCACCCCAATTGAACTAGGGTTTATAATCAAGAACCATCAAATATGGTTTTAAAATCGAGGAACCATTAATGGTTGACATTGTGGAACTAATTCAATTGAAATCTGACCGGCCTAAATCACGCGTCCTGAAAATGGAGGTGGATTTGAGGTAGTCGAGCTTTTACAATTATAACCTGAAACCTTCTAGGCCCCCGCAACTTTGTTTACGGGGTCGAAGTAGATAGACGGGGTCGAACACAGGGACAAGGGTGGTAGTGTTGAGAATGCCGAATCAACACGCTACACTCCGGCAAGGATAAGAGATGATAAAATTCCCAAAAGGGAACAGCAGAACAAGATCGATAAAATAAAAGAAAATCCTATCTCCAACTGGAGTTACAAGGAAAACTTAGGTTTTAGGCATTTATCAGTTTTTAGGGATTTTCATGCAACGGAAACAGAGAGATAATACTAAAGCTAAACAAGGTACCAAGGAGAAAACTTCGGTAAAACAAGTGGCAGCAGAAACATCCTATACCCCTCCTCTCAGAGCAGGTACCTCTAACCAAGCATCAACACCCCTCTCGAGGCTGCTGGACTTAAATTAGAGTAGAAAGGTTACTACTACCACTCCAATTCCGGGCACTCTCGTACTCCAGAATTTGACCAAACACTAGAGCCACAACACCTCTCTCAAGGCTGTTGTGACGGGAAAACATAATTCGGTAGCTAATCGAAACACGATCCAACGTGCAAGCTAGAGTTCAGATATTAAACATAGCAATCATCCAACAAGGGTACCAAGCATAAAGCAGCAGATCATTAAACTCTTCTATTTCTATTAACATATAAAAGGGTTGATTACAATGCAGTAGTAAAAGAATTAAATGACTGAAATAAAGAGAGATATCGCCTTCTTGATATAGAAGGACGACAGACTACAGTGGACCACCCATCCCGATACCGGTCAAGATCCTAGCCCGATACAACCGTGTCGGGAGGCACACCCTCTCGGGCGACACGCCGTGACGGGCGGATTCATCGTGCAAGTACCCTAGCCCGATACGCTCATGTCGGGTGGAACCCTCTCTGGTGGCACGCCATGACGGGTGAAGCGTATCGGGTTCGGTATCGTAATGGGCTAGCTGTTGTATCTAGTGTCAGTCACATAAGTCAGAGATCCGTGTCGGCCGATGTCGGCCTGCAGTGTCGCCCGGGATGATACTAAGTGAGCCATTCACCTCCCTCTCCGGATGGGGAAGAGCTCACCTAGGATCGCCCGGCACAGCACTGAGGCACGATACACTCTCTCTCGCAGCTTCCTCCGAAGATTTGCTCAGGGTTCCGACCTGTTCTGACCTATCTTTTCGGCTTCCTGTAGCTACTATTTATAGGCAGTGGTTGGGGGAAGTTATGGTGCTCGAAGCGCCACGTGTCCTCCCTATTCGCGGGTCAGTTGACGACCGATATAGGTATCTCCTAGCACAGGGTGTCGGTTGTCGGTCACGTGATGGGCGGCACCTGCCGGTGGGTGGCCTGTGTCGCACGGCAAGCTTGAGTTGTCGTGGCGAGCTCGTCTCCCTGTCGAGTAAGAGACGTGTCTCCTGTCAGTTTCTTCTTGCGCAGCGTCCCCATGTCGCGCGGCGTTGTGTCACACTACCCTGTCGGGCAGCGATCGTATCGGGCATCTGGAAGGCCGATGTAGTTGGAGCTTATTCGTGGGCCGGGACGGCCTTATTGATGACAAAATGGGTCAAAATTGTAGGAAACTCTGCAAAAGTTGGAAATCTTGGATTAATTGCGTCGTTTGGCCAATTATTGCGAAAATACATATAAAAGAGAGGAAAACAGTTAAAAAGGGTAGTTTTGATAACATAAAAATAGTCTGAAACATCACAAAATTTGGTGTTATCAACTCCCCCAAACTTAGCGTTTTGATTGTCCTCAATCAATATTTAAACTTTATTTAGTGATGCTACTTCTTGCTCGGTGTAGCTTTCAGGCCAAGAGGTAAAACAAGTATCGTAATGCCTTTAGAGATAATGTTGCCTCACTACGAACAAAAGACCTTGCGTTTCCTGCCTTATTATTTCAGTAAAAAATTTCTCTACAGCTTCAACGAGACTTTGGTGCATGATTCTGAAGTTAGCTTACACACCAAACAGCTTTATTTTTGGGGCAGAAAGTTGTGTATTGGGTAGGCTAAGGCTTTTTTTTGGGGGGGGGGGGGGGGGGTTCTTGTCTCCATCAGTCCATCCAGGTAAGGGTCTGTTAGCGGGCAAGTGGTCCCTGCAGTCCAAGCCAGTTGGCTTTAGAGCAGTGATTTCACATCCTACGTACCACTGCCCCGGATCTACCATGCCTAAAGATGGGTACTTTTAGAAGACAAGTGAGTATATATTTTTTTCTTTTCTTTTATCGGGCACAACTCTCATGCTTTTATTCACCCTCATAAGGTTGCTTTCTCTTTTTGGGATTTTTGTTGGGTAAGGGGAAACAAGAAGGATTTCTGCTATTTGGGCAGCTTTTTCCTTCTCCATACTCGTCTCTTAGCTGTTTGCAAGATTATTATTATTTTTCGGAAAAAAAAATTGGCACGGAAAAATGTAATCTTTTGTTTGTTTGAGGCAGCATTGTCAGAAAAATATAACAGAACTTGCATCTCGTTAAGCATAAAGAAAACAAACTTGGCAAGAAGTCGCATCAGGTTTTTAATAATATAGCGACTTTGTACATATGTATGGGAAAAGATAAGCAAAATTTTTAATTTTTGGTAAAGATTTTGTTGTGTGAGCAAACATATGTATATGTACACATTATATAGGAAAGAACAAAAGAATAAAGAATTTGAGTCAGAAAAATCAGAAGATTTTCAAAAAAAATTATACCTCCCTCACTGGTACATGGTACCCCCCCAAACTTACTCCACACTTTGTCCCAGAGTTGTGAAGTAGATAAGGTAGGGTAATGTTGATCCAGTGAGGGTTAGCCGATGAGCGCGCCTACGTCAGATAGAAGCTCCCACACATATTCTCCTCTTTTGTTGTGATAATCGATGTGGTGGAGCTGGTCATGCGTTGCTTCATTTGCTATCCATTCCAGGACAAAGATGCCGCACTCGTTAGATAGGGGAATCTGTTGTGGGTTGCGGTGGCAGAACTGAAGCTTGTGCCATTTGCTTGCTTGCGTGTCCAGGAATGGTTGTATCAGCGATGTCACCTCGTCGTAGTATTTTCATACTAAGCGCCCGAGGGAAGTCAACGATGTCGATGTACACTGTATTGGATAATCTTTGTTGTTGTCTGGGCTGTTATAGAAAATACCTGCTCGTTGGCGAGTGTACAATGTCAGGAGCGTCCAATGGTTGTAATGCAGGATGGGCAGGAGGATTTTGCGTGGAATCATGTGCTTCAATTCTTCCAGAAAGTATTGCTTTGCTCCTGTTTCATCGGCGAGGCATATGTCGTTGAAAAGCATTGGATGAGCTATGTATGCGTGTTCGAGCCTTGGCTGTATTGTTTGCATGTAAGTAGCCGCTACAGATACCGCCAAGCATCCTCCTTCCTTTACCATGTCCCTTAGATCATCTACTGGGACTACGACATCGCCTGTCTTGTAAATGACATCTGTCGGGGTGGAATCTGTTAACTTCAGAAGGATTTCATTTACCTGCTCCTGTGTGAGCATAGCGCACGAGAAGCGGTCGAAATTTTTTATCAGCCCTTCTGTAGTTTCTGGAAAAGTAGTGTCTTCCATCCCGTGCACTTTCCGTAGGGTCTCCAACTGCTTGCCTACCCCGTAGGTGTCAGTTTCTATCTCTGCTTCTCTCTCTGGGGAGCTGTTGGATTGTGAAGATTCGTCTTCTTGTTCGCTATCCAGCAGCCTATCAGGTACCCCTGCGTCTCAGAAATAGTGTCTGTCTTTAATCAGCAGCATGGCGTATGTGCCCTTACGGTGATAGAAACATGTGCCCCTAAGGGCCCCCAAGTTTCCAATTGTGTTGAGCACCTCTATGGCACTTAAGGCGACGAGGGCTATTTCCGCATCCCTCTTCAACCTGGACGGGGAAGTCGTGGATAGAATAGAAGTTCCAAATGCCGCCGTGACATTTGGCTCCTCACTTGATAGCTCGTAGAAGACGCACCGGTAGAAGCCTCAGATTTTTGTCCTCCGGGCGGATGAAAATATTCCTGGAGCGTGGCACCTAGTTATTGCTGCAGTTCAGCAGCCTGACGTCATGGTTCCTTAGGTCTGCCACACAGAGGAACCATACGTTGCGGTGCTTGTACGGTGCCAACACAAGGTTTGGGTTATGCTCATTAATGTGCTGCAGCATGTTGGCCACCGTAGTGGAGTCTGGTTCTCCCCACATCAGCCTTCTTGCCAAGGTCAGGGTGGCGTTGTATATTGTCTTCCGACCTGTCCTGCTATCGATATTTTCTATTATCGCATTTTCAAGGACCCTAAACAGTCTTTTGCCGACGACGGCAGGCAAGCAGAACATCCCGCGAAGCGCTCCCCGTCGTACGGAGAAGTAGTCGTCGCTCCAGACGATGTATTCTTCATCTGCCTGCGATCTTAAGACCTTGTTTAGCAGTTTCTAGTCTCTGATCGTCAGGCAGCCGATGGCCCTTTTTTCAAAGTCAGACATTTCAAAGGAGGGTATTTTGGATGGCTCACGGAACCTGTCCGCCATCGAGCATCTTCCTCGGGGGAGGTGTCTTTCATTAGCTGCATAAACGTCTCCCTTTTCTCCCTCTGATTCATCAGAAGAGTCCACCCCGATGTTGATATCTATGTTATCATCTTCAATTTCATCCAGGGGGACTGAGGGATTTTCTTCCTCCAGACCTAGGGAGCTCTCTTGTCCCGCTGGAGCTCTGTCGGTCGACCTTGGTTGTGTCCCCTCCCCGGGCGTTGTGGATCGCTCGCTGGAGGCGGAGGGGGATGTCGATGTCGAGGTGGACGTTGACGAAGAGGGAGGAGAGCCACGGCTAGGGGGTGACGGGGACCTTCTTGGCTGCCTTCGGCGCGGATGGTCGTCACTCCTGTCCAGCATTTCCTCGATCTTGTCGATACGTTGGAGAACTTGCTGAAGCATCGCATTCAAGTCCTCTAGTCCGCCGGGAAGGCGGGCTAGAGTCAGCAGTTCTCGTTCTTGGCTATTCAACCTGTCTTGGAGAGATGCAAGTTTGCGGGTTAGGGAAATACAATTAGCTGAGTTGATGTCTGTTACCTCCCAGAAGTCGTCGAGCTCGTGCCCGAGCATCTTTCTGAGCGACAGAGGAGTTCTGGTGGGTCTCCCTCCTGTCGTCGCGACACCCTGCTCACTTGATGGCCTACCAGATGAGGTAGAGTCTATCTGAATCATTCGCGATGCAGATGCTGCCGAGCTAGGTGACGGCTGTCTTTCAGCTGCTACTGCCTTGCCCTCTCGTCAAGGTGGAGATGGTCGTGGTGTGGGCGGACGCTGCTCCACCTCTACACCACCGGCGATCCCCTCAGTTTCGGCTACAAAAGGAGACTCTGGTGGTGGCGAAGGCGTCAACCATCCATCTTCGAGCTCCATCTGAAGGATTGCGGTGAACACCTCATTACTGGCGTCCGGTTGCGGCCCCTCCTCTTCCTCTTCTGGCAATACAGGAATTTCGGGGGATGCGGTTGTCTCTCCCGTGGAAGCTCCCGTTGTCTCTGTGACTTCCACGGTCACCGGCACTTGTTCAGCCACCACAGTTGTTGTTGTGGTAGTGGCTGGTATAATAGGAGCGACGACGGCTCTATTAGCAGCTATCGTCGGGAACTCTGGAATGGTGGTTTGTTCGGCGTGGTTCGTCGAAGCTTTTCCCCGCCTTGGGTTGAGAGGGATCGATTCTCCTCTCACGGCTGCCCTTTTCTGAATTCTAGTTGTGGCGGCATAGGCTGCGTCTACCACCAAAGCTTCAATCTCTACGGTAGTGAAGACCAGCTTTTCGGCGTCGTAGGCGGCGCATCGAGGGAGCGGGAGTAGTATGTTCGTTCTTGACAATTTGTAGAAGTAGTCCCTTCCCACCTTCTTTATGATGTTGGTCCTCATCAGGTACTTGATGTCGATCAGCTCATCGCCTTGCGTCCTTGAAAGGCTATGCGGCTCCTTAGGGTATCCGAGCCCTGTTGTAATTAAGTTGACGATGCCACCCTTACAATATTCCTTGGTGGCGTCTTTCATCGGGTGCAGTCTGTTCAGCAAGAACCGCCCGAGGTTGATCACTCGACCCTCCATCATATGCCACATGACATGGAGTTCTTCTGTGTAAATGTTGTTGGACTCATTCTTGCTGAATAGCAAGCACGCCACCAATTTGTGCACTATTCTCCAAAAACAGGAGTGCACCGCTACCACCTTTCTTCCCGGCTTGAATGATGATTCGCCGGTTAGCTTGTTCCAGAGCTCCACGGGATTGAACATGTCACCCTCGGTGATTCTCTCACCGTTATCCATTAAATTCTTCTCCTCCTTGCTGGAAGAGAAGATCTTGTTCAGTAGCTTCTCAGAGATGGCGTGCTCCGAGTTGTAAAGGCGAGCCTGGAGTCTATCTGCTCCACTGTATTCTTTCCTTTCTACAACAGAATTCTTCACCCGGCGGAGAGAAGACATTAACTCCTTCGTCAGCCCAGTATAGGAGGAAGATCGGCTAGAGCAGATCTTTCTCAGCCCTACTACAGTGAGGACGCCTTTCAGCCTCTCAAGGATTCCTAGCTCAGCAAATGAAGCTTCGTGGCAGAAACTGCTCGGCATGTACACCTTGGTTGCTATCTCATCATAACGGCGAGCTTGCTCGTCATCTCTTGGCACAAACCTCCCAGGCGAGTATTCCAGAGGTTCTACCACTGCTGTCGGTGTTGGTATTGGAGTTGGAGCCGCCACTTCTCCAACCCTAGTCCTCTTCTCTGCTGTCGATGCCCCAGTTGCTTTTGTATTCGGGCATTTCTACCCGGTAGTGGGTGCTTCAACTGCTGTCTAAGGGTAGATCCTCCTGCCTTGCTCGTCGACACGGACAACGGTTTGCTTGATGTGGGCCATTCTGTTAATTAACAAACAAAATCCTTAGTAAATTAGATGTGTCAATGTTTTGAAGAAGTTAAACTGAATACTCGATAAGGTATGTCCTGATACAGAAATGATCCACACCCCATATCGGGCGATACGAGGTTTTCATCTCGAGCCCGACACGAGATATCGGCAGCGCCCGACACATCGGAAAAACAAGGCGACAAGGTGATAAATATGCGTCTGGTCTGTCGCCCGACAAAAAAACAGGCAAGGCGGTGCAGAGATGGGTGACACAGCTATCGTAAATAAAAGGTATGTTGCGCGACATTCGTGTCGGGTGATACAAGGCTTCTCAGCTCAGGAACCGCAAGACCGATAAGTTACTCGTTTAAAAGGAAAAATCGTGTCGGGCGGCACGGTCTGCCGGGCGATAAGGTCTGTCGGGCTATACCTTGTTGTGTTCTCAACTTCCGTGCGATACGGGAGTAGGGAGGTCTTGCACGACACGGGAGCAAGTGCACAAGGTCTTAGCATGACACGAGAGAGTAAAAACAGTAAGGCAAGCAGCCCGATACGATAAAAACTCAGCCCTTTATATAGCAATCTCACCCTGGGGTGAAACTTGGTAAATCCAAAGCGTGCGTCGGCCGTTGGGGTAACTCGTTCCAGCTGCTCGATACGAGTGCACGCCGCTCAGGCATGCTAACCGACAAGACCCTTGTGATCCCCGAGATTCCACTGCCTTATACAACTTGAAAACATAGCGGTTTAAAAGCGGCTGATGGGTAAAACATCATTGGCCTAAGACTAAGATCCTGGACTCAGATGGTATTACCCATCCCGATCAATGAAACTAAGGCGGTGACCCATAAAATAGAAGAGTCAGTGCATGTGGCGCACGCACTGACTCGGGCCTTATTACAGTCCATAATATTTGTAATGTTTTTCTTGCAGGAAAGTAAAATCATCCTATTCTAGGAATTTAAAAGACAGCTCGGGTTGCCTCCCGAGAAGCGTTGCGTTTTCTGTCTTCATCTGGACGCACTTAGTTTCTTCTTCCTGCATCTTCATCTTTGCCTATGCGGTCACAGACCTGCCTTCTTGGCAGTCTCGGTATTTGATGGGTATCTTCCCTGACGGGTTCTTCACGATCTCGGCCAACTGAGCTAGCTGCTAGTCAATCTGGTGTTGATGCGTCTGCATGTCCGCCAGTTGTACCTGCAATGAGTTCAAAACACCAGAATTTGATAGCGCACTTTGCACCAGTTAATTATTGAGTGTATCTTGCTTCTTAACAAAATCAAATAACTGGCCAATCACGTCTGCTTGTCCCGTGCCCTTGTGTTGTTCTCGGTTCGACCCTTGATACTTTCCCTGCACTTAGAAGTTTCCTTTTGCTGACTGGAACTGGTTGTTCTTGGCGTATTGACCAGGCCCCCCTCTCTTCTCAAAAGCTTGTGTTGGCTTGGACGAGATATGCAGGTGATGAGAGTTTTCAGCTGCATCTTTGTTGTCGTAGTTGAAGTCGGGGTAGTTTGGCCTTTTGAAATTCACGAAAGAGACATTTTCAATCTCCTCGACCTCAGAGTCAGAATCACTAGACGCATCTGGTCGGGTGTAGATGCAACTATCTACCCCATGCCCTCCTTCACCGCAGGTTACGCATTTCATCACTTTTTCGACTGGCTTCTTTCGCTTCCCACCAGATTCCCTCAATTGCTTTTCATCTATAGCTATCCTTTGTATCTATGAGGTAATGGACTCCAGTTCTTTGGACTCGAGAGAGGGCCCATCACCGACCTTTTTAGTCTGTCCTCTGTCGGATCTATCATAATCATCGACGGCTTTCAACTCGGCCATGTTTTTGATGATCATCTCAGATTTGGTTGGCTTTTTCCCTAAGAAGTCACTTCCTGCTGCTGCATTAAGTGACACTCTTTCCTCGGGGGTCAGACCATTGTAGAAGGTGGTGACAAGGAAACCTTTCTTATAATTATGATGAGGGCAATCCCTCTGATACTCTTGGTACCTTTCCTAGGCGTCATGGAGACTCTCATTAGGCTTTTGCATGAAAGAGGTTATCTTCTGTCGGTTTCTCCCAGTCCTTTCTGTGGGGTAGAATTTGTTCATGAATGTGTCAGCCAGTGCTCCCCATCCGTTTAGAGATTGGTGAGGTAACCCAAGATACCATGACAGAGCTTTGTCCTCCAGGGAGAAAATAAAGCCCTTACAGTATATGACCTCTTGGGGGACTCCCCTCATCTTTATGGTATCGCATATATTTTTGAAAGCGTCCAGATGGTGGTACGGGTTGTCATTCTTAGAACTTCCCCTGAAGCTTTTATTCTGGATCATTGATATAACGGACGGTTTGAGCTCAAAATTTACCGCGTTGAAACGGGGGACAATGACGGGGCATCGGGAGTTGTTGGCCTTCGTGGACGCTAACTCCCTCAGTGTTTTCTCTTCTTCCTCTGAGTCGTCGCTGTCACTGGCGTCATGTCTTCGTTCCTGATTGTCGTGATTTCTTCTGTGCCTCCGGTGGTGATGACATCTATCGCGGCGATGGCCTTCCTCAAAATGCTCCATTTTTTGATCTTCGAGGTTATCATCTCCGCCATAGCGATCATTGACTTCTAGTGGAGGCGAATGAGGCTGAGATCGCCCTAGGCGTTCTCCTTCAGACTGGGGTGGCTCGACGCGGGGTGGCATGGTGTCAGTGGTCAGTAGAACAGGTCACCGTTCTTCAGAGTTCCTAGAATGGCACGAGAAATCAAGTTTAGAAAATAGAATTATTTATTTTGTGCAAAGAGTAATGATAATAAAATAACAAAAGAAAAGAGTGTTGTCAAGCTCATTTCTAAGCTTGAGGCACTGGAGTGTAGTTAGTGGATTCGGATTCGTCAACAGTGTTGTTTTGCCTTGTCCCCGGCAACGGCGCCAAAATGTTGACCGGCCTAAATCGTGCGTCCTGAAAATGGAGGCGGATTTGAGGTAGTCGAGCTTTTACATTTATAACCTGAAACCTTCTAGGCCCCCGTAACTTTGTTTACGGGGTCCAAGTAGATAGACGGGGTCGAACACAGGGACAAGGGTGGTAGTGTTGAGAACGCTGAATCGACACACTACACTCCGGAAAGGATAAGAGATGATAAAATTCCAAAAAGGGAACAACAGAACAAGATCGATAAAACAAAATAAAACCCTATCTCCAACTGGAGTTACAAGGAAAACTTAGGTTTTAGGCATTTATCAATTTTTAGGGATTTTCATGCAACGGAAATAGAGAGATAATACTAAAGCTAAACAAGGTACCAAGGAGAAAACTTCGGTAAAACAAGCAGCAGCAGAAACATCCTGTACCCCTCCTCTTAGAGCGGGTACCTCTAACCAAGCATCAACACCCCTCTCGAGGTTGTTGGACTTAAATTAGAGTAGAAAGCTTACTACTACAACTCCGATTCCGGGCACTCTCGTACTCCAGAATTGGACCAAACACTAGAGCCACAACACCTCTCTCAAGGCTATTGTGACGGGAAAACACGATTCGGTAGTTAATTGAAACGCCATCCAACGTGCAAGCTAGAGTTCAGATATTAAACATAGCAATCATCCAACAAGGGTACCAAGCATAATGCAGCAGATAGTTAAACTCTTCTATTTCTATTAACATATAAAAGGGTTGATTACAATGCAGTAGTAAAAGAATTAAATGACTAAAATAAAGATAGATATCGCCTTCTTGATATAGAAGGACGACAGACTACAGTGGACCACCCAGCCCGATACCGGTCAGGATCCTAGCCCGATACAACCGTGTCGGGTGGCACACCCTCTCGGGCGACACGCCGTGACGGGCGGATTGCATCGTGCAAGTACCCTGGCCCGATACGCTCATGTCGGGCAGCTCCCTCTCGGGTGGCACGGCGTGACGGGTGAAGCGTATCGGGTTCGGTATCGTGTCGGGCTAGCTACTGTATCTAGTGTCGGTCACATAAGTCGGAGATCTGTGTCGGCCGATGTCGGCCCGCAGTGTCGCCCGGGATGATACTAAGTGAGCCATTCACCTCCCTCTTGGGATGGGGAAGAGCTCACCTAGGATCGCCCGGCACAGCACTGAGGCACAATACACTCGCTCTCGCAGCTTCCTTCGAAGATTTACTCAGGGTTCCGACCTATTCCGACCTGTCTTTTCGACTTCCTGTAGCTGTTATTTATAGGCAGTGGTTGGGGGAAGTTATGGTGCTTGAAGCGCCACGTGTCCTCCCTATTCGTGGGTCAATGGACGACCGATACTGGTATCGCCCGGCACAAGGTGTCGGTTGTCGGTCATGTGACGGGCGGCGTCTGCTGGTGGGTGGCCTGTGTCGCGCGGCAAGCTTGATTTGTCATGGCGAGCTCGGCTCTCTGTCGGGTAAGAGATGTGTCTCCCGTCAGTTTCTTCTTCCGCGGCGTCCCCATGTCGGGCGGCGATCGTATCGGGCATTTGGAAAGCCGATGTAGGTGGAGCTTATTCGTGGGCCGGGACGGCCTTATTGATGACAAAATGGGTCAAAATTGTAGGAAAACTTTGCAAAAGTTGGAAATATTGGATTAAGAGCGTCGTTTGGCCAATTATTGCGAAAGTACATATAAAAGAGAGGAAAACAGTTAAAAAGGGTAGTTTTGATAACAGAAAAACAGTCTGAAACATCACAAAATTTGGTGTTATCAAAATCATTGGATCATCATCAAACCATGACATGACCTAACCTCAAACGGTCTTGAGGTCATTTGGATGACCTCCAAACGGTCTTGAGATCATTTGACTCAAACCTTTATTGAAATTTTTGAAAATCAATTAGGGTTTGCATCATTGAATTGATCATCAAATTAGCTATTGATTGCATTTCAATTTGATATCTCTGGATCTTCAATTACTCAACCATACTCAACCCTTGACCTCCAAACGGTCTTGGTTGACCTCCAAATGGTCTTGAGACCGTTTGGGTGACCTCCAAACGGTCTTGAGAGCGTTTGGGTTAGTCAACCCAAAGTTTTAAATCAACCAATTGAAATTTCAGCACTTAACCCGATTAGGGTTTTCAATTGGAGGATTGTCCATATTTTGAATTAATCAATTGGATACATTAGATAATCATCCAACATGCACTAGGGTCCTGGCCTCAAATGGTCAACCCATCCAAATGGTTTCAGATTCAAACCTCCAAATAGTTTGCACACTGTTTTGTCTCCAAACGGTTTGGTGAAACCGAATAGACCAAAAATTATGAAACTGTTTGCAACTAAGACTTGTTAAGATGTGTGTTTAAGATGATGTCATCATCATCAAGCTTCAACCCCTCAAATTCCACTACCATTTCCATGGTAGTTTGATCAATTATTCAAAGGAATTGCAAGAGGAACAATTGAACATAATGGATTGAGAATTGAATTCAATAACAATGAATAAGGGTTCAAGTTATATAACCCGCCTCCAATTGAGCGTCAAAGCTTCAAGCTCACGTCAACAATGGTGGATGCAGCTCCTTTCACTATCCCAAGGCTCGTCCTCAAGCTTTGAGTGAAAAGGAATGGTTAGAATTGAAGATGGGATCGAGATAAGAAGAAATCATGCATTGATTTTCGATTTCCACCATGGAATCAAGGTGAAAAGAGGTTAAGAAGCTTACCAACAGGTTGGGGGTAGTCCTCCTATTGCTCCAAGCTCCCTTGATCATTTTTTCAAGCAAGAAGTGAATGTGGTTTTGAAATTACCCTTTCACTCATGGATAAAGGAGCATATATATGAATTTTATTGAAAATTCATTTAAGAGAGAGAAAGTAGGGATTATCTCCTCCATTTCCTTGCCACTTTCCCCGTTCCCTTCCTTAGTTATGAGTCTATCTTCCTTGCCTCTTATTCCTCTCAATTATCCACGATTTAGAGAAAAAAAAATTAAGCACCTTAACTCTTATAATAATAATATCCTAAAGTTAGTGGATAATTCTTTTTCATTTAATAATGTGAGTGAGTTATCCACTTCCTTTAGATATTTTCTGCCTTTGCAAGGCACTTGGTCGTCCATTCTTTTGCAAAATCATCCCTCACCTTTTGGTTGAAGGGCTCTTCAATTAATATATTTATTTTTGCATGAAATTGAAGTAAAGTTCCAATTATGCTTAAATCTTGATTATTTTAATATCAAGATTCTCTCTCCTTCAAAGTGATACAAATGAGATTCCCCTCTCATTTTATTTGCTATACATGATGTCAAGAAACATTAGAGACTATTTTGAAGTGGTAATTTGCATATTGAACCCTGGGTTTTGGGTAAATTGCACATTACACCAAAACTAAGTTTTAATGCACAAACATTGTTCAACAAGCTCTTTCTTGTTATTCAGGCTACCACAAGCCATACCACTGCATCATTTTCATCCTTATGATGCTTCAACACTTGAGGAACATCTTATCATGCAACATTTCCAAGTTAACCCCTCAACTTGGGTAATTTGCACTTTAGTCCAAAACAAGAAAAATAATGTTTCAACATTATTCGAAAAGGACTAAAATAGAAACATAAGTTCATCTTGAACCTTAATTACTTTTCAAGAAATAAGGGAAAGCATATAATTAACTTTATTAAGCAAAACATATAGGGTTAAGGCATAACCCAGGTTAGGGATGTTACAAATCATAAACCCCTAACAAGGATTTTGTCCCCGAAATCCCAGATAAAAGGAGACAGATATTATTCATTCGTTATATCATCAAGTCTCCACATAACATCTCATTGTTATGGAGATACCATAGAACTTTGATCAATACAAAGTTCTTCCATACAAAATTCTCATAGAATCAAACACATAGGACACATACCCCACTGTCCTTTCGTTATTGACTGTGGGATTAATTATGTGTCAGGTAACACTTTTCTTATTTAGATAGAGGTTATTTGTTAATTTAATTTGATAAATTTTTCTTGCAATAATTTTATAATTATTCCTTCAAATAGTTCCTTCTCATCAATGTTATGTTTATGCAAATCATAACATATGATGTGCATACTACATTAGGTAACTGGACTGATTCCACAGTTAACCATTCCAGGTAACCATCATAAAAATAGACTGATATTTCTCAGATATCAGAATTCCTTAACTTGGTATCTAACACACGTGTTGATAGCACATCACATCCTCATCTTCCTTTTTGTTTATAAGTTGATTTATAATTAAATCAAATTCCTCCGTATATCAATTAGAATGTGGTAGAAATATCCATGCCACATCTCCTTCTTGATTAGGCTTCTTTGGATTGTTTCAGAATGATTACTTGATCAGAGTAATAAAAAAGATAACAATCTAGGTATGTCATACTTACCTTGCCTTCAATAAATGAATACCTGGCCAGGGTATTCAAGAACTGAAATTAGGTAGTATGTATTTATTTTATTTTATGTTTTCATCTCTTTAAATTTTAATATACTTAATATCTCAGATTTTTCTCTGAGTTCCTTTTTCATCTCTTCCCTTCCTTAATGAAGAAAGAGAAATTTCAAAACATATAAAAGAATATTAAACTGAACACAAGTTTTCATTCTACTTATCTCTTCCTCATATCCTCAAAGGATTATACAGATGAACTAAACAACAACTCCCTTTCTTATAGTAGGGAACAGAAGATAATTCAAAATAGAAAGTTCTATCTTGACAAGTCTACCTTTTACAAGTTATCTAGTGTCTTGTATGTTGGGTCACCCCATCACTTTCTATTTGTACATTGCCACCTCAGATGTCCTCTCTGTCCACATCTATAGCAGGCTCGGAGCCTTTTAGGTGATTTCTTCTTGGGTGCACTACCTTGTGGTTGAGTCGGTACTACTAAAATCTTTGATTGTTTAGTACCACCAATTTCTTGTTCCTATGACTGTTTAGACTTCCTTTTAAGGTTTGTCTCATTTTCCTTATCATAGACCCTTCTATCCTTCGAATTGACTCCACAAATGTGGCAAACCTCTCTCTACTTTCTAGGGCAGATGTCGGAATAGACATTTCAACATTCAGTCCCTTCTCAAAACGTCGAATCTTTTCCTCCTCAGTAGCAGCCATTTGAGGACAAAATCATAAAAGTTCCATGAACTTAACCTCATATTCACTTATCGACATGGCTCCCTGTCGAATCTTCTCAAATTGTGAGATCTTTTCATCTAAATATGTCCTTGGAAAATACTTATTGATGAATTCTTGACAAAATTCCTCCCAACCAACCTCTTCATCATTCCTTTTTATTTCTTCTATAGCCCAGCAATGTCCAGCACTACCCTTCAAAAGGTACACAGCATGTTTAACTTTGTCAGCATCTGGGATACTAAGGATCTTAAAGGCCTTTTCTAACTCAGTGAGCCATAGATCAGCATCTGTTGGGTCATATGTACCAGCATATTCTATGGCTCATACACGACGTAATCATTCAAAAGTCTTTCCAGATCCATATCCCTCATTGGGAGATGGTGTCCTAGGTGCTGGTGTTGGCATCCGGTCTGTCATATGCATCACTGTAGTCATGAATTGCCTAAAAAGTGAAGAAAAAGTTGGTTTCTCATCATGACTTCATCAACATGGGGATTCTCAGGCACTGTTTCTTCTCTTGCCTGATCCCTGGAACCTTCTACTGGTGCAGCAACATTGCTCTCAGCAATGTATTCCTCATGTCCTCCAGACATCTTTGACTTATATATCTTCTTATACATAAGCAGAAGGCACTATAAGTAAGATACACTGGGTACCCTTAGAACAGACTCGACACCTTAGTCCTATGTCTCTGTAGACTCAGCGAACCTAGAGCTCTGAAACCACTAAATTGTGGCAAAGCATTTAAAACATATGTCATTAACTAAGCGGAAGCGATCACTAACAGCAGATTATTGAAAATCACTAAAAATTAAAACCTTTTTCAAAGAGATCCATTCATATGAAAACTCTTTCAACAAGAACCAATGTATTACATTTACATCCTGGTTCATAAGTACATATCTTGTACCATCTCTTCTCGAGGGTTACAATATCAACTGCCTTGTTAAAAGCTAAACACAAACAGCATAAGAACCTCGAGGCATCAAGCCAAAATCTCAAAACGATTCATTAAAACCACTAACTATTAACTCTGAGGACCTGAGAGTACAGAGACGACACATAGGACTTCTATATACAAGACACGACAGACAGTACACTCAACCTGAGTTGTCACTGCGATCCCTGCTACTACTGAAGTTCTTCCTCTACAAGATGTTCTCAATCTCCTCTGTGCTCATCCACCTAAAAATGGTGGATCCCACGGGGGTGAGACAATTGAAAATTGCCCCAGCGAGAGATATAACTCTCTGCCAGAAACATTATTATTGCAGTTTAATGATATAAAAATGGGCAGAGGATAAGCAGTTTAAAGCATTCTCATCTTTTAAAGCATTGCACTATTTATGATAGAACAATAGATAATCTATTCTCTTAATAAGTTATAGAAACAACATGTATATCATTTATCCATCATATGATACCATCATCTCAAACTTCTCTTGTGACACTCATTATCTTGACATGTCACCCATGAGACATTCTTGTTTCAATTTGTTGGCCTTAGCCAATCTACTTAAACAGGTATGGTATTATATCTACCATGTACTCATATATCATTAATACAAGCATTGGGTTATTACCAATCTTGTGTCATCATTACAGGCATTGAGCCCCTGCCAGGTATTGGACTCTTCCAAACCTGATTACACTGCCAGGCATTGGACACTACCAATCCTGATTTCACAACCAGGCATTGGACTTTAACCAACCCTGATTACACAGCCAGGCATTGAACTTTAACCAACCCTGATTACAGGCATTATACCTCTGCCAGGTATTAGACTTTAACCAACCCTGATTACACAGCCAGGCATTGGACTCTAACCAATCCTGATTACACAGCCAGGCATTGGACTCTAACCAATCTTGATTACACAGCCAAGCATTGGACTCTAACCAATCCTGATTACACAGCCAGGCATTGGACTCTAACCAATCCTGATTACACAGCCAGGCATTGGATTCTAACCAATCCTGATTACACATCCAGGCATTGG
The DNA here is from genome assembly GCA_963693085.1 of Alisma plantago-aquatica. Taxonomy (NCBI): domain Eukaryota; kingdom Viridiplantae; phylum Streptophyta; class Magnoliopsida; order Alismatales; family Alismataceae; genus Alisma; species Alisma plantago-aquatica. The sequence continues at coordinate 640,589,610 of OY856411.1, forward strand.
ACTCTAACCAGTCCTGATTATAGGCTTCATGCCTCTTCCAGGTATTGGACTCTACAAATCCTAATTACATCCCATGTCTATTTACATAGCATTGGGCACCTCATTCTTTTACTAGCATTAAACTTTGGCCATGCCAATCATGCTCAACACATTCTTTATGTAATGCAAGTATTCCTCTTTTCTCCACACATGTATGATCCAGGTTCCATTGTTATAATTGTATCCTTTTGTTATTATTATTATGTTACTAAGTTTCCATTCCTTGGTTTATTATGAACATTATCATCCCTTACAAGAGACTCTTATAATCATCTTGATACCTCTCACTATGCCACAATTGTTCTCATGGCTCATAAGGCCCATAAAGCATCTTGTCACCTCTCACTAGGCAACATCTAATCATATGGCGCACAAGGCCATTAAACATCTTGTCACCTCTCACTAGGCAATAATAACTTATTACCGCATATAATACGATAGTAATACCACTATTCCCTCAATAGGGTTAGGGTTTACTATTCATGTCACATTAGGGTTTGTCATGTCCCATTATGCAATTTAGGGTTAGGGCTTCCCATCTCACATTAATTAGGATTTCATGTTTATCAAATCAACCTTAATATGTTGCTCCACACCTCTAGGAGCATCCATTAACATCTTGAGTATTCAATCATGATTATTACTCTTAACATTTATCATTAAATGATTATCAATATGAGGTATGAGTTCATTTCTCATCCTTATCATGGTATGATTACATCATACTCATTAGTTTGGCTTAACCCATTCTCAAGGTATATTAGCCTATACTTATCAAAGTATATCAAACTCATTACATTTCAGTTTTTCAATTTACATAACACACTTCATGTGTTTCTTATCCAAGTATATTGGATTTGAGGTACATCAAGGTATATCAACCCCGGGAATGCTGAAAGTGATATCTATCATATCTTGATGTATCACTTTCCTCATCACTTCCAACTTTCTTGAGTTATCAACTTATCTTGGATTAAGGTATTTCCCATCTTAATACTTTCATCCACTAACCTATCACCCTTACCATGAAGTGCATAGGTTACACACAAACATGGTCCAACTATCTTCAATGATATGGACTCATTTCAGGTTAAGGCATTGCTTACTATAAGTTTGCCTATAATCAACCATTTGAGATATTTCACCTTTATAAGTCTTTACCCACTATTTTATTATTAGGGTTTTGGTTTGTCATCATATTGCCCAAGATCCAGGCTTCATATATTATAACTCAAAATTAGAGTTTCACATACCTTCACCCTGTATTAGGGCTCCTCATCATACCATTGCATTGGTTTCACATGGCATCACCCTCAATTAGGGATTCACATGGAATCACCCTCAATTAGGGTTTCACATGGAATCACCCTCTATTAGGATTTCACGATCACTTCATCAAAAATCATACCCTGAAATCTTAGTTTATTCATATTGAAGGTGTTTGAGGCTTATCCATTACATGATTATCCTACATGTATGGATTCCTCTCTCTCTCATCCTCTCTAGGATGTTGACAATGTCAAACTTGGATAAATTAGGTCAACCAACCCTTTAATTAAATACATTCAATTAGGGTTGACATAGTATATTGAAATATTGCGTACTTAAGCTTTAGGGATTAACTCATCTAGGGTTACCAATTACTTAGTACCTTAAAGGTACAACCCTAGTGATTATCTTTGAGATAAATCAATAACAACCATAGGGTCGTTTTATCTTTCATCACTTTAGGTTTCCAATTGACTTAATCACATTGAAACATCCAAACGTTCTTGACCATTGATGCTCTAAACGGTTTGAAACTGTTTAAGCAAAACAATAATGAAACCGTATGGACAATTTACACATGAAACCACTTGGGTCTCCAAATGGTTTGAGACTGTTTGGTCTCAAATGGTCTTGTGATCGTTTGATCCCAAACGGTCTTGAAACCATTTGGACTCCAACGGTCTTAAGACCATTTGGTCCAAACTCTCTCAAAACTGAATGGACCAAAAAGATCTTCCATCACTTTATTAATTCAGGTTTTCAATCATTAAACCATCTATAAATTGAACCATTGATTTATTCTTCAATTGAACCATTGAATCACCCTTCAATTGGCACTTCAATTAGGGTTTTGAACCCCAATTTAACTAGGGTTTATAATCAAGAAACCATCAAATAGGGTTTTAAAATCGAGGAACCATCAATGGTTGACATTGTGGAACTAATTCAATTGAAATCATTGGATCATCATCAAACCATGACATGACCTGACCTCAAATGGTGTTGAGGTCATTTTGATGACCTCCAAACGGTCTTGAGACTGTTTGACTCAAACCTTTTTTGAAATTTGTGAAAATCAATTAGGGTTTGCATCATTGAATTGATCATCAAATTAGCTATTGATTTCATTTCAATTTGATATCTCTGGATCTTCAATTACTCAATCACACTCAACCCTAGACCTCCAAATGGTCTTGAGACCATTTGGGTGACCTCCAAACAGTCTTGAGACCGTTTGGGTTAGTCAACCCAAAGTTTTAAATCAACCAATTGAAATTTCTCCACTTAACCCGATTAGGGTTTCTAATTGGAGGATTGTCCATATTTTGAATTAATCAATTGGATCCATTAGATCATCATCCAACATGTACTAGGGTCCTGACCTCAAATGGTCAACCCATCCAATGGTTTGGGATTCAAACCTCCAACGGTTTGCAAATCGTTTGGTCTCCAAACGATTTGGTGAAACCGAATGGACCAAAAATTATGAAACCGTTTGCAACTAAGACTTGTTAAGATGTGTGTTTAAGATGATGTCATCATTATCAAGCTTCAACCCCTCGAATGCTACTGCCATTTACATGGTAGTTTCATCAATTATTCAAAGGAATTGCAAGAGGAACAATTGAACATAATGTATTGAGAACTGAATTCAATAACAATGAATAAGGGTTCAAGTTATACAACCCGCCTCCAATTGAGCTTCAAAGTTTCAAGCTCACGTCAACAATCATGGATGAAACTCCTTTCACTATCCCAAGGCTCGTCCTCAAGCTTTGAGTGAAAAGGAATGGTTAGAATTGAAGATGGGATCAAGATAAGAAGAAATCATGCATTGATTTTTTATTCACACCATGGAATCAAGGTGAAAAGAGGTCAAGAAGCTTACCAATAGGTGGGGGGTCGTCCTCCTGTTGTTTCAAGCTCCCTTGATCATTTTTGCAAGCAAGAATTGAAAGTGGTTTCGAAATTACCCTTTCACTCATGGATAAAGGAGCATATATATAAATTTTATTGAAAATTCATTTAAGAGAGAGAAAGTAGGGATTATCTCATCCATTTCCTTGCCACTTTCCCCCTTCCCTTCCTTAGTTACGGGGCTATCTTCCTTGCCTCTTATTCCTCTCAATTATACATGATTTAAATAAAAACAAATTAAGCCCCTTAACTATTATAATAATAATATCCTAAAGTTAGTGGATAATTCTTTTTCTTTTAATAATGTGAGTGAGTTATCCACTTCCTTTAGATATTTTCGTGCCTTTGCAAGGCACTTGGTCGTCCATTCTTTTGCAAAATCATCCCTCACCTTTTGGTTGAAGGGCTTTTCAATTAATATATTTATTTTTGCATTAAATTGAAGTAAAGTTCCAATTATGCTTAAATCTTAATTATTTTAATATCAAGATTCTCTCTCCTTCAAAGTGATACAAATGAGACGCCCCTATAATTTTCTTTTCCCTACATGATGCCAAGAAACATTAGGGACTATTTTGAAGTAGTAATTTGCATATTGAACACTAGGTTTTGGGTAAATTGCACATTACACCAAAACTAGGTTTTAATGCACAAACATTGTTCAACAAGCTCTTTCTTTTTATTCAGGCTACCACAAGCCATGCCACTGCATCATTTTCATCCTTATGATGCTTCAACACTTGAGGAACATCTTATCATGCAAAATTTGCAAGTTAACCCCTCAACTTGGCTAATTTTCACTTTAGTCCAAAATAAGCAAAATAATGTTTCAACATTATTCGAAAAGGACTAAAATTGAAACATAAGTTCCTCTTGAACCTTAATTACTTTTCAAGAAATAAGAGCAAGCATATAATTAACTTTATTAAGCAAAACATCTAGGGTTAAGGCATAACCCAGGTCAGGGATGTTACAAATCATAAACCCCTAACAAGGATTTCGTCCCCAAAATCCCTAGATAAAAGAAGATAGATATTATTCGTTATATCATCAAGTCTCCACATAACATCTCATTGTTATGGAGATACCATAGAACTTTGATCAATACAAAGTTCTTCCACAAAAAATTATCATAGAATCAAACACATAGTACACATACCCCACTGTCCTTTCGTTATTGACTGTGGGGTTAATTATGTGTCAGGTAACACTTTTCTTATTTAGATAGAGGTTATTTGTTAATTTAATTTGATAAATTTTTCTTGCAATAATTTTATAATTATTCCTTCAAATAGTTCCTTCTCATCAATGTTATGTTTATGCAAATCATAACATATGATGTGCATACTACATTAGGTAACTGGACTGATTCCACAGTTAACCATTCCAGGTAACCATCATAAAAATAGACTGATATTTCTCAGATATCAGAATTCCTTAACTTGGTATCTAACACATGTGTTGATAGCACATCACATCCTCATCTTCCTTTTTGTTTATAAGTTGATTTATAATTAAATCAAATTCCTCCGTATATCAATTAGAATGTGGTAGAAATATCCATGCCACATCTCCTTCTTGATTAGGCTTCTTTGGATTGTTTCAGAATGATTACTTGATCAGAGTAATAAAAAAGATAACAATCTAGGTATGTCATACTTACCTTGCCTTCAATAAATGAATACCTGGCCAGGGTATTCAAGAACTGAAATTAGGTAGTATGTATTTATTTTATTTTATGTTTTCATCTCTTTAAATTTTAATATACTTAATATCTTAGATTTTTCTCTGAGTTCCTTTTTCATATCTTCCCTTCCTTAATGAAGAAAGAGAAATTTCAAAACATATAAAAGAATATTAAACTGAACACAAGTTTTCATTCTACTTATCTCTTCCTCATATCCTCAAAGGATTATACAGATGAACTAAACAACAACTACCTTTCTTATAGTAGGGAACAGAAGATAATTCAAAATAGAAAGTTCTATCTTGACAAGTCTACCTTTTACAAGTTATCTAGTTTCTTGTATGTTGTGTAACCCCATCACTTTCTATTTGGACATTGCCACCTCAGATGTCCTCTCTGTCCACATCTATAGTAGGCTTGGAGCCTTTTAGGTGATTGCTTCTTGGGTGCACTACCTTGTGGTTGAGTCGGTACTACTGAAATCTTTGATTGTTTAGTACCACCAATTTCTTGTTCCTGTGACTATTTAGACTTCCTTTTAAGGTCTGTCTCATGTTTCCTTGTCATAGACCCTTCTATCCTTCGAATTGACTCCACAAATGTGGCAAACCTCTCTCTACTTTCTAGGGCAGATGTCGGAATAGACATTTCAGCATTCAGTCCCTTCTCCAAACGTCGAATCTTTTCCTCCTCAGTAGCAGCCATTTGAGGACAAAATCATAAAAGTTCCATGAACTTAACCTCATATTCACTTATTGACATGGCTCCTTGTCGAATCTTCTCAAACTGTGAGATCTTTTCATCTAAATATGTACTTGGAAAATACTTATTGACGAATTCTTGATGAAATTCCTCCCAACCAACCTCTTCATCATTCCTTTTTATTTCTTCTATAGCCCAGCAATGTCCAGCACTACCCTTCAAAAGGTACACAACATGTTTAACTTTGTCTGCATCTGGTAGGGGTGTAAACGGTGCGGGTATGGTGCGGGTCTGGCCATACCCATACCCATACCCATCTAATTTAGCAGGTCCGGTTCTGGTTCTAGACCCGCATAATACAAAACCTGGACCCGCACCATACCCGTACCCGCAATAATAGCGGGTATGCGGGTAAGCGGTTCTATAAAACATCATATTGTTTATGTAAGAGAAATGAATATGTTATATATATTTAACACAACAAGTTTTTGTTATCATATAGTATATTAACATGTAATAGTTATATTAGACAATGCTATATTCTATACAATAAAATTAATTGAGTAATTGTTTACATATTTGTAGTCATGATCATAACATTTAATTTATGTAGAAAGTAATGTAGATTAGTAGACATTTTGATTTTAAGTTTACATATGATGTTCGTTATTGTAACTAGAATAGTTAATTCTTAGTTATATGACTAGTCTCAACCTTAGAGTAGGATATAATCTCAATAATTATATTAATTAGACTAGTAAAGTATGATATATATACAACATATTATTTTAGTAGTTACTTATGTATATCGAGTACATGGGTCTAGCGGGTCTGGGTCCAAGCATACCCATTATTGGACCCGTTTATATGCGGGTCCAAGGGCATACGGGTCTAAGGGTATGCGGGTCTAAAAAATTAGACCTGTGATGGGTTTTTTAAGGGTCCAGATTTGTGGGTCCGCGGGTCTACCTGTACCCATTTACAACCCTACTAAGGATCTTAAAGGCCTTTTCTAACTCAGTGATCCAGAGATCAGCATTTGTTGGGTCAGATGTACCAGCAATTTCTATGGCTCGTACACGACATAATCGTTCAAAAGTCTTTCCAGATCCATATCCCTCATTGGGAGATGGTGCCCTAGGTGCTGGTGCTGTCATCCGGTCTGTCATATGCTTCACTGTAGTCATGAATTTCCCAAAAAGTTTAGAAAAAGTTGGTTTTCTCATCATGACTTCATCAACATGGGGATTCTCAGGCACTATTTTTCTCTTGCCTGATCCCTGGAACCTTCTACTGGTGCAGCAACATTGCTCTCAGCAACGTATTCCTCATGTCCTCCAGACAGCTTTGACTTATATATCTTCTTATACATAAGCAGAAGGCACTATAAGTAAGATACACCGGGTACCCTTAGAACAGACTCGACACCTTAGTCCTATGTCTCTGTAGACTCAGTGAACCTAGACCTCTGATACCACTAAATTGTGGCGAAGCATTTAAAACATATGTCATTAACTAAGTGGAAGCGATCACTAACAGTGGATTATTGAAAATCACTAAAAATTAAAACCTTTTTCAAAGAGATCCATTCATATTAAAACTCTTTCAACAAGAACCAATGTATTACATTTACATCCTGGTTCATAAGTACATATCTTGTACCATCTCTTCTCGAGGGTTACAATATCAACTGCCTTGTTAAAACCTAAACACAGACAGCATAAGAACCTCAAGGCATCAAGCCAAAATCTCAAAATGATTCATTAAAAGCATTAACTATTAACTCTGAGGACCTGAGAGTACAGAGACGACACATAGGACTTCTATCTACAAGACACGACAGACAGTACACTCAACCTGAGATGTCATTGTTGTCCCTGCTACTGCTGAAGTTCATCCTCTGCAAGATGTTCTCAATCTCCTCTGTGCTCGTCCACCTAAAAATGTTGGATCCCACGGGGGTGAGACAATTGAAAATTGCCCAAGCGAGAGATATAACTCTCCGCCAGAAACATTATTATTATAGTTTAATGATATAAAATTGGGCAGAGGATAAGCAGTTTAAAGCATTCTCATCTTTTAAAGCATTGCAACTATTTATGATAGAACAATAGATCATCTATTCTCTTAATAAGGAATAGGAACAACATGTATATCATTTATCCATCATATGATACCATCATGTCAAACTTCTCTTGTGACACTCATTATCTTGACATCTCACCCATGAGTAATTCTTGTTTCAATCTGTTGGCCTAAGCCAATCTACTTAAACATATATGGGATTATATCTACCATGTACTCATATATCATTAATACAGGAATTGGGTTATTACCAATCATGTATCATCATTTCAGGCATTGAGCCTCTGCCAGGTATTGGACTCTTCCAAACCTGATTACACTGCCAGGCATTGGACACTACCAATCCTGATTTCACAGCCAGGCATTGGACTTTAACCAACCCTGATTACACAGCCAGGCATTGGACTTTAACCAACCCTGATTACAGACATTATACCTCTGCCAGGTATTGGACTTTAACCAACCCTGATTACACAGCCAGGCATTGGACTCTAACCAATCCTGATTACACAGCCAGGCATTGGACTCAAACCAATCTTGATTACACACCCAGGCATTGGACTCTAACCAATCCTGATTACAGAGCCAGGCATTGGAATCTAACCAATCCTGATTACACAGCCAGGCATTGGACTCTAACCAATCCTGATTACACAGCCAGGCATTGGATTCTAACAAATCTTGATTACACAGCCAGGCATTAGACTCTAACCAATCCTGATTACAGGCTTCATGCCTCTTCCAGGTATTGGACTCTACCAATCCTGATTACATCCCATGTCTATTTACATAGCACTGGGCACCTCATTCTTTTACTAGCATTAAACTTTGGTCATGCCAATCATGCTCAACACATTCTTTGTGTAATACAAGTATTCCTCTTTTCTCCACACATGTATGATCTAGGTTCCATTATTATAATTGTATCCTTTTGTTATTATTATTATGTTACTAAGTTTCCATTCCTTGGTTTATTATGAACATTATCATCCCTTACAAGAGACTCTTATAATCATCTTGATACATCTCACTATGCCACAATTGTTCTCATGGCTCATAAGGCCCATAAAGCATCTTGTCACCTCTCACTAGGAAACATCTAATCATATGGTACACAAGGCCATTAAACATCTTGTCACCTCTCACTAGGAAACAATAACTTATTACCTCATATAATACGATAGTAATACCACTATTCCCTCAATAGGGTTAGGGTTTACTATTCATGTCACATTAGGGTTTCTCATGTTCCATTACCAAATTTAGGGTTAGGGCTTCCCATCTCACATTAATTAGGATTTCATGTTTATCAAATCAACCTTAATATGTTGTTCCACACCTCTAGGAGCATCCATTAACATCTCGAGTATTCAATCATGATTATTACTCTTAACATTTATCATTAAATGATTATCAATACAAGGTATGAGTTCATTTCTCATACTTATCATGGAATGATTACATCATACTCATTAGTTTGGCTTAACCCCATTCTCAAGGTATATTAGCCTATACTTATCAAAGTATATCAAACTCATTACATTTCATTGTAACAATTTATATAAAACACTTCATGTGTTTCTTATCCAAGTATATTGGATTTGAGGTACATCAAGGTATATCAACCCCGGGAATTCTAAAAGTGATATCTATCATATCTTGATGTATCACTTTCCTCATCACTTCCAACTTTCTTGAGTTATCAACTTATCTTGGATTAAGGTATTTCCCATCTTAATACTTTCATCCACTAACCTATCAATCTTACCATGAAGTGCATAGGTTACACACAAGAATGGTCCAACTATCTTCAATGATATGGACTCATTTCAGGTTAAGGCATTGCTTACTATAAGGTTGCCTATAATCAACCATTTGAGATATTTCACCTTTATAAGGCTTTACTCACTATTTTATTATTAGGGTTCTAGTTTGTCATCATATTGCCCAAGATCGGGGCTTCATATATTATAACTCAAAATTAGAGTTTCACATACCTTCACCCTGTATTAGGGCTCCTCATCATACCATTGCATAGGGTTTCATATGGCATCACCCTCAATTAGGGATTCACATGGCATCACCCTCAATTAGGGTTTCACATGGAATCACCCTCAATTAGGGTTTCACATGGAATCACCCTCAATTAGGGTTTCATGATCACTTCATCAAAGATCATACCCTGAAATCTTAGTTTATTCATATTGAAGGTGTTTGAGGCTTATCCATTACATGATTATCCTACATGTATGGATTCCTCTCTCTCTCTCATCCTCTCTAGGATGTTTACTATGTCAAACTTGGATAAATTAGGTCAACCAACCCTTTAATTAAATACATTCAATTAGGGTTGACATAGTATATTGAAATATTGCTTACTTAAGCTTCAGGGATTAACTCATCTAGGGTTACCAATTACTTAGTACCTTAAAGGTACAACCCTAGTGATTATATTTGACATAAATTAGTAAAAACCATAGGGTCATTTTATCTTTCATCACTTTAGGTTTCTAATTGACTTAATCACATTGAAACCGTTCTTGACCATTGATGCTCTAAACGGTTTGAAACTGTTTAAGCAAAACAATAATGAAATTGTATGGACAATTTACACATGAAACCACTTGGGTCTACAAATGGTTTGAGACCGTTTGGACTCAAATGGTCTTAAGACCGTTTGGACTCAAATGGTCTTAAGACCGTTTGGTCCAAACTCTCTCAAACCCGAATGGACCAAAAAGGTCTTCCATCACTTTATTAATTCAGGTTTTCAATCATTAAACCATCTATCAATTGAACCATTGATTTACTCTTCAATTGAACCATTGAATCATCCTTCAATTGGACCTTCAATTAGGTTTTTGAACTCCAATTGAACTAGGGTTTATAATCAAGAAACCATCAAATAGGGTTTTAAAATCGAGGAACCATCGATGGTTGACCTTGAGGAACTAATTCAATTGAAATCATTGGATCATCATCAAACCATGACATGACCTGACCTCAAACGGTCTTGAGGTCATTTGCAAGACCTCCAAACGGTCTTGAGACCGTTTGACTCAAACCTTTCTTGAAATTTGTGAAAATCAATTAGGGTTTGCATCATTGAATTGATCATCAAATTAGCTATTGATTGCATTTCAATTTGATATCTCTGGATCTTCAATTTCTCAACCATACTCAACCCTAGACCTCACTCAAACGGTCTCAAGACTGTTTGGTGGTCAACCCAAAGTTTTAAATCAACCAATTGAAATTTCAGCACTTAACCCGATTAGGGTTTCCAATTGGAGGATTGTACATATTTTGAATTAATCAATTGGATCCATTAGATCATCATCCAACATATACTAGGGTCCTGACCTCAAATGGTCAACCCATCCAAACGGTTTGGTATTCAAACCTCCAACGGTTTGCAAACCGTTTGGTCTCCAAATGGTTTGGTGAAACTGGATGGACCAAATGTTATGAAACCGTTTGCAACTAAGACTTGTTAAGATGTGTGTTTAAGATGATGTCATCATCATCAAGCTTCAACCCCTCGAATTCTACTGCCATTTCCATGGTAGTTTCATCAATTATTCAAAGGAATTGCAAGAGGAACAATTGAACATAATGGATTGAGAACTGAATTCAATAACAATGAATAAGGGTTCAAGTTATATAACCCGCCTCCAATTGAGCTTCAAAGCTTCAAGCTCACGTCAAAAATGGTGGATGCAACTCCTTTCACTATCCCAAGGCTCATCCTCAAGCTTTGAGTGAAAAGGAATTGTTAGAATTGAAGATGGGATCGAGATAAGAAGAAATCATGCATTGATATTCAATTTCCACCATGGAATCAAGGTGAAAAGAGGTCAAGAAGCTTACCAACATGTTGGGGGTCGTCCTCCTATTTCTCTAAGCTCCCTTGATCATTTTTGCAAGCAATAAGTGAAAGTGGTTTCGAAATTACCCTTTCACTCATGGATAAAGGAGCATATATATGAATTTTATTGAAAATTCATTTAAGAGAGAGAAAGTAGGAATTATCTCCTCCATTTCCTTGCCACTTTCCCCCTTCCCTTCCTTAGTTATGAGTCTATCTTCCTTGCCTCTTATTCCTTTCAATTATCCATGATTTAGAGAAAAACAAATTAAGCACCTTAACTCTTATAATAATAATATCCTAAAGTTAGTGGATAGTTCTTTTTCTTTTAATAATGTGAGTGAGTTATCCACTTCCTTTAGATATTTTCGTGCCTTTGCAAGGCACTTGGTCGTCCATTCTTTTGCAAAATCATCCCTCACCTTTTGGTTTGAAGGTCTCTTCAATTATAATATTTATTTTTGCATTAAATTGAAGTAAAGTTCCAATTATGCTTAAATCTTGATTATTTTAATATCAAGATTCTCTCTCCTTCAAAGTGATACAAATGAGACGCCCCTCTCATTTTCTTTGCTCTACATGATGCCAAGAAACATTAGGGACTATTTTGAAGTGATAATTTGCATATTGAACCCTGGGTTTTGGGTAAATTGCGCATTACACAAAAACTAGGTTTTAATGCACAAACATTATTCAACAAGCTCTTTCTCATTATTCTGTCTACCACAAGCCATACCACTGCATCATTTTCATCCTTATGATGCTTCAACACTTGAGGAACATCTTATCATGAAACATTTGCAAGTTAACCCCTCATCTTGGGTAATTTACACTTTAGTCCAAAACAAGCAAAACAATGTTTCAACATTATTCGAAAAGGACTAAAATTGAAACATAAGTTCCTCTTGAACCTTAATTACTTTTCAAGAAATAAGAGCAAGCATATAATTAACTTTATTAAGAAAAACATCTAGGGTTAAGGCATAACCCAGGTCAGGGATGTTACATAAAACCTCATAGAAAACTAAGAATCATGGATCACAAGATCCTTAGCAATCGGAAAAACCAAACCTCATCAGTCAAATACATCACAAGGTCAACCATTCACTTAGGAAATCTAAGCAAACCCTAATTCTCAACTGATGGTATCACTCAAACCAAGGTGTGATAAGGAGCCACAAAGAACTTCTCTCTATAACATGGTGTCAAAAACATGTGAGGAACAACAATCATATGAAAAATTGCAAAAAAAACCCTTAGATATGGGTAAATTACAATGAGGTCCAAAACAAGCACATATATGCATAACTAGCTCAATTGGCATCCAAACTAGACCAAACATGAAACATAAGCCTATCACATGTTATCAAAACACATCATGAGGTTAGATTAAGGTTTTAAGCATCTAATTATTCTAGGAAAGAAAGATCAACTAAAAATTCTGGTCAAGGGTCTTACAACCATAAACCCCTAACAAGGATTTCACCCCTGAAATCCTACAAAAGCAAAGATGGGTACTTCCTACGCATCTCATCCTCTAACTCCCATGTGGCTTCCTCCAAACCAAAGTGATGCCACAAAACCTTACTAAAACTATATCCTTCTTCTTCAACTTCTTCACTCTCCTATCCAGGATGAATATAAGACCCTCAACATATGACACATCCCCATCCAGCTCAACCTCCATCGGTTGTAACACCAACTATGTATTTAGGTGTCACTTCCTCAACATGGAAACATGGAATACAGGGTGCAACCTATGCAACTCAGGCAGTAACTCTGACTTGTCTTCTACCTTCCAAACATGTGCCATAATAGGGTATGGTCCCATAAACTTGGGGGCCAACTTACCTTTCTTACCAAACCTCTGAACAACCTTCTAAGGAGAGACCTTAAGATAGAGACGGTCTCCAACTAGGAATTCCAAAGGCCTACAATGGTTGTCATCATAAGACTTCTATCTATCCTGAGTTGCCTTCAACTGCTACTGTATCACATTGATCTTCTATATAGTCTAATGTACTAGCTCAGGACCCAAAAGTTGATACTCACTTGTCTCATACTAACACAATGGTGAATGGTAACGTCTTCCATACAAGGATTCATATGATGCCATATTTAAACTTCTCTGATAACTGTTGTTATAGGCAAACTCTATCAAACTCATATGTATGTCCCAATTATCAAGAAACTGCATAACACAGACTCACAATAGATCTTCCAATGTATGAATGGTCCTCTATGAATGACCATTTGTATGTGGATGGAAATTTGTACTAAATCCTCAACTATGTCCTCAACGCTATATGAAGACATTCCCAAAAATGACTGGTAAACTGAGGACCTCTGTCAGATACTATGGTAACTAGGATGCCATGCAGACGAACTATGTCATTGACATATAATTGTGCCAACTTCAGTGTTGTATACATCGTCTTGACTGGCAAGAAGTGAGTTGATTTAGTCAATCTTTCAACTATCACCCAAATGGAATTATGACCTTTATCTATTCTAGGAAGATCAACCACAAGTTCATAGTGATATGATTCCATTTCCACTACAGTATTAGCAAAGTTTGTAATGTCCTTGCATGCTTCTGATGCTCTTCCTTGGCCTACTGACAAAGTGGACACCTAGAAACAAGCTCAGCCACACCATTCTTCAAATTAGGCCACCAAAATAGGTCCTTCAAGTTGTAATACATCTTGGTACTATCATGCTGCATTGCATACACTGAGGACTGAGCTTCCACAAGTACCATCTTCCTCAGACTATCAATATCTAGAACCATTGTCCTTTTATGGAAACATATTGTCACATCATCCATCTCATGGAAACCATCACACTTCTTGTTGCCAAACTCTACCATGGTATTATGTATCATGGTATCTTTCCGTTGTGCATCTTTGATCTGCTACATTAATGTCGACTTCACATGTAACTATGCTAGTAAGCATGCCAATAGGGAAACTTCATGTTGTACATTCATCTAGCAAAATGACACCAACATGACACGCTAGGGCACACCAAAGCATGTAGTTATTCCTTGTCTGTAGATGATGACAAAGATGAATTCCTGCTCAAAGAATCATCCATGATGTTTGCCTTCCATGGGTGGTAGTCTATTGTGAAATCATAATCCTTTATAAACTCCATCCATCTTCTCTACCACATGTTCAGCTCTTACTTTGAAAAGATATTCCAAAGGTTCTTGTGGTTGGTGAAGATCTGAAACTTCTCTCCATATAGATAGTGCCTCCATATCTTCAAGGCATGGACCACAATTACAAGCTCTAGATCATGCGTCAGGTAGTTATCATCGTGTTTATTAAGTTGTCGCAAAGCAAAAGAAATCACATTCTTGTCCTGCATCAGCACGCATCCCAAACTATTCTTCAACGCATCACAGAAGACGATATAGACCTTCCCTTGCTCTGGCAGAACTAAGACTAGAGCATTAGTGAACTTTTCCTTTAACAACTGGAAATAACACTAACATTTATCATCCTAGATTAAAGGAACAACTTTCCTTGTTAACTTGGTTAGGTGTAACGGCACAACACTGAAGTTCTTTATGAACCTCATGTGGTAGCCTACCAAGCTTAGGTAACTTCAAACTTTTATCAGTGTCTTGGGTTATTCCCACTCCAAAATTGACTCAACCTTCTTGGGTTCAACATAAACACCTTTAGTAGATATGATGTGGCCTTGAAAAGATACCTCTAACAATCACAACTCTCACTTGTTGAACTTGGCATACAACTTATGTTGTCCCAGAACATCAACGTTATGCATAGATGAATGCTTTTTACTATCTCTAGAGTATATCAAGATGTCATCGATAAACACTACCACAAATTGATCCAGATATGGCTTGAACGCTCTGTTCATCAAGTCCATGAAATTTTTTGGCACAATGGTTAGCTCAAATGGCATAACCATATATATATATATATATATATATATATATATATATATATATATATATATATATATATATATATATATATATATATATATATATATATATATGTGTGTGTGTGTGTGTGTGTGTGTGTGTGTGTGTGTGTGTGTGTGTGTGTGTGTGTGTGTGTGTGTGTGTGTGTGTGTGTGTGTGTGTGTGTATGTATCAGAATCAGGTAAATATATTCTGACGTTCCCCCTAAAAAATATTAGGGGGTCAAGATTACATATAGGCCCAACGGCATACACCCAAAAACAAAGTACAACTCACACATCTAGACAATACGTAGTCTATGTCTAATGCATTTACAAATTTTTACAGCAATGCTGGTGGCATTCGTAGATTTCCCTTGATGTCTTCTAGCATTTCTCTCCCCCCAAATATGGTAGCATAGACCAGCAAAAAGTAGGTTCTTCTTCACATCTTTCCCGCATTTGTCCAACATCCTTCCAGTATCCGTAGTGAGTAGAATTTGAAGGCTGAAATCTTTGCATAAGTGCTCCCATACCTCCTTAGTGAACTTGCATTCCCCAACAAGATGGTTATGGCTCTCATCCACCTCCCCACATAGCAAGCAAGTAGTAGATATATCATAATTCCAGCCTTTAATTCTGTCAAAGGTAGTAAGAATATGGTGCAGAAATTTATATACGCACATGCTCCATTTTGGTATATGTCTATCCATCCATATTTGATCTCCCACAAGATCCTTCACACCTCTAGACCGACACATCTCCCACACACTTATCTTCTTGTTTATGATCTACCATCCTCCATCATTGTTTGTAGCAAACAAGTGTTTTATTTGTGGTCATATCTCTCTCATCACGTTGATAATTCTTAAATAACCTTCTCTTGTTTTTGGGATGAAATCTAGCCCTCTAGGATATCTATCTCTCATCCACTTTCCCCATGTAGAAGTGCCTTCTTGAAAAGTAATAATCCTTCTCATAGATCCCCTTCTAGCAATATCTCTAGGGGTCTTCAAATCCAGCCCTCCTTCATCTGTGGGAAATGCCAGTCTAGAGTACTTCATGGGGTGGTGCTCGCTCCCCCAAAGAAAGTTAGCAATCTTCATTTCAATTCTATCAAGAACAGATAAGGGAACTTCCCCTTGTTGCACCCAAAAAATGAGAAGACCTTCTAAAGAAGCTTTAATCAAGGTCCTGTGTCTCGCCATGGAAGTCTTTTGAGTAGGCCATCTATTAATCATCTCCTCCATTTTATCAATGCAGTCCGTGAAGTCCTTAACATGAAGATTGCCGCCTGTAAGGGAAAATCCTAGATATTTGGTTGGGAAAACACCCCTCTCCACCCCCATAGCCTGTGTGAGTCTATCCTCCATCTAATGGCAGTTTTTTGACAAGAAAATGTGCATCTTTTTTGCATTAGTACACAACCCTATTTGCTTTCCGAACTCCTCCAATAGATTTTTAAGATTTTCCAGATATTGTTGTTTGGCTTCAATGGACACCAAGACATCATCTACAAATATTAAGTACGTCATTACCTTTGTATGTATGTATGTATGTATGTATGTATGTATGTATGTATGTATGTATGTATGTATGTATGTATGTATGTATGTATGTATGTATGTATGTATGTATGTATGTATCTATGTATGTATGTATGTATGTTTGTATGTATGTATGTATGTATGTATGTATGTATGTATGTATGTATGTATGTATGTATCGGAATCAGGTAAATATATTCCGACTTCCCCCTTACAACTATAGGAGGGTCAAGAGTTACATATAGCCCTATGCTCGCTATACAACATGTACGTGATCAACTCACCCGACTAGCTTACATGTAATCTCTTTTTAACATTTTTACAAATTTTTGCAGCAATAGAACTCACACTACTATCTACTCCTCCATGCTTCCGAGTGTTTCTTTCATTCCAAACATAGAAGCATAAGGCAGCAAAAAGAAACATCTTCTTCTCCTCATTGGCGCAACATTTAACCGTCTTTTTTAAGTCCTCGTCCAGTTCTATATGTAGCAAGAATTCTTTGCAAATAGTCCTCCATATGTTCTTCGTGAAGTTGTAGCAACCGAAAAGGTGACTATGGGATTCATCACTTTCCTTGCATAGGTAGCATGTGACAGTAGTGTTGTGATTCCATTCATGAACTTTTTCCAACGTCGCTAGAGCACCATGCAGAATTTTAAACACACATGTAGACCATTTAGGAATTTGCTTACCATTCCATATTCATGCCATAGTGTCATCTTTTGCAGCCCTTGTCTTGGTAATCTCCCACAGATCCATCTTTGGATTAAGCATATACCATTGTCCATCAGGCTTTATACAAAAAAGGTGCTTGACTTGTGGCCAAAGACCCCTCATCATATGAATGGTACGTGAGATGCCTTCTCTGGTGCGGGGCTGAAAATCCACTCCATGTGGATATCTATCTCTCATCCATCTCCCCCAAATAGAACCCCCAGTCTGGTACAAGATAATTCTCTTCAGAGTCCCCCATCTAGTAATGTCTCTTGGAGTTTTTAGTTGCAAGCCTCCCTCATCTTTAGGTAGAGCCAATCTTGAATAGCGCATGGGATGGTACTCACCCGCCCAGATGAAGTTTGAGATTTTCATCTCCATCCTATCAAGCACAGTACCCGGAATCTTGCCCTGTTGCACCCAGAAAATAAGAAGTCCCTTAATAGCTGATCTAATAAGGGTAGCGCGGCCCGCCATGGATGTCTTCTGTGTTGACCATCTGGCTATCATCTCATCCAACTTATCAATGCATTCAGCAAAATATTTGACCTGTAGATTGCCCTCAACAAGAGGAAATCCCAAGTATTTAGTTGGGAACTTACCCAACTCAACACCGATGGCTTCTTGTAGTCTGGCTTCCAACTGGTGAAAGTTCTTTGAGAGATAGAGTTGAGTTTTATTAGCATTAATCCGCAGCCCCGTCCTCATACCAAACTCTCCCAGAAAATTTTTTAGTTCTTTTAGCATATCAACTTTGGCCTCCAGAAAAAGTAAGACATCATCGGCAAAGATAAGATGGCTCATTACCTTCATCCCATGGACCGTATATACTTTGATTAATTTTGCATCTTCGACTACTTTCAGCTTCCTTGTAAAGTATTCCATGATAATGGTGAAAAGGAGTGGGGAAAGGGGGTCACCTTGTCTTAGACCATTTCTGCCTTTGAACATACCAGCCGAAGTACCATTGACGAGCACCGAGAAGCTAGTTGTTCCAACACATTGTTGCATCCAATGTATCCATGTATCAGAGAAGCCCATTTTTTCCATGATCCACCACAGTTTTTCCCATCTCACACTATCGTATGCCTTGGAGATATCAAGCTTTAGACACGCCTTTCTAATCCCTCTCATCACATTGTAATCAGCTAAGAATTCATCAGTAAGAAGGGCACAATCGCTAATGCTTCTACCAGAAATAAAGGCTCCTTGGTTTTCAGATATCAGAAAGGGAAGGACCATCTTCAGTCTTGTTGCTAAGATTTTTGCAATAATTTTATATTGAATAGAGCAGCAAGCAATAGGTCTAAAATCTGCAAGCGATGTTGTTATCTTCTTCTTAGGAATTAGGACCAAGAAAGCATGATTGACTTGTCTAACCATATTACCTCCATCAAGAAACCATCTCACATACCTCAGAAGATCTTCTTTAATAGTTTCGCAAGCCGTCCTATAGAAGAAAGCATTAAATCCGTCTAACCCGGGGGATTTGTTGCAGCCAATTCTCCATAGTGCATCTTTAACTTCTTGCTCGGTGACCTCCCTTGTGAGAATATTATTATGGGTGCTAGAAAGTTTGAATCTCCAATCAATGTCTTCCTCCTCAATAGAATCTTCAAAGTTTTTATTGTATAGCTCACTATAGAATTGAACAACTTGGTCCTCAATATCTTCTTGTTTGTTAACCACTTGCCCTTCTTTGTCAATCAGCTCACATATGATATTAGCGGCCTCTCTTCTTCTAACTGACATGTGATAGAGCTTGGTATTTCTGTCACCATCTTTCAACCACTTCTCTCTACTCCTTTTCCAATAGAATTTCTCCTCGGCTTTCTTTAAATCAGCAAGCATCATTCTTAGTTCACGGTCCTTCTCTATAAACTCCCCATTGAGCGGATCCACCATCAGCAGCTTTCTAACTTCGCTACACTCCCTCTTTGTTGTTGCAATCAGGCTAGGAATGTTTACCTTCTCCTTTGCCCACTTCTTCAGTGTAGTTTTCAGCAGCAATAACCTTTTTGCAAACACAAACATAGGATTTCCATGGATGTGTGTTCCCCATACCTCTTTCAGAATATCATCAAAACCTTCCCAATCAACCCAATAATTTAGGAATCTGAAGGGTCTTCTCTTTTATTTTTTCTCTATGATATGTACAAGGAGTGGAGCATGATCACTAAGCTCAGAGCCACCAGCTTTGACCTGTACACTAGGGAACATTTTCAGTCATTCTTCATTAACCAGGACTCTATCTAGCTTGCTTGCTATCATGTCCTCCAGGTCTTGTTCATTATTCCACGTAAAAATGTCACTTCCTGTCATGGGAAGTTCTGTCATTTCCGCTTTATCAATATCCATGTTAAAGGCATCAATCATCGCACGTAAAGCGAGCATGCCCCCAATCTTCTCACCCTGTAGTCTGACATTATTGAATTCGCCAATAACCATCCACGGAGTCGTCACCTGTGTAGATAGAGTAGTCAGGTCCTGCCACAATTCCACCCTACTTTTTGCATCATTGTGAGCATAGACAGATGTCAAGCACATGTGCAGGCCTGCTGCATTCCTGCAATCTAGAGTGATATGTTGATTTGTCATCATTTTCACTGTCATCTGCCATGCATTAGGCTTCCACGCCACGCACACTCTAGCCAGTTCAGAATAATAGAGGTTGGATACATGTTCCCACCCTTGTGGAAAAAGGTAGCCAGTACTAAGTTTATTTTTCTCCCTGGTCTTCGTTTCTACCAAAGCTGTAATAGAACATCTGCTAGCACCAATCCATTCTCGGATTTCCTTCTTTTTATTCCTGTCACACCCCCCTTTAATGTTCCACATTAGAATGGACATACTAAACATTTTTGTTTGCCCGAGTATGCCTGGGCTGCTCCTTCTTCTTGTTACCTTCTCTCTTCTTTTTTTGGTTCCACCTGTTCAGGTTCTTCTGCATCTGATTCACTGAGTGCATCAAATCTATTATTCGCCTCCAGGATGGTACCAACACCTTGTGTTTTTGGAATCTCGTTCAGACTTTTCCTCCTTGATATGGGAGTAAACTCTCCTTCTTCTCATTGACCTGTAACATGTGGATTATCTTCAGTAGCAATAGGAGGTGGCCGCTCACCCATCTTAACAGATTTAGGTGCAGTGGTGTCCTTGTCTTGCCCTACTTCTATCCTTTGTGCTTGATCATCAATACGAGTGTTTTTTTCCGCAGCAGAAGACTCCTCGTTCAGCCCCATACCAGTAGCGTCGACAGCCACTGGCTTCGTGCCTTTGCGGTTCTTCTCCATCCACTGTAAGGAGCTCGGTCCTTCTATCTTGTGTGCCTTGGCTTCCTTCGCCACTTTGCAAGCTCTGTCCGGGTGGCCAAACGACTTGCACTCGTTGCACTTCGGTGGCTTGTGGTCGTAGAGGATCCGCACCGGGATAGGCTGATGTCCGTGGACGTTCATCCACACCTGTTCCACGATCTCCTCCTCCGCATTGAGTTCCACTAAGACGTGAGCTTCGTCGGACACCAAGGAGTGGTCGTCGATGTGAAGGACTCTCCCTGCTCCCGCCGCAATGGTGTCGGCCGCCCGTCTAGTCCATGCCCGGCCGATCGATCCCAAGGTGACCCACGTAGGAATCGTGGTGAAAGTGTCGCGCCTCAACTCATCGTCGAACCAGTAGTTCTTGGCAACCACCAGTTGCCCATCAAACCATCGTGGTCCAAGGTTGAGAACGGCTTGCTTGTCTGCCGCCGTTGAGAATCGAATCAAGTAGATGCCGGACTCCTTCGATATTAGATCAAAAGTGCCCTTGGGACCCCAGGTCCTCTTAATCCAGGCGAGGAAGTGCGGTTAGAAGGGGCGTTTCCCAATGACGTACGCCATGATTGCATACTCCCACACATCCTTCATCTTCTCAAACTCGTCTGCCGCCAGTTCTACGTGAACCTCTCTGCCTGCCCGTCTTGGCTCCGGGTATTCCTCCTCGGTCATCTTTCCTGGGTTCGGCTCCTTCAGTATCTGCGTCCAGGCCTTCCGTGGCTCCTTGGACTTCGTCCCTCCGATCATGCCTTGGTCCTCCTTCGACTCGTCGCCGTCCAGTTTCTGGCCGCAAGGTTCGGCGCCGCCTTCCGATCTTCTGTCTTTCTCCTGAACCAGGTGCGTGATAGTGGGTTGGGGGTGGTGGCGGGGGTGTGGTGTGGGAAGGGGTGGACGTTAGCGACCGAGGTGGGCACCATGCCCTAGGGTTCTCAGTCATCGGGAATCGCCCAGACGGACCCTGTATGTATGTATGTATGTATGTATGTATGTATGTATGTATGTATGTATGTATGTATGTATGTATGTATGTATGTATGTATGTATGTATGTATGTATGTATGTATGTATGTATGTATGTATGTATGTATGTATGTATGTATGTATGTATGTATGTATGTATGTATATATGAACTCGTAGTGACCATACCTAATCCTGGAAGCATACTTGGGTATGTCATCTTCCTTGATCCTCGGCTGGTGATATCCTGACCTCAAATCTATCTTGGAGAACACTATATCACCTCTCAATTGATGGAATAGATCATCTATCCATTTCAATGGGTACTTGTTCTTGATCATTACCTTGTTCAAATTTCAATTGTCTATGCACAAACTCATAGAACTGTTCTTCTTATTCACAAGCAACACGGGAGCACCCCAAGGGGAAGTGCTCAGCCTGATAAAACCCTTCTATAACAACATCTTTAACTTTTTCTTGTACTCTTGCATCTCATATGGTGCCATCCTATAAGTTGACTACACAGCTGCGCTATAGGTTGTGTTACAGGAAGAAGATTGATGTCAAAATCAAACTCTCTAGGAGGGGGAACACCAGGAAACTTCTCGAGAAAGACATCCTCAAACTCACACACTACAGGCATGTCCTGGATACTAGAACTCCTCATCTTGGTATCCACAACATGTACTGAAAAAGCCTCACACCCCTGTCTGATCAACCTCTCAGTTGTCTAGTTGACACCAAATGTGTTGGAAGAATCTTCCTATCTCTTTGGAAGATTCATGAAACATCTCCATTATGAAATGTAGCCACCTTGGAACCACAATCTAAAACAACCTTGTACTTCTCTAAGGTATTCATCCAAAAGATAACATCGAATCCATGCATTTCAAGTGGCATAAGATCCACTTGAATGTTATATCCTAAGAAAGAAAGGATGCAAGATGAGCACACCTTCCACAACTCAACAAAACCAACAAGAGGGGTTTCTAATAGAAGACTATTAGATCTACTAAAAAATGTAGATAACAACTATTTATCACCTCTCTGGTGATAAAAGAGTGTGTCGCACCCAGGTCAACCAAAACATATACAAAAGAAGATGTAGACAAATCAAAATGAAAAAGTTCCATCTAACATGTCATGACCCGTGGATTGACCACTCCCTATGGATGACTCATAGCGTAGAATTGAATCGTTGCCTGTTGTCATCCACATCCTCTGCTAGCTAGCCCAGAAGATCCTACATGTGATGTCTGACTACCTCCTCTTCCACCACCACTGCTAAACTAATGTTGTTGAGAACCCCGCTAACTTTTCCTTGATTGTTTTATCACTTCCCGATCCTTCATGGGACAAGACCACCTAATATGCCCCACCTGTCCACACTTGTGGCACGTCCTCAAATCATACTTTGTCCTAGGTGGTCCTATCACAGACACAAATGCTTCACTATGTGCTCCTACTGGCAGAAAACTATGGCATCTGCCTTTGCTCGAGGATCACTGTGATGGCACACCTTATCTCTGCTCTGAGAAAATTGACCTCTGTGTTTACTGATCTCCAAGTTTCTCTTCCTCAACAACACAATCCTGACAACACTACTGACGAACACCTAAAAAAATGTGGTGACCCACAAGGTGAGACCCATGTCCCAGTGAGAGATATAACACTCAACCAACAACGATTGTTACAACAGGCATCATTATTAAATAGGAAGAGCAGATTCCACTAAATAAGCAGTTAAATAGACTAAGCAATTACAACATGTTAGGCATATTATTCAAAGCATTCAAATAGGCGTAGCAAGATATATAACTAGAAGGAATGTGAAGAACATGTAAGTCTGTCATCTACTAAACTATATAAGAAACAAGTCAAGGGTTAATATCCAATGTTAAGTGTGTTTAACCCTAAACAAATATACTATACATTTGTGTTACATTTTTTAATAATGCCCTGAGGATTTGAGGTATACCACCCAATTCTAACTGACCA
Organism: Alisma plantago-aquatica; assembly: GCA_963693085.1. Taxonomy (NCBI): domain Eukaryota; kingdom Viridiplantae; phylum Streptophyta; class Magnoliopsida; order Alismatales; family Alismataceae; genus Alisma; species Alisma plantago-aquatica. The sequence goes on from OY856411.1 coordinate 640,613,647, forward strand.
CTGCTAAGTCCAAACTAGTGTCATACAAGATCTATAGGAGAGTCGGATTCCTCAGATCCCATCTGCCCACATTCAATATGAGTCATCCACAACAACATATAAGTCCAGCTACAAAATAGCCTCATCCGTCCTCGGTATATAGTCATGACACTAGAAAACAACCTAGTTTGTCCTTAAAAGGTCACGATACTAGTGAAACCAGGGTATACAAACCCAAACATCCAAGTACAAACACAACTATCCTCAAAATAATCATATACACTGAGACACGACCGCAGTTGTTCTCCTACCGAGGCATGACTGCAACCATCCTCAAAACTTTCAAATCAATATGTCTAGGACACTCATTCACTTGCACCTCATGTACTCAACGGTATATGCTCCAAGTTTCCATCAATAGAATACTCGTTTCACCATCCAACTAGTGCTGATACTAGAATTGATCTATGGCATAGGGAAATTTCTTGAATAGGGTTTCATTTGATTAGTTAAGTTCATTCAGATGATTTAAGGTTGCATCCATCAAGTTACGTACAAACCCTAAAAAGATTCTACAAATATAAGGGTAGATTACAACTTCATAAAATATAAAATGTATAAAATCTAAACTTGTCACAAAATCACATGCACTCTTTCACTACCATACAAGAGTCCACACTCGTCATCATATAATCATGGGATACCAATCCCTTGTCACATCATAAAGAGGATATCACCTCAATTAGATAACAAAGCCATGTCCAAGGTCACAAGACCATTCACATTGTTCCCTATAAGAACATCATTACTTTTCATACCTCATCAAGGTTGATCAACATCACTACACATGTGATACATAAGATGATATAACAATCATTCATTAGCTATGATATTTATACAGCAAACTTAGGGTTACAGCATTAGGATAGAGAAAGTATTCCATTATCATACCAATCATCCAAGAGATCTAAGCATTATCATCATGTTCTTGAATTAGGGTTAAGTTCAACAAGGCAAGCTGAGTTAGGGTTCCAAAATAGCAAACTAAAATAAACCCTAATTATCATCATCTCCAATAATCATGGAAGCAAATTGGTCAATCATCATCAATTTAGATTCAACAAAACATAATGAACACATTGACTAGATAACATATACCACCGCTTAGGATTAATGGTGTCATCGACTGCTGAAAACTAGATTGCACTACCTTGGCGATCACTCAGGTCAAAACATATCACTGACTGATGAAAAATGAAGTAAGGTTGGCGACCATTGAATCTAGGTGTACCACCTTCATCGACCTTTGAAGTTAGACACCTCGTCAAACACAAATATCCAAACTTTGCGACCAAAGAGATCCATGAACTCGTCATTGATTGAAGAGGATTCATCATCATTCATAGAGACCAAACAATGGACAGCAATATCATCAACCGCATAGAAAGACCAACCTTAGAGACCACATTAGGAGATTAAATCTTAGCGACCCACGTGACATAAAAATCTCACCAACTGCATAGATCACATCTTGTGACCATTAAGAGAGAGAGAAGCTCATTGACCACAAGGATCAAATGGGTTGATCATTATCATGAAACCAAAAACTATCAAGGTGTAAATCACAAGAAGAAGATCAAATTGGAAACCCTAATTAACCACCAACATGGGAGAGATAAAAATCATGACTTAGAAAGAGAAAAACCAAAGTTTCCACCAACATGAATGTATCAAGACCTTCATCATCTAAGATAGGTTTTATGTGCCAAGATTAGAGTTCATCTAAGAAAGTATAATACCAAAGAATTAACATGCAAACATAAACCCTAGGTCAAGATATTATCTCTCTACTTGTAACTATGTTTTTAAGGTAGATTATGTGCATTTAAGGTAAGTTTAATCAATAACATTAGATAAAGTTATATAACTATCCTCAAAGAAGATGAAGCAAAATCAATAGTAGGGAAGCTCCAAGAAGAGAGTGGAAACCCTATCTTGATCACCACACTCGGCCAAGCTAAATCCACCACCAAAAGAGAGAAAACCCTATGTTAAAGGAGCAAGAAAAGAAATGATCTTCAAGCTCTAACTCAAGCACTATCGTGGAGAACCATGGATTTGGCCAAGAAGAGAAACAAGAAGAGGGTAGAGAAAAAAATAAAAGATCAAGAGGGAAATCACTTACCAAGACCAAGAAGAAAGCAAATATTACACCAAACAATCACAAGAAGTGTTGCTTCAAACCCTAGCTCAACATGCAAGGAGGGTCGGACACCCTCTCCAAGATTGAGCCCCACCTTAACCACCAAACACAAGCAGACAAGATCCAAGGAGAAGAAGAGAGAAAGAGGGTTCAAAGGGTTTGGTTTCATGTAAGGAGATAGAGTTATATAGAATGGGGTTGAGAGAGAAGGAAGGTTAGGTGTCATGATAACACATGCCATGTGTCCACCAAAACTCATCCATGCAAGCACCACATTGACACATACAACCAAGTGCTAAAACCAAGAAAGACTAGTGACCAAATTGGTCTAGAGAACTGGTGGCCAAATTGGTCCATTGAGCTCAATGATGGAGTTTTGCAACACCACTAAAAATCCTAAGGTGATGAATCCTTAGGTTTAGCCTTGCTAGTACTATGGTAAGAACTCCACCCACGTGTGTTAAGACACGCGGAAGTCTTATCGTAGTATAGTTAAGGGTCGAATCCTCGGGACAACGGTCTTGACGAAGTCAAGATGGAAAACGTTTTAGTTCTACTTAACTACTTAACAGTTGATATTTAGATCGAAAGTTTGATGTTGGTTCTAAAGCTAGATGCGAGGAAAGCAAAGCAAGAAGGTAAAGATTAAAGTTGTAAACAAATGATAAAAACTACTAGGATGTTATCGGGTTTCACACCACTACACATGGATCAAGTCATGCAACATAATAAAACAACCTGCAAAAAAGGGTCAAATCAGTTAGTATCTTGTAGTCCTAGCTTCCTTTCGGATAACTAGCCACGAGAAGTGTGGAGTATTGCAATGCCGGCCATCCCATAACGAATGGTCACATGCCTTGCATTACTCCTTCATGAAATGTGTTCCTCGACCTTACCAAGGTTGCACTTCCATACGTCAACTGATTCCATTTCATAGTATGAAAGTGCAACGATGGGGGTGAGTTTACTCCACTCCTGAAAACACTTCTAGACACCGAAACAGACGTATGGTGACTACATACATCCATAACCAACATTCAATCGACATTTAGATCTAAGGGTATAAACGTAGACAATTCATACCAAAAGACAATATGTAACACAAGTTGATGATCAAGCAACTAGTATTCATTAAGCGATTGAAGTCAAACTGAAAGGAAGAGTATCTTTATTACAAGTTGTTGAATTACATCGCATGAAATGAAAACATGGGTAGCGGGGCTACTCCCCGCACCCTAGTGAAAGAAACTACTCGCTCATGGCAAAGGAGGTGAGAAGAGAGAGAAAGAACGTCATCTCCACGGAGGAGGGAAGGTTGAACCCTTGGTGAAGAGAGCAACGATCTTCGCACTTCGTGGTTGCTTTGATGAAGGATTTTCTCTTCCCACCTTCTTTGTTGAAGAGATGGAAAGAAGAGAGAGAAGGAAGCTTGATGATGAGCACGGATCCCAAAACTAGCAGCCTTGGGGCAGTGGACGGAAGATCAGAATGCTCTGGGTCTGGAGAGGCAGCCTTTGGGCGTCTTGGAATTCGATCCCTTGAAGTGACCTTTGAGGTCCTATTTATAGGCTTCAAGTGGCTTCTCGTGGTCTTGGGATCGTGAGGTTTCTCGCGGTCTTGGGACCGTGAGGCTTGTCGCGGTCTTGGGACCGTGAGGCTTGTCGCGGTCTTGGGACCGTGAGGCTTCTCGCGGTCTTGGGACCGTGAGGCTTCTCGCGGTCTTGGGACCGTGAGGCTTCTCGCGGTCTTGGGACCGTGAGGCTTCTCGCGGTCTTGGGACCGTGAGGCTTCTCGCGGTCTTGGGACCGTGAGTCTTCTCGCGGTCTTGGGACCGTGAGGCTTCTCGCGGTCTTGGGACCGTGAGGCTTCTCGCGGTCTTGGGTCCGTGAGGCTTCTCGCGGTCTTGGGACCGTGAGGCTTCTCGCGGTCTTGGGACCGTGAGGCTTGTCGCGGTCTTGGGACCGTGAGGCTTGTCGCGGTCTTGGGACCGTGAGGCTTGTCGCGGTCTTGGGACCGTGAGGCTTCTCGCGGTCTTGGGACCGTGAGGCTTCTCGCGGTCTTGGGACCGTGAGGAGTCTTTGTGAATTTTTTTGTGTTTTCTGTAATGAAAAAGAGGAAAAGTTATTTACTGCAATAAAGTAAGGAGGTTTAATGATTCTATTTAGTTTATCTAAGAGAAAGTATGGAAAACTAAAGAAAAAGGCTAAAATAAACTACTAAAATAGGAGGTTATCACCCCCCCTAACTTAGAGTCTAGCTTGTCCTCAAGTTAGATAGAGCTGAGACATGAAATGGCGAGGCGATCTTAATTAAGATTTCCATACTCTTGCTTCAATTCTTGACCTGAGTTCCCCAGGGGTCGTATCGAGGCTTATTGCATGCCTTGATCCTTTTGGATTTCGAGAGTTGCTTGGATTTCAGATTTTTCCGTATCTCAAAGTTCGCCTTGGGACCACATTTATTTTGTGCATGTTGTTGACTCTAATCAACTTTATACCTCTCTGAAGACCTATTGGAAGCTAGAGAGGGTATGAGGGTTGGCTAAAGGCTTTGAAGTGTAACTCCCCTTCGAGTGGGGGAGGGGCTGTCTATGCTTTTTAGGATCTCACTACCGGACACGACACATCTGCCTTTATGAGGGCAGCTGGATGTACCAGCCGGGCAAGTCCTTTATTAGCCTTTTCATATACTTGGAACTTTTAGGGTTTCACTATCGGACGCGACACATCTGCCTTTGTGAGGGCAGCGGAATGTGCCGGCCGGGTGAGCCCTTTATTAGTTCTTAATATAGGTCCTTATTCGTGGCACAATTCTCATGATTTTATTCGTCTCTCTGGCTTTTATTCAAAAACTCACAGGCTTGGGTTTTGGGATGAGGATTTATTTTGGGCGGCCAAGCCTCTTTTTTTTTTTTTTTTTTTTTAAGAGAGGAAAGTTGTTCTTAAAGTTTTTCAGAATGCACTTATTTGGTTTGTGGTCCACTTGCAGAGCTTTTTTTTTGACTTGGAAATTGCCTGATTTCCCTCTCATCCTTGAGATCTCGGCTTATTTCTGCCCTGATTTTGACCTGTGGAGAGTCGGATAAAGAATTGGAGCAAAAATATAGAAACCACTAGTGAATGAATTTTGTGGATTCGCCATTTCAAGCCTGTAAGCTAATCTTATTATTTATATGAGGACTGCTTTATCTCTAACTTCGGTAAGGGTGATACTTTTCATTATGAAAGTTATATTTAGAAGTTGTTTTATTGAAAAAGAATACTTGAAAAAAGTCTAAGTACGAAAAGAAAATTTGAAAACGATGTGCGAAAAAGAAAAATGAGTTAGAAGAGTTGGAGAAGAATGGTACCTCGCCCTTGTCCAGTGCACTCCCCCCTAACTTATCATGCACTCTGTCCACAGAGTGTCAAAGGGATAGGATGAGAGGTGCATGGACAAGGGCATTTAGGCGTCAGTTAATCCTGAGCTTGCCCCTGGTGCTTGGAGGAGCTTAGCTGCGAACTGTCCACGCAGGGCATGATAGTCTACGTCAGTCATATCCTCTACTGGTTTCTGAAGAACTAGGATGGTGTACATCCAGTAGAGGACATGGAAGCCGCATTCGTTGGATTGGCGGATTTGTTGGGGACACTTGTGGCAGAAGGAAGGGCGGTGAAAGTGTTCTTTGGCGTAAGCTTTTGTGTGCTGACTAAGGAGATCAATTAATCTTTCAGCACATTCTTTTGCCACTACCTCTGTGGGTGTTTTTGGCGTTACGACGTAAACTTTCTGTCGTGGGTTGTACTGGCTATCGGAACTGTTATAAATTGTAATTGTTCCGTCCGGTAGGTTTGCTGCCAGAAGTAGCCAGTGTTCATGATAGAGGAAGGGTAGCATGATGAATTTCGGCGTTGTGTGTTGTAGATATGAGATTAGCGTTTCAGCTGCGCCGAAGTTCTTTAGCTTTAAAAGATCATCCTTCAGATATGGAGACGCCATGTATGCTGTGGGGTGATCTTGTCCGATAAGAAGCTGATAGGCGGACATAAGGCCAACAGAGAGGGATCCTTTAATTTGTAAAGATTCTCGCAGAGTGTCTGCCATTATAAGAATGTCACCAGACATGAAAACGAGCTCATCATTCGTGGCGAAAAGCTTTGACATAATGAGCCGTAGTTCGTAGCTGGATAGGCCGTTGCAAGCACTGAGATCAAAGTCTGGAAAAGATGGTGTGATGGCAGACAACGGGTTGTTGGCATCCTGGCTTTGCTCGGTAGCGGAAGCCGGTTCTTTTGATTGTGATAACTCTTTTAGAGCTTGGCGGAAGGGTCGCCGCTGTGGTCTCTGGATAGCAGAGAAGAGGTAGCGAGGGACATCATCTGGTGCCATCGTTTGGTCTTTGAAGAACCGTCTGTCGCAGATGAGTTCCATCGCATAACGTCCTCTCAAAGAATGAAAATCTTCGGTGACCAGGGCAGAGAAAGGGATTTCTTGGTTTAGCGCTTGGATGTGGCGAATGGTGCAGAAAGCGCAATCCCCGGATCCATCTGCGGCTTGAACTGGAGGGTTTATAATTTTGAACCAGGGCTGGCGCCAGTCTTGGCGGAGAGATGGGCGTGCAGCCCAAATTAGCTTAAGCAGCCGAAAGGGTATGCATCTTGCTTCGCCGGCTGCTTCACCCACAAAGTTTATCGTGCCGGCGGGTAGCTCGGTGCTGCAGAAGTTATAAACTGTGGCGTCCCGAGCCTCTGTATCGACAATCATGGCTAGCCAATGGTTTAAGATTTGGAATGGCACAGTAAGATAACGTGCTCGCCGTGCTAGCCCGATGCGCAGACGTTCGATGGATTTTTCTTGGATGTCCTTGTATAGGAGGCCCAAGGATAGGGCTGGTGAGGCATTGAAGACAGGCTGCTTCCTTTTGTGACTTCTGTAAATTTCGATACAGTTGGCGAGGAGGACACGGAAGATAGACATTGGCATCGTCGACCCAGGTCGCAGGATTTTGCGAAAATCTTCACGTGTCAGCTTGCGCTTCGTTTTAGTGTTGTGGTAGATAATATCGTCTCCTGCCTTTGTATCGTCCACGATAGTGTTCAGTATAAAGATGTCCTGGGCATCTAAAGTGGAAATGGCCGCCATATCAAGGTCATGCATTTTGTGCGGCAAGGGTGGTGGTGGGGGAAGCTCCTGTGGAGGGGGGGAAGGGTGTACTTCGGGAGCTTCCTCAGAGCCAAAAGTATCATTGTCCGAGTCCGAGGCAGAATCGAGCTCTTCATCAGTATCCAACTGCACTCGTTCTGACTCGTACTCGTCTAGGGGTGAGCTTGCCTTCGTGGTGGGCTCTGAGAGGGGTAAGACAGCTGTTGTAGGAGGGGTGGCGCCAGTTCCGATTATGCATTGGTGGAACTCGGCGAAGGCTGCTTCTTTAGCAGCTTCCCCGATGGATCCCATAGCAGAGTAGTCAAGAAATTGATCCCCATATGATATATGAACATTATCATGGTGTGGGGAGTTGGGATCCTTATCACCGTCATGGTGATCTGTTTGTTGGCTGGGTTCTGCTCTTTGGCTTGGACCCTCCCCAGCATTATCTGGTTTGTCAGCGTCTTCATCTGAGGAGGTACTGTTGGTGGAGTCTGCTGAAGAATCAGAATCGTCATCGTTATCAGCAGCATCGTCATCGTCATTAGTTGTCTTCTTTTGTGCTTTCTTTTTGCACAGACGATGGATGGATTGGAGTTCATCATAAGCCACTTGCACGTGCTCGTGTGTTTCGAGCAGTGCTTCATGGTTTTCTTTAAGATCTAGAAAACGTTGTTCAGCCGAGAGGAGTCTTGCTATGAGATCTGTTGCTTGAGCTCTTAGCTGAATGAGCTCATTATTTGATGACTCCTCCTGGCGGTTATGTAGCTGCGTGAGGGTGGTGCTGATGTCGTCCAGGCGCGTGCTGAAAGCTTGTTGTTGTTGCTGCAGCTCGCGTAGGGTCTCTGGCAGAGGTAAAGTCTGCGCGGAAATCCTATCGACTTGTGTTGCCAACACATCATGCTGGCGTTGTACTCCCTGGATCAACTTGGGCAAGTTGTTGCAGTAGCCGTCGATGTGGTCGACTTGCTTGGCCACTGAAGCTTGACGTTGTTGGATTCCTTGGAGGATGCCTGGCATTGTGCGGTTCTGCTCGCCGATCTGGGCAATTTGCTTAGTTAGACCCTGCACACATGAAAAAATAGAATTTAAAATGTTATTTGGGTCGGTGAGGAGGTTTCGGATGGTGTCAAATTGACGTCCGAATTCCTCACCGACGTTAGTAAAAGGGACCCCAGTGATTGAAGGGTGAGGTGGCTGGGGTTGGGGTGGAATGATAGTGTCATGCGGAAAAGACACAGTTGATGGACCCGCGAATTGCGAGGTGACTGTAGATGGAGTCACTAGTGATGTCGGGGTGGTGGAGAATGGAAAAAATGGTGGCATTCCCGAAGATGGAAGTGGATTCGGAAATGTTGATGGAAAGGCGGTGGATGTGAAGGAGGAGAATTCAGGCATTGTGGTGGAGAATGGGGTGCCCGAAGTAAAGAAGGGTGGAGGTGGTGGAGGGGTGGTGAAGGAAGGTGGAGCGGAGGAAGATTGAAGGGTGGTTGATGGTGGTAGGGTGGTGGATATTGGGGTGGTGGAGGGTGGAGAGGTGGTATGGAGCTCGTCATTTAGACTCATTATAAAAGAGTCTAGAGATGAGGATGTAATATGTTCGTCGGGGAGGGGGGGTTCAGATTCAGGATTAGGTTTCGATGTGGGTGTCCCGGATAGCTCATGAGTTTTGACGAGCCTTCTGGAAGGTCGTTTGACTAGGAGCTTTGCTGTTTTAGTTGCCGGGGCAGTTATACTAAGCTCTGCCTGCCCTGCCTTTGTTTTCTTTTCTCTGGCTTTGAGTGAAGCGATGATTTTGGCGATCTCATCATCTGTGAACAGGAGCTTGTCTTTATCATAGTCCGCAAGCTCAGGAAGTGGCAGCAGGGTTCGTGAAGATTTTGTGGGGCAGAAAGCGTAGTACAGCCTCCCATCCTTATTTTTTAAGATGTGAGAGTTCTTTAGTGTCTGTTCATTGGTAAGAATGTCGCCTTTTATTGGGCTGCATTTGGGTAGAAGTCTATCCATCTTGAGATATTTGATGATGGATGTGATATGACCACCCGTGCAGATTTCTTTCCCGAGGGCGAAGGCTGAGAGCTTGATCAGCATGTGCCGTCCGATGTTGACAGGCAATCCGTTGAGGACTGACCAGAGGACAAAAAGGTCGGATATGGAGATATTGCCCCCTTCGGATCTAGGAAAAAATGCGCCGACTATAATTTTGTGTAGCGTGCGCACTAGGCCAGAGTGAACGTTGGAGGCCTTGCTTGTCCTTGGATCGAAGGTTGGTAACCCCGTTAAAGACTTCCAGAATTTATGCTTGTTGAAACTGGGGTGGTCTGTGCCAGCAGCTTTGGCTTTCTGCAGCTGGTCTTTATTGTCAATGAAAATTTCGTTCAGGAGATTTTCGGTGATGACTACCTCATTGTTGAAGATTCTGGAGGTTATTCTACGGTCACCACCGTCCCTTTCTTTATGCGAGATGTCCACCACTTCTTTGTTGAAGTAAGTGAAGAATTCAGTAGTTGGCTCAGAGTAGGAAATTTCCGATACAAAGCAGAGCCGGGAGAGGTTAGAATTGTCAAGAAGGGCGAGGATTCTGTGGTAGATCCCCATCTTCATCAGTATGCTGGGGCAGGCATACTTGGTTGGTTTAAGGAGTTGGCTGATGGGGGGAATGGTTTGGAGGTGAAGTTTCTCGGGTGGTGGTGCTGTGGTGGTGATGGGAGGAAAGATAGGAACAGTTATTGTGGCAGGGTTGGTGACGGTGGTGGAGGGTGGTGGGATGTACTCTGCTAAGAGTTGTTCTCTTGCACAGGCAGGGTTGACCTGCTTCCTGGCTCTCTTCTTAGATGTGGGGTCAGTTGTTGGTTCTTGAGCCAATCTCTTCCCCTTAGATTTTGTAGTGGGGGATTCTTGCTCAGGGGAAGGCTGGTATTCGGAGGCCTCGTCGGATGAGGTCTCGTTGACCGCCTCGTCAGAAGGTTCTTCGTCTAAGCAGCGGTTGATTCTCTTGATGTCCTTCAAAACAGTAGTCATGTTTACTTCTGCTGGGACTTTTCCAGTCCTTTTGAAGTCGTCAACTAGGCTTTGCAGATTTGCTCGTTCAGTAATGAGCTGCTCTTTTGTCCAGAAAGGAGTGTCTGTTGGTCCTTGCTTAGCAGGTGAAGTCATTCTGAAATAATTGATAAGAAACAAAAGTTAGAAATCTTAAAGTTTAAAATTATAACAAAGTAAAAATTTTGAATTTGAGTTTTTTTTTTAGTTTGATTTAGTGCAAACGGTCCAGAGACCATTTGGTCTCAAACGGTCTGGAGACCGTGAGGGGCCTCACGGTCGTGAGACCGCGAGGGGCCTCTCGGTCGTGAGACCGCGAGAGGCCTCACGGTCGTGAGACCGCGAGGAGCCTCTCGGTCTGGGACCGCGAGGGGCCTCACGGTCGTGAGACCGCGAGAGGCCTCACGGTCGTGAGACCGCGAGGAGCCTCACGGTCGTGAGACCGCGAGGGGCCTCTCGGTCGTGAGACCGCGAGGAGGACGAAAACTTTATTGATGTAGCGCTGACTCAGGGGCTTTATTGATGTCGCAGTGCAGTCTTTTGCAATTGTGTCTTGATATTGTAGATGAAATTTGCAATTCTAGCAATGAATCTGCTAGACAATATCAAGACAAAATTGCAAAGGAGTGCACTGCGATAAGTGCTGCATGATTACACAAAAGTTCCCAAACGGTGTCTAAACCGTTTGGTCTCAAACCGCGAGGGGTCTCACGGTCGTGAGACCGCGAGGAGCCTCACGGTCTGGAGACCGCGAGGAAGACGGACCGTGCGGGAGACGAACCGCGCGGCCGTTCGTTGGCTAAGAGCTGCGGAGACGATGATGGCGACAACGGCGGGGGGGGGGGGGGGGGGGGGGGTCGAACGCGAGTTAGAAAAAGTGATGCGTCACCTGTCGCTGTGGTCGGTGGGTCGGCGGAGGGGTAGCGGCAGCAGAGCTGTCGATGAGCCGGGAGCAACGACGAGCTAGGAACGACGACGACAAAGTCGAGAACGACGGCGACGAAGCCGAGTCGTCGGCGAAGCACTTGAAACAGCGACGCGCGGGAGTGGAGAGATGAAGGTCAGAGCGGAATGAAACAGGAGAGTTCGAGAATTCGAGAATCAAGAAGAGGGGTGTGTAAGTGGGGGGGTATATTTATAAGTTTCGAGGAGCCTCACGGTCGTGAGACCGCGAGGGGCCTCCCGGTCGTGAGACCGCGAGGGGCCTCCCGGTCGTGAGACCGCGAGGGGCCTCACGGTCGTGAGACCGCGAGGGGCCTCACGGTCTCTCAGACCGTTTGACCGCAAGATCAAGAGGATTTTTATGTATTTTTGGATTTTAAAGAAATCAAAAGAAAAGGGAAAAACAAAGATAGATAAAAGGGTGTTTAAAAACAAAAGAAAAGGTTAGGGAAGGTGATAATCAGGCCTTGGGTTGCCTCCCAAGAAGTGCCTTGGTTTTACGTCGCTGGCTCGACAAGATTATTGCTCCGGCTATGCTGACTTTATAGGGTCATGAATCTCGGTGGTTTGTCTTGGTAACTTGTCTGCTGGAGTGTGGTACTTTTTTAATCTGTGGCCATTGACGGTCCTCTCTCCTCCATTATCGTCAATAATAATGACAGCTCCTGTCGGGTAAATATGTTTGATTGTAAAGGGACCCGACCATTTGGTACGCAGTTTTCCAGGAAACATTTTTAATCTGGAGTTGAATAGGAGGACTTTGTTTCCGACGATTATATCTTTCCTTTTGATGTGGCCATCGTGCCACATCTTAGTTTGTTCTTTATAGATTCTTGCGTTGTGGTAGGCTGTCATTCGTAGTTCTTCTAACTCTTGGAGTTGAAGTTGTCGGAATTCACCAGCACCTTTGAGATCGAAATTTAGTTGCTTAATGGCCCACCAAGCCTTATGCTCTAATTCAACTGGCAAATGGCAAGACTTCCCATACACTAATCGAAACGGTGTTGTTCCGATGGGTGTTTTGAAAGCTGTACGGTAAGCCCATAGAGCGTCGGATAATTTGGTTGACCAATCGGTGCGGTGTCGATTGACGGTTTTTTCCAGAATAACTTTAATTTGCCTATTGGAGACTTCAACCTGTCCACATGTCTGTGGGTGGTATGGTGTAGAAACTTTGTGGTTGACTCCATATTTTCTTAATAAGGCTTCAAAGCTCCGTTCCAAAAAATGTGATCCGCCGTCAGATATAATCGTTCTTGGGACGCCGAATCTGGGAAAAATTATCTCTTTAAACATCTTGATGACTGGTTTTGAATCGCAAGAGGTGGTTGGTAGAGCTTCTACCCATTTTGAAACGTAATCCACAGCAACCAAGATATACTTGAATCCATAAGACGAGGGGAAAGGGCCCATATAATCTATTCCCCATACGTCAAAAAGTTCGATTTCTTGCCATATGTTCAATGGCATTTCATTTCTTCTTGTTATTCCTCCGGAAAGTTGGCACTTGTCGCATGATCGCACATATTCATGTGCGTCTTTAGCGATGGTGGGCCAATAAAAGCCAGATTGCAAGACCTTGAGGGCCGTCTTCTTAGAACTCATGTGCCCCCCAGTAGGGCCTGAGTGACAGTGCTCAAGGACCGGAGTGATTTCTGTCTCTGGGATGCATCTACGAAAGAGTCCATCTGCGCATAAGCGAAAAAGATAGGGTTCGTCCCAGAAATATTGCTTAGCGTCGTAAATGAACTTCTTTTTATCGTGATAGGATGCGGATGGGTGAATGATTCCTGTTGCCAAATAGTTGACAATGTCGGCATACCAGGGAAATCCATTAGAAACTTTCATTAAGTGGTCGTCTGGGAGGGAATCTTGGATAGGAACCTTGTCGTCATCCTCAACTCTAATACGGCTAAGATGATCGGCGACGACGTTTTCCAGTCCGCTTTTGTCTTTAATTTCCAAATCAAATTCTTGGAGCATTAGCACCCAGCGGATAAGTCTAGGTTTTGCGTCTTGCTTCTGAATCAGATATCGTATAGCGGAATGGTCAGTGTAGACAATAACTTTAGCTCCTATCAGATATGAGCGGAATTTTTCGAATGCGTAGATGACAGCTAAAAATTCTTTTTCTGTAGTGGTGTAATTTTTTTGTGCTTCATCCAGCGTTTTAGATGCGTAGTATATGACATGGGGTTTCTTGTCGATTCTTTGCCCTAAAACGGCCCCTATGGCAAAATCGCTTGCATCACACATGATTTCGAAAGGTAATGACCAATCTGGAGCTCGTAATATTGGTGCAGAGATCAGGGCATCTTTCAGAGTTGTGAAGCTTTGCAAGCATTCTTGGTTAAAGTTGAACTCTGTGTCCTTGGTCAGCAGTTGTGTCATTGGTTTTGCTATTTTGGAGAAATCTTTAATAAATCTTCTGTAAAATCCAGCATGTCCTAAGAAGGCACGGACTCCTTTTACGTCTTTTGGTGGCATCAATTTTGAGATAACGTCAATTTTTGCTTGATCCACCTCGATCCCTCTGTCGCTCACTCTGTGTCCTAAAACAACACCTTCTGTTACCATAAAATGGCATTTTTCCCAATTTAAAATGAGGTTTGTTTCCTCACATCTTTGTAGGACTTGAACCAGGTTGAGCAGACAGTTGTCGAAGGAGTTTCCGTAAACTGAAAAATCATCCATGAATACCTCCATTATAGACTTTGTCAATCCCGCAAAGATAGCGGACATGCATCTTTGGAAAGTAGCTGGTGCATTACAGAGCCCGAATGGCATTCTTCTGAAAGCGTACGTCCCAAAGGGACAGGTAAAAGTAGTTTTTTCTTGATCGTCCGGATGTATCGGGATTTGGTAAAAGCCGGAATATCCATCGAGGTAACAAAAGAACTTCTGATGAGCTAGGCGCTCGAGGACCTCATCTAGGAAAGGCAGGGGGTAGTGATCTTTTCGTGTTGATTTATTAAGTTTCCTATAATCAATGCACATACGCCACCCTGTAATGGTTCTAGTGGGTACCAGTTCGTTTTTGTCATTAAGAACAACGGTGGTTCCCCCCTTTTTAGGGACCACCTGCACTGGGCTTACCCACTGAGAATCAGAAATTGGGTAGATAATGCCTGCCTTTAGAAGTTTGAGGACCTCGAGGCGAACCACCTCTTTGAGGTTGGGGTTTAACTTTCTCTGGTGTTCTCGCGATGGTTTAAACTCTTCAACCATGGGCAGTTTGTGCATACATAGAGCAGGGTTTATGCCCGTCAGATCAGTCATTTTATAACCAATTACTTTCTTATGCTTCTTCAGTTCATCGAGGAGTCTGTTTTCTTGATCCTCCTCCAGAGTGGAGCTGATGATAACCGGACAGAGCTTCTCATCATCAAGAAAAACATGTTTAAGTCCCTCGGGTAAGGCTTTCATTTCTGGAGCCTTAGGTGGCTCAGTGGCTTCTATAATTGTGATGGCTTTAAGTTCTTCAAACGTGGCTGTCGGAGCTTCTTCAGCTTTTTCTAAGTATTGCAGGCACTGTTGTACTAGTTCACTGGCCGAGAATTCGACATCCGGGTTTGTAAGAATATTTTCCAATTCGTCGGATGGTTCAGACATTTCTAACTGGGACATTTGATAAATAGCATCCAGGAGAAAGACTTCCTCTTGAATGCTTGGACCTTTCATGCTGTTTAGAACTCTGAACTGGAAAGCCTCCCTCCCAAGTCTCAGAATAATAGTTCCTGCTTCGACATCAATGAGAGCTCGGGCGGTAGCTAGGAAAGGTCTTCCAAAGATTATCGGATATCTCAGGTCTTCTTGTATGTCCATAATAACAAAATCACACGGGACATAAGAATTTGTTCCTATTCTGACAGGGATGTCTTCGATAATGCCAAGGGGGGCAGTTATGGTAGAATCGGCTAACTGGATTGTCATAGTCGTAGGTAACAAATCAGTAAAGCCTAATCTTTTACACATTGAATAAGGCATAATAGATATGCTTGCTCCTAGGTCTGCCAATCCTTTTTTGCTGGAGCCATTTCCGATGGAACACTGAATGCCGAAGGAACCTGGGTCCTTCTTTTTCTTTGGCATTTTATTAAGCAGAATATCTGAAGTGGTCTGAGCAAGTTTCACTGTTTCATGCTCCTCTGTCATATACTTTCTCGACAAGAGGGTTTTCAGGTATTTTGCCCAAGCTGGCACTTCGGAAAGGGCATCAAGAAAAGGAATATCGATGTATAACTTTTTCATAGCTTCTTTAAATTTTTGGAACCTAGTGTCCATTTTGGTCCCTTTTAGTCTGTCTGGGTAAGGAATTCGTGGCGGGACTTCTGAGATTGGTTCCTTTTCTTTTTCGTTCTCTGTAAAAGTTTCTGTTTCTCTGCTTGAATTCCCTGTTGGGGAAGGGATGGCTACGTTATCATCATCATGGTCGATTCTTGTGACATCAGGCAGGACACGACCAGACCGCGTGGTGACGGCATTAAGTTGTTCTGGTCTGTTTGGGTTATGACGGGGGTTTGCCTCTGGTTGCCCAGCAAAAGTGCCGGCTTGAGGTTTCAATTGAGCGGCAATCTGCGCCAATTGGGCTTCTACGGCTTTTTGTTGAGCTTGTTGGTTTGCAAGCATGGTTTGTTGCGATTGAAGCATTTGTCTAATCAAGGATATCTCATCAGATGATTGGGGAAGATTACCCCTTTGTTGATACTGAGTGACTTGCTGTCCTGGTTGTTGTAGAGGTGCAGTTAACTGTGGCTGCGGGGGCTGATGCAACTGGGGTTGCTGCGGCTGCTGCAACTGGGGTTGTTGCAACTGAGGGTGTAGTCCTGAATGGGCATATTGGTAAGAAGGATTCCTGGGATAGTTAGATCTTTGAAAACCTTGTCTGTAATTCCCTTGATTGAAGTTATTTTGAAATCCTGGTGGTTGTCTATTGAAAGATCCACCTTGTGCCTGCTGCTGTGGGTTGGCAGTCCCTGCAGGATTCCCGTATTGGAAACCAGGATGGTTCCTTGGTTTGTCTGGGTTGTAATACACTTGGCCAGGTATTGAATGTATGGAGTTAACTTGCTCTGGCATTTGATCTTTGGGATGCTCGATGATGGGTTCATATTGCGGCATAGGTGGTTGTAAATCCATCATGACATTGTACAACAATCCACATGATAATGTGGGATGATCGGATGCATGACAGGCTTCACAAGTTCCAGTAGCTGACTTAACTTGTTGAACCTGAGAGCTTTTCTTCTTATCATATTCCCCGAAAGAAGTTTCGAGGGCTTGTTGCTTGCTAGCGATAGTCTTCAAAGCCTCAGCAATGGCCTTGAGTTCCATGGATTCTTCCGCTTTGTAAACCTTGAGAACGCCTTTGGGTTGGTTAGATGACCTTCCCCAATTGGATTGGTTCTCGGCTCCCAGCGTAACTATATTCCAGGCATCTTCATAATTCTTTCTCATAAAGTTTCCTCCAGATGAGGAATCTAGGAATTGCTTAATATCATCACTTACTCCTCTGTAAAATGTTTCTATAAGTTGATTTTGAGAAATGCCATGGTGAGGACATTTTCTCAGGAGTTCTTTGAATCTTTCCCAAGCTTCAGCAAGTGTTTCTCCAGGTAGTTGGGAAAAGTGATTAATTTGTCCCCTTATCTCATAGGTTAGCGAAGGTGGGAAGAATTTCTCAAGAAACTTCTCTTCTAAGGGAGTCCAGGTAGTGATGATGGGGTGTCTATCCAAAGCGTTGTACCAACTTAGTGCTCTTCCAGATAAGGTGAAGTGAAAAAGGTGTAACATGATCGCTTCCATTGCAATTCCTGCTTGGGGTACAAGTCGGCAGAGTGACTTGAACCTCTTAAGGTGATCCATGCAATCATCTCCGGGTGCTCCGGAGAAAGAGATGCCTTGCATGATCTGGATCCACTGCGTCCGAATTTCAAAGTGTGGTATGTTAATAATCGGTGGTCGGACAGGATGATCGTCTTCATAATTCTTTGGGACTGCGTAGTCCCGAAGTTGCTTGTTTCTTAATGCAAGTTGAGCAGCAGCATGCTCTGCTTGGATGCGGGCTTGTTCCTCAGCTCGGATCTCAGCTTGCACCTGAGCACGAGTGTCGGCAATAAGTTGTGCTCGTTGTGCTGCTATGGCGGCGTTGACTCGTTCTGCAACAAGGCGTTGCTCTTCGGCCATCTGTCTGGCTCTTTGGCGATTAAGTCTGTTCCTTCGGTGAAAACTTCTTTCTACCTCAGAATCGTATTCTGGTTCAGGGGAGAATCCGATGCTATGCGGGGGTTGCATACACGTTTTCTACCTGAGTAGAAGGAAAATCACACGTTAGGATAATGGAAGGAAATGAAAAAGATCAAGAAGAATTGGAGTTGTTATTAAGAAAAAGTGTAAAATCCTAATCAACCAGGAAGTTGGTAAGTAAAAAACTAAAAAGTTCCGTTGTCCCCGGCAACGGCGCCAATTTTTGATGAAGGATTTTCTCTTCCCACCTTCTTTGTTGAAGAGATGGAAAGAAGAGAGAGAAGGAAGCTTGATGATGAGCACGGATCCCAAAACTAGCAGCCTTGGGGCAGTGGACGGAAGATCAGAATGCTCTGGGTCTGGAGAGGCAGCCTTTGGGCGTCTTGGAATTCGATCCCTTGAAGTGACCTTTGAGGTCCTATTTATAGGCTTCAAGTGGCTTCTCGCGGTCTTGGGATCGTGAGGTTTCTCGCGGTCTTGGGACCGTGAGGCTTGTCGCGGTCTTGGGACCGTGAGGCTTCTCGCGGTCTTGGGACCGTGAGGCTTCTCGCGGTCTTGGGACCGTGAGGCTTCTCGCGGTCTTGGGACCGTGAGGCTTCTCGCGGTCTTGGGACCGTGAGGCTTCTCGCGGTCTTGGGACCGTGAGTCTTCTCGCGGTCTTGGGACCGTGAGGCTTCTCGCGGTCTTGGGACCGTGAGGCTTCTCGCGGTCTTGGGTCCGTGAGGCTTCTCGCGGTCTTGGGACCGTGAGGCTTCTCGCGGTCTTGGGACCGTGAGGCTTGTCGCGGTCTTGGGACCGTGAGGCTTGTCGCGGTCTTGGGACCGTGAGGCTTGTCGCGGTCTTGGGACCGTGAGGCTTCTCGCGGTCTTGGGACCGTGAGGCTTCTCGCGGTCTTGGGACCGTGAGGAGTCTTTGTGAATTTTTTTGTGTTTTCTGTAATGAAAAAGAGGAAAAGTTATTTACTGCAATAAAGTAAGGAGGTTTAATGATTCTATTTAGTTTATCTAAGAGAAAGTATGGAAAACTAAAGAAAAAGGCTAAAATAAACTACTAAAATAGGAGGTTATCACTCAACGGCCATTAAACATTTTCAGCGACCAAGGTGATAAAAACCTCAACGATTGCTGAAACAAGACACTAGGGTTTCTTGGAGACCTAGAGGAGTTATAAGCCTCATCGACCGCCAAGATCAAAAGGAACACATAAAACCTCATTGATTGACAAGAATCATGGATCACAAGATCCTTGGTGACTGCCAAAACCAAACTACATCAGCCAAACACATCACAAGGTCAACCATAAGCTTAGAGCATCCAAGCAAACCTTAATTCTCAACATGTTGTCATCACTCAAACCAAGGTGTGACAAGGCACCCCAAAGCACTAATCTCTCCAACATTATGTCAAAACATGTGAGCCACAATAAGAATGTGACAATTTGCAGTAAAAACCTCAAATATAGGTAAATTGCAATTAGGTCCAAAATAAGCACATAAATGCATAACTAGCTCAAACAGCATCCAAACTGGATCAAACTTGAAACATAAGCCTATAACATGTTATCAAAGAACATCATGAGGTTATATTAATGTTTTAAACATATAATTATGTTAATCAAGTAAGATCAACCAAAAATCCAAGTCAGGGGTCTTACAACCTCTCTGTTGGATAGCATTATACCTAAAAACATTTGAAACAACCTCATGAGCCTCATATAGAGCCTCAGTGAGTGGATACCTCCCATTCAAGCTAAGTACATGCATCAACATCAAATTAATTATAATGAACATAAAATAAATTTGCATATATTCAAAAGTCTAGCAGATAGTTCTAGTATCTAATCAAATCCAGTTTACAATTGTAGTCTAATAAAACATAGAAGGTAATCATTAAAAACCAAAATCCAACTTTAAAACAACTTTTAGAACATGTCTATGAACAAATCAGTAGATATATCTTAGTTCACATTAACAATCCTTTAGTATGAGTAACAAGTTCAGATATAAACATTTTGAAACATTATATAACATTAACATCATCTTTGTGGCACCCCACTAGAAATACCGAGAACACATCATGTAGTCTTGAAGATAAAGTACACATAATACATGCCTACTAAACAATACAATCAAATGACAAGCAATCCAAATCATCTTTAGAGTAGATATAAATTCCAAAATTTACTACCTATCAACAAGATAGATCAGAATATAAAAGAGATAATCTCTAAAATAGAATGATTATTTTCCACAACAAGAAACATAATCAACAATGGAAAATTATTAGCTAGTAGTACAAGGAATGAAACAAAATTCAAATCATAATCTACACGGCTTGTCATCTTTTATTCATTTCCCTGAAACTACTTGGCTTGTACCTTACAAAGTAGAAGTTGCCACGCCTGCTTCTTGTGTTAACGACTCATCGTCACTATCTTAGGGTTTAGCCGAACACCCTAAGATATCAACAACATACCCTAGACACCTCAGGGTTGCCTAAAGAGGGTCACATCCTCATCTGTGGTATATGAGATAGGAATCAATAAAACAATATATCACATATCACAGCATTTCTAATATTTTCATATTTTACATATTTCATTTCATCAGAGTCTATTCCTTGTGGACATAGACTTTCACAACAATGATTTCTGGCCAGAGCCACTCTAAATGACTCACTCCTAAATCTTGGTGGTCAAACCTTTAAGGTCACAATCCACACTCCAAAAGCCCTTCTCATAATTCATCAATTAATACAATGAGATCTATTTTGTTTTCCCACTATGGTGCTTAGGGGAAACTCATGATGTTCAGGCCACCTAACTAGATGTGTCATCATTTCACTTTTTGTTAATATCTTTTACTCATCTTAAAGGAATTCAACATCATGTATTATATGTGTGTATTCTTGTGTAACTAGAATAACATGAAACATATTAGGCTTATCAAGAAAGATAATGACCAAAACAAGAAGCACTATAATTTGTAATTTGGAACACATATAATTGTTTGCATTTCCACATCATCTCATAGCAGTCATCATTAGTGGGACTTCATCCCAAGACATAATCTTATCGTCCAACATGTACCCCATCAGGCTTTTATCGTCATTTGTGGGCCTTTAGCCTGAGACACAATCTTGTTGTGTAGCATTTACCCTCGTCATGGTTTTCCAAATGTGATCAGTGCATGTTAAATTCAATCTCAACATATTTCTTATCAGTTCATTCTATGTCATAGTTCTCAAAAAATATTGACAAAGACATAAGAACTAGAAATAATAAAAGCATATAGATATCTTGTATCATTTGTCATACTCATAATAGATTTATCATACAAAATATACATAATCCATCCAATTTAAATAGATGCAAACAAATTTCATGCATAAACATGCATAAAACACTCATTTCTCTTCTTCTTTTATTTCACACTCTTCTGTTAAAGTTAATAATCAACACATGTTGAATATCATTTGAAGTCCTTCAAAGTAGTTCATTCTCATAGTACAAGTATTCTATCAAACAATCACAATACAAGAACACATTCTTGTAGATAAATTCAAATGTGAAACCTCATCTTTTAATTGAATTCAACTACAGCTATGTGCATTCCTTAATCCCTCATTTGAGACCATTATTCATTAGCATCATCTAGCTCATCATTTTCGGGTTAGAGATAGATTCTTAGATTCATCTACTAATTCCTAGATTTTTCCTTCATTTTATATTCATTAGTCTCAACTTCTTTCATTCCATGTTCATTACATTATTGGAGCCAACAATTCTTAATTCACTTGATATACAATGCTTCTCTTCTCATTAACGTACATCAAAGTCCAGTTTTAGTATATTTCTTTAAATTTAGGTTAAGACACGTGTAATTAAAATAAAAGATTAAAGACTTCATCATAATAACTTCATTAGTTTCATCTTTAACTTGTCAAAACCATTTAGTACATTCTTATTTATATCATTTCTTATATTTAGATAAATGTACCATATCATTGACGTCTAATGGCACTCCCATAATCAACAATGATCATTCCTTATTATACTACTCATTTTGGGTAAAAATAATGAATTATGTTTACATCTTCTTACACCATAATCTCTAATCGTCCTTCACAGTCCATTATCATGTAAGTTTTATAAAAGACTCCCATTCATATATAATTCCATAAATTATGCTAAAAATAGTTGAATTAGGATAAGATCATACTAATAAGACTTATCATCTTCAATTAGAGTAATAACACCTAAATTTGATAATTTCATCACATTCACAAGACTATATATAACCTTGAGCTTTGTCTCCCATACTCGACCCAGTACTAGATTTTTAGGGTTTAAGAAGTCATATTTGTTCAACACATCATAAGAGTCATATTATTCAGTAATATCATCACGGTGCATAGGGTTTCATTAGGGATATTCACACACATGGAAACCCTAGTTTCCATTCTCACACATTTCTTCATCAATCATAAGTATACATTGATTAGTTGACTCATTTGATTCAATCCTTCAGCACAAACCCTAATCAAGGACTGTCTCCACCTCTGATTGATCCTTATGTATGTATCATATTCAATTTTAGTAATACTCAACAAAACACTTGAATAATTCATTCTAATACAATTCAAATGTGATTCTCTACATGTCAATTCAACTCCCAAACATATCAGGCATTGGGCTAATTATTAGGCAATATTCACATGAAATAGTATCGTCATCTATCCATATAATTTTCCACAGAACATTAATCAATATATTAGGAACTTAGCAAGTTCCATTCAATGAGGAATAATCTAAATTAGTAGAATTTGATTCCCAAATATCTTTCCAAATCAATACTAGTCATATACAAATATAAGCAAGATTTCTGATTATTTTAGCAGGATAGAATTACACTTTCAACATGAATACAAAGCTTAAAAGGGAGGTAAACAATCACCTAAGTTGACAAGCAACTTAAAAACGTAGGTCAAATTCTAGATTTCTAGAAATCCAATCAAACTCTAGTAATTGCATCAATTTCTTCCTCCTCTCAACTCTAAAACCCTAGAAATGGAGATTACGAGACAAAGAGTGAGAAAAGAGGGAGAATTGATATCATTCTGAATCAAATCAAAGGAGGGACAGAATCTTTACATGTGAGAGAAGATTCACCATGAAATATATGCAAAGAAGCTAAACTTGATTTCATCATATCTCATATGGTGAAACCCTAGGTTAACATCTCCACCACTTTCTCCTCTCAAACCCCTACCCCTCTTCTCTCTGTAGGATTTCATTTCTCTAAATGGATCTCAAAATATGAGAGCCCCATGGATGATAGGTTACTCGTATAGACCAACTAAGGACTTGGGTCAATTGCAAATTAACCCAATATTACACTTTGTTTTATTTCAATAGATTTTTTGTCATAAAACATGTTACTATAAATTGTCTTCTGAATAGGTCAAAAATACACTAACAATTATGAAAATTTATCTTTTTTTGGGAAACATAATTTCAAAGGTCAAGTTAAAATTTTAGATCATTCAAAATTATAAATAAATAAATAAAAATCAAATACTATAAGTTATATTGCATTCTGCAGCATGGTCGGTCGAGTTTGTCCTAGGGGAAACTCGACCGCCACCCCTCTCTATAGAGATCAAACATCATCATTATGAAAATCCAACATGATGTCTAAAATAGAGTTTCTCAACTAAAATTTGATATCAATTGAACTTGCCAATAAAAAGATAAAATTCAAATACCACCATGCTATATTTCAATCTGAATACATAGTCGACTGAGTTTCTCCTGGGGAAACTCGGCTGACATATAGGTCAGAAAATTCTTCAATTTTGATATTTTATCAGACTACTAATAATTGAGTTCTATAAACTATATACAAACTTTCAACAAAATTATAGTTTTATATAAAATATCAAAAATCGTTTAGTGAACCACTATATTTATCAAGTTATGTATTCATATGTTACCAAAACCCTAGTTTGGCCGATTAGGGTTTTAAATTATCAAACCCTGATTATTGAAAGTAAAAGCATCGTTAGAGTATTTCATTAGGTTTAAAAAATCATAATTAGACTACCATCATTAACTCCAGCTTAAACAATGATCAATTTAGTTAAGCATACAATCATCCAAGTAAACCCTAATTGGATGGTTAATCTGAAAATGGGTTGTTACAGATAGTTCTTGTAGATAATTGAGGAATAAACTGATTCACTAAAACCTTGAGGATCCACTAGCAGGCACTACAAGAAATCAATGGCATTCTGTAGAAGTTGCTTCTGAGTTCAAGTCCATTTCTAATTCCTTGAAGAAGTTGGCCTTAAAGTAGTATAGCCTAGAGTCTTCTTTCAATTCTTATGAGAGAAAGGAAAGACATGACCAATTTAGTAACAAGTGAAGTCTATAAAACTTTTCTGTGAATTCTATAAGGGTAATGACCACCCTACTCTCTGATGTCATTTATTTTATGACATCATGGTGAACAACCTGCATGCCTCATGTGATGATAGTCAAGTGGATGACTTGAACACCATTCATATCATCTAGGGATTACAACCCATACCCAGGTACAAATCATCTAGGATTTCAATATGGCGATCCATCTTGTGCAACAAATGCTTCTCAATTGAGGGGAGGACAAGAAAACATTCAAGTTTGGGTTTCCCCTAGGTTCAAGAACAATCAACAGCAGAACATCATGAATAATGGGAATACAAAGTCAATTTTTAGAATAGAGACTACAATCAAGGGTTCAAATTCCAGCACCCCAACCAAGTCCCCTACAAATAATAATAGGGCCTACAATGCACCCCCCATCTAATCAAGACAAATTCTCAATCATACAAAAATTTATGTAGACTCAACATACTATTATTTCCAATTAGCAAGCTCATCGAAAGTCTATTAAATCTCAGTTCGCCCGACTCACAGCTCAACTATGCCCCCTTGTAGGTGAATTTTCTGGACAACCAGAAAACAAACATAAGAACCCAGAGCAGCTAAAGACTATTACCAATTGTTCTAAAAATGTGTATATAAGGAAAATAGTTGGTAGTTGTATGATTGAGAACCATCATGTGATGATTGTAATAGGGATACTTTGTATATGATTTGATTATTTGAAAAAGGAAATTCCACTTATTACATTTTCTTTAATATTTAGATAATGAATTGACTTTTTTAGATAAATAAAGTAATTTCATTATAGAGGATCCATACGCCATCTATATGAGGAGGAAGACAAACTAAAACACGACACAATGGTCAAAAGCATATACAACTCGCCATATTAGATGATATGTGAATCTGATAAGAACAATGATGTGCAGACCCCATTTCACTGACTAATGCATATTTCTGTGAGTTATATCTTCAACTTGAGCATGTATCTATGGTAGAGTAACTACCACATATTGGTCTTCAAAAGGATATCACATTCAAACTTGCTTCCATACAATAGTGCAACAAACTTGAATAAGAAAAAGCAACCTACTAAGAGGAGAGGGGGTATGATGGTTAACAACGAGCAAGACAAAATGAAATAAGAAAGAAACCTAGTATAAATAGAATTGGGGATAAATGTGTAGGAAACTCTCACATCCAGACTCAACAACAAAAAGGGAAAGAGATGGTTGCCTCCAAAGACAGCACACATAGGCCACCAAGCAAGCTTAGACAACCACAACGCGTTCCAAGAGCCAGACAACACCTCAGACGCATAAGATCCAGACCTAAAAGTCTAGAAAAATGCCTCCACCACCAACACCATGAAGCCAGATGAGAAAACAGCCACGCCTCATGGACAAGAGACCATGCAAACATTAAGTGAGAAGAGGTTGAGGGGGAGTGGGGTGCCACTTTCAAGTGGCCAAATTCCCCTTCCCCTAGACAACCTCCTCCAAAGAAGAAACCTTAACCTTACTAGAGTGAGGGGGAGAAGAATGGGTTGTGCATGTCTTTCTTAGGTTTTATTGATTCCTAATAATAAAGAAACTTGATAATATCCTAAAAATTTTCGACTCAATGACATATGGTTTGGGATGATGACTTGAACATGAGATCACATGTACACTTTGAGTACTCATTCTTGTTATATCCATAGTCAGTTATTGTTGTGAATATTATAGGAAACAATAATACACAAGACCAGAAAGTATGGAGAGTTATGACTACGTCTCTTTAGTCATCAAATCAAATACATAAGTACTTGTTATATAATTAGTTATAATAGACAGACCCACCTCAAGAATGACACATTAAAGTAATGTAATGACATGTCAGAGTCATATATCAATGCAACAGTGGTGATCGTAATCCTTAGACTTGAAGGTGGTCATAATCCTTAGACTTGAAGTCACTACAGTATTCACATGATGATTTGTGTACTTTGAAAATAGCCCAACGTGACTCTAAATAAGGGTTGCCAAAAAGGTGGTGATTGGGTTCACTGTAACACTTATGTACTACAATGAGTGATGTTCCCTGAATTTTGGAAGTTTGATACCCAATATGATATTTGAAGACATACATGAGTAAAATGACTTGATGATGTACCTTGAGGTGTGATGATCTTGTAGTATACGAGTTGAACTTATTGAGTTAAGGGTTGGTGATTCATTGATTTATATTCAAGGATTATACATTTAAATATGATGTGGCTTGGAGGAACCAATTGGTTCATCCAATAGTCAATTTATGTACGGTAGGGACAAAAGAGAGAAGCTAATTCAAGATATCATGAGTTTATGTATAAAATTTCATCATGATTGGAGGCTCCTACTACAACATATAAGTGTTTAAAGTCGTTGATATTCAATTCAAATGTTCTCCAAACCTTATTCATTTATTATTTAAAAGTTATAATCATGTGACGACATGTGTCACATGGGGCTAGCTATATGGGGATCCGTTGGGGCCCTATCATCTCCTAGATCTGATACATGGGGAGGAAGTTGTTTTTATCTGATCCCCCATGAAGGAATCAACTCTGAAGTTTTGGGGGGTGTTGCCTAGAGTTATTGCATTTACCTCACCTTGTGGGTTTGAACAACCTATAGCACTAGATCTATAGCCATAGAATCAGCAAGATCAAGTCCATCTCTTCCTCTATTCTCCTTTGTCTCTATTAGTAAGCTACCCAGGTTGAGAGAAGGATGTATGGTGGATCGAAGATCCAGTCTAGGTAGGGAAACCCAATGACATACCTATCAAGTTACACCAATAATCCCAGTCAACTTTAGAAGAAGAGATGCAGGATGGCCAAGGTGCATTGTTGACCATAAAGGCGGGGTTTAGAAGAAGCTTCTATCCCTTGTAAATAAGATTGAGACCTTGATAAAGAGTTTTTGATAGTGTGTAGAGGCGTTTGGAAACATCTAAGGAGAGTCTAATCAATGAAGGATGATCCCCTTCTTCTCTGTACCTACGGCAGTACTCCAGGAAAACAAGTTAGGCTCTACCAAGAAGTTGACACACAACCCTAAATCTAGACATCTGTGGGGTAGTAGGTGCCCAAAGAGAGTTTTGAACTTCGTTTCAAATTCCAACTTGGAATCTTCAACGCCCACCGGCTGCATTGGCTCAATCATCCAGGGACACAATGGAGCTTTGAGCTCCTTTACTTGTGGGAGTACACTTTGGAAGCCAAAGAACCAACAGAGAAGATACTAGTATGATCCCCTGATGAGGAAGATGAGGTTCATGACATTGATCACTCACTAGAGCCCATATCCACGAATGTACTAGCATAGAATTTTATCCCCTTGGCTATCTCTCCTTTTTATGGGTAAGATTACTCTGCTCTCATGCAAGCATGGAAGATAGGAGGCACAGGCTCATCTGCTCCTTTCTTATAGTAAAAATCCCATCGATGACGTCATAGAGAACTCAGAGAAAGGAGGGGGTGGAGTGGTTCGAGAGTTAGTCCACATGAACCAGTTCAATTATTAGTCTGACCGGATAGTTTTCTCTTGGACAAATATACCAAGGGTGCTTTTGAAATGGATGATGTGGCACACTCTTAGCCACAGGATCAGTATTGCGGCTCATAGGATCAATGACTCCAATCACCCGCATTAGGTAGATCTCTTTTAATTCTCAAAAATATACAATATCTTAGAAATGTGATTAAAAATAATTCCCTTGGCCTATAAATACCCACTAAATATCCATATATTTTGAAAATTCCCTCTTTATTATGAAACCCTTATATCAAACATTTGGTACATTGCTATCGATGGTGTCTAATTTAGAGAGTAATGTTTCTTTTTAAGGTTAGTTTACAAGGATAATTAGTAAGCAATGGAGATAAAATCTAATTAAAAAAATGTTGAACCCTAACATCATGTGGATACTAAATATGAACTCAAATCTAAGCATCATACCCAAATACTAAGTCTTTAAGATTAAATACGCATAAGTTCTTTTAATGTGATATTAATTCTTAAAAAAAGAATGAACATCAAAAAAGTACAAAAATTGAAACCTACCTAAACCATAACCTATAGATCGTAAAAAGAATACCAGAGACCATAGGTCAATTTGAACCTCAGTTTGGCTAAACCCTAGTTTGGACCTAAGATACATATAGTATGATGAACAATTATTGATGATGATTAATTGTTATCAATCAGATGATGATTGGAGATGTAGATGGTCTAAAATATAATCAGAATTCACTAAACTCAAGTGCGTGGGATATATATAATTATATGACTATGGTTTTGTTGGTTGAAATTATGAAAAGTATGTATGCTCTTTCATGTTCAAATGTTAGATGTAGTATTTCTATGTAATACTCGATGTTTTGTCACTTGAAAAAATAAATTGTGAGTGATATTTTGTAGTTATTAAGTTCTTCATTTTCCCCCTCATGAGGGAATAGATTAATGTTGATTAGTACACCTCCCTAGGACATTGTATAGGGAGTTTCCTAGAGTACTAGGTACACAAAATAGTACCTAACATATATGTCTTGGTACTTTTCAACCATGATAATGCAATTCATCTAGAAAAAACATTAAAATATGTGTATTTCGCTTAATCAAGAAACATTTCTATGATCTTCTTTATTTCTTTGTACAAATCTTTTCAAAGTTATGAAAACCATAAATATATGTATCTTTCTTCCCATGTACCCAACACCTTGTGTGTTGATCTATTGTTTTGCATATGTTTGAGGTTGAGAGCTAGTAAGGGAGAAACAATTTGGGAAGTGAGCAAGTTGTACGGGTTGTACCTATTGTCTAGGCAATTGATCATCATACTTGTTTAGACTTATAGAAATGTTCGTTCAATATGTTAATGTAATCCAGGATATAATATTCATGTTATAATTATATACACATGTTCAATGTTGATATATTGTTTTGGTGTATGTCTATATTTGAATGTTCAAGTATGTGAATAATGCTTCCGCATCACACTGTGAAACGGTTGCTTAACGTTTTCAGAATTCATCCTCTCGGTTCTTTGAAGTTTATAGAAGGAGGAATCTGAGGATGTTATAGTTAGTATTAGAGCATGAACAATATCTACACCTAACAATTGCTCACCATAAAATATAAACTAAATTTGAACTTTCACTTGAATTCCCTCATAACTTAGTAAGTTATTTTAAAGAACTTATGTTTGATTAGCCTTTAGGTTATAAACTAGATGTTAGAACTAGGTTTAGACAAGTGTGTGTGAAACCCTTTCCATATAGAGATCATATGTATTGGGTAGCTACACTATTTCTCACCTTGTTCTCACCAATTCACTATGTGACATGATACTGGACTATCTGTTGTGTGTGGGATGCTTGATTTTTCTGATTTGGTTTTATTTCCAATCGAATCAAGTCTGAATAGCTTTTCTAGCATCTACTTTCTGAGAGAAACACTATATTATCTTTTATTATATACATATGTAAATATAAAATTGTATCCCTCACATAGGAGAGTAGGGGTGTTCATGCAGCCTAAGTGAAAGGGAGTGACATCAGTCTAGATGAGAGAGCAGATCTATATTAATTTTAGAGCCTTGTTAGATATGTAATGGTAAGAGTAGATGATCGATGTATAGATGATATAGCCACATGTAATCTTATATAAGTTTGATCTCTGATGGTATAAGTTTCTTTATAAAGATATTTGTTTTATATGAGATATGAATACATAATGGAGAATCTAAGATAAGTCTTGTTGAAGAAAATAGATACTCTTTTCTTACTTAAGATAGGCTAAGTTAAGATAAGGTTGAATATGCATGAGCCTCAAGATCTTTTACAAAGGAGGACCTACATTGTTAGGATGAGATATGTGGTGAAATCTAAGAAGAATGAGACCCACTGAGAGAAGTTCATAGGACCTACCCTCCAATTTTTGAGAAATATGAGATATATGTCAAATTATGTGTCTTAAGTTGGGTGACTCCTGATTAGATGAGTTGAGTCCTTATGCATGATTCATGTATATGATTTATGTCTTAGATGTGATTTTTGGGTATAGGAAAGTTATGGTAGAAAGATCATGATGTGAGATTCAATCCTTTGATTGAGTTTAGTCCTTACTTGAGTGACTTAAGTCTGTGAACCTGATAACTAGCTGCAAGTGAGGTGATACATGAAAATCTAATTATGATAGTAAAATGCCTTGTGCATAAATACTCATATATGTTGATCTATCCTTTTCTCTTTCTTAATATATGATTCTAGTAATCTCACTTGAGCTATAAGGATGATTACATATGACAAGTCACTCAAACAATCTTGACCTATTCTATTTTTTCTCCCTACCATACATGAAAGATATAAATTTGAGATCATGAGCTTGAAATAAAGATATCTTTGGATCATTAATTAAATGATTACAAAGTAAATCTCTTGACCTCAAATCTTTTGAATATAATATTCTAGTTTGACAACAACTCTCATAATGGGATAAAACCATAATCTTCAAGTATGTATAGGAATCCCTTCTCTAATGATGAGATCCTAACATGACGTTGATCATAAACCACACTAATGATTTTAAGTGTGATGATTCTAGTAAATCATGTTACAGAATCTTGTTAACACCTTACATGGGGTAATGGGTTGAAATATGAGACCTTAAGTATTACCTTCTCAACTCCATATGTATGAACAAACCCTTATTCCTAGAGTATTATGAGGATGTCAATCCTAGAATAAATCAATGTCATTACATAAAAAAATTAGTTATGATGCATCAATCCATATAAGGTGGGGTGAGTACACCTTGATGCTCTACTCCTAAGATGACAACTTGGACTATATAAGGAGGAGGTTGTTGTTATCTGATCTCCCATATAGGAGTCAGCCCTAAAGTTTCTTGGGGTGTTTCCTAGAGTTACTGCAACTGATGCACCCTCCGAATTTGAACAACCTACAACACTCGTCATATAGCCATAGAATCAACAAGAACAAGTCCCTCTCTTCCTATATTCTCCTTTGTCTCTAGAAGTAAGCTACCCAGGTTGAGAGAAGGATGTAGGGTGGACAGAAGATCCAGTCTAGGTAGAGAAACCCAACCACATACCTATCGAGTTATGTCAACAATCCCAATCGACTTTAGAAGAAGAGATGCAGATTAACCAAGGTCCATCATTGAGAAGAAAGGTGGGATTCAGAAGTTCCTTCTATCCCTTAGAAACAAGGTTGATGCTGGGTAGTGTGGCATCATATATGGTAGAAAAAACAAAAATATAATTATCATATTCTCATTTGAACAGTAGATTGTGTCAACAACTACATAATGGGAAAGAGGGTTAGCAAGGCTTATACATGGTCCTGGAGCAAGTCCAGTGAAAACCCCTTGATTTAGAGTGCTTATTTTTCAACTCGCACCTAGACAGTATTAGAGGTGACATCCTAGTTGACCACCATAGATGGGAGTTGACTTCATCCTCCTAGCGGGTGGCAACAACCTCCTTGCCTATGTAGTAATCTACATGTACCACTGGGAACTCTTGTCATTCCAGATGAACAGACAAGAAGGTGTTGTCCCTTCCACTCAATGTGCTAGCATTAACTTGCTCTCCCAATCGTCTCTCCCTTATTGTTCATCCCTTTTATGGGTAGAACTTGCTTGGGTTCTCACATTACCACAACTATGAGAAGACAACAATTGTTAGAGCTTATTGTTGTATCTCTGAAAGGCCTCTGATACCCCTCTATTTATAGGAGGGTCAGGGTTAGGACTTCTAGTCTGAGAGGGAATTGAAGAGATGGAATTTCATGACATTTTTGGAACCAGTGAATTTAAAAGAGGTCAGTTAATTGTTGAACCGATCAGTTCACATGTGAGATGAATAGTTCAACCCTTAAAAAGGTTGTTTCATTATGTTTTCCAATCACAGTTGTATTAGACATTCATATTCAATTAATGCACAACATTATGTCAACATCAATCATGATCCAATCACATTCATCAACCAAATGGTTGGTTCAAAACATGATACGATTAGTTTAAACATTTGAGTCGATCGGTTCAGCTGTTGAACAGGTCATTTCAGAGATCTGGTTGTTAATGTTGGTTCAAATTGATCTGACACTTGAATCGATTGGTTCAACTCTTAAACCAGTCGGCTCACAGTCCAGTCATTCAACTTACAGTCATAGTTGTTTAAATTAAATACATATTACCATAGTAACCAAGTTAAACATCATTCATGAATAAACTCCTACTCTAGGTGTATCCTATGTGTGTGACCCTATAGGTCCCAAGTTATGTTGGCAGTCAATGTCCATAACTGATTTATGACATTACAAGAAATGAGTGGCATCTAGAAAGACATCATTGTTGTAAGACCCATGACCTATGTTTTGGGCTAACCCTATTTGTTTTGCTTGGTTAAGTGCTTAAAACTAGGTTGTTTGGATGATGTTTGTTCTTAGTGTGCTTATTTTGGGGCAAATTGCATTTACCCATTTGAGAGGGTTATATTGCAATTTGTCTCATCTTGAGTGTACCTTCTATCTCTTAGCTTCATGAGAGAGAATTGTATGCTTTTGGATGCCTTGGTGGGGCCTTGGATGAGTGGTAACATCCCTAGAGGTGATTAGGGTTTCTAGGGTTTGCTTGGTTTCAACATGTGTGTGCCTTGTTGGTTTGTCTCGACCCTTGTCTCAACCTATGTGGGTGCTTTGGGTGTGTCTCAATTGAGACACCTTCCTTGGGTGTGTCTTGTCTCGATCATGGTGGTTTTGAGGTGGTTTGGGTCGAGACAGGTTTTCCTTTTGTGGACTGTCTCGACCTAGTGTGCTTGATGACCTTTTGTCTTGACTAGGGTGATGTTTTACTCTTGTTTAGACCTCCTTTGGGTGTCTTGAACGAAACCATGTGTTGGGGACCCAAGTGGTTGAGACCCAACATAGGTTGTATCACCATCGCGTGCATGCAATGTTGAAATGGTTCCATGTTTGTTTCTTGGGTGGACAAGTGTCCCTTTGGTGCCTTTAGTTGTTGACCCATCATCCCTCACCCTGTCTCCCCCCTCCTTTGATATATAACCCCTCTTCTCTCTATGCAAATGATCTTTTCGGCCTTCTTTCTTCTCACCCTCTCTTGCCCATCCTTGGAGCCTTGAGGATCTAGGAGGACTGATCTTGTAATTCTTGGTGGTTGAGAT
Organism: Alisma plantago-aquatica; assembly: GCA_963693085.1. Classification (NCBI taxonomy): domain Eukaryota; kingdom Viridiplantae; phylum Streptophyta; class Magnoliopsida; order Alismatales; family Alismataceae; genus Alisma; species Alisma plantago-aquatica. The sequence continues at coordinate 640,646,837 of OY856411.1, forward strand.
CTCTTTCATGTGGAGACCTTTGCTCATCTTCAACCTTGGTAAGTGTATGCCTTTCTTTTGTGTCATTTCCTTAGATATTCTACCCCATCTTCTTCTCTTTTCTTAGCCTTAGACCATGGATCATCCATGGTGGTCTCTCTTTAGAGTAATCTCCTCATCACAAGGGTCATAGGCCATGTTTTGACAAGGCAGTACCCAAGTGAGAGGGAGTTTCTTCTCTCTTTTTCCCCTTCTTCCTTTGGCTCGTTCGAGGGTTTATCTTTCCATTTTCCTGAGAAACTTTTGACATTGTTATCATCTTCTCTTTGAGGTGACCTTGTGTCTAAAATGGAGATTTTAGTGGAGATTTTTCCTCCCTTGGTGATCGTGTTCTTGCAGGTCGTATTCCTTGGGAGTGATATTCCTTAAGGTGGGTTCTATAATTCTCTACCTTCTCTATTATAGCACTTTTATTTGCATGCATGTTGTTGTTTATCTCTCAAAAAAGTTAATCTAAGATGTTAGTAGGTGGTGTCATGATCTTGATCTTGGGTGATGGTAGTTATCATGCTCATTTTGCTTAAAATCCAAAACCCGTATGTAAGGTACCCGGTCTTTGGGGATGGGTGTGTGATGATGGTTTTTCTTCCTATCCTTTGACCTTGGTATTGAGTGCATGCATGAGGTTCATGTACCTTAGTGTCATATGGATTCTAAGTTCTATTTCATAAGTGTTAAATGTGGTTTTATCTCTCTTGTGTGAGGTTCTTTCATGTTGATTTCATGGCCAATGTTTTTAGGGTTTTGGTGACCATTCTTATGTGAAGCTTCCTCTTTGTTGATGTTGATTTCCTTGATGCTATCTTTATTTTGACTGAGGTTACATCTATTTTCATGATAGTTTATCCCTAGTTTGTAGGTGGTTTTGTGTCTTGGGTTTAGCCTTGGTCGAGACACTTTGCTTTTGGGGTGTTTTGATCAAGATGCCTAGTGTGACTTGGTCAATACGGTTGGTGTTGTGTTGCCTATGATGATTTGTCTTGGTTTCAGTCTAAACACCTTGTTTTTGCATTGATATTCATGATGTTGTGTGGTCTTGGTCGATACACGCTACCTGATGTCCTTGAGTCATGACCTGGTCATTTTTTGGTCCAGACATGTGGGTGTTGCGGTCGCGATGTTGCTCTTGGTCACGGATGAGACGCTACGTTGTGCTTGGGTTGTCATGGTTGAGACACTATGTTGTAGCAGTTGAGACGCCTATTTCATGGTGGTTGAGACGTGTTGTTATTTGGGTTGTGACCATGATGTGTTGTGGTCGCGACCATGGGGTGTTTCTATCGTGACCTTTTTGGTGTGTATCGGTCACGGCCGAGTTGGAGTGTCACGGTCATGACCTTATCTTGGTGGAAGGTCGAGACACTAGTGTGGTGTGTGGTCGAGACACACATACACGTTGGTTGGTCATAACACCTGAATCACACAATGAGATGGCACATATGCACGGGTATGTGACATTGATACCTAGTACCCTTGACATAATGCCCTAATCACGTTTGCTTAATGATGATGCTCTAATCTCAAAATGTTCCATAAAATGGGAGATGACATAATTAGGGTATGGTGATTTATTTATGGTATAGAGCCCTAATCCGCTACATGTAACACTAACCCTAATCAAGAGAAATATGATGTACTTTCTTGTCTCTCTTGTAGTAATTATCATACTATGATGATTCCTCTCTCCTATTTATAAATCCCTAACTTGCAAGTGATATGTATATCATAGCTTATGTATGCTATGGTGATGATTATGTGATGTAGGGTGATGGCTATAAGCCTTGATGAGATATGATGAAATCATATTGATGTGATAGGTCCTATGACCTGGTGATGGCTCGATGCCTACTGTGAGGTGGTATCCTCTAGTGAAGTGATTGAGGGATTGATGTCCCACAGTGATGAGACATTGGTGATGGCCTTGTGTATGGAAGTGCTACAAGTATCATGTGATGTTGTGACTAGATCACACCTTATACATTTTGTATCTTTTGGAGTTGCAATAATCCCTTATTTTTGTAGAGCTTGTTTTGGTTTTGTGTGTTGTAACTTGATTGATGCTACAAGATAATCAATTGGCTTAATTAATCAAGTGAAACTCTAATCATGTAGGAGTGCTATTCCATAGATCCTTTCCAGTGTTATATTTAATTACATGATTGGTGCAACAAGTATAACTTGAAGTGCATATTTTTGAATATGTGGGGGGGGGCAAATCAACTATCTCCTTGCATCCACAATTACAGGTGGTGTGAGACAGCCATGTGTGAGCTTCTCTCCTTGTAATATGGATGGACATGTGTAAGCCAATCCTTATTTTAGAGTGGCCATGTGTGAGCATATTCTTCTAGCGTTGTACCTATACCAAGGTGGGCTAGGGTGTGATTATATATGTGAATGGCCATGCGTGAGACAATCCATGAGCTTGACTATATGTCATTGTAGTAGTTGACTGATATGTCTTTGTGGTGTTTTCTCTTGTATTGGCCAAGAGGTGTGGGGAGGTCTTGGATTTTGACTCTTCCATTGATCTTGTATGGTACTGATTTCGACTTAGAAATGGTTAGTTGGATTTGAGTGGTATGACTCAAATCCTCAGGGCAATAATAAAAGTGTAACATAGTTGTGTAGTGTATCTTGGTTAGAGTCAAACACAAATAACATTAGTTGAGCCCTTTTCCTTATCTTTTTACTAATTTCTTTAATTATAAGGCAGTAACAAAAGTCAATTGTTATACATATTCCTTCTTAGAATAATAATTATTCTACTGCTCAGTGATAATTTCCTAGTTTGCTTAATCTTCTTTATTTGTTAGATACATATCATTTAATTGAATATGCTCAACCTACTTAGTACTTTATCTATTTGCTTAGTTATTTGTGCTTTAATAGACGTTGACGGAGAGTTATTTATCTCGATGAGACATTTGGTCTCACCCTATGAGTTTCCACATCTATTTGGTTGTTGTGCATGAAGAGGTAGAGATCGAGCAGCTAAGGAAGAGCAGTAGCTGGTAAGGTTGGGTGTGTTGCTAGTCTTTTGGTGATAGAGTCCTAGATGTCATCCCTATACACTTAGGTCTTTGGGGGTGTTCTCATTGTGTTTTTTGGATATGTTATCAAAATTGAGGTTTTTGGACTGTGATTCATGGTTTTATAGATATGGCATGTGTATATATATATATATGTGGAACATGTATCTCCTATAATAGGTTGATGATAGGAATTATGATGCATAGTGATGTCAGAACCATGTGATATGACATGTAACGCCTTTGGCAAGCTTGTGGACCTATATGTGCTAAGTTTTGGCTTAAGGTGCTTCTTCTAAATAAATTTTAATTTCTTGTGTTTTCTGGTAATCCTCTCAATTAGTGATAATTCCACATTTTGTTTTGAGTAGTATCATTTGTGGCATGTTGGGGAGTCACAATCGCTACCCTCATAATTTAGAAAGTTGGATAACAACTTCAACCTACAATCTATGATCAATGTTATAGTGATCATATAGTTCCTTTGTCTCTGATATCGAGATTGAACTTGAGGCATGGAATCATCATCCTCTCAATGTTCAATCTATGTTCCTTGAACTAGAATAGACTTCATGGTATATGTGTGAGCTCAATATCATATATTGACTCACATGTGCATGGCCATGCTTTTCTCAGTCTCGCTTATCAAGTGGCCAGGATATGAAACTCATGTAGGAGGGACAAATCCCAACTACATCACTCACATTCATCTCCCATGTGTCATATGCATCTCAGAATCACCTTCTCGGAAACCTTTATACAAGGTTACATTTGATGTTATCAAAGTACATCAAACATCATGTAGTGTAGCAATTTTCAGTCTAAGAACCACAATCACCCCCATCACTATCAGAGTTGATTCTAACTACCATTCAATGTTTCTACTGTATCACTCTCAAGGTGGGTTTGTCTGATACATTATTCTCTAACAAGTATTTATGTGTTTAGATTGACATCACATATCATGACTAAATGAGATGGATTCATCAACCAACACACACTCTAGTATTACATGTTATTGTTGTCTATTAACCTCCCACAATAACATATGACTAGGGACATAACAAGAATGCATATACTCTTGATGTTCGTATGATCTCATTGTTCAAGTCCTCAACCTAACAACATAGTTCATTGAGTAATATCATCCTTTAGACATTTATTATGTAACAACATTCTCTCATAACCAAATGAAATAGAATAAATTGGAAGATTGCCTTTTTTATTAATCAAATTGTTTACAAGATATGACATTACAATCATCATATGATTAACTCTCAAGCCTTACATACTAATAGACTCCCACTTGCACTTGATCTGATCACCCATGAACTTAATGTCAAGTGATCTAACATGAACTTCATGCTTTTGCTGCAAAAGTGCTTTTGTTAAGGGTCGGCCACATTTCTCTCAGTTGGTACTCTACAAATCTTCACATCTTCTTGTTGTACGATTTCTTATATGAGATGGAACTACCTTTGTATGTGCTTAGCACGTTGATACAATATGGGTTCCATAGCTTGTGAAATATCTCCTTTATTGTCACAATATAGCTCTATGCTTGGAACCACCCCAAGTTTAGAAATGAACTTCTTGATTCAAATAGCTTCCTTTGCTACTTTATATGTAGCAATATACTCGGCCTTTGTTGTAGAATCAACAACTTTTTCTTATTGGAACTCCTCCAGCTTATACCTCTATTGTTGAGGAAAAACATGAACCCAAATTGTGATCTATAGTCATATTTGTTAGTTTGGAATCTTGAATCAATGTAACCTTTTACCACCAACTCTTCCCCTCTGCCATAGAGAAGGAATTTATTTTTAGATCTTCTCAAGTACTTAAGGATGTTCTTCATAGTAATCAAATGGACATCATCAGGATCTAACAAATATCTTGTTGTCATTCTTAAGGCACATGAGACATCGAGACAAGTACATAACATTGCATACATGATAGATCTAATTGTAGATGCATATGGAGTCCTACTAATGTGTTCCCTTTCTTCACAAGAATTGGACATTGAGTTCTAGAGATAGTAACACCATGAGACATGGGTAGGTTTCCTCTCTTTGAGTTCTCCATGTTGAACCTCTTAAACACTTTGTCAATGTATGTGCTATGATTGAGTCCAAGAAGCCTTCTATATCTACCTCTATAGATCTTGATTCCTAAGATATAGGATTCTTCTCCTAAGTCCCTCATAGAGAGTGTATTTCCTAGCCAAGACTTTACCATCTACTAAGTAGGGATGTCATTCTTCATTAATAGTATGCCATCCAAAAATAATATGAGGAACACAATCATGCTCCCACTGATCTTCTTTTAAAGACATGGTTCTTCTTCACTTTGACTAAAGTCAAACTCTCTAACTCTTTTGTCAAATCGAAGATTCTAGCTACAAGATGCTTCCTTCAATCCATAGATTGACCTTTGTAGATTATAGACCTTAATTGCATCCTTTGGATTTATAAAACTCTCAGGTTGTATCATGTAACCATCCTCAAGAAGATTCTCATTAAGTAATATGGTTTTAACATCCATCTGCCAAATCTCATAGTCGTGATAAGCTACATTAGCAAGCATGATCCTGGTAGACTTAACCATGGAAATTGGAGAAAAAGTTTTCATCATAGTCAAAACCTTGAACTTGTCTAAAACCCTTTGTAACCAATCAACCTTTGTAAGTTTGTACATTATCATCCATGTCAGTCTTCTTCTTGAAGACCCACTTGCACCCTATGGATTTTACTCCTTTAGTTGGATCCACCAAGGTCCATATCTTGTTGGTGTACATGGATTCCATCTCAAATTTCAAGGCCTTAAGCCATTTCTCAAACTTTGGTCCCTTAATAAATTCTAGGTGGGTAGTTGTCTCATCATCAATGACTGACTCATCACCTTCTTGAGTCACTAGACAACCAAATCTATTTGGCTCAAGGTGTGTCCTACTAGATCCACGAGGTTCCTGTATTACATGAGGAATTTGAGATTTCACAACAATTTGTGGCTCTATATGTTCCTCTTATACCTCTATAGGTTCAATGTTCTCTTGTTGGTCTCAAACCTCTTTGAGTTCTACTTTCCTCCCACTAATTCCTTTAGAAATGGATTCCTTTTCTAGGAATATAGCACCCTTAGTAACACACACTTTGTTGTTAGATGGAATATAAAAGTAGTATCTTTTGGTTTCCTTATGATATCCAACAAAATAACATTTATCCAATTTGGGTCCAATTTTTTTGGGAAATTGCTTTCTTACATAAGCTTCGCATCCCCAAATCTTCATAAAAGACACATTGGGATGCTTCCCATACCTTATCTCATATGGTGACTTTTGAACCGATTAAGATGGTATGTGGTTTAGTGTAACTGTGGCGGTTTCTAAAGCATAACCCCAGAAGGAGGTCATAAGATCAGCTGAACTCATTATTGATCACTCCATATCTAGCAATGTGGGATTCCATCTTTCTGATACAACATTATGTTGTGGTGTTCCTGGTGGATTCGTTTTTGATACAATACCACGATCACACAGAAGGTCCTCAAACTCTTGTCTTAGGTATTCTCCACCTCAATTAGAATGAAGTTCCTTAATACTTTTACCAAGTTGGTTATGTACTTCATTCATGAAATCCTTGAACTTTTCAAGTGTTTCTAACTTATGTTTCATCAAGTAACATAACCATACCTACTAAAGTCATCAGTGAAGGTAATGAAGTATTGATAACCACCTCTAGCATTTGTTCTTAAAGGGCCACATACATCAGTATGTATGAGTCCTAATAGATCACTAGCCCTCTTAGTGTTACTAGTGAAGGGAGTCTTTGTCATCTTGCCCAACAAACAAGACTCACATGTCTCGATCGATTTGAAATTGAAAGAGTCTAGATGACCATCTTCATGGAGTCTAGATATGCAATTCTCATTGATGTGCCCAAATGAAAATGCCAAAGATATGCTTTTTTTGAGTTATCGAGTTTTATTCTATTGGTATTAACATTATGAACATTTGTCTTTAGATCCAGAAAATAAATACCATAATACATTGGGGCACTTCCATAAAAGATTCATATTTTGAAGCATTTACATTCGTTATATGATAATTTTATCCATCCTTGTCCATACAAGATATTGAGATAATGTTTCTATTAATGGTAGGTACAAAATAATGGTTCTTTAACTCTATTAAAATCCCTATGGAAAGAGATAAATTAAAGGTTCTAACTATAGAAGCAACAACTCTTGCTCCATTTACAACATGCAGTTCGACCTCACCCTTTCTTAAAGGCTTACTTCTTTTTAGATCCTACATATTCAATCATATGTGAGATCCACATTCAAAATGTAGTGCCCACGATAAATAAGTAGACAAATTTATCTCAATAATGTATATACCTAAATTGGAGATCTCTATCCCTCCTTATTCCTCAATTCCTATGGGTAGAGAGGGAAATTCCTCTTCCAATGTCTAGGGTGATGACAGTGGTGACAATTGCCTCCCTTGTTCAACCCTCCTTTTGCTTTGAGTGTAGAAGACCTAGACTTCTGCCTAGCTTTGGAATTATTCTTAGATTTGCATTTTCTCTTTGACTTCCCTTTTCTACTGATCATCATCACAAACTAGGGCTTTTCTTTCTTCATCTGTGTTTCATTTGTTTTCAACATGCCAAGTAATTCTGACAATGGCTTGTCAAAATCATTCTTGTTGTAGTTCATGATAAACTAAGTGTATGACTTTGGTAGTGACTATAGTGTCACATCAGTGGCCAACTCTTGACCCAAGGAAAATCCCAGTCTAGCAAGGTTCCCCACATACCCAATAAGCTTGAGCACATGGGGACATACTGGATCTCCTTATGCTATGTTGCACTTGAACAATGCCTTAGAGACATCATATTTCTCCTATATTTCTTGATCTTCATGTTGGTATGGTATGCCCAGAGAGCCAATCATATGATGATTGACATGGCATATAATGTGAAGGATTTGATTAATAATCACAAAGGGAAGCTTCCAATTCATTCTGTTTCACTTAGTTATGAGATAATGAGGAAATGTTATGAAACCCTAGAGAATGACAACACTCAATGACGTATGTCTTCAAGTACGGGACTTGAACAATGAAATCATACGGATGTTAAGAGTATGTCATTCTTATTATGTCCCTAGTCGGTTGTTATTGTGGAAGGTAGATAGACACCAGTAACACACAAGACTAGAGTGTGGGTTGGTTGATGATAGAATCTCATTAGTCATGATATGGTATATCAAACCAAGCACACGGATACTTTCCAGGGAACAATGTATTAGACAGACCCACCTTGAGAGTGACACATGGAAACCATCACTGGATGTCATAGTCACCTCTCATAGTGAAGGTGGTGATTGTAGTTCTTAAACATGAAGTCATTATACTCATCACATGTCGTTCGGTATACTTTAACATCATTAAATGTAACCCTAAAAGGGGGGAGACTAATGTCTCTCCTAACTCAAAAAAAATGTAACACTAAAATAAGGATTGTCATAAAGGTGGCGATTGGGTATATGTGATATATGGTGACTTATTGTGAGTGATGTAGATGGGATTTGTCCCTCCTATGGGACTTTGATATCCTGGCCACTTGATAAGTGAGACTAAAAAATGCATGTGCATGCACTTGTGAATCAAGATATGATACAGGTCACATATATCTCATTCAGTCTTCTCTAGTTTTAAGAAACAGGGTTTGAACACTAAAAGGATGACGATTCCATGCCTCGAATTCATTTTGGACATCAGAGACAAAGGAATTATACAATCAATGCAACACCTTACATAGATTTTGGGTTTAAGCTGTTCTCTAACTTTCCATTCACTTGGGTAGCACTGATGTGTGACTAGGCACTGCTCTTTGCTTGTGATGTCATAAGCTAGTTATGAACATTCACTTCCAATGTGTTACGGGACCTATAGGGTCACACACATAGGAACTCATCTAGAAGAGGAGTTTAATCATGGATGATGATTAGATTGATTACTAAAGTGTTTAGCTATTCAATTCAAGCAACAAATCAATTGACTCAACTTCCAACCAATCGGATCAAGTGTTGAGATGACCATTTCAAGTGTCAGTTTGATTAGAATTAAATTGGTTGAGTTCTGCATGAATCAGGAAACTAGCTGATCAGGTCACTGGGTGAACCAATTGGCTTAGATTGGGTGAGACGATCGGTTCACCTAGTGAACCGATCGGCTTACTGGGTGAACTGATCGGCTCATGTTGGGTGAGACAACCAGTTCACCTAGTGAACTGGTCGACTCGGTCGTGCTAACCGAAGGTTATGGTGACTTTCCTGAATTTATCAGAAAACTTGATCATTTCACTTGTTCAATTTGATGGGTACAAGAATTAATGTTACACATTAATTGGAAAAAAAATTGCTAATTCATATGTGATTGGGAAACATGGTGATATGACCAGTTTGGGTTGCAAACTGATTAACTCGCTTGTGAACCGACCAGTTTGGTTGCCAACTGAGTATTTTGGGATTTATAGGTTGTGAAAATTCATGATTTTCCAGTCCCTTCCACTCCCACACAGACTGGGAACCTAGACCCTAACCCCTCCTATAAATAGAGGGGTATTGGGGGCTTCCCAGAACACAACTCAATTGCCTCTAACAATTGTTGTCCTCTCTGGTTGTAGTAACCAATAGAGAGCTCGAGCAAGTCCTACCCATTGAAGGGAGGGATAGCAAGGGAGAAACAATTATGGGAGAGCAAGTCGGCGAATAGTACACCAATGGGAGGGACATCTCCTTCTTGTATGTTCTACTAGAACAACATGAGTTTAGTTGGTATGTGTGAACTTCTCAAGAGGTGAAGGCCTTTTCCCATCGTTGGGAGGGCAACGTCAGCTTGTATTGGTGAGACCACATGAGATGTTGCATACATTGTTTGATTCTATTGTATGTGGTGAAGACCAGGAGTTGCACAGATGTCGTCCAAGAGAAACTAGAAGATGGTTGTGTTGCAAAGACTTGTAGTCATTGGACTTTCTCCGGGACAAGGTTTAAACTCGTTAAACCATCTTTTCTATTTCATAGTAGTTGATTTGATCTTCCTATTATGGGAATATTAATAGATAAATTTTTGTTTCCGCTACCTTTTTTGTGCCAGTATCTCCCATTAGTGGTATTAGAGCCACGTCAATTTACTATGTCTTGGGATAATCGACATGATCGGATTTTTGGTTTTATCCATTTATTTGTTGCATACAATGTGAATACTTAAATTGTTTCATATGTGTATCTGATCAAATACCACATAATACCAAACTAATATATATATATATATATATATATATATATATATATGAATGATATATATACAATTTACATGTGTTACCCTAAAGGCGGTTTTAATGGTGGATGTGTAGCGTGGTTATTGTTAATAACTCAATATCTATGTGTGGTTGGATGGATGTTTATTCATGTTATATCTTAGTTTGGATAATGAGCCTCTACCTCCTTATTCCCAATGTAAAGTTAATTGTTTCCTACCTTTGCCCCCCTCGAATCTAATTCAAGGTTTCTCTCTACCATGTAATAAGTTTAATAGCAATAGGATAGTATCTTTTCTTGAAATGATGAAGATGACGATCAACGGCAGGCGAGATGACTATTTCATGTGATGAGTTAACCAGACGGAGGACCAAGAGGGCGGACCAAAAGAGTGAACCGACCAGTTGGTGGGTTTAACCGACCAGTTGGTGGGTTCAACCGACCAGTTGGTGGGTTCAACCGACCGTTTAGAAGGAGTCCAGATATCAGTTGGACTAGAGGCCAACTGACCGTTTCATAGGATTGACTGACCGTCCAAGAGGCGAGACGACTGGTTCAAGGGTTGAACCGATCAATTCGGATTGGAAAGCACGGATCTACACCAACATCAGGTTCATGCATATGATGTGATGTTAACCTAGGTGGTAGTGATTCCTTGTGGCTCCAAGGAATTACAATATACATGGCCATAACCATCACTTATTTTAATATTGCATGTTTACAGACTAGGATATAGCATGTATATGATATGTACTATATATGTGGTGATTTAATATAGTATATGTATATATATGATATATATATAAATAAAAACCTATCAATTAAACATATTAAGTCTTAGATGCTTTCCATTAGCAGCACACATGAAAAGCTTGATCGACCAAGCATGGGCATCCCAAGGATGGTGCGTCATCTATCTCATGGAAGTGTGATGGTAATAGTGTGGGCCCGCCAAGTGGGTGCATTATTATCGTGTCAGCTTTTGGGTCAGGCTTAACTAGTGATTTTTAATGGGATTAACTACCTGATGCATGTAGATGATTATGGCAAGGAGTTGTGCATATCATCTATCCAATAATTGCATATGATGCAATTGGCAAACCTTTCCTACCTCAATGGTTGATTATGGAGGCTGGAAATGGCCTGCTAATAATTGAATCATTTTGGATCTTGGCTCATTAGAAAATTGTTTGCTGCAATTTTCAGAATTTATAATTGAAGGTTGTCAATTTGAAAAAAAAAACAATGAGAGTGATAGTTAATTAAAAACCTAATCAACATTTTCAAAATTTTCAAATCAGATCAAATCAAAAATGATTTTTTTCATAAAATTGTAAACTCTTTTGTAGAGTCCAATGGAAACAAAAAAAACAATCACTTTTCTCTACGATCGATCCTTTGAAAGTAAAAGATAAATGGGAACAACTTCCACAATTGGTTCAGGACATTGAGAATCATTCTCACACAAGAGTGCAAGCTCTATGTCCTAGAGACACCAGATCCAGATGAACCCCTTCCTACTGCACCTAAGGCTGACATGGATGCTTATAAGAAGCATATTGAAGATCATGTGGATGTCGAGTGTCTAATGATATGCTCCATGAACTATGAGTTACATAAGTAGCATGAGAACATGGATGTGATTGAGATGGTCACACAACTCAATAACATGTTCCAAGATCAGGCAAGACAACAGAGATATGATGTCTCCAAGGTGTTGTTCAAGTGCAACATGGTAGAAGGAGATTCAGTAGGTCCTCGTGTACTCAAGCTCATTGGGTATATGGAGAACCTGGCTAGACTGGGATTCCCCTTAGGTTAAGAGTTGGCCATTGATGTAATTTTGTATTCCATGCCAGAATCATACAGACAGTTTATCATGAACTACAACATGAATGACTTTTACAAGTCATTGAGAGAGTTGTTGGGCATGTTGAGAACAGCTGAGGTGCAGATGAAGAAAGACAAATCCAAGTCTATGATGATGATCAACATGACAAAGGGAAAGTCTAAAGGCAAAGGCAAAGCTAAGAAGAGTTATAAAGTTAGCTAGAAGTCCAAGTCTTCAGATCTCAAGCAAAGGGAGGAATAAAGAAAAGAGGTGATTGTCACCATTGTCACCATCCAGGACATTGGAAAAAGAAATTTCCCACTCTGGATAGAGAAATTAAAGAAGAAGAAGGAGTTGAGTCCTCCACTTCATGTATAAATATCATAAGATAAATTTAACTACTTCTTCATCTCGATATGTGATACCAGATAGAGATCGGACATACATGATGTGTAGGGTCTGACAAGAAGTAAAAGTCTTCATGGAAGGACAAAGATGGACAGGGCAGAGAAAGAGTTGTTGAAGCTTTAGTATATAGTTAAATTTATCTTAGCCCAATTTGCATGTAATAAAGTTAGAATTTTTTTTGGAAATAGGTAAATAGTATTGCCAAAAGCCGTAGAGCAAGCTACACAAAAACAGAGGCACCAGGCCCAAATTTACAAAAAGGCACTAAGCCAGAAAGCTAAGCAGGGGTGTTATCTACAAAACCCCAATACAACTTTGTATTCATACTGACGTTAGCAGTCAGCTCGGGTTTGGTGGCAAAAACCCAGCACAAATCAGAAGATATCATCTTCAGCTGCCCTTTTTCAACCATCGACCCACTGCCATGGATTCTTCTATTTCGTTCTCTCCAGATGTGAAAGAAGACGCAAGCAAGGAACAAGCCACAAATGCTAGAACCAGTCCCTTTATTATCAGATCTACTCGTTATCTAGCTAATGACATCATCAAGGTTGTTAGGCACCTGATAACCCCACTCATTCTGTAAGAACACAATCTGCCAAATATTCTTCGAGTATTTGTAGTCAAAAAACAAGTGATCCTTAGTCTCGATCCCTGAAGAGCACAGGGAGCAGACTATGTCCACCTGGATGCCCCAGTTGTCCATCCTATCTTTAGAGGGGAGTCTGTTAAGCAAGGCTCTATACAAGAGAGTGCTCCATTTAGGATAGTGAAACCTGCCCCAAATAGCATGGAACCACTGAACATCAGGTTCGTTACTAGTGTTGATGTTGGGTAGAGTCGGCAAGGCGCCAACCTGACCCAACGAATCCACCAAAGGAGCACCAAAGTTGTCCTTATAGAGCTTGCACATACTCCTCCATATCCTGGACGGATTGGAGCAGCCCTCCATAGTAATGAGGGGTCCATATCTATTTCTCATACACTGGACCCAAACATTGTCTGGTTTATTACAGAATTTGTTAATTCTCTTCATAGTGCTCAGCTCCATAATCTTATGGCCATCGGCAAGCTGAAGACCACCTTTCTTATAAGGTTTAGTAACCCTTTCCCAAGAAATTCCATGGCCACACCCACCCCAAAGGAAAGTAGTAGACATGGATTTAATCCTATTCAGAACAGCACTCGGAAGATCACAAAGAGCACTCCAATATCTCAGCATACTTTGAATCATCGTTCTGATGAGAACCATACGGCCAGCCATTGAGATGTTGATTCCCGACCACTTTTCCACCTTGTCTTTGATCTTATCCACCAGCATACTGAAATCTTTCATAGAACCTCTACCACCCATGATGGGTATACCTAAGTATCTAGTGGGCCATCTACCTCTTCTGACCCCCATAGCCATTTTCAATCTACCTCTTCTAGAATCGCAAGATTTGGAATTGAAAATCTATGATTTTATCGTGTTGATGTACAAACCAGTAGCACGTCCAAAGCCAGTCACTACCTTCTTGTATTCTTTTAGTTTCTTAACATGACCCACAGAAAAGAGCAACACATCGTCAGCAAAGATTAGGTGCATCATAGCAATGCAACCTTTAACTCTGAAGCTTTTGATCTTGCCCTCATGTTCAGCAATCTTTATGGCATTAGTAAGCCCCTCCATCATGATGGTGAAGAGAAGGGGTGATAGCGGGTCCCCCTGCCTCAACCCATTAGATGCACGAAACAACCCAGCACGTGTACCATTCACTAAAATAAAAAAGGATGTCGTTTTTGTACACTCCCTCATCCAACTAATCCAGGTTCTAGAAAACCGCATAGCCTCCATGACTCGCCACAAGGCATTCCAAACAACAGAATCATACGCCTTCGTGATGTCGATCTTGAAGCAGGTTTTAGAATTCGATCTTTGTTTATTGAAGTCCACCAGGAACTCTGTAGCAAGCAAAGCACAATCAGCAATGTTTTTGCCTTTAATAAAGGTGTTTTGTTCGATCGAAATGATGCTGGGAAGAACGGTCTTCAGCCTGCTCATGAGAAGCTTGGATATAGTTTTATAAAGGACCGAGCAACAAGCTATGGGCCTATAATCAGTGATGGAGGTGGCATGCTTGGATTTAGGAATCAACTTAATGAAGGCATGGTTGACAGCTCTGACCATTCGCCCTCCATTCAGAAACCAGTTTACGGCATTACAAACATCAGTCCCAATAAGAACCCACATCTTTTAAAAGAAAAGGCTATTAAAGCCATCGGGTCCTGGTGCCTTGGAGTAGTGGATTGAGAACACTGCATTCTTTATCTCTTCCACAGAGGCAGTCTTACACAACTCATCATTCATGGCAGCATTAACTCTCATACTAGGCAGGTGAACCTCTTTAAGGTTGGAGCAGTCAGTGTGTTGGTTATAAAGTTTGTTGAAGAACTCCACAGCTTCGCACGCCACCTTACCTTGGCCCCCAACCGTATGGCCCTCCTCATTGATGAGTTCGTGAATAGTTTCAAGCATTTCCTTCTTCTTCACCACACTGTGGTAAAGTATGGAGTTGCGATCTCCATCAGCCACCCACCTCATGCGGCTTCTTTGCCAAAGAAACAACTCCTTAGCTTTTTCAAGTTGTCTAAGTCTCTCCTCAGCCCTGTTCTCCTCCTTAATGGCAAGGTTGTCCATCAGGTGCATTCTAACATCTAATGCAGCCTTGTTATAAGTAGCTAAAGCTTCCCTTGTAAGGTTTGGCAGATTAACTTTCTCTTTCGCCCACTTCTTAAGGGCCATCTTCGTATGTTGCAGCTTTTTAAGGACTACAAAGAGAGGGTTGCCCACCACCTCTGTGCCCCAGCTTTTCACTACTGTGTCTTTGAAGCCCGGCCAATCGCATCACAGGTTTAAAAATCTAAAAGGTCTCACACCATGAGACGAGTTCGTTAGCTCCATTTTCATCCAGGCATGGTTGTTGAACGGGTGAGAGCCCATTCTGATGACGGCTTGTGGGAAGGTGTTCAGCCACTGCTCATTCACTAGTCCTCTATCAAGGTGGCTAGCTATTCTTTTGTTGATATTTTTCTTGTTCGACCAGGAGGTGATGCCCCCAATGGAAGGTAACTCCAGCAGCTTGGCGTTATCCATGGTTTTGTTGAACACTACCATGACTCTTTCCAGCACAGGCATCCCTCCTTTTTTCTCTCTGGTCCTTTGGATGTTGTTGAAATCCCCCAAAACAAGCCAGGGGATCTCATTTTGTGCCACCCCTTTTATGTCCTCCCATAAGGTCCTTCGGTTGTTCTCCAAATTCTCGCCATAGACACCTGTGATGATGCCTGAGAAACCACCCGCGTTGAAGCAGCTGATCGTAGCGGCTTGGTTAGAGAACTGAATCGGTTCAACCTTCCACACAAGCGGGTTCTAACCAATCACAATCCTGCCTCTTTTGACTTGATTCAGGTTGTCAATGGTATGCCAACTCTCAGGAAATAAGGCTTTGGTCCACCCCTATTAACTCTGCGAATCTTTATTTCAAAGTAAAAAATGAGATCTGCCTTCGACTCTCCCAGAATGTCTCTAAGTTTCTTTTGCGTCCTGGGAAGCGACGCCCCTCGCACGTTCCATGCGAGGATGGACATAATTACAGTTGTTTGGAGTCGCTCCCTTCCCCGGAGCAACTCCCTTTCTTCTTCTTCTTAGTTGTATTTCTGGTTTGTCAAGGGCTACGACTCCTGGTGTTTCCCTCAATGAAGTTTTCCTCATTGATATTCTCTAAGGCAGCAAACGGATTAGCATCATGTTGGCTCACTCCTTCAGTCTCTATGTCACCCACTGGTTCCGTCATAACAGGCATGTCGGGGCCTTCAGGCCCTGTCACAGGCATTGCTTCAGACAACTCGCCTTCACCCACTGGACCAGCGGCAATGAGAGGCTCCTCAGTCACCTACAACACGGCCTCACCAGTGCCGTCCTGCATCCCCGAAGTGCCAGCAGTGTCCCCCACAGCATTCAACACTTCATTAACCTTCTCCTTGCCATTGCTTCTTACTTTGGGAGGTTTAGACTTACCGGCTCTACGCTGCCTTCCCCTCGTAGGTTCAGGAACAATAGGCAGTTTGTTGTTGACAGCTCTCCGAGCACCAGGGCATTGGCCCGTGCTATGCCCAAAGACCTTGCAGTCCTCGCAGCGATCGGGGAGAGCTACATATCTGACTTTAACTTCCCATTCCTCTCCATTAGGCAACTCCACCATGACCTCCGGTGGTGGTTCGGTGTATTTTGAGATGTCAACACAGAACCTAGTGTAGCCCATGGTGGAACCATCAGACCTTCGATCCATTGCCCGCGGGACCCCAATGGCGTGGGCAATGACCGCGATGGTGCGGGGCGTCCAGTGACGACCCACATCAGGAAGTGAGACCCAAACTGGAGCAGTGGTGAACGCCGCTCTACGTGTGTCTACCTCCCTAGACCATTTTCTCACCAGCACGAGTTGATCGTCAAAAACCCACAGACCACCGTCGGTGGCTTTCTTCTGATCCGCCGCACTGGAGAATCGGGCCAAGTACAGGCCACCGTCAAGGGTGAAGATATCCATAGCTCCTCTTGGCCTCCAGAAGCACTGCATCCACCCTCTGAGTTGCGCCAGGTGGCATTTCTTGCCCAGGATGTGAACGATCACAGAGTGGCAGTGGAAGTCCTCCATCTCTTCCAAAATGTGTTCTGTCATTTTGGTCCACAGCCTCTGATCGCCTTCACGTCGGAACGGCGTATTCAGATCATCTGCGCCGCGCCCCTCAGGGTGGGAGGAGGACCGACCACTGCACGCACCCATTCACCCACCACCGTCACATCTGTAATGGGGGATAACCATCCGTCCCTGACTGCCCCTCCCGGGCCAGCGGAAGAAACGGTAGAAGTTGAATTTCTCTTTCATTGTGCCAATAAATAGAAACTTTTACTTTACCCATCCTGTATGAAAAGGATGGTAAAGTAATAAACAAAGCTGTTAATGTTTCTATTTCAAAAGATATGATCTTGTACGACAATGTCGAACGAACAAAATGATCTTTATATGAAAGAATCTTAAGATGAATGTTTATAACGTTAATACCAAAGGATTATAATTGATAATTCAAACAATATTTAGCATAGTCATCTAAGGCACATATGTAAGAAGTGCATTACTAGAAACCATATTGATGGTTATCTAGACTCTTTTCATTATTGAACCAGTAAAAGACACACAAATATTAAATATGAGAAATATGACAAAACACCTTTCACTAGAGGTAGTGGGAGGATTAGAATTCTATCGGAGCTTATACAAATTGATGTATGAAGATCTTATGGAATAAATGCTAAATGTAGTTGGTAATACATCATCGTATTGACCAATGATCTCAGTTGATATGTGGGTTTGTATTTGGTGAAATATGAACATGAATCTCTTGAAGAGTTCAAGAAGATTATGAATGAAGTATGACTTTGATAAAAAGTATTAAGAAAATTTGATGAAATAAAGTGTTGAAATACTTTACATTAATAGTTTGAGGACCTTCAGAAAGGACTGTGAAAATATTTCACAAAGTCAAATCCATCTAAACATGATGATGTGTCAAAATGAACAAATTACATCATGATGGGTCATGATATGATTGTCACAGTAATCTATTCTACTAATTTCCTCATATATGTATACTTTACACTAAAACAATATGCCATCAAGATGGTTTGAAAGACATCATAATTGATATGAAATGGGAATGTCACGATATGACTTAAGGAATAAAACCTATATAAATAAAGTAGTTTCTAGAAAAGGTTTATCCACAAACCATGATTGTTGAACCATGTTATTAATCCCAATCCAAAGACAAAGTGTTTATTTGTAGGATAACTGAGTTCCAAAAGAATCAATGGGAATGAAAGTAGTACTCAAAGGGTTCGAGGTCAACAAGGAAGCACAATGAGAACAAGTGAGAATCAAAAATTGTTGTGGAATCTTAGGTTTCTCATGTAACATGATTTCTCATAGTTCTAGTAGAATACATATGAGATTAAAAGATTTTGAATCCAACAACTCAGATGGGTTAGTCATAAGATGATGTGCCAACAAATCAACTAGAAGCTATTGAGAACCATAATCTGAGAAATGGCTAAAAGCCATTAGGGAGTCCCTTTACACTAACAAGGTATGACCTTTCCAGTACCACCTGAAAGAGGTAAAAACCACAAGGTGAATATGGGTGTGAAACATCCTATGTGATAGGGATCAATATCTATGAGATAGTTCTTGAAAGTGATGTGACCTAAATATGAGCACATATAGTAGCAAGATGTTGAAAGAGGTTGAGCAAGAAGGATTCATTGAGAGAGAATCTGGATTAGTCTCTCATAAACTCTATGTTCAAATTCTTGGGAAGAATGGAAATGACATGAGTAAGATGCCATCTGTTGTACCAATGGATATATCATGAATGCTATAAATTTACTCATCCCATAATCTTATATGTTGAACATGACCAGATGATATTAATTTCCAATAAGGGCTATTGGAATGTCACTTAAAGACATCCATTAGTTCTTGTGAAGTACTTATGGATAAGTCGCTAGAGAAGAGAAAAAGGAAGAGTTGGGTGTAAAGGGTTACACTGATGCAAGATTCTAGAATGACAAAAGTGATCACAACAAAATATGTTTGATAATAAGAAAAGAGTTGTATAGGAAGGAATTCGAACTACAAGCCATTAAAATTATCCTATAAATATAAGTTGAGTATCTTGGTGTTGTGAACACATGAGAGGAAACTATATGAATCTAGAAGTTCATATGGATTAACTTAAAGATGTCCCAACCATTGATGACACAATAGAGATATTGTGACAACAATGCATCTACTGGTTAGGCAAGAAATATCAGATATCATATAATGGTAATTTCATCCCATAGTGAAGAGATGAGAAACATGCAATATACTGACTAAACCAAAATGTTGCTAACCCTCTAGATTAGCACTTGTGCAGTAGAAACATGATGGACATCTTTAGATCATTGAGAATGAGATTTGTTAGTGATTGGCTCTTAGTGCAAGTGGGAGTCTGTTGGTATGGTATGCCAAGAGATCCAATCATATGAGGATTGACATGGCATATAACATGAAGGATTTGATTAATAATCACAAAGGCAAGCTTCCAATTTATTTTGTTTCACTTAGTTATGAGATAATGAGGAAACATTATGAAAGTCTAGAGAATCACAATACTCGATGACGTATGTCTTCAAGTACGTGACTTGAATAATGAGATCATACATATGTTAAGAGTGTGTACATTCTTATTATGTCCCTAGTTGGTTGTTACTGTGGAAGGCAAATAGACACTTGTAATACACAAGACAAGAGTGTGGGTTGGTTGATGATAGAATCTCATTAGTCATGATATGGTATGTCAAACCAAGCACACAGATACTTGTTAGGGAATAATGTATCGGACAGACCCACCTTGAGAGTGAAACATGGTAACCATCATTGGTGGTCATAGTCATATCTCATAGTGAAGGTGGTAATTGTGGTTCATAGGCCTAAAGTCACTACACTCATCACATGTCATTGGGTATACTTTGACATCATCAAATGTAACCCTGAAATAAGGATTGCCATAAAGGTGATGATTGTGTAGCTGTGAAACATGGGGACTAATTGTGAGTGATGTAGATGGGATTTGTCCCTCCTACTAGAATTTGATATCCTAGCCACTTGATAAGCGAGACTGAGAAATGCATGTGCATGCATTTTTGAATCAATATATGTTATTGAGGTCACATACATCTCATATAGTCTTCTCTAGGTTCAAGAAACATGGTTTGAACACTGAAAGGATGACGATTCCACGCCTTAAGTTCATTCCAGATATCAAAGACAAAGGAATTATACAATCACTCCAACACCTTACACAGATTGTAGGATGAAGGTGTTCTCCAACTTTTCATTCACTTGGGCAGCATTTATGTGCCACTAGGCACTGCTCTTTGCTTGTGATGTCATAATCTAGTTATGCAGTCATAATCTAGTTATGCACATTCACTGCCAATGTGATATGGGACTTATAGGGTCACACACATAGGAACTCATCTAGAAGAGGAGTTTAGTAATGAATGATGATTGGATTGATTACTAAAATGTTTATGTATTCAACTCAAGTAACAAATCATCTAATTGGACTGCCAACTAATCGTCTCAAGTGTTGAGACGATTGTTTGAAGTGTCAGATTGATTAGGATTGAATTGGCTGAGTTCTACATGAATCGGGGAACCAACCGATCATCTCACTGGGTGAACTGATCAGATCAGGTTGGGTGAGATGACCAGTTCACCTAGTGAATCGATCGACTCAGTCATGCCAACTAAAGGTTTTGGTGAGTTTCCCAAATTTGTGAGAAAAGTTGCTCATTTCACTTTTTCAATTTGATTGGTACAAGAATTAATGTTGTGCATTTCAAAATGAATTTGCTAATTCATATGCGATTGGGAAACATGGTGAGATGGCTGGTTTGGGATGCAAACTGATCAGATTGCTTGTGAACCACCTGGTTTGATTGCCAACTGACCATTTCTGGATTCAAAGGTTGCAAAAATTCATGGTCTTCCAGTCCATTCCACTCCCACACAGACTGGGAACCCAGACCCTAACCCCTCCTATAAATAAAGGGGTATTGGAGTCTTCATAGAACACAACTCGATTGCCTCCAACAATTGTTATTCTCTCTAATTGTGGTAACCAATACAGAGCACAAGCAAGTCCTACCCACTAAAGGGAGGGGTAGTAAGGGAAAAACAATTTTCGGTGAGCAAGTTGGTGACTAGTACACCAACGGAAGGGACAATACTTTCATGTATGTTCTACTAGAGAAACAAGAGTTCTAGTTGGTCCATGTGGACTTCTCTAGAGGAGAGGAGGCCTTTTCCCATCTCTAGGAGGGTAATGTCAGCTTGCAGTCCATGGTGAGGCCGTAAGAGCTGTTGTAGAAGTTGTACGAGTTTGTCGTCTGTGGTGAAGACCAAGAGATGCACAGACATAGTCCAAGAGCAACTAGAAGATAATTATGTTGCATCGAGTTGTAGTCATTGAACTTTCTCCAAGACCAGGTATAAACTCGTTAAACCATCTTTCTTATTTCATAGTAGTTGATGTGATCATGTTGTTATGGGGATACAGATAGATAAAAATTTTGTTTCCCTTCCTGTTATGTGCCCATATTTCCCAACACTTCGTACATGTTCTTAGGATGTGTTACCATCTCAATAACATCCATGTTCTCATGTTTTCTATGCAACTCATAGTTCATTGAGCACAACATCAGGCATTTGACATCTACGGCATCCCCATAGTGCTTCTTGTAAGCATCCTCTTCTGCCTTAGGTGCAGTGGGAGTAGGTTCATATGGCTCTAGTGTTTCTAGGACATATAGCTTGTGCTCTTGTGTGAGAACGATTCTCAACGTCCTAAACCAGTCATGGAAATTATTCCCATTCAACTTGTCTTTCTCAAATACTGGTCATAAGAAAAATGTGTTATTGGTTGCCATTTAATTCTATAAAAATAGTTTGCAATTTGTCAAAACACTTTTGATTTGATTTGATGAAAACAAAATTTGACAATGTTTAATAAGAAATTTAATTAATTATCACTCCTACCATTTTTCTCAAATTGATAACCCTCACATAACAATTTAGGAGATCGTAGTGTACAACCTTCTAGTGAGCCAAGACCTAAAATAAGTTATTACCCGAACAACACAAGCATCCATAATCAATCATTAAGGTAGACGATGTTTGTCAATTGCATATTATGCAATTCTTAGATAGATGGTATGTGGAACTCTTTTCCATAGTCATCTACATGCTTCTGGTGCTTAATCTTTTTAAGATCACCTAGTTAAGTTTGCCCCAAAAACCAACATTATAGTAATGCAACTTGTTTGGCAAACCCACATGACTACCATCACACTTTCGCGATATGGATAGTGCACCACTCTTGGCATGCCCACGCTTAGTCGATCATTTTTTTCATGTGTGTTTCTTATAGAAAGCATCTAAGACTTAATATGTTTGATTGATATATTTTATATAAATATGTATACATATCCAATCCGAACATACTTATAGTACATATCATATACATGTTATAACCCAAAAATAAAAACATGCAATTATAAAACACAAGTGATGGTTATGGTCATATCTATTATAATTTCATGGACCCACAAGGAATTACTCCACCTAAGATCCACATCATATGTAACAACATGTTGTTGATGAAGATTTGTGCTTGAACCAATCTAGGTCGATAGTTCAACTCTTGAACCGATCAATTCACCTCCTAGTCAGTCGGTAGGTTTTTTAGAATGGTTGTTTGGTCTCCTCGGTCCTCCAAGCGATCGGTACACCTACTGGAATGACCAGTTAGTCTAGTATAGAACGTCTTCTTCACCATAATGGGAACAAACAACCATCCAACTAAGAACAAATATCTAAGGGTTATTGGCCATAACCATGCTAACATCCACCATCAGAACCAATTTTAGGGCAACATGTGTAAATTGCATACATACATATATATATATATATATATATATATATATATATATATATATATATATTAGTTATGATCATATATGGTATTTAATTAAATATGCACATTAATCATTTGAAGTATTTGCATTGTATGTAATAAAGATAAATGATAAAATAGAAATATGATCATGTCGATTAAATCTGAAAGCATAGTAAATTGAGGTGGCTCTGATACCATTGTTGGGTAATATGGCATCATATATGGAAGCATAAATAAAAATTTAACTACCAAATCCATATTTGAACAGTAGATCATGTCAACAACTAAGTAATGGAAAAGAGGGTAGCAAGGTTTATACATGATCCTGGAGTAAGTCCAACGACAGCGCCTTGTTATTGCATATTTCTTTTTCAAGTTGCACTTGGACAGTGTTGGTAGCGGCCTCTTTATCACCAGGGACAGAGGTTGATTTTATCCTCCTAACATGTGGAAACAGCCTCCTCACCTCTGTAGTAGTCCACATGGACCACTAGGAACTCTTGTCATTGTAGATGAATGGACAAGAAGGAGTTGTCCCTTCTAGTCAATGTGTTAGCATCGACTTTCTCTCCCAATTGTCTCTCCCCTATTGTTCCTCCATTTGACAGGTAGAACTTGCTCGGATTTGCATGTTATCACAATTGTGAGAAGATAATAATTGACAGAGCTAATCATTGTGTCAACCCCCTCTTCTTAATGCTCATCATGGCAAGAAACCAAGTTAGCTGACTCATAGTAGTCAATTGGGTGGAAAGTACACTAGAATCACCATCTTCTCCATTGATCTTCAGCCTTGTATCGCATCTCTAGCCAAGTGAGTCCCTCAACTAACCATATCACGATCACATGACTTGTTCACCAGTAGAGTACATATGCCTTGCACAAGAGGAGGAAACTCAAATCATTCTTCCAAGAACTCTGACCGCAGCACCCTTTAGAAGCTAAACCCTTCATTAAGAACAAGGGCAAGGCACAATAGAGAAGAAGTCCACTCCAACCTCATCCAAGTCCCAATCTCATCCACCCTACTACTACAGCCAAGACCCAAATGAAGGAGAGGAGATCCAAAGATGATTTAGAGATGCATGACACTTTTGAGGGCTATGAGTCAGTCTCTTATGATGATACAACACATAGAGTTGGATGTATAGAGGATGACAATTGTTATTTAAATTGAAAAACTCTCTTCTCTACCCACACAACCACCTGTTATATTTGATGGCGTTCTATAATCTTACCAATCAGTTCACTCCTCTCACATCTCCATCCCAACAAGTTCAAACCGGCAGCCACTGCCTAGAAGAAGAAACTGTACAAGGCAATGGAACTTCTTGGGGTGACACTCTCATGATGGGCATGTCTATACACACTTGAGGCACTTAGAATTGGTTCTTTTTTAGAGTGATTTAGTTCCCTTTCTTTTTTATTCCCTTTTAGAGTGTGTCCTTTATACAAGGATCTCACTCGTGAGTTCCCTATTTCATTCACAAAGCATTACTCCATGAATTATGAGTTCAGTTGCTCATTTAGATTATTTTTAAGGAGGACACCTTACAGGACAACGACCTCACTATGATTGTTTTATACATTGATAGGATTGGTTGAAAAAATGTGACAAGGACAACAATAACAATTTAAACGCATAGTTCAAAGTAGGCAAGTTCTTGGCATAGATCACCGACCAACTCCCTTCCTTTCCAAATGTGACAAAGGCATCCCTCATCCATACTCCCATGTTGTGAAAACTCCACTGCATTCTCTCATGTGCTATCTTTAGCAAAGGTGTTCTGAATGATGAGTCATTAAGTTGGGAAATGCACTAATTGATCATCTCCACATGGTAGTTATGAACAGCACTAGTTCCCCATCTACCTAAGGTGGCTTGGTCACTGCCATTTCTGTATATTTGGGATACACTCATATTTTGTATGAAGTAGTGACTCATAAGGAAATCCATGTGATTGAACTCAAGTATGTCAGGCTTCTACAGTTATATGACCATCCCCAGAGGAGGGGATCATCTACTTTTTGTTTAAAAATAGCCCCGCCTAGCTTGCACTATGTACCCACGCCTACTTAGCGGTGGAGAATTTTTCTTATGATCTCACCTGTAACGTCCCAGGATTTGAGGCATCAAATAAAATGATCTTAAAAGGAATGATTAGACCATCCATATCACCAACGTGCACTTCCTTTTAGGGATCCCATCGCTAAATAGCTTTGTGGTTAAATGTGCTCAGCCAAGAGCAGTACTAGGATGGGTGAGTAGTCATGAAGTTTATCTTAGCTTGCATGTGAGTGAGGACAAAGCAAGTAGTTAAGGCTAGTGGTGGTATGTGGGGCTAGTTGTCATTCCTGAAATCCTACTATAGCCATGGATAGTGGGCCCAACCATTACAAATGGTATCAGAGACATGACACGATTTTTTCATGCGTATAACGCAAGTGCACGCGTCAGAGTAATATAGGCCTTTGTGAGGCCCGAGTCGAACATAGGGACACTGAACTATCGGTAGACTACCTGCTAACTACTCGCGATCAGCTAGACCGATTAAAAGGTTTTGAGAGTTGATTGAAAAATAAAAGAAAATAAAGCAATCGATTAAATTTTGAGTTTAATCAATTTAGATGGAAATCTTTAGGATTGTGGTTTCACCGCAGGTTCTCGTTGTATTTATTTCTATATAGTTAATCAAATTCGTCTCTCATTCCGGGTAGTGGTCTGTAGTCAGAATTGTTCATTGTTGTGATACAATTCACTACCTAAATCTAGGTCAGTTACACGGTCGTAGTAACCTATACCCTAAACTAGGTGCATGAAGACCAAACTATGGGTTTCCACCATTAACCGTACATCACCTTATTCAAGGGATTTATTAATTAATGTGAATTTCGTCTCTTTTCAACCGTTAATTCTTCTTTCAAAGTAATTAAAGGCATTAGATTATCATTAAGGTGATCAATCATAATGATATAATGGAGAAAACGAAATCATACCACGGATTTGAGAGACAAAATATGAATTACTATGATAAAAATGTCATACAACGATTACCCGAGCTACTCCCGACCCTAAAGACAAAGGGGATTAGCCCCGCATGTTCATCTCAGTGAAAGACATGATGAGAGAAAGGGAAAACATGGAGAAACGTGAATAAAAGTGATGTAAACCCCTAAACAGAGAAGATCTAAGAATTCCTTGATGTAGAGTGTGCGATCTACAGCCTTCCGGCGGTGGAAATCGTCTTCTGCGGCTCTCGGAATGATCGAGGCATGATTCTGGGCTTTGTTCTTCTCTCTACCTCCCCT
The DNA here is from genome assembly GCA_963693085.1 of Alisma plantago-aquatica. Taxonomy (NCBI): domain Eukaryota; kingdom Viridiplantae; phylum Streptophyta; class Magnoliopsida; order Alismatales; family Alismataceae; genus Alisma; species Alisma plantago-aquatica. The sequence goes on from OY856411.1 coordinate 640,673,390, forward strand.
CGGGATGTCTGCAGTGGCTAATGACGTGATCCCTGCTTAGGGCTGCCGAAATTAGGTATATGGACCACTTTTGGTCGCCAAAAGATCACCACCGTTGGATTAGGATCGATCTGGAACAAAACATATCCTGACGGGACGCGGGTCGATGGTATCGACCCGTCATAGTATCGGCAAGTTCTCTTATCTTCTCTAACATTCCGCCTGATGCAGACTCGATACCATCGATGTGGGTCAATGGTATCGACCCCTTTAGGCGTCGATTTTGTCACCCTTCTGACGATGTAGTTGTGCACCGTTGATAGTATCGACTTCAATGTCGATAGTATCGACAGGTTGATTGATGTGTCGTTGTAGGTATCTCGCTACCATCGACCTCCCAGTCGATGGTATCGACTCATCTTGGCTCCTTGCGGCTGTCTCACTGTGACTGTGTCGATACTGTCGACAGATGTCGATGGTATCGACATCTGTGTATATGCATTCTTCCTGAAATTGCAAGATAAATCCATATCAGATATGCTAGAACATATCAATATGATCATTTATGACCAAAAAAGATAAAATATGAGAGATTTGATACAAAATGAGATTATAGACTAAAGCGAATGAATCATGTGATACTAACCACAAAAGTGACTAATAAATACATAAAATGCATGTAAAACAAGTCTATAAAAGTGACTCAAAATCATCGCATCAAACTCCCCTAAGCTTAAACATTGCTCGTCCTCGAGCAGCAAAGCTATAGAATAAAATTGTGAGGGCCAACTAAAGAATAGATTATCACAACACACATTGCCATATGATCCCCGCCAGACATTCACATACCGGCCATCACTAACCACAGAATGATAATTACCCTCTAGGTGGAAATGATCATCCATAAGAGATATCCACCCCAAGATTGATGAACACTGTCAAATAAGGCAGTTAATATAATAAAATCCTCCGGTTCAGGCTTGGTGCATTTTGTGATCTTCTATCTATGTTGCTCATTCTATCTACCATCTAAATGGAAGCAGATCTCCTGATATTAATGAATGAGGAGATAATCATGGGTGGCCTACCAATTAGAGCAACGGGTGGATGGAATAGGTGGTTGTGGAAGAAATGGAAGCATATAACAGTCAATCATGCAATACAAAAATTAATGCCCTATCATGATGCAAAATGCATGTGAAAATGTCCTAATGCTATATTTTAGGTGGAATGATGCATGCACTATCATTCTATCCCAACGAGAGACAGAATGGCTACAAACCTACACATGTGCTTGCTCTTTTTATTATGCAGCTGAACAAATTCCTTTCTCCCTCTGATCTTCATGCTTTTTTTTCAAGCCCTTATCTTGCTTAATAGAATAGGATGAAATTTTCAATATCTTTCTCTTGGGCTTATTCACATAACTACTATTTTTTTCGTTTTTTTCTTAACTTTTGAGAGAGTATGAAATTAGTCCTTTATTTGCAGAAGAAGCAAAGCACATCATTGTACAAGATGATTAAATTTATGCAAAATGCAACTAAAATGACATTGACATGCACTCTAAAATTTGTGAATGCAGGATTATAATGCAACATTTTTTCTTTTTTTTTCTTTCAATGCAACAAATGTAAACACTAATCTACAATGCAATCCTAACTACATGTCATGCAACCATAAGATGACAAACTGTATAGTGCTCCCAATTCTTATGGTGGAGTGTTAAATAAGATGAAGTGGATAGATCACAAGATTAATTGACAGAACCAATGGAAGATATTATATGTCCCTCCTTACTGACATGTGTAAAATCAAGAGGTTTCTCTCTCTTATTTCAAATTAAAATCTCATTACCATTTGATCAGTTTAGGCTCAACGTCCAATTCCGTCCACTTTTCCTGAATCATAGGCTTGTACAGTTGTGGTCTTATGTTTTAAAGTTGACAAACCCAATTATTTTCTTAAGTCATATGCTCAAATTCAAACAAAGCAAGCTTGCAAATTCATTAAAAATTTTCAAATTGACCTCTAACTCCCATGTGACAAACAAAGAGATGACACATTAAATTAGACATCCACGATTACACTAGATAAAATGTGGATCCTAAAAACTAAGAAAATTGCAGAAAAAAATTGCTAGAACAACAGAAAAGGCAATAAATGATGAAAACTAAAAATAAAAGATAGAAAAAATAGAAGTTGTTCCATCTCCCCCTTAAGCTTGAATTCGACTATGGCCTCATAGTCAAAAACAATCTTAAAAGGTGGAATAGTGATACCATTCAGTGTTCAGGTGGTGGGTACTGCGGGGCGGTGGGATCCCACGATGGATATTGCCCCTGGAAATTTGGATCATATGGGGGCATGGGCGGAGGTTGTGGATATCCCCCGAAGTAATTCTGGCTCCAATAATTATCGTAGAACGGTTGTTGCTGCATCTCCATCCTATGCAACCTGTCATGAATATTCTCTTGGTTGGCGAGGAGGAGGCACTTGTTCTCGTAGATGGCCTGCTGATTTAAGAATAGCCAGTTCGTAGTCTCCTGAATACCGACGAAAGAAGCAGTGTGTTGTTATTGGGTCTGTTGGATCTCCTACAGCATAGAATACATTCCCTGCATAGAATAGGCATCCTCTCCTTGTTGAGAGGGTTGAGGTGGCGGAGGCAGCGAAGATGATGATGCACCCAGGTGGAAGCGTGGACGCTTCCATGGTGCCACGCATACACGAAGAGGAGTGAAAGCCTCCTCTTCCTCCTCATGCTTGTCGCCATCATCATTGTCATTGTCGTCGTCGTCTTCCTCTTCATCGGAGTCGTCGATGGCTATGATGGGCCACTGAAAGTGCTGAGCTCCCTGGATGTCAAAGACGGGATCTGGAAGTGCACACTCCTGGTACTCCTGGTTGACATGGCATTGTGCATAGGCCACACCATCACGGAGCGTAAGAAGATTGGAGTGGTGTAGGTGATGCAGATTGACTTTATTCCTGTTGGACAGCAGAGTGAGTTGGGAAAAATCCAACCCAAGGTAGAGAGAAAGCAGTGTGATAAGCCCCCCAAAGTGGATAGGATCTTTCCTTTTACTCCTCCGCACGGCCAGCACACGCGTCAAGAAAAATGCACCCCAATTGAGCTCTTCTCGTTTCAACAGCTTATACAGAAAGAACAAGTCTGTCTCCTGAAACTTACTGAGTGAAAGATCGCCTCGAGCAAAAAGAGTAGTGCACAGCATGCGATGTAGAATCCGCACAAATGGATTCTCAAAATTAGCGACGGCTGCATTATGATAGTTGACGGACTTGCATGGAGGTGCGGTCACCAGCTGGGCGAAGATCTCATCATATGTCCAGCCTCCTATGCTGAGTCGGAGAATGATACCAGTTGTAGATTGAATTGAATTGTTTGAGGGTGAGGGTGTAGTTTTTGTTGTAGAGTCGGAAAGAAACTCGCCTTTGTATCCACTCCCTATCGGTGGCGATAAGGTCGTTAGGCACGATGCATATGTAAAGCGATGTCATAAACTCTGCCACCAGTTCTTTGTACATCGGCCACTCACCAAAAAGGGGTGGCCCTCAGCGTGGTACTGGACCTCTTCAGACCTCCTGCATGTATGTTGTGCTTGCCCCTGGAGAACATAATTGAGGTTGGCCTCAAACCCGAGGTCACAGATTATGGTCTGATCAACATATCGAGTTGGCTCAATTTTTCTCTTGAGCAACTCCTCGTATATCTTCCGTACGTCCGCCGAGGGATGAACAATCCTCGGACGAGGAATGGAGTCGAGTGGTGGAGGAACAAATATCGCAATCTCCATTGGGGCCACCCTTGAAGAAGAAGCTCCTTCCGTCTGCACCATCGTGCACAGAGAGAAAGGGGAATAAGAAGTAGAGCTCGATGAAGGCCGAAGAAGACGATCTCCGCTCGGTGCAAGCTCGGTGAATATATCTCGATCCTTGCATGCTCGATGAAGGTCTTCGGTCACTCAAAAATGCTTAAAGAACAAATGGAACGAAGAAACTCTGAAGTTGTGAAGATAATTGAGAAACAACCCTTCCTTTTATAACTGATCTCGTCGCTACTACTGCCCCATCGATACCATCGACGGGGGTGTCGATGGTATCGACACCTGGAGGCGTGATCTGCTCTTCACGACTATCGACAATTGTCGATTGCTAGATTTGGGGGCCCGGATTGGTGACGCATCGATACTATCGACTCGGGTCGATGGTATCGACCCATCCCACGGATCGACTTCCGAAAATGGCAGGCTCTGTTGATTTCTTCTCGCAGATCGGTGACGTGTCGCATTGATACTATCGACTTGTATGTCGATAGTATCGATGCTTCATGGTTCAAGTACCCTCACGAGGTCCGGATGTCGCTTCCTTACTGTTGTCGTGTCGATACCATCGACAGGGTTGTCGATGGTATCGAGATCACTGAGACGAATTCTTCTATAAATCTTCAGGGATCTCGGGAGTATCGACATCATAGTTGATACTATTGACCCAGAGCTGTCTTTTTCTTCAATGTCGTTGATGGTATGTCGATACCATCGATGAGGCCGTCGATGGTATCGACTCAGAAAAATTTCTACAGCCGCTTCCCTATACCCACGTCGCTACCATCGACCCTATGGTCGATGGTATCAACTCTGTCTTGGTACTGCACACTGAACAAATGATCAAGGTATCATTTTTACACTAAAAACCAAAATTAAACAAAATTAACTTGCAAATGTAGAAGAAAATGAAAGAACTACCAATGGTTGGGTTGCCTCCCAACAAGCGCCCTTCTTTAACATCTTAGGCTAGACAAAATCAAGCTCATCAGCTTGGAGCATCGGAGAGTGTTCCTAGGGGATCACTCGGCAGTTCAAACTCAACTCTATCATGGCCAATCCCTAATGTCAAAGTACCTCTCTCAATAGTTGTGATAACACCAGTCGTCGCTTGAAATGGCCTACCTAGTAGCATCTCACAACCCTTTAGTTGTGGTATGTCCATGACAATGAAATCCACAGGAAAGATAAATCTGTCGACTTTGACAAGTACATCCTCACACACTCCATATGGCTTCACAATAGACCCATCCTCCAACTCAACAGTCATGTCAGATTTCTTTAGTGTCTTCAATCCAAGATTTTGGAATGTGGATAACGGCATAAGGTTTATGCTAGCGCCCGAATCACACTGCGTGTACTGGAAATGATGGCCGCCAATTGAGAACGGTATGTAGAATCTCCCAGGATCTTTCATCTTCTTTGGTAAACTCCCATGGATAAGTGAGCTCACCGTCTCATTCACCAAGCAGACGTCTGTGTCTTTTATCTGCCTTTTCTTGGTGATGATGTCCTTGATAAACCTCCCATATGCTGGAATCTGTTCTATCATTTCCACTAACGGAATATTAATATGGAGCTTCCTAATCATCTCTAAGAACTTCTTGTAGTGTCTATGATCCTTCTTCGACTTCCGAATATCCTGAAATGGAACGCTCTGCTCTTTTATGCACTTTTGCGGTGGCACATATGGGCTATTTGGGGTCTCCTCCCCTAAGCTTGCTTCAATGTCACCTTTTGGCATAGGCTTCAACACATCATTCACGGTTGGTGTGACTCGTGGCTGTTCATCCTTCTCGGTGGTTGTGACTTCACTATGCAATGTCACCTTTACCTGCTCCTCTTGCCTAGATGTGGGCACTGCTGTGATGGGTTCTTGGTGGGATTTCCTGAATGGGAAATATCCGCCTGGTAATCCATATAACCTATGGGGGTATGGCACCCTGGGCTTAGCCTCCGTTTCAAAATGCATTTTGCCCTTTTCATGGACCTCAGCCACCGGTGGCTCTATCTCCTTAATCACAGATATATATTTCACTTGATGATGTACTTGAGCAGACTCTGCATTACCAGCCGGTCTTTGTTGATTTGCATGCTTCATGGCCGCCACTTCATTGGCGATTTGAGTCACCGTCGTCTCTAGTGTCCTCATCTGTGCTCCATGACTTTGCAATGTCTGCCCAAATTTAGTCAAAATCTCACCCTGGGACTATAACTGCTTACTGAACATATTCATCATCTCTTGATTTTGTTTCACTACCTGGCTGATCAATTCGGTGCTTTTGTCTCTGCAGCAGCCTGTGGTTTTGCATCCGGGTCTTGCAGGAAGTTGTTTGGATCCTTCCATGAGAATTTTTTGTCCTTCCTCCATGCGTAATCATTGTTTCAATAGCCCTGTTGTTGAAGGAATTTAACTTGGGCCTCCTCTTTGGACTCTTCCTCTCTCTCTACCAGTTTCTTGGCTATGAGATCTAATTTGTCATTCAATTCTTTGACGGCTTTTGACTCACCTACAACTCAAACTTGTTCTGGTGTGTCTCTGTCACCCCATGATTGCTTTCTAGCCATATTCTTCAGGATTTCCCAACACCTAGCGCCAGTGTTGTTCAAGAAGAACCCAGAACCTGCTGAGTCTAGATTGCTCTTGTCGTGCTCATTTAAAGCAAAGTAGAAGATCTTCACTTGTTTTTCTTTATCTAGCCCGTGATGTGGACACTTCCATAGAATTATCTGGAAGTGCTCCCACGTCTCAGAATATTTCTCGCCAGCCCTTTGACAGAAATTGTGGATCTTCCGTACTAGGTCATTGGTTTTCTCCAGTGGAAAGAATCTCTTGAAGAAAACCTCGATCATTTGATCCCAAGTCTCGACGGTCTCATCATCTAGGTTATGTAGCCACTCACGTGCATTACCTGCAAGAGAGCTGGGAAACAGCTTCAAATACAGTGTCACCTGTGGAAACCTGTCTATCTTGATCATATCACAATTTTCCACGAAAGTGTTGATGTGTGCCACTGGGTCTTCATTCTTCATCCCATGAAATGCTTGAGACTTGACCAAGTTTATCAGTTCTGGATCAATCATATAGGTTGGAATGTTGACTACCTACTTTTTTATCGGCCCCTTTAATGCTGATGAGGAAGAAGCCTTTATCTTTTCCCATACTGTCTGTTCTGCCGCCATGGCTTCTGGTTCAGAGTCCGAATCTATATCCTCAGGTTGATCTTGAATGTTGTTCTCCTCATCGTTTGATCCCAATGGTGGAACCTTTGGTGATGGCAGTGTGTAGTCTGTGCTACGGATCTTCACCATGCACTGGTACCTGCAAGGTAATAATTTTGATTCAGTACAGTGCTAGATGATTGCTAAATATGAAAGATAAATGATGAATTTCAAAAACAAACAATAATAAAATAAAATGTGGCCTAGAGTGGAAGCTTGCAGCACTCTTAGTGCCGACAGTTGTCATGTCCCCGGTAACGGCACCAAAAACTTGACACGATTTTACCGTACGTATAACGCAAGTGCACGTGTCAGAATAATATAGGCCTTTGTGAGGCCCGAGTCGAACACAAGGACACTGAACTATCGGTAGACTACTTACTAACTACTCACGATCAGCTAGACTGATTAAAAGGTTTTGAGAGTTGATTGAAAAATAAAAGAAAACAAAGCAATCGATTAAATGTTGAGTTTAATCAATTTAGATGGAAATCTTTAGGATTGCGGTTTTACCGTAGGTTCTCATTGTATTTATTTCTATATAGTTAATCAAATTCGTCTCTCATTCCAGGTAGTGGCCTGTAGTCAGAATTGTTCACTGTCATGATACAATTCACTACCTAAATCTAGGTCAGTTCCACGGTCGTAGTAACCTATACCCTAAACTAGGTGCATGAAGACCAAACTCTGGGTTTCCACCATTAACCATACATCACCTTATTCAAGGGATTTATTAATTAATGTGAATTTCGTCTCTTTTCAACTGTTAATTCTTCTTTCAAAGTAATTAAAGGCATTATATTATCATTAAGGTGATTAATCATAATGATATAATGGAGAAAACAAAATCATACCACGGATTTGAGAGACAAAATATGAATTACTATGATAAAAACATCATACAACGATTACCCGAGCTATCTCCCGATCCTAAAGACAAAGGGGATTAGCCCCGCATGTTCATCTCAGCGAAAGACATGATGAGATAAAGGGAAAACATGGAGAAATGTGAATAAAAGTGATGTAAACCCCTGAACGGAGAAGATCCAAGCATTCCTTGACGTAGAGTGTGCGATCTACAGCCTTCCGGCGGTGGAAATTGTCTTCTGCGGCTCTCGGAATGATCGGGGCATGATTCTAGGCTCCGTTCTTCTCTCTACCTCCCCTCGGGATGTCTGCAGCGGCTAATGACGTGATCGCTTCTTAGGGCTGCCGAAATTAGGTATATGGACCACTTTTGGTCGCCAAAAGATCACCACCATTGGATTAGGATTGATCTGGAACAAAACATATCCTGACGGCGTCGATACCATCGACGTGGGTCGATGGCATCGACCCGTCATAGTATCGGCAAGTTCTCTTCTCTTCTCTGACGTTCCGCCTGATGCAGACTCGATACCATCAACGCGGGTCGATGGTATCGACCCCTTTAGGCGTCGATTTTATCACCCTTCTGACGTTGCAGCTGTGCACCGTCAATAGTATCGACTTCTGTGTCGATAGCATCGATAGGTTGATTGATGTGTCGCTATAGGTATCTCGCTACCATCGACCTCCCAGTCGATGGTATCGACTCATCTTGGCTCCTTGTGGGTGTCTCACTATGACTGTGTCGATACTATCAACAGATGTCGATGGTATCGATAGCTGTGTATATGCGTTCTTCCTGAAATTACAAGACAAATCCAAATCAGATATGCTAGAACATATCAATATGATCATTTATGACCAAAAAGATAAAACATGAGAGATTTGATACAAAATGAGATTATAGACTAAAGTGAATGAATCATGTGATACTAACCACAAAAGTGACTAATAAACACATAAAACGCATGTAAAACAAGTCTATAAAAGTGACTCAAAATCATTGCATCAAGCCACAACCCCTCTAGTATGTGGGGCCCACATGGGTGTGTTCATCACTAGTCTTGAGTCGTGCGGTCCAGGAATGTTGGAAAGGGTTGTCCCTTGTGATGTAGCCACCCTTAAATTGGTATTCTCTAATCAGGAGCTTGGTGTCCATGGGTTTTGGGTCTACACTAAAATGGGGAAATATTATGAGGCCATATAGTTGAGCCTTGACGAGGACATCAACAATATAAGTGGGTGATATTGTAACATCCCAGGATTTTAAGCCTCAGATAAAATGATCTTAAAAGGAATTATTTGAATGTCCATATCACCAAGGTGCACCTCCTTTTCAGGGAGCCCATCACTAAAGAACTATGTGGTTAAGCATCCTCAGCACAGAGTAGTTCTAGGATGGGTGACCTGGTGGGAAGTTTATCATGGCTTGTGTGTGAGTGAGGACAAAGCATTCAATTAAGGCTAGTGGTGGTCTATGGGGCCAGATGTCATTCTGGACACCCTACTAGAGCCTTGGGCAGTGGGACTAGTTGTTACAAAATGTAAGATCCTCAAATTTAGTATATTTAAATTCTTTTTGTATGAGTCTTGTGTTGATAACAAATTATAATCATAGGGTTATTTTGGATCAATTTAGAGGGCCCAAGTGAGGCCCATGAGACAATTTTCTTTGCAAATAGGGCCCTTGTGGCACAAGTTTAAGAAATAAGACATTTTTTGCATACATAAATGATAATAACTTTTGTGAATTGTTAAATAATTTCAATATGAAATGATAGACAATTTTCCAAAAAAATGTAAAGATATTTTGTGATTTAGATCATTAATGGAGTAATTATCTAACCTTGCCTTGTAATGAAATTTGTGGGAATCAAATAAAGATAATTCGATATGGCTTTGGGAACACTTAAATGTAATAAATAAACTAAGATAATTCTTGAATTTGAGATTAAAAAAAAGGACTTTCCACATGATATGGATGATTGTTTCAAGGAAATGTATTGTTGAGAGAGAGATGAATCATAATCTAAAATTTCAAGTCACAAAAAGGTTTCCTAATAACCTAATAGTCTTATCACCCAATATATGACTTATATCTCCAAACTTCCATAATGGTTTTTGGTTGCTAATCAAGTATTATCATGTCAAGGAGATGGTCAAATTCAAGACTCATTAATAGAAAGAAGTGGTTATTTTCTTTTGGTGGCTTTTGTGTTACCATTGGTAAACATATAATCATGATTTATGAGACTACATTGTATAGTTGGTCAGTGTTTAATGTGATTGGATCACCTTCCATATCATCCAGAATGTGACTTACGTTTGTCTCTCACCCTGTGCATAAACCAGTAAGGAAACTGAGACTTCCCCTTTGGGCCAAACCAACTCTCCCTATCTTTCTTTCTTTGCTATTCTCCTTCTCCTAATCATTAGGTATCTTCTTAGAACCTATATAAAGATGTGTAGGAACCCCTGCCTCCATTGGGCATCTTGTCCTAGCATTGATAGAAGGAGAAGAAGATAGGGTAGGATCCTTGATCAGAGTGCCTTTCCAGGTTTTATTTTCATCCAGAGCAGTCATTTGTTGGTCCATAACCAGACAATAGAACTTTTCCAGCCCATCTCCAACTTCCATTTGCATTTTCGTCATCTTTCTATAGAGCTTTGAATACCCCCATGATCTATAACACCTCCTCCTTCATCTCTTCTACACAACACCATGTTTTCTTGAGAAGAATACCTCCTCCTATCATGGCTTACCAGAGTTATACATGGGGCTTTCATATGGTTATCGGAGGTCTCTATGCTACCTCCAAGCCTAAGGATGGGCATTGTGGTAGCGAGATGATGTGGTCGCTTGGTAACAAGGTCAATATCCACTTCCCATATGGTTGCATGAGTACGGATCGTGAACGATATGAGGAAGGGGAAGACTGTACAGTCTAGAAACCTATAGTGGTGATGGGGGAGGAGCCCTAGAATTTGGTGCTCTCAGTGACTAGGAGGTTGGGTTCCAAATATGCCGGTATTTGTAGTGTCAGTGATGGAACGTTCACGTGTGTTTCTGTGCATAAGGAAATACCACCTTGTGTGAGGATGAGGGTGTTGGAAAAACCCATGTTCAGTTTTCTCTAGACCTACTAGTTCAAAGTCAGACCAACTCATACAGGCCTCGCCCCACTGATCATGCTAGTTTGTGGGTCTCGGGTGGCGTGGCCCTATAAGAGGTTGCAATGTCACCCATAGCCAAGGTATTTTCTTTTCTTTTAAGTATATCTTCCAAAAATCATAGAGGTTGCTAGGATTACCCAAATATAGTAAAATTAAAATATCAGATTGATCAGACCAATGTGTGGAATCCAAATAAAATATGTTTTAAGACATAATTTTGATCATAATTCCAAATTTAGGGCTAATAAATGTTTAAGTGGTGATTAATCATGGAAACCCTAGAATTGACAATTAAAATGTTTAATACATTGAATGCTTTCAATTCATGTTATAGTTTGATAATCTTGAAGATAATGAGAACCTAAGATGATGTTGATAATGATGATATATAATTAGGTTTTCTAGATCCATAATAATACATATTAGGAATAAGGGTTTTGAAACCAAAGATCATAACTTACTATGTTTTACTATACATAATCAATTCTAGGAGTTCATACTACAAGTATATGATAGATCTGATTATTACAATTTATAAACCTAATGAATCATGATGCGGTGGAATTAGGGTTTGTACCCTTATTCTTTATCTAAAACCAAGATAGACATAAACCCTATTTTTGGGCATATTTTAGTATCTTGTGAATGTTTATGGTGACTCTTTAGGATATACATACATGCATATTAAATGTTAACTACTTGAATCCATCTTTTCTTGCTTGATTGGGTGATATTCTTAAATTAGTTGAAGTATGATTGCATGATCTGCATGGTTCTACATTGAGGCTCGTGGTTACAATTATGAATACTCACATTATCGACTACCGATGTTTGCCAAGGGTTTCTCAAAGATTGATGAAATAAATAGTTGGATTTTTATTTAAATTTTATTCAATTATAATGCCAATATGAGTATCACATAAAGTAATTTATCTTATCATAAACCATAGGAAGATATTTATCAAGGGGTTATGCAAATGAGCCCTGTGAGGGACAAGGGTCGCGCTCAAGATAGCATATTAAGCATGGGTTAGAATATGTAATGAAAATATTCACACTATGGTAGGGTTTGGAGCCCACGACGGTAGCCGTGGAGGCTGAGGCACAGGTCGACCCCCCTCGCAGCATCACCCCCCCCATCATCATCTAGCCATAATAATGGAGGCCCTGATTCCGGCGTGCAAATCAATGGGGAAGATGCACGTATGGACGATCCCCAGAAGGACACCAACACCAAGTCCTATAGAGACATGGTGATCAATCACACCAACAAGATCACGTCTGCCCTACTGCAGGTCTCACCAGATCTCCTCCAAGCCGAAGATATCTAAGTTGATAAAAGTGGAAGCCTCTCTGCGATCACTATTAATCTGGATAGGCTGCCCCATCTTCTCGAACCATGGAAACATGTCATCATCATAAAGGTCATTGGTACCTCTATAGGTTTCCAAGTCCTGATGAATTGAATCATCGTCATGTGGCAGCTCTCCGACGAATTTCGTGCTATTATAGATCTCGACATGGTCTATTACATCATACAACTCGCCAATAACGACAATTTCATCCGCGCCATGACGGGAGGCCCATGGATGATCTTCAACCATTACCTCTCCGTCTAGTCATGGTCGCCGACGTTCAGACCATTAGACCTGATCCCTAGGAAACTAGTGGTCTGGGAGAGGATAGAGGACATGCCCATCTACCTGTACCAAAACCAACTGCTATAAAGCATCGGTAATCTGATTAGGAGAACCATAAAGATCGATACAACAACACATCAGGGATATCGAGGTAAGTTCACACGTATTGCTGTCGAGGTACATACCGGAACTCCCATACTCCCGATCATCTATCTTAACGGAGTACAGTATAGTCTGGAGTATGAAAACCTTCCCAACCTATGCATGAAGTGCGGCCGCTTAGGGCACGTCGACGTTGAGTGCAAGTTTGCACCAAAGGTCCCTTTTGGTGACCCTACTACAAATCCATCCACCTCCATAGTGGTCCAAAAACCCTACATGAGTGCAATTCATGCCAAAATACCACAGAGAAGACAAAATAATACCAAGAATGGATAGCCTCGATCCAAGGAAGTTGAAGCCCCAACTAACAATCCGACCGTGGCGGAAATGAACCCCCAACCCGCAGGCAGCAAGGAGGTGGGTGAGTGGGAGACTGTGGTAAGCAAAAGCAAGAAAAATAACAACAAGAAATTGGCCAATGGGAGCAACCCACCAGTCGTACCCCTTGCTTCTAAGGACCAGAATGCGGGGACCTCCAAACAACAAGCCAGTCCATCCAACACTGTCATCACCCTTGTAGACGATGAAGTCTGCGAAGGGCGATCCGCAGCATCTGAGTTCACTGCATCCTTCGTCTTCCAAGGGAGCAAAGGCATAGACACTGGACAAATACACCCAACCTTCGATTGGGGTACCACTCCCAATACTGGAGGTGTCATTCTTCGCAACTGAAGAGTTATCTACCAGACCATCAGTCCTGGTCGAGACCGCAAGAAAGGGAAACTAGCACAGCTAGTTGAAGGTGCTTACCCTAAGCAGCCAGCTTCCCGTTCCCTATCCTTCCAGGATGAGGAACTCCTAAATAACACCAACAATGACATGTCTGTAGAGGACCAGCCAGTGGGCCTCCTCACTGCAATCAACTAATGCTACCTAGTGTTCTATAGCTATGGTGTTCTAAATGAAAAACCTCATATGCTGGAATGTCCAAGGAGCGTGCTCCAAGGACAAAATCAATTTTCTCAAAGAATTCAAACATAAATATTGACTACATGTTTTGGCTATTTTGGAACCAAGGTGTTGTGGCACGAAAGCTTCCAATGTCATCAAGAAACTTGGATTTAACTCGTCCCACCGAGTTGAAGCTCTTAGCTTTTCTGGAGGTATATGGATCCTTTGGGACAGCAACCGATGTCAACTGGACATCCTTCAATGCCACATGTAGTACATTCACTGCAGAATGAACAACTCATGGCTTATCACATTTGTCTACGCAAGCCCCAACCCACAAAAATGTGATCATCTTTGGAACCGCCTCACATCTCTAACAATGTCCTCTTCGGAAGCTTGGGCTTCCATTGGAGATTTCAACACTATGCTCGACATCAGAGAAAATCATGGGGGCAAGGGGTTTGATAGCCACGCTAGCAAAAAAATCCATGCTACCCTTTTATCTACTGGACTAGCTGACACCAACCCCTCAGGACATTTCTACACCTTTAAGAAAGGCATGCTTCACAAAAAACTCGATAGAGTGGTGGAGAATGCATGTTGGCTGAATATCGAGCATGGCATGAAGATCCAAGTTCTAACTCACATCTACAGTGACCACAATCCTATACTCATCTCTGGGAACAAAGCTCAAACCAGAAGAAATCCCTTCTTCTGGACTAAGTCAAGTTGGTCCTTCAATGAAGACTTCTACACCGAGCTGTTATCTAGTTGGGACGCCACCCTCTCCTTCTCAGAGGCTTTGCCTACATTCCAATCCGTTGCTGTCAAATGGGAAGTATCCCACCTAAAGAAACATCATAAGAGAAAGAATGCCATTCTGGAGAACCTAGACAAGTGTCAGATAAGTAGTCATTCCCAAGTTAATATATCTAATGAACTCAGAGCTATTTCCCTGTAAGAATAATACACTGCTATCCTTTATAGTGAGGAAGCCGACTGGCAGCAAAAAGGCAACATCAATTGGCTACAACATGGTGACGGCAATAACAAGTTCTTCCAATCCTATGTAAAATCCAGGCACTTCCATAACAGAATCATAGGCATCTGCAATGATGATGTTGCTTGGCTCACTTCAACGAATGACATCAAAGAACATGTTTGGGACTTCTTCTTTAAACTCTTAATGGAAGCGCATGTCCCCATGGAGGTCTTAGAGCTCATGCCCTCTTATCACATCTCATTTTCTGGCACCATCGATCACGAGAAGCTGGTGAGCATCATGTCTGCTGAGGAGATCAGGTCAATTGTTTTTCAAATGCCTTCTATCAAGGGACCCGGTCCAGATGGCATCCACAATGGTTTTATCTAAGATAATTGGAACCATGTGGGTGCTTCCATCATTCTTCAAGCTCGGAAGGCTTTCAGTAGTGGGTGGATAGATCCCAAGCTAGCTCAATTGCTTATGGTACTCATACCTAAGATGGTGTAACATCAGCGTTGTAGTGAGCTCAGACCCATATCACTAAACAACTGTTGTCTAAAGCTGATCTCCAAGATCATTGTAGAAAGATTAAAACCCTATCTGAATGGATGGATCTCAGAGAACCAATCAAGCTTCATTCTGGGTAGGTGGATAACAGATAACATTTTGCTTGTCCAGGAAGTTATACATTCAATGAAGACTAAAACGACGGGCAAGAAATGGGTAAGAATCAAAATCAATCTTTCCAAGGTGTTCGATAGAATGCAGTGGCCTTTCATCAAAGACACCTTGATCAAAGTAGGTATCCCAGATAAACTAATCTCTATCATCATGAAAATCATTTCCAAAGGGCAAACCTCAATTATTTGGGAAGGGTCACAGTTGGAGGCCTTCACTCCTAGTCAGGGAGTGCGTCGAGGAGATCCTATTAGCCCCTACCTCTTCATCCTATGCATGGAGAGGCTCAACCAATCTATCCTACATGAAGTAAGCAATGAGCAATGGAAGCCTATTATTCTCTCGAGAGGCAATGTGCCCCTCTCTCACGTCATGTTCGTTGATTATTTGCTGCTCATGGTCGAGGCAACACCATCGCAAGCCTTGCTCATCCTTAAGGTGCTCGAAGAGTTCAGCACCGTCTCGGGACAGGTCCTCTCAAAGGAGAAGTCGCAGTGCTTCTTTTCTCCAAACACATCCACTCAAGAATGACGAGCTTTCTACAGACTGATCGGAATCCCTCAAACTCAGGACTTGGGAAAGTACATGGGGGTCCCTATTCTTCATCACCGTCTCAATAAGGCAACACACTCAAACATTACCACAACTATTAAAGGTAGAATGAGTAGTTGGGCTTCCAAATGCCTATCTCTTGCATGTCACATTACTCTTGCTAAGAGTACCCTACAATCAATCCCATCCCACACCATGCAATCCGTCAAGCTATCACCCAGCCTCTGTGATGACATTGACAGACATATTCGCTCTTTCATTTGGTCTAGTGGTCACGATGCGCACAAGATGTCTTTGGCAGCTTGGAAGAAACTGACCTTGCCTAAGGCATTGGGAGGTCTAGGACTCAAGAACTCTAGAGAACAGAATGAGGCCCTTATGCTGAAAAATGTATGGCATTTCATTTCAAAACCTAAAACCCTTTGGGCCAAAGTAATGAAAGATAAATACATGAAAAAAGACTCCATTAGCAAACGCCCATGTTCATCCGCATGGGCATTCATAGAGTGAAATCTACACAAGGTTCAAGTGATCAGCCACAAAATCCCTATCTCGGGTCAAAGTACTAACGTTTGGACGGATCGATGGATATATGGAAGATCTGTTATTGACATGGCTGGTTCATACGTTATTCCCCAAGGTCTGGAAGGCCTCACAATCAACTCTATGGTCCTTCAAGACAACACATGGGACTGGGGCTTCATCGACACCTTCTTACCAAACAAAGCAAAGAAACTTCTTCGCTTCTGCACTCCCCCAGATATCAACGGTGGCGAGGACATATGTGTTGGGTTTTAAGGGAGGCAGAGAAGTAGCGGAAACAAAAATTTCTCCCAAAACCCAGAACAAAAGGAATCGCGTCAATGTCTATACAATAGGAAAGATGGTTTGTGAATGCATACCTTGTCCCGAGGCTTGCTCGGTGACAGTACCTCGCGCCTTGCGCGGTCTTCACCTCTGGTTTTGGATGGTGTCTGTGCAGCTCCTGGTCGCACCGGGACTGACGACTCCTAGTTTCACCGAGACTGTCGGGATTGACAGTTGTCCTTCGAGCGGCAGAGGTCTCCCGCCTCTGCAGTCGTCCACACAGACTGCATGGAACTCTGATCTCCTTGTTCCACAAGGAATCGGAAGGATTCACACCCTCCTATCGGTGTACTAGTCGTTGACACACTCTCCTGCCACCAGTCGCTTTCTGCAGTTGTCTTTCCCTTGTTGTGCCTCCCTTATCAGGTAGCACTTGCTCGGGCTCTCTCGGTTACCAAAACCATAGAGAACGACAACTTCATAGAGCAACTGGTTGCATTGAGTTGTACTTTGAGAAGCCCCTAATACCCCTATATATATAGGAGGGTCATGGGACAGGGTTCTCCATCCCGGGCAATATGGGACTAAAGCAGGAGTAGAAGGGTTCGAGATTTTCCACAAAACAACCAACTGTGTAACCTGAACCGATCGTTTCACAATTGAAACGGTCAGTTGGGGATCTGAGCCAGTCGGTTGACACCTCAACTGATCGGTTGGGACCCATGAAATGATCGGTTCACTTCTGAACCGGTCGGTTCGTGGTCCTGATCAGTTCCCGATTGACTTTTCTTCTTTTGTTTCTAATTGGTATCAAATACCAATCCTTGTTCCAATCAAATTGGGCAAGTGAAACGAAAAGAAAATTCTCACCAATCCTACTTTCCCAACTTGCTCGGTTGCATCAGTTGAACCGATCGTTTCAACACTTGAAGCAATCATTTCACCCTGTCCATGAGTTGATCGACTCACCACCTGAGCCGATCGGTTCACCAAGCTGAGCCGGTCAGTTCATGACATGAGCCGATCGGTTGGGAGTGCAGATTGTGCAGAATCAGTCCATTGCAGTTTCAATCAATCTGATACTCCAATCAATGTGTCCAACACTTTGAACATTATGACACTGAGCTATCAATTGATTGAGTGTTTAATTGAACTACTAAACTCCTTTAGTAATCAATCTAAACATGTTTGTGGACAAACTCCTATTCCAAGTTAAATCTTATGTGTGTGACCCTACAGGTCCATTTCACATTGGCAGTGAAAGTCCATAACATTTATGACTTCACAAGCAAAGAGCGGTGCCTAGTCACACATCAGTGCTACCCAAGTGAAATAGAAAGTTGGAGAACAACTTTCAATCCAACAATCCGTGAATGGTGTTACAGTGAATGTATAATTCCTTTGTCACTGATATCCTGAATGAACTCGAGGCATGGAACAGTCATCCTGTCAACGTTCATTCATTTCCTTGATCTCAGAGCAGACTGGGTGAGATGTGTGTGACGTCAATATCACATATTGATTCACACGTGCATGTGCATGCCTTTCTCAATCCTACTCATCAAGTGGCCAAGGACATCAAACTCCCTCAGGAGGGACAAATCCCATATCTATCACTCACCCCTCAAAAGCCCCATGTGTCAAAGCCACCCAATCATCACATTTATAACAACCCATGTTTCAGGACTGCGTTTGATGATGTAAAAGTGTACCCAACGACATGTGTTGAGTGTAGTGATTTCAGGTCTAAGAATCACACTCGCCACCATCACTGTGAGAGCTGACTGTGACTACCAAGTCATGGTTCCATGTGTCACTCTCATGGTGGGTCTGTCCGGTACCTTGTTCTCTAACAAGTACCTATGTGCTTGGTTTGATATCACTATATCATGACTAATGAGATTTTGTCATCAACCAACACACAATCTAGTCTTTAGTGTTATTGATGTTTATGGTTATTTCCGCAATAACAACCGACTAGGGACCAAACAAGAATGTATACTCTTAACATTTGTATGATCTCATCGTTTAGGTCCTCAACCCAAAAGCATACGTCATTGAGTAAAACCATTCTTTATACATCTATCATGTTACACTATCATCTCAAAAATAGTTTAAACATATAGATCGGAAATTGCTTTTATTATTATTCAAATCATTTACAAAGTATCCCATTACAATCATCATATGACTTGCTCTATGGGCATACATACCAACAGACTCCCACTTGCACTTAGAGCCTGTCACCAAGGAACCTCAGTCCTTGTGACCTAGCATGACCATCATGCTTCTGCTGAGAAAGGGCCTTAGTCAGTGGATCAGCTATGTTGTCTTCAGTTGGTACTTTGCAAATCTTCACATCTCCTTGTTGTACGATCTCTCATATGAGATGGAAGCACCGTAGTATGTGCTTGGACCGCTGATGTGATATGGGTTCCTTAGCTTGTGCAATAGCTCCATTATTGTCACAATAAGGCTCAATTGCATCACAGCTACTGGGAACTACACCAAGTTCAGAAATGAACTTCCTGATCCACACTGCCTCCTTTGCTGCATGTGAAGTAGAAATATACTCGGCCTCTATAGTAGAATCGGCAACTGTTTCTTGCTTGGAACTCTTCCAGCTCAAAGCTCCATTATTAAGGCAAAATACAAATCCTGAATGCGATCTGTAATCATCTTTATCGGTTTGGAAGCTTGCATCGGTGTAACCCTTTACAACCAGCTCTTCCTCGCCGCCGTAGACAAGAAATTGATCCTTAGTCCTTCGCAAGTACTTGAGGATGTTCTTTACGACTGTCCAGTGAGTATCCCCAGGATCTGACTGGTACCTTCTTGTCATGCTGAGAGCATACGAGACATCAGGGCGTGTGCACAACATAGCGTACATGATGGATTCGATTGTTGATGCATATGGGATCCCATTCATACGCTCCCTCTCTTCACAAGATTGGGGACATTGAGCTCTAGAGACAGTGACTCCATGTAGCATGGGGATGTTGCCTCTCTTTGAGTTCTCCATGCTGAACCGCTTCAGCACTTTGTCGATGTACGTGCTCTGACGTAGTCCGAGAAGCCTTCTAGATCTATCTCTATAGATCTTAATTCCTAGAATGTAGGATGCTTCTCCTAAATCCTTCATTGAGAAAGTATTCCCAAGCCAGGTCTTTACCTTCTCTAAGGCTAAGACATCATTCCCCATCAAAAGTATGTCATCCACATACAATATGAGGAATGTGGTTGAGCTCCCACTAACCTTCTTGTACACACAAGGTTCATCTTCATTTTGAGTAAAGCCAAACACTTTGACTTCCTCATCAAATCAAAGATTCCAACTCCGAGATGCTTGCTTCAATCCATAGATTGACCTTTGTAGCTTACAGACTTTATTGGCATTCTTTGGATCTACAAAACCTTCAGGTTGTGTCATGTACACATGCTCATTTATATTCCTGTTAAGGAATGCGGTTTTAACATCCATCTGCCAAATCTCATAGTCATAATAAGCTGCAATAGCAAGCATGATCATGATGGACTTAATCATGGCAACTGGAGAAAAGGTTTCGTCATAGTCAACACCTTGAACTTGTCGAAATCCCTTCGCAACCAATCTGCCTTTATAAGTTTGCACATTGCCATCCATGTCGATCTTTTTCTTAAAGACCCACTTACACCCTATGAGTTTTACCCCTTCGGGTGGTTCCACCAAAGTCCATACTTTGTTGGAGTACATGGATTCCATCTCGGATCTCATGGCTTCAAGCCATTTCTCATAATCTGGTCCCTCCATAGCCTCTACGTAGGTAGTTGGATCATCATCTATGATCAACTCACCACTCTCTCAGGTTCAAGGCGGGTCCTACTAGATCTATGAGGTCCTTGTGTTACCTGAGGAGAATGAGATTCTACAACACCTTGTGAATCTTCATATTCCTCTCGTACATCTATCGGTTTAATGTTTTCTTGTTTGGCTTGAACCTCTTCAAGCTCTATTTTCCTCCCACTGCTTCCTTTGGAAATAAATTCCTTCTCTAGGAATACAGCATCCCTGGCAACAAACACTTTGTTGTCAGTAGGGTGGTATAAGTAATATCCCCTCGTTTCCTTGGGGTATCCAACAAGATAACATTTATTGGATTTGGGCCCAAGCTTATCAGGAAACATTTTCTTGACGTAAGCCTCACAACCCCAAATCTTCATAAAAGACAATTTGGGACGCTTCCCATACCATATCTCATATGGTGTCTTTTGAACCGATTTAGATGGTACTCGGTTAAGTGTAAATGCGGCAGTTTCAAGAGCATAACCCCAGAAAGAAATTGGAAGATCAGTAAAACTCATCATTGATCGCACCATATCCAACAATGTACGATTCCTTCTTTCAGACACACTGTTATGTTGTGGTGTTCCAGTCGGAGTCCATTGTGATACAATACCATGGGCTCACAGAAGGTCCTCAAACTCTTAGCTTAAGTATTCTCCACCTCGATCGGATCGAAGTGCCTGAATACTTTTACCAAGTTGGTTCTATACTTCATTCATGAAATCCTTGAACCTTTCAAGGGTTTCTGACTTATGTTTCATCGGGTACACATAGCCATACCTACTGAAGTCATCAGTAAAGGTAATGAAGTACTGATACCCACCTCTGGCATTAGTTCTAAAAGTCCCACATACATCAGTATGTATGAGTCCTAATAGATCACTAGCTCTATCACCTTTACCTGAAAAGGGAGTCTTGGTCATCTTGCCCAACAAACAAGATTCACATGTCTCTATTGATTCATAATCAAAAGAGTCTAGATAACCATCTTTATGGAGTCTAGAAATGCACTTCTCATTTATGTGCCCTAGACGACAATGCCAAAGATATGTTTTGCTTGAGTTGTTGAGTTTTTGTCTTTTGGTGTTTATGTTGTATACACTTGTCTCTAGATCTATCAAGTATAAACCATAAGACATTGGGGCACTGCCATAAAAGATCCCATCTTTAGAAATGGAACATTTTCCATTCTTAATAAGAAATTCAAATCCATCTTTTTCCAAACAAGAGACGGAAATGATATTCCTATTTATGGCAGGTACATAATAGCAGTTCTTCAACTCTATTATTATCCCACTTGGTAGAGTTAACTCATAAGTTCCTACGGCACTGGCGGAAACTCTTGCCCCATTGGCAACACGTAGTTCAACCTCACCTTTCCCCAAAGGCCTACTTCTCTTAAGATCCTTCACATTTGAACAAATGTGAGATCCGCATACGGTATCAAGTACCCATGACGAAGAAGTTGTAAAGTTAATCTCTATCACGTATACACCAAAAATAGAGATCTCTATCTCTAACTTCTTCTTCCATCGTTCCTTCCATCCTCTCCATGTAGAAGAAATTGGTTTGGCAAGAGAACCCTTCTCTCCCTTACCTTTCGTTCCATTGATCTCTATCAATGAACTTTCTTTCTTCTTCACCAACGCATCAAACGTACATAGAGTGCATTCAAAGGCTCCATGTATATCTGGATTGTGCAGAACACTTCTCACATTCCTCAACCAGTTATGGAATTTGTTCTCAATTAATTTGCCCATTTTAAAAGATGATTCTTTTGCCATTCTACAAGAGAAAATTGCATTTGTAAAAACTCCTTTTGATTTGATTTGAATAAAATTTGACGATAGTGAATTAGGCCTTTAATTAATTACCGCTCCCACTATTTTGACTCAAATTGACAGCCCTCACCATCAATTCGGAAGATTGCAGCGTACAATCTTCTAGTGGGTCAAGATCCTGAAATCCTCTGAGCCATGGACCAGCTAGGGCTGTCACCCACAACTCAGATCTCCCAGGTAGGAAACTCTTGCCAATTGCATCATATGCAACTCTTGAAAGATGTCATATGCAACTCTTTGCCATGATCATCTCCATGCCTCAAGGTACTAGATCCCATCTAGATCACCTTGTTAAGTCTGACCCAAAGCCAACACGATGAATATGCACCCTGCTAGGGCAGACCCACACATTCATCCTTCACGCTTCCATGAGATATACGGTGCACCACGCTAGGGCATGCCCACACTTAGTCGATCAAGCTTTTCACGTGTGTCGCATTTGGAAGGAATCTAAAACTTTAATATTTAATGAGGGATTTGGTTTTTATATACATATACATATCCAATCACCACTATATATAGTACGTATCATATACATGCTATATCCCACAGAAAACATACAAAACGATAAAAGCAATGATTATGGCCATCCTATTGTGATTCCTCGAGCCAAGAGGAATCACGGTCATCTAGGTCTACATCACATGCAACCTGTACAAGATGAAATCTGTGTCTGCCTTTCTGGGTTTGATCAGCTCATCTCCATGACTGATCAGCTCGCCATCAAGTTGGTTGTTCGGGTGCCACCAGCCGATCGACTGGCGCCATCGGTTCACTAGTCGTCATGCATCTCCTCATATCGCCACCTGCTCGTCTCGCTCCTCAAACTGGTCATCTGGAACGTCAACTGATTGGTTCACGCCTTGAACCGGTCGTCTTAGTCATTGTCAGGTCGTCTGCTGTTCTTTGACATAACATGAAATAAAATCTATCATATTTACAATTGAAATGTGAAACCTCGAGTTACATTCGGGGGGAGCAAAGGTAGGAAAAGAAATCTCGAATTATTTCGAGTTACATCAGGAATAGGAGAAAGGAAATCGGTGTACAGACTGAGATGCAAGCAACCGCATACAACTACATACAGATATAGGGTTTATAGGCCATAACCATTCTACACATCCACCACAAAACTCATTTAAGGGAGACGCGTATCGAGTGCATTAATATTACATATCATATATGTATATTTGGGATTTGTGGATTGGACATGCATAAAGCCAATTTTATTCGCATCGTATGCAATAAATAAAGGCGACAAACCAAAATCGATCATATCGATAATCCTAAAATATAGAGCATTTAACGTGGCTCTGATACCACTGTTGGGTTTTAAGGGAGGTAGAGAAGCAGTGGAAACAAAAAATTTCTCCCAAAACCTAGAATAAAAGGAATCGCGTCAACGTCTATACAATAGGAAAGATGGTTTGTGAATGCATACCTTGTCCCGAGGCTTGCTCGATGAAAATACCTCGCGCCTTTGCGCGGTCTTCACCTCCGGTCTTGTACGATGTCTGTGCAGCTCTTGGTCGCACCGGGACTGACGACTCTTGGTCTCACCGGGACTGTCGGGATTGACAGTTGTCCTCCGAGCGGTAGAGGTCTCCCGCCTCTGCAGTCGTCCACACGGACTGCCTGGAACTTCGATCTCCTTGTCCCACAAGGAATCGGAAGGAGTTGCACCCTCCTATCGTTGTACTAGTCATCGACACACTCTCCTGCCACCAATCGCTTTCTGCAGTTGTCTTTCCCTTGTTGTGCCTCCCTTATCGGGTAGCACTTGCTCGGGCTCTCTCAGTTGCCAAAACCTGAGAGAATGACAACTCCACAGAACAATTCGTTGCACTGAGTTGTACTTTGAGAATCCCCCAATACCCCTATATATATAGGAGGGTCATGGGACAGGGTTCTCCATCCCGGGCAATATGGGACTAAAGCAGGAGTAGAAGGGTTCGAGATTTTCCACAAAAACAACCAACTGCGTAACCTGAACCGATCATTTCACAACTGAAACGGTCGGTTGGGGATCTGAGCCGGTTGGTTGACACCTCAATCGATCGGTTGGGACCCATGAAACGATCGGTTCACTTCTGAACCGGTCGGTTCGTGGTCCTGATCAGTTCCCGATTGACTTTTCTTCTTTTGTTTCTAATTGGTATCAAATACCAATCCTTATTCCAATCAAATTGGACAAGTGAAACGAAAAGAAAATTCTCATCAATCCTACTTTCCCAACTTGCTCGGTTGCATCAGTTGAACCGATCATTTCATCACTTGAAGCAATCGTTTCACCCTTTCCATGAGCCAATCGACTCACCACCTAAGCCGATTGGTTCACCAAGCTGAGCTGATCGGTTCATCACATGAGCCGATCAGTTGGGAGTGCAGATTGTGCAGAATCAGTCAATTGGAGTTTCAATCAATATGATACTCCAATCAATGTGTCCAACACTTTGTCAATTGATTGAGTGTTTAATTGAACTACTAAACTCCTTTAGTAATCAAGATAAACATGTTTGTGGACAAACTCCTATTCCAGGTTAAATCCTATGTGTGTGACCCTGCAGGTCCATTTCACATTGGCAGTGAAAGTCCATAACATTTATGACTTCATAAGCAAAGAGTGGTGCCTAGTCACACATCAGTGCTACCCAAGTGAAATAGAAAGTTGGAGAACAACTTTCAATCCTACAATCTGTGAATGGTGTTACAGTGAATGTATAATTCCTTTGTCACTGATATCCTGAATGAACTTGAGGCATGGAACAGCCATCCTGTCAATGTTCATTCATTTCCTTGATCTCAGAGCAGACTGGGTGAGATTTGTGTGACATCAATATCACATATTGATTCACCCGTGCATGTGCATGCCTTTCTCAATCCTACTCATCAAGTGGCCAAGTACATCAAACTCCCTCAGGAGGGACAAATCACATATCTATCACTCACCCCTCAAAAGCCCCATGTGTCAAAGCCACCCAATCATCACCTTTATAACAACCCATGTTTCAGGACTGCGTTTGATGATGTCAAAGTGTACCCAACGACATGTGTTGAGTGTAGTGATTTTAGGTCTAAGAATCACACTCACCACCATCACTGTGAGAGCTGACTGTGACTACCAAGTCATGGTTCCATGTGTCACTCTCACGGTGGGTCTGTCCAGTACCTTGTTTTCTAACAAGTACCTATGTGCTTTGTTTGATATCACTATATCATGACTAATGAGATTTTTTCATCAACCAACACACAATCTAGTCTTTAGTGTTATTGATGTCTATGGTTATTTCCACAATAACAACCAAGTAGGGACCAAACAAGAATGTATACTATTAACATCTGTATGATCTCATCGTTTAGGTCCTCAACCCAAAAGCATACGTCATTGAGTAAAACCATTCTTTAGACATCTATCATGTTACACTATCATCTCAGAAACAGTTTAAACATATAGATCGGAAATTGCCTTTATTATTATTCAAATCATTTACAAAGTATCCCATTACAATCATCATATGATTTGCTCTATGGGCATAGATACAACAATATGGTCGTGGCCCTTTACGAGCTTTGGTATTTTCTCATCTGGCTCTGCGTACAATTGGATCACTAATCAGGGATCTCCACAATCTTCTTCAATATGGAAGAAGCTCTAGGCCCTCTCTCTTCCTCTCAAGCTCAGAACGTTCGTCTGGCTTCTCTTCCATGGCACGCTGCTCACGAATGTTGAACTATCCAGAAGACATATTACAACATCATGCATATGCCCTATCTGTAATAATGATCACGAGTCCACCCTACATTGTCTAAGGGACTGCCCCATCGCGAGGAAGTTTGTCTTCTTCTCAGCATGCCAAATGACTTATTTACAATCCCAGAATATGGATGGCTCAATCTGTTGATTTCCACTATGTTGAGCCTCGAATAAAGAACAATCCATTGTGTCGGCTGCTGGATGCTATGGAGGAATCGAAATGATATCACGCACGGCGGCTCGGGCAGGCCAGCCATTGTGCTCGCAAAATTCATCCAAGAGCACACCAAATCCATTCTAGGGCTACAACCTAGGTTGAATCGCACTAGAAAACTTGTACAGTGGCCGGTTCACCCATCGCCTAATTGTTAGGCACTCGTGTTTGTCGACGCAGCCTACCAGACCCACTCCAAGAAGTTCGACATCAGGATTCATGTGTTCGAAAGAACAGGAAGATGCACCATGGGTTTGGGTCGTCATGGATA
Source organism: Alisma plantago-aquatica (assembly GCA_963693085.1). Lineage (NCBI taxonomy): Eukaryota > Viridiplantae > Streptophyta > Magnoliopsida > Alismatales > Alismataceae > Alisma > Alisma plantago-aquatica. The sequence goes on from OY856411.1 coordinate 640,700,095, forward strand.
CGCATCATCTACTCAGGAAGCGGAAGCTAATGGGATTCTAATGGCAGTGGAGTTGTGCCAAGTCAATGGCTGGTCCTCGCCTATTATCTTCTCTGACGCCTCCACTGTGATCAAAACATTGCAACAGAAGGACTGTCCTGCCAGCAACCTCATTCCTCACCGGAGAAGATATGCCTCCCTTTTGCTCGCTTGTCCTAGCATACAACTGCAATATATCCCCCGCAGCTACAACTCTGTAGTTGATGGCATTGCAAAACATACCCTATTCTCTTTTTCCGCACATCACTTCTTAAATATTAAGCCTCTTAGCTTTCCAAGGATGTAAACATCTCATTATCTCAATTTTGGCCCGAAGTAGAGAACGGGAAGAATAAATAATCTCTACAGGCTTTCCAAAAAAAATATGTAATGAAAATACTAGTTCTTATTTGCAAGTAATTGATTGATTATTTTTTGTTATCTTACTTGCACGCTCTTGTATGCACCCCACTTACACAATATATCAATATATTGATCCGCAATTTGATTCTCAATGTTTTAGGTAAATACCATATATGAAGATATCAAGACATGCTAAATCAGATGAAATCAACTGAAGACATTAAATCTAAGTAGAGGAGGATTAGTTATATTCTTCTTCTCGTATGTATTAGTTTCTCATGTAAGGTTCATGTAACTCCTTAGAGGAGCATGATTATACAACTTGTAAACAATATTTGTGAAATAATGGAAATTATTTGCTATTATTTGTTATTTATTCAATCTGGATCCTTGGAAATTTAGGTAATGGCTCTCAAGTTTAAGGTCCTTTCTTAATTGGGGGATACTAAAATTGAGTTTGTTACATATGGTATCGGATCCCCAAATTTTTCAAATAATATTTAATAGTTGATAATTTCAAATAATTCATAGAAATAAAAGGGAAATTATTATGGTGTGGACTAAGTATAATGGTGTCTAGAAAGGATCACAGATCTAGGGGCAGGAAATATTTTCATCTACACCATTAAATTCATATATGAGGACTCCCTTAGTCAGTGTGATACCTGCCAGGATGGAACCTAGGGTTTGCCTGAAGTAATGTTTCCTCTAAGTCTTCTCATCCCTAATGTTGTCCACTTCTCATCTCTTTTCTTAGTAAACCCTAAAAGGTTTTTCCCTCCTCATCTTAAGTTAGGGTTTTTGAGAAGAAGTAGTTTTAAAGTGTCCTCTTCCAATTGATGTACATGTAATGTGGAAATAACAATGAAGTAAAGAAAAATGTTTTATGGGTTTTTCCTTGCAAATTAAAGCTCTAGATGGACAAGGGTTGGTTTAGGAAAACCCTAGGTGGGTCAAAGGATCATAAAACCCTAAGATGTGGGGTGTAGCCCCTAACCCTATAATTGAGCCCTAATCCAGGGTAATGGGAGTAGTGTGGGTAAATTAATCACCCTACCCAAAAAACCCTAAGCGACGGAAGAAGAAAAAAAGAGAAAATCCAAATTAGTTGGGTGACCCAATCTCTCATGCACGCATGCACGTGAAGTAATGCATGTGTGATTCATATGAAGGGTTTTTAATGTGTAAAGATAAAATATAAGTAATCAATGGTTACATAAGAATGAATATAAGACCCTCAACTCATATTTAGGGATGGCATACCGACCTGGGGTGGGTCAACCCATGAATAGTAAAAGGACCTATAAGGAAAGCATAACCCTAAACCCGTGGGGTCAGGTTGTGGCTAGAGATCCTAACCTCCTCATGTGAGTCAAGAAGGCACCCTATGTTAAAAATATTCCCTAGAAGGGTGAGTTAACTAATCAGTTTATGAATTGAGGTAACCTTGAATATCACCTAAAGTGTGAATGATTAAGTATACAAAACATGAAAGCACATACATTCTTTGAACCCCAAGTATGCCTCTCTAAGGGACACAAGGAAAAGTCACTGAGGAAGTGGCTGGCTATAAGAGGCCAATCCCAGAAGGGAAGGCTACCACGAAGACCAAGCCCGAAAGGGAAGGTCACTAAGAGGACAAGCCTGGAAAGGAAGATCACCATGAAGACCAAGACCAGAAGGGAAGGTCACTAAGAGGATGAGCCCAGAAAGGAAGCCCACCTTGAATATCAAGCCTGGAAAGGAAGGTTACTAAGAAGCCAAATCTGTAAGGGAAGGCTTCCATGAAGACCAAGCTCAAAAAGGAATGTCACTAAGAAGCCAAGCCCTAAAGGGAAGTCTGTCATGAAAACCAAGCCTAGGAGGGAAGGTCATAATGATCTGAATGCACAAACATAGAGTATATAATTTGTACGCTAAGATATGAAGGAAATCCAGGTTAGATAATAAAAAATTGGTCCTCCGAAACTCCTTCTGCTTTTTTTGTATTTTTTGTAAGGTGTCTATATAGGGCAGAGCAATGTGTAAAGAACACATCCTCAAAAGAAGAAAGCATTACAATGAAGAGAAAAAGAAAAGAAAACTATGTACTCCCTTCCAAAAGAAAACAAGAGATATATCAGGGAAAACAACAGAAGCCAAACAAAAGAAAGCAGCCAAAAAAGCCCAAAACGCCAGAGCCAGAAGCAAGACAAAGGACAAACAGCAGCCTCCAAGGCAAAAACCTTCAAAAGATCTCAGAAGACGAGAAAGCATCTACACACAGACACTAGGGAGGGTGATGCTGGTAATCAGTATAATCTCTAAAGATCAGCTTCCACAAATCAGTATAGTTTCTTTCTCTGTCTTCATGCACTCAAAAATTCCTTTCCCACCAGAGATAATAGAGAGAGCATAAGACCAAAAATCTGAAATTGCTGCACTGGCTTTTAGTCAACTCAGTCCAGGATTTCAAATCAACCGAGACATTCAACTCCAAACCAATAAGGTTCCAAATCTTCCTAGAGAAAGGATAGAGAAAGCAAATATGTATAGTATCTTCACCATCACACTTACACAGGAAGCACATAGAGGGAGTAAGAATACCCCTTCTCCTAGCATAATCCGAAGTAGGAAGTTTGTTATGAGCTGCTTTCCACGCATGGATTTTGAATCTATTCGGGGCTTTAGAATTCCAAATCCACTTAAAGACATCGGAATCACAAAGCTTATCTCTAATAGAATACCAAATGTTCTTCAACATTGGGTGGTCCCTGTTGCAAAATAGAATAACATCTTCCTTGTTCAAAGAACACGGATACTTCTCAAGAAAATTAATAAGTTTCTTATTGTTTCTAGAAGGAGGAACATTCCACTGTCCATCATAGATAACATAAGTTGCATAGCAATCAATAGGTAAACCAAGCTTAAGAACCGAGTCAACACCAATACAATCTTTCAACAAATGGTTATTAGGGACCCAGGGATCAACCCAAAGTTTAATACTCTTGCCATTCCCAATAATGTAAGAAACATGTTTAATCATGGTATCCCTGCCATTAAGAATCTTCAAGAAACTCCATGACATATTAGTACTGGCAGGAATGACCCAGAAGGAAGATTTGAGTAAGTATTTCTCATTAACCCACTTGACCCATAAGGAGTCTTTCTTATTAGCAATGTCCCAACCATTAGCGAGAGTACAAGCCATAGAGACGTCCTCAATTTTCCTTATGCTAAGGCCACCTTCGGACTTGGGTTTAGTGACATTCTCCCACTTAATCAGATGAAGTAGTTTTTTATCATCCTTACTTCCCTAAAGAAAATCACGGCACAGTCTATTGATCTCCTCCATAACAGACTTAGGAATGGGAAAGGAATGAGACCAGTGAAGATAGATGGACCCAATAGTTGAATTAATCAGCTCAAGCCTACCTGCCATGGACAGACACCTGGCTTTCCATCCCTCAAGTCTAGACTTGATCTTGTCCACAAGCAGAGCACAAGCTTGTTTATTGATATTGCCAATGACCAACGGAACTCCCAGATACTTCGAAGGTAACTCTGCTTCTTTGAACTTAAGAATATCAATGATGGTATCACTATCAGAACCCTTGCTAAGAATGATCTCACTCTTACTAGGATTGAAATACAAACCATATAGACTGCCAAAGTAGTTAAGGATCTTCAAAACATTCTCAGCATTATCTTTGTTGGCTTCCAAAAAAATCATAAGGTCATCAGCAAAAACCAAATGAGAAACATGCATATTTTTAGAAACTTTAATAGGAATAATAGTCTTCTTCTTAACTGCCTCATTCATAATCACAGAAAAAGCTTCCATGACAATGACAAAAAGGTAGGGGGCCAATGTATCACCCTGCCTAATGCCATTAGACGGTTTAAAGTACCTAGTGGGCTCCCCATTAATCAAAATTTGGTAAGAAGTAGAATTAAAAATCTCCTCAATCCAACCTATCCATATAGAAGGAAACCCCATCTTGTGCATAACAGAATACAAAAACTTCCAATTAACAGATTCATATGCCTTCGAGATATCCACCTTAAGACACATCTTAGAACCAGCTAAAGACCTATTAAAGTCATGAAGGATCTCATTGGTGAGTAAGATAGAATCTTTGATGTTCCTACCTTTCACAAAATCATTTTGGTTAGCACTAATAATGGACGGTAGAACATCTTGTAATCTATTAGCCATAATCTTGGAAATAAGCTTATACACCACATTGCATAAAGCAATCGGCCTCCAGTTTTTAATTTCAGTAGAATTTGAACCTTTGGGAATCAAAGTAATAAAGGTATTGTTAGCCTATTTCAACATCTTACCCTTGGTAAAGAATTAAAAAATAGTAGAAGAGACATCCTTCTTAATAATCGACCAAAACTTTTTGATGAAGAAAGGATTAAACCCATCCGGGCTAGGGGCCTTGTCAGGATTTAGGTTGTTGACCACATCATCGATCTCCATCTGAGTGACATTGGTGATAAGAGAAACTTTATGTGAATTAGAAATAGTGGCACCAGTTCACAGAAAACCACCAAGAAGACATGCATTAGAATGATTGTTGTTGAACAGATTATAGTAGAACTCGAAGATATGCTCCTTAATCAGACTAGGCTCATAGCATAACACATTGTCAATCATAATTCTATTAATAGAGTTTCTTAATCTCCTTGTCTTTAAGGATGAATAAAATAATTTTGAATTCATATCACCCTCCTTGAGCCAAGAAATTCTAGACTTTTGTCTAAGGAGGATCTCCTCAGCATACTTAGTTACAGAGAGCTCCCTTCTTAGCATTTGTGCTTTTTCCACAAGATTCATATCAGTAGGACTATGATCTACAATAACCTGAGCATGAAGAGCAGCAGATCTGAGGTTCTTAACTTCATCATGATAATTCCCCACATCCTTCTTATTCCATTTAATCAAATTATCTCTGAGGGTATTAAACTTTCTATAAATTTGAAACATCGCACAACCATCAACACTAATGTTCCAAGAGGAAGAAACAATATCTGAAATAGAAGACTTCAGGGCCCAAGAATTCATAAACCTGAACGGAGACTTAACAACTTTGGGTTCGCCAATAAAAATATTAAGTTGTCTATGGTCCCCTAAAGTATTAGAAACAAGTTCGCTAGAGAAATTATCAAAGTACTTCAGAAAAAGATTATTAGCAAGAGCTTTATCAATCTTAGAAGTGATAAACCTATCACCAGGTTGGTGGTTATCCCAAGAAAAGAAAGGGCCCTTGAGGTCAAGCTCCACAATACCACAGTTAAGAAGAAAAGAATTAAACTCATCCATAGACTTCCTAGAGGAGGGCACTTACCTTGCCTCTCAATATCCTTTCAAACTGCGTTAAAATCCCCAATCATAAGCCAAGGATTAGAACATATTTGAGCTGCGCTATCAAGGGATTCCCAAAGACTAGATCTATCATTATCCTCAGAATGGCCATAAATAGCTGAAACCCAGAGGTTATGGTTACCAACCTCAATATCCAACAAAACATGTTGGTCATTCTCCTTCAGCTTGATGACATTGCAGAAACTAGGTTTCCACAGCACAATGATTCTACCAAGAACATGAGAGTCAATGTTGGACTCATAGACAAACTCAGGAAAAAACTTCAACATAAGCTTGTCAATCTTCTTCTTACGAACTTTAGTTTTGATCAACACAAAAACATGACTGTCATATCTTCTAACGACCTCCTAGACACCCCTCACCTTGTTAGAGAGGCCCCTGACATTCCAGGAGGTTATCTTGATAGACATCATTTATCCTCTTTGGCTATTGAGCTGCTAGCCTCAGCATCATCAGTGACAACATGGAGTTCCTCCACTTGAGCCAGAATAGGAGAAAAGTTTGAATCTGCAATTCTATGAAAAATACCAGTAGCTTGTTTCATGTGAATTTCAAGGGGGAATATATTTCACCTCCTATCGCCAGGGTCAATTTGAAGCTTATCAATACTAGAGCTATATGGAGAAACATTGGATAAAACCTGAGTAACCAATGGGGTAGATGGCACTGACGACACCATGCTTGGGGTAGGTTCCAGACCTTCATTAACTAAAACCGACAACGCTTCATCTTCGACAGCAAATTCTATTTGCACAGCACTATCCTTACCTTTCAGAATTTCGGCTTCATCAGTGATCTCCTCAATCATGAAGTCGGAGCCAGTAATAGACTGATTAACAGGAATAACATCAAACACTTTTGCTACAGAGACTTTTTTAACTTCCCATGCTTTCTTCTAAACAGTGTTACCAGTCGACCTTTGAATTCTGAGTGGCTGCTTGCTTTGACATTCACCATGGCCCAAGAATCCATAGCTAGAACACCGAAACAGAATCCACTCATACTCAAGGAAAACTGTATGTTCTTCCCCTTCATCGCTTCTCAGAACAAGCTTTTTCGGATAATCAGCTTCCTTCCCCATAATAACCAGAATTCTTGCAACATCCAAATGTCTTAAATTGATCGTGTTCTCATCCATTCTCACCGGCATACCCAAGAACGAACCAATTCTACTAAACATCCTACTGTCCCAAAGTTCCATCAGAAGATTCAGAATGTCCACCCACACAGGAACATCTGAGAGAGGAACTTTGTTCACCATATTGCCCAGTTTCCACCTTTTAAACACTACCGGTCTACCTTTCACCCGCCATTCGCCCTTAACAACTTCATCCAAATCCTCAGACTCATCGAATTTTATTAGAAACATACCATCTCCTCTATCAAAAATCTCAAAGAAGCTCTGAGTTCTCCAGACAGAGTCGAAGAATGCAGTAAGAGTAGGAATATGAGGAAGAAAATCAATTATATAGCCCAGCAGGCACTTGTTCCATTTGTTAGCATTCTCATCGGCTTCTTTCTTAGGATATATTATCTTTCCTTCAACTATTGCTACTTCTACCTTCTTCAGATCTGTGGCATTCTCGGAAATTCTAGGCCTAAAGCTCTCCCAACTGACCAGAGGAACATCTTTAGATATAGAGGAACTTATCCCAGTCGTTGGTACTACAGATCTGCTACTGCTTGCAGCCGACGACCCTCCTACATCCCTCAGATCTCCAGGGGAAGGCTGCTGGCGAGGAATCACCACCGCCCCACTTGCCTTGATGCCCACGGAAATGGGAGCTCGGGAAGCCATGATAATTCTTGATTTTGAATGTATGACATAATAAAATATTGTGCTCGATAAAAAAGAGTAATAAATTTATAAAATCTCAATAAACCTTGGGAAGGGTAGAGCCCTAAGTCAATTCTAAGATCTAGTAGGGATGAATAAAGGTACAAATACCTATGTGGTTAGAATGTGATCATGCCTTAAGTGCATGAGACCATGGGTTCATGACATAGCCCTCTCGGATGAGGCCTATGGATCAGGAGATTGGCCACCTTCATGAGTTCATGAAGCCCAAGGTGTAAATTTGAGATGCACTCCATAAGTGTATAAGGCCCACAGGGTCAAGAGGAGATCACTCCAAAGGTACACATACCCCTAGAGACCTTAAGGAAATAACTAAGGTTATTGAAACATGATATGTACATATAAATAATACAAGCACTCATAATGTTTGATTAAAATCTTAAAGGGATTTGTGCACATACTCAAGAGTGACAAAATCACTTTCCCTGTGAGTGTATGAAATTAAAAAAATGTTGAAAATAATGTAATTATGGTGTGGAGTCATTGCTGAGAGTGACTCATATAACATTTGGATTATGAGATAATGTGTGGATAAACCATCTCTACTCTCAATATGGGATGAACTTGGTATATGGATTGCATCCAAATGTTTATTTCATCTTGTTATGAGGGTAAGAGATTGGGTAGATACATGTTATGATAAAAACCGCACATGAAATGAATACCTAAGTTGAAATGTAAGAGCATAATATGGGGTTTGGAGTGTTACCTCACCCTTATGTGAAAATAAATGAATCATAGCTTGGAAACCTAGGTGAATAAGGTAATAAACAAGTGAAATTGAAGTCACAAATGAAAATGTAATTACCAAGTGGAATTGGAATCACAGGTTAATCACCAAGTAATTATAACATAGAAATGAATAAGGATGTGGAATACCCTGAATGGAATTTGAGTTCCAACCTCACAATATGATAAATTTATGTAAAATTGGTTAAGAATAGTCTAGATAAACCTATTCATGAAAGGTTTCTAGCAGGTTTGAGGCAAATATAAGATATCATTCACCTTATCCTAACTAGGTTTGAGTTTTGGATAAAACGTTCCTTATAAGGAGGGGTAAATGTAAGATCCACAGATTTGGTAAATTTGAATTCTATTAATACGTGGCTTGAGTTGATAAGAAAATTAGAATAATAGAGTTATCTTGGATCCATTTTGAGGCATGGGTTCAACCCATGGCCCAAGTGAGGCCCATAAGACTATTTGTTTTACAAATAGGTCCTTGTGGCACAAGTTTAAGAAATAAGAGATTGTGTGCATAAATAAATGACAATTACTTTTATAAATTGTTAGATAATTGAAACATGAAATTAATAGACAAGTTTGCAAAATATAGTAAATATATATTGTGATTTATATAATTAATGAAGTAATTATCTAACCCTAACTTGCAATGCAAGTCATGTTCCTCAAATAAAGATAATTTGATTGAACTTTGGGAACACTTAAAAGTAATAAGGAAACTAAGACAATATTTGAATTTGGGATAAAAAGGAATTTATGTATGATGTGAAAAATTGTTTCAATGAAATATATTATTGAGAGAGAGATACAGAATAATGTAGAATTTCAAGTCATAAAGAGTTTCTTCATATCCTAATGATATTATCACCCAATATATGAGTTATATCTACATACTTCCATAATGGATTTTGGTTTGGTTCAAGGATTATCCTATCAAGGAGTTGGACAAATCCAAGATTCAAAAATAGAAAGAAGTGATAATTTTCTTTTGGTGGCTTTTGTGTTACCATTAGTAAACATCTAGTCATGGATTATGAGACTAAGGTGGTTGGTTGGTGTTTAACATGATTGAAATACCTTCCATGTCATCCAGAATGTAACTTATTTTTATATCTCACCATGTTTATAGATCAGTAAGGAAACTGAGAGTTCCCCTTTGGGCTAGACCATCTCTCCCTATCTTTCTTTCTTCACTATATTCCTTATCCTAACCATTAGAGTTCTTCTTAGAGCCTATATAAATATGTGCAGGAACCCCTGCCTCCATCGGTCACCTTGTCCTAGGTATCGGTAGAAGGATAAGAAGATAGGGTAGGATCCTTTGTTAGAGAGCCTTTCCATGCCTTAGGTTCATCCAGAAGAACCTTTTTTAGCAGTCGTTCGCTGGTCTGGAACTAGACATGAGAACTCTACCAGCCTATCTTTGACTTTCACCTGCATCGATGTCATCTTTCTACAAAGTCCCGCACACCCCCATGATCTACGACACCTCTTCATTCACCCCTTCTACCCAACACCATAGTTCTCTTGAGAAGAACACCTCCTCCTGTCATGGTTTGCTGAAGTCCCACAGGTGGTTTGCAGATGGTTTTCAGAGGTCTCTGTGTTTCCTCAAGCCTAAGGATATCCATTGTGGTAGTTCCATGATGTGGGTGCCCTACAGTAGGGCCAATCTCCGCTTCCTATCATGGAAACATGCGTATAAATCACGAGCGATGTGAGGAAGTGTATGGTTGGATGGTCCAGCAACCTGTAGAGGTGATGGGGGGAGGAGCCCCAGAAATTGGCGCCCTCAATGATCGAGAGGTTGGAATCCATAGATGGTGTAGTTTGTAGTGTCATAGATGGTGTGTTCATATCTACATTAGTGCAGAAGGAAGAAGCACCTTGTGTGAGGATGAGGGATTTAGATAGAACCCCACTAGGTTGGCTCCAGACCGACCGGATCAAATTTGGCCCAACTCACACAAGATGCACCCCACTCATATGGTTGTTTTGTGGGTCTTGGGTGGCATGGCCGAATAAGAGGTTGTCACAACACCCATAGCCACGGTATTTTCCTTTCTTTTAGTATATCTTCCAAAAAAACATAGAGGTTGCTAGGATTACCCAAATATAGCAAAGTTGTATATCAGATTGATCGCAAAAACATTAATAATACAAATAAAATATGTTTGAGACCTAGTTATTATCATAGTTACAAAAGTAGGATTAATAAATGTTTATATGGTGATTAACACATGGAAACCCTAGAATTGAAAATTAAAGTTTTGAATACATTAGATGCTTTCACTATGTTATAATCTGATATTCTTGAATATAATGAGACCCTAAGATTATGATGATAATGATTATATATAATTAGGGTTTCTATATCCATAATTATACAGGTGAGGAATTAGGATTTTGAAACTGTAAGGACCCTGACCTTCGTTTAGGGTTTACCCTGTTTGTTTTGCTTAACCTTGATGCTTTGGTGCTTGCTAATCACCTGTAGTGGTGATTAGGGTTGGTTGTGCTTTGTTGAGAGTTGGAGGGACTACTTGCAATAACCCAAGTTTAGGGTTTTGTGGGCAAGTTTGCCACCTTGTGAGGTGTTCCTCTCTCTCTTTGCTTCCTCTAGGGTTGAGAGGAAGGCTTGGGCTCGTTGTTTGAGTTCTTTTGGTCCTGGTTGAGCTTGTTTGGGCCTTGAGGTGCCTTGTTTTGGCCTGGTTGAGCCTTGTGTCCCCCAAGAGAAGTGTGTGTCACCCAGGAGATGAGTGTGTCGACCTAGATGAGTGTGTGTCGCCCATGGTGCCTTGTTGTGTCACCCATGGTGCAAGTGGTTGTGTCGCCCATGATCCTTGACCTAGCTTTGACCTCGTTTGTGTCACCACTAGTGGACACTTGGTGCATGAAGCTTGCATGTGGCAATGACCTTGGACATGTGTTTAGGGCTTGCTAGAGTGGTGGATCCTGCACTAGGACAAGTGTCCCTAGGCAGGCGACACCTTGCTTATTTCTACCTTATTTTCTCCTCCCTTTCCTTCTATATAGGTGTGTCCTTTCCTTTTCTAGGAGTTCCTTTGGTTCCTTTGCTTCTCCTCCACTTTGGTGCACGACACAACCCTCTCTTTGGCAAAGTGGTGGCCGATACCCCCTTGGAGGAGCAGCTTGGTGGCTGATATCCTTGGAGCTTTCTTCTTCCTTGCTTGGTGGAGCTAGGAGCTTGGAGCTTGCTTAAGGCGGGTTGCATAACTCCTAACCCTAACTACTCTACCTCCTTTCATGTTCTTATATGTTGCTAGTTTTTTTTCTTGTTTAGTATCCATGTTGGCCGAACCTAAGATGTAGGGTTTCTTGGTAAGCGATACTCCTTTCTCTCCTTGGTCTAGAGGAGTGAGTTTAAGCTTCTAGTACCATGAGCAACACCCCTCTTTCTCTTGGATGATTGAGGTGAGCTTGTGTTCTAGGTGCTTAAGCAACACTCTCCTCTCACCATGGACTAGAAGGGTGAGCTTGGTATATGTGGTGACTCTTTCTAGGGTTTTCCTTGTGAACCGGTTGGTGATAGATGATGTGCAAGACCCCTCTTTCCTAGTCGATTGAGGTGAGCCAATTTCTTGACCCTCTAGGGTTTCGGGTGTCCTTGTGCTTGAGGTGGATGATGACCTTGTGTGATGTACCTTGGACAGTATGGGCTTGGGGAGGTGCTGCCCGACAGTCCTCTTAACCTAACCCTTTGGATGATATGCTTTGGTGGTGGTGGACGACACCTTGTCTTTGTGACGGGCGTCACACCTCCTTTGCCTTGTGACGACCGATAGGCCTGGCTTAGTTGGTTGCACGATATGTCTCTTAGACCTTGTCCTTGTGACGGCCGATTGGCCCTGGGTTGGTTAGTTGGTTAGTAGCCCTTTCTCTGGTTGTTTGAGCTTAGTGTACCTGACTTAGAAGTGGCTGGTTGTCGTTATGCCTTGTTGGTCGGAGCGTTTCTAGTTGGCTTGCTATGGGCGTTGCACCTTGAACCCTGACGGGCATCACCCTAAGTTCTGTGAGTGTCGGCCGACATCCCTGCCGGGCGTTGTGCGTTACCTTGATGCCCGACAGGACGTTGTCCCATTGGATGGAGTGCATGATACCCTGTTGCACGGCGCGCCTGACGCGGCGTTGTGAGTTGCCCTTTTTGGTGATGACCGTTATGGGATGGGTTTTTTATGAGGGAAGGATGCCCGATACAACCTTTGTGGTGAGGGTTGGTGTTACCTCTAGTGAGGGTTCTGCATGTATATATATATATATATATATATATATATATATATATATATATATATATATCGCCTCACTCAAATGGTAATTATTTTGGTAACGGTTGCCTATATAACGCCCATATCCTTATACATGAACTTGATCATCATGAGTATCTGCACAATACTAAGGAGGATAATGAGCATGTAACAGGGCTTGCTTAATGATGTGTCTTATGCATGTGATCATAAGATAAGGCGTGATAAAGAAAGTATATAATCCTTAATGTCTCTTTATATTGACAGAGCACTTAATCATAAATGTCACCCCGTGTTGATGATATGAGTTCTAAGTTATTCATGATGATTATTGAGTAGGACTAACCATGCAGTTGATGCACAGTCAAATAAAAGGACTATGAGGCATATGTATATGTTGAGTAACCCTGTTGTGATTGTTACTCTTGATATTGAAATAATCTGAATATGATTCCTATCCTATTATGATGTTGATGTAAGCCTTGAGAGGCAGTGACACTATGTGATAAGGGATTGAGATCCCATGGCATGTGATGACCATTGAGATGGATATGGATGATTGGCAAGAGGCCAAGTGATAACATGTGATGTGGGATCATTGTGATGGATCAGTATGATGTGAATTGTAGTAAAAGCAACTGTTGAGTTTTATATTGTTTACTTCTGTTATACAACTTGGTTGAATCTTGCAATCCATATAAAAGACACTAATTAATCATAGTGGAATATATCACGTAGTTTGCCCTGGCCATAGATCCATCATCGTCAGGAGCTGGTGATGGTGAAACGGGTTCTCCTGCGGGTTAACCCGGAGTGCATATTTTTGAATATGTGAGGTTTCTCCTAGCCTAAAGTGAGGAGGTAAGAGTGCAACTTCAGTTGTAGACTCGGATATGTGATGAGCATGGTGAACAGGCCCATGGCTCCGAATATGTGATAAAAATGGCATGAATGCGTTCATGGCTCAGAGTACGGTGATCAGGCCGTGGCTCAGATTTACTAGCGTCGTGACCTGTACCGAGGCGGGCTAGAGGAAGGGTAGCCTGAGGAGCTGACCCTGTGGCTGAGGCCACTTAAGCATGAGACTGCGGTCCTTCTTGTGTTGTTCTCGTACACTGACTACGAGGGGGAAGGTTGTGGAGTCCGGCTCTTCCATTAACCTTGTATGGCACCAGCTATGGGCTTCGCAGCCGAAGGTTGGATTTGAACGGTACGGTTCACTTCCTCGGGGCATAATAAAATAAGTAATTCAGCCGTATAGAAATTACTAAGGTAAAACACGAAATATTGGTTGAGGCCTTGTTTGTGTAGTTAATCTTGTTATATCGTGTAGTTACTCATATGTTCCTCATGTTACATAGCTATGTATCTTATCTTGTTAATCATGTTGCATAGAGAAATATTGGTTATATGCCTTATGTACAGCTGGTAAGCCTGTCGGTAAGAATAGCTTTACTTTACATAAAAATTGCTCTTGTTATATCTATTATCAGTTATCTGCTGTTATAGCTTTATCGTTCTGAGGTTCTGTAGTTGCGGCGGGGAGTTATGTTTCTCGCTGGGACAATGTTCGATTGTCTCACTCCGTTGGTTTTCAGGTGGTCGAGCTAGACGTGGTGGTGGTCGCGGGGTTGCAGCCGAGCAGCAAGAAGAGCAGTAGAAGGCAAGAGATGGATATGCTGCTGTTTTGGTGTTTTGTAGTAGAAGTCTAGAGTCATCCCTATACTCTCAGGTCCTTGGCGGTGTTTTGATGTTGTTTCACGATGTATGATCGTTGATGTTTTGTATATCCTGCTGTTGGCCGGTTGTGGGCCTTATGTGTATAACAGGTGATGAACTCATGTGATGACAAGACAGCTATTCCCCTAAGCTGTGGACACGTATCAGATCTTGTATATGTTTACATAACATGTTTCCTTGCAGGATGAGGACCTATATGCAATAAGTTTCACAGTTTATCTGTTTTCCGCAATCGGTTTTAATTAACCCGTATTTTGGTAATTTGTGGTTATGGTGATTTCCGCATGTTTTCGCGTAACACCTCGCTGTCTGTGTGATAGTGGGATGTGTTGCCATAGAAACCAAACATAATAACATCCTATGTATTAATGTACATAATTGAATCTAGGAGGTCATGATGTAAGTATATAATAGATCTTATAATTAGGGTTTATAAGCCTAATGAATTGTGATGTGGTGGAATTAGGGTTTGTACCCTTATTCCTTATCCAAGCCCAAGACAACCCTAATCCCTAGTATGTATGTTAGTATGTTGTGAATGTTTATGGTGACACTTTGGGATATACATACATGTAGATTAAATGTCAATTGCTTGGATCTATCTTTTCTTTCTTGATTGGATGATATGCTTAAAGTACTTGAAGTATGATTCCATGGTTCTACAATGAGGTATGTGGTTACGATTATGAATTCTTGCATTATTGACTGACGAGGCTTGTCTAGGATTTCTCAAAGATTGATGAAATACTATTTGATGCTTATTTGCATTTTGTTCAACTATAATTCCACTATGAGTATCACATAAAGTAAGATATCATATTTTGAACCCTAGGATGACATGTATCAAGGGTTGATTCACATCAGCCCTGAGAGGGACAGTGGTCACACCCAAGATAGATTATTAAGCATGGGTTAGAATATATAATGAAAATGATAGTTCTTATTTTTAAGTAATTTATTTATTATATGTTGTTATCTTACTTACACACTTATGTATGCACCCCAATTACAAAGTATAGCAACATATTAATCCATGTTTCAATAGTTGGTGTTTTAGGTAAATTCCATATATGAATTATCAAGATATGTGGAATCATATGAAATCAAATGAAGATAATAAAGCTAAGGAAAATAGGAATATTTAGATGCTTCTTCTAATATGTTTTAGTTTCTCATTTAAAGTTCATGTAAATCCTTAGAGGAGCATTATTATACATATTATAAACAATATTTGTGAAATAATGGAAATTAATTGCTATTATTTTTTGTTAAATTTGAATCATTGGGAATTTAGATAATGGCTCTCAACTTTATGGTTCTAGTCCTTTCTTAATTGGGGGACACTAAAAAGTGATGTCTTTACATCACCAATCTCTCTACACACATATAATGCTACCTATGAGAGCACCTTCTCATAGAGGGTGAGATCCTTGAGCCTTCTTATGGTAGTTTTAGTGCATCTATGGAGGGGAAGGATGATGAGATAGGTCCTCCTTCACCATCTATTCAGTTTCGCACTAAGAAACACATTCCAAATGATGCAGACCCTTCTAAACAATTTGGTTTCACAAATTTGCAGTTGCAATTGGGCCACATTGAGTACTTGCAAAGATGTATGGTGAGGGAGAAACAATGACAAGGCCACCATCTGAATCATTTGTACCTAATGTAGAAATCCTATGAGTAGTAGCACATTGATCGGGGTGACTATGATTTTACACACATGCATTACACTGACTATAGTGCATGTTAAACTCAACTCCTACCCACTTCTCAATATTAAACAAGATAGTGTTTCAAGCATGCACCACTTGCTGCTTTTCCATAACCATATTGTGATCACAATTAGTTTGTTCGACTGATAGGCTTCATGGCATACGTAGTTCTACCCATCACTATAGGATATCAATAGTAGAAGCCACCCACATTGGGTCATCATTGAATATGGTGGCCTTTTTAGTCATACTCCCCTCCATTCTGAATTTGGGGTTTTCTCGAGGATGAGAAAATTTCTAAGTTAAAGGTGGAGGCATACCTATCCCAACTGGGATATCTTTAATTTTTTGATGTAGTTGTATCCTTAATTTATTAGTTTTACTTGTGTATACATGCCATTACACTTCAATTTATCTTCAAATTCGTACATTCTATTTCATTTGCCTTTCTCAATTGAGATCCTCATGTAATCAATCATTATATTGTCATCTTAGATTCAATTACATGTTCTCATGTCATAAATTCACATCATTCATCATGTAATTCCCTTGAATGAAGCAAATCTTTGTGTGGTTTTAATTCATAAATGCACCAATTCTAGAACATATTCTATCACTAAGGACCTTAATCTTTATCATTCCTTGGAAATGATGGCAAGCCTTATGGCATTGATTGAAATAAAATGAAACGTGTATCTTATGGATTAGAATACGATGTTTGTTGAATTGTCTTTATATTGTAGGTTGTATCTTGTGACTGAATTGTTGTGTAGGATTGTCCCTATGCATTGAATTCTAAAATATAAGATGTACAAGTTCATCCCATCTTCTACACTTCTTCCACACCATCTTACCCACCATTCCCCAAAAACAATAGAAAATATAAAAAGTGGTCCAAACCCTAAGCTTGGGGTGGAACTCCTCTTCGACCTTCCAATTCATCCATACCACGTGTATCTAATGGGGGCATATCATAAAAGAAAAGATGTCCATGTGCACAAAAGAACAAAAATTGAAATATTTACATTTGCAAAAACAAATACAAAAAATCTTGGAAAGATGAGAGATTTACAATTCTTCTTTCATACTATTATTCTCTAAAATTCATCCTATGGGAAGAAAAAATACCCCAAAATATCCCTCCACATCTGAAAGCAATCTCAAAAAGATGAAAGATTTACAATTATTCTTTCATATTGTTGTTCTCTCAAATTATGCCTACGGGAAGAAAAAGATACCCCTAAATATCCCTCCACATCTAAACATCATTCTTGTCCAAAAGACGCATAGGAATAGGCATGATTATTTGAAACATTGAGAATGCATATTGTTTACATTGTAAGCTTTTGACATGGAAACAAATGGGCAAAGTGAATTTAGGAATAATAATAATAGGGAAATTTTTCTATATGATTTTAGGAGAATGGGTTTGCTTGGCCATATGTGTTGGTAGGTATGAGAATAATATGGACAGAGAGGATGGTGGGCTAGTAGTATTATTTGGCAGCCTATTTGGGATTAGGCTACACTCAAGGATGAGAAATATTTAAGTTTGGGTTATCTGATAAATGCACATTCATCTCATGTTATTTGCATATTCTAGAGTAGATTTACTAGTTTCACATGCACATTTCCCCAATTCTTGCAATTTTTAGTTTACGTTGCTATTGTTCCTAAATTTAGGTGTTTAATGGAAATACTCACTCTATTGCAGGAATAAATGCAAAATATAGATCAACATCTTCTCCACAATACCCCATATTCAATACACCCCATTCTCAACTTTTGGAGGTGACCCGTGATCAATTTAGAGGATCTTGATTGAAATAGAGTCCACTCACGTGAATGGATTCATCAATTCCCTAGTTGGGCCAAGGCAGAACAAGGACCATGTAGCTAAAGAGTCTCCCAAATCACCTTATGAGTTGGACGACTGGTTTAGAAAAAACATCATAAGAGAATCTAGAGCTTTTGCATGATACGATTTTTCTAACTCATACACAAGTCACCTAATTGATCTATACCATGCACCACCTATTGAAGCTCGATTGTCCAGTTGACAAGTGTGTCGAAAGACCTAGATCCTCTTTAGAAATGCTTATTAAACATCAATCGCCTGACTCATCCAATAAGTCAAACAACTGGGATTCTAGCATATGAAAGCATTCATGTATCATATGAGTTGACTAAGCAGACTGTTCAACCATCCACCCACTCGGGTGTGTGGCGCATGGTCACCAAAAAAGGAAAGAGTGTTTGTGGCCCATCCAACATTAGATTTGTTGGTTCTAGGGGCACCCAAATAAAAGAAAAGACACCCTTATGAGATAGGGGTGACTCTCCTCATATCAGTCTTACATTTAGGAGAACAAAGAGAAAGAAGAAGTAATGAAGCCCTCCATGAGAAAATCTATCAAAACCTAGGTTTATGGAAGGCGTTGATCTACTTCTAGAGTTCATTAGATACACCTATTCACATCTTTAGTGACATAAATTATTTGATCTTCCTTTGTTCCTATATTTTTTTCCCTGGACACAAGCGAGTCATTTCCTTGATGGATCATGGGGATTAACCATGTTGCATGTACTTATTCTAATTATTATCAAACTTCCCTTTTAGAATAATTGATTGTTTTCCATTGGTTTTATGATAGTAATGTGCATTGATCACTCACCTTGCATGTATAAATATTTATATCACAAAATATAGGATTAGATTAACAAATGGAGATGTAGAACCCCAAATGAGATCACAAAACGGGCTCTCTAGGATGATAAGTTGATGATCCGTGGGTAACGAGACCTCAAGATCACAGAAGAAGAAAAAAATCATTGCAAAAAGCATGATCCAAAAGGACATGAATTGACATGGTCCTAATATAATTATGTGTGATTGGGAGAGTTGTAACAACTAAGTTGAGTACGTAGGAAGCGGTAGTAAAATCCCTTATGCCATGGTGCCTTTGTTTTTTTAACCATTTTTTCATCATTTTCTATTATATTACAATTAAGATTAATCACAATCAGTCAATCAACCACTATTAAACATTAATTTTGATTCATTGGATTTAATTGTAATTTATTGAAAATGTTGTCTCTAGGGTTTGAACCTAACTCTATAGTACAATAATATCCATGCTCTTACCAAATGGTGATTGTTGTATGTAGTTTAGATATAGTGACTTTTCCCCTAGGTGAATTTGTTTGTGTAATAAATTGCACATCATATGCATGTCTTTGTTGAATGGGGGCACTTGAGCCTCATTTTTATGTCTATAGCTCACTTAGTTCCCCCCATTTATTCTTTCCCTTTTGCTTCATGCCTAGGAATATTCCATATAAGACGAGGGTCAGTTGGATTGCAACATAAGGGTGTTGAACTTCGGGCAAGAGAGGGGATTTCGGTCATGAATTCTTGGCATTTTTGGTTCATGTCGGGAAATATTTTGTTTATGTTGAGGATAAATTGTAGTGCAACCCTATAGGTCTTGAATTTTGGGCCAAGAGAGGATATTTGGGTCCATGATCGAAATCTCTACTTTGTGGCCATGTTATCAACCTCCTCAAGGATTTTAAGGCCACTTCAATCACAAAGAAAATTATGTAAGAGCTACTTTGTTGAATCAGAGTTCATCTTTGCATGGATCTTTCTTTTTGCTTTTACCCCTTTCCACCTCGTGCCCCATTGATTTCATGAGAAAAGATGAAATCATAGTTATCTGTTGAGAGCAAGCCCCATCAATACAACCTTTTAAGAAAATTACAATCATTAAATGTGATGATTGTGAAAATTCACATAGGGACAAAATGCTTTGATGTATAGTTATTTGTCTTGTATGTTTCTAAATAAAAATATTGCCTAACAAAATTCTTGCAGGAATACATTTAATATTTATATTTTTTCTTTTCCAAATATCATATGACTTCAAAAAACCTAGTATTGTTTTATTATTGTAGCAAAAAATGAGTTTTGGGTATCAAAAAATTTCAATAAATTGCACTTCACACCCTCACCTAAACGTACAAGAGTGAAAGTGTAGTATTCAAGTTCAACATTCCTAACATCACCTAGGTATTAATGGTGATAGGGACCCCACTAAAGTGGGATAGTCCTTAGCTTTGAACATATTCACTCCCTCATACCAGTGATTTATTATGGTCCCCATGATCATGGGGTATATTGTGGGTATTACCTTAACATTGTAAACCTTGAGATATGTGTAGTCTTCAAGTATATTTTAATCCTAGTGAATCTAAGGACATCCATTTCACCTACTGCAGGTACAAGTGCAGAGAGGTTGACAATATATTTATTGAACTTATGAGGGATAAAATGAGGAAATGTATTATCTTGTAAATCATGCAAAAATGTACCCACTTTTTTAGAACCCAAGATAGTGCCAGAATGCTAGCTAAATTTCATCTCCATTGTAAAATCTTTTCTAAAACCAGAGCTACATCATGTCTGTGTAAAGCTTTAATCTAGGTAAAAGTTTCTTCAAAACCTAAGATAGAACTGGAACACTGCCCAAATTTTGGCTCCTTGATAGAGCATTTTTTTAAACTCAAGATGCATCATGCGTGTAAGGCATTGATATAGTTAAAACCCCTTTTTAAAATCCAAAATATAGTGGGAATGCTACCCAAATTTCATCTCATTGGTAAGACCTTTTTGAAAAATCAACATGCATCATGCTTGTGTAAGGCATTGATCTCAGTAAGTCCCCTCTTCAAAACCTAACATCGAGCCAAAATGTTGCCCAAATTTTGGCTTCTTGGTAAATATTTCTTTTTCCAACATGAGCCTCATCATACCTACATAGGGCAATGATCTCATTACACATGAAGTTTCAAAATTGAATCAGATCAATAATCCTAATCCTAAAATATATTAGTGAAACCTTTATTAGAGAACTTGAGCCACATCCTGGTGAGCCGATCTCGAAGCTACATATCATATCAAACTAGAGGGACAAACTCATACGATCCTATGATTGTTAAGGAGTACAAACCTACATAAAATCCTAGCAAAATGCCATCACAATTGATCTAAATTTTAGACCAACACTAAGTAAAAATCTAGAATAAGAAATAGTACTTGATATTTTATCAAAAAATATCATAGGAAGCATTTCTTGCCTTATCCTCACAAAATATGTCATGGAAACCTTTTTTTATGTCCCTCTCCATTAGCCATGTTGAGAAACAATTAACAAACTTGATTTTGAACGTTTATCACTATCATCAAAGTAACCTCGAAGAGATGAGAAAAGGTCTACATACACGATTCCTTAAAGGAGAACCTCGCCCTTAAATTAAGCCATACTTATAAAAAGAGCCATATATCCTTACTTCTAACCAAGAAAGATGATCACAGTATTCTACATTTGCGTAAGAATAAGCACTTGCATAAAATAAAGTCTATATGGGGAGCTACATTGAAAGATCATTTGATTTAATTGTATGGATGAGATCCCGACCCCCCATAAAATCACTTTATAATTTTTTGACACCTTTTTTATTCAGTTTATCCCTTTTTTCTTTTTTTTGGAAACAAAACTGAGGACAGGTCAAGAATGCTAGCTATCAAACCACTTGCTTCTCAAGAGGAAAAGATTTTATTCCTTCCTCTGGAGGAATTGAGCGTATATGTATCATTTTCCTCATTTTCTAATTGCTTTAAAGATTCTGCATTCCTATTTCAAAGTCCCCATGTTATGAGAGCAGTTTTACAAACAGAGAAGAATTTGTACGTATACTGGTATTATTTCAATATATCTTAGGATCAAACCTCCTACAGACCAATTTTTCAAGAATCTTAATATTCCACTTCATATTTAGATCAATATTTAAAATTGAGATTTTATTTGATTGATTAACTAAATTGCTAAGAGAAACAAAAAGGAAGTATTTTGGTTTGAAATCAATTAATGAAAAACATTGGGATGAATTGGGTTTCTCCACCCTTCCTATGTAATATTTCCCTTACATTACATCTCTCATTTTCAAGCCATCTAGATTGGGGCCAAGGAAATATACATCCTTGCATGGTGTGAATTTTGTAAGGACATAATACCTTGTGAGCTCAAGCTCATGCTACTAATGGATCCTTATTCTTGAACTCCCTTTTGTGATCTCATCTAGGGTTCAACATCATTGATTTAGGATCTAACCTTAAATTTCAATGCCTATACATCTAAGGTTTTTACAAATGTAAAAGTCAAGTGATCAATCTAACATGCATGTGACAAATAATTGATAATTAATCTAGACCCAACAATTCATAACATAAGGTACAAGATACATGTAGTTGGGTTACTCCTTGCACCCCAGTGAGAAGGTCTAGTCACTCATTGAAAAGAGACAAACACAAGAGTATACATAGAGGAAATAAGAATACATGTCCACAAGAGAAAAATGGTAGAATTTGTGATATCCATCTAACTAGAAGCACTCCAGCAAGTTCACCAATCTAGTGAAGTCCTAGGAAGGGTGACACCTTCTCTTAGACTCTTATGTGATCTATGTCCTATTAAACACTTGATATGCTTAATGGGAGTCAAATGTTGCTCCTTCGATTGAAACATCTTTTGTAGGGGTTTTGTCAGGCACACAATCATGCCAATAATTGGCCTAGTTGTGCCTTCATTATGAGCATTGGATTTCTGCTAGTTGATTGAGTAGTTGGCCACTCAATTGACTGGTTATCCATTCGGTCAATTGATTTCTAGTGTTTTTTGGGAATGGTCTCCCAATGGGTGAGTCACAAATGGATTAGCTGACTGACTAGGGGTATGAAATTACTAGTTTGTGAGGATGAATTTCATATCAATCGACCCATGGCGTGTAGCTTGGGGAATTTTTGATCGGTCATATTTGAAAATGAACCAAGTGACTCACAATTTCTCGAAGTTACTAATTTTGCTGATGAATTTTTAAAAAAATGATCGATCCTCTAGAAAATCAAGTGTGTCAAACCACATGGTGTGGATTCCTTCTCTTGGAGACATAATCCAATATGTTGACTAGTGAACCATTTTCCTGACTAGAATGTCGTGTGATGGTTGATTGTTGCATAAATTGCCTTGGAGCCTCTCTTAATGCTTGGAGTTGGGAGAGATGGATCTGAACCAACACAATTGGGACTTCTAAATGGCTCTTGTTTTATTTAAAAAATAGATCAAAAATAATCACAAAACAAGCTTAAGGGGGGGCAAAAGCAATTAATACCGAAATAAGTAGGAAAATACAATAAGCACACAAATACATGAATTTCCACTCTAAATGGCATGAATTAACTAGGATGAATATTTATTCATCAAATGACCCCAAACTTAAATGTTGCTCATCCTCGAGTAACACAAAATTGGAGTTATTCTCAAATAATATTAACAACCCAATTGATCATGTCTATATTACACTTGCTTTCTTACCTACAATCAAACATGGACATGAAACTTTGGCATCTTGAAATCACATAATATAAATTATCCATCCTCATTCCCAACTTATCCTCTCATATATGTTTTGGTTTCAAGATTCCCAATGTCAAGCATGCATAAGAATTTTCAAAAACAAATAGAAGAGACCCACATAAACTATGAGATTGCACATAATCCAACATTGGATAGTGATAAGGATGCCACAATCTATGATATTGCATATAATGCAACATTGGGTAGTATTGTGGATGTAGTGGGTATAGTGTTTGGCCCTTGGTGGAATTGGAGCGAAGTGATGTATGGAAGGGAATTTGGGAATCTCTCCTCATTTTGAATTGAGATTGCATTTTATTGGTGCAAATACATCAACTGCACATCTTTTGTTTTTCATTTTGTGCACATTAGCATCTATTTTTGTTTTGTGATATACCCCTACTACATAAGAGGGATATGGAAGAATCAATTAAAGAGGGGAGGGGTTGTGCCACCCCAAGCATAAGTTTTGGTATTCTTTTGAAGCACCGGATGGAGGGATATGTGAAGCACCGGATGGAGGAGGACTTGCCTTTGTAGAATCTACCCTTGGAGTACATGGCATCTTCTTCAACTTGAGAGGATGGAGAGACTTGTTCCATGATAGCTTCAATTTGAGCCTTCATTTCAGCCTTCTTCATTCTTTTTAGCTCTTTCTTCTCTTGTCTTTCAACTTCTTCTCTTTTGTCAAGTGTGACTTCATGTGCTTGTAGATTTCCAATGAACTCTTCAATAGGAATATCCTTAAGAGACCTTGCTTCTTCAATGGAAGTTACCTTGGGTTCCCACCTCTTGGGGAGAGTTCTAAGGATCTTTGAGTTGATCTCTCCACTAGACATAGGTTCTCCTAGAATAGAAAGATCATTCACAATGGTGTTGAGCCTTGAGTACATGTTGGCTATCCTCTCCTCCTTTCCCATCTTGAAGTTCTCAAGCGGCCCTTTGATCATGTAGACTTTGCTTTCCTTCACTTGATCTGTCCCTTCATAAGTGATGCATAGCTTTCTCCATACTTCATAGGCTGTTTCACATGAAGAAATCTGGTTGAACTCAGTGGGGGTCATGGAGGCATAGAGGATGTGCATGGCTCTAGCATTCAAGGTTGCTTTCTTCAAGGTGGCTTCATCCCATTCTTCAATCTTTGTCTTTGGTAGCATGTATGGGTTGTTCACCATTTGCCACATCTCAATACTGGATCCTTGGATGTAGAATTGAAGCCTTCTTTTCCAATAGAGGAAATTGCTCCCATCAAAGATTGGTAGGTTGATCAAGTATCTCCCTCCTTGGTAGTCACCCATCTTCTCCTACTTGTAGAAGTATGCTTGGAGAAGACGCGCTCTGATACCAATTATTGGATCTTAGATGGGTGATTAGATGCTCTAGAGGGGGGTGAATAGAGATGAATGCACTTAAACAAAATTCATTAGACCTTCAAGATATATCACAAGATAAGGTTGCTAAATAGGTAATTTGAGTGCAACTAAAACATGCATAGCAATGATGAGAGAGATTGAGAAAACACAAGTATACAATCTATTTAGAGTGGTTCCACACTTCAACTAGAAGTATGCCAGTCCACTTACCTAGAGAGGTCAACCTCTAGGATTTCCTAACCATTGCATTCTTATATTCATTCATAAGACTTACAATACATGACCAAACAAAGGACTTACCTATCCAATACAAAGAGTCTTCAACCTTACCAAGGACTTACCCACTTTGTAAGGAGTCTTCCACCTTCTTCTAGGGACTTACCTACTATTACACAAGTCTTCAGCCTTGTAGGAATTACCCACTCTTCTTGGATCTTCCGCCTTTGACTTCACCTTCACTCGGAGAAGCTTCCACCAAGGACTTACCCACTTGAGCAAGGAGTCTTCTGCCTTCACCAAGGGCTTACCCACTCTAGCTCTAAGTCTTTAGCCTTGATCTTCACCAAGGGACTCCTTCTCTTGTTCTTCTTCACCTCTCTTGGACAACAGAGAGAACCTTCATCTTCATGGTTGAAATGAGAGATGGGGAGGTGGTGGAAGTGAGAGCCTCACAAGATATACATGTAGGACTAGCTCTCTTATAGATTTCCTACTCACTCTAATGGATGTAGCAAGTGATTAAGCTTAGAGAGAGAGGAGGCTGTAGGAAGCACTCAACTATAGAATAGGAACCTCACATAGAGTTTTGCAATGAATGCTCAACCTTGGAATGAAGCCCAAGGGGTCCTATTTATAGCTGGGGATGCCTCTTAGCCTTTGGGAACACTTGGGGCTGAAAACTAGCCATTTTGTGGCTTGCAACGGATCTATTTTCACTTGTTGCAACTCCACAATGGATAGAAGCACTTTTCTGCACTTTTCAGTACCGTGCAATCGGTCGAGTTTCTATAAGGGTAACTCGACCAATAGAGTAAAAGACAAAGTTGATATTCAGACCATCGGTCGAGTTTGTCCTGGGAAAACTCGACCGACCAATGAAAATCGAATTGGCCAGTTACTCCATCGGTTGAGTTCTGTGCAACCACAACTCGACCGATCAAAAGTCATTTTCAAGATCCAATCAGGATCGATCGAGTTTGCAACTCACAGAACTCGACTGATGAACAGCCTGATGTGAATTTTAGAAAATGGCTTTTGAGTGCATAAACATTCGATCTAAGTGCTCCTGATTTTTTCTAAGCTTAATTACAAGTCATACAATCATTACAAGTGATTTACAACATGATTCTAATGGATTTATATCATATTACAAAAATGTGCACTTGTATTGACTTTGACTTGTCTTTTCTCCAATTTGAGATGCGCAAGTTAGGGCATTTGGAGTGTGTCTATACCTAATCTGAAATCACTCAAGTAGAGATATCAGACACCAATATGTGGAATGGTTAGTCATCATCAAAACACGGGTTTAGTCAATTTAGACGTGAGTCAACATTGACCTAATTGACCTTGAGTCAACATTCTCCCCTTTTTGAAGATGACAAACATCATACCTTTGGAGAAACCTAGGGGTTTCAATAGGACTGAGCTCATGTGCTCCCCCTCAATTGATGCTAGTGGAGTTCTCATACTCCCCCTCAATTGATGCTATTTCTCCTGCATGGTTAGCTTTCATAACATTTATAGAAACTATGTCTTCTACTCATATATGTTCTACACATATATGTCTTCTTCCCTTTACCTTCTCCCCTTTACATGGACATACTTCTCCTCTTCATGTAAGACATGCCTTCTTCCTCTTTGTCAAAAGAAGACATACCTTTCTCCCACTTTGTCATTTCAAAAAGGTAGGGGGTGTGAAGAAATAAGAAACATCACTTGTTAAAGAGAAAGGAGATAACACAAATATATATAAGGAGAGTAGAAGAGCACAGATAGGGGCTTGTCCAAGCATAGAAAGAAAAGTAAGTTAAATCATATACTTGAACAACCCAAAAATGCAAGGTAAGGTTTTGTAGAAAAACAATGAAACACAATTTTGACCCTCAAGATGATAGAATTTGCCCAAAAAGTATCAGGGCTCATGGCAAAGCGATGAGCCTTGCTCAGAAGGTCATTTCTGCATGAAAACCACTAGTCTTGCACCA
Organism: Alisma plantago-aquatica; assembly: GCA_963693085.1. NCBI lineage: Eukaryota > Viridiplantae > Streptophyta > Magnoliopsida > Alismatales > Alismataceae > Alisma > Alisma plantago-aquatica. The sequence goes on from OY856411.1 coordinate 640,727,230, forward strand.
AAAACTGAAACTGGAGCAAAATCTGCATAAAATCCAAAAAATACTCCAATTTCTACATACAATATAGATCTATGTCCCCTGCATCACAATGTTATGCAAGCAAATCAAGATAGTAGATATGCAATTCAAGGAACAATCTTGAGCATGTATGAGACAAGATATGTAAAGACTCGATCTTTACAATCAAATGTTTACAAAATAATATCAAAAACATAAACAATTTTTATTACAATCATGCTTGTACATCAGAGTCACAGAAGCTTTAAACATAATATTACAAGATTGAGAATAAGAATTGGTTCCTATCTACTCTTCAACAGAGGACATCTCCTGCACGTCTCATCTATTTCTTCTTTGTATCACATGCCCATGAGTTCTCGAAGGAACAAAACCACACATGGACCCCATAGAAGGGAAAATAAAGGTCAGCTAGGCTGGTACTAAATCCATTATTGAGCTATTTTTTTAAAATAAAGAGTTATGATATTAACTTTAGGTAAGATTGCTTGGTGGACTATGGAGATAACACAAGAATAGTCTAGTTACCATGCTAATTACAAAAAGATACAATAATTCAAAGAGGCAACTAGAAAATGATAAAGAAATACTAGAATCAAGATTTCAAAATGGAATAATTTTTCATTAAACTAGTATCAAGATATCCAATTATTCAAAATGCAAAGATTTATCTATTAGCACAATCAATCTAATATTTTGTCTTCGCCAGTGACTAGGTGCCTATTGTTCTCCCCTCTATGAGAGAACGACACTTCGCCTGTGGGGGTAACCAGTATTGGGGGACCTCTAATTGTCCATTATCCACTGTGCAGGGTTGGGGGTCGTGACCCACCAAAACTAGTGAGCCAAAGCTCTTAGCTAATATTTTGAGTTTTTGTGCCAATATCAAAATCTAATAATACTTCAATTTCTCAATAATGTTCAATATTCAAAATCTAGTCGTGGTGAACTTCAACAAAAAGGGAAAGGCTAACAACAATATTTGTTCACCAGTTTGCAAAACTTTTATATATGAAACTCAAGAGGGAGGCAAATAGTTCAATAAAAGAATAGAGAATTTAGTACCTTATGTCAACAAGAGTCCGACATTTTCATAATCAAGATCCAGAGCCACAAAGTTGCAAAATCTAGAAATGAGAAATATTTTGAGTCATTATACAGTTCTTTGCTTAGACACACTTCCCAATTTCTAATTATGTGATATTACTATTGTGCCCCTTATTATAATATCTCATATTCACACTAAGTGGTTATAATGTATTATCCAGAGATCGCTAGGTTCATTGATGTCGTTAGGTTCATTGATGTAGTTGTCATTGTTTTACATGTAGTCACATATATCATCATTCTTATCCAATATTTATATGATTTGTATACTCATATGTTATATAGTACCCATTTAGTAATACACTAGTACAGACCAAATGCATATATATAATGTACATGCTAGTTTTATGAAAGTGTTACACATTTATTGAGGTATAGGTTACTAATCTTTATTGGTAACAACAACTTAGAAATACCAAATTCATTTTCTCGTTCACCAATTTGTATTCTTAATTTATTTAATTATCCCTTAATGAGGTGGAAAATAACCAATGTGTCATCATTTGGAATAATTAATTTGAGGCTAACTATACTTTAAAACCATGGGTTCTATTAATTTAGACTTTTATTGATTTTTCTTTAACTTCTAATGATGTATTACTTCCTCTCTACATATATGTACATGTGTGTCAAATAAGACCAAGATACACCTAAGTCATAATATGCATATACGATTATAGTTTATGTTATATCGATCATAGGATCTGGCATATACACATGTTCATTAGTTGAGACCTGTATAGATCTTCGATGTGCATCTTCTATTTATATTTACTTAAGGTCGTCCATATATATATCTTAGGTATTAATTAGTCTAGTGATTTAGGAAGGTCACGATCTGCATTTCAGTTTTACTGATTAAGCTTGCTACTATCGTTGTGGTTGATTGAATAGGTAACTAATCGAACTGGGAAGCGAAGGAGTCGGGATTACCTCTCAGCCAGGGGGATTGACGATGAACTATTCCGAGTTTGGGTCGGTTGCTGGTTGTTCCGCCTTTGGTGATCGAAAGGTGGTAGAGGCCTCGGATCTGTCACCGTCGTTGGGTGATGGTCAGGTGACCTATGTCGGTTACAACATGACCCTGCAGGTCGGAGAGTTCTGCAGGCCAAGTGAATGGGAAAAGGAGTAACATCCGACTCAAGGTTGATCAATCACGAAGCGCCACTCTACATATCTGTGGTGGATGACATTTCAGGTTGGCCATCGTGGTGGTGGTGCCTCTAACTACAAGGTGGTTACAGGTGCTACAACTGGTCTCGGTGGATTGAGGGATCGTTGATGCATCTATGATGATGGTGGGAGATTCCATGGTTACCAAGGAGTCAGCACGGATTAAGGTGGGATCATGATTATCACATGCATCTCACAAGTTCCCTGGGCACCACTGAGGTTATGGTGAAGGTGATGAGAGGGATGTATCTGCAGATGGAAACTCACTAGGTGAAATTGAAGAGGGGACGCTCCATGGAGAAGGAAAGAGAATAGGAACACAATAGATGAATCGGATCTATAGATTCATTGAAGGAGGGTCAAGAGTAGAAAGAGCAACGACTTTGTGCCCTGCAATGGAGGTTGTAGGCTGGAGGGTCAGCCACCGCCATAGCAGGTTGGCGGCCATCAGCAGATCTTCTTGTTGGTGAGGACGAGGGTGGAAAGAAAATAGCTGGTCTACGGCTACTGGTAGTGGCCAGAGATGGTCGAATTTGGGGAAGATCTGCACCGCGGAGGGGCCTGCACTAGCCGAGTTGCTGTTCTGTCTTCCTGTGATCGTGGGCACTGGCAAGATCAGTCTGCTGCTGGCGAGGGACCATTGGTGGCGGAAGACTCAAACTTGCCATGAAGGTGGAGGCAAGGAGGGATTATGATGGTGATGGTTGTGGTTTGTGTGGAACCTCGGTGGATGGACAAGGAGGAAGATGGGTTTACGATGCCGACGATTTAGAGGATTCCAGCATGTGGCGTTGACATTGTTGTTGGCGATGAAGAAGAAAGAACATAGGTCTGAATGGTAGGTTTGTGGTGGACCTGTCTATAAAGCAAGAGGAAGTTTAGGGAATAGTGGGCGTGACGGAGGCAACCTCTTCACGGTCGTGAAGTCGCGTAGGTTGAGGAGAAACTATTGCCGCGTATTTCCTGTAACAGCCAGCTCCTCAGCGTTACAAAACTAGGGTGTGCATTGGTCATAAGGATAATTAAGTCATAAATTATAATAAAGTCGCTATCTTTTAAAAAAAATTATAACGCCTGAACCAGAAGCCCAAGTGTTTTTAGATTTTGGCCATAGTTTTAATTCAAATGTTAACACATCCTTATATATATTTGATCTTGTTAACTTAATCTTTCTCATAATGTATCCAAATATTAGTAGCTCATTTATAGATCTAACTAAAAGCAGTACATATGTGTATAGTTTCAATTGACTTAGCACATCTAAACTTAATTTCAATCCATTATGTGAACGAAAGAGAATGTAAAGTATAATAGGTCAGCGAGGTACAAAATATCAACTTGAACTAGATGGTCTCGAAATGTGACAAAAGATACACAAACGAGGAGCTAATTCAATTTTTTTCCCTCCAATGAAGAAGGATAATATATTTAGGCACAATAAACTTTAAAGTAAGCTAATTTGTATCAAGGAACATGATAGTCAATCAAAGTTATGACATTCAAGTTGGAAAAATGACCCAATAAAAATTGAGCTCAAGTTTAGGGAAGATTATGAATAATAGCTCAATTTAGATTTAGTACACCAAATTTCAGTATGTTACAAGATACAAGCATACCATATAGATGAGCAAATATGCCAATTTTAAACAAGGCTAGAACTACATGTATATGAACTACTAGTAGATGATATCACAAGTTAGGACTAGTAGTAGGATCTAGATCATAGCGAAAGATGCACAAGTTAAATAGCAAGCTATGAGTAGATGTAGAGATATATCCAAACAAAGAGGTATGCAATTTTAGAAGCATGAAAGGATATAACTCATTAGATATGCATCCTTACCATAAGATGATTACCCCTAAGAACCTCAAGGTTGTATCAAAACAAGATATACACCTAGATAGATGCAGCAAGTTAGAGTACAACGGAAGCAATTTTAGACACAACCAAGAGATCCAAAGAGATCATCATCAAAACCTACAAAACAACTCAAAGCAAGTAATTACAAGATATAGATATACCAATTTACAGTAATTAGAGAGATAGAGTTGTAAGCAAGATAGGCAATTTAGAACATGGCAATATGCATATATAAAGGTACCAAAGGAGTGCCAAAGAATAAGGCTATTTGTTGAGAAAATCTAATTGAGAGGGAAATTCTCATTCAATAAGCCAAAAGTATATTCTATGCACAGTGTTATCGGTCGAGTTATGTGCATTGACAACTCGACCGATGACAACTGTTGGCAACACCCATTGGTGCCTATCGGTTGAGTTTCTATCAGGACAAACTTGACTGATAGAGCAGCTGTCAAAGAGCACATATATTTCATAAAAACATATTTAAAGACATGCTAATTATACAAACCATATCCAAACATGTCTAAGCAAGTTAGTAATACACTATAGAATCATTAGAAACATTTTTTAGCAAGAGTGTGAAGAGAAACACAAAATACCACTTTTGACTCAAAAACCATATGTATAGTGCACACTAACTTGACAAAAACAAGTTAGGACAGGTTATAAGCAAGAGAAACATTACCTTTGTGCTTACCATTCCTTTTTCCATTTGTTGTCATCCTCTACACATCTCACCTTTCTTCTTTCATGTGGATTGAGAAGTCAATTTGCAATTCAATAGCTCAAGTCATTCCATTTGCAAGTACCTACAAGAAGAAAGATGAAATGGTCCCCAATCATGTTTTTGGGTCTGGAGGGGTTAGTTTAGCAACCCAAGTCCTATTGCTCTTGGGTGCTTTCCTAAAAGGACAACAAGTAGAATAATGACCAATTTCATTGCAATAGTTGCATGTGCCCATAGTCTTGGAACTAGAGGATTCTCCATGGAATATTGGAGGTCCTTTATCTTTGTTGTTCCCTTGACTACTATCATATCCTAAACCATGTCTACCAATTTGTTTAGTAGAATGGTGTAGGATGTCATTAAGATTCTTTTTACCAACTAAGAATCTTTGCAAAGATGATCTCAAACTGTCATTATCATGCTTAAGAGAAGAAATAGTAGAAGACAAATTATTGATATTATCTCTAGCATGCAAAAGATCATTTTATAAGCAAAGAGCTTTAGTTAAATAAGAATCTCTATTAATGTGAAGAGCAGCAACATCATTCTCTCTATTATTATAACTAGAACAAGATTCATGCATATTGATTTTAGCAAGCAAGGAGGCATTTTCTGTTTCTAATTTTTGCAAAACAAAATCTTTGTCCTTGTTTTCAGATTTAAGAACATCAATATCATGCATGAGAGAATCAACAATTAGAGTATGCTCTTCATTAGAACTAGGCATAAGAGGTTGAGCTTCTAGAAATCAAATTTTATCAAGCAAATTAGTATTTTCAAGTTTAAGAGAATCTACTTGACTAAGACAATCATTTTTATCATCAAGCAAGCAAGAATTAGCATGTTCAAGATCATCTAGTTCTACATGCAAATTATCAACAATTCTAGAAAGCTTTTTCCTTTTCCTTTTAGAAGACTTAAGAGAGGCACAAGTATCATGAATAATAGAAATCAAAGATTCTTTATCTAAAGAGTTTAGATTTACCTCACTTGAGTCTTTACTTGTTGATGCTATAAGAGCAAAATGGCATTCTCTTTCATCACTAGAGCTTGAGCTTGATCCTTCACTTGAATCTTCACTTGAGCTTGAGACGGAGGAGCCAATTGAGCTTGAGTGCCATTTCTCCTTCTTGTGAAGATGGGTCTTTTTGCCTTGTGGGCAATCTTCCTTGTAGTGACCCTTCTTTCCACATGTGAAGCACCGGATGGAGGAGGACTTGCCTTTGTAGAATCTACCCTTGGAGTACATGGAATCTTCTTCAACTTTATAGGATGGAGAGACTTGTTCCATGATAGCTTCAATTTGAGCCTTCATTTCAGCCTTCTTCGTTCTTTTTAGCTCTTTCTTCTCTTGTCTTTCAACTTCTTCTCTTTTGTCAAGTGTGACTTCATGTGCTTGTAGATTTCCAATGAGCTCTTCAATAGGAATATCCTTAAGAGACCTTGCTTCTTCAATGGAAGTTACCTTGGGTTCCTACCTCTTGTGGAGAGTTCTAAGGATCTTTGAGTTGATCTCTCCACTAGACATAGGATGTCCTAGAATAGCAAGACCATTCACAATAGTGTTGAGCCTTGAGTACATGTTGGCTATCCTCTCCTCCTTTCCCATCTTAAAGTTCTCAAGCAGCCCTTTGAGCATGTAGACTTTGCTTTCTTTCACTTGATCTGTCCCTTCATAAGTGATGCATAGCTTTCTTCATACTTCATAGGTTGTTTCACATGAAGAAATCCGGTTGAACTCGGTGGGGGTCATGGAGTGTTACGACCCCACCTCCCGATAACCCTCAATTAAGGGAGACCAAGAGGTTGAAGCCGCACCCATTAATCTTGGATCAAAGGTTCGACATATAACCATAAACAATTATTAAATTCTAACAGACTATACTGAAAATGGTAATAAATTTTTCTTTACATACCTTTTGAAAACTTGGATCTCTAAAATTCTATCCACTTTGATACTAATCTATCTAATCCTCCTTTGTACTTTAATTCCCTTTTAGTATCACATGTGCCACTTTACTGTTTGTTCTTTTCATTGTACCTAAAACGCCGACAAACAAAACGTCGGTCAGCCGTAGCTGGTATGTGGGGGAAAACAATAAACCTTCAACTATGATAACAATGTAATCATTCAATTACTTATTTAACAATCAATATTACATTTTAGATATAACCCCACGATCCAAGAGTACCCTATCCTCTGTATTGTCCCCATTAAACCCCTCATGATCCACCTATAAGTGAACCAGTTTCTAGGGTTGAGTCACATGGCACTACTCGTAAGTAGACCACTCCTTAACTCGGGATTTTCTAAAGAGTCTCTAACTCACGGTAACCTAGACCTTACTCTAGGATTACCCCTTTTTTAGCCTTTTCAAAGTAACAGAGGTGGACCCGGATCTATCCAGTTATATTTGCACAATTATGGTGATAATCATAGTCACTTTATAGTTGCATGAAATAAATAAACATCCAACAGTTTAGTTGCATTCAATGTGATTAAACATTTGGGAATCCATCGGGAAACTATAGTGGTTATTCATAATCGTAACCACATACTTGATCCATAGTAACTTGATGTCCATGCATTAACATTTATCACAGTTAACAAGCAATCAACAATATCCTGAAAATAATGCATAACATTCAAGTGTCATTGTTTTATTCAAACATCCTCAAGATCAACTTGGATTCCACCTTATGATTTCTAGGCCAACTTTAGGGTTTTATTAGAGTTTTAGCCTTCATTATGCATTTATCACTTTTAATGCTCTTTTAGTTCACAAACCCTAATTTCTGCATCATAGGCACAAATGAATGTCAATTAAGTCTAATATGTTTCTTTTACACTAAAACTATTATCTTTATCCTTTTAGGTCATATCCAAAACATTAAGGTTATTTATCATCATCGGTTTCTTTCAAATTGACAAATCATATTTCATTATAGTTCAACTCTCATATATGAACCTTATTTATCACTATTTCAACTTTTATACACTAGGAAACACTAATTATCCAAATAATTCACATTAAAGATCTTTGGTACTTAATTTATCTTCGAATCATCATATTTCTATTTTATTCTTTGATTTGTACAATTAAAACCATTATAATTCATATCAACATAAATTAGGGTTCCTAATCCCATTAAGGCATATTCATGTACATAGAACCCTAAATTAAACCAACTATATTAAAAGATCATCTTTTAAAATCCTATTTTCACTTTTATTAACAACAGGTTAATATCAACTTGAATTATCCGTCTATCATCAAATCTAAGGATTTTTCCTTAGTTAAATCATTAAAGATAATAACTTCATGTACTTTTCCAATTTCAAGCATATAAACTCTAAATTAGTCTAATCATGTGCAAAGTTCTTCCTTTTTGAACTCAATGTTCCTTTTTACATTTAACAGATTAATATCAACTCTAAAGATCCATTAAACCCCATTAAACACTTTAACCATATCAAAATAGGGTTTCTTAATCTTTAATGAATCAAAGATGATAATTTACACTACTTTTCGAATAGAAAGAGGAATTAACTTCTAAACATATTTTTATTGGATTCCTCTCATTTTTCTGAGCAATTTGATATATAATTTTGCTATTTTCCGAGTTACCAATCAAGAGATACAAATTTTACAAAATATTACTTACTTGGCCAATTAGAAGGTGCCACGCGGCCTTGTTCCCATGGAACGTTGGCTCGTTTAAAACATAACTGAATTACCGCTTTGCCCTCGCTTAAGTGATTTCCTTCTACAGCCCGCGGAGGGCAAATCGGTCAAAGGCCCCTTTGGCCTTCTCCTTCCTTGCGCCAGCGGCGTGCTGCGCCCTAGCCGCCGGCCGGCAGACCTAGGAGCTGCTCCAACTCCTCCCCCTCGGCCCCATCGACCTCTAGAACGGTCCCTCAGCCTCTGTCGTGCCTCTGCGCACGTGAGGGTGCTGCTGGCCGTCGTCAAGGTAGCCACCACGCACAGAAACACCTCTTGTTTGCTGCTGCAACTTCTGCGATTTTGTAGACTTTCGGTGGAAGATACGTGAAGATGGAGGGGCTAGGTTGGTAGCCGATCGGTCCTAAGATGTCGTGGAGTCTTCCTGTCTTCAGCAAGACCACGAAACTCCCTTTTGTTGCTCTATAGGTAGAGATACTCCCTCATTAGGGTTTTACGTGCAAGGAACATGAAGAGGGGAGAGAGAGGTGTGTAAAATCTTCCCAAAATCGGCCAAGAGCTCTAACCCCTTATATAGGGGAGATTATCTATGCCCTTCACCGCTCATCAAAGAATTAGCAACACCCCTTTCCTATTAGGAATGTAATTCCTATATTAAAAGGCTAGTTTCTCTCTCTCTCTCTCTCTCTCTCTCTCTCTTATATCTTCCTTGATATTCCTTATCTCTTGGATACTTAGAAAAACGAAAATCCTTTTTCTTATTATCATTATTCTTGCCTTTTTAATCCATTGGTACGAACCTCTATTTTCTTTTAATGGAAATTACTCCTTTTTATTAATATTACATATTTCCTTAATAATGCAACACATTATCCTCTTATTCTGCCTTTTTAGTAGTTTCTCTTTCTTTCCTCTTTATTGGGACTCCTTGGATCCCAATATACTCCATTATTTCGAAATTCATTTTATTGGAATACTCATTATCTTTCTTAATGCACCTATATGCATTATTTTGCATTATCATGTTTATTTCTTATTAAGATATTTCTTTTTGAGAATTTCTCTTTATTTCTCTTTTATTTCCCTCATGGGTATTCCTTTTATCACTAACAACCACATGGATACGAAATTTCCCCAAGAAATCTCATTTATGCCTCTTTCCACTTATTTTCCACATTTCATCATTTTCAATTTCTTTCTTAATAAAGAAATACTTAATCAACCTTTTCTTTTCTAATTACCTTCTTTTTGTAACCTTGGTCCCCTTGGTACCCAAGGAACCCAAGAGGCACGAAATCCTCTTTGGATTTGTCTTCTAGAGGTTTCTATATATATCTTTTCTTAAAATTCAATTATCCATTTACTAATTGAATTTCCTTTGTTATTTTCCTTTTTATTGGGCCCAAAAGCCAGTAAAGCCCACAAATAAAACAACAAGGCTATTTTAAACAAAATCCAATTATTCTCAACCAAATATATGATTATTTGTTCAAACATTTTTAATATGAGAAATTATATTTCTCACCATTTGAACCCAAAAATTGGGGTTATAACATCCTTCCCCTCTTATAGGAATTTTGTCCTCAAAATTCTATGAATCAATCAAACAAACAAACAAATAATTCAGGATAAGACTTTTCCATATCCATCATTGGCCCCTATGTGGCTCTGCCGTACTCATGGCGTTTCCAAAGAACCTTTATCATCACATATTCTTTTCTCTGAGTTCTTTCATCCTGGCGTCTATAAACTACACAGGTGACTCAGGCCATTTCAGCCTCCCTTGGGGCTCACTAGGTTCATTGCTCAGCACATGATCAGGGTACCTCACATAGTGCTCTATATTGGACACATGGAAAACATCTCTCATAACTCTATCTTGAGAGGGGGGGTCAAAACCTAACCATCTCCACCCATCCATCTCTAATGGACCCATGTATCGGGGACTCAGCTTTCTCAGCTGCAGCTCAGAGGGGTCGGATTCTCACATTATATTCTCCCACAATGCACTGCACGTTAGTCTCCTTTGCATCTGCCCACGACTTTCGTCGTCTCTAGGCTTCTTTCAGCCTTGCATGATTTAAAGTGACTTTCGTCTTCATGCACTGTGGTCCTTTTCTAATCATCATGTGGTCCTTTTCACCAACATCACCTTACTGAAGTGGTGACCGACACAACCTCCCTTACAGAGCTTCTTATAAAACCCGATACTGGCTATGGTGGTCATTGTCACATCTTTCATAGGACAAGAACTGTCTCTAGATATCACCCTGAACGAGCACACATGCCCTCATCAGACCCTTTAGTCTGGATCATACTAACCATAGCTAGGGGTGATAAACTATACTAACATAGAGTTCTAAATGTACCTACTTCCACTTTATGGAAGTGAACCTTTAGGTCAAACTCAAGAACCTTTGAACTCGCTTCATGGTGTAGTTGAACCATCTCTCTCATGGGTAGTTCAACTAGATCTGTCCCTTAACAGAGCTCTTTCTTTCTCATGTCATCTAGGTACGGCAATCTACCATAACCCATATTGCGTCTCGACCTTCCTCAGTCCAGGAAAGACCTATCACAACATCCATAGTGTTGAGCTCTCATTCTTCCTCAGGGATTCTTTTATCCTCTATATCGATACACTGGGTTATTGGGGTTCGTCCTTTACCTCCTGGTTTGCATGGCCATAATTCACATGCAACCTCATCTTAAGCATCTATCGTGCGATTGCCATTTTCCATGGTGTATCATGATTTCCTATATGTCATGATTCTTTCAAGATCAATTCCTTTGAAACCCTAAACCACTCTTGTCAGGGTTTCATCACCTTCTTTTCCAAAGAAGCGCACTTGAGGTTCTACTACCATCCTTTCATTGCATCCAGGACTAGACTGGCTAACCAAACAACCATAACTTTTCAATGTATCTTGTTACATCTGAGTGTTATCCAAACACCTCTCCTTTTCAAACTTAAGGTTAGCCAATCAACCCTTTCTAGCTTTTGGTCAAACAAGTCTTAATCAGAGCATTCATTACCACCTCTCATCCTTGGGTACTAGGTAACATCGAAGACATACACTTCCGTGTATTTTACTTATGATATTACCTCCAACTCCATGTCTATATCCATTAAGAACACTCTCCGATTTCATCATCATGGTGACCAAACTCAACCTGGTATAACTTGTAAGCTCCACATCCTCATAAGGTGACTACCTTATTCCTCTAAATGTTTGCAAGCCATCCATCATTCATTCACTTTACCATGGTAGGTTATCTTCTCTATCCTCATTTCTCATGGCAACGTTCCAACCTACATCATCTCTTATCCTTGGTGTATGACATGCGTAATGTCCTATCTCTCACTCCCATAACAAGAGGAAATAAGCATTTGGCTGCAGTCCAAATACAGAGTTCTTCCTATTCCAAGAGTAGAGATGATACATCCCACCTTACCAATACACCTTTAAATCTAAGTTGCAACGTGCCACATATGTCTCTTCCTGATATCAAACTAGTCTTGAACCTACTGAGGTTTATATTCTTGGTCATCCCCTCTAGGTCTATAGGGTACCGACTCTTTTAGGGTCATCCCTCTTCCCTCATGCATCAAGAGAGTTCCCTACTCATCTGCCCTTTGGGTCCCATGAGTTCATGAAGGTGATCAATCTCCTAACCCATGGCCCTCAGACAATGATAGTTGTTACCTCCCGACCCTATGGTCATGTGCAACTGGGGAATTAGGCAAGTCCCACTTTCATCGGTCTTATCCCTACCTGATCCTAGGATAGACTTAGGATTCTCCATTCCAGAACATGTTCACTTAGAACCTTACCCAAGTCTTCACCATCTATCTTTCTGCATTCATGGGCTGGCTCTCATCCGTTCATAGGCATCATGGCAACTTGTCTACCTTGGTCAAGACCCATATTGGTTACCTCCATGGTAACACATTCACCTGCAATAGAGATGGATATCTATGGGTCTGTAGATTCAATCTCATACTATGTACCTTTCACTTAGCTTCTCAAGATCCTATGAGACTTCTTTAGGTTACTTTGAACCAACAAAACTGATATACACCCTTCCAAAGGGGTCCCTCTCCCAGGATGGGAGGAAAACTATCTCTAAGGTCACAAAAGCTCTTAGGTTCGGGGTATACATCCACACGAGCCTACTTAACCCTAGCAAGCAATTAAGGCATGAGCAGATCACTTACTGTACCATGCTAGGTCATACTTGTCCTCTTTCCTCAATGTTGGATCAAGATCATACCTTCCTTTATCATCAACCTAGCTATGAGGGGTTCATCAAACACACCTTAAACTTAAGGGCTTCTCTATTCATGAGGATTACCATGCTCGCTTCTATAGGAACTCAACTTCTCATCATGAGCCTTAGGTACACCACTTCCCCTCTTAGGCCTAGGAACCCTAGGTTCACTGCATGCTCTGTCTCTTAACTACAAACTAAGCATGAAAAAGGCATGACACACCCTCCTTGTCATCCTTCAACTCAAGCAACACTTAGTGGTGAGTCCTCCTTAAGGACATCCAACAAGGTACAGGGCCTCATAACCTGCTACTAAACCTTTCTTCTTCCTAACTCATAAGGTGAACATCTCTCCCATAGGCACGTAAGTACCAGAAGCTTCATCTCTTCTCAAGGGTTTGGTCCCTCTAAAGACAACCAAGGTATCAAAACTTTCAGGGATCGATCATGAGACAACCACTATCATCCATTGTTCAGGGTTTTTAGGCTCCCAACCTTCTTGCTGGGTTTCCTGCTCTGTCTAGAGCTAACCCTACATCCAACCTCTCTACAAGAGGTCCTTTCTTCAAGAAGGATCATCCTCAAAAGCATGCTCTACATGGTTGAAGCCTAGGTTCGAACTTATAGTTGCTCAAGGTCATCCATAACCCTTAATGCTCCATCATAATTCCTTATTCAGGGTTTCATCCTACTGCCCCCATTATGGCATGCCCTAGGTGCCAGCTATGCCCTACTTGTACAAGCCCATAGGGTTTCTATGGTCCTTCACTAACATCATCATCTAAGGAGTTATCCTTTACTCTAACATGCACAACCCTTCCCAGGGTTGGGTTGCCAAAGGTGCTAGGTCACCCATGGATCGTATGGCATCTCAAAGGCACATCCTTTCAAACACCTGGTCCAACTCATCTCTCTCTAACCTTCACTTAGGGTTAAGGTTAGCATCATCCTCAAAGGATGTTCCAGGTCTCTACTTGTAATGGAGATCTCTATCTCCAAGACTAACTTATCCTCCTGACAAGAAGGTCTAGCCTCAGGTCTCTTCTGAGGACATGACAACTTATGTCATACGACCTAAGCATGTATCTATTATTTATTTTGCGCTTAATCTATTAAGCTTATGTCCATGACATCTTATTTACATGCCTTTCATTAATTTAGTGGAGGATTCCTTAAACCTTATTAACCTTACCCATACCTCAAGAGGGTGAGGAGAAGAAAGAAAGCCCTAATCCTTTAGGTCCTTATCAGAATTTTGTGATGAGAAGGGATGAATAAGATGAGAAGTCCTAAAGGTATCTTATTTCGATTCATACCCTAAGACTTTGGCCAGGCGGTCACACGGGTCTGGGAGTCCTCGTATTCCGACTAGCGGTGCGGAGGAAAATCTTGCCAGCCCCCAGTCGTGATCCCTTTCTAGACACCTCCGTCTTTCGGATACTCCTCTAATAACTCCCTTGGGTTCTATGGAGTTTGTAAAAATTTAATAATTATTAATGGTTAAATGAGGAACCTAGGCTCTGATACCAAATGTTACGACCCCACCTCCGGATAACCCCCAATTAAGGGAGACCAAGAGGTTGAAGCCGCACCCATTAATCTCGGACCAAACGTTCGACATATAACCATAAACAATTATTAAATTCTAACAGACTATACTGAAAATGGTAATAAAATTTTTCTTTACATACCTTTTGAAAACTTGGATCTCTAAACTTCTATCCACTTTGATACTAATCTATCTAATCCTCCTTTGTACTTTAATTCCCTTTTAGTATCACGTGTGCCACTTTATTGTTTGTTCTTTTCATTGTACCTAAAACGCCAACAAACAAAACGTCGGTCAGCCGTAGCTGGTATGTGGGGGAAAACAATAAACCTTCAACTATGATAATCATTCAATTACTTATTTAACAACCAATATTACATTTTAGATATAACTCCGCGATCCAAGAGTACCCTATCCTCTGTATTGTCCCCATTAAACCCCTCATGATCCACCTATAAGTGAACCAGTTTCTAGGGTTGAGTCACATGGCACTACTCGTAAGTAGACCACTCCTTAACTCGGGATTTGCTAAAGAGTCTCTAACTCACGGTAATCTAGACCTTACTCTAGGATTACCCCTTTTTTAGCCTTTTCAAAGTAACAGAGGTGGACCCAGATCTATCCAGTTATATTTGCACAATTATGGTGATAATCATAGTCACTTTATAGTTGCATGAAATAAATAAACATCCAACAGTTTAGTTGCATTCAATGCGATTAAACATTTGGGAATCCATCGGGAAACTATAGCGGTTATTCATAATCGTAACCACATACCTGATCCATAGTAACTTGATGTCCATGCATTAACATTCATCACAGTTAACAAGCAATCAACAATATCCTGAAAATAATGCATAACATTCAAGTGTCATTGTTTTATTCAAACATCCTCAAGATCAACTTGGATTCCACCTTATGATTTCTAGGCCAACTTTAGGGTTTTATTAGAGTTTTAGCCTTCATTATGCATTTATCACTTTTAATGCTCTTTTAGTTCACAAATCCTAATTTCTGCATCATAGGCACAAATGAATGTCAATTAAGTCTAATATGTTTCTTTTACACTAAAACTATTATCTTTATCCTTTTAGGTCATATCCAAAACATTAAGGCTATTTATCATCTTCAGTTTCTTTCAAATTGACAAATCATATTTCATTATAGTTCAACTCTCATATAGGAACCTTATTTATCACTATTTCAACTTTTATACACTAGGAAACACTAATTATCCAAATAATTCACATTAAAGATCTTTGGTACTTAATTTATCTTCGAATCATCATATTTCTATTTTATTCTTTGATTTGTACAATTAAAACCATTATAATTCATATCAACATAAATTAGGGTTTCTAATCTCATTAAGGCATATTCATGTACATAGAACCCTAAATTAAACCAACTATATTAAAAGATCATCTTTTAAAATCCTATTTTCACTTTTATTAACAACAGGTTAATATCAACTTGAATTATCCATCTATCATCAAATCTAAGGATTTTTCCTTAGTTAAATCATTAAAGATAATAACTTCATGTACTTTTCCAATTTCAAGCATATAAACTCTAAATTAGGCTAATCATGTGCAAAGTTCTTCCTTTTTGAACTCAATGTTCCTTTTTACATTTAAAAGATTAATATCAACTCTAAAGATCCATTAAACCCCATTAAACACTTTAACCATATCAAAATAAGATTTCTTAATCTTTAATGAATCAAAGATGATAATTTACACTACTTTACGAATATAAAGAGGAATTAACTTCTAAACATATTTTTATTGGATTCCTCTCGTTTTTCTGAGCAATTTGATATATAATTTTGCTATTTTCTGAGTTACCAATCAAGAGATACAAATTTTACAAAATATTACTTACTTGGCCAATTAGAAGGTGCCACGCGGCCTTGTTCCCATGCAACGTTGGCTCGTTTAAAACATAACTGAATTACCGCTTTTCCCTCGCTTAAGTGATTTCCTTCTACAGCCCGCGGAGGGCAAATCGGTCAAAGGCCCCTTTGGCCTTCTCCTTCCTTGCGCCAGCGGCGTGCTGCGCCCTAGCCGCCGGCCGGTAGACCTAGGAGCTGCTCCAGCTCCTCCCCCTCGGCCCCATCGACCTCTAGAATGGTCCCTCAGCCTCCGCCGTGCCTCTGCGCACGTGAGGGTGTTACTGGTCGTCGTCAAGGTAGCCACCACGTGCAGAAACACCTCTTGTTTGCTGCTGCAACTTCTGTGATTTTGCAGACTTCCGGTGGAAGATACGTGAAGATGGAGGGGCTAGGTTGGTAGCTGATCGGTCCTAAGATGTCGTGGAGTCTTCCTATCTTCAGCAAGACCACGAAACTCCCTTTTGTTGCTCTATAGGTAGAGATACTCCCTCATTAGGGTTTTACGTGCAAGGAACATGAAGAGGGGAGAGAGAGGTGTGTAAAATCTTCCCAAAATAGGCCAAGAGCTCTACCCCCTTATATAGGGGAGATTATCTATGCCCTTCACCGCTCATCAAGGAATTAGCAACACCCCTTTCCTATTAGGAATGTAATTCCTATATTAAAAGGCTAGTTTCTCTCTCTCTCTCTCTTATATCTTCCTTGATATTCCTTATCTCTTGGATACATAGAAAATCCTTTTTCTTATTATCATTATTCTTGCCTTTTTAATCCATTGGTACGAACCTCTGTTTTCTTTTAATGGAAATTACTCCTTTTTATTAATATTACATATTTCCTTAATAATGCAACACATTATCCTCTTATTCTGCCTTTTTATATTTTCTCTTTCTTTCCTCTTTATTGGGACTCCTTGGATCCCAATATACTCCATTATTTCGAAATTCATTTTATTGGAATACTCATTATCTTTCTTAATGCACCTATATGCATTATTTTGCATTATCATGTTTATTTCTTATTAAGATATTTCTTTTTGAGAATTTCTCTTTATTTCTCTTTTATTTCCCTCATGGGTATTCCTTTTATCATTAACAACCACATGGATACGAAATTTCCCCAAGAAATCTCATTTATGCCTCTTTCCACTTATTTTCCACATTTCATCATTTTCAATTTCTTTCTTAATAAAGAAATACTTAATCAACCTTTTCTTTTCTAATTACCTTCTTTTTGTAACCTTGGTCCCCTTGGTACCCAAGGAACCCAAGAGGCACGAAATCCTCTTTGGATTTGTCTTCTAGAGGTTTCTATATATATCTTTTCTTAAAATTCAATTATCCATTTACTAATTGAATTTCCTTTGTTATTTTCCTTTTTATTGGGCCCAAAAGCCAGTAAAGCCCACAAATCAAACAACAAGGCTATTTTAAATAAAATCCAATTATTCTCAACCAAATATATGATTATTTGTTCAAACATTTTTAATATGAGAAATTATATTTCTCACCATTTGAACCCAAAAATTGGGGTTATAACATGGAGGCATAGAGGATGTGCATGGCTCTAACATTCAAGGTTGCTTTCTTCAAGGTGGCTTCCTTCAAGGTGGCTTCATCTCATTCTTCAATCTTTGTCTTTGGTAGCATGTATGGGCTGTTCACCATTTGCCACATCTCAATACTGGATCCTTGGATGTAGAATTGAAGCCTTCTTTTCCAATAGAGGAAATTGCTCCCATCAAAGATTAGTAGGCTGATCAAGTATCTCCCTCCTTGGTAGTCACCCATCTTCTCCTACTTGTAGAAGTATGCTTGGAGAAGACCCACTCTGATACCAATTGTTGGATCCTAGATGGGTGATTAGATGCTCTAGAGGGGGGGTGAATAGAGTTGAATGCATTAAAACAAAATTCATTAGACCTTCAAGATATATCACAAGATAAGGTTGCTAAATAGGTAATTTGAATGCAACTAAAACATGCATAGCAAGGATGAGAGAGATTGAGCAAACACAAGTAGACAAGCTATTTAGAGTGGTTCCACACTTCAAACTAGAAGTATGTCAGTCCACTTACCTAGAGAGGTCAACCTCTAGGATTTCCTAACCATTGCATTCTTATATTCATTCATAAGACTTACAATACATGACCAAACAAAGGACTTACCTATCCAATATAAAGAGTCTTCAACCTTACCAAGGACTTACCCACTTTGTAAGGAGTCTTCCGCCTTCTTCCAAGGACTTACCTACTCTTGCACAAGTCTTCAGCCTTGTAGGAATTACCCACTCTTCTTGGATCTTCCGCCTTTGACTTCACCTTCACTTGGGGAATCTTCCACCAAGGACTTACCCACTTGAGCAAGGAGTCTTCTGCCTTCTCCAAGGGCTTACCCACTCTAGCTCCAAGTCTTCAGCCTTGATCTTCACCAAGGGACTCCTTCCCTTGTTCTTCTTCACCTCTCTTGGACAACAGAGAGAACCTTCATCTTCATGGTTGAAATGAGAGATGGGGAGGTGGTGGAAGTGAGAGCCTCACAAGATATACATGTAGGACTAGCTCTCTTAAAGATTTCCTACTCACTCTAATGGATGTAGCAAGTGATTAAGCTTAGAGAGAGAGGAGGTTGTAGGAAGCACTCAACTATAGAATAGGAACCTCACATAGAGTTTTGCAATGAATGCTCAACCTTGGAATGAAGCCCAAGGGGTCCTATTTATAGCTGGGGATGCCTCTTAGCCTTTGGGAATACTTGGGGCCGAAAACTAGCCATTTTGTGGCTTGCAACGGATCTATTTTCACTTGTTGCAACTCTACAACGGCTAGAAGCACTTTTCTGCACTTTTCCGTACAGTGCAATCGGTCGAGTTTCTATAATTGTAACTCGATCGATAGAGTAAAAGACAAAGCTGATATTCATACCATCGGTCGAGTTTGTCCTGGGGAAACTCGACCGACCAATAAAAATCGAATTGTCCAGTTACTCCATCGGTCGAGTTCTGTGCAACCACAACTCGACCGATCAAAAGTCATTTTCAAGATCCAATCAGGATCGGTCGAGTTTGCAACTCACAGAACTCGACCGATGAACAGCCTGATGTGAATTTTAGAAAATGGCTTTTGAAGGCATAAACATTCGATCTAAGTGCTCCTGATTTTTTCTAAGCTTAATTACAAGTCATACAATCATTACAAGTGATTTACAACATGATTCTAATGGATTTACATCATATTACAAAAATGTGCACTTGTATTGACTTTGACTTGTCTTTTCTCCAATTTGAGATGCGCAAGTTAGGGCATTTGGAGTGTGTCTATACCTAATCTGAAATCACTCAAGTAGAGACATTAGACACCAATATGTGGAATGGTTAGTCATCATCAAAACACAGGTTTAGTCAATTTAGACGTGAGTCAACATTGACCTAATTGACCTTGAGTCAACAATATTTGCATACGCATGATGTGATATTTGGTAAAAAGGAACATTGCATTTATTCCCATCAATCCCATATGGCTTTTCATCATCTTTATATTGCATGTATATTAAGATCATTGGAAATTGGGGTGAGTTATAAGCATTAGAAAAAACTCACAATAAAGTTAACAATGAGGATTTACATAATTTGGAGGGGAAATTTCAATGAAAAGCGTGCAACGGTAAGCAAAAATGAATGAGCTAAGCTGGCTAGATATTGGTTTCTTACACTACAAAGTAGAATTGAAATTAAAATTTATGCTAAATGTAATGAATTCTAAATAGGCAAAAGGAAAGGGAATATAGGTGTGGGTGGAGTGAGATATATACAACCCACCGTCCACCCTGAAAATGGAAATGTTTTTCCTCGAGCAAACTCAATCTGAAATTAAGGGGAAGATAGAAGTTATCATGGTCACTAGTTTCCATGATCTCCCCTTAGGATTCCTTCTATGGAGGTAGATAAAACTTGCGCCCATATGTCCTCTCATAAAGTTTTGGCTCATCCCATTAGTAGTGTCTCAGATCATGTATGAACTTCTTTCTTGCATTGCTTGTACATTTAGGGTGCACAATACTTGTACCAAGGTAGTTCACAAAATAGGCAAACTAGTGTATAAATGCATCTATATAATCAAATGATCATCAGGCAAGGAATAATTTATGAGAATTGAATTGGTGTCAGTAGCATGAAGGTGCATCGGATGATTGGAAACAACATTTTCACTACCCTTCTTGTCTCAGATCTCAAGATAAAACACTAACAATAATAGAATCCACCTAATAAAATGTGGACATCCTTCTTGATAAAAAAAAGTATTAGATGACAGCATGATATGTGTAGACAATGACCTATGTTCCTAGAAGATAGGATTGGAATTTGTCAAACAATAAATAGTAGCAAGAAGCTCTATTTGGTTGTGGCATAGTTTTGTTGACCTTTCTTTGGAGTCATGAAGGCATAGTAGATCACAT
Source organism: Alisma plantago-aquatica (assembly GCA_963693085.1). NCBI lineage: Eukaryota > Viridiplantae > Streptophyta > Magnoliopsida > Alismatales > Alismataceae > Alisma > Alisma plantago-aquatica. Next base: position 640,747,968 of record OY856411.1, read on the forward strand.
GATACTTCTTTCCTTTGCATTGGCCTAACACAACCCCCATTGTATTATCACTAATTAATATCCTACACTTTATATCTAGAAGATTTGCATCGTATAATCCTCTAGTGAGACTACATTTGTAGTTCATCAAGACATGAGTCAGCTTAGGTTGACCACCCACAATTTGACTATTTAGGTAGGTAACAGTTGCCAATCGCATCAAATGTAACTCTTGATAGATGGATGCACAACCCTTTGTCACAACATCTATATGCCTCTAGGTTCTTAATCATATTAAGATCACCTAGTCAAGTCTGGCCCAAAGGCCAACACAATAGAATATGCAACCTACTTTGGCAGACCCACATATATCTATTCTCACACCTTCCCCAAGACGGACAGTATACCACGCTTTTGGCGGCCCAAATTTAGTCGATCAAGGTTTATTATGTGTGTTGCACATTGGAAATCATGTTATATGTAATATTTTACTGGATGGGTTTTAGATATATACCATATACATATCGAAACAACATATACTTATAATATGAATCATGTACAGATTATATCAACAAACCACAAATGCAATCCATAACATATAGCATTGCTCGAGACATAGTAATGTAATCCTTAGGAACACAAAGGATTAGTGTGCACCTAGCATTCATTGCATGATATGCATCAGCAACCTACACAAATCTGCATTTGTGTTGCACCGCAATCAATGGATCCATAGAATCTCTATGGATCTTCATGGTTGCCTTGTCATGTCAATTCCTTTGCAACATATTGGATTCCTATCTATATTACATGATATGTAAAAATCTTGAGTTACATTCAAGGAGATTGAGAGGGAATAGACACCATTACATATGGAATAAAAGATGAGATTGGGAATGCAAGCTGAATGCTTGTCAACAAAAGGATCCATCCACATCCACATCATGCACACACAAAGGGGTCTTTGTCTATAACCATGCAAACATCCACCAAGAAAAACATATTTTAAAGATGATATGTATGATTTATAGATATATCCTATCTTATACATATATACATACATATATATGTATATTAAAGACTACATCTTTTCCCACACAGGACAATTATCATAAATAAATCTTTGACACCCATACAAACTAGGAAGGATGTGTGGGGGCGGTACCCCTACTACATGGTTAGGACCCATGAGTCAAGGGAATGTTGCCACTCAGGGGGTCTCAGAGGAAGCGCCTTGGAAAAGTTCTACAAAATTTTAATATATACACTAGGAAATCATATTTTTCATAATTGACCCCTTCTTCCATATCCAAAATCTATATTGTGAGGATAAGCATATTTATATTTAATCATTCACAGCACATGTAATGTTACAAGTGGCATAAAATTGAATGTGGTCATATTAATTGTAAATCTCACTATAATGTAGATTGTCGTGACTCTAATCCCACTATAAGAAATTGAGGAGGCAAAAGGTGCAGTGGAAGCAAATAAATTTTCAATAATCTTTGTTTACATTGCAGATCTTGTCGATAATTATATATTGGAAAGGAAGGTATGTGAGATATAGTTTGTCATGGAGTAGATCCAATGACATTGCCTTAAAGAATATAGCTGAAAAAAGATATGATGATGTCCTTCAAACATAGTCAAAAGGGCATTTACGTCTTTGTATCATCCACACATAAAAATAGGAACTCCAATTTGCACTCTTGGATACGGCAGGGAAGGAGTAGTCTTTTCATTGGCAATCTGGTAGTATTTCACAATGTCTCCTATCTCTCTCCTTATGGGTAACGATGGCTAGGGTTCATGTGTCCAATGTGTGTAACCAAAAATTGGAACATCATGCCCCCTGTTATATTACAGGAGGGTAAGAAAGATTTCTAATAAATGTTGGGAAAGCTAAAGGTAGTATGTGCTTTTCAGCATTCTTCTCATGACAGCTAGTTGGGTGATAGGTTTAGTCCAGTCAAGTGACTGGAATGGGTCAGGCTACTTTTCAATTACCCATCCAAGAAAATTTGACATGTAAATGAATATCTCAAATTCCCACATTCGACTTGGATTATATTAAAAAAGAAAATCCAACATCCCCAATAATGGATCGGATTTCAATTATCAAATTTTAGATCCAAACATTTTTTAATCTGATATTAGATATTAATGTATCCGCTCCTTAAAAAATCTAAATTCAAAATTTATATACATGTATTATTAAATACATATGATTTATAAATAGAAGTATGGAAATATAGAAATTGTATCATATATATTTAATATAATATCATTATTTTCTATTTATGTTATATTTATTAGTCCTAAATGTATGATTTTTGTTTTGGATTAGACTTTATCCAAATTTGGATAGTATTCATTTTTATCGGATTCAGATGTTATCATATTATATTTTTTGGATATCGGATTAAATACCAAATCAAATTTTTTTTGCTTCAGATATCTAATATAGCAGTATTCGCTCTGTATTTTTTTGTTTACATGTCTAGATAAAACATTCAGGCAGATGGACTAGGTAGGATGTAATCGGTTGATTCATTATTTCAGTCTAGTCAGGAGACTATACCAGCTAGTTGATTGATTGGATGATTTTGTCCAGTCGGCCTATTGGGCTAGCCAATTCACCCATTGGGTTGATCTCGACCTGGTCAATCAACTAGAGCTTCTACTTGATTGAATGGTTTATAAGCTAGGTGAGTGGACATTTCACTCAGTCCATGATGATCTAACTAATTATTTAAAATTTTAATAACCAATTAATCAAATGAAATTATAATTCTCTTCCATATGCATCCTATGTTCATGACACTATTGACTCCAAATTATGTTGGTAGTGATATTTACAATCATATTATGATTTTACAGACATTTATCGGTAACTAAAAAGACTTCATTCCCACCCAAGTAGTTGGAGAACAACTTCAACCTAGTTAGTGACCAGTGTTATAGTGATCATATAGTCTCTTTTTCTCAATATCTATATTGAATTTGAGGCATGGAAATGTCATCCTTTTCATATTCAATCTTTGTTCCTTGATCTAGAGTAGATTATTTGAGATATGTATGAGCTAAGCATCACATATTGACTCACACTATTATGCTCATGCATTTCCTTTCACACTCATCAAGTGGTCGAGATATCACTACAATAGGATAAACAAATTCCATCTACATCACTCACAATAATCCATATATTTCACAGTATACCCAAGTACTACTAGTACAACAAAGCTTATTCAAGGTAATATTGAGTAGTGTAAAATGTTGGCTAAATGGACATCTGTAAATCCCTTTGTTTTGATAATGACAAACATTTCATTCTTGTTAATCTAACGTGCTACTTGAGTGTTGCAGGAATAAGGTGGATGACAAAGTAATTAGGGAAATCCATATGCTTACATATTTATATTTTCATGAAATGTAATCACTTTGTAAAAACTTGTACAAATATATAATGTACAAGTACTTAGATTTCATGTAAATCAAGCGTTAGATTCTCCCTAGCTAAACATCACATTTAGATAGGTCATCCCCTTAAAATAAGTGTCACATATGCACACTCATACACACACTTAGTGCCTTAATTGAAAAATTGAAACAGGGTCAATCTCGGTCGACTAACTCCTCGACCGAGACACTCTCGGTCGACAATCTTCTCGACCGAGAAAGACTCAAGTAGCCGTTAGACATAGCTGACAAGGTGGTTGGCAGTTGGAGATAAACGTTGCATACACTTGATCCAGAGAGCCTGTCGGTCGACAAAAGTTCGACCGAGTAGGTGTCTCGGTCGACCATTTCTCGACCGAGATGGACTCTGACAGCAACTGCAGAATCAATTAATTAGCCGTTTCTAAAGCAACAAACTTATACCTAACGGCTAGTTAAGCACTTAGAAACCCCTAAAAGGTGTCTAGAACGTCCTTAAGCACTTGTAGGACATTCCTATAAATAGGACATGCCTTAGGACACCTAAATACACTTGTTACACTTGAGAAATCTTTGAGCATACTTTGAGCAACCTGTTTGTGAGCAAATTGAGCATAGTGACAATTGGCTACTTCTTCTCTTAGCTCAAATTTCGTGTCCTATAGGCTAACATCTCCTATCCACTGCAATTACATTTCCATACACTTTGGTTAGGAGATCTACACGCTTGATCTAGGCAAATCAAGCCTTGTGCTACAAAAGGATAAGTTGTAATTTCTATTTTCTTTCTTGTTCTCTATTGTTGTTTGTACTCTCCTTGCTACTCCTAGGTTGGAGGCTGCGGATTGGAGAGGTTGAAGATCTTCTTGGTGAAGAAGGGGACCTTGAGCTACTTCAAGAAGGCTGGTGCAACGGGAGGTTACTTCTAGAGAGGAAGGCTACTTCAAGGGGGAGCTTGGAGTTATTTCAAGAAGGCTACATCGGGTTGGTGCATCTACTTCAAGTGAAGGTTGTTCAAGGGGTGTAAGAAAGTATTGTATTTTGTGTAAATCCTTGTGAAGGTAATAAAATTAATACTTTCAAAATCCCGGTTGGGTAAGCAATCGGGTAGTGGACTGACAACTTTAATATTTGCTAAAGTTGGAACCACTCTAAACACCTGTCTCCTTCTTCCATTTACAATTGTGGTTGTTTGAGTTAAATAATTGTTAAAATATTTAAAAACTCTATTCACCCCCCCCCTCTAGTGTTTTTCATAAAATTATACCAAACAACATGTGATCATCATAGTGACTTCATGTCTAAGAATCACAATTTACCAACATAGAGATATGGTTATGACTGGCATATATGACTTCCATGTGCCATATCAACCCATGCCTGCCCAGTACACTTGTTCATAACAAGTGAAACGTAGTCATCAGTCAACACAAATACTAGTCTTAGTGTGTTATTATTTTCTTGATTTCTACAATAATAGCCAACTATAGACTTAGACAACAAAGGATACTCTTAGCATATACATGATCTCATGTTCAGGTCCTCAATCTGAAATCACATGTTATTGGGTTATACATTCTTAGCACGTTATTATGTTTATTTATTATTCAGAATAAATATAATAATTAGAATTGCATTTATTAATAATCAAATCGATTACAAAGTATGACATTACAATCATGATATCATTGGCTCTCAAGGCATACTGACACTTGTCACATGTTGAAATGGAAGAGGTTGTAGTTGTGTGGTAGGCCACATGGACTACATGCAACAGCCAAATCCTCGGTGAGTCCATGTCATCGCCTAGAGGGCTTCTATAGGTCACGCAATCACTCATCCATTGTCATTGAAGAGTCATGATGGGACTTGCAAGACATGGGGCGACTCTGTAACAAAGGAAGACAATGACCATATGACTATGCCTCCTGTGGGTGACAAGGATCAACACAGACGCAGCTCTGCATAGGAATAACTGCACCGGCTTCAGAAATGTATTCCATGACAATAGTGGGAATCTCAATGTTGTGATTCATGTCCCTATGAGTTTGATTGGCTGACTACTATTGCTGAAGCTACGATGACCATATTATTGACAATGGAAGGAAGTTGTCGATCCCACACCTCTTAACTGAATATAGACTCCCAAATCATTTTCAATGCTCTTCGTAATCATAGAAATCGCATAGACTATGTCAGCGTGCTTGCCCAAGATATCATAGACATCGGTGGATCTTTTATTTTGCTTTTCTTAATGTGTGTAGGTAACTTAGTTGATCGTGTTGTAATGAAGTTTACTCTTTCTGTCCCATGGATCTAGTTGTTTTTTCTCAAACTGGTATAAACGAATAAATTTTGTTGGTGTTGAGCTTTCCAAAAAAGCCAGAAGTGTATGGTTCCTATCATTATAAGTTTCATGATGCTTGAGCTCCTCTCAAGGCCTTCAATCCGTCACTCTTATGGGGCATCAGTCTTATGCATTCTTGCATTGTGCTTTTGTAACATCACTCTTGGTGGAGTGTCGTCTGACAATTTCCAAGGTTCTTTGGATGTATGGTCCTTACTCTTTGGATGTTATGAGAAGCATGGGTATGCTAACTTATGCATGTACGCCGGACAGCTGCACGTTTTCCTACTTGGAAACAACTCTCAAGTTATAGCAAAATTAACCCAAACTCGACATCACACTACATAAACACGATGGTTTCTAAGCTCAACACAGCGCCCGAGTGATAGCAAAGTTAATCCAACCGCAACATCACACTACATCAACACCATGTTTTCTAACCTCAACACAACTCTCAAGTGATAGCAAAGTCAATCCAACCACAACATCACACAACATCAGCCACTTAATAAGCAAATGGACGGAGTTAACGAAAAACGTATTTGAGTCATTCAACGACGGTCCATACCGTGTGGTTACTATTCGAGTCCTTTAACTTCAGATCCACACAATGCGTGTGTGTGTGTGTGTGTATGTATTCTATTTCTCGAGTTATTTCAAGATCTTCGATTATCTTCTCCGAGCATATCCGTGCCGTTGACCTCAATACAATAGATACATATTCCGTACGTAGTTCGCTATAAGAAAGTTTGGCATTAACAGAACAGGATCAGTATACAACCGCACGGTAATCAAATTACACCGACGTGACTATCACTGAAAATAAATCAATTCCAGAAGTGCCCTAGATTCGCTTTGGCATTTGCATATATTGTGTATGGTGAAAGTTGTGGTATACAACTATACACTATGATGTTTGGGATTTGATCTATAGAAATGGAAATGTGTTATGGTTTGCATCCTCTACGTATGTTTGTGTATATTCCTTATAATTTATATTGGCGATATATATCTACATATTTTATTACTTTTTTTTTCTTTAAATTGTAATTCTATTAGAGAATTTCAAGGATTCTTAAGTGTTACAAAGTATGTATTGTGGACTTTATAGTATGAACTTTTTTTTCTCGACTACTTGTTGCCTCTTATTAATTTTAAAGTCATCTTATTACATATATTTCAACTTATGTCAAGGATTTGGATTAGTATCATATAATTTGTCAACATACTCATGCATACTTATATAATAAACATATATATAATTTTTATTATAAGAAAATTCATCGCCTAAATAGCCCATGACCCGGCCACCTCAGCAACTACGATACTACATCGGGGAACCCATGAAAGACGCCCATGCATAGGGATCAAGTAGAAGGCATCATCTTCTCTACCTCTACTAGGGTGCTGGCAGCTTTTCCTCCTAAGACAAAGGAGAATGAAAAAAGGAAATTATTTTCACATGCTGAAGGGGTTAAATTAATAGGGAGTCGAAGCAGCAGCAAGTGCTACAGTTGGCATTTGGAAAACCCTTGTAAATGTCTTGTAACCAGCAAAATCGACACATAAAAATAAAACTAAGCAAGAAACAGTTACCATGACGTACGGTGCACTAGCCTAAAAGCCTTCCTAATAGCTATATGCTTCCTCGAGGTGATCTGCGTCTTCCAAAGGTGAACGGGTAAAATTGCACTGATGACAGACAACAATACCCTAACAGTGGCGGCACTTTCACAGCATCATATAATGCTGGATACAGGATAAAACGACTTGCAGTGCATACTTTTAGAGGCCTCGGTTAGTGTGGATTCAATTACAAACCAACTTGTCAAATGCGCGACAGCAAATTACAGCACACTTTAAGCTCCAAGGACAGTATCACTTTATATCGAACATTTTTTAATCTGAGAAACAAGCAACTGTAAACTGAAAAGGCAGCCAATTAAATCCCAGCTTCTTATTTTTCTTTCCATATAACGCATATGAATCCACTAAAAAGCACAATCAAAGGACAATGTGAAGGTGGAGTCAAAAATACTTTACAGCCGTATGTGCTATTACAAATGTACACGGGGATCGCTGCTTCCATTAGGTTGCAAATGAGCCATAAATATTTTTTGGCACTTATTATTATACAGCTCATATTCAGTTTTCCCACAAAATTTTACAACTTCAACTACAGATCAGAATCACACTACGTCCACAAGCGTTTTCCCTCTTTACTCCATAAGAAAATCGAAGTTTGTCTTCACGTCGACATTGATTTACTATAATAGCTGTGCTTTTGAGTACCTCCGGAACGTGCGAGAGTGCACCTAAGAGCAAAAGGGCAGGGTAGCTCATATCTCGATTTACATAATTAAAGCCACTGCAATTGAAGAGAGTGTAGGAGTTATATATCTGTAATAATATTGATTATCTAAGCATACACAGAAAATTACTGGCTCCTGGGATTTATATTAACGGAAATATTGATAGATTTTGACGAGGCTGTGTTTCATGTCTATTCTCCAGTCGTAATAGCAACATTCTGAAGCAAGTTGACATCTTACTAGATTTTAAAAAAACGTCCTATTATATTTTATATTTTGTAACTGAAAGTAACTTCCCAGTATAAAATTTTAAAAAAAAAACAGTGCAATACACGGATAAATTACCTAATGATCAGTAGAAAGCTACAACATGGGTTGACGGAGGGAAGTCTGAGGCTCTTGCTTTGCCTTCGGTGTGACAATTGCAGCGCAAATGGAGGAACCGAGGAAATAGAGCATACAGCTTGGGCTTCTTCAGATCTAGGAGCCATGGATTGGATGTCAACCCTGTGCAGCAAAAAAATTATCTCAAAATCGAATAAATAGTCTAATATCGAATTCGCACAGAGACAAGATGCAAGCCCCTTACTAATTTATTTATGCCAAATAGGAAGGTGGGAGAACAGATGTTGTGCCAATTATACAAGAAATATGATTAATAGATCAGGTACCGCACCAAATGACCAATTAGGTCCAGACTCTCTCTTAGATTGAGGCTTATCCCAGACATGTCCGATGGGTGGGGCATAAGCCCCTCAAACGTTGAGCAATTGAGGCATTAGCCTCAATTCTATATTATGACTCCTGTCTAGCATCAAGTTTTGACCTTTTGGTTTATCTCTACATAATTTTTTGAAATTGTCCAAAAAAACTCAATAATCGGAAATTGAGAGTAATTTCAGATTTATCATAAACATTCACTATTTTTTTTCTAATTTTTTAGATTTATCATGACAGCTGATTGGGAAAGGAGGATCCATGTAGCCGACGCCAACATGGTTGGGAGTAAGGCTTGGATGATGACGATGACAATAATTTTTCAGATGCTAGTCCATTCAAATCTAAATTCTACCAATTTTTGTTTCTAGCTCTTACTATTTCCAAGTTACACCCTCCCCTCCATTTCAGTTTTCCAGTTACAAATTTGGGCTCATTACTGTATTGATATTGTTATGCTGCCAACTTTATTATTAAGCTGATACTTTAAGATATTTAACCTATTACTAGAATTCCATCACACAATCTCTTTCTGATGTAAAATTATTCTACATAATACAGTCTTGAAACCTTTGTAACAAAAGTCGCAGACTTTTCAAAAATATCAGTGGGTTATAGACTGCCGCTGGACACCGAATTTTTGCAACATTACGCATTTTTTCCACTTTTTCACAATTTATATATATTTCGTGATTTTTTAGTTTTAAGTCATCTTCTCTTCTTTTTATAAAACACTACATACAAAAAAACTCCCGGTACACTAAATCCCCAACCCCCACTCTATTGGCAGCCGTAGCCTCCCCCAACCCCTCCTCTTACCTCAACAGGGCACCTTTTCCCCCTGCAGCAGATCTTGTCCTCACCTTCCACAGGGCGGCAATGCTGCACCAAGCTTCTGCAGTGTGGGATGGGGGGAAGGCTCTAGAAAGTATCTCCAGCTTTTCGCCGGGTCTGGTAAGCTCTTTTTTTTCTTCATGGTTCCTAATCCTTGTCTTTTTTTAATCTTCCCCTTGCTATGTCCTCCTGTATTTTCTTCTTCCCCTTCTTCCATGTTGTTGCATCATCCTTTTTCCCTCTCCCTCCCCCTCCCCCTCCTCTAATGTTATGTCCTCATCCTTTTCTTCTTCACAATTGATATTTCATCCCTCTCACTTTTTTCCCTTCTCCCCCCTTCCTCTCAATTGCGTCCCTAATCGCCTAGACTTTCTGGGCGCTTCTTTACTTTTTTCCAAATTACGTTTTTAAATGTTTATACACATAATACTATATGTAATAATGTAATTTTATTCATTAAATGCTATTATTGTAAATCTAATTTGAATTGATAACTATAGGAGAATCAGAGTCAAGAGAATTAACAGGAAGAAAAAGAAACAGCAATAAGAAGATAAGTAGGAACTGGACAGTGAAAACGAGATGAAAAGAAACATGCAAATGGTAGGTGTGGTGCAGGAAGAAGTCAGACGGGCATAAAAGGAGATTAAAGGAGGAAGAACTTAACAAAACAAAATAAAAAACAACAGTAGCAGGAGCTGAAATAGAAAATATAGAGGAAGGAAGAAGGTCAGTGAAAATAAAGAAACATGCAAATGGTAGCCGACTTTTCCAAAAAAAAATCAACTGTTCGACCAACTTTATCGAATTTATCCGAATTTTTTCAAATTCTGAATCTCCCCGGCCAAACAGAAAAAATTCTTGAATCCTGAATTGGTCACTATGCAAAAAACTATGTGATTAGCCGGAGAATCAAGGTGTTATCCATGTATGTGCATCTTGATATTTTAAGGTGGTGAATTGAGGTATCAGAAATTGAGGCACTGGATAGGCATAGGCATCAGCTATGAGCCATACTTGTTAAGGTGGCAAGGCGACACGGCGTTAGGGCTGGACCCCTTGCGCCAAGGCGCGCCTAGGCGTCGCCTAAGCGACCTTTAAAAAAAATAATTTATGTATATATTTTATGTATATATACATGTGTCATGGTTTTTCCCCACTCATATACACACATTGTATAGTTATATATATAGTTATCTACAAATTTATAGTCGATCTCCCCATATATATATATTTTATTGTATGAAAAAATAAACAATTACATTTCTAATATATTAACATTGACAATATTGTCAAGGACACGAGAAGAATTATTATAAAGAATGTACGAGAGTGATCAACAAATTAATATATATTTATTGTCATACATAGCTACAAGTATTAAGCAATGTAATCACTATCCTTCTTAGCATAGCTACTTAATACAATCTGAATTGAAGGTGCAAACTAAGAAAAATCAAATGTGTACTAAGAGTATTAGATCCAGTCAAACCCAAAAAAGAGTATTAGATCCAATTAAAAGTGATATTTGGCACATAAAATAGGCAACACTATTAATTTTGAACATTGGTGTAGCCATATCAAACATTAAAATAAGTGAATATACAACCAGACCCACAAAACTAGGTCACTGTAGCATTATAAATAAAGTGTCCTCCTCGCCTAGGCCAGCCCAGGGACGCCTTGCCGCTTAGGCGGCTGCCTAGGCGAGCGCCTTGACAAGTATGCTATGAGCACTCTGTCAACTGATTTCCATCAACTAAGGTTTAATATAGTTTGCCATCACATGTCTCCTACACTTAACCAATACTTTTTTTTTAAGTTTACACTTAACCAATACTTTGTATGAATTTAAGGATGTACTTTGGTTGCAAATATGTTAAATCTCGATAGGCATGATGCTAGGTCGTAGTGATTTGTGTAAATATGAATGAATCTTTACTCCTTTCATCCATGTAGTTGGCTTTGGAAAACAATGTCTATCATTTTTTATCATTTTTACCGCCTCTAATGCTCTGATTGTAACTCATTTCTCATAGGATTACTCCATTTTGTGTGTGAGCGAGCGTGAGTTACATTCGCAAACAAGTTTATTGGCATCGTACATCACAGTCAGCATATGCATATGTGTATATGTGGGTGTGGATACAAATACACACACATCACACATATAAACGACAAAAAAAACACTTGAGTCTATAGATGATACCGTCCACTCAAATTTAGGTTTCATATCAAGATCAAGTTTTAACAATCTAAGCTATTCTTTCTTATCAAATATCACATGGATAGCCTAGTCCCAAACTTGAGTTTGTATGAACATTTGTAACCCGTTCATCACCCAAGGACTACAGAGAGACGTCCTAAAAATTTTGAAAATGCAACCATTTATGACCATAGGTACATGATTTTACAACTATTCAAATAAGGCTCAAATGCAGTATGTAAGCTATTAAAATGATATTAAATTGATCAAACAATTTCAACTTTCATAAAAAATGTAGCATAAGGAACAACTTGAGCTACAAAGTCTTGAAAAACATGGCTTAAGCATGAAGGGATCAAGGACAAACAAAAACCTCAAATGCGCCCTGAAGATTTGGAACAGAGAAGTAGTGGGTATTATCTTTGAGAAGGTAAGAACCCAAGAGATGAAGGTAAAACAATTACAAGAACAATGAGACACAATTGGATCAAGCGAGTCGGGAGGGGCATAAAGAGTCCCTAGAAGAATTGCTAAAATGGGAAGTGTTACTGGGATGGGCCCGGGGCAGGGGGAGTGGAGATCGCTATTTAATTACTGCAAGGGGACGAGAACAGCAAGTTCTTTCACGCCAGTGTTAAAGCCAGGAGGAGAATCAAGGTGGCCAACACTAAAAAGGATGAGTGCACCTTGGAGAGTGAAGGGGAGGTAACGGAAGAAGCCATTAGGTCAATTTGGTTCTCCGGCATATTTTGAATCTCTCATTAACATCTCTCCGTAATATTATTTGGGTTTTTCTCTCCTCTTTTAACTTTGTCTAACTGAATAAAATTACTCCAAATTCGTGCATATGTCGACCTTCATTGGGCATGTCAAAACTACATGAGGGCGACCTCAAACTTTTCGTCAAATACTGGTCTCCCCCCCCACCCTCTTTCCTTGTAACATTTGAGGCTTACACCCAAAAATATCAAGCCCATGGCTTGTCCCTCAACTACAAAGACACCTTATTAAGCCTCATGCACTCTTGAATCCTATTGGCAAACTTCTAAGTGGAAAAAATGCCTACTTTCCACAATCATCAGCAAATTAAGAACATAAAGATTTTCCTTATCATTCTGAAAGCTTGGAAGCACATATACGTAATAGTACATTTGGAGTGTGGTTGATAATTATTTGGCCCATAGCACTAGATCTAAGCATTGGCGCCTAGGGTGGGCAGAATTTGGTTAATAACCGATTAACCGAACGATTAAATTCCGAATGGTTAATTTTATTGGGTCAATTTGGTTAATTTGGTTAATTTATTTCGATTAATCGATTAAATGGTTAATTTGACGGTTAAAGATATTTTTAGTTTGGTTAACCGAATTAACCGAATAGTCAGAATTTATTCATAAATAATATCCTACACATGTATATATACATATATAGTTGTACTTTTATTTCAAAATACCTCCCCATATATATAGTAATCAAGTTTTTAAGAGCCATACATAATTAAATTTATAACAATACTATTATAATATAACAATTGTCCCAAATTCTATGAGTATTTCAAATAATATTATTACATGAGTTTTATTTGGTTAACCAAATTAACCGACCGAATTAACCATTAACCGATTGGACAATAACCGAATTAACCGACTCAATTTGGTTAAGTTAATAGTTAAAATCTCAAACCACAAATTAACCGTTTAACCGAACCAAATTAACCGTAACCGACCGAATTAACCGTATGCTCACCCCTAATTGGCGCCTAAGGCTACCATTTCTTCTAGATTAGCTTTGAGCAATCAAACCCATGGATTTAAGCTCAATCTGGCTCAATTTATGTAACTTGCATTGGCTTGTGCATTTCTAGTTGTGACTTGACATCAAGATCTAGAGTCACTTAAATAGTAGGGTAAGATTAATGTCAAACTAATGCAACTATCAAGCCTTTGTCGTTTATAATAGGATTGTTATATGGGCAAAAGTATCAATCGTATGTATACGTAGGTTCCAAAGTGCATTTGCAATCATGTCAGTTGCATGGGCTCAATATTTAAAGGCAACCTTCTGATTCATTAGTAAAGGTAAAACGACTGCAAAGCTAATGCGAATATTATAATGAAATAACAAAAATAGACATTTTTGGAGAAAGTGTTACTTTAAAATTTTAAATTTTAGAAATGTTAACACCAAAAAATGATGGCACGTTCTTGAGCATTGTTAATACTAGTGCATTGTGTATGTGCCTTCTTCCGCTCACCCATCGAGCCTAGGGGTCTTGACCTACAAACTCAGCTTGAATAGACGGACTTAGAGAGAAGGTTGGTTACTCTTGAATTAAGGTAAAGCGTGTCGAATTAGTACTTTAAATTTTAATGAAACAAATAAAAATTAATTGTTTTAGAAAAAGTGATACGTTAAATTTTTGGTATTGAACACCCAAAAATGATGGCACATTTTCGAGAATTGTGAATGCTAGTACACTATGTATGTGCCTTCATCCACCCGCCCACCGAGCCTAGGGGTCTTGCACCTACAAGCTACACCTTGAATAGACATACTCACAGAGAAGTTAATCACTCTTGAATTAAGGCAAGGGCAACACACTGCCTTCCGCATGTTGGAGTGTCTTCTTGTGCGTTTGGATCTTCTAGGAATCAATTTAGTCAACTCTGATTAATGGACTAGAGAAAATCATGGTATTCAAACCGCAAATCAAAAGGTTACCCTTCACTCCAATGTTCTTTGTTGATGGAAGTTGGGATTAACTATGTACAAGAATAAGAAGTCAAAGACGTGGGGAGCAGCCCAAGCAATGCCACTTTAGGACCAAATAAAACAAATTGTGTCCTACTTCCATAGGGAGAGAGCAATGATCTGCACACAAGTGCACTCCTAAATCATCCCCTCATCTTCCCCACCAAAAAGTGAAAGCAATTGAGGGGGCAGTTGAGGGGGCAGTCCTACTTAATGTCAGGTGAGATGCTCAACAAGGATACATAGAATTAAATGTCCAATTTCGATGTCGTGTCTGCTGGCCCAGAAATAGAAATTTTTCAAAATTTTGACCGAAATTTCGATATTTTCGGCATAACAATTTCGATGACCAAATAAGCAAATTAAATCATGAAAATTTACCAGGAAGATCTAAATGCAAAGATCTACTCAAATATGCAATAATATATAATATTGGATATGTGGGGGGTCCCACATTTGTAAGTGAAGGAAGCTGAACAATTTTGCCAGAATTTCAATGGGAATTTTGATGACAAAATGAAGGAATTAAGTTAAGAAATTTTGCAAAAACAGTGTTTAAACATAGACACACTAGATTATATAATAAATTTATATGTTTAGAGGTTAGGTTGGGATCCATGTCTTGATGAGTGAGTGACGAACAGAAATATCAAGTCTGTTAGACATTTAGACTGTTACAAACTTGCAAACTTCAAGTTAAAACTAGAGTACTAGACCTTATAACTTAGAATTACAACTTACAAGTTACAATATTGTAGGTTAATATATTTATTGTATAAGTCTACTATTACAATATATTTAGGGTTACATAAGGGAATAATAAAAAAAATGTATTTAAGGTTACAGATAACAACTTACACTTAACATTTTGTATAAGGCTACTATTATAATATATTTAGGGTTACATAAATGAAAATTACAAAAATATAAGAACTTCCATTAAAAAAGGCTTTTGTAGCCATTTTGTGTATAAATACGAAATATATTGTTTAGATTCTCAAAATAAGTATAGATATACGTATTTCACACTATTGTTTCTTAGATTTACAAGTTCACTTCAAGATCTAGAGAATATTAAGAAAAAGGTCACTTAGAAATTTAGGATTCTCGGATTACTTATTATGATATGTCCTAAAAGGGAGTAGAGATAGAAGGAGTAGATGGGCTAGGGAGAGGGGTACATACCTTAGAATCTAGTAGAGCAGCCTTCGAGTGGAAGATATCACAAAAAAATCGTTAAAAGATCAAAGTCCCAGCGCAACATTGTTTCGCGAAACAGGTGCTACATTTCGCACTCCTTTTGCAAAATCAAGGCCCAAATTGGACTTTTTTGCACTAAAATACCTCTTCTTTCGCGGAATTTCGACTATAGTTGTGAAATGTTTGCGAAATTTTGGACCAATTCCTGTGTACAGACGTTTCGATATCCGGTTGCAAAAAAAATGAAATTTTGATCGAAATTTTGTTCCATGCAAAGAAACCGCCACTACGACTATACGAAGAGCAGGATAACTAGAAATTATATTTTAGCAATCATATATCAAGAAAGAATTATCAAAGCTTTGTTCAATTTAGGAAGCTCCTGTAGTAAATTTGTATCGAGTAATGCTCCTGTATAAATCATTAATACTTCCCGTTTAATGCTCCTGTATAAATCATTAATACTTCCCGTTTAATAAGATCATACATATTTTGGTCAATAGTTATTATAGTTTATCTCTTTTTTTTTTGCGGGCTCTCGTAGATTTTCAAAATATGATGCTTGTTAGGTAATAGCATAGTAATAAATCCAGGATTCCACAATTTATTGGCTTGCTTGAAAAAGTCATAATTTGATAACACTAGGGAAAAATCATTAAATTCATCCCAAGTTTGGTCAGCTATGTGAGAAAAAAAACTAGAGAATAAGTCAGCACATGATATCATGTATACAATATACGTACACACACACACATATGTATATGTGTGTGTGTCTTGTGCACGTCTAAATAGCATACAATACACATCATCATCATCTAAGCCTCGATCCCAACCATGTTGGGGTCGGCTACATGGATACTTCTTTTCCAATCAGCTATGTTATAGATCATATTTTGATCAAGGTGTAAAATTCAAAACCTCTCTTTATAAGCTCCTCCCAAGTTAATTTAGGTTTGCCTCTACTTCTTTGAATTGCGCTAGACTCAATAACCTTGTTTAGAATAGGTGCATATGTCACTATGCATTGCATGTGTCCCTACAATCTTAGACTGCCATCAGGCAACTTATCCTCGATGCTCACCACCCCACTTTATTCCTGATATAGTCATTCCTCAAACGATCTTTTCTTGTCTTTCCGCACATTCATCTCAGCATACGCATTTCCGCCATATTTATCCTGTTGAGACCATGTTTCTTCATTGCTCAACATTCACTCCCACATAGCATCGTTGGTTGTATGACAGTTCTATAAAACTTGCTATTTAATCTGAAAGGGTTCTTCTGATCACATATTACTCTGGTTGCATTCGTTCACTTCAACCATCATGTTGTGATCATGTGACAAACATCATCTTGAACATCAACCCCCCCAATCAATAACAGAACTCAAGTAACAAAACATATCACATACTAGTGCATTCATTTCATCCAATGGACCCCACCATTCACAATTCTAGATTGGCTAAAATTACAATGCATACATCTGATTCTGCTTCTACTGATCATAAATCCATTATATTCCCATGCATTTCTCCAAAGTTCAACTTTATCATTCAATATTTCTTCTCTTTCATCAATCAACAATATCATCAGCAAATAGCATGCACCAAGGGATATCATCATGAACATGCTTTGTCAACTCATCCATAACAAGAACAAATAGATATGGGTTGAGTGTTGCTACTTGATGTACCCCAACGGTGATAGAAAAGGTTGATGTCTCTCCTCTAGAAGTCCTAACACTTGCAGTTGAGCCATCATACAAATCTTTAATAAGGTCAATGTATTGGACTGGCACACCTTTTGTATGAAAAATCCTCCATTATACTTCCATGGATACTCGAACATAGGCCTTTTCCGGATAAAAAGCATATGAAGATCTCTTTTTGTTTTCTTTGCACTTCTCCATAAGCCTCCTTTATAAAACCAAACTAGTTGTCTGATATTTGCGCTATTGATCTTAGTCTTTATATGATAGCACATATATGTATAAATATTAACATATATGTGGGTAAATATAATATAATGCACATACACGCATATATATATTAACCTCGTCCGCCGACAAGGAGTGGCTCAGTGGTCAAGCACGGTGTCTCATCACAAAGGGACCCAGGTTGGAATCCCAATTGCCGCCTTGATTCACCACCCTCCCGGGCGTTCGGCCTCCGCCACAGGTATGGGAGAGGCGGGGAGAAATCTCTCTCTTAATCCCATATATTGACCCCGTCCAGGTAAGTACACACACACATATATATGCATGCAAATAGCATACAATGGCACAGATACATTGTGTGCGCACAAACCATAGTTATACGGGTGGCCGAATGGATTGGAGACCCTAGGTACCTAGCCTACTTTAGTTGTTTGGGTCGCCACTTGGGTCTAGACGATGGGCCATATATTACCTACTTTATTTGATTCTTATCTTCCCGCAACCTTAATCTGCTTTTCTTTTGATATATGTTCTTCCACTTGATTTCACTTTATGTTTTTTTCTCTCCACAACTCCAAGTAGAAACGTTGATGTGATGTAATTGCATGCTCCACTTTTTTTTTGCTCTGCCAAGCAGCAAAATTGTTGCTATCTCGTCGAGTTATTGTTGCTCCGCTATTACCGATTTATTGCATGCTTCACATTTTTTTTCATTCACCGAGCAACATTGTTGTTGTGTTGTTGAACTTTCAATTTTCACTTTGTTTTCTTCTTTTGTTCTCCTCGAGTCCTCTAATGTTTGTTATTGCTATTGCTTCTCCCACGCTTGCTTGGTTTTTTTATTTTCACTATTTTCTTCTTCTGGTCCCATCCAGTCCTCCCACTTTTTTTGCTATTGCTTCGCCCATGCTATTGCTTTTCCATTCTTCTTCTTCCTCCCACACTTCCTCGTCTTCTGAGTTCTTTCTCTTTATCCTCCTAAATTTGTTGTTTGACTGACTTACTATTGTGTTTTTTCTTCTTTAGAATCTCCCAAGTTAATGCTACTACTCCATTCTTATTATACAATCCTTCCTCCCATGTTTCCTACTCTTATTGTTGTTTCCACTCTTCCTCCTATCATTGCCACAAACACCTCCCACTTGTTTGTTCAATCTCTTCTCGTTTCTTCTACATCCTCTTATTTCTATTTACAAATTATAAATCTCTTGTACCACTGCACTCACATTAATAAATTTGTAATTCCTTGCATGCATTCTCAATTTTCTTATTCTAACATTCCCATTTTATATTCATATTTATATATTGACATTATATTCATTCATAAAGTGTACATATGGTAATAAATAAACACATCTTTTTGTTGAATAAATAAACATATATATAAATGTAAAAATAAAAATAAAATGACTAAGAACGTCTAGGTCTCCGCCAAGGCTACTTGGGCATCACTAAGGAAATAGGGGTTGTCTAGCCGCTTGGGGTCTCTAGCTGTTGTAAGGAAAAAGGGAATATCTAGCCGCCTAGACAACCTAGGCACAAACACACAAATATGCACATAACAACATCAATGTATGTGTATAGCATAACATGACAAGTCTGTGCAAATATGGAAAAAACAGTATACGCGTGTGTGCATGCGTGTAAAACTGTGTGCACGCATGTGTATGCGTGTAAAAGTGTGTGTGTGTGCACGCACGCGTGAGAGTGTGTGCAAGACATGGAAGGTCCCATTAAATATGGAAGAAACTACTATTGTTTTGTAAGATGCAAGGAAGAAAATGTCCGATTTCGATGTCGTTTCAATGGCCACAGAAATAGAAATTTTGACAAATTTCGACAGAAATTTTTATAATGCGTTCCTAGCGTTTCAACGACAAAATAAATGAACTAATTTATGAAATTTTACCAGAATGATCTACTAGTGTAGATCTACTCAAATATGTAATAATATTTCATATTGGATATGTGGGGGTGGGGTCTCTCATATTGAAATCTTACCAAACTGTTTCGATGGGCATTTCGATGGGGATTTTTGATGTCAATTTTCAATGGTGAAATCAATGAATTAAGTCATTATAGTTTGCAAGCACAATATATAGACTTAAGCACACAAAACAATGCAAAAAAAATATGCTCTAGGTAGTACATAGTATATGAAAAAGTAGAAACAAAAATATCGATGATCTGCCTGTTTCGAGAGTTTCGTCAGTCAATTTCAATGTCCGATTGCCACGCCACAGAAATAGAAATTTCGAGCGGCGTCAAAATTTTGAACATTGGTAAGATGGACAAAAGAAAACATTATAGGCGTGGTGTGGGAGACGCATAAGGGTTTGCAAGATATTGATTAGGATAGGACACGTCATAAGAGGACTAATAAACTTTTCAAAATCTCTTTATCTGAAATTTAACTTGAAAAAAATTGATTACCATTTCCAGCTATTGGCGCCGGAAAGGTCCATTTACATGCCACGGCCATAATATGAAATATATGAGATCCTACCGTCATAGCAGGTTCAATTATCTATTTTGTGGATGTTCATGAAAAGTTATTAAAATTATTGAAGTCATGAAAAGTCAGAAAAAGTCGTCACCCCATGTATTATTTTGCAATGAACATTCGACTAGCCAAAAAAATCATGAAAAATGACTACATTTTCAAAAAGTTGTCGATTTTTGTTATATACTTTGAAATCGTATTTAATTTACTTTTGAATTTACACATGCTTGATTGGAAAATCTGAGTTGGGCATCTACGTATGTAAGGGGCACTAGGGCATGTAGCTTAAAACCAAATAGTTGTATGCATTATATTGAACCTAATTGTAGTACTTTCACAATCTTTCTTGTAAATTTCATATGATTCTAGCATTCCTACCATTTAGCTTGATCTAAAACATCGCCTATATCACAAAAACTACACAATTATGGACTCTATAGGCGAGCTGCGAGAAAATAAAAAACAAGAACTAAGTGAGAAAATAAGAATATATATAGTTAACTATGGTTAGTGTGTGGACAACTATTAAAGAAAAAAATCAGATTGATTGAGGCTTAATTGAGAATATATAGTGTTTGCTAATTATTAACCAGCACAAAATCTTAACTCATTGTTTAAAACACCCACCAAATAAAAAGTAAGAAAAAATTATACAACACTAATAATGAACTAGTTTTGCAAAAGTGGGAAGTGAGCCAAGGCCATCATTCCCTTAGAACTTAAGCACGAACTGGCTAATAAAGCGAACATATTCTGGAAAAGCAGAATGTGCAATGAAATAATGTAGATATTTACACTTCAGTAATTCAAAAGTACTATATTATTGAAAAACAATGCAATTACCAAGAAATATTATTAATATTCATTACAATAGGTTAGGTAATTGTAAGTATGTAAATAATTTATTTATTACAATTTCTGGACTAATATTATAAATACACATTATGTTATTGACTTACTTTTAAGTATTAAACTGGATTAGTTACTAATTATGAAATTAATGTTAGATTAGATTCCGGTATCATATAACATCTAACAGCATTCACCTATATTTTAGGGGACATGTTCACTATATTGTAAATTAAAATAAATTTACTTGCCATCTCGCCGCCTGCAGAGATGGTTATGATGGTTCGGGGTGTCTGGGGGACGATGGGGATGAGAACACATCTGAAGCAATTATTTAGAGATATTCCTGAAAGATTCAGGCATGGAACGTGACTGTGGAAACAAGCGTGAAGAACACAACAATTTACAAACAATGACTGAGAGACCGACAAAGCAGTTTGCTTCAGTGGCAATATTTGATCCTCATTTTCCTACCTTATTGGAATCCATTAATCTGATAGCCAGAGCAACGCCAGATGAAACAGTGCAAACAGTTACACCTTCAAACCCTAGAAGTTTCAGAGATGTCATAGCTTCCCCTACAAAATTGCAAGGTAATCCTCTCATTCTTGATGATGGTTCATTGTTTATCAACCCAGAGGATATCTCATTCATCATGGATCGGGAATTCCCAGAAGTGCAAATTGCGTCCACCACATATTCTGTTCTACATAATACGTTTATCAATACAGTGATGGCCAGATTACTTGGAAAATCTATTGATTATCTAACTTTGTTTGAGCGCATTCAAATGTTGCGGAAACCGATTCCTGGAGAATTTACAAACTGAGCCTCAACCACTTCACAGTTCAACTAGCATGCGATCAAGATTGCATCAACGCATTAACAGGGGTTGCTCTCTTATGGTTTGGCGCTGGGCAGACAACTTTCTTCCATTTGTAGGAATTCCGCCATGAATTAAGACTTGAGCTAGGGTTCTAGATCTTCCCCTCCATCTATACCACCAAGTTACTTTCAATAGGATAGATTCCGCCCTAGGGAAATTGATCACGGTGGATGATTATACATTGCAGTGCACCAGAAGACGTTTTGCTCGACTAGCAGTTGAACTTGATTCTTCATGCCCTGTGCAACCAGCAGTAATCATCAATGGTTTGGCATTTAAAGTAAAGTATGAGACTTTACCAAACATTTGTCTCAGAAGCGAACAACACTCATCAATTCTCGGGTACGATATTACCAATGGGAACAGCCTTCTATACATATTACCAATAAAGTTGCAGATGACAATGGACTTTGTACTGATGTAGACAAGCAACAACACTCATCAATTCTCGGGTACGATAGGTCGAGAAGTAGGGAGCAGTAGTGGTCGAATGACGGTTGTTCCCTACCAAACTAGAATCCACACAAGAAAGCAACATGCTTCATCATCAATTTGCAGGAGTACTTAAGAATTCCTCTTTTAAGTCTAGATAATATGTTTTCAGCGGGAAAGTATGAATAAGCTGAAGTTACCATGTTTATTTCTACAATCACCTATATGCAAGATATATCTATGTAATACCTAACCGATAAATGATCAACTTGATCTTTATGTATATGTATTATTACCTACTCTTATTGAGTAGTTTCAATAAAGGCAGCCCCTTTCCAAAAAATATAACAATATATAGTTATGCACATATATTCTAGTTTGTATAATGTAAATTTTACCTTAATGTTTATAGTACTCATATTGTACTCATGTAATAATTTTACATGGTACTTTCACGATACTAACAAGAACTCTTATAAGGTATAATCACTACAAGTCCAATACGATAATATCAATCAGCTATAAAGTACTAAATTTATAGTGGTTGGCGAATGGCAAAAACGCATACAACACCAATATAGTACTATGGGAAGGAGAAGAACACATACTATGCTCTGCTTCTTTTACCTTTATAATATGTAATACATATTAGACATCAAACAATCCATTTTTTTTATATTTGAGCATTTGTTGTTGTGAAGAAGGGTATACGATTATGTTGTGTTGTTGTATTGATATGTACACCCCTGTCCTTATATAGGAAAGGAGATTATTACAAGGAAGCACAAAGGAAGCGACTCAACCCTAATGGACCATGGGCAACAGGCCCATGTAGACAATAGACTAATAACCTATTAACTAAATAGGCCATATTCTAACACTCCCCCTCAAGCTGGCGCATGGGTGAACGCATGTCCAAGCTTGGAGTTACATGACTCGATTAAACGACAAGAAATAAACGATAAATGAAAGATAGATATGTCACTCCTCATACAAAAATTGTTACTCCCCCTTAAACAAATCTTCCTAACTGAAAATGTATGATGAGGACGTCTCTTCGAGATGTGTTCTACAAGTTGGAGAAGCTTGAGCTTTAAAGGTTTTTCTCTTGAAGTGCATCTGGAATGAAGAACATGAAGCAGACAATCATGAATACCACAACTATGACATCTTCACTAGAGAGGAATGTGGAGTGGAATAAGCGCACTCAACACATCGAACATACTTAACACGGCACGAACGGAGGCACAGTGTCGATGTAGCAGTGGAGATGTCTCTGAATTGTCTGAGAAGTGTAGCCAACTGGAATTAGCGCAGAAGACCACTGACGTGCATAACATGGCACGAACACACTGGACGAGGTGTTGAAGTGTCAACATGTAGAAGTAATAGAAGTAGCAGATGTAACATCGGAGAAGACATGACGAAGTAGCTCGGTGAAGATCACTCTAGATGAATCCTTGCAGATACAATTTTGGCACAGGCTTGAAGAATCCGAGCTTCGAAGATGAAGAAGCAACCATCTGGAACACCATCAACGCAGCATGGATGATCAACTGGAACGCCATCAACACTAAAGGGACTAGAAGCCGAAATTAGCACAGCTCTTATCCTGACATACATAATGCGGTATGAACGCAAAAGTCTTGGTGTCAATGTTGCAACTGTGAGATCCTGAAATGTAATGTGATGCTAAGTGGGAATGACGTGTCATAAAGACATCAAGTAACTAGATGTGTTGAACAATATGAATCTCCATGAAGATAGCATGGAATATCATCTCATCTCATGTATCTCTCCTCATATCCTCTCTCTCATGTTCTCTTCATACCCTACTCTCTCTCTCTCTCCTTTACCCCCCCCCGCACACCAAATACGATGAGAGTGAGTAGATGGTGCGGAAAAAGGGAAATATGACCCCCCCCCGCACGTGGAAAGACACAAACATAATGGAAGGGTGGGTGGGAAAGGGAAAGGGTAAAACGAGAGGTGTAGTATGTAGAGAAGAACAAAAGGACTACAGGAATGGAAGTGTCGGTAGAAAGAGCAGATACACTGCCGAAATTTTGCTCAGTAGGGGAGGAAGTGGCACTACCGGAATGGTTTCTCGGCATGAAAACCGATAATCGGGATCAATATGCAAAAACTTCATAAAGATCTGGATAGAGAAAATAAATGGATCTTTTCTTGACCCAAAAAAGACATTTGTCCGGCCCTTAGGCCGATAAATGTGAGGATGCGGGGGCGAAGCCCCGCAAGAAAAATTTGTTGATTCAAAAAATGATAGTAGGACCCGATTATCATAAGTATTGGAGGAGAGATAAAACTTTGGAGGACGTCAAATTGGAATTGGAAGTGTTATGACTGCTTGACACGTCTATGATTGAACACGCTGTGTAACTTGTCAGGAGTGAGATGCAGACTCATGATCACACGATGTGTGGGTTGCTGACACGCTGTGTAGCTCCTTCGTTGAAAACTAACTCACTCCTTACAAGACATCGTGTCAAAATGCGACATGTCATGTCGGATGTTGGAGGCATGAGCTGGATCTCCGTTGACACACCGTGTTCCAAGTGGACACGTCGTGTTTGAAGTCGGAGGCATAACTCTGATGTCCGCCGACACACCGTGTTTTCCAAGGATGACATGTCGTGTTTGTTGCGATCTGCACCGTCAGGACGAGTTCTGGAATCAAACATGTTGTGTGTTTTGAGCGACACGTCGTGTCTTTTTTCGTTCTGGACGAACCTCTACGCCGACGTGGTGATTTCTGGAGCACGACACACCGTGTTGTTTGGACAACAAACTGTGTCGGCGGCGGCTGATGCACAATCTCGACGGGAATTTGCGCCGTCAAGGAGACAAGTACCCCGGGAATTAGCACCATGGATCGACGGGAAGTAACGTCCTCTTTTGTACTCCTTTGATCATGAAAAGAGATGACTCCTTGCTTGACTACGTCCGGATATGGACATGAATTAGCGTCGTCCAGAGATCCGAGAAGTGGTGTAGCGGCGGAGTAATGGATGGATGGTTGGTGCAGCGGCTCGACGACAGGCAACAAGGCGGTGAAGACGATGGCAACGGTAGGTGGAACGGAAGGGTGATCTGCTTGGCGTGGCTTTTCAATAGCGGCGGCTGGAGCTACTTGACAAACGGATGTTGGGGAAGATGACAACTGACGGATAGATCTGGACGGGAAGATGATGTCGTCTAAAGACTCGAATTGAAAAGGAAGATAGATAGTTGGGAATGATGGCGTCGGCATGGATAAAAATTTATGTGAAAGGGGAAGATGTGACCATAGTGGTCGGGATGTGCCTAGCGGGCGGTCGGCCTAAGTCATGGAAGAAGGCGGCAGCCGCCCGCAGGCGGGCTCTCCCCCTATTACTTTCTCTAGGAGAGGAAGGGGTGGCGGTTGCTAGGGTTGGATCGGACATCGAAGAGAGGACAGAAGGAGGGGTGGCGGCTAGGGTTCTCTCCTCAGGGCTATTGCTCTGATACCATGTGAAAAAGTGTATACGATTATGTTGTATTGTTGTATTGATATGTACACCCGTCCTTATATAGGAAAGGAGGTTATTACAAGGAAGCACAAAGGAAGCGACACAACCTTAATGGGCCATGGGTAACAGGCATAGACTAATAACCTATTAACTAAATAGGCTATATTCTAACAGTTGAGACCATACAAAACCTTGTTTTGATTAAGCAACATTCTAAGTGGGCGCTTAATTGACGCACACAAAGCGGGAAAGAGTGATTTGCATTGGTGAAAAGTGTTCGCTCGACGACAGAATGCCTCACTAGCCGCTTAATCTAAGATTCCTCAAGTAGATGAGTTACCATGGCTTAAGTGGTGATTTTTAAATCTTGGTGATAATGACTATTAAAATTTCAAAGAATGTGAGATCAATACATGAATAAAAATATGAATTCGTAAATAATTTTTTATTATAAAAATTCAAAGAAAAGGAGATGGTTGTAGCTTATGAGTTATTAGTATGTAGTCATTTAGTATATTAGGTCTACTAGTAATATGGCCAAAGTGTGTTTTGATCAATTAGGGTTTTGCTGAAGTCTTTGTGCTCCTCCCTTCTCTATATAGGAGAGAGGTCTTCCCGTCTAAGAGTATAACACACAAGTGAATTTTCACTACTAATTTTTACATGGTAATAGGGTGGTCAGCCCTACGCCACCCTAACCCTATGTTAGAGCCGACGAGGGCATGCCCCTTGTGGGAGGTTGCCACTCCTTAGCAGTGCTTGGTTAACCCGTAGGGATGCTCAACCCCTACATCTTTTTAGGGTCGTCTCCATCTCAAAGTCAAAGTTATCAAAGTTGTTGTTTCTTGTGATGCAGCCACTAAGAATATTAATTGCCTACATCATCAACATTGTCGTCACTGCCACCTACGTTGGCATCTAAGCTATTGACAGCATATATGTTGACGCCGCCGTAAAGATCTAACTGCGTCCTCTCCTTCTTATACTTCTCTTGACCAAATCATGGCAAGGGATCAGCCTTTCTACTACTATTGGGGATAATCAACCCCCATTTTGCATTGGTAGAGATCAGGATGGATTTGTTCAACATTTTGTTGCTTTCTTGAGGTTTACTATTGCTTCTCTATTGTGCGACACGACGTCTCTTTAATTGACACAGCGTCTTGGCGATACCATGCATGTTCGGGCTCACACTGTGAACCTTGATATCAGACATTGGGTGTCATCAATTGACACAATGTGTGCTTCGTGAAATAGCGTCTCACCTATCTACCTTGACAATATTCATGTGTCTATTGGCACAACATGTGTACTCGTTGAGACGGTGTTTCCTGTCAGCTAACACAACATGAACTTTATTCGCATGGTGTGTTTTATGTTGGGGATGACTACTTCTGTCAGACACGGTTAACTATTGCTTGTGGAAGACTCTTAGAGTGTTTTGGTGCTTGATTGTAAGATTGAGAGTGACTAATATTCTTGTATGGGCACGGTTTGTCTCTTTATTTTGGCTTTTTGTTCTAGTATGTATGTTTACAAGTCGACATGAAATTCTCCCACCCTCCATCTAGAGGAGGAGTGTTTAAGAGTATTAGTATTTAATTACTTAGTCTAGGTCTTTTGGTAATATGGGAGCAAGTGTGCTCTGGCCCATCATGGTTTTGCTTAAATCTTTATGCTTCCTCCTTGTATATATAGGAGAGGGGTCTGTCCATCTAAGAATATAGCGCGCACAAGAATTTCCCCTACTATTTTTCTACAGTTGTGACGATTGGCCCATGAACAAATCTTATTTGTATTCCTATGGTTGTATGGGTCTTGGTGATATATAGTGTCACATGGAGCAAGCAAAGATGGGGTTGACAAGCTTAATTGGCTATTGGTGGCAGACAGACATCTAGTATGTGGTGGATTGGGAAGTGCACACCAAATTTAAGTGTGGGAAATTGGAGAATCAAGAGTGACTCAAGGTTTGTCGACCATTGAGGAGGTGCAAAAGAGGTATTTGTATTCCTATGGTTGTATGGGTCTTGGTGATATATAGTGTCACATGGAGCAAGCAAAGATGGGGTTGACAAGCTTAATTGGCTATTGGTGGCAGACAGACATCTAGTATGTGGTGGATTGGGAAGTGCACACCAAATTGAAGTGTGGGAAATTGGAGAATCAAGAGTGACTCAAGGTTTGTCGACCATTGAGGAGGTGCAAAAGAGGTTAGACTCAGCCACCTTGGAGAAATAGGGACAATGAATGGTTAGAGCAATCTTACAATGTCAGCATATAGGCCTAGTAGTGTGACGAGCGAGAAGATGGGAGGATAGAGGGTTGGTAGTCTTAAAAGATATAATAATGGTTTTACCGTGGAAACAAGTAGGGAAAGTTATGTGATGTAGAAGGAGTAGCAGATGATCTCTGGTTGGCCCAAAAAGACGGTAGAAGTGTTTACTTCAAAACTACAGATTGTGAACAAGAAACAGCAAACAACAAAAGAATATGACTAAGAATATACTCAGTAGTGAAAGAGAGCATAAATTCCAAGAAAGATGGTAGACCAAGACCACCTTGGGCAATAGGGAATTGAGGACATCCATGGTCAAGGAAGTCCTATAATCTGCAAAATGGCCTTCTAACGTGATGTGTGAGAATAATGACTAAATCGAGATTCGGCAATTTTCCAGTTGGCTGGAAAAAAAACGTGAACTATTAAAAATAATTATCAAGTTGGCTATCAAGGGAAAATGATAATGTTTCGATCAAAGTTCAGTCAAGTATTCAAAGATAATCGGAAACAAGACGGCTATATATATGTATCTATATAACTGTTAAGGTCACTAGACATGATCTTATTGAGTGGAAAAAAAGTAGGGTAAGAATTACAGAAAAGTCGAACAATAACAATGCATAAAACAATTTGAGAGAAACATGTGAAACAAATCATTAAGTCGGCTATCAGGGGAAAATGATAATGTTTCAATCAAAGTTCAGTCAAGTATTCAAAGATAATCGGAAATAAGACGGCTATATATATGTATCTATATAACTGTTAAGGTCATTAGACATGATCTTATTGAGTGAAAAAAAAAGTAGGGTAAGAATTACAGAAAAGTTGAACAATAACAATGTATATAACAATTTGAGAAAAAGATGTGAAACAAATCATTACTCATTAAGTAATGTGACATTCAGCATATGTGGTAATGGTAATAACGATAAGAGGCAAATAAGAGTGGAGGATGCGCACACAACATTAATGAAGGGGATAAAGGGGGGAAGGGGCAATGCAGCAACATGGATTGATGGGAGAGTAGAGGTTGGGGTTTGGTGTATACTAGGGAGTTCTTTGTACGTAATTCCAGAAGAACAAAAAAGAGCAAGAAACTTCAAAGGGGAAATTGTGAAAAATCATCAAAAGTCATGAACAATCATGTAAATTGCGATAAAGCAGGACAAATCGTGAAAAGTCGTGAAAAATCGGGGACCAATGTATTCATTGTGCTCAACATTCGGGAGCCTATAGTTGCAAAAAATTGCCAAATTCCCATAAAAGTCAGAGATTTTTGCTAGAAACCACATGAGAAGGGGGATACGGTTAGTAGCTTGGATATAATGGTGATGGTGGTCAGGTGGACAAAGGCATAAAAACTTGTTGTGCAGTAATAGAGGTGTAGCAGATGGTTTTTGGTTGGTTCACGAAGACAATAAAAGTGTTTACCTCTTCAAAATTACATAGTGTAAACCGAACACAGCAGGCGAGTGGAGGGGGGGAATGACTTGAGCAAGAATATACTCATTAGTGAAAAAGAGTATAAATTGAAAGATACATTTGAGCCTGGTTTAGGTTATATTAACTAACAAGGACAAAGAAGGGACCTCAAGAACTGAGTTTGTAGTTGCACAATGCAAAATCTTAATAAAGCATCTCCAATTTAGTGCAAACAATGATTTGAGTTTGGTTATTTACCAGAAGTTCAGTACAACTCAGTGTCAGAAAGTCATAACTCCATTCTATGACTTAGTTCCTTTTAAACTAAATTCTTAATAAAATAAACAAATAAATATATTGACCGGCCATACAATAGAAACTTAAACTGCCGAATTAAACAACAGAAATCTTATTTCAGACAGCCTTTCTCCTACATAGGTAACTAGAATCTAATTTATAGTACAGCCAGTAAATTCCAATCCACATCTCACCAAAACAAGAGAGGGATAAAGGAAGAGGACTGAGACTGAATTTCCGTCCATGCACCCTGGCAAGATAGGAGTTCAATTGTGTATTCATGTAGTTGTGTCCTTTTGATTAGTGCTGCTAATCAAGCCATGAGAAAGAAGGGAAACAATCCTTCTGAAGGTTGCTCCTTAAGATTTAGAAAGAATAAAAGCTTAAGCTAGTAATTAATCAGGAAACGAGTGCCTGGATTTTTTAAATATTCTTGGAGATGAGAATAATTTAGAATGGACTGAACGCTGCATAATCAATAATAATACATAAAGAATATATACAACACATTTGCAGTACTTCATATACATATTGATACCTGAACCTCTCAATAAAAGCTGAGGCTTCTTTCCTGTTTATAGGCTGCTGAAGAAGAAATTGATGTAGATTAAGCCAACTCAAACAAATCTCGAGTTCCATGTTTGGAACTAATCAATCATCTCTTATAGCATCTGGGCTTATTTTAGCCTTTTAGGTTAAAACCCACCTTATTTTTCAGATGAGTAGTTGCAAAGAGTAGACAAATCAAACAAATTTATAGCAATGCATACTCTTGGTTAATCATGTCAGTTATGTAGCTTATGAAATTTTAAGTAGTTAGATCTTCATTTCATGTTCTTTGCAAAATGAAAGCACAACTACAAAAAGGCCAAAATTCAAACAGGTGGTAAAAATCATTTTTCTGTCATAGAGCGCAAAGCAATATTAAGAACCAAACTTGATAATATCCTGCAAACTTTCAGGTTATTCATTCCGTACGGTTTACAGCCAACATAAATCAAAGAATTCAAGGCCTAGCCAACAAAGAGGTTGAAACCGCAAACACATAGACAGCTAATTGTTAACAATTACGGAAGCAAAAAATCACTTAACAAATCAAGGAGGAAGTTATTAAGTTAATGAATCTTCTCTAAGCAAACAAACTAAACCTGCGGAGGATCCCATCAGTTTATTATACAGTTTAGCAAGCTGCCACAGTTGAGGCACAACAACAGGCACAGGCAGCAAAGATTACCATAGACAGCTAATATGATGGAACAAGGGAGGACTAAGTAGGCAGATAGAGCCCAAGATGCAAAATTGAATAAAAAGGAAAAAGAATGAGGAAATGACAGTGGGAGAGAGACCTATCCACCCGAGTTGTAAGCTTCCTAGAATAGAATTTACAGTCATTTATCCTTTGTCAGACCCCTGGTGCCCCCACACTATCACTGAATATGTGAAGCAGGACATCACATGTGGTGCAGAAGATGTAATAGGCATAAAGTGAGCACAACAGTAAACACAATTAGCCAAATTCAACACAAGGAAACCAGGATTGTGGTGTCTGTCTAGTTTGGACCTCCAGTTGGTGTTTCAGGTAACGGGAAGGAAGTAACATGGTACTTTAGAGTTATCAGAATGGGAAATCGTTTATATAACCAAGAACGCACAGTTTTAAGGTTCTGGATTCTCTGGATTTTGCGTTTACTTTGAATATAAGGAGTCCAAGTTCCAGTATACTGCAGTCTGAATTCATTTAAGTTCTTTTTTTTATGTGGAACTCTTTGACTTAACTCACCATAATCTTACTTCAATTTAAATTTTAGAATAACATCTTCGTCGTCGTGAATTTCGATTGCCTTAAATGCCACAACTGGCTGGTGACATGGTGTATTCCAACAGTATGACAAGAATTGCATTAAGGACTTCTAAACATTTTTTAGTACAGGTTAGCTGCAAATTCCAAAGAAATCAATATATTCAACATGATTACAATACCCAAAAAGCTGCAGACGACGGAAATGATGCTCTTGTGACTACAATATAATTACTACATTAGTGTTTTTGTGATTAAAAAAAAAACTATGCCTTTTAAAAATCATGATGAAATAGTCATTGATTTATACCTGTTAACATTTCATTTGCGATGCTTTCTTTTTGCTTCATTTCTTTGTCGTTTCTCATCTTCCCATTCACGTTCAGACAATTGATCACTTTCTCGGCGGGTCATTTTGCTTGTGGTTTCCTTACCATGCAATCTCAGGGCTGTTTCATCCATGTAAGCACGATGTTGAATACTAGTGGTTTTCCTCTCTCCCCTTTCCCTTCCATCAAAAGGCTGAGATGTCCCAGAGGCAAGAGATGGATGTGCCTGAGCCCCCAGTGCATACTCTTTGGTAGCTTCATTTGCTGGAAGCTCTCTCTTTATTTTGCGCCGCTTGGCTGCATCATTATCATCCTTCACAGTGTTTCCTTTGTCCCTTTCTCTGTCTTCCACCTTCACTGATGAGTTGTCACGTTCTCCATGCTTCCTTTCTCTGATATCATCATCCCTTCTTCGTTTTGTATCATCCTGTGAAACAGATACATTTTCTTCTGAATGCCTGCGCTCCTTATCATCATGTCTAGGAGACAGCCGCTGCGCATGTCTACTAACTACTCTTCTATCTGACTCTTCATCTCTACGACCAAGACCAACAGATTGAGGAGTGTAATTGGGAGGCACAGTAGGAGGCGGAGGTGGCAAACTCTGTCCATAAGCATGATCTTCGGCAATTGCTTTCTCAGATACAGATTCGGAGTGCCTAGGCTTACTTCTTTCTTCTTTGTTTCTTTCATCTCGTGCCCGATCAACACCTCTTTCACCACCTCTCTCTAAAACTTTCTCGACAGATCGCTCCCTTCCATAACGTTCAATCGATCTATCTCTTGTTTTTTCGTGAAAATCATCAGGACGTATTTTATCAGAGCGGTCTGACTTCTCTACGTGATCCTTCTCATATCTCTCATTTCCCTTATCCTTCGTTTTATCAAAGATCTTATCTGTTTGCTTATAACGATTTTGCTCGTCATTTCCTGTCTTCTCAATATCTAAGAACTGGCCATCTTTAGATTCGCTGTCTGCCTTTCTGCGCTTAAACACTCTCTCTGTTTCTTCAGTCGAAACAGATCTCCTCTGATGTTTATCCAAGGACTTTGAGGACGGAGGATCTTCATGGAGAGGTGAATGAGGAGGACGTGAGAACCTGGGACCATCTGGGGCTTCACTATTCTCCATATCTGAACCGTGGGCATGATGCAAGGAAGCTGACACCCCAGTCGGTCTGACTTCCGAAGGATGAAGTGCCGAGGCATCTCTGTCAGTAGAGCCAGACATTTGACTTGCAATCCTGGATTTGGATGGTTTAGTGTCATCTTTTGCAGGATCCTGTTTTGTCTGTCTTGCCAGAGCAGCAAGTGCTGAACGTTTTGGCTTTGTCTCCCTTTCTCCCGCTGGTTTTGGCAACTTTAAGGCAGCTTCATCGACTACAGCCTTTGAGGACTCCTCAATACTTTTTATGGGTACTGATATCTTAGAGATATTAGATGCAGAATTGACAGAAGGCAGATCTGAATATGCTGTAGACTCGACCTTTGCCTTCTGCAATGGCATATCGGATTTCGCCTGAACATGGTTTTCCGATCGATCCTGTCTTTGATCATTAGGCTTTAGACGAGATCCATGCTCTTTTGGGGCACTTGGACCCTCTGATATCCCACTTCTCATTGCAATTGCTTCAGTATGGAATGTATTTGAAGCTGAACCATTTTGCAAGTTAGCAACTGCTTTAGCAGGTGAAGGTGCAGATTTTGAATCGATATAACCCATCCCAAACTCTTCTTCAGAGACCCACAAACTCTTACGAGCAGCCAATGCAGCAGCAACACCGGTAGCCAAAACTTTGAGATCTTCTCTGTCATCCGACCTAATTTTGGCAACCCGTTTTTCAAGATTGAGGCCGCTTTTCCTTGTAACAGGAAAAACACTTGATATTTTTGTTAAAGTAATAAGCGAGTTCCTTATTTCCATGTACTCAGTGGATTCCAAGCATTGGATGAGTAATCTGGTTATTCTCGTACTCCACTTTACGTGGACTCTAACAAACTGGCCAAACGAAAGACGTTGGCTGTTGGGAAATCTGTAATAGACTGCAAAACCTGGCTTATTTCCACATTCACGTTCATATACGGTCTCATCACTCTTCCAGTGATAAGCCATCTTCAATGTCTCATACAAGAATCTTCCAAGTCTGCCAGCTTCATATTCAGTGCATGAACATATCATAGGGTGTAGAAGTTTGCAGATGAAAATATCAATATGATTAACAGTGTTGAAGAATGGTGTTCCAAGGGAATGAAGAGTCTGTACAAATACAGCGCAATAGACAGCATCTGGTGTACTGAAAATGCACCGTGGAAAGATACAACGCTGAAAAAACTCCATATTTATCTTCGAAGTATCGGGACAGGAACTGAGCCACTTGTCCTTTTCATGAGTAAGTCGTTGATACACTGAGGCAACATGTTGTTCATGCTTTTGGAGATCAGCAGTTAGCTTATCAAGTAACTCGTGTATCTTTTCCTTGTCTTTCTTGCGCTTTGTAATTGCGGAGCTAGAATTGTCAGAAACCTCTTCTAATGTTTTTAGTGCAGCATGCTGCTTAGCAATTTCTGTTTCATAACGATTCCTGGGGACATATAAATCATAGTGTGTCAGACCCCAAAATGTAGCATACAGGTCAGGAGAGAGACTGTTCCAGGCTTTGGATGGCAGCATAGACTTCACAGTGCAGAGTAAATCTGTCCACTTCATGGGAGAACTAGTTTCATCAATGTCGAGGATAAGATCAGCCGTCGAGGGATCAAGATTATCTGGAACACTTCCGTCCTGAACACAATCCAGAGGCCAAAAGACTTCAGAGCCAGAGGAATTCTTAAAAAGTCTCATCACAGGTCGATATATAAGAAAAGCCACCTCAGGCTCGAGATGGTATTTGTGAATTAAATCACTAAGGGTAGGAATTGACTGAGCATAGGTTGAAGCTGGCGTCAAAGCACTCAAAAGAAACTCAGTGTATTGAAGAAGTGTGCCATGACATCTGTCAAATTGTTCGCTAACCATCTTTACATAAGGACCATCAGCATTTATCACAACTGTTGACCGATACTGAGCTATGAGCAAGAGCAGTGGTATTGCAAGTTTTGGTTCATCTTTTGGGAGCAAAGAATCTCTGAGCCTGTTTGTAGATTTCATCAGAGTCTTGTTGTTTTTAGTCATCCCAAATGATGTCGCTTGAAAGCGCAAGGTTTCACTTCCAGCCATAGCATCCAACTGTTCCTCTGTCATGTTCTCCGTAAATTGGACATTAGACATCTGCTGGACAAGCTCCTGCAGCACAACAAGCTCGATCCCTATTCCTTTCTTTAATTGATTGACAAGATATTGGAACAGCCCTCTCAGCTCCATTGAAGGATATTTCTTGCACAGGTGCCCCCAAAACGATGCTAGTGACTGAAGCCAGTCTGATAAATTGATTCCGTCATCCTTGAGCTTCTCACGTCCTCCTTGGGCTAACCGTTCAATCACAACATACTCTAAAATATCATATTCCAGCTGAGTCAGGTACTTGAAGGCATCAACAACAGGAGCAATCATGTCGCGATATGCTTCAATCTGGTGAACAATTGTCCGAAGCACAGTCACTGGATTGGCGTGAGCTAACTTTGCGACCATTCTACCCTTCTGTTTCAGATTTTCTTTGGCAAGTCGTTTTAAGATCCTTCTAGTCTCGAGCTTTGCTATTTGCCTGGCACCGAGGACAACTGGTAACCTTTCATCCTCTTTTTCCCACTCCCCATACAAGCGATAGCGCATTTCATATGGAAGAAGAGACAGCACTTCCCATATCTCCTGGATAATTGCAGGATTAGCAGGTATCAAGTGCAGTGAAGGAAGCAAGCTTCCTAAAGCAGACTCGACTTTAAGTCTTGCATTAAATAGGGAAGTATCTGAAGCAGTAACTGGCTGCCGGGCAGAGCAGAGATACGCTCTTAAGACTCTGCAAACCTTCTGAAGCAATATAAGATTGCGGTGAAGGTAAGGCCCAGCAAAAGAAAGCATTTGGAAAATATCATCCGGGAGCTCAATTGGTGCCAACAGCAACCCAGATGCTTCAGCAGAGTCACCAAGGGAAGCGGTTGAGCTTTTGAAGCTGTTTAAATGCATTTGGCGAACAACAGCATATGAAGAGGCGATGCTACTATCAATCAATTTAAGCAAACTATCACAGATTTGAATATGTTCAGTGGGATTCAAATGGAGGAGCCTATCAAACAGAATATGTGCATGATGCCAGTCGCTAATAGATAAGAAACCCAAAAGTAAACAAAGACCCTGGTTACTCTCAAGCTCGGGTGCACGTTCTTTAACTGCCTCAATATCCATATCCAGCGGGGCATAGAGATCTGTAGTCACCTCGACTTTCTCTTCATCCATAAGATCTTTCCCAGTAGCAGCAAGGTTTATTTTTCCAATTTTGTTCACCTCATCCATCCTTTTTGCCAAATGTGTGTCGTAAAGTTCAAATGCCTCATCTTCACGTGGGAGTAGATGAGCATAAAGGCTATCAAGGTCTATTAGACCTGCTTTAATAAGAAGTGCTGCAAGGCGGTAAAGCCCAAAAGGCACTGGAGAAGTTACTTCCATACGCTGATAGTACTGGAACTTGAATCCCAAAATCTGAGAAGCATGAGACTTCGGGAAAATCGGAATAAGGTCGTAGAAAATAGCTCTATCTGGAAAAAGTTCAAAACATTCGAGCACAATGTCAAAAACACGGTTCGGATCCAGATCAAAATGCCCGATAAGAGACTTAATAATGCTAATAGTTGCGCTTGATTCTGAACTTGCCTCAGCTGTGCTTTCTGATCCGCTTTGACAAAGCAGTGTCACCAGTTTCGCATATCCCTCACTTTCCTCCCGAAGAAGATTAAATTTTGTCTGCTGATATAGCAACCGAGTGTTAACTCTGACCTCTTTAGCCTTCAAGTCAATAGCTTTCAATTTTGTTAATTCAGACTCCCAGAGAAACTCCTCATCACAACGTTCTTGCAACAGCCGGGGTGCCACAGTTGCAGATTCCACCAACCATTTGACCAGTTTCACTAGTCGTGCACGGTTATCCCCATATATTGAAGGATCTTGAACCAAGTACGCCACAGTGTCCGCAAAAATTGAAGCCATACCTTCCCCACCCTTGTCATCAGAAAACTCGGCCGACTCCAAAGCCGCCTTGCATTTTTGAAGAGGTAAATCGCCCCGAACCACTGTCCAACAGAACTCATAGATGAATCGTGACATAGGAACAGGCCCCGGCAGCTTATAGCCCGAGCTATTCGCGCCCTTCCATTCCCGAAGGACGTCCTCAGTCAAGTGGCGGAACTCCGGGGACTGGATGGACATGTCCGCCACCTATGCGGAGAAGATAACGGCGCAAACAAGTTCGGACTGCTTTGTATCAGGTGGTAGGAATTGTTGAGAGTTTCATAAACAACGGTAGAATGGAGCCGCCTAGGGTTTCCAAGGGAGGGAAAGTGGGAAAGGAGACCGCGAACTAAGGTAGAATAGCGGGGGCCGCAGAAGATGCGAAGAGAATAGTAGAGCGGCTGAAGAGTTATTTTTGAGTTAGAAGGCACTCCTTCACATTCACTTTCTAAAAAGGCCCGGGGTTGAAGTCAGAGCTGCGTAGGCCGGTAACGAAGCCCAGAAATAAACAAGGACACGAAGCGAAATTCACAAAAGAGCGAACTTTAAACACGAGCTTCATGTTCAACTTACTTTATTTTCAGGTATATGGGGTTTGTTGCAATAAAAATGAACTAGTGAAGAATATTAAAAGGAATTGTTATTTTTGGTATGACACATTTCTGTAGAATCTGTGATTTCTATTCGGAAGTCCAACGTAAACGTTATTTGTAAAACAAAAAAAAACATCGTGATTTGCAATTAAAAAATAAGTCTTTTTTCAAAAGAGCATTACATAAAAGTTGTCAACTAGTAACGGACATTTCTCAAATCAAAATGTTTTTTTTTCTTTTTGAAGTTCACATCCATTGTATTTCTCTTTGAACAAATCAATTTGTGATGATGCAACGACATTAGGGTCAAAGGATCCCATGGGTAGAAGAAATACATTCAAGATGTTGACTTTCCTCGCCAAGAGATGAGATGCATTATTACCTATCCTACTTATGAAAGAAATATAAAAGGACTGAAAGGCACGGGGTAGTTGAATAATTCCTTGATGATGACATCTTCATAACTTCTACCAAAGTTTTGATGCTTGATTCCCTCTACTAGAAGACTGCAATCCAACTCTACTATGATGTGGTCAATCTGTAGTGAGAGTGCATGTATCAAAGCTTCCCTGACTGTGGTTGCTTTCGCCCAAAAGGCTAAGTGACTACCCCTTAGAGGTGATTGAAAGTTAGCCTGGATTCCCCCAATATGGTTTTGAAGATACAGCCCACCCCTCCAAGTTCCATGGGCATCCAACTGGTGTCGACATTGACTTCAGTAGTACCTTGCATAATTTCCCTATTTTGCAAAACGAGCTTGATAAAAAGCCATTAGGTCTTTGAATCCCATACTTTCCACCGCATTCGACTTGCATAATGTCTCGCAGCTCAGTCAGTGGATCTTCCTTACTCCCTGGATTTCCCCAATATGGTTTTGAAGATACAGCCCACCCCTCCAAGTTCCATGGGCATCCAACTGCTGTCGACATTGACTTCAGTAGTACCTTGCATAATTTCCCTATTTTGCAAAGCGAGCTTCATAAAAAGCCATTAGGTCTTTGAATCACATAATTTCCACCGCATTCGACTTGCATAATGTCTCGCAGCTCAGTTAGTGGATCTTCCTTACTCCCTCTTTTGATCCCCCAAAAAACATGCCACCATAGGATTAATTTTATCCACAAATCCCTCTCAGAGTTTGAAAATATTGATAACATATGGTGATATTACTTGAATGATTACCTTAATTAAAACCTCTTTGTTTGGTCTGGGTAGTAGTTTCTCTTTCCGAGCCTAGAGAGTTTCTCCCATACTTTGTCCTTGACGGCTTCAAACACTTACTTTTTTATCTTCTCGTGATTGTGGGTAGTCCTGAATACTTTGTGTGCATATCAACATCCTTGACTTTCAAAAGACCTTTGATTGTCTGTGTTGTCTTGCTTCCACTAAAGGAAACCTATGTTTATTATGATAAATTTTCTACCAGATGCTCTCTCATACTGGATGAATATTACAGTTAAGTTGAAGCATTCTTCAGTTGTCGCCCTTATCCATGGGCCTTTCCTAAAGGCCAGGATTCCACTAATCTTGTTTTACTATGAGGCTTTATTAAGAGCAAAAGAAAGCACTTCAGTATCAAAAAAAGATAGGGAGAGATAGGATCACCTTGGCGTAAACCTCTAGTGGATTTTGAAAGTCCCTTCCTAGCCCCATTGATGATTATTGAGTGTGAAATACTAGATACGCATTCACTCACTTTGGATCTCCGCGTTCTAGGTAGTCCAACCCTTTCTGTAACTCTATATAGGAAACACCACTCCAAACTATATAGGCCTTACTCATGTCTAGCTTTGGGGCCATAAATCATTACTTTTTTTCTTGTGCTTCATTACATGGAACATCTCATAAGCTACTAGTGCATTGTCTATAACCATCCTACAATCTAACAAAGCACTTTGGTTTTTCTAATATAGTTCTATTGTGACTGGTTTGATTCTATTTGCTAGAGCTTTTATGATGATTTTGTCAGAGATGTCACATGAATTGATTAGGCAAAATTTAGAAACCATCTTCATCTTAGACACTTTAGGAATTAGTACTATATCCATTTTATTGACATCCCCCAATTTCTTTCTTTCCTCCACCAGTCAATGATAAACTCCATCACACTCCCCTTCACTATGCCCTAGAATATTTGGTAGAAAATAGCTTTCATCTATCCAGGCCATGCGCTTTACTAGGATGCATCTAGATTAAGGATGCCCACCCCTCCTCCTCTATTGGAGTCCTCTCTAGATAATATGCTTCCTCCTCAGAAATGACCCTATACATATCTTTGATAAAGTCTTCAATGTCTTCATGATTGGAAGATTTGAGAAGGTCATTGAAAAAAGTCATGATAATCCCCTGAATCTCTTATGGTTGTAACTTCCAACTCCCTTGCTCGTCAAATAGTCATACAATATTTTCCCTCTTCTTTCTATGGATGACTTTATGGTGGAAATACTTGGTATTTTTGTTTCCATCTCTCATCTCATTGGATGGGAGTTTATTATGTGCTTCTTCAAGATCCTTCTATGCCTTCTTTAGTTTGTCTAATATGTAGCCAAATTTATTTGATGCCCAATCAACTAATCTCTTCGTACTAAACTCAGTGAGGTGATGAAGATCAGTATTTATTGTCTTGAAGCACACCCTCTCAATGACTTATTTTACATTCTTCAAAAGATAACCACAAAGTCCCACATATAAACAAGTTCCCACTTTCCTATACAATCCCACCCCTTTCTGCAGTCAACATGATATGCATGTGATTAGTTCCTCGAATTTGAAAGTTTCTCACTCTTCTTACAACATGAAATCAAACCAATCTTTATCCACCAAAAATTTGACTGGTCTTTATTTAATTAAATCCTCCACCTTCTTCACCCCCTTCCACATAAAAATGTTCCCTCTGTAGCCTAAGTCTGCCAAACGACATTTGTCAGTGGTCTCCCTAAAGTTCCACATCTACCACTCACTCCTAGTCTATCCACCTTGCTTTTTCTTTATGTGTTGTAGTTTCATTGAAGTCTCCCCCAAACACCTTTGACCAGTTAGATGACTGACTAAGGATTTTCATTAACTCTCGTGTGGTGTGTCTCTTTTGAACTACCACCCAGCCATAAATATCTATGAAATAGAATTGTCCTCTTGGTCCTTTAACCCTACCTATGTGCATATATGATGATCAAAATAAGACTTTATAATCACATTATTACCTCTCCATTAGATTCCTAATCCCCTTCAACATTCTCAACAATTAACAACAAAACCATTCTCATAAGCACAACTTCTTCCCATCGCCATTCATTGACTTCTCTATAACAAATACCACCTCAAACATCTTTCTCCAACATCTAAATTTGAGAGAGGGGACTATCTCAGGGCCTCCTAAGCCCTATATGTTCCAACATAGTAATTTCATTATCCTTTATGTGATCGGTTCATGCTAGTACCTGCTACTTGCTTACTAGGATCAACATTGTTTATTGTGTCACGATGCATTTTCTTTCTGCTGAGTGAAGACCGTCAATCTCCATATCAACTTATTTCCCTTCTGTCCACCTCCCCCTTTTTCCCCCATTAAAGATTCCTTCTCTCCTCCTAAAGTTGAAAGGCTCTGTGATGGTCCTTTGTTGCCTAATCTTGTGAATCTTTTACCTACTTTCCTAGGTTACTCGTCTTGACCTTCTCTTATCTTCCTCTTGAAATACATTCAACATTACTTAAATATATAAAATGGTCATGGTTGTGAGAGCTTGATTCATTGGGCTTGACGAGAAGTTTCCTTGTTTTAGGTTTTGATTCATTGTTAACATGTTATACTCCTGGCTTTGGCTATGGTTTGTTGTTCAATTTGTATTGCTTGATTTTCCCTCTTGTCTTTCCATGTCTGCTTGCATAGCTTGCTCCCTTAGTGAGATTGGTATTGTCTTGGGTATCATTGGGTGGGGCTTCACGAGTAACTTTTCTTTGTTATCCAGTTATCCTCAATGGTCTGGTTGTTCACCCTCTATTTCTGTTTGTCTGCCTACATCCTTCCTTATTGTGTTTGGATCTTCCTTTTCAATATCACTATTTCCTTTCTTCACGGCCATATCCCCTTGCCCCTCTTGTAATGTCTCCCTTCTTCCCCCATCTAACTCCCAATCGTTGTAAGGGATTACATGGAATTGGAATTAAAGACCTCCTCCTAGATCACTGCCTTCTTTGTCAATCATGTTTAGCGTCCTCCTTGTGATGCTAATGTCGCGTGTTCTTCCTTCTTCTTCTCTTTTTTCTTAGACCCTCTAATTTTCTAGTAAAGGTTTTTTTTCACTGTCTCTTGAGAATACTTCTTCTTTTATTGGAACCGCGCTGCACCTTACTGGTGATACATTCACCCAAGAACCCCATAATCTCAGTTTCTGTAAGACCCCTGACCTTGCTTAAAGTGGTGAACATGCTTAATATCCATAATTGAGTGATTTAAACCTTAGTCTAACCTTGTTATATTTTTTGAATCATGTGATAAGCTTAAATTTCAAATTTGGTCCAATTTGGACACTGTTTGTGCAAGTTATGCAATTTTATGCACATTTTGGACTTTATGCAATTTGCCCAAATCTGAGTTTTTCCTTGCAATTGTCACATGCATTATGTTCCTTGGATTTTTTTTTATCATGGTTGAGTTTTTTGATCCATGGGGCACTTAGTTGAACCTTTGTTTGGAGGTGTTTCTTTCAATGGTGACTTAGGGTTTTACCTCTTCATGGATGAGCTACCTTTAGGAGCCATCAACCAATGGTTCCCATATTTGGTTTGACATTTGAAGGACACCAAAAGGTGGTGACAATTGATGGTCATTTGTATATTGTAGTAAGTTGATGCTTTTCTGGTTTTGTTTCACTTGGACCGGTGGTTCACTTAAAAGAAATTATCAATTGATGGTTCACCACTTAAGTGACTAGGGTCCAAAGAACTGACGGTTCCTTTACTTGTAGGTTGAGGGTCGGCCTAGAGAGACAATAAACAAAGGATAAGAAGGTCTCCATGAGTGGGAAAATATGCTTGCATGGCCATGTAATCTCTAGGCTATGAACATATGGAGAGCTTCTTGGACACCTCAAGTTTCTCTCTTTCTTTATCCATAAGCTTTAGTATACCTATCCTTTAGCCCACAAATGAAACCTTTGGACTCTTATCTCTTCCCTACCCTCCATATCTTCATCTTTCACCTGCTTGGGGGAGAATATAATGCCTA
Source organism: Alisma plantago-aquatica (assembly GCA_963693085.1). Taxonomy (NCBI): domain Eukaryota; kingdom Viridiplantae; phylum Streptophyta; class Magnoliopsida; order Alismatales; family Alismataceae; genus Alisma; species Alisma plantago-aquatica. Next base: position 640,790,975 of record OY856411.1, read on the forward strand.
AGGTAGAAGAAGATAGCCAACCTTCTTGTGAGAGCATGTAGGGTTCGGATCTACCCTCATCTAGAGTTTCTGAATCTTCCTTCAAACGATCTTAACCTAAACTAGTAAGTTTCTCCTTCTCTACTCCGGTTATTTTTCTCTTCTTCTTCCTCCTACCTTCTTCCTGGATGGAATCATGTTGTTCCATGGCAAAGTTTGCTTTAAAGCTCAAAGAACTTATCTTTTTGCTCCCTTCGCCAAGGGTTTACTCCGTTTCTTGGAAAAGAAGCTTACTTGGCCAAATTCAGACCTAAAGCTAGGGTTCTTCACCTTCTTTGATCGAGTTTTCTTGCTTCTTGGACTCTGATCTTCTTCCTAAAGGTAAGTTTTATAAACCTCTTTACTTTTATTGCTTACTACAAGCTTGCTTACTCATGTTCTTACACTAAAATGATGATCTAAGCTTAGAGAATCTATGTACACTTAAGGTTTCAATTTTAATAATGTTTCTTGCTTAGTTTCCAGTTCTAGATGAACCTGAAACTATGTGCACGACCTTCTTGAGGTAGCAGAAGACTTAGATCAGGTTTATATGGCAACCAATGGTGCTAAGTACCTATCAAACGATGCCTTATACTTAGTGTTTTTTAGGTTGATTTTCAACTTTATACATGAACTGATGGATGACCTCATATTAGAACAGATGGAGATGTCTTTTTGGCAATCAATGGTGATGAAAAATGGTGTCAAATTATGGTCACACCTTAACTCAGTTCTAGACTCTTTTGGGAAGCTCAATGATCAATGGTTTATTGCCCTAGAGATGGCAGGAACCAATGGTGATTTTTAGCTCAACATATGATGGTGTTCAATGATGGTAGTATTGACCCCATCAGCCGACAGTGACATAATGTGTCACAACTGATGGTGGTTCAGGTTACCATACAATGGTGAAACTAGGTATTATGAGTGCTTCAATTAAGTACTAAATTGATGGTTTCTTTGGTTATACGATCAAAAGGTTAAGCCTACATATCAATTGATAGTTTTGAAATGTTAAACCTGATCCAATGGTTGTGATTGGGTGATTCAACATCCAATGGCTTAGAATGAAGTATATAGTATAATGTGTTGGTTCTAATGATGTGCATTCAATGGATCAATGTCTTTAAACTGTATTCTTACCTTTGCCCTTGTGTGAATATATTTGATAAATCACCATAATAAGTGGGTGTGTAACTTTCATGTGATAAATCTTGTTACACCTAACCCTAAGGTAAGTGATGGTGATACATTGCAATCATCCCTCTTCAATGATAAGTATGATAATGGAATGCTCTCTTATTGTTGTTGAAACCTTAATATGTTGTTACATGAATATCATAGTTCCTTACTATATTATACTCATATGCCACATGTTTGGTGACGGGCTGTTGAGCCATGTTATAAGGCATGGGAAGATAATAATGATCTTATAGGGTATGATGTGATGGTCTTAATGACCATGGGCATAGTTGAGCCCCAAAGGAGGTGTAATCCTCTTCGTGATAACATAAGGGTTGGAACCCTGGGACAATGTGATAAGGATTTGAATCCTATGGTGGTCTGATAACTAGTGTAGTCTCATGAATGACAATGAAATAGTACCATGTGGCAATTATGGTTAATATTTGTATCTAATACGTTTTATGTGATTCCCCATGCCACAAACCAAAAGATAACTCAAAACTAACCGCAGAAACAAACTTAAACAAATAGATTATCAGAAAACACTAGAAATTAAAACCATTTTCATCACAATCGAAAGCAGTAAGAACCTTTACATATGGGTCCTTTCATGTCACAAGGTACTTACCATGTATGCCATCAACATGTTGCAAGAAAACATGTCCCAATTATATATATACATATCCACTATATCCATACATGAAAAGGGCATATAGACCAAACCACATATTGCAACAAGTCTACAAAACACACCCAAAAATCATCCCAAAGACATGAGTGTACAGAGACAACTCTAGGACTCTAACAACAAAAGGACCAGCAACAACACTTCCAACCTTGCCAGCTACTGTCCTTCTTTCTACTTCTCAACCTCTCATGTACGACCTCTACCTCCTCGTGCACATCCACCTAAAAAGATGTGGGGAACCCATGCGGTGAGATTCCAAATCTCAGCAGGAGATATAACTCCCCACCAACACTATTATTAGCACAGATAGGATGATTTATATACAACAATATGGTTACGACCATGATAAGCATGTAATCATTACTAATAGAATAAGAAACTGCAATTGGATTATGAAACATCTTATCATCATAAAAGGAATATGAAGAACATGTAAATTCACTACTAACTATATTGTACAAAAACAAGCAAGGCCTCATCCAATATTCCTATATTTGATCCTATGTGAGTATGCTACATGGCTAATTACGTGTTTTATCATGCCCTAAGGATTTGAGTTGTACCACCCAAATCCAATCGACCACTACTAAGTCAAAATCAGTCCCATACAAGGTCTATGGAAGAGTCAAAATCCACGACCTCACCCCCTCAGTCAGCACAAGTGAACCTACAGTGACATTACTAGTCAAACTGCTACCACCGACATATAGTCCAGCTGTACAAGTCCAACCCGCCTTGGTACATATCACGACGCTATTGAAATTGAGATACGACCCACAACCACACTCCTACCAGGGTATGGCTCATAGCCAATCATATATCACGTGTCACTGAACTACGACCCCAAGTTGCTTTCCTACTAGGGTATGGCCCACAACCAATCTTATATCACATATCACCACGAGACCAGCTCACGCATGGCTGTCTCATATATCCTGGATGTAAGGGGATATTCGTCCTCACCCCCACATATTCAAAAATATGTGCTCGAGTTAAATTCGTTTCACCATTCAGCAAGTGCTGACACTGAATGGATCTATGGCACAGGGAAAAGCTACATGATTAGGTTCCACTTGATTAGTTAGGTCATTTAAGTGTCTTTTAGCATCACCCAAGTCACAACGTATAAAATCATAACAAATTATACAAAGATAAGGGCATAGTACTCTTCCAATAGATAAAACATATAAGGTGTGAACTTGTCACACTATCACCACATGATGCATGTATTGTTGCCATTCATAACATTATCAACAAAGCCACATGCCATGGGATATTAATCCCTCAATTAATCTCATATCAGACTACAAGTCACTATCAGGTCATAGGACCATTCACAACATCTTTCTGATATCACAAGTGCCTCAACATGCTTCTCAAGGCTAATTTAACATGTATTATATCATGCTCACCATACATGCACTAGATCATAATACCTGCATGGTTAGAAGTGGGTCGGCAAGAGAGAAAAACAACCACATGACGTTATAATCCTTTCATGATAGGAAACAAGCAAGCTCATTATTCACTATTAGGGTTAGGGTTTTTGTTTTTAACCAATTAGGGTTTACAAGACTAGGCTCATCCATCAACCCTAGAACCATCACCCTCCATCATCTTGGAGTGTATAAGGATTAGGGAGCATCACTAGAGTTGATTAGATAACATTCTAAACAACATTGTATATGGCTTATGCATCATACATATATATGATTAGCATTAGGTGTTTACATGTGTTTCTCATCTGCCTACCATCACCCTATGATGACCACATAACCACATAGGTCGTGGCCACCCTCCATAGTATTCCACAATCGCAACATACACCATGGGTATCTCAACCTTCACTCCCTCACCATGGGTCGCAGCCACCTCCTACATGTCGCGCCCGCGACATTAGGGGTTAGGGTTTCTCTTCACCCTTCAACTATGTGTCGCGATGAAGCTCCTCAAGCACCTCTATGTCGCAACTGTGACATCTCAACACCACCATGTCGCGATCGCAGTGTCCCCTAGTTGCAACCACCACTCCAAGGGCTATCTCCACCAATCTAAGGCAAGAAACGAAGAGTTTAAAGGTTACTATGCTCCATAGGTCTCAACCCAACGTTACTAGGTCAAACATCACCATAAGAAGGGATATCTCGACCAAAGCCAACTAGGTCGCGGCCATCTCAATGGGCTATGTCGCGACCGTGACGCCCATACCCATGTCTCAACCACCAAACTTCCTAGGTCACGATCACGTCAAGGGTAAACACCTAGGTCACCAAAACAAGCTCAAAACTAAGCAAGAACCATGATCACCGTGAAAGGAGAGTCAAGCAAGCTGATCTCCACAAACCCTAATGAAAAGGTACAAGAAAAGCATGACTAAAGGAAGAGAAACCATATCCAAGATGACCAAAACTGAAACTAACGTCTCACTTACTTCTAGGTGTACAAACACCAAACATGGGGACTAGATCAAGGGTCAAACGTGGGGAAGAAACTCCATATCATCATCATCTCTACCCAAAAATGATACAACAAAATAAGGGTTTCAGGTTACTTCCAAACCAAGCATGATAACTCTCCAAAATGAATTCTAGGGTTAATCTTCATAGGCTAGCATGATGTAGGAACATCTTAAAGAGGGAAAACAACAACACAACATAACAAGAAGTGCAATAATAGAGAGGGTTTAGTGTTGTATAACTCGCCTCAATAAGATCACCACCAAAGCTCCAAGATCCAAGATCAAGAGATCCAAGAACATGATCCAAGGGTTGAAGAAGATCCACCAAAATCTCCACTCTCATCCACAAGAGCACCTCAAGAAGGGAGAAACACCAAGGTCAAAGGATAGCTCAAGAAGAGAAAGTAAAACCCTAAAACTGAACCAAAGAAAGAAGGGAGAAAAGAAGAAGAAACTCTCTTTCTCTCTCATTAGAGTGTCACCTTGTCAAAACATGGCCTAAGGATGAGAATAATGAAGATGATAGGGTAGAAGATCCGAAGGAACACCAAAGAAAGAAGATTAAACACTCACCAGAGTTAGAGATGGCTAAGGATCACCACATGTAAGGGATGAACCACCTCCAAGGCACCAATAGCACTCCTTCCTGCTCCACCAAGATCAAGGATGAGAAAAAGAGAAAGGGGGGAAGAATATGACTGAAAAGGACCACTTTCATGGAGAGAAGTTGGTTCATATAGCAAAGGAGGAGGGAGGTAAGATAAAGGATGAGGTGTCAACAAGATAGAGCTCCAAAGAAACACTTGTTCACTAAAAGGACCAACATTCAACCACATAAGGTCCACATACAAGAGATGGTGATAATCCCTAAGTAGGTTCTCGACCACCTAAGCAACCAACCCTATCTCTTGACCGCGACACACCTAGGGTTCCAAGGTCGCGACACACCACAACATCACCACAAGATCGCGACACCAAAACCACCCCATGAAGCCTTGGTTGAAACACACCTCTCCAACCTATACCTCGACCCAAGACAACCTTGGTCATGACCATCACACCAAGGGGGGAGTGTCACGGCCGTGACACCCCACAATAGGTCCTAGGTCAAGCCAAAACAACAAGGTCACAAGGCAAAGGCATACAAACCCTAGAAAACCCTAATCTCCACTAAGGGTGATACTACTCAACCAAGAGCTAAACAAGGTGCCCCAAAGCACCACATTATCCCTCATGAATCCAATAGAGAGAAGGAACACTCTAGAGTGTCAAATTGCAAATCAACCCCCTATATTGGGTAAATTGCAATTTGCACCAAAACTAGCACAAAAAGCATAAACATCAACCAAACAAGCTCAAACTAGAGACTTAACCTCTCTACAAGTTCTAAATACAGATCCAAGGGTTAGTGCAAGGTTCTAAGAACATGGTCAAGCCAAAACAAACATGGTTATCCCAAAAATCAGGTCAGGGTCCTTACATTTTATATCTTTTGGAATTGTTATACTTATACACTTGCTAGAAATAAATTAGGGTTTGCATGTCCACTTGTATGATGCAACCTTAATTCACCCAATTGGAGATAAATAGTCAAGTGAAACCCTAATCATGTAGTTGTCATGTGCCATAGATCCATTCCAGTGTCAAAACTTATTGGATGGTGAAACAAGCAATTCCTATGAGAAACTTAGAGCGCATATTTTTTAATATGCTAGAGCACAAGTCGAGAGTATCTCCTTTTGTCCACAATTGCAGGTTATGGAGGATGGATGTGGGCATGCCTCAAATACTTATGATGTGTTTGAAAGGCAGTAGTACAACTACAAGATGCCTCTTATAGAACGAGCATGCATGACCTGTTCTCTAGCATCGTGACCTTTTGTGATACCTTGTCATGCTAAATGAGATTACTCAAAACACGATCAACTACTAATTAAAAACATAGTCAAAATGTGGAATAATTCAAACCAAAATTCACATCATGAACAAATTCTGAAACATTTACACAAAGGTCCATCTTTTCCATCCTCATATACTATAATAGGAATTTACATATGTGCTCAATGGCCTCAGCCACATCATGTGTACAAAAAAACATGTACCTATTGATGCCATATATATACATGCACTGGCATACTGCCAAAATCTCATGTCAATACAAGTATTTCGTCTAGAAAACACCTCCCGTACCCATACCTGAGAGTACAAGGATGACACTAGGACTCTACTACATACATCTATAGCTGACCAACCTTCTGAATCTATTGATCACTAGGCTGGTTCTCTTCCACAACACGACCTCGACCTCGTTTCCCACGACCACCTAAAAAGAGTTGGTGACCCATGGGTGAGACCCATTCCCAGCGAGAGATATACCTCTCTCCAATAGATATTGATTACAACAAATTAATTAACAATAAATAACTGGGCAATTAAAGTATTGAATAAGCAATTTGATCATATTGAACATTTTAAGCATACTAAGTAGTTAAGCAAATAAGCTTTAATATCAAGTAGAATTACTCAAATTTCATAAGTCTACATCATATAAGAACTATGTAGTATAAAGGTAAGATAGGGGCTACTCAACCAATGTGAGACGTACTTAACCCTAGCAAATATACTACATGACTTATATTACATTTTTTATTATGCCTTGAGGAGTTTGAGTCGTACCACTCAAATTCCAACGGACCACCGCTTGGTCACAGTCAGTTCCATATAAGATCAAGGAAGATTTGGACTCCAAGACCTTCTCCATACTCAGTCAGTACGAGTTTGCATTGCAGTGACATCTCAGTCTAACTACAAAGCAACAACATTTAATCCTGTAAACAACTATCCCACCTTGGTACATGTCATGGCGCTGGAAACCAAGGTATGCAAAGCAAAACCTTTATCACATGATAATCACTGAGACACGACCGCAACAGTTCTGAAAAAGAGGGCTAGGTATGACCACATTCATCCTCCCTAAACACTTGGAGTCAGGATAATAAGTACCCCGCATATTCAACAATGTGCGCTCTGAGTTTCCCTTAGGAATATTCATTTCACCATCCAACAAGTTCTGACATTGAAAATGATTCTATGGCTTAGGGCACTACATGATTAGGGTTGCACTTGATTAGTTATTTGCCTACTGGGTGAATTAAGGCTTCATCATACAAATGGACATACAAACCCTAATCCATTTCTATCAAGTGTATAAGCATTGCAACTTCAGAAGATACAAAACGCTTGAGGTATAAATATTAATCATATTACCACATGCTATCACTCATTGCATTGTAATGAACCACATGTGTCATCATATCATTTCAAGATATCTATTTCTTATCACAAGTTCCAGGGTTTCAAACCTTATTTAAATATGAAAACGATTTCACATCAATCAGGGCTCAAACATGCCCAAAGGTCATTAAGACCATAACATTAAACACTACAAGATTATCATTATCATTCTAGGCCTTAAACAAGGCTCAAAAGATCATCAACACATGTGTATCCCATTGGTTAAACATGGCGAGACACTATGATATTCAATTAGTACTACATTGAGATTTCAACACAAGGAGAGTGTAATACATTGTCACATTAATCATTCAAGGGGTCTAATTATAAACAATTATCATTATTTATTCATATTAGAGTTGGTGTAGTAATCCATGCATCAGTAAGGATTTACATCCACATGTTATGGGGATTTATCAAATATATTTATACGAGGGAAAAGGTAAGACTACTAATCAAAGGCATTGAACCATCGAATTCTTATCACTAGGACCCACATATAACACTATGAGATTCATCAGAATGGGAACACTATGAGATTCATTCTAATTCATAGGGTGTCAAAACATCCAACCTCATCCATTAGACCAGGTTCATTGTTCAAAGTCATCAGTTAGGGTTTAGGTCCAACCATTAGATCCATTGAACCAAGTGGTCATTGGTTTAGGGCTGAATTGAAGCTACATACAAGAGCTTGACTCACCATTAGTTGTGGTGACCTGACCCACCATCAATTGTGACATCTTGGGCCACCATTAATTGATAGGATCATCACTACTATCATTTCTCACCATCAGATGTTACATTATTTTCACTGTTGGTTGATACCTCCATTAAGGCACTAACTATTTATCATTAAGTCTAATTGAACCATAACTTGTCCTAAGGGGTGACCATCGTTTGTCACCGTAGGTTGACACCCTTGATCACCACCGTCGGTTGTCATGGTGCCACCATCAGGTAACGTAGTAGTGAGGGAAAAAGACTTGAAAACCCTAGTTTAATCCATCGATTGTTAGGTGCTTAGCACCATCGATTGAGCTACTGACATGCCATAGACCATCCTCTACCTTAGGAAGGTTGTACACCTATTTACAAGTTCATTTTAAAACTAGAACAGAATAGGGAGCACCATAAAAATCCAAAACTCTAGCAAGCATAACTTCTATATGCAAGGATTTTCATTTTTAAGCAAGAATATAAGCAAACAAGCTTGGAGTAAGCAATAAGTGAAGAAGGTTATAAAACTCACCTCTACTGAGAAGAACAAACTTCTAACAACAAGGAACTCAAGCAAAGAAGGTAGGTAAACCCAAGTTTTAGATTTGAACTTGGCCAAGTAGGCACCTACCTCCATAAGGAAGTAAAACCCTAGAAGAAGAAGAAGCAAGAAAAGGTAGGTTCTTGAGTTCTAGAGCAACTTGTACCATGTAACAACAAGGTTCTAACCTGTAGAGAGGTAGGAGGAAGAAGAACAGAGAAGGAAACGGAGGAAACAAGGAACTAATTATTCATTTAGGTCAAGTTCACCAAGAAGAAGCTTTAGAAGCCCCATAAGGAAGCAAATCAGAACCCTAGATGCTTCTTCCAAGAAGATCGCCTTCTTCTTCTACATTGTACACATTTTCCATAGAAGAATAGAGAGGGAATGAGGCTCTTAGAAGGAGGTAAGTAGTATAAAGCAAAATATTCATTTTGGGGGCTAAGGATAAGTATATAAAGCTTGGGGGATAAGGTAGAGAAGAAGCATGAGGTGTACAAGCAGCTCTCCATGTGTCCATGGCTTAAAGCTTGCATGGACGAGCAAGCAACATGTGCACCAGCTGTTGGGGGCTTTTGAACCATTAGTTGATGGTCTCCCAGGACAGAAACCACTGTTGGTTGAAGGTTACCTTCGTTTGATCATGGTTTAGGTTTAAAGATGGGTGAACCATCGGTTGATCATGTCCTTAAGTGAACCATGGGTTCAAGTGAACCAAACCAGCTTGAACCATCAACCTAGGGCCTAATAGTTATGACCACCATATGTTCCAATGGTTTTTGGCCACTGGATGATGCCCAAGCTAGTGGATCCATCGGTTGATAGCCTTGAAGGTGGCTCATCCATGGGGGGTAAACCCTAATTCAACATAGAATGAAATATCCTCCAATTCAAGGCACAATTGAGCACCCCATGACTCAATACGTTCAAGAATGATGAGAAAACATCTAAGGAACATAATTGATGGAGAGTTTGCAAAGAAAACCCCTCATCGTGTAAATTGCATAAAAGTTCAAAATGTACATAAAATTGCATAACTTGCTCAAATAGTGTCTAAATTGGACCAAATTTGAAACTCAAGCTTGTCTTGTGATTCCAAAGCATATAAAAAGGTTAGATTAAGGATATAAACATTAAATTATGATAATAAGCTGGTTCAACACTTAAAGAGAGTTCAGGGGCCTTACAACTATAAACCTTGAAATCCTACACAAAGAGAGATGGGTACTTCCTATACATCTCATCATCTAGCTCCCACATGTCTTCCTCTACACCACGATGATGCCAAAAAACCTTGACCAACACTGTATCTTTCTTCTTCAACTTTTTTACTCTCATGTTCAGGATCAACACTAGACCTTCAACATAAGAGATATCCTCATCTAACTCAACCTCTACTAGTTGGATTGTCTGCTCTATATCTGGATGACATTTCCTTAGCATGGAGATGTAAAAAACATTATGTAACATGTGTAGCTCTAGGGGTAGCTCCAACTTGTATGCCACCTTTCCAACACGAGCTACCCATAAATCTAGGAGCCAACTTACCCTTCTTTCCAAATCTCAGAACACCTTTCCAAGGAGAGACTTTGAGATATATATGTCTCCTACTTGGAACTCAAGAGGTCTATGATGATTGTATGCATAGGACTTTTATCTGTCCTGGGCTGCTTTCAACTGCTATTGTATCACTTTAATCTTCTCTATAGTCTGTTGTACAAGATCAGGACCCAAAAGTTGTTACTCACTAGTTTCATACCAACACAGTGGACACCGAAAATGCCTCCCATACAAAGCCTCATAAGGAGCTATATCTATGCTTCTCTGATAACTATTATTATAAGCAAATTTTATCAAACTGAGATGTATATTCCAATTCCCAAGAAAATGTAGGACACATGCCCTTAAGAGATCCTCTAAAGTCTGAATAGTCATTTCAGACTGGCCATCTATCTGTGGATGGAAAGTTGTGCTCAACCTCAGTTGTGTTCCCATTGCTGCATGTAGATGTTCCAAAAAATGACTTGTAAATTATGGACCTCTATTAGAAACTATAGTCATTAGAATGACATGCATACAGACTATCTCATCAATATATACTTGTGCCAACTTCTCTGCTATAAATGTTGTCTTGATTGGCAAAAAGTGAGCTGATTTAGTCAATCTATCTACTATCACCCATATGGAATCATGACCTTTGTCTGTCCTAGTAAGACCAACCACAAAGTCCATGGTAATATGATCCCATTTCCATTGTGGTATTGGCAAAGGTTGTAGTGTCCCTACATGATTTTGGTGCTCAACTTTCATATGTTGACAAACTAGACATCTGGCAACAAACTCTACCACATAATGCTTTAGACCTGGCCACCAATACAAACCCTTCAAATTCTAATACATCTTGGTACTACTAGGTGCATTGCATACATCGAGGAGTGAGCCTCCTTGAGTACCATCTTCCTTAACCCATCAACATCAAGAACTATTGTCCTATTGTGGTAACAAATTGTACCATCATCTACTTCATGAAGCCATCATACTTTTCACTACCAATCCCTGATCGGATATTCTCTATCACAATATCATTTTGTTATGCATCATGGACCTACTATCTCAAGGTAGGTTAAACTTGTAATAGTGCCAAAAGACCTGCCAGCAAAGAAACTTCTAGATGTACATTCATCTGACGAAGAGACACTAGCATATCTCTCTTATGACACACCAATGAATATAATTGTGCATTATCTATTGTTGATGATGAAGACGACTTCCTACTCAATGCATCAGCTACCACATTTTCCTTTCCATGATGGTAGTCTATTGTGCAATCATAATCTTTAATCAACTCCATCCATCTCCTCTGCCTCATATTCAACTCTTGTTTTGAAAAGATATACTGTAGGTTCTTGTGGTCGGTGAAGATCTGACACTTTTCTCCATACATGTAGTGTCTCTAGATCTTTAAAGCATGGACCACCACTGCAAGCTCCAGATCATGTGTTGGGTAATTCTCTTCTTGCTTTTTTAGTTGTCATGATGCCAAAGAAATCACATATTTATCCTGCTTCAACACACATCCCAACCCATTCTTCGAAGCATCACAAAATACAATATAGCCATTCCCTTGCTCTGGCATCACTAACATTGGTGCACTTGTCAATTTTTCTTTTAACAGCTAAAAGGAATGTTTACAGTTGTCATTCCAAGCAAAAGGAACATCTTTCCTAGTTATTCTGGTTAGGGGTAACACTACATAACTGAAGTCCTTGATGAACCTCCTATAATGGCCTCCCAAAACCTAGGAAACTATGAATCTCTGTCACTATCTTGGGTTGTTCCCATTCTAGAACAGACTCTACTTTCTTGGGGTCAACACAAACACCTTTAGCTGATATGACATGGCCTAGGAAAGACACTTCTGACAACCAAAATTCACACTTCCTAAACTTAGCATATAACATGTGCTGCCTCAATAGGGTTAGTACTTGGCAAAGGTGTTGCTCATGCTGCTGACTTTCCTTAGAATATATCAGGATATCATCTATAAATACAACTACACACTAATCTATAAATGGTCTGAACACTCTGTTCACAAGGTCCATAAAGGTTGTTTGTGCATTGGTTAACCCAAACGACATAACCACAAACTCGTAATGACCATACCTAGTCCTAAAAGCTGACTTGGATATGTCATCTACTTTAATCATCAACTGATGGTAACCTGACCTGAGGTCTATCTTTGAAAATACAGTGGCACCTCTCAGCTGATCAAAAAGGTCATCAATCCTTGGCAAAGGATACTTATTCTTTATTGTCACATTGTTTAAATGTATGTAATCTATGCATAACGTCAAGGAACCATCTTTCTTTTTTGACAAACAACACGAGAGCACCACAAGGGGAAGTTCTCAACCTAATGAAACCCTTCTCCAACAGTTCCCACAACACTTTCTTTAACTCTTGTATCTCTGCCAGTGCCATCCTATATGGCGACTGTGCTATGGGTTGTGTTCTAGGATAAGATTGATCTCAAAATCAATCTCTCTAGGAATGGGAACTCCAGGAAATTCTTTAGAAAAAACATCCTCAAATTCCCGCACCACTGGTACTTCCTGGATAGTAGGACCCTTCGCCTTGGTATCCACAACATGAGATAATAAAGCTTCACATCCTTGTTTCAGCAACTGCTCCACCGTTATAGCTGACACCAAACAAGTAGAAAGAATCTTCCTATCACCTTGAAAGGTCTATGAGGTATCTCCATCATGAAATGTTGCCACCTTAGTACTATAGTCCAAGACTACCTTGTACTTTTCCAAGGTATCCACCATGCATGTCAAGTGGCAAGAGATCCACTTAAATGTTGTGTCCATAAAAAGAAAGAACACAAGAAGAGCACACTTCTCACAACTCGACAGAACCAACCAAAGGAGTTTCTAGCTGCAGGTTATTAGATCTGTGACTAACAGGAAGATAACAACTATCTATCACCTCTCTAGTGATAAAGGAGTGTGTTGCACCCATGTATACCTGCACAGATACGAAACAAGAAGCAGACAAATCAGAATGAAATAACTCCATCTGACCTGTCATGACTCATGGATTAACCACTGCTTCAGGCTGGCTCATAGCATAGAACCTAGCCATCGCCTTTTGTCGTCCACGTCCTCTGCTAGCCTATCTAAGGAACATGTCTATGATGCTTGATCACGTCCTCTGCCACTACCAGAACCAAACTGTTGTCGTTGTTGTGAACCCTATTGACTCTTCCTAGACTGCTGAGTCACCGCCTCATCTTTCACATGGCAATACCACTTTGTATGCCCCACATGTCCACACTTATGACATGTCTTACTTTCATACCATGGCCTAGACGACCCTGTCATTGAAACTGATGAGGTACTACAAATTCCTACAGGTGGAAAATTGTGATCTCTACCCCTACTCGAGGTCCATTGAGACCGTGCATATGATCTTGGTTCAGTAAAGGTTGACCTTGGTTGTGACAGCGGAGAGAAAAGCCTCAGCTTCTTAAATCCTCCAAATGATTGTCCTTGGGATTGAGCTAGTCATTTATTAACATTAGCTTCACGTTTCTCTATGGAAGACCTCTCAATTCTCCTCATAGATTCCACAAAGGTGGAAAACCTTTCCATATTCTCTAGGGCTGATGCTATTGCAGTCAACTCAGTGCTTAGGCCCTTCTCAAACCTACAGATTCTTTCCTTATCAGTGGCTGCCATGTGAGGGAAGAATCTCAGAAGTTCCAAGAACATTGACTCATACTCATTAATAGTCATAGCTCCTTGACGAATCTTCTCGAACTGAGAAATTTTCTCATCTCAGTAAGCTTACAAAAAATATCGACTGACAAATTCCCACCAAAACTCCTCCCAACTCATCACCACTCCTGGCCTTTTCTCATCTTCTATGTCCCACCAGCGGCCAACACTACCCTTCAATAGGTAGACAACATGCTTGACTTTGTCTTCTCCAGGAATGTTTAGAATCTTGAACGCCTTCTCGAGCTCAGTAAGCCACATGTTGGCATCTTCTGGGTCAGAAGTACCAACATATTCGATCACCCCAACACGTCTAAGACATTCAAATGTCTTCCCGACTCCCCGAGACTCCACATTAGGTAAAAATTCCCTAGATTGAGGTGCTGGTATTCTATCTACTATATGTATAATTGTGGCCATCATCTGTCTAAACATAGACTAAAACTCTGGATTGGCCATCATTGCCGGGTCCATCTGAGGCATTGCAGGCTGCTCTGGCCCTGTCTCTGGCACTCTCTCATCACATGCCTGCCTTCTAGTACCACCTCATGGTGCCACATAGCTACTCTTAGTGCATTCTTCATGTCCTCCAGACATATCTGCATCAACATAATCTATGCTCAAATGTGTTGGGTTCATAAGAACAAACTCAAACATATGTCCTATGTCCCTGTAGGCTCAAAACACCTAAGGATCTGATACCAACTTAACTGTGACACCTTGTCACGCTAAATGAGATTATTCAAAACACAAAACACGATCAACTACTAATTAAACACATAGTAAAAATGCAGAATAATGAAAACCAAAATTCACATCATGAACACATTCTGAAACATTTACATAATGGTCCATCTTTTCCATTCTCATATATTATAACAGGAATTTACATCTGTGCTCAATGGCCTTAGCCACATCATGTGTACAAAAGAAGCATGTACCTTTTCATGCCATATATATACATACATTGGCATACTGCCAAAATCTTGTGTCGATATAAGTATCTCATCTAGAAAATACCTCCCATACCCAAACTTGAGAGTACAGGGACAACACTAAGACTCTACTACAAACATATACAATTGACCAACCTTCTGAATCTATTGATCACCAGGTTGGTTCTCTTCTACATCACAACCTCGACCTCATTGCCCACAACCATCTAAAAAGATGTGGTGACCCATGGGTGAGACCCAGTCCCAACGAGAGATATAACTCTCTCCAACAGATTTGATTACAACAAATTAATTAACAATAAATAACTGGGCAACTAAAGTATTGAATAACCAATTTGAGAAGATTGAACATTTTAAGCATACTAAGTAGTTAAGAAAATAAGCTTTAGCATCAAGTAGAATTAGTCAAATTTCATAAGTCTACATCATATAAGAACTATGTAGTATAAAGGTAAGATAAGGGCTACCAATGTGAGACCTACTTAACCCTAGAAAATATACGACACGACTTATATTACATCTTTTATTATGCCATGGGGAGTTTGAGTCATACCACTCAAAGTCCAACTGACCAGTGCTTGGTCGCAATCAGTTCATATAAGATCAAGGAAGAGCCAGACTCCAAGATCTTCTCCATACCCGGTCAGCATGAGTCTACACTATAGTGACATCTCAATCTAAATGCAAAACAATGACATATAGTCATATAAACAACTATCCCACCTTGGTACATGTCATGGAACTAGAAACCAAGGTATGCAAAGCAAAACCTTTATCACATGATAATCACCAAGACACGACCGCAACTGTTCTCAAAAGAGGACTAGGTATGACCAAAATCATCCCCCCCCAACACTTGGAGTCAGGATAATAAGTACCCCGCATATTCAACAATATGCTTCCAAGTTTCCATTAGGAATACTCGTTTCACCATCTAGCAAGTTCTGACACTAAAAATGGCTCTATGGCTCAGGGCACTACATGATTAGTGTTACACTTGATTAGTTATTTGCCAATGGTGTGAATTAAGGCTTCATCATACAAATGTACATACAAACTCTAATTCATTTATATGAAGTGTATAAGCATTGCAACTTCAGAAGATATAAAATGTTTGAGGTATAAATCTTAATCATATTACCACATGCTATCACTCATTGCATTGTAATGAACCCCGTGTGTCATCATATCATTTCAAGATATCCATTTCTTATCACAAGTTCCAGGGTTTCAACCCTTATTGAAACATAAAAAGGATTTCACCTCAATTAGGGCTCAAACATGCCCAAAGGTCATTAAGACCATCAAATTAAACCCTACAAGATTATCATTATCATTCTAGGCCTTAAACAAGGCTCAAAAGATCATCATCTCATATATATCCCATAGGTTAAACATGGCGAGACACTATGATATTCAATTAGTACTACATTGAGGTTTCAACACAAGGAGAGTGTAATACATTGTCACATTAATCATTCAAGAGGTCTAATTATAAACAAATATCATTATTTAGTCATATTAGAGTTGATGTAGTAAGCCATGCATCATTAAGGATTCACATCCACATGTTATGGGGATTTATCAAATATGTTCATATGAGGACAAAGGTAAGACTACTAATCAAAGGCATTGAACCATCAAATTATTATCACTAGGACCCACATACAACACAATGAGATTCATTCTAATTCATAGGATGATGAAAAATCCAACCTCATCCATTGGATGAGGTTCATTGTTCAAAGTCATCAATTAGGACATAGGTCCAACCATTAGATCCATTGAACCAAGTGATCATTGGTTTAGGTCTGAATTGAAGCTACATATAAGAGCTTGACTCACCATCAGTTGTAGTGAGCTAATTCACCATCAATTGTGACATCTTGGGCCACCATCGATTGATAGGATCATCACTACTATCACTTCTCACCATCGAGTGTTACATTATTGTCACCATTGGTTGAAACCTCCATTAAGGCATTAACCATTTATCATTAAATCTAATTGAACCATAACTTGACGTAAGGGGTGAACATCATTTGTCACCATCGGTTTTCATGGTGTCACCATCAGGTGACGTAGTGGTGAGGGAAAAAGGCTTGAAAACCCTAGTTTAATCCATCGATTGTTAGGTGCTTAACACCATCGATTGATCTACTAACCTGCCCTAGACCATCCTCTCCCTTAGGAAGGTCATATACATGTTTACATGTTCATTTTAGAACTAGAAAAGAACAAGGAACACCATAAAAATCCAAAACTCTAGCAAGCATAGCTTCTATATGCAAGGATCTTCATTTTTAAGCAAGAATATAAGCAAACAAGCTTGAAGTAAGCAATATAAGTGAAGAAGGTTATAAAACTCACCTCTACTGAGAAGAACAAACTTCTAGCAGAAAGGAACTTGATCAAAGAAGGTAAGGAAACCCAAGTTTTAGATCCAAACTCGGCCAAGTAGGCACCTATCTCCACAAGGAAGTAAAACCCTAGAAGAAGAAGCAAGAAAAGGTAGGTTCTTGAGTTCTAGAGAAACTTCTACCATGGAACAATAAGGTTTCGACCTAGAGAGAGATAGGAGGAAGAAGAACAAAGAAGGAAATAGAGGAAAGAAGGAACTACTTACTTGCTTAGGTCAAGTTCACCAAGAAGAAGCTTTAGAAACCCTAGAAGGAAGCAAATCAGAACCCTAGATGCTTCTTCCAAGAAGATCACCTTCTTCTTCTACCTTGGACATGTTTTTCCACAGAAGAATAGAGAGAGAATGAGGATCTTAATAGGAGGGAAGTAATAGAGAGCAAAAGCTTTGTTTTGGGGGCTAAGGATAAGTATATAAATCTTGGGGGATAAGATAGAGAAGAAGCATGAGGTATACAAGCAACTCTCCATGTGTCCATGGCTTAAAGCTTGCATGGATGAGCAAGCAGCAGGTCCACCAGATGTTGGGGAAAGTTGGGCCATTCGTTGATGGTCTCCCAGGCCAGCCACCGACTATTGGTATAAGGTTACCTTCGTTTGATCATGGTTTAGGTCTAAATATGGGTGAACCATCGGTTGATCATGTCCATAAGTGAACCATGGGTTCAAGTGAACTAAAACAACTTGAACCATTGACCTAGAGACTTGTAGTGATGACCACCAGTTGTTCCACCAGAAGTTGGCCTGTGGCTGATGCCCAAGCTAGTGGAGCCATCAGTTGATAGCCTTGAAGGTGGCTCATCCATTTGGGGGGGGGTGGTAAACCCTAATTCAACATAGAATGAAATCTCCTCCAATTCAAGACACAATTGAGCACCCCATGATTCAAAAAGTTCAAGAATGATGAGAAAACATCTATGGAATAATTTGCAAAGAAAACCCCTCAATCGGATAAATTGTAGAAAAGTCCAAAATGTACATAAAATTGCATACCTTGCTCAAACAGTGTCCAAATTGGACCAAATTTGAAACTTAAGCTTGTCTTATGATTACAAAGAATTTCAAAAGGTTAGATTAAGGTTATAAACATTCAATTATGATAATTAAGCTGGTTCAACACTTAAAGAGAGTTCAAATGCCTTACACCTGTACCAAGGCGGGCTAGTTGTTTTCAGCTTAACTATATGTCGTTGTTGGTAGTTGACTGTTATTTCTCTGTGTTGTCTCTCATACCGACCAGGAGTTGCTGGTGAGATCATGGAGTCTAGATCTTCCATAGATATAGTTTGGCACTGATTTCGACTTAGCAGTTATCAATTGGATTTCGGTAGTACAACTTAAAATCCCTAGGGCATAATAAAAGATATAAAATAGACGTGTAGTATATCTGTTAGGGTTAAATGCATTTCACTTTGGTTGTTAACCCTTGCCATATTTCTTGTACTACCAAGATATTATATGCTACAATTAGAGTGATAGACTATTAGAAGAATAAATGTACTTGTTTTCATTCATATACTCTGACAATCATGTTTGTTACTAAGCCTATATGCTTAACTTGCTTAGCATGCTAGAATTGCTTAATCTGCTCAACTACTTATTGTATGCACAACCTGCTTAGTCTATTTAATGTTAAATAATGTGTTATAATCAATATCTATTGGAGAGAGTTATATCTCTCAATGGGACACGGGTCTCACCTGTGGGTCACCACATCCTTTTAGGTGGTCGCTGACAACGTGGTTGAGATCGTGTTGTAGAAGAGGAGCAGTCTGGTGATCAATAGACACAAAAGGTTGGATAGTTGTAGTTTTTAGTAGTAGTGTCCTAGTGCCATCCATGTACTCTCATGCTTGGTTATGAGAAGTGTTTTATAGATGATAAATTAGTATTGACATGAGTTTTTGGCAATATACCAGTGATTGCATATATGGCATGTACATACGAAATATCTCATTTGTATACAAGTTGTGGCTGAGGCCACTAGATACATATGTAAATATCTATTATGATATATGATTTTATGGAAAAGAGGGACCTTTATGCAAATGTTTCAGAATATGTTTATGATGTTGAAATCGGTTTTAATTATTCCGCTTTTCCAGTTATGTGGTTAATTAGTAGTTGATTGTGTTTTATGATTTGAGTATCTCATTTTGTGTGACGAGGTGTCATAGTTTCTCTTCTTCCTATTCTCTACAATCACGATCTATATGGCCAATCAGACCACATATGTAGTAGAAGGTTGGTAACCTCTCATATCTGAACTAGATTTCCTTCATTGTCCGTGATTTTTTTACTTGCTTGATAGGTTTTGTGACGTAAACCTCCACTCTCACCATACATGATGTGTCCCATCCTAGATCTTGTTGGTCGATTCCTACCACTTTGTCGAGCCTTCCTGCAATTGCCTGAACTTTTGTTAACCGATACCCTAATGGGAGGTTATAAAGTCAGATCCAACTTTTGATGTGGGTCAAATCTATCTTTGTTGGCATATATTAGGGATTCGATCTCCTTTATTAGTTGAATATGATTATCAAAGTTCCAAGGTCCTTCCTATAGAAATTTCTTCATATCTTGCCAATGTAGGAACTAAATTATGAAGAGGTTATTGGCGATATGTTGGAAGCTTGATTCTTGCTTGACAGAACACACGTTCAATTAAGTTCTCTTGAGCATCAAAAAGTTATATGGTCTTTTTGTTATCAGTCTCCCAACCAGGGTAAGTTTAGTGTGGTCACTCTTCATTTGTATCTCTTCCTTTGCAAAGTCAATTATATAAACCTCATCTTCCATCTTATACTGTGAGTGATGCACACCTAGACACTACGCCATCCACCATGGGGGAGGATACTGACCGGCCTAAATCGCGCGTCCTAAAATTGGAGGCGGGTTTGAGGTAGTCGAGCTTTTACATTTATAAACCCGAATCCTTCTAGGCCCCCGCAACTTTGTTTACGGGGTCGAAGTAGATATACGGGGTCAAACACAGGGACAAGGGGGGTAGTGTTGAGAACCCAGAATCGACACGCTACACTCCGGCAGGTATAAAGAGATGATAAATTTCCCAGGAGGGAAGCATAAAGATGTCACGAACAAAACAAGAAAACTATCTCCAAGTGGAGTTACTAGAAAAATTAAGGTTTTAGGCATTTAGCAGTTTTTGGGGGTTTTCATGCAATAGAAACAGAAAGATAAAACTAGAGCTAGAGCAAGGTACGAAGGACAAAACTACTGCAAGACAAGCGGCACCTGTACCATCCTGCACCCCTCCTCTCAGAGAGGGTACCTCTAACCAAGCCTCGACACCCCTTTCGAGGTTGCTGGGCTCAAAGTTAGAGTTGAATATTACAGAAACAACTCCGTTCTAGGCACTCTCGTACTCCAGAATTGGACCAAACACTAGAGCCACAACACAACTCTTGAAGTTGTTGCGACGGGAAAACACAATTCGGTAGCTAAGCGAAACGCGATCCAAAACATGCAAGCTAGAGTTCAGATATCAAACATAGCAGTCATCCATCATATTGCACCAAGCATAGAGCAGAAAGTAATAAGGCTTTTCTATTTCTATAAGCATTAAAAGTCTTAATTACAATGCATAAGTAAAGAATTAAATAACAGAATTAAAGATAGGTGTCGCCTCCTTGATGTAGAAGAACGACAGGCTACAGTAACCATCCCGCCCGATATCGGACAAGGGGCCTAGCCCGATACAGCCGTGTCGGGCGGCACATTCTCTCAAGAGGCACGCCGCGACGGCCGACTGCATCGCTCAAGGACCTGGCCGATACGCTCAAGTCGGGCGGCACACCCTCTCGGGCGACACGCCTGACGGGCGGAACGTATCAGGTTCGTTATCGTGTCGGGCATGGAGCTGCGTATCCTACTGCCGGGCACTGGTGACGGGCACTCGTGTCGCGTATCTACATCGGCCGATATCGGTTCCCAATGTCGCCCGGTACAGTCCTAGGTGAACCAGTCCCCTCCCTCTCGGGATGAGGAGGAGCTCACCTAGTGTCGCCCGGTACGAACACTGGAGCACGATACGCCTGCTGTCGCAGCCTCCTCCGAAGATCACTCGACGGTCCGAAACCTGAAGTGGCCAAGCTTGTCCGAACTGTCTAAGCTGTCTTTTCGGCTCCCTGTAGCTGCTATTTATAGGCAGATGGTCGTGAGAAGATATGGTGCTCAAAGCGCCACGTGTCCTCCTTTCCGCCGTTCAGTTGGTGGTCGGATGACGCATGTATCGCCCGGTACAAAGAGGTCAGCTGTCGGGCGTCGTGGCGAGGGGCGCCTGCCGGTGGGTGGCCGATATCGCGCGGCACATGGAGTAGTTGCGGCGCGCTTGGCTCCCCGTCGGGTAAAGAGGCGTGTCGTCCATCGGTACCTTCTCGCGCGGCATCCTTGCGTCGCGCGTCGTCGTATCACACAGCCTTGCCGGTTAGCGCGTGTATCGGGCGTCAGGGGGGGCCGAGACAGTCTTGGACTTATTTGCGGGCCGGAACGACCTTATTGGTGCTAAATGGGCCAAAATAGGAGGAAACTCTACAAAAGATGGAAATATTAGGCTAAGAGCATTGCTTGGCTAATTATTGCGAAAATGCATATAAAAGAGAGGAAAATGTCAGAAAAGGGCAGTTTTGATAGTAGAAAAACAGTCTAAAACATCACAAAAATTGGTGTTATCAGATACCTGTATAACACAGAGAAACACCATGAAGATCCGAAAGAGAGTCCCATACGGTGCGATGTTGCCTAGAGTTTATGAAATCCTAGACGTCATATAGGTCAAGAGTAGTGAGAAGATGTCTCATATCAAAATGTTCAACGATATATATGGAAGTCAATAAGGAAGAATATAGGTAGTCTTCATTTTCCTAGTAAGCAAAATATTAGTAAAAAGTTTTTTATTGTCTTAAAGACACAATGGTTAGTAGTTTATATATATAACCCCTTCTACCATTCTTTTTTAGAATATAACCCACTTTCTTAGTAAAATTCCTAACTAGAGAAGAAATTTGCAAATAATGGTGATGATGATGATACTAGTGGTGATGAAAATGAATACGAAGAGAGAAGTGGGCGTGAAGTCAAAGAAAGTGACAAATGACCCCTTTTACACCCTTTTCTATATAATATTGATATTTATGTATATGTATTGAGTAATCAATTGAAGGAAGAGTTGTGGTTCAATATCTTTCATTATCAAAAGGTCATCTTGGATATCATGGAATTGGATGAATTTTTGATCTATCATTATAAGCAAAGGCAGTTCCAATGGAGTGGTGATCTCCATGTCAAAATGTGATCCAAATAGAAAAATCAGCATATACTTGGAAATTGGAATCATGGTTTCGTTTTTCCTAGAATCATACAATAGGAAAAGCTTAAATTGCTACTATTAGCCCAATTGTTAGGATGCATGGAGGTTTGATGCTTATATCTTGAATGTATATTTATTATACATTACTCAGTAGCGTATAGAATAAGTTCATTGTGCACATAGGTTTTGGAAGGGAAAATACAACTTTTGGAAGGGAAAAACATAAGTTTAGAGATAGAGAATGATCCACTTTTAACTTAAAGATGAATTTGACAATAGGTGACATGAGAATAATGGCAATGTACTAATTGGTCATTGTAATCATATATCATGATTAGTCAGCATGCTACAACATATAATATAACTTGTTTATTATGTAAAGATAGAAGAGGAAAATCAATTACTCTTATAATCATTCCAAGTAGAATATGTTCTCAATAAAATATTCAAAAATAGTATATACTAGTAAGATAGTTATTAATAATTAAAATATAGGGAATAAGATATGTGGACACGTGTACTAGTCCTAAAAAATAAATGTCGCTCTTAATTTACTATTAAATGAGTTTATTAAATAAATGTGAGCCAAAATTCAAAATTGTGTATGCATTTTCCTTATAGGCCTACCCCATCTTCACTAATGTATTTTTCTAATAAATACTCCCACAAGTGTATGCAAATAGAAGAGAATTTTTAGGCATGTTTATCTAGGCAAGCTAATTACTTTGCAACACTTCACATGCTTGTCCATAGTTATCTTCATACACACAAAATAGTGGATCCATATAACTTATGGTGGAGGTCACATTTAACAATTACCATAAATTGATACTTTTTCTCCCCTCATATGGTTTTCACATACATGCCCTTGAATATTATGGTGATACATTCTTAAGTTATGTAAGGGGGGAAATCATCAATGTTTCTTATAACGATGGGGCATCCAATCTCTCAAGGGCTTAAAACATATAGTATATCTCATTAACAAATCTCTAGATAATTGTGGCTTATTGTCTGTTTGAAATTTTGCTAATAAAGTTAAACCATAAGGGAATTAGGTAGTCCAAAATAAATTAAGAAAATTAATGCTAAGACAAAAGATATAAAAAGGTCATTATATTTGGTTAATATTTTATAAATGCATATGTACACTAATTCATGCAGTAGGATTTCAATCAAAAAATTTATCTGCCACATAAATTTGTCACCTCTATCATCTCATCACCCTATATATTATACTTTATTGTGTAGTATGATACCATGTCTTGATGTTGCAAGAACGACAATAAGTACAAGCTTCCCTTTTGGCCTATGAACATGGAGTATATATACATCTATTGAAGTCATGTAGCAATCCATATTTTATGAAATCATAATCTTTTTATTCTTGTTTTAATCTTTTCATCATAAAGTTTCTTTGTTTACTATATCACATGACACACTAATTGTATCTTCTACAATGAGAAAAGGTTTCTTCGGTGCTCCAGGGAGAGATGACAGTTATAGACATCGAGAAGGGTCTAGCTCTAGATATCATGCTGGCGGCCAACCTGGTATGACAACCGACTGTGAGAAGAATCTTGCAAATGCTAATGGCAACGAATTGGGACAAAGTCATGTTGATGTTCAATAGGCACATGAAAGTATGTGAAATGAAGACGAGAGACTTTAGGTCAATAGGCACAATAACTTCTGCATTCATGATATCCCTCATGAGATGGATACCAGATCCTTTCAACCATCAATGAAAACATGGATGGATTCCAAAGAGCCAGATGTTAATCATGATATAATCAAGGTTTTATTGTAGAATCAAGGTGACATGGATGGCTTTTTAAAGTCTGTTCATGAATCCCCTGGGTGGACTAATTGTGGCCTTTTTTATGGTGGAATATGTGGCTCTAATAAACATAGCTTGATAGTCACATAATTTGGGATGACGTTAGTATATGCTGGAACACGAGAAAGCCCCTCCTCACAAACTCAAGTGCCTTTACATGAATCATATTCTTGTCACCAACAAACAAATCTGTCTCACAACTTATCTTCATCTTCTCTAACACGTGCACCTAAAATGACACCGATCATACTACCCACTATCGATCCTTCTGATATGTTGCTGCTGACTTTTCTTCTGTTCATTCGAATAGATTCATAAATGACGATGACATCGAGCATGTGCATCCAGATGACATTTCTATCTTCTCTGAACATGACTCACTGGTGTTATTAATTTTTCTAGATGCTAAAACTATACTCTAGAAACTAGTTGGAAAGAATGTCAGATATCTTACACTTTGTGATAGACTGAAGATACCATGGAAATCAATTGCTCGTTGGCGTGTCTTTGATATATGAACTACTTTGTTGTTAAACTATCTCATGAACATGATCAAATGGACACTCTTACATGAGGTTCTGGGTCAATTTTTTGCTCCAATTTAATGGTATGGAAATGGAAAGACAATTTTGTGCCATCTACTGGCTTGCCACCCCACATCACTTCATGGATTTAGATGCTTGATCTTCCACTTCATTTGTATAACCATATAATCTTCAAGAGATTGGTGACACACTTGGAAATTTCATAGCTTCAGATGATCATACAACCAACTGCTCTAGGAGTTGTTTTGCTAGGATTATTCTTGAATTTGTATACGATAACCATGATTCACCTAGCCGTAATAATTGATGGTACAACATTTTGAATTAAATATGAGACAACTCTGGAAGTATGCACAAGATGTGGCATTATGGGTCCCTCTGTCCATGATTGTTAGGTATTTACTCAAACTGAGGATGTATCCAACTCTAAAGAAAGAGCGGGAGACACAAGGCTACTTGGAATCATACTGAACAGAGATAGAAAACCATCTATGGGAAAAACATTCACTCTAAATAACTACGGAGGAAACATCACATGACTAATTCAATTGTTGGCACAACAAACAATTTTGTTGTACTACATTTTGATGATAAAGACAATGAAAGAATTGAAGTTGAAGTTCCTTCATTTGGGGTAAGTCAACCATCAAAGGTATGGACCATGAAAAATATAAGTCTCTACTCAATCTACTATAGATATTGAAATAAGAATTCTAGTTGAACCTTAATTGCAAATGACAGAGCAAGAGATGTTTCAGCCATAGTGTGACAACCCATCACACAAAGTGATATTACTCAAAACTCAAACACGATCAACTGCTAATAAAACATGTATCTAAAAAGAGAGTTAATTAAAACATCCAAAACCAACTAGAGGTTTGTCCTAGGCATCTAGATGGATCATGGAGATAAAGAGAAATTTGAGCAGGATTGACACATATCACATGTTAAGAGAGAGAGAAACCAGTATGACCTGTTGGCAAAGTTCCACCAAAAAGCTGGGAATGATTTCTGTTTTACAGAAAACTCCCATTGAGTTAGTCAATCTTATTATGATGGAGTCCTGTAATGGTAGAAGTTCTACCAATTTTAATTCCAGTTCTAACAATTTAGTTTGTAACGATTCAAATGTGTTTGCTTGCATGAGGGGGGCAAGATGAATTAAAACCTCCTGGCTTCTCCACAAAAAACAATTAAATTTTCACAAACTTACTCAGCAACATTTGCATGAAAGCCGAAGGAATTTTCAATTGGAGTAAAAGAAACCCTAGTATGGAAATGGAGGCGCGGAGAGGGGCGGAAGGCGATCTGGGAGATAGAGACAGGACGACATGTAGCAGCGATGATCCAGAGATGATCGAGACGCTGATAAGGAAGAAATCGGTAGAAGAAGGTCCAGGAGCCCAGGTTCCCATCGAAACAAAAACGGAACGGCTGGGGCTACGATTATACAAGGCAAGCACCAAGGAACCGATAGCTTGACAATTGCACAGGTAGGATTGAACTTGCAGTATGCCGGCATGAGAGGATCCACAGAAAAGACTCAGAAGTCAAAGACATATACATCAGACAGAGGACCAATAACTGAAGGTGCATCGGGAAATAGTGATAGCATATTTCCGCCGCTGAGCACGCAGGCTGCGACGACATAGGAGAAGGAAACAACAGGAAATCACAGATGCTGGGGATCAGGCAATGGCAGTTCTGAACAAGATGGTACAAGAAGAGCGGAGCCCGATATGTTTCTGAGTAATTTATTTGAGGAACACCTGGAACCGGAAGCAATAAGTATGGGAGAACTCGAAGGCAAACCTTCCATTCTAATCGATCCCATGGAGGAGGATCTTCTGATACGACCATGGAAATACTCTGTTATTGTCAAGGCCTTGGGCACAAAGTTAGGTTACATGACACTCAGAGACAGACTGCGAGCCATGTGGAGCCTAGTGGGGAGATACAACATATATGAATTAGACCTAAATCACTTCATGGTTCAATTATCTTGCAGAAGGGACTACGATATGGCAATGACAGGAGGTCCGTGGAAGATTTTCGGCTGTCACTTAGTAGTATGGGATTGGTACTCAACGTTTATCCCATCTAATGACATGCCACGACATATAGTTTGTTGGGTGACAATTCTTAATATGCCGCTGCATCTCTATGTTTAGACTATGTTCAACAACATAGGATCATTGCTTGGAAAGTTGGTGAAGGTGGACGAACACACGACCAAGAGATCGAGAAGCAAGTTTGCTAGACTTGCAATAGAGATCAATACAGACAAAGAATTGATACCTTCGATCTTTATAAATGGCATAGAATATAAAGTAGAGTACGAAGGCTTTCCGTTTGCGTGCGCCGCATGCGGAGAAGTGGGCCACACATCCAAAAAATGTAGAGGGGATATTGTAATTTCTACTAAAATCCTAGACAACAACCAGACAGTAAGGCAAGACAACAACAAGGAGGGAGTCACTGAAACATGGCACATATAGAAGAGGAGAAGAAATTCCAACTCGAGAAAGGGATATAAACAAGACAAACCTCCGGACACATCCACAACTTCTAAAAACCAATTCGAGGAGTTGGAGGAAGATTGTGGAGAGGTCTCAGAGAGGGCAGAAGGGGAGCCAAGGCATCAAACCACACAAGGAAACTCAGCTACTTATGCGACACCGAAAGTTTGGAGGAAGAAGAAGGTGAACAGTAACTCGGAGAAACAATCACAGAAAGAGGAGGGTATAAGAGACATCATGAACAAAGTGCAGAGCAGCTCAGTTCACAAAGGAAAAGGCATACCCCATGCTAACAAGGACGGACACACAACTTTAAATCCGGAAGTCGAAGAAGTCATAGAACTGATAGCAGATACAGAAGAGCATGAGGACACACGCATAACCAACCCTGGAGTTGTGGACTTGGTTGAAGAACTGCCCTGGCTGACTAAGGATGGGAATGACTCTACTCCAAGGGCAGTCACTGCAAGCAAGATAATAAAAGGCAACAGAATTAGAATGAAAAGGCATGGTAATTCCAAGAGAATGCTTTCGATAGAAGGAAGGAGGAAAAGCCCCAGATTGAGAGCCACACACACAAGAGATGCTATCATAGAGGTGTTGAATGAAGTCGCTAATAAGGAGAACAAAATCCCTGAAGGTTGTTAACTTACCGCAGATCACCCAAGCCCAGGTTACAAATATGTCCATGGTGAGTTTTCTCTGCTGGAATGTGCGAGGTATAGCTAACAAGGAGACGCGCAGAGTACTGAAGGAGTATGTCTCTTTGTACAAACCGCGAATCACCATTATTTTAGAACTGAGAAAAAGTGCAGATCGAGCCAAGGAAACCATTAAACGTCTGGGATTCTCAAACTCTCATAGATCTGAAGCGAGAGGTTTCTCTGGTAGAATATGGGTCTGTTGGAATGAAATTCAGACCAAGGTGGAGGTAGTTAATACTCACCGATAGTTTGTAACTTGTAAGATTAACAACTCCTTCTATGCTACTTTCATCTACGCCAATCCGCATATCCAAGCAAGAAGTTTGATCTGGAAACATATTATTGCTTTGGGAAATCATTTTAAAGAGCCATGGATTGTGGTAGACGATTTCAATACTGTCATATCACCAGCGGAAACCATGGGTTATCAAACGTTTAACAACTAGGAAGCCATCACTTTCTCTGAAACGATCTTTGAAGCTGGTCTCGCTGATATGGGTTTCTCGGGCCAGAAGTACACTTACAGACATGGTCTTAAGCAAAGCCGCTTGGACAAAGTTCTCGCTAATGATGCTTATATTTCAAATTTCTCAGGTGTGACAGTCACTCACCTTCCTAAAATAGAATCGGACCATTGTCCGCTGTTAGTTAGAACCTTGCATAAGGTCAAACAGGCTGGGAGATTCTCTACCAAAGCTTCATGGAATTTGGAACCCTCGTTCTCACCTGTGCTGAAGGAGTGCTGGAATAGCAATCAAAGCTTCACGAGTGCTCTCAGAGATGCAAAGACTCGGTTAAGAAAATGGGAGGCGGAGTGTAACAAACGTAGAACAGCTCACAAACTGCGGCTCCACCGCAACATCGACCTCCTTCAGAAGAACCTGGCGGAAAGGTATGATAGTATCACTGACAAGTTCATGATCGATATGCAGGCAGATTTGAATCAACTTCTCAAGAAGGAGGAGGAATACTGGAAAGAACGCAGCCATGTAGCTTGGATAAAAGGAGGCGACAATAATACTCGATTTTACCAGGCCTATGTCAATCAAAGAAAACAGGCAAACCGAACGAGCACCATTAAAAATCCTCAAGGAGGATGGGCAACTGAAGCTAAAGACATCTTCAAAATTGTATCAAAATACTTCATAAACTTATTCACATCCCCCAGTAGGATTCATAAGAATATTTTTGACAGCATACCAGCACGCTTTAAGGCTATTCCCCAGGAGGGACATGAACTTTTAGCTAAAGAAGTCCGCATTTCTGAAATTGAGGATGTTCTTAAAAAGATGAACCCTCTCAAGGCAGGAGGGCCAGATGGCACAACTACTCACTTCATCCGTGCTAACTGGAATGTCATGGATAAGTCCATTTTTAAAACTGTAAATGACGTTGTTCATTGCTCTATTATGGAGGATGGAATGTGTGACTCAAGTATCATTCTCATACCTAAAGTACCCAAGCCTGAATCGAGCAATCAGTTCCACCCTATTTCCCTAAATAACACCATCATGAAGATCTGTTCGAAGGTAGTGGTGGAAAGATTAAAACTATGGCTCCCAAAGTGGATTAGCCCTGCGCAAAGCGCGTTTGTTCCAGGACAAAAAATCTCAGATAATATTGCAGTAGCTCAGGAACTCATATACTCGATGAGGAAGAGGACATATACCAAAGCAATGGCTATCAAGATAGACCTTACAAAAGCCTATGATATGATGGACTGGAGCTTCATTGAAGACACGCTCAAGAAAACAGACATACCTCACAATATCTGCCATTACATGATGAATTCTATCAAAAGAGGATGCACTACTATTGCTTGGAATGGAGAAAATTCAGATGTGTTCAAATCTACTAAGGGACTGAGGCAAGGAGATCCTCTAAGTCCTTACATTTTTGTTCTTTGCATAGAAAGGTTAAGCTAGATGATAGAAGATGCTGTCATGGAAAAAGCTTGGAATCCTTTAAAGCTGGGGCAGAATGGACCACAAATAGCACACCTTTGCTTTGCAGACGATATCCTTCTATTTGCTAAGGTGAACACTTCTAACATAAAAGCTATCATGAAATGTTTTAGAAATTTCGAGAAGGTGTCAGGTCAAGCTATATCCATAGAAAAAACAAGAATCTACTTCTCTAAGAGAGTTACTAAAGAGGAAGTGGACGACATTTGCGAGATAAGAGGATTAACGAGGACACTGGACTTGGGCAAATACCTTGGAGTTCCGATTTTGCACAGTAAAGTGAATAAAGATACATACAGTGAGATTTTAGAGAAGGTGAATGGAAGAATGAACTCATGGGTGGCGCACAGCTTATCCATGGCTGGGAGGGTGTGCTTGGCCAAGAGAACCCTTACAGCTATTCCTACTTATGTTATGCAAACGGCCAAAATCCATCTTCACCTATGTGACAGAATTGACAGAGCTATTCGAAAATTCATCTGGAGTGGAGGCCGAAGCAAGAACGGAGTGCATCTCATATCTTGGGATAGAATGGTGAGTAGCAAATCCAATGGTGGATTGGGTATAAAGACTATGAGGGATTGGAACAATGCCTTAATTATGGAATACACCTGGGATATGATGAGAAGTAGACGCTCGGTATGGAGTAAAGCCATGGCGGTCAGGCTAGAAGGAAATCCAGATACTACCAACGCACATCTTTCTGGTTTAGCTAGATCGGTCGTCCTCAATAAGGAGTTTGTTGAGTCCAACTCTTACTTTGTCCCTATCAATGGTAACTCTATCAACTTCTGGAGGGACATTTGGCTACCTAGCGGGAAACGCCTGAAGGACTATGCGGCACAACATATACCAGCTGATTTAGAGGACCTGTAGGTTAGCAGCTTAGTGAATTTGAATGGAGAATGGGATCGGGGGTTCCTGGATAACTGGTTTCCTATGGAGATCATGCGAGAAGTCATGGAAATACCTACACCTACTGACCAGGGAGGCGAGGATACTAGGGTGTGGAGACATGACCCGAGAGGGTAGTTTTCAGTTGCTTCTGTCTACAACACCATGAGAACCTGTAAGGAGATCAAACAGAATGGCCAGTGGAGTATAATTTGGAAGAGCAAAGTTGCTGCTAGAGTGCGGATGTTTCTTTGGATTGCCAGAAACAATGCCCTCCTAATTAATAAGAAAAGAAGGAGAAGGCAGATGACTACTGATGCCACATGCTCCAGATGTAGCTCAAGCGATGAAGATATATTGCATGCTTTGAGAGACTGCAGGAAAGCTCAACCTATATGGACAGGAGTGCTAAATTCGAATACGCCACTGAGTTTCTGGACTGAGGACAATATGGAGAGATGGATTACCCTTAATCTGAAGCACTCTGAAGATCATAAAGCCAAGTTCATGATTTCATGCTGGTATATTTGGAACCAACGGAATCTGTGGGTTTTCGAGAAGAAAGAGAACACCGTGCACAATCAAATATACTCGATCACATCTGAGATCAACCTCAATAGTCAAGCTTGGGAGATTACGGGTAGAGAAGGCAATGGTATATACCAGGCAGGCTGGACAGATCTAGCTCAAGGCACCTTGAAGATTAACACTGATGCTACATTCAAGGGGCGTCAAAGCGCTATTGTTGTAGTCATTAGGAATAACAGAGGAGAATGGATGGGAGGAATAGGACAAATGGTCAAGACAGGCTCCCCTCTTGAAGCGAAGATGCATGCGTTGGAATTGGCCTACAAAATTTGTACTGTGTGCAACGTCAACAATACTATTATCGAAACTGACTGTAAATAGGCTGTTATCATGATTAAAGAGGATTACCGAAGAAACCCCAAGTATGCGAGACAAATACAGAAGAACAGTTGCAAGACAGTTACTTTAAGATTCGGTAGGAGAGAAGGCAATAGCCTAGCAGATTCTCTAGCTAAATTTCACCTCAAAAATAAAACGGGAAATTGCGAGTATCCCAAGTTCCTGGGAAGAACACCTAGTAGTATAGAAAGTGTCCTGTGTAATGGTCGTAGTACGACCATATTTAGTTTCATGCAATTTACCAAAATTAGTAACACTAGTTTAAATTTGCTTACACGAGGTGGGCAAGATGAATAAAATAGCCACCTGACTTCTCCAAAAAAAAACATTTGCATGAAAGCCCAACATCTCAAATCATTTCATGAATCATACCAAAAATCTCTTACAAAGGCTTTATGGCCTCAGCCACAACATATACACAAGAATCACCATCCACATGTACGAAGGACATCAGTAAATATGAAAACTTGAGTTGATAAAACACTATATATAGAACTTTCCCACCCGGACCTGAGAGTATATGGACAACTCCAGGACATGCTAGACATCTAATCAACTCCTTATGTGTTCCATCACATCAGCTCCTCATCACTGCCATGGGTTTTCTACAGCTACTATCAATCATCTAAAAAGATTTTGGTGACCCACGGGTGAAACTAATATCCCAGCAAGAGATATAACTCTCAACAATAGTTATTGATCACAACAAGTTATGTAATTAAACAAGTTAAGTATATTAAACAGATTAAACAGATAGACAAATAAAGCAATAGAATGAGATTATCATTTATAAAGGCTTTATTAAGAGAAATTATATACATAGCATTAGTCTCAATTACCAGATGTAGAAATTATGATGAGCATAACCATCACCATGAGCCTAATTAGCATCATAAATATTCATAACAATTTGAATAGTAGGAGCATGTCTACATTCATACACAAAACTAATAGCGTAAGCATATCTAATAACATAAGCATCTCTAATAGCATAACATATATTAACAATATAATATATTCAACATGATAAGAATATCTACATCATGAGTAGAGCTAACAACCAAAGAATAACTATTAGCATGAGCATGATTAAAAGTATGAGTATATCTAACTACGTAGTCACGACTAACATCATAATCAATTCTAATAACATAAGCATAACTAACAATATAAGCATGATTAACAGTATAGGCATTTCTAATAGCATGAGGTAACTAGCATCATAAATATAACCAACAATATCGATATACCTAACTACATAAGCATGTCTACTTCTCCTATTGCACTATACATCATGTATATGTGAAAAGAGCAGACAAGTGTTATCATCCAATGTGAAGCGTTGTGTATAATCCTAACAGATATACTACACGAATGTTTACATATTTCATTAATCCCTGGGGATTTTGAGTCGTATCACCCAAACTCCAACTGACCACTACTAAGTCGAAATTAGTTCCGTACAAGATCTAGGATGATCGGAATCCTAAGATCTTCTCCGCCCCTGGTCAGTATGGGTTCTCACAGTGACACATAAGGTCAAGCTAAAAAACATCCTAGTCCACCCTTGGTACAAGTCACGACACTAGTGAAACCGAGATAGGATGACAACTGTTCTCCTGTCGAGGTATGTCTGCAGCCATCCTCAAAACATATTGCATATACTGAATCATATCATCTAAGATATGATCTCAACCGTTATCCTTCCAGGGTATGACTGCATCCATCCCTTTGGACATTTATATACTCAACAATATACGACTCAGATCTTCCATTAGAGGAATACACATTTCACCATCCAACAAATCCTGACAGTGGAATGGATCTACAACTTAGGCACTAAATAATTAGGGTTTCATTTTGATTAGTTATTGTCAATTGGGTGAATTAAGGCTGAATCAAACAAGTGGACAAACAAAACCTAATTCATTTCTAGCAAGAAATAATCTATAACAATTCTAGAAGATTATATCTATGAAACATAAAGCTAATCATATCGTCACATGGAACTATTTTACTTCCATACATGTCATCTCATCATCATGGGATACCAATCACTGTCACATCATACAGAGGATATCAGCTCAATTAGGGCACAAAGCCATTACCAAAGTCATAAGACCATTCATGTTGTTTCCTGCAAGAACATCATTATCTTTTCATCCTTCCAAGAGGCTCAACAAACCATCATCATATTTGTGTTACATATGCTCAACATAACAAGGGAATAAGGAACTAAAATATGTTCACATGATAACATAGGAATATTATCTTAGCATTAAGTGCATTCCTTTTATCATAACAATATGCATGGAAACTAGGTACAATTGACCACCATGATTTAGTTGTACTAGGGTTAGAGTTAACAATGCAAGTTGAACTTAATATTACAAATCATCACTTTACAACAACCTTAGGATTATATTTATTTGAGGGCAAAGGTAAGACTACAAAAACTAATGGGCTTACAACAATTGACTCTAAATCGTCAAATCCAAACCATTGGGTTAGGTACAACAATCACAAGCCATCAAATCATACGTAAAACTATTGTTTTCAAGGCAAACATGACCTTTGAATTATGTGTATTAATCACCACCACCATAAGATCAATTGCACTAAGAACAACCCATCAAATCATATACCACACATCAAACCATCGGGTTCAAGGCAATTAAGACCATAACATCATGTATATGAATCACCACTGTTGAATCACAGTTGCATAAAACATAACCATCAGATTAGGGCATTAAACCCAAAACTTCCAAGTATAAATCCTCTCCCAAGACCTTCAAATGTTAGATAGGTAAAACCATTGGGTGCAAAACATGTAAAACCTTGGGGCGTTCATCTAAGAAAAACCATCGATTGAGTAACTAAGTGAACCACATTTTAATACATAGAGAAAACAATCCATAACCTTTTAGGATGACCATCAATTGTGCCACTAAAGAGTATCGTCGACCTAACACTTAGAGAAATTAGCAAATCAACAATTAAGATAGCCATCAATTTTGAACCTAGTTAGACCATCAAATTTCATCACTAAATGGAAAACAAACTTCAACATAAAGTAAAAACCATCAATTCATAAATTGCACTGTAACTACAAAAACACAAAAATAGTAATATGAGAGCTTGGTTACCAAAAAAAAACCATCGATTCATTTGAGGGGGGAAACATCGCTTGGCTAGAGTTTAAGGAACCATCATTTGAATAAAAGATAGAAGAAACATGACCATTGGTTCTTGAGCACATAAAGCCATCAAAACAGCAACAAGGTGTGAATCATAGATTAAAACAAGAAGCGCAACCATTGAGTTACGGAAACAAGGGAAAATCATCTCAAATCGTTAGAGAGAAACTATCATTTGAGAGAGAAATAAGACCATCAAATTGACCCACTTGGGAGAGCATCACGACCATCATTTCTCAAGCATAAGAAAGTCTAAAATAGAAGCTAAGTCCAAGCCTTTGGTTGTCACAAAATGGTCAAACCAAATAGTGCTAAAACTAACTATCGGATCGACACACAAGGATGGAAAAATCTGCTCAAAACCCTAGGAAAACCATTGTTCATGAGGCTTAAGATAACCATCGATCATTCAATGATGAAGACAATATAATCATCTTTTCTTGAGATCACTAAAGTCATAAAAGTAGTAGATAAAGTACCATTATCATTCCTTCCTAAAGGCCAACCCATCGGGTCACTCAACAAGTGAGAAAACATTTCAAGGAATCAAGTAAACCATAGTTTCAACCATTCAAACACCATTAATTACTTTCACTGTAGAGACCATCAACCAACTAGAGATAAGAATATTATGATCATGGGTTATTAGTAAAACAATAATGACATCAAAATAGTAGCAAAATACCACCATCGTTCTACAAAAAAGACTAGCCATCAGATCATGAGGCAAGGTAGAAATTAGCTCAAAACATATCAAGGACAACCATCTGATTCTCACCACAACAACACCATCGATTCATGGTCAAGCAAGGTATAAAGCTCATATTCTAAATAGAAAACACACACAAGATTAAGGAGAGTAACAAGAAGATTATCTACTAAAAAATCCTTATATATGAACAACTTAACTAAGGATTCGAATTTTCTACTCATTGTTATGTTTTAGAGCAAGATTTGTTCATGGCAAGTTAAATGCAAGCAATAAACATGAAGAGAGTTAATTCATGGCAAGTTAAATGTAAGCAATAAACATGAAGAGAGTTAATTAACTCACCTCAAGGATGAAGATGAGGCTCCAAACAGAAAGGTGGGTCGAGAAAGAGAGGAAGAAAATCCTAGCTTTGAGCTCCCTACTCATCCAAGATAGCTTTTCTCCAAGAACAAGCAACCCTAGGTCAAGGAAGCAAGAAGAAAGGTGTTCTTCAAGAGTTCTAGCACAAAATCCCCCATGGAAACCATGGATCTGACCAAGAATAAGAGAGGGGAAAGTAGTACAGTAGGGAAAACGAAGGAAAGAGGGAAGGTCTTACTTGCTTAGGTAAAGAACAAGCTAAAGAGGCTCCACAACCTTGAAGAGATGGTAGATCCGAGCTCTATGTGCACATGCAAGTAGATCGACCAAGATCCATATACCTTGGGCTCCTTCTTCTCCACCAAGTAGAGGGGACGAGCTCTAGGTAGTACGGAAGAAGAGAGGATGATTTAGGAGTGTAAGGAATTCATTGGCATGCAAGGAGGGAAGTATAGTAAGCTAAAAGGGAGAGAGAAGGAAGATGTAAGGTGTGTAGCCAATCTCGCCAAGTGTCCAAGGTCAGGAGCATCTTTTCAATGCAAACCAGCTGCCCAAAATTAGTGGGAAGTCAGGAGGCCCACTGAAACTTGATTCCCAGATCAGACCTTGACTCCACTCACAAGAAAACCTATCGAAATATCACACAAGGTAGCCCATCTATGAGATGAAATCCTAAGTTCAACCTTAGGTAGATGTCACACATAAAACCAAGGTGCATCTAGGCACCCCACAATACAAAGAACTCCATAATGATATGAAAATATGTGAGGACCAACAAGAATGTGAAAATTTGCAAGAAAAATCATAGATGTGGGCAAATTGCATAAATGTCCAAAACATGCACAAAATTGCATAACTTGCTCAAACTGCGTTCAAACTGGACCGAACTTAAAACATAGCTTAATTAACTGATATCAAAGCATAATAAAAGGTTTAATTAGACATCTAATCACTTAATTAAGATAATAGAGCATGATTAGGCATTAAGCCAGGTCTGGAGTCTTACATACAATTTGTTGATGCTAACGAATGTCATTGTAAGCAGCTCGTTGTAGATCCACAAGGTGATGAAGGCATCAGTAATACAATTGATGATGACTCAAGTATTGCTGCACAAGAACATAGTGTTAGATTTGAAGATCTGAATCTTCTCTTGATCAACCATGTACTCATCCTACACCAAGGAAATTGGGAAGGGAAACTTGCAATAGCAACAGAGAAATGAAGAAGGATCCCTATTTAATCCAATGCCAGACTCATCGGTTAGATGAAGAGATACATAGTGAAGACTCTGAGGACTGAGTAGCAAGGACAACTGAGATCGATCTTTGTCTTCTACAATGCATGTATTAATTTGTTTCAGCTGCAATCTATGTAATGTTTGTTTAATGGGGTAAATATATTTTATCGATTGATGTATCTTTCAACTTCAAATCCCTTTTGGGAGAAGTATCAATAAAAGGCTTGAACATTTAAAAAAAGTATTTTCTACATAAATGTGGTGGATTTTGTACTTTCTCATACTTTATTTCTAAACATGTGAACCTCATCAAGTTAATTACATGTATTACGTCCATTCTTAGTAACAGAAACTCAAAATGTCAAAAAATATTTTTAAATTCTAATTGACCATAATTTTAGTATTTTTATTGTTTTATTACAAATAAACTTACATATCATATCATTAGAAATAGAGCACATGTGTAATGACCCCGCTTCCCAGTAACCCCCAATTAAGGAAGACCAAGAAGTCAGAGCCGCTATCCCAAAATAGGATCAATAATTTTGCAAATAATAAAAAATAATTAATAAATTCTACCAAAGACTAAGCTTAAAGCAGGATAAAAATTTACTTTTCACATACCTTCAAAAGTAGGAAATTGGAACTTTACCCAATGTAGAGTTCTATCTAACTAAATCCTCCTTTATGGGTTAACTTTATTATTTACAAATCCCACTTTACTATTTATCCAATTTCAGATATTCCTAAAACGCCGACAAATAAAACGTCGATCTGTATAAATGAATATACCGGTATATGGTGACAACCAATATCTTGCACATATTTCATAACAACATAAATACATCAATCGGTTATTTTCAATTCAAGATTATGTTTTCAATATAACTTCCCAACCACTTTTACTCATCCTCTGGGATACCCTCTCTAAGGGTTTAGTCCTTGCAAGGGACTTTAGGCTACCTTCTCCATCCTAAGCTTGGTACCTTATGGGTCACCTCTCTGGGTGCCCGGTGGTCTTCCCTCTGGGGCTTGACCACCTCAGACCTTCCCTCCAGGGCTTGGTCTTCTCAAATCATACATCCAGAGATGGTATGTAGGTTCAGGAAAGTCATATATATACTTAAATTGTGATAATCATATTCACTTTGAAGATTGCAGAAATAAAATCATCCAAGCAGTTTATTTCCATGCAATTGATAAAATGTCAGAAAATATAGGGAAACTAAAGTTAATACTCATAATTAACCATGTACCTAATTTGGAGATCTCACATGAAATAAGCACAATCCAATCCAATCAGGAAATCCAAGCAATCAATCAAGCCAATCACACAACTAAACAGAATCCTAAAAAGCATGTAGAACCTATTCACTACATACTCATCAAGAAGTTACTTTATTGACTTAGGAATACTTCTTAGGGTTTCTAATCAGAATTAGGGTTTCCTTAGGGTTCTTTAGATCTATTTCTCATATTTCCCTTTTCATGTCAACAAAACCCTAAAACAACAACATATATAACAAAACCCTAATTACTCAACTTATTCATATTAAAGCCTCTTTATTATCAATTTGGCTTAGGATCAACCTAATATCTTCTCATACAAAGGATATCGAAATATAACTCTATAAAAACCATTAACACCTAGATTAGGGTTTCTAAGCCCATTAATGCACATTCATCATCATCATCATCTAAGCCTCAGTCCCAACTATGTCAGGGTCGACTACATGGATCCTTCGTTTCCATTCATCTCTATCATGGGCCATATTCTGATTGAGATGTAGAGATTCAAAATCTCTCTTTATAAGCTCATACCATGTTAATTTAGGCCTTCCTTTTCTTCTATGAAACCCTAAATTAGCCTATCAAACAGATGGATCATCTATTTAGTTTCAAAACGTCCTTTTTATTAACAATAGGTTAATATTCTCATAGAACATCCATATTACACTTCCCAATTTCATAAAACATCAAATTAGGGTTTCTTAGTCATAAAAGCATTAAAGATAGAAACTTTAGGTACTTATAGAACTATGATTAGATTTAGGCTCAAAAACTATTTTTATTGTAATCTACATATTTTTATAATCAATTTTCATATATAAACTGTCTTCATCTGATTTGCCAATAATTAGTTACGATTTTTAGTAATTAATATTTTTCATTCAAAATTTAGGGGGAACCTTGTATTATTATTGTTATCTACTCTTGTATCAAGTTTGAGTCCCAAACTTGAAAGGATACATGTCTTTTCTTCATATGGAAGTTATTATTCATTAAGCATAGTTTATTCATATTTTCTCTCCCTTTCACTTTTATCTTCTTTATTTAGATTCCTTGTATCACAAGAAACCATGTGGATTCAAAATCTCATCCATGATGATCAATTATACATATTTCCCCATATTTCTCAAAATTTTATCATTATCTTAATTTCTATTCTTAATAATGCATTATTTGATTTCTTCTTTTTCTTTTAATCATATTGGACTCATCAACATATTATGATCCACGAAATCACATGCATAAAGGAAATATTGCAAAGGAAATCCATTCCATACACATAAATCATACAATTTCACAATCACACAATTTTATTGGAGAAATTGTATTTTGATCCATATAAACCCAAAAATTGGGGTTGTAACATCCTTCCCCTCTTATAGGAAATTTTGCCCTCAAAATTCCACCAAACATACAAACAATCAGGATAAGACTTTCCCATGTCCATCATTGGCTACCATGTGGCTTCATCCTCTCCATGGTGCTTCCAAAGAACCTTTACCATCTCTATTTTCTTAAATCTAAGCTCTTTTACTTTGGTATCTAGAATCCTCACAGGTGACTTAGGATATGTCAGCCTCCCTTTGGAGCTCAATAGATTCATTGCTCAGCACATGGCTCGGCTACATCACATAGTGCTCTAGATCAGACACATGGAACACATCATACATCATATTATCCTGAGTGGCGAGGCTAAACATAAGAAACTCCACAAATCCATCTCAAATGGACCCATATATCGAGGACTCAACTTTCTTAGCGATAGCTAGGAGGGGTCAGATTTTCATAACACATGCTCGCCCACAGTGAACTGCATGTCAGTATGCTTTGCATCAACACACGACTCCTGTTGATAGCCATTGCTCAATCAAAGCGACTTCAT
Organism: Alisma plantago-aquatica; assembly: GCA_963693085.1. Taxonomy (NCBI): domain Eukaryota; kingdom Viridiplantae; phylum Streptophyta; class Magnoliopsida; order Alismatales; family Alismataceae; genus Alisma; species Alisma plantago-aquatica. The sequence goes on from OY856411.1 coordinate 640,831,944, forward strand.
CTGCATACACTATGGTTTCTCTAACCTTCACAAGGTACTTTCACCGACATCATCCTAGTAAAGCGGTGATCAACACGACCTTCCTTACAGAGCTTCATACATCCCGACACTGGCTATGGTGTCTTCATAACAAGCAAACACTACTAGGGGGAGGAACTACTCCCACGAATCACCTCGAATGAGCACATATGCTCTCATCAGACCTTCTAAAGTCTGGATCATACTCTCTTGACTGCCCATCAGTCAGGGGGTTGATATGTTGTACTAAACTTCAATCTAGTATCAAGTTCTTCATATACTTACTTCCACAACCTGGAATATATATATATATATATATATATATATATATATATATATATATATATATATATATATATATATATGGTTCAACCAGATCTGTCACACTGGAAATGCTCTTCAGACAAGGGAAACGTGTCAACTTGGTAAGGCGATCTTACATAACCCATATTGCATCCTGACCTCTCTTAGTCCAGGGGAGATCCTACCACAACGTCCATGGTGAGTTTCTCCCATTCCCTCTTGAGGACTCCTCATTATCTGTAGCAACTCACTGGGTTACTGGTGTTCATCCTTCACCCTCTGGCATGTATGGCAACTGGACACATGCACCTCTATATCCTTCTTCATTCCAAGCCTTCAAAGTACCACTGCAAACATTAACCATCTTAGTAGTACTAGGGTGTACAATGTACTTAAACTCACGAGCTTCATACATGACTTGATTCTTCAAAGGATAATCCTCAAAAACCCTAACATACTCTAGTAGTGGATTTCACCACTTACACTCCCTGAGAGGTGCATCTGAGATTCTTATAACAATCTTTCTTTTTCTTCCATCAAACACTGGACTGTCTAACTGGGCAACCACTAACTCGACCAATAGGTCTAATTGTATCTAGATGTTAGCCACACGTGTCTAGTCTTCTAATGGTCACACGGTCCACTTAGCAACATCTTTCAGCTCTCTCCACTGGCTAGACAAGACCATTGTACACTTGAACTGTTTCAAGTGAGAACATCTTATTACCATATTAGCTTCCTTATATGCTAGGTGATGGTGAGAGCATAAACCTTCATATCCTCCACTCATCATCCTTGTCTCGGGTTTAGGTCTAATTGAGTCAAGAAACCTCAAACGCATCATCTTGGTTATCAAGCCTAAACTTATAACTCATAAATTCCAAACTACTTCCAGAGAGGTACGTCCTCATATTATCCTTTTTCTTCCCATGCTTTCATACCATCTATCTAGGATACTTCCAAAAGGGTGTGGTACTTCCTCTATCCTCAAACATCCTAGAAATCTTTCAACTCATATCACCTTTATCCTTAGTGTATGCCATGCGTTTTGTCCTGTCTCTCACACCCATAATGAGAGGAAATAAGCATTTGGCTGCAGTCCAAATACAGAGTTGATCCCGTTCCAAGAGTAGAGATGGTACATCACACATCACCATTACACTTTCTAGTCTAAGTTGAAACATACATCACATGTTTCTACATCATGAATACCTCCCATCTATGTTTACATCCATGGAAAGGCTGTTCCCAAACACTTTTGGGTCTTCATATATGCAATCCTTAGTCATCTCCTCAAAGTCCCTAGGGTACTGGTACTTTTGGGGTGATATGACCCTTATGCATCTAAGGAGTGCCTCTCACTTTTACCCCTTAGGCCCCATGAAGTCATGAAGGTGGCCAACCTCATAACCCATGGGCCTCAGGCAACGGTAGCTGTTACCTCCCGACCCTATGATATTGTGCATTCAGGGAACAAATAGCTCCTACTCCCATCGGTCTTATCCCTACTTGACCTTAGTGTTGACTTAGGATTCTACTGTAGCTCGTGGTTCCTATGTTAATACCCAGGCACATCTCATCCTTGAATCCTCATGTTGGTTTGTTATACTAACGAGTTTCAATCATAAGAATGATCTTTTACTCAACTAGTTATTTCCCACAAGTATATGAGAGTAGTTGTAGTCGAGGTTGAATACAAGGAGCGTTGGTTAGCTAGGCACAAGAGTTATGATTTTCAATAATCTAGATCGTTGTACACAAGATGATTGGATTAGAACAACTAAATTATAGATTTAAAACAAAATAGTAAATTATCACTTAAGAAAGGTTAAGATTTAGATTTAAGAGGATCCTAGACTTGGGATTTCACTATCACATCATAGCGTATATTAAAATACGAATTTAAACATGTTAATTAACTTGCAAAGGAGGTTTTTAGTCATCACTCACCTCCCGGTGAAGTGATGACGATTCTAACTCCATACATCACTCTCGTGTATGTATTTCATTTTGAATCACAAACCTTGCTCCTCAACTTAATCCCATCCACTGTCGCGGTCAAGGACAAGTTGCCAAAAGAGTTACTTCATACTCTCAAACACATCTTCTTAGATTACGAAAGAAAGCATAAAACATGCAAGTATGATGGCCAATCACACAAACAAGCATTTCAGATCTGAAACAACTCTTAGAACATGCAATCAACTAACATTTAATATGAAATTCATATGTTCATACAAGCTATGATATGGGAGTTACTCTCCCATGTCCAAGATTCGGATTCTACTCATCCATGGCTAGAGAAAGAAGGTACAAGCATCAGAAAACATCAAAGGACATAGTAAATAAGTAGAAAGAACTAGTATGTCTGTGAGAAGTAGTAGAATGAAGAAGAACTCTGGCTAGAAGTCAAGCTCCATCCTTGCTTGCTGCACTTTCTCTAGATTTCTTCACTCCCAAGCAGATAGAAGAGGAAGAGGAAGATCTCTGCTTCAAATAGTGAAGAAGAAGGAAGAAGAAGAGGGTTCTCTCTCGAGTAACCACCTCCTATCTCCCTTGGTCTCCTCCAACTTCTCCTGGCCTCCTTCCAGTCAAGTTGCCCTCCAAAAGGTCCGTCCTAAGCCGTCATAACTGTCCCAAGACGAGTTGGGGTCGTATATATAAGTGTGAGACAGTTAAATTCATGTTTGAGTGAAATCTGCAAGTCACACGACTTGTCTTTTATAAGACACGACGTGTCTTATGCAATAACTGAAGTTTGGATCGAGTTCTGGGAGGTTACACGACGTGTCTTTAATAAGACACGACGTGTCTTTAATAAAACACGACATTTTGCTACAAATCTGGAGTTCTACATTAAATTTCTGGACTGAGTCACTCGGTATCTTTAATAAGATACGTCGTGTCTTTTTAAGACACATGGTATCTTTTTAAGACAGCGTGTCAATGGCTGTTCTGGGCTGTTGTGTATTCTACTCATAACTTACGACGTGTAGGTTAGTTTTACATGCTGTAAAAAGTGGTATTTGCACAATTTCAAACCCCAAAACATGTACATACTTGAGGAGTGATCCAATAAGTGATAATATGATATATTCCTCATCATTTCATTGCAAAATGTAGTACCTACAATCCAAACCATGAGACAAGTAAGAATAGCTAAAAATATAGAATCTAGCATGAATGAGAGTGATAATTGAGTCAAAACAACATGGATATGCAACCAAACATGACCCAAAATATGATATGATTTGTGCACATCACCTCACTCAAATCTCCATCCTCTCTCTGGGCATTCATGGTTAACTTTGTATCCCTCATAGGAATCATGGTGACCTACCTAACTCGGTCTGGCCCCATACAAGCTATCTCCATGGAAACATATCCTCATGCCCCTGAGAGGTGGTCACACATGGGCCTATAAATTCATGATCATACTACATGCTCTTACACTTTGCTCATCAAGATCTTATCAGTGACCTCTTCCGGTTACCTCAAACCTAGTCAAAAGTTGGTGCTCACCCTAACATGAAGGGTCCCTCCCAAGGACAGGCGAAAACTATCACTTGATAGTAACAAAGGTCACAAAAAATTCTTACCTCCCAAGTTTACATCATCACGTATATGTTTAGCTCCTAACATGATACTTATGCACGTATCTAGCAAGAAAACCTACTAAACCATGCTAAGTGCCTTGCTATGTCTTACATATTTATCATTCCTCAAGGTTGGACCAAAATCATATATACATATGTCACCAACTTATGTGAGTGGTTCATCAAACATATATCTCAATTCGAGTGGGGTTTCCTTTTCCTCTAACACATGAGGGGGGTCCATACTCAAATATTGTGAACTCAATCAGCCTCGTGAGCATCATGTGCACCAGGTATTACTACTTCCCCTCTTTGGTCCAGGAACCCCAGGTTCACCTCTTATGCATCAACTCTCTAACTGCATGCTCAGCTGCTCAAACATGAACTGAACCTATACCAAATAGGGCATATACATCCGAACACTCTTCCACGTGAACAACCTTTAGAGTCCTACACCAGGAAAACCAACTGGGTGCGAGGCCTCACAACTTGTTACTATACCCCTTCAAGGTCTATGGAACTCTCCTTCCAACACCTAAAAGGTAGGCACTTATATCATCTGTACGTTCGTTCACAAAGCCTCTTTCTCTCTTCTAGGGTTTGGTTCCTCTAAAGGCATCTAAGGTAAAATAAGACCACATATATATCTACTCAGGGTCGTCTATTCTAGGCAAGATTATATCCAACTTCTCATGATTCCTCATGTCTCGAAGTCAAGGTCTCCAAACTTCTTCATATGGTCTCACTCTCTCTCTCCCTAGAGCTAACCCTACAACTGGTCCTATCACTAGAGGTTCTCACTACTAAAAAAATGGTCTTTAACTACAAAAAAAAAAATTGTAACGAAAACCCCATATTTTGTAGCTAAAGGCTTTAACTACATATTTCTTTACACATACAAATTGTAGTATATGCTCGTATAGCTAAAGCTTTTAACTATATTTTTCAAATATGTAGTTACATTATCCATTCACTACAAATTCATATATATCCGGAAGCGTAGTTAGATATTGTCCTTACATATTTAAATATAAGTATAAGTATAGCTAAATGTATGACTACAATTACATATATAGTAAGTATGTAGCAAAAATATGAATTTAATACATTTTAAATGTATTTAATGTGTAGGGAAAGGCAGCAGTTACTATATACATATATATGTAATTGATCATGCATCTAGCTACATATGTAGTGTCATTTAGTACACATACATATATGCTTAGTTCGACTATATATATATTGTGTAACTTGTTAGTACACAAGCTCTTTTAGTAACAACATTGTAGTATTTAGAGCAAGTTATGCTCATTATGCCAACAATCTTACTTTCATTTATAATGAAGCGTCGAATGTACATGGGGAGGACGTATACCTTGTCCCTATTACACAATGTGTACAAAAAAGTATATACATATATCAATGATTCAGTGGTCTACTAACATCTTTGCGAAAGAGTTGTGTCTTTCTCGGCCAGTTTTAACATCCTTATTGTCTTCTTCTTTTGTTCGAGCTCTTGTTGTTGTTGCAACATCACGAAGAAGAGCATGCGTTGGATTAAAAAATATAAACAAGACAATCTTGACTTGGTTGAGCTGGGTTGCCCTCTTGTGAAGATGTTCTTTCTCTTAGAATCAATTATTTCAGCTAAAACTTGCCGACACTGATGCACTGTAGAATGCCAAATTCTTCGTGTGTGATCCTTCATGCGAGCGGGATGAAGCAGGTCTCATAGAGTGGGACATGATGATGAGCATGATGTATGGGATGGCTTGGAATGACACTGCCTTGTTGGACGGAGAAGGTCTAGAGTTTTGCTAGGATCGTGTTGAAAATGATGGTGCAGGCGAAGATTGGGATGGCTGAGAGTACCAATTTTACTTGCTCGACCTCGGATACTGAGCATAGTCTCCATAATCTCCTTCATGTTGCTGCCATTTTGAACTCTGATGCAAGCCTTGTCCAAGTATCTACATGTAAAAATAGATGTTATGTCTAGCCAAAGACATCAGTGTACTAATGCTGTCTTCTCAATAAACTCTTTACCTGAATTTATCTGTGTGGCGGAGGTGCCTGATAATGTTGGAATCTCGACCAGAGTTACCAACATGCAGAGCATTCTGTCACCCCCCACAAAGTATCTCAGTGTTAGATGGGAAAATTTGCTTCCTCTTTGAAATTGCATCAACAAAAACCTGAGTATCAAAAGCAACATCAGAAACTCAAACACCCACTATATGCAAATGTATACACATTTATAATATCTCAGAACCAAATAGAAAAGAATATATCATGCCATGTGATATATGGTTTATACACCATAGCAAAACTGACAAGTCACAAAACAAGGAATATATTCCTGACTCCAGTAAACACAATATGCTTACTTTGGGATGATGCATCCTGGTTATAATGTGAAGATTATCGATGCCAAGCTGCTGATTGGGAAGTTTCCTAGCTACTGCAAAACAAACACGTGTATAGATGAAAAATGGTCTCATTCAACAAGGAATCCTGAGAAGCAACGTTTTCTAGAAATAGAATACTTACCAACTATAATATGTTATGTTTTGTTTTGAACTAACTAATATGTTTTGAACTAACTAAATGTTATGTTTTGAACTAACTAATATATCTTACCAACTAGTTATTGTAGATACATGTGTGAACTTAGATGAAAAGAGAGGGTCTTAAAGTAGTGAAGATCCAGGTTATTGTATGCACTGAAGGCTCCATCTTTATCTAGTGATTGTACTCTCCAAACTGTGATGTTGGACACACTGTTGAAACGGTAATTTCAAACTACGATGAAAACACATCCAATGATAGAAATGCAGATGTGTTAGGGTGCAGAAAGTCTACTTTAAATGCAGAACTTTGTGAGCATGTGAGTGAAGACGAAGATGTTTCTTATTATGTAGTCTACAAAATAGAAATACAGGAAAGCTCTATTGTCTCACTTGATTTGATAAACAACAAGTTGTAGCCTTCAAGTCCAACAATAGACAGGAATGACCTAGCACTGAATGACCAACAATCATATGGAACTGCTACATTTACATCTGAAGTGAATTTGAGTCCAGAGTTAGTTACACCTGCAAGTCAAAAACACCTTGCTGATCATGATTCACACTGCACAGAAAACTCTGAGCATTGTGGAGAATTGACTTACCTTGAAAAAGGGGCTCTTCTAAATTCTAATGAATGTGAGAACACAAAATTTCCTTAGATGGAATCTCAAAAATCTGAAATGCAATCTCCGACAATCGGGTACATGTTGAAGAAAAGGGAATGGCCACTACCATTTTTGATGCAGTTGGCATTGATGCTTTCCAACATTCTACTTCTTTTCATGATATGGAATCTACTTGATTATAGTTTCTTGCTTTTTGGACTTTTGTCATGTAGGCTTGCAGAAGGTGATGTTTGCAGGTTAGAAAGTATCCATGCTCGTGCTTCTGCGGTCTAATGATTCTCCCTTGATATTGGTGGATTGGTCTCGGGCTCCTATGCTTCAAATTGAGTTCAGAACCTGTGGGGAAAATGAACACATTCTTAGTGTAACTTCATGTTGTTTCTGAGGAACATCCTGTGGTTGGCTGCTGATTTCATGGCACACACAACACATGGTAATGTGTTGTGTGTGCCATGAAATCAGCAGCCAACCACAGGATGTTCCTCAGAAACAACATGAAGTTACACTAAGAATGTGTTCATTTTCCCCACATGTGTGTTGTGTGTGCCATGAAACCAGCAGTCAACTACAGGATGTTCCTCAGAAACAACATGAAGTTACACTAAGAATGTGTACAATCATGACTCTTCCATGGTGGTTCCTGGTAAGTTACATAAACAATCATGACTGTGTAAACAACATGAAGTTACACTTGTTTGTTCCTGGTAATAATGTACATAACTTCATGTACTTAGGTATATGAATCTCTGTCTCCACCACCTACAGTGTAGCTAGAAAGCTCCATAACCCTCACTCAAATTTCAATAGTCAAGAAGTCACTATCATCAACCAAAAGAAGCAATAAACTAAAACATGAGATAGAACAATTTATGTTCGTTCAATGCAAGTTGTTCCTACCTCATAGGCTTTTAATGTTATATTGGACCTGCCACTTTTTGGGCCCTCTTTCTTGATAATTGTTTCCTTCATTATGACTTAAGGTTTTCTTGAGTCATGAAGCACTATGAGCAAACAACAATAGCTTCACATATGTACTATCCAAATTTCACACCACTTGCAATGGAAAGGCAGAAAGGCAAATATTTAGAAGTACAACCCATGAGGTGTCATATTTGTGTGTTTGGGATGTAAGACCAGATGATGAGATACATGCACCTCTAATAGGTAGTTTTTAGGCTGGACATGTTCACATTGCAGTAGATTGGGAACTCTTATGCACCAAGACCTTAAAACAGAAAACAGTCTTCAATAAAGTAGAAAGAATAGAACAATCTGTAAGAGCATATCTTCTTACAACAGCTTTTAACAAAGATCCATCCACGAAGACTTTGGAACCATCATACCGGCATTGTTGTTAAGAATCAAGAAACATCATTATAGTGAACTAGCTGATACATCATCTTATAGACGGGGATGAGAACACACGAGACAGTAACAAGCAACAAAAATCGGTCTTCTAGTAAGAATGAATCGTCCACTATCTCATCCAATTATATGGGGTTTCACAGCAAATAGAGGAATCCTAAAGCTTAAAAGTGGTTATGGCCTTGAGAATTGGACTGATGGGTGTTCATCTTGGTCGATTACCTGATCTGTTGGAGCTTGATCTTTCACAACTGAGGAAAAACTCCAAGAAGCATTGCACGAACCATGAATTATTGTGGTAGGTACTTTGGATTCTTGGGGAGTGAACATGGCCTCTAGGATTTGGTAGGGACTTGTGATCTGCATGTCTCTAAGTCTTAGAAAAGTTTCTTTAGGATGATGGTATTTGGAAAACTATAGGAAAATAGGATAGGACACACAATGGATGGGAGCTTGTTATAATGACAGAGACAAGTTGTATGGGAAGAGGTAGCTACTTTTTTTGTACTGGAACCTGTTGTTGTAGAAGTGGAGTTTAATTGCATTCTTCTTTTATATGGTGACTAGGAAGGAAAGTGATTCGATGGAAAGATAGTGGAGTATCTTGTGGACATTGAAATTCTAATTTGATTGAAGTCAGAAGATGTGGGCCATATTAGGATGTTGATCATTGTTGATAGATTTTTGGTGAAGGACAAGGTAGAGAGAGCTTCACTTGAGGGGGTCTGATACATTTTAACATGTCAAGATACAATAAATAAGGTAGAGAACAATTCTAGTGGTTGACATTATTTGACTAACAAAATAAGGTAAATTTAGACTCTTCCTGATTTCGGCCTCTACTCAGAGAAGATTGTGATGGAAGAAAGCCAAGGTTCTAGTTAAGTACAACATCATGTAGGTCAAGATTTTCTGGTGTAGGAATCTAAGTTTTAATGGCCTCCATACCCATGACTTGTAATATGGGTACACTAAACTCGACGGTTGTTTACAAGGTCCAACTAACCATTCCTCTATTGCACTAACTCAACCAAGTTCATTATTGCCAAAGACACATACAACTAAAGTAATAAATGTCAAGTTAAACACATAACACAAGGTTGGAAAAGACTTACCTCCTTGTTTGTTGCCAAAGAGGTTCATGAAGGCCCCCTTTCATTTGTAGTCAAATATGGGTGAAAATAGGCTCAATCAAAAAAGAGAATAAATGAAGAACATGCAATAGCTTCATTCTGAACAGCTCCAACAACATCCAAATTTTGTGAGAGTTTCTTCTCTAATTCTTTTATATCGCTATATGGTGTTCCAGATCTGCAAGAGAAACTCTTAGAGGTTTATTAGAAAAGCTATTGTCCTCTAGTTTCTCAAGGTTAGACATGTGAACTTTCTCTTTAAGCTTTTGGAACAGGAAATATAGAACATATGAACCCTACATGTTAAAGATCAAAAGATTGTGTTACCACTTGAAATAGATCAACAACAACATAGGAGGAATATAAGTATATTAACATTCAACAACCTTCATAACAAGACCTAAGTTTTTGTATCTTGGGTGTAAGACCAATTTTCAAAGTGGTCACCCATTAACATAGAGACTATATTGGTTTTGCTCATGCCATGAGTAAACTTGTTATATATTTCAATATATACATATATAGGAAAACATTTTGGGAATACTAAGATGTGAATAATATAATAGTTACTTGATCTTACTACCATAAATTCCCCATATCATATCCTTCAATCTGTAATTGTTTGCATATTTTCATCTTCATATCAGCTGTACAGTTGAATAACATATGATTATATATGGATGTAGTGGGTTGTAATGTCATAGAAAAATAATTAAATTGTATTTGTGTGTGATCTATAGAACTGGTGTATTATTTCTATAGCACTGCCCTAACAGACCAAAGAAAGCAAACATGCTCTGGCTGAAAAATTCTGAATTTGAATGAATTTGGTAATTTGACCCAGTGGTCTCCCTTAAAGACAAATGAAAAGCATTTATAGATAAACTTCTTGAAGGCAAAATCTTGAATCACCACTAGTACTAGTGTTACAAAACCATAGTTATTGAGATGATTTATTTATAGCCTTGTATGTGGGTGATCCTAACCCATATCTCTCATGTATCTCAGCAACATCTCGTCCATGACCCTCATGATACATAATATTTTGGTCTAATAAAATTTCAAGTTAATGTATATACATAAAAGGAGGCAACAAGAAGTAGTGAATCAAGTACTTGATTGTGTATTCTATCTAAACCTCAAATATTATAGTAGAAACCCCATTGGATTCCATCTCTGACTTACTCAAAGTGCAATACAACTCTACCAATCTGTCCTCCATCAACCTTAGCTAAGTGTCAACATCCAACATGAAAGACAAAATAGAATTTTCCACCAAGGAATAATACAATCTAGTAAGTAGTCCAAGACAATTAATGAAAAGAATCTGGTGCACAATACCTACTAAGAAGAGCATCATAGTCATGGACATCTCATCCAATAACCCCTTGAAGGTTTGAATGCAGAAGACATCCCAACATGAGCATATGGTGATAACATGCCAACCAGATCAATATTTACAACAAAGCTAATCAAAAGATCAGCAACATAAGGCTCGAAATCTGACCAGAAATGTTTTCCACTTTATTTTTATACTCTACAATTGTTGTGAAAATAGAATTAGTAACTATCTATGTACAAATATGAGTAAAGAAGACATAAGAATGTGGTCACATTCATTTTAGTCAACTATTAAACATCAAATAGAACAAATTCTGCACCTTAACTTCTTTTAAAGATAACTTTGATCAACAACAATGAAGTAACAAAGAGCATGATTTTATTGCATGTCCTACATGCCATCTCATATTCTTGAAATAACAAGAATGACCTATAAGATTACATCATTTTTAGTAACTAAAAATAAATTAGAAGATATGATATAAATCAGAATGAGGAAACACATAAGGAGGATGGTATTCCATTCTATATATCCACAACTCGAAGTAATTTTCAAGGAACACGTCATGGAATCAATGTTTGACATGGGAGTTGTCTTTTACAAAGAGGATAATGGTGTAGGACGAACATAAGATAACCTCATTCATCTATAGTAGTAATTAGATTTCCTGTTATCTAATGGAAAAAAATGAGAGGCCTCTTATAACATTTTATTGTTCTATCACTGCACTCCAGGGCTTGTAACCTTATTGATGGATTAGGTTATATTCCAAACATAATTGAATATGAATCACAACATTTAAAAGAACATGTGGAGACAATGCATAAGTCTACATCGAGTTTTTGGAAGGTATGGCAACAACATGAGAGAAAGTACTTGTTAAATGCAAAGTTGATGCTATTTCAGGAAAAATGTAGTAGCTACAACAATCACGAGAGATAATAGTAGTAGCTAGCTACTGGAATATAATACAAAGTTGAATGTGCTTTCTATTATGGAGATTGAGCTGGCCCCAATAGACATGGCATAGGATACAATGAAAAATGGATAAATGAAAGTCAACGTGACAAATAATAGCTCAATGATTGGTATTATAAGTGGCATTAGTTGACATACATGAAAGAAGATTGGTGGTTTACTAAAGTAGAACTGGGAGGTTGGGTGAGGCAGATTGGCATATAATTTAATGTCCTAGGTGATGCTCTTGCAAAATCACATATGTGAAGGAACATGGATGCTATCTATGGTGATGACGCCCCCCCTAGTGTAGGTAGTGATAAACTTCAGCTAACACGAAGATTTTGTGATGGTGCATATTAAGAGAAGACATAACTCCAAAAAGTTAGTTTAATAGAGACATACATGTTAATATAACTACTATCATGTGTTTGAAATATATTAGAGTAAACCTACAAAAGAACAACATGTGCCAATAAAAATCAAACCAGATAAGGAATAAGGAGCATAAAAATTCTTCACAACATGCAACATATTCAAGTTGCATAATCGATCAGAAAGGACTAGAAAATACCTTGGAATGATCACATTGTACTTTGTAGTTAACGAGCAATCTTAAAGTTCTTTAGTATGAAGCAATGAATAGCAGACTAAAAATCTATATATATTATATACAAGCAAGAAGATGAATATAACTTGGAATGAGCAGATCATACTACTAACCGACATCAGATATGCGAGATTGTTGTTGGACCTTCATCCATATATAATTGAGGCGAGATCAACGGAGGAACATCCATCTATGTTAAAATATATCTTGGGAACTGACCTTCATGAATGATAAAACTTTCAAGGAGATTAGATGAACATGTCTACGAAATATCACTCTGTGATAGTTAGGTCAAGAACGGATGATTCAACAAAAATTATCAGTAGAATAGGAAAAATTAAATATGAAAAAAGTTGTATTGAAAATCACAATTACCTGCTAGAGGATCACCCTTCACTAGGTTGAAAGTAATTTGATCTTCACTTGCATATATAGAACTGAATGTGGGTTCTGAATCAACAATTTGAACATTTTCAGCTTCGTAAGTTCCCTATTTGTCGTAGTGTATGAGCAATCTTCCTCATGTTGAAGATATATAGACATTAGTAGACACTGTAAGGCATTTCTCACCATTCTACCACTACAACCAGAATCACAAGCACGTCATTGTATTAGCAGTATTTGACCCTTACCCTCATCTCTTGGGTCCAAATACACTGTGAAAGCCTAACTGCTTCCCTATTGGCGAAATAGTAAGGAAGGAGACAAGTTACATAAAACACTGGTGAGTTTCGGATATTCAAACCTATCCAGGAAGAAGCCAACAACTTGCAATATAGTTTAACACTATAAACATAAACATAAGATGCAATTATGTTTTGGCTAACCCAAAGGAAGACTTATAAAGAGCATGCTGCTAAATTAAGAGTCATGCCAGTGAATATCATCATAATCATTGCTAAGTGACACATGTGAATATCATATCTTCAATGCTAGTCTAGGAACCAAACCATATTCCATCATGAAGTCCCACTATAACCTTCCCCTATCTAGTAAGCCACATTGGGTACATGCTAATACAATTGTCAAATAAATGACATGATCTTCCCTTAGCCCCTGTAGTATGTTGTCAAGTAATAGTAGCAGAATGACCATCATACAATAAAAGTCCAACTTAAAAAGATATAATGCACGTGTAAGAAAAGAAGATGCCAAATGTAACCATCTTACAATATGTATAAAAAAATTGTCTCAAGAAGATGTGGTTCCAAAATAATACTTAAATACTTCATCGAGAGTTCGAGTCAATTGAAAAATCAAAAATTTCAAAAATAGAAATCTACCTATATATGTGGAATAGAAGATTACAACATGAAACCAATGGAATAGGATGATTCAAAAATTCTAAACTCCCCATATGTTTTATATGAGTTCATGTACTCAAGACAGTAATCCAAAATGGCAACTTGGTGACAAAAATTTGATGAACTGAACTCTCAAAGCATTCAATCATGGTGAAGCAATCTTGAGAGACAACAATACTATATCCACCTTATATACATAGTATGTGACTATCTACTTAATAAATAACATCCTTCAAATTAGTTCAAAATCTTGATTACAAGTTGCAATGTTGCTCAATTTCTAAGAAAACTCACCAGTTTGATTGTCTGGTTCTGAATCTGATTAGAGATCATGAGGATATAGTTGTGTTGCTAGTCTACACATTTAAGACCATGTCCTGGATAGAGGATAAAGCTCAATGTAAGGCATTCTAAAACCGAATGAAGAATACATTGGAAAGGATAGTAGCATTATAAAAAACTACTGCATTTCTATAGGATTGTCGATACTTGTAAAGAAAAGAAAGGTCACCATAGAAAATTCTCAATGCGAATGAAAGTAAGATAGAGAACAAATGCTTCATGATCAGATGTAGTATGTCCTGGAAACACCACCTTGAATTCCCTTCTCTATGCTGAAGTAAATTGGAACACAAGCACCCACTTCTCATACACCTACAACAACTTCATATAGGTAGCTGAAAAATGGACAAAGATGTTCGAAAAAAAGCCCAGGCAGGATATGTGCTATTTTAAACTGCTCAAGATAGTTTGAGAGAGGCAGAGGTGCATCATAAATAAATAAACGACACCCCATCTCAATGAAGGTGCATTTGAGTAACACAACATTGTGAGGGAACTCCAAACATATAGACATATCAAATCTTCCAAGTTCATGGGTTCTTATATTCCTTGTCTGCATTAGGATGTAGTAAATTCTACCGGTTACACAATTGTCAGATATGCCTATGCTCAAAACAAAGAAAAAGTTGTATCAAAACCATTTTAATCAAGTAACAATTTAGCGTATGTGTAGGCCAATTGCATTAAAAAGAGATTCAAAATAGAAAATGAGAAAAAGTACCCTCAGAAAAACATTGTACGGTCAATAACTCATGGCAAGATAATCATTTAAAAAGTTATCAAGTTCTAAAAGAGAGTCAAACTATTTTGATCTTTAAACAGTCAAGAAAACTATTGAAAATTCCTAGTAAAGGTATGCATTCTCTGCATTAAAGTATTTGGGCGAGGATAACAACATAATTCTGCTATTGGATCGTAGATTTATTTTTGGCATCAATATCAAAGTGTGTATGACACATGACTGTTAAGAATTATCAACACATATACTAAAAGGAAGTCAGCTGCTGTTGCTTCTCTTTTTCCCCTTAGACTTCTGCATATTTTTCCTTAAACCAATACTTCTCTTTAACCAAGTGATTGAGCTGGTGTTTTCTAGTTACATTAATATCATGCGCCCTAATATATCAATTAGTAGAAAATAAAAACCTAACGATATATGTAGAGCTGTCTTACGCAAAATATGAAAGCAAAGCCATATACACTATTTTTCACAAGAAGAAAAATGCCCAAGCAAGGTATGAAGTTTTTTGAATTTCACATAAGCAAAGCCAATATGAAGTCTTATGTAGAGTTGTATCATGTCCACACTACCCATCATTTTACATTTCCTTAATGCTTATCAAGACAAAGGCATGGCATCCCCACCCCTCCTTCTGCTTGGGTGCCACAAAGCATGGAACAGACATGGATTTCATAAAACTGTATCAGCTTTAAGAACCTGACTTCAACAAGTAAGATTACTAAGCAATATGTATCTTAATTGATACCTCAGATCATGGACTGTCTAGATCCTAGTTTAGAGCTAGTAAACCTAATTGAAAGCAATTCAGTAATTAAGTATATATTAACAAACATTTAATTACCAATGTTGAGTTGTCCCACTACCAACTAAGATGCATGTCAATTGGAATCCTCATATTTCTCAGTTTCAACTGATAAGAAAGCATAGCACTCCATCTGACATTCAACCTATCTGTAAGGTAGAAAAAAGAACTCCACTTTATGTAGCTTTACAACAGTAAAATTTGGAAGAAAATACAAGATTTCAGAGCAGAGAATAAGAAATGCTTGCATTGGACCTGACTACATTTCTTAGAAAGTTGATCGATAATGAATAATGCCACATGCAAATCTCAGTTTATTCTACCGATATGGCATTGCATTTTTTTGCTGATAGATCTCAGTTTCTGTAGCCGAAAGGCTTGATTTATCTTCTAACTCTGGTAACAAGTGATATCTAACATTGGAGCAGACCCTATCCAGAAGAAGAAGAAATAGCAACAGACAAACCATCTTAGGAAGCTGTAAAAGCAACAGGATGACCATGCATATTATCCTAGGCTGCTGCAAAGGACCTATAATGATTTTTAGTGCGGTACAGAGTTCCCTGGAGGTTATGGAACAGTCTATAAATGAAACTCTATTCATACATCATCTACCATACAAAATACATATCAATGAAAGTTTTTATGTGGTAAATGGGAAACGAATATGACAAATAAAATACATTAAAAATGGGTAGAACTACTGCCATTCTAGCTTGAACTGAATTATGGTAATCAAGTACGAGATGGCTCATTTTACATTATTATGCCCAAATACAGTACAAAAAATTCTAATCGTTCATTTTTATGTTAGCAAGTACAATATGAAAAACAACATCAAATAAGCTCAGATTTGAATGATACAATAAGTAAAAGGTATAGATTTTGTTTCAGGAATCAGACTGAAAAAAGTCACATGCAGTTATGAATTATAAGGAAGAATTAACCACCACAGTAACATTTTATCACAAAGATAGTCATTGGTCAAGTCCAACCCTGACCAGTATTGTCAGGAGTTAGAAACTGGAACCAAAGCCTACTACAACTTAGATCATACCTAATACTAAAAATCAGAGTGGGTGTGGAGATCAAGGCAAACTCAAAAAGGGGCACAACTCCTAGTTAGAAACTGGAATCATAGAGCAGATCCAGGGAAATTCAATAGGCTATTTGGGTCCTAATCATGGACGACAATATTTGATAAAAATAGTAGGAGTCCAACAGAGGACCTAATTAGTCAAGAACCCTATTAAACATGGAAAACAACCCAAGTTTGAGACATCTTAGCACCTAAGTACGTACCTTGACAACTATAACAGCTACTGAAAGTTCATACCTCTCCCAGAACCAATGTTTTGAGAGTGCAGAACTCTCAAAATTTGGATTCAAATTAAACGTCAGAAGAACCTTTAATCAATATCCAGTGACTACTAAATATCTGGAATCGAGCTTTGCCCTGGCAGCTTTATATCACCCTGGACGTACTGTAGTGATGTATATAATTGGCTTCATGATGATTGCTTTGGGTTATTACAAGTCAACGAATAGTATTTTTCCCTTTAGAAGACTTCACACTATTGCTTCCACCGTGGGACTGAACAAGCTCAGCCGCCTAGTCTTGTGATGGCCATGTTGTCAAGGTGGAATCTGTGGGTGGATTGGTAATGTTACTGTATGATCCCAATCTATTCCACATCCCGAGTTTCAATATAGTTTTTTGCTTAAAAAATTTTGATCAGAGAATAAGAAGTGATGGAAAAGAGTACACTGTTAAGAGGGAAATCTGTTTGGGTTTGAGCAGCTCCTCAAGTTTCATTTTATGTAATGTTTGATGGAAGAACATCAAATGGAACGACTTTGGTGAATGTAACCACTGATGTCTGAAAATGACAAAAAAATGCTTGTAGATGAGAAAGCACTAAGTCATCCAAGCTAAAATCAATCACATCAAGAGACAAAAAACTAGTAATTTAAAGTAACATAAAGCTGCAACCATGTCCATATTCACATGAACGGGAGAGGGTTGTGGTGGTAGATCTAATGGATCAGGAGAAAGTTACATCAAACCACATTCCCAACACTAAGCCGCAAACTAAAAAAATTAATTTTATTAGAACAAGGAAAGCTACTCTGTGAAAAAGAAAGAGGGAAAATGGAGTTTTCCAAAACTTGAATCAAGCCAAAAGATTGATGCTCTTCTAGAGGGTGTGCTAGAAAATCCAAGTTAGATGTTCTCATTTTGTATGTAGTTCTTACTAGGGCCTGGAACCAATGAAAGGGTTGCCCTATATTATAAGTAACTACCATTAAATGTTTATTGGCTCATAGTCACGTGGTTTGAAATTTTCTAGGGCTCTTTTTTCCATTATTAGATGTTATTCACAGTATAAACTATGAATTGATCTTTGGTCCTTGTTGCCTATTGGTTATGGTTCACTTGTATTTTCTGAATGTACAACTCTTACTGATTTGACGTGACAATCCGTTTTATGCTAATCTTATAAGTAATAGTAGAATTAAGAAAACCAAAGTATGTAAACAAAAGGGGTCAGAAATTTTCAAATTTATATGAGCACCCAACCTTGTCAGTTTCGTTCAAACTAAGCATTATTAGACACCTGAATATCTCTGCCAAAAGTGATATTCGACATTTCTTTTAAGTCTCAATGTGATCTTTTAACTAGCCAATTTTTTCCAAAACATCCTCTCGAATGGATGTGGATTTTAGACAACTGCTGCTTTATCCAGTTCATTCATAAGCATTTCTATTGTCATGCAGCTCATGCTAGAGTCCTATCATACAAAATTGACCCCTAGATCACTACGAACCAACTTTAAAAATGGAGCACGAGCTATAGCTCTCTAGGATTGAATACATGCAAAAAAGAGTAAGGATCTTATGGTAGATGCTCCTATGTAGCTAAATTATACTTGTCGTAGATCTTTTTTTATTCATATCGTCTCATATCTTTTCAAATCTTAGGACGTTGAACTTCTAAATGAAACACAAAAATCAAACTATGTTCTCTAGGAATGTCAGATCCGACACTAGGAATTTTACCTTCATTTCTAGCTGCACCAAGTAGTCCTAGTGCTGACCATGCTTCACCCATGAAAAATCCACCTACAACGCACTACAAAATAGAGGATTTTGATCACTATAACCTACAGATAAAGCTAATGTTCATCTATTGAGGAAATCTAATATTTTTTTTGGCTGTAACAAGCGTGGAAACCAGATATTATAAACATGAAACTGAAATAGTTTTAGTATTTTTTCATTGAACCCACCTTTCCATAGTATTACTTATCACAAAGCCTAACTCCAAACAATCCTACACCAACAGTTCAGGTAAAGTGACGTTTCAGCTATAAGGAAAAGACAAAATGGAAAAAGAAACATGTTTTGTAAACAAAATTTTGGAGACTACCACGAACCACGTAACACATATGATAAATAGATACCCTACGAAGGCTACCTAGGTGATTTATTTACTTAATAAGTATGACAAAGCATATGTAGAACTATAACAATTATAAAAAATATGAACATAAAAAAATCAGCATAACACAATGTTGGATGAGACAAAGAATGGACCTGATTATAGAACACATTTTCATACGACTTAGAACCGCAAACCGAAGATATAAACCATAATCATCTACTTTTCAATATTTCTTTCTCATATATGAATTTGTTGGGTTTAATATAAATAAAAAATATACCGTACATATATATTTTTAAAGCCTAACCCAATACTATTACACTAATTGAGAAAATTATCAAACCCATGAGAGCAGTTTGTATTAAGACCAAAAACTATATTACCAAGCAGAATTGCAAGTGGTTCATTAGACCAATACTCATAAGTACCTATGAATTTATAGTTCAGGGGGAGTACAAATAGAAAGAAAAGATGTAACATCTTGGGATTCCATTAATTGGAATCAAAGACATTCAGGAAGATAACATTAAAAGAATGCAGAGTAAAAGGGAGACTAAATTCAATGTTAAGATAAACTGACTGTTATGTGAAAAAATTCTGTACCATAGGTTACAATTTGAGTATCAATAAAGTAGAACCATGTAGGCCGACTGCATGCCACTACGATAACTGTATAGTGCAAAGTTACAGACAAATAATGAAATTTGTAAGCAAAATACAGTGGATAATATATTAAATAAAAGTTATCTTAAAAGGTGTCTATGCGGCACCCAATACCTTTGATGCTTTGACAATAGTATGTATAACAAATATTCTAAGTTGATGAAAGCATTAGTTCCGATCAACATTAACACATGTTGTATGCAGTGTTATTATCATAGTGGACATTTATCTAAGCTAACGCCCCTTGGTAGTTTCCCAGAAAACAAAAATCTAGGATACAATATTTACGTTACAAACAAATATTGACATAATTCAATATTGTGTAGCCACTGTGCTTTTAGTTCTATGACCAAAATTCCATGAATTTCCATGTCTGCAAATGTATCTATAAGCACGACATAAAAAATATAACTATGAATGCGTATAGTTTTACTAGAAGATCACAAAGACTAATTAAGAACAACGACAACTACAATAGTTCCAACTAGTTAATACACAAACCTAGTAGCAATGTTATCTTTGCACGCAAATCAATGCTTGTACGTCTTTAGAAGCAAAACACCTGCCAAGAGACTTTAGAAAAGAAATAAGAATCAGTACTACAACAAAGATTTAATATTTAATTACAAATAAACTCATCTTCTAGTTTGACTATCTGACTTGGAACGGAATCATTTCTATATTGATAAAATGCATAAAAATTCAAGGTTGGTACCATTTACATGAACTAGTAATCTATATGTTTATATCATGTATAAATTGATAAAATACATAAAATGTGACGGTACATACTATTTACATGATTCCTTACTGTATGATAAACATAGGAAAACGTAAGCAAAAATCCACACGTAAGGAAAATTAAAGAACATAAAAAAGGGAAAAACAAAATCAACCATTTTTATGTGCATGTACTTTCTAAATTGTGAAAAAGTTCACACAGTACATCCTTGACCTCCTCTTTCGCAGTCTGTAAAGTGGAAAGATGATGCAGGGGAGGTGATTGAGGTGTGGAAGGAGGGATCAAGGTGTTGGTTAAAAGAAGAGGGAGAGAGCGTTGATCGGGGAGGGTAAGTGGGAGAAAGCACAATCAGATCAGGTGCTAGGAAAGGGGGTGGGGAGGAGAGGAGGGGGGGGGGGGAGAGAGCGATTTCATTTGCAACTGGACGATGTAATGTCAGGTTCGATTGGAGGAGAGGGGATACAGGCCGCGCCAATTGGAAGAAAATACTTAGAGCGCAAAAAAATTTAAAATTTTGGGAATGTTAGTTATTTAAAAGAGGGGGGATGAGTTGGCGGTGGAGGGGGTTACAATAAAGAGATAAATTTGCAGTTGATTGAGATATGTAGCCAAAATTTGTAGTTATTAGAAGTAACTATATTTATTTCTCTTACATTATTATAATATATAAAGAAATGTATTATTAGCTACAAATAGAAAATATGTAATTGGAATAATTGTAGCTAAAATATCTTTTTTTGTAGTGTCTCTCACAGAAGGTAGGTCAAACTCTTAAGGATACACATCTATCCCTACCTGGGTGGAACGCACTATCAAAATCTGTGTCCAGCTAAGATCATCTAAAGCTCTACATGCTCATCTCATAAAGTATCATGCATAACCCTTCTGGATTAGGTCTAAAACATGTTGCCATTCTATTATGTGTATGACTCTTTTCTACTCCTATATACCTGTTAGGGTTCCTATACGATCACCACTAACCTTCTCAATGAGGGAGCTATCCCTCACCCTTAACAGACATGACCCATCCAAAGTTGGGTCACCAAAAGGCACTAGGGACAAACAACCACTCATAGTCTAGGATTCTCATGTGTACTCAACCCTCTATGTAAAGCATGCATGTGAAACCCACATACATACATGCATGATCAACTATGTTATCCAACTCTTTGTGTCTCTCTTTTCTCTATCCACTGCTTACGGTATTGGGTTGAGCATCGTCCTCATATGCGTCAGGTCTTTTCCTCTTCCTGGAGGCTTATTCCTCCAAGACTAACTCTCTCTTCATCTTCTTACCAGAAGGTCTAACCTTAACGTTCTCCTAAGGGCACGACAACACATGCCATGCAACCTAAGCATGTAATTGAACTCAGTCTGAGTTTATAATTGTCAAAACTTATGCCCATGACATCTTTCTTACATGATTTTTATTATTTGGTGGAGGATTCCTTAGTCCTTATCATTCTTAATCCCAAAACTCAGGAGGGTGGTGGAGAGAGACAAACCATAATCTCTTAGAGTTATTCAACGAATTGGGTAGAGAAGGGACAAAGACAGATGAGAGAAGACCTAGAGGTATCTTATTTTGAGTCAAATCCTCCGATTTTGGGCAGGCAGTCACACAGAATCCGCGAGTCCTCATAGACCGACTAGCGGGGCGGAGGAAAATCTTGCCAGCCTCTGAATTGTGATCCTTTTCTAGACACCTCCATCATTGGAAAATTCTCTCATAACTCCCTTGGGTTCTAAAGAGTTTGTAAATTTTAATAATTATTAGAGACTAAATGGAAAACCATGCTTTGATACCAAATATAACGACCCCGCTTTTTGGTAACCCCCAATTAAGGAAGACCAAGAAGTCAGAGCTGCTATCCTAGAACATGATCAATGGTTATGCAAATAATAAAAAATAATTATAAAATTCTACCAAAGACTAAGCTTAAAGTAGGATAAAAATTTACTTTTCACATACCTTCAAAAGTAGGAAATTGGAACTTTACCCAATGTAGAGTTCTATCTAACTAAATCCTTCTTTATGGATTAACTTTATTCTTCACAAATTCTACTTTACTATTTGTCCAATTTTAGATATTCCTAAAAAACTGAAAAACAAAGCGTTGGTCAGTATAAATGAATATACCAGTATGTGGTGACAACCAATATCTTACACATACTTCATAAAAACACAAACACATCAAATAGTTTCTAACAATTCAAGATTACATTTTCAATATAACTTCCTAATCGCTTTTACTCATCCTCTGGGATACCCTCTCTAAGGGTTTAGTCCTTGTAAGGGACTTTAGGCTACCTTCTCCATCCTGAGCTTGGTACCTTATGGGTCACCTCTATGGGTGCCCAATGGTCTTCCCTCTGGGACTTGACCACCTCGGACCTTCCCTCCAGGGCTTGGTCTTCTCAAATCTTACATCCAGAGATGGTATGTAGGTTCGTACAAGTCATATATATACTTAAATTGTGATAATCATATTCACTTTAAAGATTGTAGAAATAAAATCATCCAAGCAATCAATCAAGCCAATCACACAACAGAATAGAATCCTAAAAAGCATGTACAACCTATTCACTACATACTCATCAAGAAGTTACTTTATTGAATTAGGAATACTTCTTAGGGTTTCTAATCTGAATTAGGGTTTCTTTAGGGTTCTTTAGATCTATTTCTCATCTTTCCCTTTTCATGTCAACAAAACCCTAAAATAACAACATATATACCAAAACCCTAATCACTCAACTTATTCATATTAAAGCCTCTTTATTATCAATTTGGCTTAGTATCAACCTAATATCATCTTATATAAAGAATCTCGAAATATAACTCTTTAAAAACCATTAACACATGGATTAGGGTTTCTAAGCCCATCAATGCACATTATACATACGAAACCCTAAATTAGCCTATTAAATGCATGGATCATCTATTTAGTTTCATAACGTCCTTTTTATTAACAACATGTTAATATTCTCATAGAACATCCATATTACTCTTCCCAATTTCATAAAACATCAAATTAGGGTTTCTTAGTCATAAAAGCATTAAAGATAGAAACTTTAGGTAATGTTAGAACTATGATCAGATTCAGGCTCTAAAACTATTTTTATTGTAATCTACATATTTTTCTGATCAATTTTCATATATAAATTATCTTCATCTGATTTACCAATAATTAGTTACAATTTCTACTAATTAATATTTTCATCCAAATTTTAGGGGAAACCTTGTATTAATATTATCTACTATTGTACCAAGTTTGAGTCCCAAACTTGAAAATGTCTTTTCTTCATATGCTGGGTTATTATTCATTAAGCATAGTTTATTCATATTTTCTCTCCCTTTCACTTTTATCTTCTTTATTTAGATTCCTTGTATCACAAGAAACCATGTGGATTCAAAATCTCATCCATGATGATCAATTATACATCTTTCCCCATATTTCTCATATTTTTATCATTATCTCAATTTCTATTCTTAATAATACATTATTTGATTTCTTCTTTTTCTTTTAATCATATTGGACTCATCAACATATTATGATCCACGAAATCACATGCATAAAGGAAATATTGCAAAGGAAATCCATTCCATACACATAAATCATACAATTTCACAATCACACAATTTTATTGGAGAAATTGTATTTCGATTCATATAAACCCAAAAATTGGGGTTGTAACAATAGGTTTATTATATAGATTCATATCAAGAGTATCATAAATAAATTATAGAAGAACGAGTAATATTTTCAATATTATTTTATTCGAAAAGAAAAACTTCATTAATATAGTAGACATGTTACAATATTGAAAGCCTTTCATCCTTTGTTAGCAAAAGCTACATCATAAGAAATAGTTCATTAGTCTTTTATTTATAAAAGCATCAAATCGGATGTCAGTCGTGTGCCACATTCTATTGTCTGTAATAGATAAGCCATGCTAGTGTTTATAGTTCCTCCTCGACATCCTTATTGTTGACGTTCTCAAAACATTTGATGTGGATGCCATTGTCATCATCACACTTGATGTTTATAATGCTCACGCCCAAAACCATAACATCACAAAGGCTCTCCACTATCTGCATGAGTATATCCACTTTTGTTAATACAACATGGACACCCCACAAGATAATAGTTTTGTTTGTCTCAACTTGTAACTGATATAAAGATCTCTTGGATGTAGCTTTACTAAGGGCTTCAATGTACTCTGGCACTTGGAAAACAACTAACTGTATGATTTTCATAATCACATATGCCTCTTTTTCTTCAACTCTCTCCCTTGAATACGATGGAGCCTATCTACTGTATCTAATATAGCTTATCCATTGCAGAACATGTGATGTTTTCAATATCCACACAACTCACTATAATATTCATTTATATTTTTTATGTTCTCAAATTGTCATCATATACATTTTCTCTTAATTCCTACTTACGTTAATGCATATACAAACTTTTATTCCTAAGTTCAATTATATAAAAATTTAGACAAAGTCACTAATGATTAATACTTATACAAATTATTTATCTACATGGTATCAAACTATTATAAGTTCAACTAATTTCTTGCATGGGAGAAAGAACATGCCTCAGTGTGAGCCTCTGAACACATCTTTACAATTATCACATTAGGCACGAGATAAAAGTATATTCAAATAGTGTGCATACTAAATTGTATTACTTCATTTGTTCTAGACTATATACTCAAGAATACCTACTTACAAGCTTATTACATTGCACATTTTTTTGTACTTACTTATTAATGAGTTACCTTGTCTAGATTATCCTTCCATCTGTATGTTCATACATTACATGTTCTACATCATCCTTTTCCCCCTAGGTCAGGTTGTAACCCCAACACCACATCAAAAACTTCCAAGACCACCCCTAAAATTGTGGTGGATCTAAGTAAGAGCTAGGGGAGGACACACAGATTACCACCCAAAACAATGGTGGATTCTATATTTTTACTCAATTTTCATGGAGTCATCATAATATTTGCTTCCTTTTGAACCCCTTTGTGACTTTCAATGATCCCCATTCAAAGACAGCTACTGCTCTGTATTTGTATGGATGTAGAATGGTTAGGGTTGGCTATTAGGTTGAGCATGCAACTATTAGTTCTTCAAGTCACTCAAGTAGAGGTCTGTGTTGAAGGAAAGTGGTCCCTAAAGTTCAAGCAAGTTGGATTTAGGGCAGTCACTTCACATCCTATGTACCACCTCCCAAGATTATTCTACCTTTGACCATTGCAAGACATGGAATTTATTCTATTAAGCTTTTGAGGAACAATACTTGATACATCATATATGCATTTGTGAGCGCAACAATGCACCTGCCTAGCATTCCTTTAGGTTTTCTAGGATGTCACAACTCTCATACTTTTATTCACACTCTGGCTTTTATTCAACTCAATTTTCTAGGATTTTGAGATCTTGTAGGATTTAGGGATTCTATAGTCTATCGTGCCCTTTGCCATTTTTTGCGATTCTTATTTCAAAAAGTTAGGTATCAATGCACAACGTGAAAAAAATAATACATTTAGTCTAGTTATTTAATCATTAACATAACATAATTAGATGTAGTTGAAGACACACATAGTAAGTCAACTAATAGAAATTGCTACTTCACCCTCAATCTAGTCAAAATTTCTTGTCAAATAAAGTCTGCAACAACAATAAAGAGACATTATTGCTCATACAATTGACTATGCATTTCATAATTATCATATTTCTTTTGATAAAGAAGGGAAAAATATCTACATATTAAAAGATTGGAAAAAATTCAGATAAAGTTTAGGGTTTAAAAGTACACTTCTCTCATTTGTTTACCCACTTATCATGCACTCAATCTAGAGTGTGAAACACAACTTGTTCAAAATAAAAAGTCATAACACAAGTATAGTGTGGAAATTTCATCTAATCATAGGTCATAGATCAACCTAGTCGGCTGCAAGTCTTAGGTGTCACATGCAATGAAGCAAGCGAGTTAGAACCGAGTGGGGTTGGTTGTTGTGACGATCCGGGGATTATTGGTGAGGTCTTAGATATCAAGGTTTCTGCTTTGATGGATGTCCTAGGCGGGGACAAATGTGATCTGTTGGGCCTTGACACACTACAGGTGGGCGCGGGTACGGTGGGCGGTCTACGACCACTACTCCAGGCTAAGAGGTTCCCGCTTTGGAACGGGGTGAGAGAGTGTAGGGCCACCATGTTGGCATCTACATGGCCCTTATAGGGCCTCTTGAGAGTGGTGTTCCTGCTCTGGCTGATGACCAAGCAATGACACCTTTGGGTGCAAGATCCGTGACCTTACTTTCTGGTTGATCTTGCTTTCTTAGCATAATTTGATGCTTAAAACCTTAATCTTACCTCATGATCTTCTTTGATAACATGTGATAAAATTATGTTTTTAGTTTGGTCTAGTTTGAATGTTTTAGTTTGAATGTTGTTTGAGCTAGTTATGCTTATATGTGCTTATTTTTGACCTAATTGCAATTTACCCATGTTTAGGGTTTTTCTTGCAATTTGTCACATGCTTGTTGTGCCTCACATGTTTTGACATAATGTTGGAGAGAGTGGTACTTTGGGGCACCTTGTCACACCTTGGGTTGAGTGATGACATGTTGTGTTGAGGTTTTAGGGTTTGCTTGGATACCCTAAGTGGATGGTTGACCTTGCTATATGTTTGACCGATGAACTTGTGTTTTAGCAGTCACCAAGGATCTTGGGGTCCATGTTTTCTTTGATCGATTATGTTTGAGTATATTCCCCTAGTCTTGGATGTCGATGAGGCCATGAACCCTCTAGGCTGCCAAGAAACCCTAGGGTAGGTTTATGCAACCAATGGCTTCTCTGATCTTTAGTAATCGTTGAGTTTTGGACCAAGTGGTTGCTGAGAATCCCTTCGGTCGATGGCCTTTCTTGGATAAGTGAGGTTGCTGGGTTTCTTGGTTTTATCACCCACGTTGCATGTTTGAGCATGGTGATCTCATGGACGAGTTTTGGTGGACACTTGACATGTGTTTGTCTGACACCTAACCTCCCTTCTCTCTCTCCAACCCTTGGCTATATAAACCTCTCTCCTTGCATTTAACAATACCATTTGCACCCTTTCTATAATGCCCCAATTTCTAAACATGCACAACACTAAGCAGAAGCATAAATCTTATTGGGAATGTCACAAAACGAAAATCATTGCATAAAAATGAAGTTTAATTACACCAACACATGATGCATTGCATAGTTTCTCATTTCTCAAACTCATAACATAAAAATCACACTCTAGACTAACACATGTCTCATAAACATAAAGGAAAACTACTCTATGGATAGTTGGCACCCCACCAGGTATGGTCTCTGATGTCCTTGAGCTCCTTCTTCAGTTGGCCCTTAGGTAGCTTTATCCTTGACGTTGCTCCTTTCCTGAGGGCATTGCACCCCCAGCCATGCATAAAATAGTTTGTAAGTGGAATTGAACATATTATAAAACTAAAATAACATATAATTTGAAAAGAAAACATTTAACATCATGAAAATAAATTTTATATTTTATCATTGTCTTTTATATGACTTATATAAAAATCCTCAATTGTTGCACCGAAGTGCCTCTTCTCTTTGCACCGAAGTGCCTCTTGAATTGCATCATAGTGCTCTGTATGCTAGGAAAGCCCATGATTTGTACTGAAGTACTATGTATGCTAGGAAAGCCCATGATTTGTACCAAAGTACATTGTATGCTAGGAATGCCCATGACGAGGATCTTATATAAGGTTCATGCATTATCTTTACTCTTTACTCTTTAATACTCTTTACTCTTGCTCTTAAACATGAATATGATATGATATGATAATTCTTAAACATAAATAGTAAAACAAATTTCATTTATCCATTAGTTTTTAACTTGAATCAATAAAACTATAGCATGCATAAAACATTCACATAATAACATGTACATTGTACATAATAGCATATAAACATCCAATAATAATGTTCAAAGTGCATGGACCACTTACAGATATTGGAGCAACTCCTAATAGTCCCTTGAAGTTCAGGGAACCCTAATTACCCTGTATAATTAATTAACATGCATTAATAATCATTAACCAACCAAATTTTAGGGTTTCATAGATCTTGAACAGATTATGGAAATTCAGATGAAAACGGGGACTCAAAACCACCATATTATCGTTCCTTGTGTTTTTACCTTTCCAACGAGTATTTATTTGTATTTTCTGACATCATGTTGATTAAATACGAATTTTAGAATATTCGATCAATCAGAAAGCTCACTAAATAAACCTGTATTAATGGCCTGACCGGCCCAATAGGAGCCCGCCAACTAGCCATCATTCCCCAAAGCAAAACCCACAGTCAACAGGTGGCCAAAGTGAGCAAAAACTAATTATGCCCTGGCGTAACTCTAGAAATGTAAAGAGTGAGACCAGAAAGGGGGTCCACTCAAATGATACAATACATGAGCCATGTAATAATAAAGCAGCGGAAATAAGACTATTACAAAGTAACTTCATAATTCACTTATACAATTGTTCCTCACCATAATAGGTGATTTTACAAAAAAACTTGAACTAAGTATAACTAAAGCCAGTAGCAGAGGGTAACCCAGCCATTCCAAGCTATCCTTAACTCCATGTCATGTTGGTGATCTTTTTGATCTCTTGTCTTCCAATGTACCTAAACTTGGGTGGAAGGGAACATCACTGAGAACATAGGAAACAAGTATAGGTCAGCAAAGGCTGAGTATGTACCATAACAAATTTTGGGCATTATATTGGGGTAAAAGTGCAAAAAGAGATGTTCCCACAAGGGAAGGGGGCTATTAGCAATTAGGTATGTTCAAGAGAAAAGTAACAAAAGAAATGAGGCAGATTAAATTTCAGATTATAGGTATGATAATAAAAGAATGTCTTGCCATAACAATCATCCACATATTCATATTAAAACAATAAACATCTGCATGCATAACAATGTAGACTAAATATACCTAAAATAGGGCCATAACACCATAGGATCATGGCCTAAAAGAAATAAGGGTGGAAACGCACACCCCAGGCGGAATACGCACACCCCAGGCGGAATATGCACACCCTATATAAGTATGGTTGTACATAAGTACCGCTATTCTAGATATTCTAGTCAAACATGTAGCATGCATAAAATAGAGAGGCAAGACTATCATTTTAGTCAATATCAAACCAAAAAGGCAACAAGGCAGGAGGGGCCTAAAGACCCATAATCATGTCAAATCAATAATTCACAGCAGTAAAAGAGATTCATATCAGGAATTATAATTGTCCAAGAATAATAGATTTCCAAGAGAAATAACAGTTCAAGAGATGCCTCATTAAAATGTATATGGATTTAGTCAAATAATGCCCAAAATAAAATAGAGGATGTACATTCCTGATCTTCACAACTAATCCTATCTCTAGGATGGATTGACAATTTGTCCTTCTCAATCCTAAAATAAATATATTTTGTACACCTATTAGTCCATGTCTACTAAACATAAAAAAAGATCATATCTAAACCCATTATTGGTTACCTAATGTGAAGTTAGAGTTTTTAAGATCTTGGTATTACAAATATATATATGATGAGGAATGGAATTAGCTGTTATTTAACAAAATACTCTTACTAGGAAAAACTAGGCTTTAATATGACACATCTCTATATAAATTAGTCATATACTCATACCCTGATCACGATATGTATATGAATACAAGTCTATTTCATATGGTTATAATAGCTAGAGTATATCTGCATGTCTCAACTCACATATATTTTATGATCCATTTTATCAAAGTATAATTTCACCCATGTATATAGTTATCAAAGTATGATGTAGTATATTCTACCTCTCTTTTATACATTCAATTCATTCAAGGCAAAATTTGATAATATACTTCCTAGTGTCATTAATTAGACTTGTTGATCTAGGGTTTTTAGTTTATGTACAACAACACTAGGGTGATGCATCTAGGTTAGACTACTATCATGTCCCTATATAGCTACATATTTGTATTGAATCTTGCTTATAATATATGTGTGGTGGCTAAGACACTTATCAATTACTAGTGATGGCATTATATTATGTGTATACATATGATGAATATCAGGGTGATTGATAGCGAAGTTTTTATTATTATCATCATACAAGTTTTTATACCATGAAGCTTGATTACTATCTAAACTATATTGGATGTATTGGTATTATCTACAAAATTACAGATTTTGGTTTTCCCTGTATTTACACATGAACATGTTTCATATATGCTTATGTATAGAGATGTATATGGTAATTGGATATAGTTGATTGAGTGACTACTTAGACTGGATTTAATGATGATTTGTATGAACCATTAGTCCCACAACTAGATATAACTATGAAATGCAGGCTATGGAAGTTTACCTACTCACAATGACTTGAATGATCTTTCATGACCATCTGTAGATTGAATTCTAAAGACTGGGGCATGTTTGAATCCCATCCACGGACTCCATCGTTCTGGGCAATGATGGTGCTGATGAAGAGGCAGCTCGAGGAGGTCATGCACAAATTCACTGGGTGGTTGCAAGCAATCTAGAGCTTAGCAGGTGGTAGACAGAGTGTTAGCTTGGTGGTAGACATGAGGATAAGAACAGGGATTAGCAAGCGATCTCATTGATGGATCCTAGTGTTCTGGTGACATTGGCAGTGTGTCACAGGCGTAGGGGTTAGGATGATGGATGACAGTTCTGTAGGTGAGGGAAAGTGATAGTGTGCAACTAGTTTATACAGGTGGCAACGATCACCTTGTAGGAGATCAGTGGTGGCGGCCTTGACCTGCAGATTGGAGGTGGAAAGAGGCAGGAAAGAAGAGAATTAAGCCAGGGAAGTGGCATCTCCTGAGTTGGAGGAGATTCTAACGGCGACGTCTGGTATTCATGGTGGTGAAGCATAGACAATCTCGCTACAGGTGGTGGCAATCACAGATCTTGTAGATGTCGTTGTGGTCGCCGATCTGTAGGTCTGTGGTGAGGAAGGCAGAGGTGTTGCGGGAGGAAGAAGGTGAGTCTTGGCTATGTGGAGACAGGAGGAGGGGCGCCACCAGGAGGCGATTAGGATGGTGTGGTGGTTGTCGAGTCTGCACTCTGCATCAGATGGGTGGTGCTTACGTCGGTGGCTGAAGAGATAAGGGGCGTCGTCGACCAGGGAGATGGAGGCAGCTGCAGTGATGAGAGTGGTGTCAATGAAGCTCGTGGACATTGCCTCTGCAAGTCTTGTGGTTGCGGAGGTAGTTGGGGCAAGGAAAGGAAGGCTGAAGGGAGGAGAAGAGGGACGTCGGGGGCATGCATATGGCCGCACGACTGCTAGGCACAGGGAGGATGGGGAGTCGACTAGGGTTGTAGGGAAAAGGGGATGGATGAGAAAGAGAAGAAGAGAGAGACTGAGGAAGGGGTGAAGAAGAAAAGGAGCCAGAGGGAGGGGAAGTGGTCCTGGATCCGCATTGTGCGCCCACGGCCCTAGCGCAAGATGCGCGACCAGGAAGGAGAAGGCACGGGCATGAACCAGCCACGTGAACCGAGGGGGAAGGGAGGCATAAAGTGAAAAGAAGGGAAATGGCCGGTGATGGCAAACAATGTAAATATCAAGTGTGTTATTATGTATTTAAACAATAATTTTCAACTATTTGATTGATTAGGCAATTGAAGTCTGATTGGGATGGAAATTAGTAGGTAGGCTAAAGAGGATGTGAGGAACCCGATTTTAACATCAATTTTATGTTTTGAAAATATTTAATACTAGATTCAATCATTTGTATATTAAGCATCCATTTGATGTATTTTCTTGGCTTAATTACTCAACACTGACACCAAACCACACATTGAATCAATTTATTTTAGTTTATACTCCTAGGACTATCTTAGTGTGTCAATTTAGTGTCAAACCTACTATTTGGGTATGTCTATCTTATTATGAATGTATTATTGTCATTTTACCCTAACTATCAATTATTAAGTTTTTTATATTTTATATATATAATACTAATTGACTCCAAAGATTCCTAATATGATTCATATTGTAGGGAGAGATATTATAGGTTTACGTAATCAAACAAGGGCCTAGAAGAAGGGAGGTTACACATATATACTAAATTTTCAAGATGTTACAACACTCCACCCCTAAACATGATTTCGTCCCCGAAATCCATCCACCGCTAGACTTGAGTGCTAGTTTGTTCTACAGATCCTCATCTTCCATCACTTAAGCACGAATAACCAATATTCATTTTCAAATTTCCCAATAGAACCATTCAGATTGTGACTGCTAAATTGGTGAACCACTTTTGCGTATAAACGTCATTCCTCAAGCACCATGGTTCCTATCATTATTACTACTAAGGAAAATTTCCTTATCAACATTATCATCATCATCATCGTCAGTGGCATCGTCCTCATCATCCACATCCTCATCATCATCAACACCATCATCATCATCATCAACAACATCATCATCATCATTAATATCATCGACATAATCACCTACTCCTCATCATCATCATAAACATCATTAACATATTATTACTTAAAATGGTCACATGGGAAAGGCTCAGAAATTCCCCCATACTGAGTATGTTCATCCTAGCCTATACTATATAGTCATCCTTACCATTTAATTATTAGTGGTTTGGAGTATAGAATATTAATTTGAGCTTTTAAGTGTAATTTTACTTTTACCTACATCTGACTAAATACATCCTTTAAGGATAACTCAAGATAAAATATTAAAATCTATATTAATTGTCGAGGTAAATTTTTTTTAATGATGATATGATTAGCAAGGCTCGACTAGAATTCTCTGTTTGGTAACCTCTACGTATGTTTGACATTTACACTAGGAGTTATCCTTGTTTTACTTATTGTAACTGTCATTAATCATAGTCATTCCTTAGTTAGTTTGATTCCTAATGAATAAACTATATGAACTCCACCCCTTAAGGTTTAAACTATAACTTGGTGCATAATCCTAAAGGGGCAAAAGGGTGGATCCACTAGGTCTAATATATATATATTTGAAACAAACTATATCAGTCTTAGGCCTAGGGTATTAGTGTTGAGCATGCCAACCAAAGGTACTTCACTAAAGAGATTCTCTACTACTCAACTTCCTTGTGGTGGTGACTTGGTTCCAAAAACCATCGATAAAATCTGAAAACTTTTCTTTGGTAAATATAAATTAATACTGAAAATAAGTTTGATGATGCAAAACTTGCGGTGAAAATTCAAAATTGGCACCAAAAATCGACCCGAGAACTAAGTCAACCACTTTCCAATATACTAAACACTTGGTGTTACACTACCATTAATTCATTCTAATAAAAGAGTCTATTCGCTAAAACAAATAAAAGGGCATGCTAACATATCCTAACCTACGACATAAAAGGAGGGAAATGTTTTACTATTACACATTGCCTAATTCCACCAGACCTAATGGAATACACCGTACATTATTCTTCACTTTACCCTCATCATGATCTACACATCTTCATTCCACAAGGTCTAACTCTATGGACACCTAAAAGGGCATACGCCTACATATCCAATACTTAAGCATAAGAGGAAGAAGGGTCTGTTGTTATGCACGGTCAACTTCTATTAAACCTTAATAAAATAGGACATTATAGTTCCCCATGTCACCCTTAAATATGATTCACACTGCCTCATCTCGAGACCTAAGGAAGTCATAAGACTATCCAGTGTTATGGGGAGAGAAATAGGGGTTACATATCACTATCTACTTTACATCCATAATTCTTCACATATAAAGGTACCCTACATAGTCAAGCTACTCATATTAGCCACCACATTGAACAAGCATACTATTGGAGATGAGAAGGGTGAATACTATGGATATCTACCAAAAGTTATAGCTTTCTACAACTAATTCTCATGTATGAGGCATAACAATCTCAACGAGATCGGTACCCTTCCATTAGATAAATGGCCATGTGGCATAACTATGATGAGGTACTCCATGTTGAGGGAAAGTCATGCCTAACCATAATAGAGTTAATTCTAATTATCACATAGTATTAATGAATTAATGTCAGCTCTAGAAATTACATCAGGGTTTTATGTTGTTTTTCACACACGCACAACCCAAAATGGATGCATGTGAGGCGTGCTAGGTAACAACATATAGGAGGGGTTAAGGTGAGAACTAAGGAAATTTCAATCTACGACTATTAAATCAACTCACACTTCATAGTTCTAAGGAAGAACCCTAGAAAATAGGAAATAGAAACCAAACTCAACAAAAGTCAGTTCCATGTGGTGGCATTTCCACCACCATATAGAGGATAGGAGTGATAAGGGTACTAAAGACTGACTCTCATCCACACAGTTGGCTAGGAGAGTGTAGGAAATTAAAATATTAGGGTTGAAAACCTTAATTGAGGGTTCTACTACTAGGCAATAGGTGTATCAACAACCTCTAAGGGTCAGTAACCTAACTAAGGGTTATCCTAAGATAACTTGAAATAGTCAAGTTACCGACTGCTTAGGCTCTGATACCATTGTGTAAAGAGTGAGACCAGACAGGGGGTCCACTCAAATGATACAATACATGAGCCATGTAATAATAAAGCAGCGGAAATAAGACTATTACAAAGTTACTTCATAATTCACTTATACAATTGTTCCTCACCATAATAGGTGATTTTACAAAAAAACTTGAACTAAGTATAACTAAAGCCAGTAGAAGAGGGCAACCCAGCCATTCCAAGCTATCCTTAACTCCATGTCATGTTGGTGATCTTTTTGATCTCTTGTCTTCCAATGTACCTAAACCTGGGTGGAAGGGAACATCACCGAGAACATAGGAAACAAGTATAGGTCAGCAAAGGCTGAGTATGTACCATAACAAATTTTGGGCATTATATTGGGGTAAAAGTGCAAAAAGAGATGTTCCCACAAGGGAAGGGGGCTATTAGCAATTAGGTATGTTCAAGAGAAAAGTAATAAAATAAATGAGGCAGATTAAATTTCAGATTACAGGTATGATAATAAAAGAATGTTTTGCCATAACAATCATCCACATATTCATATTAAAACAATAACCATTTGCATGCATAAAAATGTAGACTAAATATACCTAAAATAGGTCCATAACACCATAGGATCATGGCCTAAAAGAAATAAGGGTGGAAACGCACACCCCGGGCGGAATACGCACGCCCTATATAAGTATGGTTGTACATAAGTACCGCTATTCTAGATATTCTAGTCAAACATGTAGCATGCATAAAATAGAGAGGCAAGACTATCATTTTAGTCAATATCAAACCAAAAAGGCAACAAGGCAGGAGGGGCCTAAAGACCCATAATCATGTCAAATCAATAATTCACAGCAGTAAAAGAGATTCATATCAGGAATTATAATTGTCCAAGAATAATAGATTTCCAAGAGAAATAACAGTTCAAGAGATGCCTCATTAAAATGTATATGGATTTAGTCAAATAATGCCCAAAATAAAATAGAGGATGTACATTCCTGATCTTCACGACTAATCCTATCTCTAGGATGGATTGACAATTTGTCCTTCTCAATCCTAAAATAAATATATTTTGTACACCTATTAGTCCATGTCTACTAAACATAAAAAAAGATCATATCTAAACCCATTATTGGTTACCTAATGTGAAGTTAGAGTTTTTAAGATCTTGGTATTACAAATATATATATATGATGAGGAATGGAATTAGCTGTTATTTAACAAAATACTCTTACTAGGAAAAACTAGGCTTTAATATGACACATCTCTATATAAATTAGTCATATACTCATACCCTGATCACGATATGTATATGAATACACGTCTATTTCATATGGTTATAATAGCTAGAGTATATCTGCATGTCTCAACTCACATATATTTTATGATCCATTTTATCAAAGTATAATTTCACCCATGTATATAGTTATCAAAGTATGATGTAGTATATTCTACCTCTCTTTTATACATTCAATTCATTCAAGGCAAAATTTGATAATATACTTCCTAGTATCATTAATTAGACTTGTTGATCTAGGGTTTTTAGTTTATGTACAACAACACTAGGGTGATGCATCTAGGTTAGACTACTATCATGTCCCTATATAGCTACATATTTGTATTGAATCTTGCTTATAATATATGTGTTGTGGCTAAGACACTTATCAATTACTAGTGATGGCATTGTATTATGTGTATACATATGATGAATATCAGGGTGATTGATAGCGAAGTTTTTATTATTATCATCATACAAGTTTTTATACCATGAAGCTTGATTACTATCTAAACTATATTGGATGTATTGGTATTATCTACAAAATTACAGATTTTGGTTTTCCCTGTATTTACACATGAACATGTTTCATATATGCTTATGTATAGAGATTTATATGGTAATTGGATATAGTTGATTGAGTGACTACTTAGACTGGATTTAATGATGATTTGTATGAACCATTAGTCCCACAACTAGATATAACTATGAAATGTAGGCTATGGAAGTTTACCTACTCACAATGACTTGAATGATCTTTCATGACCATCTGTAGATTGAATTCTAAAGACTGGGGCATGTTTGAATCCCATCCATGGACTCCATCGTTCTGGGCAATGATGGTGCTGATGAAGAGGCAGCTCGAGGAGGTCATGCACAAATTCACTGGGTGGTTGCAAGCAATCTAGAGCTTAGCAGGTGGTAGGCAGAGTGTTAGCTTGGTGGTAGACATGAGGATAAGAACAGGGCTTAGCAAGCGATCTCATTGATGGATCCTAGTGTTCTGGTGACATTGGCAGTGTGTCACAGGCGTAGGGGTTAGGATGATGGATGACAATTCTGTAGGTGAGGGAAAGTGATAGTGTGCAACTAGTTTATACAGGTGGCAACGATCACCTTGTAGGAGATCAGTGGTGGCGGCCTTGACCTGCAGATTGGAGGTGGAAAGAGGCAGGAAAGAAGAGAATTAAGCCAGGGAAGTGGCATCTCCTGAGTTGGAGGAGATTCTAACAGTGACGTCTGGTATTCATGGTGGTGAAGCATAGAAAATCTCGCTACAGGTGGTGGCAATCACAGATCTTGTAGATGTCGTTGTGGTCGCCGATCTGTAGGTCTGTGGTGAGGAAGGCAGAGGTGTTGCGGGAGGAAGAAGGTGAGTCTTGGCTATGTGGAGACAGGAGGAGGGGCGCCACCAGGAGGCGATTAGGATGGTGTGGTGGTTGTCGAGTCTGCACTCTGCATCTGATGGGTGGTGCTTGCGTCGGTGGCTGAAGAGATAGGGGCGTCGTCGACCAGGGAGATGGAGGCAGCTGCAACGATGAGAGTGGTGTCGATGAAGCTCGTGGACATTGCCTCTGCAAGTCTTGTGGTTGCGGCGGTAGTTGGGGCAAGGAAAGGAAGGCTGAAGGGAGGAGAAGAGGGACGTCGGCGGCATGCATATGGCCGCACGACTGTTAGGCACAGGGAGGATGGGGAGTCGACTAGGGTTGTAGGGAAAAGGGGATGGATGAGAAAGAGAAGAAGAGAGAGACTGAGGAAGGGGTGAAGAAGAAAAGGAGCCAGAGGGAGGGGAAGTGGTCCTGGATCCGCATTGTGCACCCACGGCCCTAGCGCAAGATGCGCGACCAGGAAGGAGAAGGCACGGGCATGAACCAGCCGCGTGAACCGAGGGGGAAGGGAGGCATAAAGTGAAAAGAAGGGAAATGGCCGGTGATGGCAAACAATGTAAATATCAAGTGTGTTATTATGTATTTAAACTATACTTTTCAACTATTTGATTGATTAGGCAATTGAAGTCTGATTGGGATGGAAATTAGTAGGTAGGCTAAATAGGATGTGAGGAACCCGATTTTAACATCAATTTTATGTTTTGAAAATATTTAATACTAGATTCAATCATTTGTATATTAAGCATCCATTTGATGTATTTTCTTGGCTTAATTACTCAACAGTGACACCAAACCACACATTGAATCAATTTATTTTAGTTTATACTCCTAGGACTATCTTAGTGTGTCAATTTAGTGTCAAACCTACTATTTGGGTATGTCTATCTTATTATGAATGTATTATGGTCATTTTACCCTAACTATCAATTATTAAGTTTTTTTATATTATATATATATAATACTAATTGACTCCAAAGATTCCTAATATGATTCATATTGTAGGGAGAGATATTATAGGTTTATGTAATCAAACAAGGGCCTAGAAGAAGGGAGGTTACACATATATACTAAATTTTCAAGATGTTACAACACTCCACCCCTAAACAGGATTTCGTC
Source organism: Alisma plantago-aquatica (assembly GCA_963693085.1). Lineage (NCBI taxonomy): Eukaryota > Viridiplantae > Streptophyta > Magnoliopsida > Alismatales > Alismataceae > Alisma > Alisma plantago-aquatica. The sequence continues at coordinate 640,870,856 of OY856411.1, forward strand.
CCCGAAATCCATCCACCGCTAGACCTGAGTGCTAGTTTGTTCTACATATCCTCATCTTCCATCACTTAAGCATGAATAACCAATATTCATTTTCAAATTTCCCAATAGAACCATTCAGATTGTGACTGCTAAATTGGTGAACCACTTTTGCGTATAAACGTCATTCCTCAAGCACCATGGTTCCTATCATTATTACTACTAAGGAAAATTTCCTTATCAACATTATCATCATCATCATCATCAGTGGCATCGTCCTCATCATCCACATCCTCATCATCATCAACACCATCATCATCATCATCAACAACATCATCATCATCATTAATATCATCGACATAATCACCTACTCCTCATCATCATCATAAACATCATTAACATATTATTACTTAAAATGGTCACATGGGAAAGGCTCAGAAATTCCCCCATACTGAGTATGTTCATCCTAGCCTATACTATATAGTCATCCTTACCATTTAATTATTAGTGGTTTGGAGTATAGAATATTAATTTGAGCTTTTAAGTGTAATTTTACTTTTACCTACATCTGACTAAATACATCCTTTAAGGATAACTCAAGATAAAATATTAAAATCTATATTAATTGTCGAGGTAAATTTTTTTTAATGATGATATGATTAGCAAGGCTCGACTAGAATTCTCTGTTTGGTAACCTCTACGTATGTTTGACATTTACACTAGGAGTTATCCATGTTTTACTTATTGTAACTGTCATTAATCATAGTCATTCCTTAGTTAGTTTGATTCCTAATGAATAAACCATATGAACTCCACCCCTTAACGTTTAAACTATAACTTGGTGCATAATCCTAAAGGGGCAAAAGGGTGGATCCACTAGGTCTAATATATATATATATATATTTGAAACAAACTATATCAGTCTTAGGCCTAGGGTATTAGTGTTGAGCATGCCAACCAAAGGTACTTCACTAAAGAGATTCTCTACTACTCAACTTCCTTGTGGTGGTGACTTGGTTCCAAAAACCATCGATAAAATCTGAAAACTTTTCTTTGGTAAATATAAATTAATACTGAAAATAAGTTTGATGATGCAAAACTTGCGGTGAAAATTCAAAATTGGCACCAAAAATCGACCCGAGAACTAAGTCAACCACTTTCCAATATACTAAACACTTGGTGTTACACTACCATTAATTCATTCTAATAAAAGAGTCTATTCGCTAAAACAAATAAAAGGGCATGCTAACATATCCTAACCTATGACATAAAAGGAGGGAAATGTTTTACTATTACACATTGCCTAATTCCACCAGACCTAATGGAATACACCGTACATTATTCTTCACTTTACCCTCATCATGATCTACACATCTTCATTCCACAAGGTCTAACTCTATGGACACCTAAAAGGGCATACGCCTACATATCCAATACTTAAGCATAAGAGGAAGAAGGGTCTGTTGTTATGCACGGTCAACTTCTATTAAACCTTAATAAAATAGGACATTATAGTTCCCCATGTCACCCTTAAATATGATTCACACTGCCTCATCTCGAGACCTAAGGAAGTCATAAGACTATCCAGTGTTATGGGGAGAGAAATAGGGGTTACATATCACTATCTACTTTACATCCATAATTCTTCACATATAAAGGTACCCTACATAGTCAAGCTACTCATATTAGTCACCACATTGAACAAGCATACTATTGGAGATGAGAAGGGTGAATACTATGGATATCTACCAAAAGTTATAGCTTTCTACAACTAATTCTCATGTATGAGGCATAACAATCTCAACGAGATCGGTACCCTTCCATTAGATAAATGGCCATGTGGCATAACTATGATGAGGTACTCCATGTTGAGGGAAAGTCATGCCTAACCATAATAGAGTTAATTCTAATTATCACATAGTATTAATGAATTAATGTCAGCTCTAGAAATTACATCAGGGTTTTATGTTGTTTTTCACACACGCACAACCCAAAATGGATGTATGTGAGGCGTGCTAGGTAACAACATATAGGAGGGGTTAAGGTGAGAACTAAGGAAATTTCAATCTATGACTATTCAATCAACTCACACTTCATAGTTCTAACGAAGAACCCTAGAAAATAGGAAATAGAAACCAAACTCAACAAAAGTCAGTTCCATGTGGTGGAATTTCCACCACCATATAGAGGATAGGAGTGATAAGGGTACTAAAGACTGACTCTCATCCACACAGTTGGCTAGGAGAGTGTAGGAAATTAAAATATTAGGGTTGAAAACCTTAATTGAGGGTTCTACTACTAGGCAATAGGTGTATCAACAACCTCTAAGGGTCAGTAACCTAACTAAGGGTCATCCTAAGATAACTTGAAATAGTCAAGTTACCGACTGCTTAGGCTCTGATACCATTGTGTAAAGAGTGAGACCAGAAAGGGGGTCCACTCAAATGATACAATACATGAGCCATGTAATAATAAAGCAGCGGAAATAAGACTATTACAAAGTTACTTCATAATTCACTTATACAATTGTTCCTCACCATAATAGGTGATTTTACAAAAAAACTTGAACTAAGTATAACTAAAGCCAGTAGAAGAGGGTAACCCAGCCATTCCAAGCTATCCTTAACTCCATGTCATGTTGGTGATCTTTTTGATCTCTTGTCTTCCAATGTACCTAAACCTGGGTGGAAGGGAACATCATCGAGAACATAGGAAACAAGTATAGGTCAGCAAAGGCTGAGTATGTACCATAACAAATTTTGGGCATTATATTGGGGTAAAAGTGCAAAAAGAGATGTTCCCACAAGGGAAGGGGGCTATTAGCAATTAGGTATGTTCAAGAGAAAAGTAACAAAATAAATGAGGCAGATTAAATTTCAGATTACAGGTATGATAATAAAAGAATGTCTTGCCATAACAATCATCCACATATTCATATTAAAACAATAAACATTTGCATGCATAAAAATGTAGACTAAATATACCTAAAATAGGGCCATAACACCATAGGATCATGGCCTAAAAGAAATAAGGGTGGAAACGCACACCCCGGGCGGAATACGCACGCCCTATATAAGTATGGTTGTACATAAGTACCGCTATTCTAGATATTCTAGTCAAACATGTAGCATGCATAAAATAGAGAGGCAAGACTATCATTTTAGTCAATATCAAACCAAAAAGGCAACAAGGCAGGAGGGGCCTAAAGACCCATATTCATGTCAAATCAATAATTCACAGCAGTAAAAGAGATTCATATCAGGAATTATAATTGTCCAAGAATAATAGATTTCCATAAGAAATAATAGTTCAAGAGATGCCTCATTAAAATGTATATGGATTTAGTCAAATAATGCCCAAAATAAAATAGAGGATGTACATACCTGATCTTCACGATTAATCCTATCTCTAGGATGGATTGACAATTTGTCCTTCTTAATCCTAAAATAAATATATTTTGTACACCTATTAGTCCATGTCTACTTAACATAAAAAAAGATCATATCTAAACCAATTATTGGTTACCTAGTGTGAAGTTAGAGTTTTTAAGATCTTGGTATTACAAATATATATATGATGAGGAATGAAATTAGCTGTTATTTAACAAAATACTCTTACTAGGAAAAACTAGGCTTTAATATGACACATCTCTATATAAATTAGTCATATACTCATACCCTGATCACGATATGTATATGAATACAAGTCTATTTCATATGGTTATATTAGCTAGAGTATATTTGCATGTCTCAACTCACATATATTTTATGATCCATTTTATCAAAATATAATTTCATCCATGTATATCGTTATCAAAGTACAATGTAGTATATTCTACCTCTCTTTTATACATTCAATTCATTCAAGGCAAAATTTGATAATATACTTCCTAGTGTCATTAATTAGACTTGTGGATCTAGGGTTTTTAGTTTATGTACAACAACACTAGGGTGATGCATCTAGGTTAGATTACTATCATGTCCCTAGCTACATATTTTTATTGAATCTTGCTTATAATATATGTGTGGTGGCTAAGACACTTATCAATTACTAGTGATGGCATTGTATTATGTGTATACATATGATGAATATTAGGGTGATTGATAGCGAAGTTTTTATTATTATCATCATACAAGTTTTTATACCATGAAGCTTGATTACTATCTAAACTATATTGGATGTATTGGTATTATCTACAAAATTATAGATTTTGGTTTTCCCTGTGTTTACACATGAACATGTTTCATATATGCTTATGTATAGAGATGTATATGGTAATTGGATATAGTTGATTGAGTGACTACTTAGACTGGATTTAATGATGATTTGTATGAACCATTAGTCCCACAACTAGATATAACTATGAAATGCAGACTATGGAAGTTTACCTACTCACGATGACTTGACTGATCTTTCATGACCATCTATAGATTGAATTCTAAAGACTGGGGCATGTTTGAATCCCATCCATGGACTCCATCGTTCTGGGCAATGATGGTGCTGATGAAGAGGCAGCTCGAGGAGGTCATGCACAGATTCACTGGGTGGTTGCAAGCAATCTAGAGCTTAGCAGGTGGTAGGTAGAGTGTTAGCTTGGTGGTAGACATGAGGATAAGAACATGGCTTAGCAAGCAATCTCATTGATGGATCCTAGTATTCTGGTGACATTGGCAGTGTGTCACAGGATTAGGGGTTAGGATGATGGATGACAGATCTGTAGGTGAGGGAAAGTGATAGTGTGCGACTAGTTTATACGGGTGGCAATGATCACCTTGCAGGGGATCAGTGGTGGCGGCCTTGACCTGCAGATTGGAGGTGGAAAGAGGCAGGAAAGAAGAGAATTAAGCCAGGGAAGTGGCATCTCCTGAGTTGGAGGAGATTCTAACGGCGACGTCTGGTATTCATGGTGGTGAAGCATAGACAATCTCGCTGCAGGTGGTGGCAATCACAGATCTTGTAGCTGTCATTGTGGTCGCCGATCTGCAGGTCTGCGGTGAGGAAGGAAGAGGTGTTGCGGGAGGAAGAAGGTGAGTCTTGGCTATGTGGAGACAGGAGGAGGGGCACCACCAGGAGGCGATTAGGATGGTGTGGTGGTTGTCGAGTCTGCACTCTGCAACAAATGGGTGGTGCTTGCGTCGGTGGCTAAAGAGATAAGGGGCGTTGTCGACCAGGGAGATGGAGGCAGCTGCAGCGATGAGAGTGGTGTCGATGAAACTCGTGGACATTGCCTATGCAAGTCTTGTGGTTGCGGCGGCGGTTGGGGCAAGGAAAGGAAGGATGAAGGGAGGAGAAGAGGGACGGCGACGACATGCATATGGCCACACAGATGCTAGGCACAGGGAGGATGGGGAGTCGACTAGGGCTGTAGGGAAAAGGGGATGGATGAGAAAGACAAGAAGAGAGAGACCGAGGAAGGGGTGAAGAAGAAAAGGAGCCAGAGGGAGGGGAAGTGGTCCTGGATCCGCATTGTGCGCCCACGGCCCTAGCACAAGACGCGCGACCAGGAAGGAGAAGGTGTGGGCATGAACCAGCCATGTGAACCAAGGGGGAAGGGAGGCGTAAAGTGAAAAGAAGGGAAATGGCCGGTGATGGCAAACAATGTAAATATCAAGTGTGTTATTATGTATTTAAACTATACTTTTCAACTATTTGATTGATTAGGCAATTGAAGTCTGATTGGGATGGAAATTAGTAGGTAGGCTAAAGAGGATGTTAGGAACCCGATTTTAACATCAATTTTATGTTTTGAAAATATTTAATACTAGATTCAATCATTTGTATATTAAACATCCATTTGATGTATTTTCTTGGCTTAATTACTCAACAGTGACACCAAACCACACATTGAATCAATTTATTTTAGTTTATACTCCCAGGACTATCTTAGTGTGTCAATTTAGTGTCAAACCTACTATTTGGGTAATTCTATCTTATTATGAATGTATTATGGTCATTTTACCCTAACTATCAATTATTAAGTTTTTTTTATATTTTATATATATAATACTAATTGACTCCAAAGATTCCTAATATGATTCATATTGTAGGGAGAGATATTATAGGTTTACGTAATCAAACAGGGGCCTAGAAGAAGGGAGGTTACACATATATACTAAATTTTTAGGATGTTACAAGAAATCATTCAAACCGGAGTAAAAAGGGGAATCCATCACCCCGCTTCTTCTCCTTTTGATCATCGAAGAACAACTATGTGCAGTGAGATGAACTATGAAATCTAGAGAACAAAATTGGGATTGTCTTAGGGCACATTTGGTTAGTTGGATTTACTAAAATCCTGTATTTTTTCCATCCCATATTGCTAAAATAATGCATTCTCAAAATCCCATAAAGTAAAATTTTATGTTTGATTTGCTGGATTTTGTAAGTGTGGGATTTTTTTTTCATGTTTGCTATCTTGCTCATGATGGATTTTGGTGTCCGAGAGAATTTTGAAGGAGACCAAAATGCGGGATTCCTATTTTGTCTGAAAATCTCGGGATTATCCCCATTTCTCCAATATCGCAAACCAAACATAAAATTTGCAGAACTGGAGTCCAAAATACAATACAATATGACAAAATTGAGGTAACCAAATGTGCCCTTAGTGGAAACCATGGTGCTAGGCACCCTCCTCAACCCTGACCAAACTCAGCAAGCCCCATAGTGGGAATGTCGGTGGTTGGAATCTCTTGCTATGACTTCCTCCATGGATGGTGAGGAAAGCAAGTCCAAAGTCATAAGAAGGGAAGACGAGATCGATCCCCAGGCTAAGAAAAATAAAACTTAGCAGCAGCTTAACTTTGTGAGAGCAAGGGGGAGCGTTTCATGGAGAAATCGCATACTGAGATGGTCAGAAGATTAGAAATCAATTTTAGGGTCGCAAGCATAGAGAAAAGATGGATAAGTAAGTACCGCACACTGCCTCAAAATTGAGGGCATAAAAAACCTCCTGGGATGTTTTGGAGATAAATAAGAAGATTTGATAGGTTTTCCATTTTCTTAGGCCTTAAACCAAACTCAAGAACATGGTAAATACATCTCGGTTGGTGGTAGAGTTCAGGGATGATGTCGTAGAGATTTCGAGGGGGAAACAAGATTTCTATTAGATTGTGGTTGACAATGTAGCTTTACAGGATCTTGGTTTTATAGGGGAAGGTCCCGATGACTTGGATCTCTTACTGGGGTGGAAACAAGGGAGAGATGTAGTAGTCCCCGTCGACTGGGGGTTCTAGGGCTTGAATCCCTACCAAATCAGGGATGCATATGCTCAGAATAATGAGGCACAACTATTGTACTAGGATTCATTGGAGGGAGAGGTTAGCGCGGAGGAAACTTGGGGCTGAGTTCTCAGAAAAACTAGGCGTTGGGTGAAGAGGATGAATCCTAGTCACAGAGACATCGGGTCAAACAGTCCAACCCGGACATGACTCTCTCCTAAAGAGAGCCTGTGACACAGAAATAATTAGGAAAGCAAACATTAATATCAAATCATTTCTAATATAAGATTACAACTATATTACTTTCTTCCCTAACCCAATTGGGGTAGTTAAGGTTCTTCATAAGAGACCAAATTTTGCATGCTACCTAGATTTAGTGTGAAGAATATGAATTTCCACTTGGTTTCAAATTTTGAGGGTCACATTTATCTATGTTTTCCTTTTTAGTTTAAATCTATACTTAATAATCTAGAATTATCTAAAACTAACTAGGGGATCATATTTTGAGGAAAGTCATTTAATATCATGTTAGACTCACTTAAATTTTCTCAAAGCCATAAAATGAACTCAGACTAGGTCAATTCCACTTTAAACCTTGATGTGTGACATTTACAAATTTTGGCTAGGTTGGATGTAATCGATTTATAAACTAATTAAGTTAAAAAGGTTGCTTATGCTTTAATGAAAATATTAGGATTTTTAATTTAGTATTCATTCTTAAGTTTTAATTTTGAGGATGTTACACTTTCCTTCTCTTTTCTTTCTTGAAGCTTGTCCCTTTGTGTTGGTGGAGAAGGAGAAGCTTGAGCTTGAAGAAGGTGGTCGATCCCTTTGCATGTTGAGCTAGGGTTTGGTGCAACGCTCCTTGAGATCATTTGGTGATATCTTTTGCTTTGGTAAGTGATTACCTCTTCATCTTGATTTCCCTACCCTATTCTTCTTTCTCTTCTTGGCTGAAACCATGGAGCTTCCATGGTAGTGCTTGAGTTGAGCTTGAAGAACTTCTCTTCTTTACCTTTATACCTAGGGTTTTGCTCTATCTTGTGCTTGCTTGACCTAGTGTTTGTTTCCTTCTTAGAGGTGAAGCTAGCTTGTCCGTGTGTGGTGATCAAGCTAGGGCTTTCTCTCTTTCCTTGGAGCTTCCTTTCTGTTGGAGTTTCTTCTTCTCTTTTAAGGTGAATTATATGACTTTCTCCTCGATTATTAGTTACACTTACCTTGCATGCAAGTAATCTAACCTAAAAACGTGGTTCCAAGTAGAATGATGATATCTTTGATCTAGGGTTTGTGTTTACATGGTGATCTTGAGTAGATAACTCCCGTTGATGAACCCTAATCCTTTTACACAAAATCTTAAGTGGCAATGGAGGTTTTGATGCATGCATGTTTTAAGGAAATATTGGTTTTTCTCTCTATGAATCATGGTTTTGCTCTCTCTCTTTCATGTTGATGGTTAATTAGGGTTTTGGAATTGATATTCTTCTTGTGGTTTACACCTTAATGGTTTTCAGTTTCATGGTGATGATCAACCTATTGTTCCTTTGTGGTTGATGATATATTTGGTTGCTAAAATCTTCTCTCATTTCATGCGGTCAAAGAGATTTTGATCTTGAGTGGCCTATGGATTTTCCTTCCCTTCGATCGATGATGATTCATGTTTTTCTTCAGTCATCGAGACTTGATCCTTGTAGTCGTTGATGCTTTTGTTTCTCTATGGTCGATGATGGTGCCCTTCCTTCTCTTCGATCGCTAAACTAGATAATCCTAGTAGTTGTTGAGTTTCGACCCTGGTGGTCACTAAGGCGATTCACTTCTTTGGTCGATGAAGATGGTGAGTCCCAATTTCTTTGGTCGATGAAGATTTTTGGACTAATGATTGTCTTATGATGTTGACTATATGATGATGGTGTTTACTTATTTGATTCCATGATTGTTGGAGAAGATGATTAGTAGGGTTTATCTTTATTTCAATTCTGGAAACCCTAATTTGGTTACCTTGTTGAACCCTAATCCTAATTCAATTTTCTTTGTATCTAAACCCCAATTCACATACACATGATGTTTCTTAGTTTCTTTAGAAATTAGAATGATTTTATAATACTTTCCCTATCCTAATGTTGTAACCCTAATTTGCTATCTTATGAACATCATGGTGCAAATGTATGATTACGATTGAGCTTGTGTAACACATGTATGGTGATGATGATGAGCCTTGATGAGGCATGTAGAGATGATGATGTTCTTACATGAAACAATGTGAATGGTCTTATGGCCTTGGACAAGGGATTGGTATCCCATGATGATGTGATGATGAGTGTGGACTCATGTATGGCAGTGAATGGTACCTTGTGATGATGCAACAAGTTTATACTTTATATTTTTTATATCTTCGGAAGTTGCAATCTACCCTTATCTTTGTAGAATCATTTTAGGGCTTGTACATAACTTGATTGATGCAATTAAAACATACCTAATTGGATTTAACTAATCAAGTGAAACCCTAATCATGTAGTTTCCATGTGGCATACACCCATTCCAGTGTTAGGACTTGCTAGATGATGAAATGAGTATTCCTAAGGGAAACTCAGAGTGCATACTGTTGAGTATGGTGGTGCAATAGAATGTGTGTCCTTGTCATCTTAATCCAATGGTTTTGAGGATGGTTGCAGTCATGTCTATATAGGAGAACGGTTGTGGTTGTGTATCATATATATGATGTGATAGAGGACAATTGTGGTTGTACCTCATATGATATGGGTTTGTATGTCCTGGATTCACTAGTACCGTGGCATTTAAGGACATACTAGGTTGTTCACTAGTGCCGTGACCTATATACCAAGGATGGACTAGGTTGTTTTGCAGCTAGGCTTATATGTCGTTGCGGAAAACTCATATCGACCAAGGGCGGATGAGATCTTAGTATTACAAATCTTGTACATATCTTCTATGGAACTAATTTTGATTTATTAGTGGTCAGTTGGGATTGAGTGGTATACGTCAATTACTCAAGGATAAATAAACGAAGTAATACAACCATGTAGCATATCTGTTTAGGGTAAAACACACTTCACATTGGATGTTTACCCTTGCCTTATTTCTTATACTGCTCAGTTGATATATAATGTAGTAAGAGAAGTTAACTGTTATACATGTTTTTCATATTCCTTATAATCATGTATGATACTATGCTTATATGTTTTAGCTATTTAACCTGCTTAACCTATGTAACCAGTTTGAACTATTCATTTGGATGGATTTGCTCATCCTGGATAATGATGATGCATCTGTAGTATCAATAATCATTGGTTGAGAGTTATATCTCTTCTTGGGACATTGGTCTCACCCCGTGGGTCACTACATATTTTTAGGCAGTCGTCAGTGATGCAGGCATGATCATGTTGTTGAGGAAGAGTAACTTGGAGATCAGTAGAAGCTAAAGGTTGGATAGCTGCTAGTTGTTGTAGTAGAGTCTTATTATCGTCCTTGTACTCTCAGGTCCAAGATGGGATGTGTTTTGTAGATGATCTATATTATGATGCATGGTTTTGGAAAGTATGACATGGCTTGTATAGATGGCTTGTATATGTGCAACATGATCTCTTTTATCTAACAGGTTGTTGGTGCATCCCGCCATAGGTGCACACACTAATCAATTTAGATTTGACTAGATGCACCCCACGAGATCATAACACACAGGGTATCTTTCAAAATTTATAATGGACCTACACGTACACACTCACATACACCAAAACACTACACCTATAAGAGCACGAGGTCTTTTCATAGTATAGGAGGGCGGAAAGTATAGGGTCGATCCACATGGAGAAAGGGGGCACTAGAGCTAGGTTAGTTTTGGGTAAGGTTCCTACTGCAGAGTCTAGGCTTGAAGGGTTTGAAGTTGATTTGTTGATTACACTAATGGTGAACAAGCAATCAATTGAAGGAGAACAAACAAGATCAAAACCTAAGTTAACCTTAGACAGTTAATTCTACTGAGCAAGAAAATACAAGGCAAACAAGGAAAAGGGCAGGCTATGCTAAGGTAAGAAAGAAGATGTCTACACTACACTAAGCTAGCAAACAAGGCAAAAGAGAAATTAAAGACCTAACTAGCAAGAAAAAAGCAAGAACAAGGCAAGAAGCTAACTAAGCAAGTAAAGAGCTAACTAACCTAACACTTTCTAAGCAAGAAGGAAATTAAGATTTTAATGCAATAAAGGGAAATGTGGGCTGTTTCGGGGATGCACTTATCAATTAGGTTGAGGGTGATAACATGTGAACATTATGCTTTCATTTAGATTATCAAACCAAACAACAAGCTAGAGACTAATGAAATGTCCTAGACTACTAATCGGCCATGGATATGATAGGTTGTGTATAGGGGAACTAGTCCATAACACCTCCTACTACCTTTACGAGGCTCAATTGGGTTAGGGTTTAGGTGTAATTAAATTAGAGTCTAAACAAGCCTAGGTTTCTAGATTAGAGGATCTTAGGATGAATAGGAGATGAGGGTAGTAATGGGAGTGGAAATGAGGTTTTAGGCCTCCCATCACTCACATTCTAGCCTTGAGAAATCTCCATGCTAATCACACTAAATTCATCTAAACTAGCTACTTAGATATCTCAACTAGGGTTAGGATAATTGTTTAGCATGTAGGAAGATGGGTAGCTAGCTAGGGATCCATGAACTGGGCGTAGGAGCAAATCCTAAAATTCACACGTATAAGCAATTTCCCAAATTCCTAGGTGGTTTCAAGAACAAACCACAAAGCAATTCATGAAGAGTGAGATAGAAATAGAACATAACCATTAGAAAATGAAATTATAATGTTTACATATCCTTTATCCCCAACATAGTATCAAAGTAACATTTTTTGCGCCAAACATCCCACCAAAGGAGCCTAGCTACTCATGGAAATGGAAAGTACAAAAAGAAAAGAGAAAGAGGGAGAAGTAGCCATCGAGTTCGGTGTAGATGGAGTTATCCTTCTCTTCAGTTGTTGAATAGATGTCCTCATCCTTCCTCTGAGATGCAAGGGCATGCAATGATGGTGGAATAGGGTTAAAATACTAGGAAACTAGGGGTTTGATGGTGGAAATGGTGAAATGGAGGTGGAATGGTGATGGAATGTCTAAGAGGCGAAAATGGGGAGCTAAGAGGGGGTAGAAGCTAGGTAATTTCATGCCCCAACTGCCACCTATGTATATATAGGTGGTGGAGAAGCACTAGGTCAAATGAGGGTAAAGTGTGAAATGCAAAGAAATATGTATGTAGCACGACTGTGCTAGGTAGCACGGTCGTAGTGGTTGGGGTGGGAATGGTCATGGTGGAGTGGAACGACCGTGGTGAAAAATGGCAAAGAATCACAGTAAGTTTGGTGTTTTTGAACTGAAGGTGGCACGACCGTTGTGGTCACCACCGCCGTGGTGAGGCAACGGTAGAATGACCATGGTGGACACCATGACCTTGGTGGCTTAGAGTTGACTTGTTCGTTCTTGACACCATGGTCATTCTGCACTGACTGTCACACAGCCGTGCTATGTTTCACAACCTTATGGGGTCTTGTACCATGACCATTCTATGATTGTATAGTGTAGTCTTCATAGATTGTCTCTATTGATTTTGAGTGAGCTAGCATGGCCGTTCTGTGGCACCAGGGTCATGCTGCTGTCTGTATCAACACTTTGAGATTATACTTGATTCATTCTTGGACATCTTTGTTTCAATTGATCTTTGTCCTCTAGGGGTAGGTTGAGGGGGCCTTGAACTTCAATTTGGGACTCTATAAGGGTAGAGAAACCCTAGAATCACTCCTTCTCTTTCTTCCATCCAAGTATGGTCCAAATACTTGAAAAACATACAAATAATGTCCATAAGTACATTTTACACAAATATGCATATTAGGGAAAATAACATGTAATCTAATAGGTATAGATGTGATTAAAGTACAATAATACAAAAGATTGAACCCTAAAATAGGGCTGTACCACCACCCCAAACTTAAAACATACTTGTCCTCAAGTATGCTCCAACTCAATCTCTCTATAATTTTTCACAATCAAGAAATGACAAATGCAATGCAAAAGATGAATATTGACTAGATGGGCTCAAAGATGACTAAGTACATGCATTCCACCTCTCTCCTATCCTCTTTCACAAACCAATCATGATTAAAGCACTGAGCATGCAAACTTCAACTATAAAGCGTAGAAAACAAAATCAATTCATATGGCTATCCTATCACTCTAGGTAAACTGTTTCATGATGGCAGAGGTTAAAAATGATTAATTTTTCTATTTTATGTTCATGCATTCAATCTCATATGTTCATCCACACTAAGTAATCTATGTGGCTGCGTAAAAGGGAAAAATGAGATAGGTTTGATGTTTCATAGTTCCATGGGCATGCAAAAGGAAGAAAGGGTTGCAGTTAGAGTTCAGAGTGCTTTTACACACTCATCTTTTCTTAATTTTTATGCTCTTAAACAAGAGAATATTTTATTTTCTTTTTTTATTTTTCCATTTTTCTTTTTCTTTGCCCTTTGTGTGGATAGGGCACATGGTGATGAGAATGAAATGGGAGGTATGGATATGGCCACCCCAAACTTTTAAAGGTGGCCAAGGCTGAATGTATGCACTTTGACATCCTTTCATGAGGCGGAGAGGTAAGAAGATGGTAGAAGAAAGTGAGTCAAAGAGGGGTTACTAGTGTGGACATAAAAATGAGATCTCTTGCATGAAAGTTACTCCAAAAATTTCATCAAGCAATGACACACCACATGAATGATCAATATTAAATCCACATTTCTATCATGAGATTCTACAAAACTCTAAGGGGCTATTTGGGCACCCCATTTGTGATTACTGTAGTAATCAACAAGTCAAGGGATTTTGATTACCTACTTAACAAATCCCATGATTCATAATTACATTGTTTGGATGAGTGTTGATTCATATATGCAATAATTACGAATACCATCATTCTTAATAACATTGTTTGGTAAATGTGTATTTGAAATGCAACATTTGTATTTTTTTCCATAACTACATATTTACTAGCTGGTAAATCGAGTCACACCAGGGTTCAGATAGTGAGTGCAGTGTAATTCAAAATTTCAAATACATATATGTGTGGTTCCAATGTAGTATACATACATGATATACATACAAAAAACAATACATACACATTGTTTGCATATTTTTTTATATATATACATGGCATGAGGCATCCATATTCATATTTCCTGTTGATGTGCAACAAATAACAAAAAAATACAAACATGTCATTTACATATATATATATGGATACATGGCATACAAGCCATTGATATTCATCACCTGCTGGTGTGCAACCAAATTAACAAAACCCATACAAACACATACTTTACATAGTAATTTATATGGATACATGGCATACAAGACATCCATATTCATCACATGCTAATGTGTAGCCAAATTTAACAAGTGACCAATAATCCATGATTGTCATTTAATATTCAACAAGTCACAAATTCTAACATAAAGCACACTACATGCTTGAATATTGTGACCACGTCAAAACCTCCAACATAAAGCACATGTTTAAGTTGCATACAAAATGAGATAAAACATCCACTGTCTACAAGTTCACACCACTACATGCTTGAATGTACGACCCACTGCCTACAAGACCATGTTGATAATAGATGCTTTGAAACACCACAAATGATCAAGAGCATACACGCATATGGTCTTCCTGAAAGAATAGACAAAATTAGGCCAAAATAGACAAATTATATATGCCACAACATTTCACAAAGAATATGCACAAGCTATACATATTATCATTTGTAAGATCAACTCATCACCCACCCATTCCAACCCACCCATCACCTAATCCACACAACATGGCAACAAGCTTACAATAGTAGTTGTACTCTGTCACCTATTTCTACTCAATCCATCCCCTTCTTGCTCCTCCACCAACAACTCAACACGTACATCAGTAGCCCTGTTGGTATGTATGCCTTGAGAGCCAATCATGGGATGATTGGTGGGATACATTAAGATTGATTTGATAAACATCAAAGGCAAGCTTCCAATTCTTTCTGGTTCAGTCATATGAGATAGTGATAGAACAAATTGAATGTCTAGAGAATGACAATACTCAATGACGTATGCTTTCAGGTTGAGGACCTGAACGATGAGATCATACAGATGCTAAGAGTTTGTACATTATTTTTATGTCCCTAGTCGGATGTCATTGTGGAAGGTAGATAGACAACAATGACACACAAGACTAGATTGTGGTGTTGGTTGATGACAAAATCTCATTAGTCATGAACTCATGATATAGAGATATCAAACCAAACACATAGGTACTTGTTAGAGAACAAGTGTACCGGACAGACCCACCGTGAGTTTGACACATGGAACCATGATATGGTAGTCGCAGTCAGTACTCACAATGATGGTGGTGAGTGTGATTCTTTGACCTGAAATCACTACACTCAACACATGTCGTTGGGCACACTTTGACATCATCAAACGCAATCCTGAAACATGGGTTGTTATAATGGTGATGATTGGGTGGCTTTGACACATGGGGCTTTTGAGGGGTGAGTGATTGATATGGGATTTGTCCCTCCTGAGGGAGTTTGATATCCATGGCCACTTGATGAGTAGGATTGAGAAAGGCGTGCACACATGTGTGAATCAATATGTGATATTGATGTCATACATATCTCTTCCAATCTACTCTGAGATCAAGAAAGTGAATGAATGTTGACAGGATGACTGTTCCATGCCTCGAGTTCATTCGGGATATCAGTGACAAAGGAATTATACATTCACTATAACACCATTCACAGATTGTAGGATTGAAAGTTGTTCTCCAACTTTCTATTTCACTTGGGTAGCACTGATGTGTGACTAGGCACCACTCTTTGCTTGTGAATTCATAAGTGTTATGGACTTTCACTGCCAACGTGAAATGGACCTGCAGGGTCACACACATAGGATTTAACCTGGAAGAGGAGTTTTGTCCACAAACAATGTTTAGATTGATTGCTAAAGGAGTTTAGTAGTTCAATTAAACACTCAATTAATTGATAGCTCAATGTCATAATGTTCAAGGTGTTGGACACATTGATTAGAGTATCAGATTGATTGAAACTACAATTGACTGTTTCTGCACAATCTGCACTCCCAACCGATCGGCTCATGCGATGAACCGATCGACTCAGCTTGGTGAATCGATCGGCTCAGGTGGTGAGTCGATCGGCTCATGGACAGGGTGAAATGATTGCTTCAAGTGTTGAAACGATCGGTTCAACTGTTGCAACCGAGCAAGTTGGGAAAGTAGGATTGGTGAGAAATTTCCTTTCGTTTCACTAGCCCAATTTGATTGGAACAAGGATTGGTATTTGATACCAATTAGAAACAAAAGAGGAAAAGTCAATCGAGAACTGACCAGGACCACGAACCGACCGGTTCAGAAGTGAACCGACCATTTCATGGGTCCCAACCGATCGGTTGATGTGTCAACCGACCGACTCAGGTCCCCAACTGACCGTTTCAGAAATGAAACGACCGGTTCAGGTTGCACAGTTGGTTGTTTTTGTGGAAAATCTCGAACCCTTCTACTCCTGCTTTAGTCCCATATTTCCCGAGATGGAGAACCCTGTCCTATGACCCTCCTATATATATAGGGGTATTGGGGGCTTCTAATAGTACAACACAGTGCAACCAGTTGCTCTGTAAAGTTGTCGTTCTCTCTGGTTTTGGCAACCGAGAGAGAACCCGAGCAAGTGCTACCCGATAAGGGAGGCACAACAAGGGAAAGAAAACTGCAGAAAGCGACTGGTGGCAGGAGAGTGTGTCAGTGACTAGTACGCTGATAGGAGGGTGCGACTCCTTCCAATTCCTTGTGAGACAAGGATATTGGAGTTCTAGGTAGTCCGTGTGGACTACTTCAGAGGTGAGAGATTTCTGCCACTCGGAGGACAACTGTCAATCCCGACAGTCCCGGTGAGACCAGGAGTCATCAGTCTCAGTGCGACCAGGAGCTGCACAGACACCGTCCAAGACCGGAGGTGAAGACCGCGCAAGCCACGAGGTATTGTCGCCGAGCAAGCCTCGGGACAAGGTATGATTCCACAAACCATCCTTTCCTATTGTATAGACGTTGACGCGTTTCCTTGTTCTGGGTTTGGGGAGGAGAAATTTTTTGTTTCCGCTGCCTTCTCTACCTCCCCTAAAACCCAACAGTGGTATCAGAGCCACATCAACTGCTCTATACTTTAGGGATTATCGATATGATCGATTTTGGTTTGTCGCCTTTATTTATTGCATACGATGTGAATAAATTGGCTTTATGCATGTCCAATCCTAAATCCACAAATCTCAATTTACATATATGATATGTATTATGAATGCACTCGATACACGTCACCCTTAAACGAGTTTTGTGGTGGATGTATAGCGTGGTTATGGCCAATAAACCCTATCTATGCATGGTTGTATGTGGTTGCTTGCATCTCGGTCTGCGCACTGATCTTCCTTCTCCTATTCCTGATGTAACTCGAAATAATTCGAGATTTCTTTCCTACCTTTGTCCCCCTCGAATGTAACTCGAGGTTTCTCTTTTTACAATGTAAAATAGGATATAATTTTATTTCCTGTTATGTCAAAGAATAGAGGACATCCTGACGAAAGCTGAGACGATCGGTTCAAGGCGTGAACCGATCGGTTGATGTTTCAGACGATCAGTTCAAGGAGTGAGCCGATCGATTGATGACCAGTTCAAGGAGCGAGACGAGCGGGTGGCAGCCATGATGAGATGCACGATGACCAGGCAAACCGATCGGTTGGAGGAGCCAACCGATCGGCTGGTGGCACCCAGCCGACCAGTCTGATGGTGAGCCGATCATTCATGTGATGAGTTGATCAAACCCAGAAAGGCAAAGCACATAGTTCATCTTGTACAGGTTGCATGTGATGTAGATCTAGATGACCGTGATTCCTCTTGGCTCGAGGAATCACATTAGGATGGCCATAATCATCGCTTTTATCATTTCACATGTTTTCTGTGAGATATAGCATATATATGATACATACTATATATTGTGGTGATTGGATACGTATATGTATATAAAACCAAATCCCTCATTAAATATTAAGTTTTAGATGCCTTCCAAATGCGACACATGTGAAAATCTTGATCGACCAAGTGTGGGCACGCCCTAGCGTGGTGCACCGTCTATCTCGTGGAAGCGTGAAGGATGGATATGTGGGTCTGCCCTAGAAGGGTGCATATTCATCGTGTTTGCTTTGGGTCATACTTAACAAGGTGATCTAGATGGGATCTAGTACCTTGAGGCATGGAGATGATCATGGCAAGGAGTTGCATATGTCATCTTATCAAGAGTTGCATATGATGCAATTGGTAAGAGTTGCCTACTTGAGAGATCTAAGTTGTGGGTGACAGCCCTAGCTGGTCCATGACTTAGAGGATTTCATGATCTTGCCCACTAGAAGATTGTACGCTGCAATCTTCCGAATTGATGGTGAGGGCTATCAATTTGAACTAAAATAGTGGGAGCGATAATTAATTAAAGGCCTAATTATATCGTCAACTTTTCAAATCAATCAAATAAGTCAAAAAAATGAGTTTTGGACTAAAATTACATATTTACTTTTGTATAATAAATGGTTGATCAACAATAATCACTTTTTGCGATCTGTCTTTGAGACCAAAAAATTAAATGGGAATTTTTCCACGATTGGTTAGGACATTGAGAAGTGTTCTCAATCGTAGAGTGAAAGCTCTAAGTCCTAGTTTTACCAGAACCAGATGAACTCAATCCCACCATATCAATGGCTGAAAGTATGCTTATGGAAGCAAACTGAGGAAGACATTGATGAGGAGTGCTTGATGTTGTGTTCTCTGAACTATGAGTTGCAGAGACAACATGAGACATATGATGTCTCCAAGACACTGTCCTAGTTTGTCATGACAGAAGGAGATCCAGTAAGGTATTCACACACTCAATGTGATTGGGTATGTGAAAAACCTGACTAAGAAGGATTCCCTCTGAGCCAAGAGTTGGCTATTGGTATGATACTGCAAATGTTGTGAGAATCATACAATTCATGATAAGCTACAACATGAACAACTTTGACAAGCATTAACAAAATTGTTGGACATGTTGAGGATAGTAGAGGCAAAGATGAAGAAAGACAAACCATAATCTTTGATGTGATCAAATAAAAGGTAATATTTAAGGGCAAGGATAAGGGCAAAGCAAAGAAGTGTTCTGATGCTAGCCAGCAATCCAAGCTGTCTTCAGCCTCAAGGCACATGGGGAAAGGGTGTATGTGGGATTGCCCTCTATATCTGGAAAAACAAAAGAAGAAGGAGGCGACATACGTCTCTACTTAAAGGTGTCATGAAAGTAAACTTGTAACACTTTTGAGGTATATGATACCAAGATGTAAAGTGTAAAACACTCAATAATTGGGGCAAGTGTTGCCGCCATAGTAAGGAGTACTTTAGTTTATTTTCAGCCTAAAAGGCATGTAATACAATTATGAACTGCTATTTCATATTTGCCAATAGATAGAAACACTTTATTTTTGCATAATGTATGACAATGATGGAAATTAATAAAGAGATGTTTCAATATGATATTTGTGGCAATGCCTTGTTTATCTTGTGGTATTTGATATGCATAAGAAAAAATGATACCTAAAAGTTATAGATAACTCAAACAATCAAATTAGCATCAATCATGAGAAATTCATTTCTAGTTTCCATGTGATGGATAAATCTAGACTCTTTTGGTAAGAGAACCAGTAAGAGACATGAATATCTTGGACATGATTAATCAATCTTCACTAAAGGTAGTGGGAGAATGATTATACTATTAGGTATGATACATGTGATGTATTTACATACCTATTGGAACAAATGCTAATACTTCAAATGGTGTTTAGAGAAATACCAATATGAATATCTTGAAGTGTTCAAGATTATCATAGATGAAGTGCAAATTTAGTAAAGTGTTAATTCTTGATGAGATCAATGAGTGAAATACTTGGACCAAATGTTTGAGATCCTTATGAGTGATTATGATAGTGTATCATAGTGAACTCGTAATTAAGGCATGGTGATGTCTAAATCAAGAAGGAGTCATACTCTAAGGAGTTAGAGGATGATTATCAAATAACTAAATTCTTCTTAATAAATAATACACTTCGCTAATAAAGGACATTAAGAATCATAAGGAGTTGTGAGTTCTTATATCCTTGACGGATACACCTCAATTATCTATGTGATGAGTTGTTCATGTGATGAGTCAACTATCTAGATGAATATGAGGAACCGAATTTTGAGTTATGGTTTATGACCATTACATCCTAAATGACATCTATGTGAACCATACGGTATGACCTTGATGGTAGCACCCATTGGATGAAATCCATAAGTGCAAATGAATCTTAAGTGTTAAGACACATGGATAACATTTTCAGAAGGATGATGCTTGTTGATTGCAACTTAATGACTAAGACATTTGGCATATGGATACTAAAACCGCATTCCTATGAGGAATAAAACAAGGATGTGTACGTGACACAACCTATAAGGTTTATGAATCCACTAATGCAAATGAAGTCTATAAGTTACAATGGACTAATCAATGTGATTGATTGAGTACAAGCAACTCAGAATTGGATGTTTACTTTGATGATATAGTCAAAGCGTTTGACTGATATGTCAAAGATAAATAAGGGATCTGTGATTTAGTGGGAGCGTATTCACATTCCACATGTTGATGTGAAATGGAAATGTTCTAGAATGGAAATCCAAAAGTGGAAATTATCTTTAAGGAAGATAGAGATGTTTCCTATGTGATAGGAATAGAGATCTATAGAGATAGTTCTTGAAAACCTCTTGACCTGAAAAGAGAAAACATACATTGGCAATCTGTACTGAAGGGTTCAGTATGCACAAATTCAGTGGGAGAAAACTTGTCCATGTTATATGGAGTTAGTATCCCAAGGCCAAGTGTCCAATTCTTATGAAGAATGGGAACACTAAGAATAGATGTGGATCTATCATGTATGTAATCATCCCATTATCTTGCATGGCAAGAACAAAATGCATTCATCATCTTGTATGTAGGACATGGCAATATGATGTGCTCATCCTGATAACTCGTATGTGAGACATGACGGGTGGATGTCTGTCTACTTCCAGTAAGGGTTACTGGAATACCATGAGAACCATAAGTACTTGAGAAGTACTAGTTCTATGGAGATAAGGAAGAGTTCAATGTAAAGAGATACATTGATGCGAACTTCCGAAAGGATAGAAAATTAATCGCAAAATATATATAGGATATATAAAAGTGAAAGTTTGTTGATAATTGGAAATGTTCCAATAAAATCATTTAAGAGGAAATGCCGAGTATCCGTGTGTTAGAGAACAATAGTGGATACTATATGGGTCTGGAAGTTCATGAGATGAACTTATAGATATTCCACTCATTGATGACAAGTATGGAATCCTTGATCATGCAATGTGGCTAAAGGTTAGGAAAGTAATACTAGATTGCATATTACGACAATTCCATCTCCATCTCATACATGTGACGTACAACGAAGAGATGTGAGACATGCAATTTATACTGACTTTGGCAAGGTGTTGCCATAACTCACTATGTTAACACTAGAGCACAGTAACATGTGGGACATGTTTGAAGATCACTATGAATATGATTCAAGGGTGATTGGCTCGCAGTGCAAGTGGGAGTCTGTTGGTATGTATGCCCTGAGAGCCAATCATGGGATGATTGGTGGGATACATTAAGATTTATTTGATAAACATCAAAGGCAAGCTTCCAATTCTTTCTGGTTCAGTCATATGAGATAGTGATAGAACAGATTGAATGTCTAGAGAATGACAGTACTCAATGACGTATGCTTTCAGGTTGAGGACCTGAACGATGAGATCATACGGATGCTAAGAGTTTGTATATTCTTGTTATGTCCCTAGTCGGATGTCATTGTGGAAGGTAGATAGACAGTAATGACACACAAGACTAGATTGTGGTGTTGGTTGATGACAGAATCTCATTAGTCATGATATAGAGATATCAAACTAAATACATAGGTACTTGTTAGAGAACAAGTGTACCAGACAGACCCACCATGAGTTTGACACATGGAACCATGATATGGTAGTCGCAATCAGTACTCACAGTGATGGTGGTGAGTGTGATTCTTTGACCTGAAATCACTACACTCAACACATGTCATTGGGCACACTTTGACATCATCAAACGCAATCCTGAAACATGGATTGTTATAAAGGTGATGATTGGGTGGCTTTGCCACATGGGGCTTTTGAGGGGTGAGTGATAGATATGGGATTTGTCCCTCCTGAGGGAGTTTGATATCCATGGCCACTTGATGAGTAGGATTGAGAAAGGTGTGCACACATGTGTGAATCAGTATGTGATATTGATGTCATACATATCTCTTCCAATCTACTCTGAGATCAAGAAAGAGAATGAATGTTGACATGATGATTGTTCCATGCTTCGAGTTCATTCGGGATATCAGTGACAAAGGAATTATACATTCACTGTAACACCATTCACAGATTGTAGGATTGAAAGTTGTTCTCCAACTTTCTATTTCACTTGGGTAGCACTGATGTGTGACTAGGCACCGCTCTTTGCTTGTGAAGTCATAAGTGTTATGGACTTTCACTGCCAACGTGAAATGGACCTGTAGGGTCACACACATAGGATTTAACCTGGAAGAGGAGTTTTATCCACAAACAATGTTTAGATTGATTGCTAAAGGAGTTTAGTAGTTCAATTAAACACTCAATTAATTGATAGCTCAATGTCATAATGTTCAAGGTGTTGGACACATTGATTAGAGTATCAGATTGATTGAAACTGCAATTGACTATTTCTGCACAATCTGCACTCCCAACCGATCGGCTCATGTGATGAACTGATCGGCTCAGCTTGGTGAACTGATCGGCTCAGGTGGTGAGTCGATCGGCTCATGGGCAGGGTGAAATGATTGCTTCAAGTGTTGAAATGATCGGTTCAACTGTTACAACCGAGCAAGTTGGGAAAGTAGGATTGGTGAGAAATTTCCTTTCGTTTCACTTGCCCAATTCGATTGGAACAAGGATTGGTATTTGATACCAATTAGAAATAAAAGAGGAAAAGTCAATCGGGAACTGACCAGGACCATAAACCGACCGGTTCAAAAGTGAACCGACCATTTTATGGGTCCCAACCGATCGGTTGAGGTGTCAACCGACTGACTCAGGTCCCCAACCGATCATTTTAGAAATGAAACGATCGGTTTAGGTTGCGCAGTTGGTTGTTTTGTGGAAAATCTCGAACCCTTCTACTCTTGTTTTAGTCCCATATTGCCCGGGATGGAGAACCCTATCCCATAACCCTCCTATATATAGGGGTATTGGGGGCTTCTCATAGTACAACACAGTGCAACCAGTTGCTCTGTAAAGTTGTCGTTCTCTCTGGTTTTGGCAACCAAGAGAGAGCCCGAGCAAGTGCTACCCGATAAGGGAGGCACAACAAGGGAAAGACAACTGCAGAAAGCTACTGGTGGCACGAGAGTGTGTCAGTGATTAGTACGATGATAGGAGGGTGCAACTCCTTCCAATTCCTTGTGAGACAAGGAGATTGGAGTTCCACGTGGTCCGTGTGGACTACTTCAGAGGCGGGAGATTTCTGCCGTTCGGAGGACAACTGTCAATCCCGACAGCCCCGGTGAGACCAGGAGTCGTCAGTCCCGGTGCGACCAGGAGCTGAACAGACACCATACAAGACCAGAGGTGAAGACCGCGCAAGCCGCGAGGTATTGTCACCGAGCAAGCCTCGGGACAAGGTATGATTCCACAAACCATCCTTTCCTATTGTATAGACGTTGACACGTTTCCTTGTTCTGGGTTTGGGGAGGAGAAATTTTTGTTTCCGCTGCCTTCTCTACCTTCCCTAAAACCCAACAAGCCCAACCACCATCACCCACCAACAGGCAACAACACCACCACCACCATACCACCACCACCAGCCACCGCCACCTCCACCAGCAAAAGCAGCAGCAACACCATCCATCACAACCAGTCACCACCACCATCAACAACAACCGCCAACACCATGCATCACCCCCATCCACCATGACCATAAAAAACAACCAACAACAACATCCATACAGACACCATTACCTCCAAAGATTAGCAACCCAATTACCAATTACCCAATCACCAATCCATCCAGTAACTACCTCCATACAAACACCATCACCTCCAAACACATGTTGTTATTGAAAGAAATAAAGAAACCAACACCAACCACAAGCAACCCACTAGCTGTTGTTCCACCCCTACCCCAACGCCAACCACTTTCCTCTTGCATTACTTCTACACTCACTATCCACAACCAACACTACCAACAACCACCACCATCAACCCACAACACCACCATCAACCCACATCACCACCACAACACCACCAACCACCACCATTCAACACCAAGTACAACATCAAGTTGTTGCTTCCTCGCCAGCAACAAACACATGCAAATAACAACCACCATCCACAACCAATACTACCACCAATCACCACCTTCAAACCACAACACCACCATTACACCCAACCAACACCCACCATTGTTGCATCAGTTGTGGCAAGCTCCACCACCACCTCCACGTCACTCCAATGGAGCAACAACCATTATCACCCAATCCTCAAACACATGATTCCACAACCACCCACCAATCCACATAAATGAGTATCTAATATAAGGGCATAAACAAGATTAATCATAGCAGTACACCCACACAACCGACTTCGAACAGACCAACAATAAACAAGATTAATCAAAAGATCAACATTGTAGTAAACAAACAATCATATTTAGAGGTGCAAGCACTTGCCAACTAGCTCAGTTGGTCAAGCCTACAGCTTGTGAAGCGCATGTTGCGGGTTCGAATCTCAGCGAACTCATTGGGGCACTATAGGAAGGGATTATAGCCCTCGGTGTAGCTGATGGTGTTCTCTCTCTCCTACTACTTTGAACAGGGGTGAAATTCCCCACTTCAAAAAAAAAATTTAGAGGTGCAAGTAAATTATACCTAGAACAGGATGCTGAACAAGTGAAAGTAAATCATACCTACAAAGGTTACCAATTACTGGTCAGTGAAAACTTGGTGAAAAGGATTTCAAAGAGTGTCTAATACATGTGTAATAGTGGATACCAATACAAGTCGTAATAGCAGATACCAATTATTTCAGAGAAGGTATAACAACCAGCACAAGCAGAGATACTATAGAAAAAAATATGGGAGAAGATAAACAACATACCTAGATTAACATGAGAATCATCTCTTTCTTTCTCTCTATAGGCAGAGACTTTAATAGAGGGATCTGCTTCTCATTTTCCACGAACCACAAGCATGCTTTCATCTTCTGGGAATCATCAAGTCCATCAATAGAAAATACTTCCTCATATACAACCTTCGTGTCAACACCTTTTGGAGTCGATAGGACCTTCATATAGTCAACAAAACTAGAAGCCACCTTGTCCACAACAATAGCAATTGCAGTGCCACCTCCCTTCTTCCTTGAGGGTGTGCGTTCAACAGTAGATTGCTTCTTTCTTTTTCAGTTGAGATGGTGGATACCGTATCCTCATCCATGCTTGTTGTAGCTATCTCATCCACTGACTCCAACTCCATCACCTCATTCGCTTCAACAACCGTTTCTGCACCTTCCCCAGTGGCTCTATCCTTTGCGCACAAGTCCACAATGTCATCCTAATTTGGAATGACCTTCCAATGGTATCTCTTGGCATCCTCATGTGACTATAAAATAATGTTATGTTAATAGATGTAATGTAGTTTGCGTTTAGATGGTGAAAGGTTGAAAATATAAAGACAAAATATACCTTGACGTACTCATTCCAAGCATCCTCATTATCCACACTGACCATTTGTTTTGAGCCATCCCAATCAAATCTGCTTTGTGAGAGAATATCACTCATGACTGCATAGGTCTTCTTCCATGTTCTCACACACTTTCTCACATTATTGACTATGAGTTCAGTGTGAAATGTGCTATTGATTGACATTGTAGCTGTATTTAGGGCAACTGTTTTCCACCCATTATCACCCTTACGACCAAGACTCCACTGATCTCTTAGGATGTTAGATAAAGCATTTTCTTTAGCTAAGTCCCAATGGAAGTAGTCATTTTGTGATGTAGTCTTTTCCTTCCCTTTTTTGGAAGCCATTCCAAAACTCTATGCAATATACACAATAAAACAAAAGATAACACATGAACTACAAATAAGTTCTAGTACATATGAAAAGATTACACCCTGAAATACACGAGTTCTAGTACATATGAGGTCTAATACATTCGAATAGATAAAACATGACCTAAAATAAGTTCTAGTACATATAAGAAGATAAAACATGAACTACAAATAAGTTCTAGTACATATGAAAAGATAAAACATCAAACAACCCCTCTTTGTAGATAGTCTTCAAACA
The DNA here is from genome assembly GCA_963693085.1 of Alisma plantago-aquatica. NCBI lineage: Eukaryota > Viridiplantae > Streptophyta > Magnoliopsida > Alismatales > Alismataceae > Alisma > Alisma plantago-aquatica. Next base: position 640,897,636 of record OY856411.1, read on the forward strand.
TGCCTTGTACTAAAGCATCTCAAAATCCTATCCATTGACCAGTGACCTCTACATGTGTAATCAGCTCATCAGCAGGAGTTTGTCCCATGATCTCCCTATCCACTTCATCAAGGATTCTTCTATGTTGGGCTTCTAATATAGGATCATCTTGTTTCTCAAGTAGGATATAGTTGTGTAGCATACAACAACTATTTATTATACTCACTTGTGTCTTGAGGCTAAAAAAGGAGCTCTCCTTAAAATACTCCATCTACTCTGTAGCAGTCTAAAGGCTCTCTCAATTACATTTTTGGCACTAGAGTGGTGGAGATTAAATAGTTCTTTATAATTTTTTGGCCTATTCCCCACCCACTCATTTAGGCGATATCTTGTTCCTCGATATGGTACAAGGAACCCTGGACCATTTGTGTATCCCGCATCCACAAGATAATACTTCCCTACACTAGAATCATCACAAACTATAAGTCATGTAAATATTTTATATCATATTTATATAAAAGGTTTAGGTAAAAATATATACCAGTTGGAATGCAATGATTGTCCTTTCTAGACAATGCATTTTTCAAAACTCTAGAATCGACTGTAGAATCCTCCCAACCTGGAAGTGCATATATGAACATCATGTTGGGATCACAAACCCCCAACATGTTGGTGGTTATGATTCCTTTCCTATTGCAATAGGAAGGTTGCTTCTCGACTGGAACTCTTAGAGGAATGTGAGTTCCATCAAGTGCACCAAGACAATTCTAGTTAAACAAAAGAGAAGTTACCTCTCATAAAAAATAGTACAAGTATATTTACATTTAAGTAATACACTAATAAATATATATACCTCAAGCCACTTCCATCTCATGACATCAGTCCCGTTGAGAGTGCACTCATGTAGTTTAATATATACTTTGCTCACTCTCATAACGACACAAAGGACTGCTTGAAACTGTCTACTTATCGTCTCTTGGGACCTATGGTAATGATACCTTACTACTTGGTACTTGAGACTATGAGCTAGGATGTGTAAGAACATTGCAACAAATTCTTCAACTACAACATGCTTTGTGGGAACCAAACCCCCAATCCCTGTCAAAACTTCACATAGCCTATGGAATCCACTTTTTCTCACTCACAATTGTTCAACAGAGTCATCATCTATACCATTGTATAATCTATATAAGTATCACTTCCTTACATCATCCCAATCAGTAGGAGGATCCCTCACCATAAAAGTGTCATGGTACCATGCTGCCACACTAGTCACAGTCATGCTAATAACACCAACAATGACTTTATTTCTCTCCTCTTCGTTCTCTTTCTCTTCTTCCTCATACATCATTCTCTTTCTAGAAAGATGCTCTAATAGATCACTCAATCCTTGTGAAGGCATATCAAACACTAACATATTCATCAAAAATTATTATCAGAATGAAAATAAAGAAGATAGAGCAAAGTTAGAACTAGTAATTTTACACAATGAAGGAACCATAAACCTAATCATACAACACAAATAACATAATGTATAATCCTACATTGTACAAATCCATGCACATATAACATGCCGTATCTATTCCCTTAAATTTATTGTCCTATATAAAACATAGTCCCATGTTCAACTGTATAAGACCATAGTATCCAGCAATAAACAAGTCCTATATTCATCACTTTAGGATAGACCAGTAGTAAACAAGATAAAACATAACAATTTACCCATACAATCAACTTAGAACAAACCAAAAATAAACAAGATAAAGTAGTAAACATGCCATCATATTCAAAGGTACAAGTAAATCATAGCTAGATCAAGAAAATGAACAAGTCAACCAAATGCCCAACTCGTAGAGTCCAAAGAGGCTGCAAGGATTACCAACTTACGGTCAGTGAAAACTCTGTGCAAATAATTCCAATGAACCAAAAATATATAATAGCTTCATCCAACCCACTCACACATGGAGGGGAGTGGGGGTATAGCTTGATAGCTAATTTTCTAGAGCATATCTAGTATCTATTATCATTGCCATTAATAAGAGAAATTTGCACATTATTTGACAATACAAAACATTTTGGTTAATATAATTATAATATCCTCAAGTTTTGGTAAAATTGAACTGTATAAATATAAAGCATGATTTTTCTCCAATAGTATTATTGGAGAAATAATAATAATATTAGCAACCTGGGTGACATGAGTGCTTGTGTCACAAGTTAAATAAAACAAGAAAAGTTTTTATTGGCTTCATTGGTTGCAACAATTGTTTATACTCATAATATGTGGAAAGGAAAGCAGATTAATGCAAGGAAGAGAGATAATATCCTTAAAGATTCAAAGATAATCCTTTTAAGGCTAAGGCATGTTGTAGATCAGAGGTTCATGTGAATAAATATCCCCTCTATATTAGCAAGTCATAGCATGCTTCTCACCCGCGTATGTCTGGGAAGGAATTGCCTTCCATACTTACAAGTTGTAACAGATTGGTCTCTCACCAATGAATAACTTGGAAAGGAGAACACAAACCTTCCCAGACCATCCCCTTCTCTCTCCCTTCTAGAATCCTCCTAGCCATTAGGGTTTTAACCAGATCCTATATAAAGGCGTGCGAAGAGCCATGCGACCAGAAAAACATCGCAGCCTAAGCATTGGTGTAGTGGGACGAGGAAAGGACAAGTCTTTTCCCCTCACGACCTGCATCTACACGATGGCCTGGTGCGGCTGTAGATCCTTCGCTCCCCACATTTCTATTCCATGGAGCTCAGAGGGCCTTCACTACTGGATGTTGAGGCCGCACAGCACGTGAAACACCATGTCATAGGGCCGATCGAGCCTTGACGAGGAGGCGTTTACATGTGCATATGGGTCCAGCTGGAGTCATCACCATGACCTGGTTGTCAGGAACTAGCCGCTCCTAGAATCCTCGCTGATCACCACGGTAACGCGTAGGTTGGGGAAGAAGACGGAGCCGAGGGTGGTGGAACAACGAGAAGCAGGACGCCGCCTTGGTGCCCTCGACGGTGCTAGCCGCAACACTGGTGGAAAAACGGGCATAAAAGAGGAAGAGAGAAAGATAGAGAGGGAGGCCCGTCTCAGCATGAAGGCGGAGAGTGGAGGTAGGAGGCACCACAGAGAGAGACTAGGTCAGCGAGCCTTTGAGAAGACACCCTTGACCGAGAGACTTGGCGTAGGGATTGCCGGAGACGGCGTACTCCCGTGTCTACGCGGAGACAACGACCAAGGAGGGCGTGGATGCGAGCCAAGGTCTGGATCGAGTGACTGAACCGGTCGACTTGGGCTTAGAACAGGCGGCTCATCGCCCACCTAACCAGCTGGACGTAGGTCCAGGGTGCTGTGGCCAATGGGAGGATGCCACGTCACCCTTGCAAAGGTAATAATGTTTAATCTTCTAAAAATTATAAATAATTCTAGGAAGGTCCAGAAATAATGATATTATATATAATTTTGATCAGAAAAATGAGGAGAACACAAGAAAAATATAATTAGGACCTGATTTTGCTCATTGTTTCAAAAGTAGTGATATGTATGATAAAGTAGTCAGTAGCTCATGGAAATCCTAGTTTTGAGTAATAACATGTTGAATATGTTAAAAACCCTTCTTTTATGTTATTATACGATATTGTTGAATAATATGAGAAATCAAGATGACCATGATAACGATGATGATAATTGGTGTTTCTAAAGTCACCTAACCAGACATGTGAATGATTAGGGTTAAAGATCATATCTGCAATATTGTTAATGAACATGGTAATTTGAGTATCAAACCTGGCCCTAATGATAACAAGGAAACCTGAACCCTAGATTAGGACCGAGTAGGGTATAATGTATTTAATATGTTTGGTGACACTTTAGAATTTATGTAATGTAGATTATATGATGATTGCTTTATTTGCTTGCTTGATTGGACAATATGCTTGAAGTATAATTGAATAATCTGCATGGAAAAGGTATGTGGCTACGCCTAAGAATAATCATTATAGTTTCACGTGGTTTCCCGGAGATTTGTTTGCATGGTTTGGAAATATATGTCTGCTTGTTTATTTCATTCCATGCAAACTTTAAAGTGACTATGATTATCACATTATATATGAACATGACTAGCCCAAATCCAGGCCATCTCTGGATCTATGGAAAGGCCATCTGCCAGGATAGGGGAAGACATATTTTGGTACCAGCTTGAATAGGGGGTAGATGATGAAGTCACCCGCCTGGATAGGGGGAGACATGATGAAGTCATCCACCTGGATAGGGGAAGACAGTAAATACTGCAGTGTAAGACCCTGAGGGGTTATGACAGAGGGTGGAGAAACTTAGATTGGGTAGCCATGGTGAAAATGTTAAATTTGATTTGTTAAACATTAATTGTTGAATTATGTTGTTATCATTACTTGTGAACTTTTATTTCCCCCACATACTGGTATGACTTGTCATACTGACCTTGTTTTGTTTCACGACATTTTAGGTATATGATGATATCCATGATAAGGGACATGAAGATGAAGATGAAACCATGTGAAGACATTAATCTAAGTAAGGAGGATTTAGATAGACACTTCTTCTCTATGTATAGTTTTGGTAATGTAATTTCATGTAAGCATTTTGTAAACAATATTTGCAATTTAAATGAAATTATTTTCTATTACTTATTATTTGCTAAATCTAGATCCTTGGAAATATAGGTAATGGCTCTCAACTTGAAGGTCTTTCCTAATTGGGGTACGCTGAAAGTGAGGTCGTCACAATAACAACCAAATTGATTACTGTACATGAGAATAAAAAGTAAGAAGGGAGTTGGGTTTTGGGCAGCAAGCTAAAACAAAAGGACAGAACGTTTTTCTTGTGTCTCAGTTGTACAAAAGCATGGTAGTGGTTGTGCCTAAAGAGCAGATGTGAGATTTTTTCTCACTAGGAATACCAATGTTCGTCCCATCGACCCATATGCCAAAATGAAAAAAAATACTACTACTGTAACACCCCGATTTTCATAACACATGAGCGGAAGAAATAATTTTTTTTTCTGGGAGTGTCACAAACATGATAATCATTGCAACAGAAGCAAATGAAACACTTTGCATAATTGGAAAACTGATTCATACATAGTTTTGATAAAGAAAAACAAGTCATATAACATACTCTACTAAGAAGACTAAGCATAATAAAATATGTCTAAACTCTGGATCGTCTCGGTAGATGGAACCCCACTAGGCAAGCTTGAAAGTCTCTTAAGCCTTTGTTGGTCCCTTTGTTCTTCAATCGCTCCAAAAACCTGCGGACATCACGTCCCCAGCCATGCATTGGGAAAAACAGTCGTTAGAGTAAGTGGCATGAGTATTCTAAATTGTACATTACTGAAGAGCTGACAAGGTTACAAAATATTCTTGGACATTATAACACTGATAGCAAAAGCTGATTAAAATCTGAAAACATAATATCTCTCGACTTCTTTAACTCTTATCTTTCTACTCTATCTTTTCTGGAGACCTATATCATGGGTCTCATGACCTACACCAAAGTGTCTAGGTCATACTTATCTCATCTGAACTCATCTCATCACACTCATGGATGATATTACAGATATGTTCAAATCTAAAGTATCTTTTACTTACAATTTTTATCTATTTGTGGCCACCATTATACAATAAGTCCTCCTGAATTGGCGTATCTACGCCCTGAATTGGTGCCGCAACACCTCTGAAATGGCACTACATGCCCTGAATGACACCGAGGTGTCTCCGAATTGGCGTGTCTACGCCCTGAAATGGTGCCGCAACACCTCTGAGTTGGAGTGAACACTCCTCTGAATTGGCAACAACTGCCTCTGAAACATCCCGGGACTACTGAATGAGGACTTATCATATAATGTCTTATGTGAAGGTTTCAACTTATTTATCTTAAGTCTAAACTTACTTAATTCTTAATCTGAACTGAAGCTAAATACTGATAGCTTTACTGAATACTGAATCTGAACTTATCTTATATTAAAATTGAACACTGAAAACTGAACTTATCTGAAACTGATTACTGAGTACTGAGCATGTACTGAATTCTGAATCTGAATTTAAATCTGAATCTTTTATTCTTAAGGGATAAAATGAATCTACAACTGAATGTGGATATGAATCTTAATTACTTCATAATTAAGATTTGGTCTAAAACCCTTATCATTTATCTTTATTCAACATCTGGCTACTCACACAGTGAGTAGTCTAAGACTGAATCTAAATCTCTTATTCTTGAGTTCTAAACTGAATTTATTATTGGATTTGATCATGTATCTCATTATCTTGGTAAACTTTATTCTAAAACTCTGATTTGGTAAGATTACTTAATTATACCAATTATATCACACATGAGTCTAATGTCTTATGAGACAAGACCTGAAATGAGTATAGAAATACTAAATATACAAAAGTAACTTAAGTAATGTGTATAGCTAAAGTATGATATCTGATTCTTGGCAAGATAATTTATTCTCTGTTAAAACCTCATCCAAATCTGATCTTAATGGACTTAAGTCTTAATATCATAAACCATAGAATAGAACCTTAGAAAATCTTAACTTGCATCTTAATCATACTCAATTTAATCTCTTTAAGTCTGTTCTCAATACATTTGTATGAACTTAAATCTTAAACCTTAAGGTAGAAATCATATAGGTTCTCATCGTGCAACTCAATCATGGCTTAATATCTCATAATATGATAATATCATCACAAACTCATGTTACAATATCTTTAATGCCACTAGTACATTTATCCTAGAAATTGGGCCATGGTCTACCATGTGCAACACCCATATTCTCACATAATACTTAACTTTTAAACATCAGCCTTATTAAGGAATCTATTTTACTTCTTAATTTCTTAGATCGCTACATATATAAGAAACCTTGATGACATGTTCCTATTTGAAATCTCAATACATGGTTACATCTATATTTAAGAGATATGATAGAACTATATTTTCGTATCCTTCTTATGAACTTAACTTCATGATCTAGAATCATTCCATGACACATCACTACTTAAGATATTGAGCATATGAATTTCTACAATCATAAGAACATAAAATCATTCTTACATATTTAACTTAGAATGTAGGACATGAATGTCTTACCTAAGAAGCATGTAAATGTACTTGGTTTGATAAACATAAATACTCATGGGCACGAACCACTTACCTCTTGTGTTGATGACGTCCTTAACTCAGTCTTGATTTCTTGTCTCAAATCTTAACCACCTGGATATAATCAAAGTTCTATAAGTCCAAGTACATGTTCCCTCTTTCTATTTCTAAATCTCAAAACCCCATCCTCCTAATTATATATACCAACTTAGAGTTCTTATTTAGACTAAACATAACTTTAATCTGAAATCACCATAAAATATTGGTGTTGAAATAAAATAAAACTCATACTATATAATCAATATCATCTTTATACTCAAATAAGACATAAGTCGTCTTATGAACTCATATGAACATATAGATCAAAGAAAATCTCAAACATAGTCATATATACTAATCTTACTTGACTTTGTTATGAAATCAAATTAAAAACCATTTAAATAAATAATATCAGACTTAATTAGACATATATATCACTTATTGTCTCAAGATAATCATCTATTGTTGTAGATAATGGCCACTTAGGTCCAAAAGTACATACTAACCTAATAACATAAGAAATCCATCAAATCTATAGAAAAGTAATCATATAATATAGGAATGATCACATATTAAAATGTCATGTCATTAAAAAAAATCATATCATGGGTGAAATACCCAAAATACCTTTATTAGGGTTTACATTAAAAATCTCATTAAAACTTCATATATGAAAGATCAAGATCTGAAGTAATGTTAAACATATCAAAATATACATTCCATAAAATTTGTATGAATTTCTAAATTCGTTTGCTATTTTTAATTGACCAAATATCAAAATCATATAGTTTTTAATACACTATTTTTAATAAATAACAAATATCAAAATCATAATTTGGAAGTATTTTTATGTAATAGTACTCATCATGAGCTTTGTATACGTATCTTGTTTGTCCCAAACTGAGCTCTACATCTCAAGTTATGAATTTTTGAAGTTACCTTTGTTTGGATCAATGTCAGCCGTCGATTTGAGATCCAAAGGACCCAGACAGCGGCACCCCTTCCCTTCTTCTTTCTCCGTGCGATACAGGGACTGCGCTCCCCTGTTGCACCGTGAAACAGGGTGCTGGCTGTGGAGCTCCTCTCCGGCCCGCCTTGCTCGTCCCTTGGCCACCGCAAGTCCCTCCACGATCGGGCTTCTCTTCCTCCAAGTGGGCGACACGCCCTCGTTGCGAGCGACACGTCTGGATGAAGCCCTAACCACTAGCACATCTAGCCGCCTCCAGAAGCACCGCCCTCTCCTTCGGCACCTCTGGTTCTCTTCTCCTTCGCAATCTCAAGACAAAATCGTAGATGTGAACTCGGCTAACCCTATCTTCTTAGAAACCAAAGCTTTTATAGCCTCTCCTCCCTAGGATCTTGGGCATAGTTCCCCAACCTTGGTGGAACTCTGTTTGCCCTATCCTACAGGGGTCGCGGCTCTCAGTCGCCCGACTGGAGCGCCCCCTTCTCTTTTTTTATATTTTTTTTTTCTTTTTGCATTAAAGTCCATTTTATATAAATATTTGTATATCCCAATTTGTAGCTCCGTTTGATCCCAAAATTTGGGAGATACATAGTATTATAATAATCTTTACATTATAAATGTATCAAGTCAAAACTAATTAGATAGACCATCCAAATTTTCCTTTTAGATAAATATCAGATAATTACTAATTTAATCACCTAGGTCACTAGATAAATCAAAACATCTAAATTTTCTCTCTTGATCTTATATATCAATTATCTGTCTATCAAAATTACATTTATTATTTATTATGAACATGAAATGTTAAATCCCCAAATTTGAACTCCAAGGACCTATTTGTAAAACTTAATTGCTCCAATAGGCTGAAATTGGGATCTAGGGCACATGGTCCATCCCTTAGTATTTCAAAGGGTCCGTAAGCTTAATTGTATTCCAAATCATGAAATAAATCTTGAATCAATATAATTTCTCAATTGACACTCATGTATGACACATGTGATCACTATTTCTTTGGTTTCATAATATGAAAACATAAGCTAGGTCTAAGGCTCAAGCCATGAACTGGATCATCATATGGTATATTCGTCACATTATGGTTCATAGTAATAATTCATTTATATTCATATACAACCGATTATAATCATACACATTCAAGTCATAATGTGTGTATTGGTTGATCAGATGGCTTGAAATACACATTTTGTGAACTTAATTACGTACCTAGCCATGGTTATGTTCATTATGTTCCATGGCATGCCTTTTCTAGAAAACCCCACATTAAAGGCTTAATTTAGCTATGAAATTGAGGATGTTACAATTCTACCCACCTTAAAATAAATTTCGTCCTCGAAATTTCTCTAGGCTACTACCCACCTTAGGCTTCTGCTTACCTCTTCATTTATTATAAGGCACACTTATGTTAAAAAAAAATTGCATGAAAAGAGATATGCAATGTGTTTTCATAAAATATTTATGTGAGCATTATAAATTACCTTGGTCTACTTCTCAACTCATACTTAGGGTTTGTGAAACTAAACTTGGATTTATACTTAGGGCATCCATCTCAACCTTGTCATGACTTTCTAACATTAGTTGTACATGACTGTCTAATCTAAGGTCCTTCAGGTAACTCCTACATTCCTAGATATGTGGTGATCAGGCACATACCTAGAGATGTGGGATCCTGAGATGCTATCTCTCACTCACCCACTGATACATGTGTCCCATACCACATGGACCAGTAAGAAATGAGAGATGCATAAAAGGTCTACTGCTTAAGACATCCCTCTTCAATCCTCAATTGGCTGGCCATAACCATTGAGAATGAAGAGGTCATCTCATTAGCTAGGTTTAGGTTGCTACTTTAGATCTAAACTAGGTTGACTTCTGCCTCTAAGATATCTACCTATTCTGAGCTTAAGTCTCTTAATCACTCTAGGTTATGGTATTCTTCTTTTGGAATCTATCCCTAAACCTTGATCTTACCTCTCCACTTTAGGGTGACTATGAGAATCATGTTTGCCTAGTGGCCATTTACCAAATTGCTCTGATACCATATTGTAACACCCCGATTTTCATAACACATGAGCGGAAGAAATAATTTTTTTTTCTGGGAGTGTCACAAACATGATAATCATTGCAACAAAAGCAAATGAAACACTTTGCATAATTGGAAAACTGATTCATACATAGTTTTGATAAAGAAAAACAAGTCATATAACATACTCTACTAAGAAGACTAAGCATAATAAAATATGTCTAAACTCTGGATCGTCTCGGTAGATGGAACCCCACTAGGCAAGCTTGAAAGTCTCTTAAGCCTTTGTTGGTCCCTTTGTTCTTCAATCGCTCCAAAAACCTGCGGACATCACGTCCCCAGCCATGCATTGGGAAAAACAGTCGTTAGAGTAAGTGGCATGAGTATTCTAAATTGTACATTACTGAAGAGCTGACAAGGTTACAAAATATTCTTGGACATTATAACACTGATAGAAAAAGCTGATTAAAATCTGAAAACATAATATCTCTCGACTTCTTTAACTCTTATCTTTCTACTCTATCTTTTCTGGAGACCTATATCATGGGTCTCATGACCTACACCAAAGTGTCTAGGTCATACTTATCTCATCTGAACTCATCTCATCACACTCATGGATGATATTACAGATATGTTCAAATCTAAAGTATCTTTTACTTACAATTTTTATCTATTTGTGGCCACCATTATACAATAAGTCCTCCTGAATTGGCGTATCTACGCCCTGAATTGGTGCCGCAACACCTCTGAAATGGCACTACATGCCCTGAATGACACCGAGGTGTCTCCGAATTGGCGTGTCTACGCCCTGAAATGGTGCCGCAACACCTCTGAGTTGGAGTGAACACTCCTCTGAATTGGCAACAACTGCCTCTGAAACATCCCGGGACTACTGAATGAGGACTTATCATATAATGTCTTATGTGAAGGTTTCAACTTATTTATCTTAAGTCTAAACTTACTTAATTCTTAATCTGAACTGAAGCTAAATACTGATAGCTTTACTGAATACTGAATCTGAACTTATCTTATATTAAAATTGAACACTGAAAACTGAACTTATCTGAAACTGATTACTGAGTACTGAGCATGTACTGAATTCTGAATCTGAATTTAAATCTGAATCTTTTATTCTTAAGGGATAAAATGAATCTACAACTGAATGTGGATATGAATCTTAATTACTTCATAATTAAGATTTGGTCTAAAACCCTTATCATGTATCTTTATTCAACATCTGGCTACTCACACAGTGAGTAGTCTAAGACTGAATCTAAATCTCTTATTCTTGAGTTCTAAACTGAATTTATTATTGGATTTGATCATGTATCTCATTATCTTGGTAAACTTTATTCTAAAACTCTGATTTGGTAAGATTACTTAATTATACCAATTATATCACACATGAGTCTAATGTCTTATGAGACAGGACCTGAAATGAGTATAGAAATACTAAATATACAAAAGTAACTTAAGTAATGTGTATAGCTAAAGTATGATATCTGATTCTTGGCAAGATAATTTATTCTCTGTTAAAACCTCATCCAAATCTGATCTTAATGGACTTAAGTCTTAATATCATAAACCATAGAATAGAACCTTAGAAAATCTTAACTTGCATCTTAATCATACTCAATTTAATCTCTTTAAGTCTGTTCTCAATACATTTGTATGAACTTAAATCTTAAACCTTAAGGTAGAAATCATATAGGTTCTCATCGTGCAACTCAATCATGTCTTAATATCTCATAATATGATAATATCATCACAAACTTATGTTACAATATCTTTAATGCCACTAGTACATTTATCCTAGAAATTGGGCCATGGTCTACCATGTGCAACACCCATATTCTCACATAATACTTAACTTTTAAACATCAGCCTTATTAAGGAATCTATTTTACTTCTTAATTTCTTAGATCGCTACATATATAAGAAACCTTGATGACATGTTCCTATTTGAAATCTCAATACATGGTTACATCTATATTTAAGAGATATGATAGAACTATATTTTCGTATCCTTCTTATGAACTTAACTTCATGATCTAGAATCATTCCATGACACATCACTACTTAAGATATTGAGCATATGAATTTCTACAATCATAAGAACATAAAATCATTCTTACATATTTAACTTAGAATGTAGGACATGAATGTCTTACCTAAGAAGCATGTAAATGTACTTGGTTTGATAAACATAAATACTCATGGGCACGAACCACTTACCTCTTGTGTTGATGACGTCCTTAACTCAGTCTTGATTTCTTGTCTCAAATCTTAACCACCTGGATATAATCAAAGTTCTATAAGTCCAAGTACATGTTCCCTCTTTCTATTTCTAAATCTCAAAACCCCATCCTCCTAATTATATATACCAACTTAGAGTTCTTATTTAGACTAAACATAACTTTAATCTGAAATCACCATAAAATATTGGTGTTGAAATAAAATAAAACTCATACTATATAATCAATATCATCTTTATACTCAAATAAGACATAAGTCGTCTTATGAACTCATATGAACATATAGATCAAAGAAAATCTCAAACATAGTCATATATACTAATCTTACTTGACTTTGTTATGAAATCAAATTAAAAACCATTTAAATAAGTAATATCAGACTTAATTAGACATATATACCACTTATTGTCTCAAGATAATCATCTATTGTTGTAGATAATGGCCACTTAGGTCCAAAAGTACATACTAACCTAATAACATAAGAAATCCATCAAATCTATAGAAAAGTAATCATATAATATAGGAATGATCACATATTAAAATGTCATGTCATTTAAAAAAATCATATCATGGGTGAAATACCCAAAATACCTTTATTAGGGTTTACATTAAAAATCTCATTAAAACTTCATATATGAAAGATCAAGATCTGAAGTAATGTTAAACATATCAAAATATACATTCCATAAAATTTGTATGAATTTCTAAATTCGTTTGCTATTTTTAATTGACCAAATATCAAAATCATATAGTTTTTAATACACTATTTTTAATAAATAACAAATATCAAAATCATAATCTGGAAGTATTTTTATATAATAGTACTCATCATGAGCTTTGTATACGTATCTTGTTTGTCCCAAACTGAGCTCTACATCTCAAGTTATGAATTTTTGAAGTTACCTTTGTTTGGATCAATGTCAGCCGTCGATTTGAGATCCAAAGGACCCAGACAGCGGCACCCCTTCCCTTCTTCTTTCTCCGTGCGATACAGGGACTGCGCTCCCCTGTTGCACCGTGAAACAGGGTGCTGGCTGTGGAGCTCCTCTCCGGCCCGCCTTGCTCGTCCCTTGGCCACCGCAAGTCCCTCCACGATCGGGCTCCTCTTCCTCCAAGTGGGCGACACGCCCTCGTTGCGAGTGACACGTCTGGATGAAGCCCTAACCACTAGCACATCTAGCCGCCTCCAGAAGCACCGCCCTCTCCTTCGGCACCTCTGGTTCTCTTCTCCTTCACAATCTCAAGACAAAATCGTAGATGTGAACTCGGCTAACCCTATCTTCTTAGAAACCAAGGCTTTTATAGCCTCTCCTCCCTAGGATCTTGGGCATAGTTCCCCAACCTTGGTGGAACTCTGTTTGCCCTATCCTACAGGGGTCGCGGCTCTCAGTCGCCCGACTGGAGCGCCCCCTTCTCTTTTTTTATATATTTTTTTTCTTTTTGCATTAAAGTCCATTTTATATAAATATTTGTATATCCCAATTTGTAGCTCCGTTTGATCCCAAAATTTGGGAGATACATAGTATTATAATAATCTTTACATTATAAATGTATCAAGTCAAAACTAATTAGATAGACCATCCAAATTTTCCTTTTAGATAAATATCAGATAATTACTAATTTAATCACCTAGGTCACTAGATAAATCAAAACATCTAAATTTTCTCTCTTGATCTTATATATCAATTATCTGTCTATCAAAATTACATTTATTATTTATTATGAACATGAAATGTTAAATCCCCAAATTTGAACTCCAAGGACCTATTTGTAAAACTTAATTGCTCCAATAGGCTGAAATTGGGATCTAGGGCACATGGTCCATCCCTTAGTATTTCAAAGGGTCCGTAAGCTTAATTGTATTCCAAATCATGAAATAAATCTTGAATCAATATAATTTCTCAATTGACACTCATGTATGACACATGTGATCACTATTTCTTTAGTTTCATAATATGAAAACATAAGCTAGGTCTAAGGCTCAAGCCATGAACTGGATCATCATATGGTATATTCGTCACATTATGGTTCATAGTAATAATTCATTTATATTCATATACAACCGATTATAATCATACACATTCAAGTCATAATGTGTGTATTGGTTGATCAGATGGCTTGAAATACACATTTTGTGAACTTAATTACGTACCTAGCCATGGTTATGTTCATTATGTTCCATGGCATGCCTTTTCTAGAAAACCCCACATTAAAGGCTTAATTTAGCTATGAAATTGAGGATGTTACAATTCTACCCACCTTAAAATAAATTTCGTCCTCGAAATTTCTCTAGGCTACTACCCACCTTAGGCTTCTGCTTACCTCTTCATTTATTATAAGGCACACTTATGTTAAAAAAAAAATTGCATGAAAAGAGATATGCAATGTGTTTTCATAAAATATTTATGTGAGCATTATAAATTACCTTGGTCTACTTCTCAACTCATACTTAGGGTTTGTGAAACTAAACTTGGATTTATACTTAGGGCATCCATCTCAACCTTGTCATGACTTTCTAACATTAGTTGTACATGACTGTCTAATCTAAGGTCCTTCAGGTAACTCCTACATTCCTAGATATGTGGTGATCAGGCACATACCTAGAGATGTGGGATCCTGAGATGCTATCTCTCACTCACCCACTGATACATGTGTCCCATACCACATGGACCAGTAAGAAATGAGAGATGCATAAAAGGTCTACTGCTTAAGACATCCCTCTTCAATCCTCAATTGGCTGGCCATAACCATTGAGAATGAAGAGGTCATCTCATTAGCTAGGTTTAGGTTGCTACTTTAGATCTAAACTAGGTTGACTTCTGCCTCTAAGATATCTACCTATTCTGAGCTTAAGTCTCTTAATCACTCTAGGTTATGGTATTCTTCTTTTGGAATCTATCCCTAAACCTTGATCTTACCTCTCCACTTTAGGGTGACTATGAGAATCATGTTTGCCTAGTGGCCATTTACCAAATTGCTCTGATACCATATTGTAACACCCCGATTTTCATAACACATGAGCGGAAGAAATAATTTTTTTTTTCTGGGAGTGTCACAAACATGATAATCATTGCAACAAAAGCAAATGAAACACTTTGCATAATTGGAAAACTGATTCATACATAGTTTTGATAAAGAAAAACAAGTCATATAACATACTCTACTAAGAAGACTAAGCATAATAAAATATGTCTAAACTCTGGATCGTCTCGGTAGATGGAACCCCACTAGGCAAGCTTGAAAGTCTCTTAAGCCTTTGTTGGTCCCTTTGTTCTTCAATCGCTCCAAAAACCTGCGGACATCACGTCCCCAGCCATGCATTGGGAAAAACAGTCGTTAGAGTAAGTGGCATGAGTATTCTAAATTGTACATTACTGAAGAGCTGACAAGGTTACAAAATATTCTTGGACATTATAACACTGATAGAAAAAGCTGATTAAAATCTGAAAACATAATATCTCTCGACTTCTTTAACTCTTATCTTTCTACTCTATCTTTTCTGGAGACCTATATCATGGGTCTCATGACCTACACCAAAGTGTCTAGGTCATACTTATCTCATCTGAACTCATCTCATCACACTCATGGATGATATTACAGATATGTTCAAATCTAAAGTATCTTTTACTTACAATTTTTATCTATTTGTGGCCACCATTATACAATAAGTCCTCCTGAATTGGCGTATCTACGCCCTGAATTGGTGCCGCAACACCTCTGAAATGGCACTACATGCCCTGAATGACACCGAGGTGTCTCCGAATTGGCGTGTCTACGCCCTGAAATGGTGCCGCAACACCTCTGAGTTGGAGTGAACACTCCTCTGAATTGGCAACAACTGCCTCTGAAACATCCCGGGACTACTGAATGAGGACTTATCATATAATGTCTTATGTGAAGGTTTCAACTTATTTATCTTAAGTCTAAACTTACTTAATTCTTAATCTGAACTGAAGCTAAATACTGATAGCTTTACTGAATACTGAATCTGAACTTATCTTATATTAAAATTGAACACTGAAAACTGAACTTATCTGAAACTGATTACTGAGTACTGAGCATGTACTGAATTCTGAATCTGAATTTAAATCTGAATCTTTTATTCTTAAGGGATAAAATGAATCTACAACTGAATGTGGATATGAATCTTAATTACTTCATAATTAAGATTTGGTCTAAAACCCTTATCATGTATCTTTATTCAACATCTGGCTACTCACACAGTGAGTAGTCTAAGACTGAATCTAAATCTCTTATTCTTGAGTTCTAAACTGAATTTATTATTGGATTTGATCATGTATCTCATTATCTTGGTAAACTTTATTCTAAAACTCTGATTTGGTAAGATTACTTAATTATACCAATTATATCACACATGAGTCTAATGTCTTATGAGACAGGACCTGAAATGAGTATAGAAATACTAAATATACAAAAGTAACTTAAGTAATGTGTATAGCTAAAGTATGATATCTGATTCTTGGCAAGATAATTTATTCTCTGTTAAAACCTCATCCAAATCTGATCTTAATGGACTTAAGTCTTAATATCATAAACCATAGAATAGAACCTTAGAAAATCTTAACTTGCATCTTAATCATACTCAATTTAATCTCTTTAAGTCTGTTCTCAATACATTTGTATGAACTTAAATCTTAAACCTTAAGGTAGAAATCATATAGGTTCTCATCGTGCAACTCAATCATGGCTTAATATCTCATAATATGATAATATCATCACAAACTCATGTTACAATATCTTTAATGCCACTAGTACATTTATCCTAGAAATTGGGCCATGGTCTACCATGTGCAACACCCATATTCTCACATAATACTTAACTTTTAAACATCAGCCTTATTAAGGAATCTATTTTACTTCTTAATTTCTTAGATCGCTACATATATAAGAAACCTTGATGACATGTTCCTATTTGAAATCTCAATACATGGTTACATCTATATTTAAGAGATATGATAGAACTATATTTTCGTATCCTTCTTATGAACTTAACTTCATGATCTAGAATCATTCCATGACACATCACTACTTAAGATATTGAGCATATGAATTTCTACAATCATAAGAACATAAAATCATTCTTACATATTTAACTTAGAATGTAGGACATGAATGTCTTACCTAAGAAGCATGTAAATGTACTTGGTTTGATAAACATAAATACTCATGGGCACGAACCACTTACCTCTTGTGTTGATGACGTCCTTAACTCAGTCTTGATTTCTTGTCTCAAATCTTAACCACCTGGATATAATCAAAGTTCTATAAGTCCAAGTACATGTTCCCTCTTTCTATTTCTAAATCTCAAAACCCCATCCTCCTAATTATATATACCAACTTAGAGTTCTTATTTAGACTAAACATAACTTTAATCTGAAATCACCATAAAATATTGGTGTTGAAATAAAATAAAACTCATACTATATAATCAATATCATCTTTATACTCAAATAAGACATAAGTCGTCTTATGAACTCATATGAACATATAGATCAAAGAAAATCTCAAACATAGTCATATATACTAATCTTACTTGACTTTGTTATGAAATCAAATTAGAAACCATTTAAATAAATAATATCAGACTTAATTAGACATATATATCACTTATTGTCTCAAGATAATCATCTATTGTTGTAGATAATGGCCACTTAGGTCCAAAAGTACATACTAACCTAATAACATAAGAAATCCATCAAATCTATAGAAAAGTAATCATATAATATAGGAATGATCACATATTAAAATGTCATGTCATTTAAAAAAATCATATCATGGATGAAATACCCAAAATACCTTTATTAGGGTTTACATTAAAAATCTCATTAAAACTTCATATATGAAAGATCAAGATCTGAAGTAATGTTAAACATATCAAAATATACATTCCATAAAATTTGTATGAATTTCTAAATTCGTTTGCTATTTTTAATTGACCAAATATCAAAATCATATAGTTTTTAATACACTATTTTTAATAAATAACAAATATCAAAATCATAATCTGGAAGTATTTTTATGTAATAGTACTCATCATGAGCTTTGTATACGTATCTTGTTTGTCCCAAACTGAGCTCTACATCTCAAGTTATGAATTTTTGAAGTTACCTTTGTTTGGATCAATGTCAGCCGTCGATTTGAGATCCAAAGGACCCAGACAGCGGCACCCCTTCCCTTCTTCTTTCTCCGTGCGATACAGGGACTGCGCTCCCCTGTTGCACCGTGAAACAGGGTGCTGGCTGTGGAGCTCCTCTCCGGCCCGCCTTGCTCGTCCCTTGGCCACCGCAAGTCCCTCCACGATCGGGCTTCTCTTCCTCCAAGTGGGCGACACGCCCTCGTTGCGAGCGACACGTCTGGATGAAGCCCTAACCACTAGCACATCTAGCCACCTCCAGAAGCGCCGCCCTCTCCTTCGGCACCTCTGGTTCTCTTCTCCTTCGCAATCTCAAGACAAAATCGTAGATGTGAACTCGGCTAACCCTATCTTCTTAGAAACCAAGGCTTTTATAGCCTCTCCTCCCTAGGATCTTGGGCATAGTTCCCCAACCTTGGTGGAACTCTGTTTGCCCTATCCTACAGGGGTCGCGGCTCTCAGTCGCCCGACTGGAGCGCCCCCTTCTCTTTTTTTATATTTTTTTTTCTTTGTGCATTAAAGTCCATTTTATATAAATATTTGTATATCCCAATTTGTAGCTCCGTTTGATCCCAAAATTTGGGAGATACATAGTATTATAATAATCTTTACATTATAAATGTATCAAGTCAAAACTAATTAGATAGACCATCCAAATTTTCCTTTTAGATAAATATCAGATAATTACTAATTTAATCACCTAGGTCACTAGATAAATCAAAACATCTAAATTTTCTCTCTTGATCTTATATATCAATTATCTGTCTATCAAAATTACATTTATTATTTATTATGAACATGAAATGTTAAATCCCCAAATTTGAACTCCAAGGACCTATTTGTAAAACTTAATTGCTCCAATAGGCTGAAATTGGGATCTAGGGCACATGGTCCATCCCTTAGTATTTCAAAGGGTCCGTAAGCTTAATTGTATTCCAAATCATGAAATAAATCTTGAATCAATATAATTTCTCAATTGAAACTCATGTATGACACATGTGATCACTATTTCTTTGGTTTCATAATATGAAAACATAAGCTAGGTCTAAGGCTCAAGCCATGAACTGGATCATCATATGGTATATTCGTCACATTATGGTTCATAGTAATAATTCATTTATATTCATATACAACCGATTATAATCATACACATTCAAGTCATAATGTGTGTATTGGTTGATCAGATGGCTTGAAATACACATTTTGTGAACTTAATTACGTACCTAGCCATGGTTATGTTCATTATGTTCCATGGCATGCCTTTTCTAGAAAACCCCACATTAAAGGCTTAATTTAGCTATGAAATTGAGGATGTTACAACTACAAAATCTACTGAAAATTGTGCATTAAACAACCAAAGCTGACTATAAAAGAGATTAAGACAAAATGAGAGAGGGAAACAATCAAATGTATCTGATATATGAAAGATCCAGGAAACCCATGGGAAGAGAATGTGAGAGATGACCTCATGAAAACAATAATGTACAACACTCGTTAAACCCTTAAACAACTCTAGACACTAGCAAATACAGACAAACAACCAGAAAAGTCTTGATGAGAGACCTCCAGAAATCCATTGCTCGTTTAAATGTGAAGCTTCCTTACTGGTTTCACAGAATAAAGAGGCCAACCAGAGGAACCAAGTTGTGTTTTATGCCATAGAAGGAAATTAACCCAATTTTTTTTGACTTACGTGGTTTGTGGGAATCTATCAATCCAAACACTGATGTACTGGTAGCCCCCCAAAACAAAACAGAGTAGGATAGGATAGGACAAAGAGACTGGATAGCACCTCTCAATTCCTAGCTCAACTATTTTGCAATTACATATGAAGGCCAAAGGGACCCAGATAAAATCTCTTAGCTACTGCATCAAAGATGCCAACGGTTAGTGCCTAAATATGTCTCAGGAAACTGTATCTTCCATTATTTAGATTATCAATGCCGATTGGTTCTGTGGGTGGATTGAGAGAACCCCTCCAAGTTCCACTTAAGGGTGGAGTGGGGGCATATGTACAGAGTGCATGTGTGAATCCCATCTACTGCCAACATGCCAAGGTTCAAATCGAACCCGATCGGGTCATTTACACCCACCCAACCCCTTCCTGACTACCACCATAGTCATCTACGGGTCCCGAGCTATACCGCCAGTGAGTAAGCAATACTTCAAGAGAGAAAAAATGGAACGAGGTGTAGGTGTGTGTAAGGATGAATAAGAGAAAGGAAGAAGGAAAAGACATGAGGGAAGAAACCTTACCGCTCAAGGCAAGACCAAGGAACCCTAGATTGTCAAATCACAACTGCTGCTATCACAAGCACATCGAGCCTTCAACCGTGACCATGTGCACCGTTGGGCCTTCAATTGCGAGCGAGAGTAAGCTGGAGCTTCCTCCGAGAAGGAGATGGTAAAAGAAAGAGAAGACGGGGAAGGAGAAGAAATTGGGGTTGATCGCGGCAAAGGAGGATATGGCCAGAAAGGAGGAGCCTTGATAACCAGGGGGCACTGGCTGTAGTTAGCAACGAAGGGAGTAGTGCGGCGAACACGGGAAAGGAGACAGATCGGGAGGAGATGAGAGATATTCAGAGAGTCGGGGGTGAACGCTGACAAAACCCTCTCCTCTGCGATTAGAAAGGACGCTGATATTGGCATATTTTGGGAAGTTCGTATAATGCAAGTGGGGGTAAACGCTGCATTCCAACCACCGAAGTCAAGAAATCACATGTAGTTAGCCAAACGATGTATTTATGAATGCAGTAGTTGAAATACTAATTGAACTACAATACCACCCCGAATTACAACACCCAAACGCCCCCTTAGGGTTTGCTAATTTCATCCTCTTGATGTACCTAATATATGAAACTGATCTCGAATAGATATATTAGATACAAATGAATGGAATGGTTAAGTCATCATTAAAATGTGGACAATGTATAATTGTTAGGTCAACATGAGAGACCTTCCTTTTTGGTCATCATGTTAGTGTGAGGACCACATAATATGATGTATTGAGAAGGGAGTAGTACTTGACCCTAACATCACAATAAACAACCTCCTAAGAACAAACAACAAGTGAAACTTTGAGATACTGAACAATTTGATTAAGAGGGTAGGACTTGATCAACTAGAAGATAGAGGTTTAGAGGGATATGCAGATTTAGATGTACCTATCTGGTGCCCTACATTAGATGGAGTTTTCACCATCCAATCCAGTCATGGTGTCATTGTCTTCGGTAGATTGGGCGCACATGGTATATTGTCCCTAGTTTGCTGTTGGGCTTGGCACATTGTGTTACATACAAATGTATCATCCTTTGCATTGAAACTGTTGCATCGGGAGGTACAAATGACTTTTGGATTAGAGACTATAGAGTACATATGCCATCATGCTTTAAATGTTGTGATCTTAGAGAGGGGGAATCTCTGAGCACCTCTTCTTAGATGGGGATGTGACCACAATGGTTTGGGCTAAAGTAGAGGAGTTACTTTACTGTGAGTGTGTTCTAGTGAGATTCATTGATCATGGTGCTTAAAAATATGGATGAGGGTTGAGGAGAAGAGTTGGTTGGGAGTAGCATGATGTATCTTACCATTGATGGTTATTTGGACAATTTTCTAGGAAAGATCATGAGCTTATATGAAGGAACCATGATGAGCCATAGGAGGATTTGTATTAAGGCGTTACCTTTTTTAGGAGTGCTATACAAGATGTCATTAAAATAAGGTTTGGGAGAGAGAAAAATGGGCAAGAGGACACATTCTGGGTAGAATATGAGTTAAACACCCTTCCTTCTCAGAGATACGATGGGCTAGACCTTCAATGGGATAGTGAAGCTCAACATAGGACTAACTAGTTGGCGAATCCACAAACTAGAGCCTAGGGAGTTTGCAATAGGAGGGATCTTGAGAAACCATGAAGGACGCACCTGAGGATGCTTCACATGACCTACCATAGAGATAACTGAAATGGCAGGCATGTTGGCAGCTTTAAAGGTTGGCATAGAGACAGTTCGTAGATCTATAGATGGAAATGGTTAACTGATAGTCAATGTAGATGACATAAGAGCATACCAGATACTTGATGTGAGCCACCCCCCACCTTGGCGATACAAAAGGCGGTTTGCCGAGGTCACAAAGTTCTTTCATGATAGGAATATTAATTTTCAATCATTGTACAGAAAGACAAACACGTGGTCCACTCGAATGATGGAATATGGTGCGGGTCTCATATCAAGATACAACTTTGTAGGCCTAGCGGGAATGCCTCTACCGGTTGGAGGTGTGTATAGACTCGAGGCCTAGGACTTGACATACATTAGGAGAGGATATATTACAAGTCAGTAGATAGTTATAGAGATACTACAGATGGTGCTGGTAGGTGTCTATTTTTGTAAAGTTCAGACCCACAACATATAGGTGGTTTTCATGTTGGGCCTTTTTTTTTTGAAGAGAATGGACCCAAGATACGTATTTTTTTAGATTGACTACTAGGGAACGAGTTGAAATGAATCTCCCGCTAAGGCTGCGTTTGGTACGTGATGAATCATGGTGATAGAGAATGATGGTGAGATAAGCATGTTGTTTGGTACGCATGGTGATAGTGATATGGAATTTTTTTGCGGTGAATCCATGGTGAATTTTGGTCTATTTTTGTCCCCAGGGAAAAACATGGTGAATGAAGGTGAAAAAAAGTTTTTTAAGTCCCCATTAATATATGGACATATGTGTAAAGAAAAATTCTACTATATTTTTCCTTCCCTCCTTATGCAACATGTTTCCCTCCAAGATTTCTTACGCCAACAAATTTTGACTTCCCATCAAGACTTATTTTGCTCTAAACTATTTATATATCTTATTTTTCTGAACAATTTTTTTTCCTGTTATTTTTTTATTTGTTAATGTACCATTACTAATTTAAAATATTTATTTCTTGTTAAAGATATCCCTTCTAATAGAAATTTTTTCCACCACAACAT